>CADEHL010001039.1:432926-1679702 GCA_902827135.1 Harpagifer antarcticus | reverse complement strand
TGTGAGTCAGTCATTTTCAAACTGGGTAAATATTTCTGTAAACACTCTGCAATCTGTCTGTGCCTCTGAGCCATAACTCATACAGTGTTGCTTTCCACTGAAAAGCTTAAATGTCAGGGCTGATGATGTTCTCGCACCATTTGAAGCCATGCAGCCATAGAAAGTTCCAGAGGTGTTCAACACCTATGGGACCAAGTGGACTGTCAGGCGTGTATCTGGTGCATTCAACTGTCCTACAGTAGTAGTGTACATGCAGCGGTCCAATGTAGTGAAGTACATTTACCCATGTATTGTACTTAAATGTTGGGGTACTTGTAATTTACTTGAGTATTTTTATTGTATGCTTCTTATACCCCGACTCCTCTTGGAAGCTAATACTGTACTTTTTACTCCACTACATGTATTTGACAAAATGAGTTACTAAACTAACCTTACAGATGTATGGCAAGGTCACTGATACATGAAGTAAAAAAGAAAACCTTAAAAGTTACCTCCATTAATTTGTCTCCCTTCATCACGTCTAGATGGAGTCCTTGTGGTGGCTTTCCTGCCCTGAAAGGAAAAAGATTATGAACTTTCTGAACATTTAAAGAGTCTACCTTTAGTGCATTTGTGCACAGGTGGAATTTAAAGTTTGTTGCTGTAAATCATCTCATGAAAACGTTAACATTGAAGCGGTCGTCCTCTATGCAATGCTATAACAGACCAATACAATGTTAAAATGCCCTATCGTTATAACTGGACGGCTTCTGCTCATAAACAACACTTATAAAACCATGCATATGCAGCAACTTGTTTAAAAAACGACGAAGAAGAAAAAGGACACCAGCGTTCATTGATTAGCATGCTAGCTAGCTTGGTTGCTAATGATAGCTACAGTAACTACAAGCTGTTCTCTAGGTTAAAGGTAAGTTATATAAATGAGGGTACGCGGCTCTGCTCATGTGCCTTTGGTATGGCATTACAAACAAACAGGTACAACTTTAGCATGTGCATTTTGCTCACCATGATGGACAATCAAAGGGAGGAGCACTCTCTTTGATTATTTTAGTCGCCATCTTGCCTCATCTTCTCACAGCCGACATGCATGCTGGGAAAACGTCACTTTGGTTAACTGGCCTGGGAGTTGTAGTCTTAAAACTCTAACACGTTACATCTAAATAAAACCATCAAATATTTTTAAATGAAACTTGTATGTCCACGATTTAAACTGACATTTAGCCAAGTTATCAAATCAAATCAAGTTTTAAACAAGACTTTACTTGTAATAAACCTAACTAGGCCTATGTACACTGGAGGACGTTCTCATATTGTAGACTTCTGACCCAAAATAGGCAGAGGTGGAAGAAGTACTCAAATGGTATACTTAATTAAAAATACCAAAGAGCAGGAATACTCAATTAAAAGTACTGCAATCAATATATCAAAGTATTGGCATCAAAATATACATATAAGTACCAAAAGTTCTGCTCATTGAGCAGATTGGCCCATCTCAAAATATGCTATATGTTTTGATTATAATTATTGATGCAATAATGTGTTATCACGGTGCAGCTAATTTAAATTCCTTTGTGCAGTGCAAGGTAACAGGTGAATGTGTCTCCAGGTGTAACTAAAGTCTTATTTAAGTGTTGATTTAATTTCATAATAGTCATTCAAATCTGGAAAGTAACTAAAGGTATAAAAGAAATGTAGTGGAATAAAAGTATACATGATTTACCTCTGAATGTAGTGAGGTAGAAGTACGAAGTCCCTCAAATCACTGAAAATAGGTATGTTGCAGAAAGAAAAATGTAAACTGATTTGAGTTGTTATGGAGAGCTGGTGGTTTGATAAACCTGAAAAACACAAGTTTGTCTGATGTCATATTTTGTTGCAGGGGGCTTGCATCTTAATTATCGACTGTGCTTGCTGAAAAACACATACATCCATTTCAGTACATGCGTGGTTTTGAAAAGATAGCGTTTGGGGCAGGGGTTGCTGAAGAGATTCAACAAGGGTTTCATTAGGAAAGTGTTGTGGGTTTTGTCCGATACTGCGGGGTTATTTTGTCGTGTCATAGAGGTGGGAGGAGATCAGCACAAGGAAGTGAGGGTGCTGTCTCTTTCTCAAGTGAACAGAGGGTACATTCCTTGCATGGAGGCTGTGTCATAGGGTACTTTGTAGGACTAAAAGTAGCTCCTTAACAGCTCAAGGAAACCCTCTTCTGGTTGTCTGGGTTAAACGTAGCCTCTGTCCTTTCTGTCAAGTATAAACTATTATTTGTGTGGTTTTGTGTCAGTGTTTTGCAATAGATTGGGGAACAAATTATATTCGGCCCTGTGAAATCCTTCCACAGTCTTTACAAGATACAACACGTTGTGGTTTCAACAAGACAACGTTTGCACCTGCTCGACATGCAACAGCATGATGATGTGTCTTGGAATTTTTAGTCCTTGAAACTAAATTGATTATTCTTGTCATATATGTACATTTTATTGTACCAGGAATTGTAGCCTACGTATGTATTGTATGTATCAACACACAAACACGTGTGTAAAGTTTGACCCATTTCCTTTAAATAGTCTGGATTAGAATATCAGCTTCTATGTTCTTTATGTGAAAACAAATCAATTTATAATTTAGAAATATTAATTACACATCAACAGTACTACAAAGCATTACTCATAGAATCGGTCCTCCGCCTGTACATGCACCGTGCAAAGATATCCTGTTACTTCCTCATTCAATTTTGTGGTTTTGACTGAGAGGCAACAACCTTTTATGCTTGGGTTGTCACTCTCTGTCAGCCTTCACTTCTGATGCTCACTGAAGCAGCAGTGATGGCAGGCACGACTGTGCTGTCACTTCAACAGTTCATTGCATCTTTGGACAAATCTTGTCTACCAAAAATTTTACAAGTTTGCTCTGGAGTGTATTTCCAAGGTAGGCATTTGATTGTTTTATTCATTGTGAACTGATAATGTGAGAGTAGATGAGGTGAGGACACAGCTGAGTGGGTTAGAGATTATTTGAAGAGATAAAATGGCTACATGGTAAACTGTCTGGATTGTTGTATTATCTGTTTATATCTATACTTTTAAATCTATATTGTATTTATGTTTCCTTCTTTGCCAAACCCCAGGTCAGACCTTGTTGTGGAAAGACACAAAGCATTATCTTTTTGTTGGTTATTCGTGCTTAAAATATCTGCTCATCTGATGATCTTGGTATTTAGCTTTGCTCTATTTCCCGTTCTCCGTTTCAGGGTCTATATATGAACTTTCTGGGAGTGAAGTCTGCTTTTCTACTGGGGATCTAATAAAGATCATTGACATTGAGCTCCTATCGGTTTCCTGCGAAGACATCAGCAACGATGAGAAGTTTGAGCTTCCTATCAACCACACAGGTCGGTCTGAGCTACAGATAAGATTCTGGTGAGAACAGCTCATTTTGTGTCTCAGCTGAACACCGACACATGTTTCTCTTTCTCAGGTTTGTTCAAGGTTGTTCCAGAGGAGATGCCGTACACTTCAGTGGAGGAGATGGTGAGCCTGAGGCCCCTGGACCTGGAGTCCTGTCTTCCCTTCACTTTCACCAACCGCTCAAAGATAACTGTTGGAAACTTCACACTGGGGGCAGGCCGAGCTTTGACAGTGCTCTCCATCGAGCGGCGTGAGGGTGAGGTGCATCATGTGCGCTGCCATGTTAAAGGACAACAGGAAACCTCTGCAGAAGTGTGTATCCCACTTTCTGCCCAAGGGGAGTTCAAAGAGTGTGAAAGTGAGGAGCGCTTCACTCTGAGAGAGATCATGTCCTCGCCATGCCTGTGCAGTCGAAGGTTTCGCTTCATCAACACAACCAAGTGTGATCGGCCCCTGGTCCTCTGTCCAATATACCAGGTCCACGCCATCATGAGCAGTAAGAATACCCTAATACTTTCTTTAAAAAGTGATCTGCATCTGGGCTATATTATGGTTATTATTTTCACTTTGTTTATCTGTTGATTGAAATTGAATCAAATGAATGTAAATGACATGTGAAACTACTCAAGTACTACACTCTATTATGATTAATAGTTACAGTTTTAAATTGTTTCTATTTAATGCCTCACACATCTGAGAGGTACTTTTTTACTTTCACCACCACATTTAGTAGTTATATAGCTATATATTTGACAAAATCAATGTTGATCTCATTATAGGGGCCCTAATATGCTCATTTTCAGGATCATATATGTTGTGCCTCTACTGAGACTTGTTTATATGCTCTAATGTTCAAAAAGTGCTTCTTTTTTTCATACCGCCTCTTTTGAACCCTGAAAGGAGAGCCCAGTCTGCTCTGATTGGTTAACTTGCCGGCTCTGTTGTGATTGCTCAGCCTCTTTAGAGATGTCTTGAGGAAGCGAAACTCTCTTTGGAGGGAACATTTGGGATTTTAGCCTTTGCAGACTATTAACATGCACCAAACCTATAGCACACTAGAGGAAAGGGAAAGCTCAAAAAGCATAATAGGGCCCCTTCTAATATTGTGCATTGTTTTAGATGACATTACCTGGCACTACATAGAGTATTACAAATGTGAGCCACCTTGACCAGGGTCAATACATAAGTGTTCAAAAATATAATACACTCAATAATAATATACACTCATCTTGACAGATTATTATCTGCATAATGAGAACTTGTGAGTGGGACTTTCCGAACATGATGTTGAAGACCATAATTAGCTTTATTTACCTAATGGAGGCGTGCTTTTTAAACAGTACTGCTAAATGTACACGCACTACCAATACTTAGAGGAACAGTTTTTCATTGTTTCCCATCACTGGTAAAGCCCAATTGTTTCACTTTTACAGTGAGGAAGAACGTGTTGAAGTTTCCCTCCAGCTTAGAGGTGGATGTGGTCGATGCCACTGAGCTGTGCGAGGACGTGAACTTTGTGACGCCACTCAGTCTGACAGAGGTCTTTTCCCAGCCGGAAGAATCCTTCCCTGCTGTAGTGGAGATACTGGAAGTCCCTGAGACACGCTCTCTGTTCAAGTGCAGCTGGCTGTCAGAAATGAAATTGGGCAGTAACCTGATTTTCCACAAGAAAAGCTCCACAGCCATGGTTCTGGTATCCAGCCTGAAGAGCCGAAAGTCTCAGCAGTTCTTCCTGGTGTCTCAGCAATACGGTGGACGATTCCGCAGGCGGCCAAGAGAGTTTAATTCAGTGTACGAGCTGCATGTTGCTTCATCCCAGGCACCAGCTCTGAAAGTGGGTGTCACGAGGAGCTGTGAGGAGGTGGAGGAGGAGGGCCTGCCTGCGCTCAGTGTGGGGGAACAGCTGGAGGTTGTTCGCTGTGAGACCGTGGAGCTGCCTTGTGAAAGCAACAAGGAACAGACGCAGTTTGTCGAGGCTCTGCTGTGTCTGCGTCTCCAGGACCCAGATGATGGTGATGATGATGATGATGATGAAGATGAAGACAAGGTGAAGCAGGAGAATGGCAGAGAGGAGATTTTTCTGCCTCTGTACATGCAGGGTCACTTTGTGGAAGTACTCAGTGATAGCAAGAAGTACAAACTCAAGGACTTGGGTAAGGAGTTTAGTTTGCCCCTGAATGTTAAAGTGGTGAGCCGGGACACTGAACTCGAAGCCGATCCACTCGCTGGGTTTGCGTGTCTCACAATAGAGGCGGCCATGTTGGAGCCCACCATCCAGGCAAGCTTTGCACACAGGCCAGAACACTGTTTTGAAATCCCAACGGAGTGGCTCTCTATGTCTGTCCATTTTACCAAGGACCCCCTTCCATGGCCCAGCAGCCAACCCCCTAAATGCCATTTGGACAGAGTCACTGAGGTGACAGACATGTTCTTTTATGAATTTCGCAAACAGGGGAACTCCGACGCAGCTCCTCCACCCCGACCCCCTAAGCGAAATGTGTCATCTTCAAAGTCTCTAAAAACCCCATCAAAACCCTCAAAAAAGTCAATCAAAAAGTCATCCAACAAGAGCGTCCCGAGCACAGAGTTAGCCACTTTGACTTTGGATGGCAAGCGAAGGCCCCCAGCCCCCCTGCCTCCAGTAAGTATGGATTTTAGTTATTTGTTTGTGCATTTCAAACTTAAGAGTGGAAACATTATTGAGTAAATGCACAGGAAGGATAAAAAGAAACCTGAGGGCTTGTAAAAGGAACCCACCAACACTGATATTAAATAGAAAAAAATAACTTTATACTATAGAAATCAACAGTGAGGTAAAAGCTGATCCGAGACATAGTTACCATGAAACTGTTTCAGGGAATATGGAAGTGAATTGTCAAGAAATTGAAATACAGAAGTACCCATTTAAAGAAAATTAGCTATTTCATATTATTTTGTGATTAAAACATTGAATGGATACTAGTTTTATACGTCCATATTTTAAAGTACTAGCAATTATGTGTTAAAGAAACAAAATCATATTTAAGTACAGAAATATTGCTCATTAGGCAGATGATAAATGGTCAATGTCAGTGTATATTATTTTACAGTATACCATATTTAGTTTACTTTAATTCACAAGGTATGTAAAGATATAATATTGAGTTATTGGACACAGAAAGTTTTGTATAGATAACATGTTTTAATTGCCAAACAATACCAATATTTCAACACTTTTTTGTATCTTAAATGATTTACCCTTAAATCTTTACATGGGAAACTTTTCATGCAGGAAGGCATGGTTCGGTGGTCTCTTTTAACATGTTTCTTGTCATGTGTCTCAACTAATTCTATGAAACCCACCACAATGTGACTTTTGACTTAGAGAACAACAATTTTTCTCTCGAAGTGAGCTTCTCAGTGAACTGGTCAGAAACAACATCTAAGTATTCAAACTCAAACACAATGCTTCCACTTTTCGCCGGGATGAAGAAGTGGTGTGTTTAATCAAGCTGAATGTGTCTAACTTCCTCTTTTTGTGCAGGGTATTATGACTGATCAGCCTCCACCATTAGTACCCCGAAAGCACTCTGTGACTACAGGCAAGGCTCGGCCGAACACCTATGTGCAAAGGGAGGACTCCAAGAAAAAAGGTGGAGAACCGGATGCAGAAGTTCAAAAATAAATTGTTTCTCATTCAAAAAAAGACCACTATTGTTTGTAAAAGGCAAGGCAAGGCAAGGCAAGTTTATTTATATAGCACTTTTCAACACAAGGCAATTCAAAGTGCTTTACAAAAAATGAAAGACATTAAGAAAATGGCATTTAAAATCAGTCATTAAAAAGAAAAGATAATAAAATAAACATTAAAAGAAAAAATACATGGATAAAAGTTACAGTGCAGTCTAAGATATGAATAGTTCAATTAAAAGCAGCGACAAAAAGAAAGGTCTTCAGTCTGGATTTAAAAGTAGTCAGAGTTGCAGCGGACCTGCAGGTTTCTGGGAGTTTGTTCCAGATATTTGGAGCATAATAACTAAACGCTGCTTTACCATGTTTAGTTCTGACTCTGGGGACAGAAAGCTGACCAGTCCCTGAAGACCTGAGAGATCTGGATGGTTCATCATTTAGCAGGAGGTCAGAAATGTATTTTGGACCTAAACCATTCAGTGCTTTATAAACCAGCAGCAGTATTTTGAAATCTATTCTTTGACACACAGGAAGCCAGTGTAAAGACTTCAGAACAGGAGTGATGTGATCCACTTTCTTAGTGTTAGTGAGGACTCGAGCAGCGGTGTTCTGAATCAGCTGCAGCTTTCTAATAGATTTTTTAGTGAGACCTGTGAAGACGCCATTGCAGTAGTCGAGTCGCAGGAGGAAATGATTTTGGGTGTTCTTTCAGATGCAAATTAAAACACAGTGGTTCTCTAGTCTAGATGCATTGACACAACATCCCTAATATCAGATACACTACAGTACCCGTGTGAAAAAGGAAGTAGAAAATTGCGAAACCTTGAAATAGAGCTCGATGACTGAGAGGATTAGCCTTGTCATATCAACTCATTACTTGTTTGTGTTTATTGGATTTGCTGACAGGAGGAACAATATTGCAAATAAACAACATTACTGAATACTACATAAACTGTACTTCTCTTCTCCCACAGTGCATCTGCCTGAAATCGCACCAGATGTGGACAGCGACCATGACTATGAAACTGTGGATGAGACTTTTGTCACGATCCTGAAGGACGCGCAAGAGAATGTCATGTTTTACTGAAATGATGTCCTGCCGCACAGAAACAAATCAAATATAGGCGGTGGGAATTAAAAGGAAAATGGCATAATGCAGTGTTTTTATGCTCTTCCATTTGAGAAGAAAGGGTTTAAATAAGGTTAGATATTTCCGTTGAAGAGGCCCTATCGTGCTTTTTCCTTTCCTATAGTGTGTTAAGATAAGATAAGATGGTACTTTATTGATCCCAATTTGGGACATTTTTTGTTAAATGGATTTTTGTGCATTTAACTGAAACGCCTCAATTGGACTCCTTTGTTTACGTCAGTAACATAGTGACATCACTCGTTCTTCTATAAGAGCTCCAACACACTGTACATGATAGGCTAAGGGGCGGGACATCTCTAAGCGGTTGACCAATCACAACATACTGGGATCTGGTTTCAGACATAGGGTGAAAAGAGGCAGCATGAGAACAATTAAGAGCTTTTTGATCATTAAAGCAGGGACACATGTCACAGTAGAGACATTAAATACAAATATGGAAATGAAAATAAGAATGATATGTCCTCTTTAAATATTAAATTAATCAAACATAAGCTCCTGCCGGTACTGCTTTGATCATTTACAGGATTTATAACACCCCACAGGGCTTTTGGTGGCTTGTGTCCTGACTTGTTTTAATCAGACGTTTAGAGTGCAAACAAAGTGAACCATAGGCAAGTACATGGGAAGTCATTCAGTTTGGGGACAGTTTGATTAGCTAATGTTTGCAGTGTATCAAAACATACCAACCTTGCTTCTAATGTGGTCAGCGAAACACTTTCAGTCTCCAACCATTTGTTTCTGCGCTCTAACCACTTTATTCTCCTCATGTTTAAAAGTGGCTGCAGCTGTGTCGCTAACCTTTATCATAAACATACTGCCCTTGTCATATTTATTGTACCATTTGTTGGACTATGTATCAGTATATGTGTGCTTTTTAATCAAGCTTGTGAGAATATTGTGTATTTAACTATATAAGAGTTTCAGGGGATGTAGCTTGTCATTTTGTGTATAATAACGTCTGATTGTGCAATACACAGCCGTTACTCTGAATATACCATCCTGAAGAGACAGCAACGCTTTCCAGTATAACACGACAACCCTTGTAAAACACCAGTGTTGAATATTGGGTCAAAAAACGCATATTTACGAGTTTCGCAATGTGAACCTTCGACAGTATACGTGAAAACTTAACAGTGTATACGAGTTAACAAAAGCTGGGTGGGTCTTTACCACATTTACCACAAAATAGCAGTGGCTCCCCTGGAAGTCACAGCTAAAGAAAGGGTGAAAAACACTGTAACACTTTTTTTGGTACTTATGAAATGAAAAGGTCAAAGTGAATTGTATTTCCCCATTTCATTTAGGTTTATATGTTTTTCTTCAAATACAAACGTACTGTATTGTTATTTTGTACTAAAGATGTTTGTCTCAGCAACATTGAGGCTTCATAATCCACTTTACTTTGTTTAGATATTTATAGACAGATATTTTGCTCTACATGTCTGCATCCTGCCCACTGAACTGAACAGGTGGACTTATTCAAGTAGAGACATCTGAAGTGGGAGGATAACAAAATGTATCGTTTTGTGGCGTCACAACTTAATACTCATGTAAATAAAGTGCTCAAATACATTTCTACAAATTGCTTAATTAAGATTTAAAATGTCTTGAATAATCTCTAAACTACATGAAGTAAGAAGAATATCACAAGTGTTAATTATACAATATTTTATTATGGCAAAAGTGAGTTAAACAGATCAAAAAAACGAAGTACTTGCTTTCAAAATCTTTTAAAATTACAAAATGCTTTACAAAGAAATGGTGGGAAATACAGAGAAACAGCATTTACTACCAACAACAACAACTTCCTCAAAAAGCAACATCTCTGGGACTGGCAAAATACAGAAGCAACCTTAAGGATACAGGATGTCAACCGACAGCCTCACCAACATAAACCATGTGTTCTTCAACTAACACCGACCACAGTGCCGCGACTCACACGGATCATTGGAAGTCACTCAGTTTTAGCATTGGCACGGCAGAGAGGTTGTGTTTTAGGGGAAAGCTTTGAGTTATTATGAAACAGATACTGAAGGACATTCAACTCGAACAACTGGATCTAATCATCGCTGTCTGTCGATTTGTAGTGATCTTCGTCGATGGTGGAGAAGATGTGACCTTCGTTGCTTAGGAATTCCACTGCTTGCCTTTTAGAGAACGAAGAAATACAAATGTTTTAGGGTCTTTTCATATGAATTTCAAGCAACACAAATAACATGGTGCACATTTACAAGGGCAGCTGCAACCATAAGTACATCAAGAGAAAATATATTGGCTATTTTTATAACATCTTGCCTTTCTAGCAACATATGCAAAACATGTGTTGGTTCCAAGCTCCCAGCTGTGAGAATTATACATGAAGTAGGAAGTGATTCAGAAGAGATTAAAAGAGTATAGATTAGAAAGAAGACTTTAAAGCACATGTGTCAAACTCAAGGCCCGGGGGCCAAATCCGGCCCTTGGTGAATTTAATTTCGGCCCGCAGGCTAATTACTATTTGATCTAGACCTTCACTCAATCCTGAGGATCTCCTCAGCTCAGAGCCTGAGCCCAAACATTGATGAACTTGCACTCAAGCTGAGATGCCAAGTATCTGGCTTAGTGCATCACAGAGCAGCACACTGAGTTTCCATGGAGGTTTCCTTTTCAAAAATGTTTCTTGCGGCAACAGGGCATGTTTGGTTTTTTGAAGCCGTTGTTGGCCTGTGGAAAAATGTACTCATAAGAAATGACTGAGGAAAAGCTGCAGATAGAGCCATAAGAAATGAATGCAACTGATTATTTAATGTTTAATGTTGTTTTTATAGGCAATCATTTAAGCTTTGTTAGTTCCAGGTTTAATATGTGCAATAGGTTCTGCAATAAACATTGAACCAGTCCGGCCCTCGACTAGTAACCATTTTTTTTATTTTAGCCCACTGTGTATTTGAGTTTGACACCCCTGCTTTAAAGAGTATAACATTCGTCATATAAAATTAATACAAATACCAAAGTATAAAATAGAGACATATTTGGGATACCATAAAGGTAAATAACAAAAAGAAAAGAAATTCAAGTCTATCAAATAAAAAGTGACTGGTTGCCTGGCAGTTTATCAGATTATATTTAAGCCATTTTGACTCCTTAACATAAAGAAATAACAGCTACCAGGTTCCTGAATGTTCGGCTGATCCAGGATCTGTTCATGCTGAAAACAAATAGTTAGTTGCATGATTCCAATACGCAGCTTCCCTTTCTTATAACAGATTTATTCTTACCTAATAAAGCCACGCAATGCTGCAGGAGAGCGCCCTTACAATGTGGATAAGCTTCTGCAGGGTATATGCAGGAATCCTGAAGTCAAATTTGATACCTTTTTAAGACCTTTTTTAAGACCCTTTCCATACATTTTAAGACCTCCTCGCAACTTCGAGTTCTAACCGGTTACATTGGCGACACACTTTACCTCACATTTACTATATTGATTGTAAGATAGCACAACTAAACAGAGTGCAGACAGACTCCTCTCCACATGAACTTCAACCTCTCTGTGAAGGTCAGGTTTAATGCAGTATGCTGCTTTGTTGCTTCTGTACTCTGTACTCTTTCATTCCAGTAAAACTCCTCAGAAACCATTATTTGACCAATAAACAAAACAATTGACAAAACTTTGAACTATGAAATATATTAAACTTTGGTGAGCTTCAGCGGGGTAATGCCATATAGGAGCTCCCTCACAAATACTCAGGGGTTAAATTGGGCTGGGGCTGTCCGGGGCTAAGCCCGGCACATAGGACGATGCTCTGACGTCATCACCCTCGCACATTTGTCATATGTTTACAAAAAACGATATATATGTTAAGACTTTTCTCGTTCTTAATATAGACTATATTTAGGGTCGATATGTGTTGACCTTACTTTAAAATAGCAGATCTCTGTGACCGGATATAGTTTGGCTTAGACCCCGGCCCCACGAGGACGCATACAGTAAAACGCAAACGCGTCTTCCGTTCACACGCATTCGATTAATTAACGTGACCCCGGAGCATGGTTGCCCTTCTGTTTATTCTCCGCGGTGGACGGCGTGTTCTCCTGCTGTATATCTCTCAGGTAGTCCACTAGCAGATAAACCCCCCCCCCCCCCCACAGAGCGGAAACTTGAAGTAAGAAGCAGCATTTTATGGCACACTATGCATGGGGCCACCTTGATGTTGTTTCAGTAGATTAAAGGGTGTTTCATGTTGTCGTTGCTGTGGACCTTCTTAATACCTTGGAAAATGCCGTTCAATACTTTTTAATAGCCTTAATTTTCACTAAATTGATTTATCAACTTTTAATACTTTTTAAGACCCTGTTCTGTGAAATCCTGACTATGCATTATATGCTAAAGAACAACAAGCTTTCATATTTGCATTCTATATAATTATGAAATCGTTTAGGATTCTTCACCCCGTTTGTCTCTTCTTAAAAAGGAAAGCTATGAAAACAAAGTGCAAACAATGAGATCATCGTCAATGAGTCATCGTCTAAAAGTCCCCCGACAGCATCACTGATCGGACATTAATATGGGTGCAACGCAGTAAATAGACTTCACTTTTGGTTTTGTTCACAAGATATAAAAAAGGGGAACTTGACTTACTTGATGACAAGGAGACTCGTTCCTCCCAGTCTCTGCTTCAGGTCCTGGATGCTGATGCCCTGCGGCTCGGGGCAGCCTCTTATCAAACTCAGCACCTTGTGAGACGAGCAATGACACATTCAAACCCGCACGCAGCGTCACAGAGGAAATACAGAAGCATCCTTCAGCTCCAGAAACTGACACCAAATACTCTTTTTCCCCTCAGTAAACCATGTGCCTGCATTTCAGATATAATAAGGAGGGGCAAGACGTAACAAATTACACATCTTCTTAATGTCCTTCTCCACATTCATGTGCACGCTCGTCTGATAATAACTGCAGCTTTTCTGTCCAGAGATCATTGTTGAATGTGTTCGATTCAGAGGTTGAAACTCTAGGGCTCTTTTCTGTGCCGTTCTTCTTGATTATTCACATCTATTTTAACTTTCATTGTCAGGTCAGCACACACCACCTGAGTATGGTGGCTGTGGCGCAGTGGATTAGAGCGTTGGTGTTCAGATCAGGGGAGCACAGGTTCAAACCCCACTGCAGTCAGCATGTCGTTGTGTCCCTGAGACACTTCACCCCAAATTGCTCCTGTGGGGATTGCCCACAGTATTGAGTATGTAAGTTGCTTTGGATAAAAACGTCTAACAAGTGACATGTAATGTAATGAGTACTACCTAATACCATTGTATTCTCTCATTTGTTTTCCACCAGGCTGTCAGGAGGCTGAACTCCCTCCTGCCACTAACTTCCCACACACTCAATTCCACTTTTTACGCTGGGCTATGGACTATCTGACTGTTATTTTGTATATATTGATTGTTGTGCTTTTATTTAGGTCTTAATGTGTGCACATGTAAAAAATGTATTATGTGTATATAGGTATAAACACACACACATATTTTTATATACATTTGTTTTTATATTCGGGATTGTGGGAAACGGTATTTCGATCTCTCCGTCTGTTCACACCAACTGGAAGATTGACAATCGAGTTGACTTTGTAATTCTAATTGACTACATCGTTAAGGCTCACCTGATTCTGGTTTGCGCTCAACCCGTTGTTAACCATGTCGGTGGCGCCGGCATAGCCTTCTCCCTTGCTTCCTGTGTCCTGTCGTGAGGTGGGAAGGACCTTAGCGCCCCCTCCAGCACTGAACTGAAAGAGAACCAAAAATAAATTGTGTCAGCATATTGCCTGGAACAGCACAAAAAAATATATCCCGAAAGACAATAGGAAGACAGACATTTAGAAACATGATGTGAACAAAATGACTTCCTCATGTCCCTTCAGGGAAACACAGTTTACTCTTCTGTGCTAGAAGAAGTATGCTACCCACGTCATTTACAGAATGGCAATCATTTTCAGAGTCAAACTGATGTGGTTCTGTTTTGATTCAAATAAAGAATACTTTAACATATTTTTAAGCACTAAGAGCTAAACTGTCTTCCTAAAATGGCTCCAGGAGGGAGTTCATCTTCATAGACCCCGATGTTACAATTCCTAATTTTACTTAAAAATTACACATTTTAATAGCCTTGAATAATGACAGTTTGGGTTATTATATTCATGATAACTGCATCCGGGGTGAATTTATATTCAGCTCATCAGTTAAAACTAGGGCTGTCAAGTCAACGCCATTTATTTTTTACCCCACTAATTATTTTAACGTGCGATTAACGCATGTGTATTTGTCCTCGGCCTGCCCCGTAGTTTCAGAGCCCAAAGGCTTGTTGTTGTTAGTTGGATGCTGGCAGATTCTAGCGAGAGATATGGATACAAAAAAAGGTGTTTTGAACAGCAAGCCAAGCACACAGCTGATGCTGACAGCCCCGCTCCTGCCGCTCGCTTGCGGCAGACGACCATTGAAAGTTTGCCGGGGAGACGCCTGGACACGGCGTCTACGAGCAGCAAGCTTTCAACAGCAATAGCTAAATGGGTGGCGGTGGCTACAGCTTTCAGGACAATTAACATTGTGGAGGACGAGGGAATGTGTGAGATCATTCGGATCGCATCCAACGTGTCGACTGCACATCACAGCGCATTATTTTGACTCAGTGGGAACTTCAGTCTCATGCTTTGACTGTTATGAAGACAGAGGAGCGGCTCGCCGACAACTGTAAACAGGATTGTCTGTTTGTCTGACTCATTGCAGAGAAGTACACAGGGTTGGGAGAGAGTGAAAAGAGAATGATAATAAACAAACATTAGCATAAAGCATATTTGTCCACTCATATGTTAATGAGAGTATTAAAAACTTGAAAAATATTCCTCTAAGGTACATTTAGAACAGATAAAAAATGTGCGATTAATCGCGATTAACTATGGACATCATGCGATTAAATATTTGAATCGACTGACAGCCCTAGTTAAAACGTATCTTAAGGCTAAAAGGGACACATTACTAGAGGCGTGGTTGCCTCTTCAGAAACCGTATCAGATGCTACGTCTATACTTGATACAGTCTATGCTTTGCTTCGACCATGAATAAAGACTGCAGAGGTTTATGCTTCAGATTGCTCACCTGGCTCTGAGGGTTGCCGAGCATCATGTGCGCTTGAACGACCTCCAGCATATGAGAGGTGATCTCATTCATGTCCTCCAGGGGCCTGACGCCAAAGGCCACGACAGATCTGTGATTCTGAGAGAATAACATGAATAAAACTCACTGCTCATGAAAAAAGCTTATCTAAAAGCAAATGATCTTAAAGTTAAAGTGTCTATTAGTTTCTTGTTGCTGTGGAGAGGATGTGAGGATGGTAAACTCACCTGGAAGGAGCGCAGGTTCCCAGAGACTTTGACATACGTGCCTGGAGGCAGAACAGTGCTGTCCACACTGGGGTCCTGTACAAACCAAACACAAATCTTACTAAGGGACTTCCTTTGTGTAGTTCACCAAATGAAGATATGCTAAACCATCTGAATAAGTAACCATGTCTTATTTTTAAAAAGGAGTATGTTGAGTTACTGCAGAGTTGTTGCAAAAGAAGAGGGATTACACCACAGCATCAATTATATCGCAATATAATTTAGTCTGAGTCTTGATTTCACATTCTTCATTCATGTAGTTTTAAAGAGTTTGTTATTGCTTACTTCGCTGTTGTAATTGAATTATTTTTAATGTATAATGTACTGCACACATTACATTTATGCAACACATTGGTGTTTGCGTGTCTTTC
Organism: Harpagifer antarcticus; assembly: GCA_902827135.1. Taxonomy (NCBI): domain Eukaryota; kingdom Metazoa; phylum Chordata; class Actinopteri; order Perciformes; family Harpagiferidae; genus Harpagifer; species Harpagifer antarcticus. The sequence continues at coordinate 1,663,696 of CADEHL010001039.1, read as the reverse complement.
ACCAGAACTCGTTCAGGTTATTTATAAGGGATGAGAAGTGAAACTGAAAGCTGACCATCATTTCTGGTCAGCATTGAGTTTGAAAAATGAGAATAGCCCGTTTCTTAAAAAATGGTCCACGAACCACAGAAGAACAGAAACCCCCAACTTTGACTTCTTGGTATTGGGTTTTAGTAATCTCGTGTTTAATACATTTTATTCGCCTTTCATGAAACCAAAGAATACAATATTCTAAGAGGTAAAAGCAAGTGTTTACGGCTCTCGTAAGTGATTGAAGGTTGTGTGCAAAGATAAAAGCAGCGTCACTGACCTCTGTGTCGACCCACTGCTTCACATCCATGGGAGCGCCCGTCATGTCGTCCACCTTGTACTGGATGTTGGTCATGGATTTGTCCGTGCTCCTGATGATACCCACGATGGTAACCTAGGACACAGAACAGGAAATGTTATCCAAAAGTGAGATCGACAAGTTTAATTGTTACATTATGATTATAGCGGTGAAGACATAGAGAGGCGAAGTCCCGCCCATCTGCTTCCGACCCATGGGACCTTATTTCGGAAAAATGATGTATTGAAGTCAATGGAGAGAGAAAGATTATCTTTCGATCCCGTTTGAATTGTGCCACATGATGTTTGTCAATTTAAAAGATAATTTCCATGTCAAAAAAGTCAGTTTGTCATAAAATTGTTGAAATATAAGACTGTGAAAAATACGCAACTAGAAAGACCACAAATCCCAGAATCCCGGTCCCGCATGCTGGCTCTTAGGAACCGACTAACTCCCCTTGTGTGTATGTGCAGCTCTCAACGTGCCCAGACTCGTAGTGATTTTCACCTCATTTAATACTTTTCGCCTCATTCTGAAAGAAAGAAGTGAAAAGTGCCAACGTGACGGCCGTCTTGGTGTGTGGTGCGAGACGGGAGATGTAGTTCATTGAGCGGTTTCACACGAAAAAAAAGTGTTACTTCACAGTTTTACGACACATTTTAATTTTTTTGACTTGCAAAATTATCTTTTAAATTGACCAACATCATCTGTGTAATTCGTGGCACAATTCAAACGGGATCGAAAGATAATCTTTCTCTCTCCATTGACTTCAATGCATGATTTTTCCAAAATAAGGTCCCATGGAGCTCCCCCGGAAGAGGAGGGACTTCGCCTCTCTATTGGTTGTAGAGTTACCATCTCTTAAAGAAGTAAAAAATGCACCAATCTGGCGGTTTTACTATTTTACCTAACGGTTTATTCTCCTGGAACTGTAGTCATTTTCGGTGAAGTGAAAAGTACCGACCATTTGAACCACTATAATCTCACAACTACAGAAGCTACTAACGATTGTTTCTAGTAATGATTGATCCATTGATTGTTGATCTTTATTAAAATGTCAAAAGAAAAAAAAGCCAATTCGTTATTTTTCTCAGAACCCATCATTTTAAATAGCTTATTTATCCAACAGTCCAACCCCGAGATGTTCAATTGAATATGATATGGTTTAAGAGAACTAAACCCTCACACATTAGAAGCTACACGCTGTAAACATGTGCCATTTTTTCCTTGAGGATTTTCTAATCAAACAATCAAATCAAAATTGTTACAGTTTACCTGGGTCACTTCCACATCGCCCACTTTGAAGGACTCTTCAGCCTGAGAGGCCGACATCAGCTGAGACACGTTGCAGGGGATTATCTGTGTGGCACGAGTTCTCTGCAAAACACACACAATCACAGAAGTAAGCTAATAGTGTAAATACAGTATTATAAATCCAATGATGCAAGAAGTACGGAATACAAGTCATTGTCAAAACACTAATCAAACAGAAGGCCCACTTCAGGACAGCAACATTTACTGTATGTTATTGGATTATACTTTTTATTTTATTTAACATTGCAGCTCATTAAGGCAGGGCTCATTTGAATGACTTAATTTAGTGTTGGGTAGGTTAACTTACAGTGTAAAGCTGTATTGTTTTTAACGGCTGGTATTACGAATATAAATCCAAAAGTAACAAAAGCTTTACAATTAATGTAGTGAGAGTAGTGGAGTAAAAATCACAATATCTGCGTCTAAATGATAGTGAAGTAGAGGTATAATAAGAATAAAATGGAAATGAGGTCAAGTTAATGTGTAAAAAAACAAGTACTTGAAGTATATTACTAACCATTTGATTAATTTAACCAACTTAAAATATGAATGTACAACTTAAGGGGCAATGTATCATTGATTGGTTGATGTTCAGCACCATATTTCTTGCTTTATATCAGTTTTAACATTATGTGTTGTGTAGATGTGGTAGTGATACTTTTAAAAAGGGAAAAATAATAGACATTTCTGACGTTTTCTTTGTGTTGGTGGTAAGAAATAGTACATTTAAGTTGCCGTTTAGAGAGCAATGTTGTGCTTTAGTACAAACCCCTTTCTTCTCTCCTCCCTGGGAAGCAGCAGGTGATGCAAAGCCTCCTGGAGACTGAGTGTAACCTCCAACTGTACTTGAGTCATTGTTGGACCCTCCTGGAAAACAAAACAAGGCAGAGATAAGCTTAAGGAGGTCATGGTTGTTTATTCCCATGTAAAACAGTCTTTTTCACCATCAGAGCCACATCAACAAAGAGGCATGTTAGTAGTCAAGCTAACGTTAGCTGCAACCAGACAACGTCAACAAACCGAGCTGAACACTTTACTCAAAGTAACAGTGAGGACATAAAGCGTACCTGCATTCCACATGCTGGCAACGTTTAATTAACTAAATTAAGTCAAATGTAAAAAATGTCAAACACTGTGGAACAGAGACAACAGCCGCACGTCGTTCTGTAGACTTCCTTGAGCAGTCCCGCGCGCTAACTTCAATATACTGCGCATGCGCGTAGCAGAAGTCCCGCGAAGCCTACACAAATCGGCCACAGGGATACCTTTTCCCCGGTTTTAGGCTCTCAGGCAGTTTGGATACGTTTGGATACGTACAATTGTTGATTTTACGGAGGACCTTAACCTTGACAATGGCCCTTAACATACACAGCGCGTGTTTGTAGAAATATATTTTGATATAGCTTGTTGGGGAGCGATGTAACCAATTTCCGAAGGGAATGCCTAAAAGGCAAAGCTCGGGGCACCATTTGTGTTCGTAAGGTGCCAAGGCAGTGCTGCCTTCAGGTCCTGTTGGAAACATTGCGTTTGATACTATGTAAAAGAGGCAACGCTTAGTATTTTCTTTGCCTGTTTAGCTTATATCCTCTTTTAATATTTTGGTTTTGCGTATGCAGGCCAATATATTACATTTGAATCTCAACAATAAGGTCAATAGCAATATTACGACCCGATCTCCGGGAAGTACGTGCATCCTCCGAAGGCAGCACGCCTACCTCAAAACTGCTCTGGATGCTTCTTTATATTCAATAAACACTACATTTACAATGGAAAATGGAAACTCTACTCGCTAACTAAAGTAACAAAAGTGCACCCATATATGCTGTGATAGCCCAAAGCCCAATAGGTCACCTGAAAACTCAATAATGTATATGCCATAGTATAGAGTACAATTCAATTAGACTACTTTATCTTTAGCCCATGTTTGTATTAAGGGATGTATGTGTCAGGTGCCTTGCTCGCAATGTAACCTCAACATCCTTTGGACTGTTGTTGCGTTGTTGTTGTTGTTGTTGTTGTTGTTGTTGTTGTTGTTGTTGTTGTTGTCAAAGCTAGTAAACCTAATTTTAAGACCGTTTTTGAACACAAACCAAATGATGAATCATAGATGTGTCACATCAGAAGATGGCATCAAGTTCGAAGTACACATTTATGAGACTGTTAAAATGACCATTTCCATCATTTGAACAATAACATTTCTCGTAAATGTAGTCATTTAAAAAAATTGTGCAATGTTTGCTGACTGTTAATGCTGCTCGATATATCTTCATTACCCAATTCATCCTTGAATTACATCTTTGGAGCCTATACATTGTGTTTGCAGTCTGATAACTTCATTGTGGCCTACTACGGTTGTTCTCCTGCTGCAAATAATGTGTAGGTCTTACACCTCCCACTTGTTTTAAATCATAAAACAAATCCCATTGACGTTTTAAAAAAAAAACTTAAATAGAGGAAACGAGGTGTAACCTGGAGAGAAAGTAGGCTAGTTAATGGACCACCTTCAGTCAGAAGACGCGTCATGATTAACTCCGTCTTATCTTTATAGACTTACCTCTCAAACCTGGACTTGACTTCTGTCGGACTTTTGCATTCCTCACTTATTTCAACATGTCCACAGTAAGGCTGCTCTTATCGTGTCTGCTTTTTAAGGAGGTCATCTCATTGTCGGGTAAGAAACCTGGTTAAATTGTAGACATTTTTTTACTGGTAAACTCACGTAATCGTGGGGAAACGACTTAATGTGCGCAATTACGCATCGTTTGTATCCAGGAAACTTCTGGCACATCACGGATCTGCACTGGGACCCGACCTACGAACTGAGCGATGATCCTCAACTGGTTTGCCAATCAAGTGGCAAACGACCCGCAGTCAATGCTGGAAAGTTTGGAGACTATGCTTGTGACTCGCCATGGCTCCTTATAAACTCCTCTGTGTATGCCATGAAGGATATTCTACCAGATCCGGACTTCATCGTTTGGACAGGTTATGTATAGAGAGTGGGGTAAGTTGAGCCATTTTTTAGCATGCTGTCCTCTAAGCAAGGAGAAATGACACATAGTAAACATGAACACACACACCTATAATTCAGGATGTCTCATGATGATAATAATTCATATTTGATCAAGGGCAGTGAAAATATTACTTCTTTAAAAAAAAAAGTATTGTGTCTCAACTTGCCCCAGTGTAGGGGTAAGTTGATCCAGGTCAGGGGGTAAATTGAACCACTGTTCAAACCTGGGCATGCCTGTTCAAACCTGGGCATGCCTGTTCAAACCTGGGCATACCTACAACAAATCTTAAAGGTAACTATATCAATAAATAACAAACCAAATACAAGCTTAGTTTTTCAAATATTTTTAATATAAATTTCGATTGAATTGATTGACTTTTTTAACATGTTAAAAGGAAAAGTAATCATACAAATGGTGATACAATTTCATACATCTTACCAATCAAACACAGGGTAAATTCAACTTTAAATGTAGCCTATCGACTTGGCCTACTTTCATTCATTTCTCCATTGAAAAACTGGCTCAACTTACCCCAAGGCCCATGGTTCACTTTAAAATAGCCTAGCATTAAAATTGAGAGTCATCTTTAGCTTAATGATTCATATGGTTTAATACGCTGCCAACACATCAACATATACAATATATGTGTTTAAACCTGGATACTTTTTTTTTGACATGACCGATATAGCTGACATCTAGAAAATGTACTTTGACAAGCAAAAGACGTTTTTTTGTAAAAATGTTTACTTACCAGACCACAATGAGTAACACATTTGAATTACTTGGTGCTGTTTTGTTGGGTCCCAAGTTCATTTAGAGAAATGCTATGTGGTTCATCGTGTTTATGTTTTATTTTTCATGATATTATATAGCATTCACTGACACAACCTGGATGAATTATACACTAAAATAATATTATTATAGGTCTTAACTTTAACCAAAACCTCTTTTACTTGTCGAATATAATCAACTCCACCTTTAAGCATCGTATCCTTAAAAAGTATCTTTAATCCTTTGTTTTGCTGCACAGAGATGACACACCCCACGCAGATCTTGGAGAGGAAGTGGTGCTTCCCATTATCAGCAACCTTACCCACATTATAAGTCAAGTGTTTCCAAGTAAGTGGAACCTCAGGGACTCGTTTATTCTGGGAGAAAAACCCAACATTAACTTGTATCATTTATGAACTGATATTATTGATGAATACTTTACACCCCTTCCTTCCTTCCTTAGACACTAAAGTGTACTCTGCCCTGGGCAACCATGACTTCCACCCTAAAAGCCAGCTTCCTGCAGGCCCAGATGACATCTATGACCAAACAGCAGACATGTGGCAGGACTGGTTGGATCCAGCGTCCGAGGAAACTTTTAAAAAAGGTGGGCAGAGCCTCTTGTAAATAATACATTGAGATTTGATGTTTGGATATATATACAGTTGCCTTCCTGATAAAATCACATAATGACACATGGCATTTTGCATTTAAAAGCACACGTCCAATTGTGTCATGCATGTTCTGCAAATCTTTTCTTCACATAGGTGGATATTACACCGAGAAGCTGCTCAATCGAACGGGTTTCAGGATGCTGGTACTAAACACAAACCTCTACTATGACCAGAACAAGAAGACCAAGAACATGGTGGACCCAGCGGGACAGTTTACCTGGGCGGATCAGGTTCTTACAGAGGCCGCCAACAACAAAGAAAAGGCAAAGCATCTTTACTAACTTTGCATTACAACATGGGTTACATTTGATCTAAAGTCAAATTTGAATTACAGATTAAAGGTGGGGTCGGTCATTTTGGAGAAACCAACTCGAGTGCACTAGAATTTGAAAATACACAGCCGGAGAAAATCTACCACTTCCTTACAGAGCCCCTCCTCCAACACACACGAACCATATATACGAACGTGCACATGACCAATGAGGACCAAGTTTGTGCACAGATGGAAGGCTGACAGGCAGGTAGGCCATCCAGTTACTTTAGCCGGGCCGGCTAAAATGATTGGTTGTACTTTTTACAGTACTACGGCTTCCACAGATGAATTCTTTTAATGGATTTCTTGTCAAAGCACTTCAGATATTCATTGCTATCGGGATGTTAAGAGCATTCCATGGAATATAACAAAAAGTGTATCTCGAGCCGGTTTCTCAAACTTACCTACCCCACCTTTAAAGGGCAAAAAACATTCAATAAGTAATAAAAACCTCCTTCCTCTTTTTAACATGGTTACCAAGGTAATTAGGAAGTATATTTTGTATTTACATCCCCTGTATGAGTAATTATCTCACAGGAAATGGATCTACTTTTACAACAAGATACTCAAGCATTGCAAAAACGATGTATTGATCTTTAACTACTTTACATGAAATTAGACTATTTTTGCCAACTCTACATCGGTTTCTCTCCCAGGTGTACATCATTGGCCACGTCCCCCCAGGTTTCTTTGAGAAGAAGAGAAATAAGCCGTGGTTTGTGCCGGGATTCAACAAGCTGTACCTGGATTTAATTCAGAGGCATCATTCAGTCATAATGGGACAGTTTTTTGGCCATCATCACACCGATAGCTTCCGAATGTTCTACAACTCAACGGGTAAGGATGGACTGTGTTATATTGCTCAGTCGTGGAGGAAGTATTAACATATTTTGTTAAGTTGAGGTTGTCAGAAAAAAAAATCCTGCATGTTACTTTCACAAAGGTACAAAAGAATAAGCATCAAATTGTAATTAAAGTACTTTAAGTTTAACTTGTCACTCCTTTGTAAAAGGCATTTTCTTTGTGATATACTGCTGGGCTGGGGAACTAAACCTATAATAATACAACATACTTTATCAGTTGATATATGCCTTATTCTTTTATTCATTTGAACTTGAAAATAACTAGTAAGTTAGTAAGTGAGGTAAAATGAAGCTACAATATTAGCCTCCAAAATGGAGTGAGATAACATTCCACCCCTGATACTAATACTGCTTTTCTTCTTTGGTTTGTATTTAGGTTACTTAGTTTTGACTCTTTAATGCATTCAATGTGATGCAGTGATTCTCACATGTCCTTTTGTGCTTATTATTGTGATAATCTGAGGTGATGGCCTTTCTGTTTCCACAGGCTCTCCTATCAGTACGATGTTCCTCAGCCCAGGTGTCACACCGTGGAAAACATCCCTCCCTGGAGTCCTGGACGGAGCCAACAACCCTGGGATTCGTGTCTTTGAATATGACACCCAAACACTCCTTGTCAAAGTAAGTCACAGCCAGTCTGCAAAACGTCCCTTTACATGTAGTAGCTGCAATATAAACCTTCTGCAGAAAAAAAACACATCTCTCTTATGACTCCGGTTTCTATTTCTTAAACAGGATGTGGTGACCTATTATCTGAACCTGACTCGCGCGAATGCAGGTGATGGGCGCTGGGAGGAGGAGTATCGTCTCACAGAGAGCTTCAGACTGCCAGACGCCTCCCCGGCCTCCATGCATCAGGCTCTAGAGCGCATTGCCTCTGACCGCGGCTACCTTCAGAAGTACTATGAGTTCAACTCTGTCAACTACGACTTGACAGAGTGCAACAGCGACTGCCGCGTTGACCACGTGTGTGCAACCAGGGAGGTAGACTTTGACAGGTATGAACGCTGCCTGGTAACAGAAGGGGCAGCTGCCATTTACAGCGGGTTGCTTCCTGTCCTCTCTGTGGCTGTAAGTGTGCTGCTCGCCAATTGGTAATGATATTTGACCTATCGCTGATGTTTAAAATGTATTATTGAAGCTTCAAGGAGTCATTGAATAGACACTGGTTTTTAAGTTCAAGATAATTGAGGACATGTAAATATTTAACATCACAGGAAAGGTTTTTCTTGTTTTAAATCATGACATCTAGATTTCAGGTGAGTCACACCTTAAATATACTTAACCAGGGAAAAGCAACCTTTGGCTTGAGCAATCTTTGGTTGACCTAGGTTTATTTGTTGTGGTTGCTTCCCTGTCAAACTATACTATATTTAATAAAACCAGAAAAAGGCCTAAACAGTTTCTTATTGGTTGAATGTTTTTTCACAGCAAGAATCAATGCACAGTTAATATCAGTATTATCGCAAGAGTAAATATTTTAATGAATAACAATTGCACTTACTCATGCCCATATAACTCAGAAACAATTACACATTTGATATGCTGCATTATCTTGGTTTTATAATGCTTCCTGTTATGCCACATGGCTTTATAAAGGCTTAGTGACTTTTTAATACCTACAATAAAAAATATCATAACGTGAAAGATGCTGACTTTGAGCCGGTTGTGAGGACACATTTATTGATTATGTGCTTGAGCAGTGTATTTGATTCACACATTAACAATAATGTGGTAGTCTTCGGGTTACACTCTGGTAATGAGAGTGAAGTGATTAGTCAGTTGGTCTGTTCACATAATGAAGACCTGTTTAGCCGAGGTGAACGGCTGCATAGCTGCGTCCAGAGCTTTGTTGAAGTCTTGGAGGCTGACCTCAGTGCAGGCAGGAGCCGTCAGCTTCCCCTGCCGGATGAGCTGGCACAGTTCATCCAGCATGGCTCTGAAGGCCCTTCCATCTAAGAGGAAATGTCATATCATTCAATTTAGTCTTCAAGATTTATTTCACGAAAGAAGAAATGTAACGCCAACTCACCGCTCGAGTGATCTCTCTTCCACTGTGTGACCCAAAATCCCCGAACCTTCACATCCTTGAAAATAAGAGCGCTCTGCAGAGAACAAGTTAAGTTCAGTTTCTCTGTAAAATGTAATGTTAAACCTAGGAGGTCGTACAAGCTTTCATCTTACCACAGGAACAGTGACTGGCTTTTTGGCCATCCCTCCATACGTCACCATAGATCTTCCAAACCTGGAATCAATCAATCAATTAATTAAGCTTTGTTGTCCCCAAATGGGCAAATCAGGGGCCACATAAAGAGAACAGATGGGGATAAAAGTACTGTACATTAGATAAAAAGTAAAACACTAATAACAAGACGTATACTGTACAGCAGCAACTAAGACCAAAATAACAATTATTAACAGACATTAATTTAGAAATGAGTAAGTGCTAGAGTGTAAAAAGTATCTTGGAAAATAGGCAATGTGGCATACTATAAACGGATATTTTCTTTAGCGTAAGATATTTTATCATGCCAATAAAGGTGATCCTTACTGTAGATGACGGAGCAGCTCTGTTGCACTCTGGCCTCCGACTCCATTCAGCGCCAGTTTAGGCTTTGGGCAGGTCTTAAAACAAAAATAAAACCCATTATTACATGATAAGCAACAGTGTTTGTCAACAAATACCCAAGATGTCTTCAGACCCACAGACCTTGAACAGTTCCCTCATCTCAGGCCTCCTCAGCGCTTCTTCTTTGATCACATGAGTGCCTCCGATGGCCTTCAGCCTATCACTGAGCTGTGTGAACTCTGGCCTTTGAAAAGGAAGAAACAATTAGGAAGTTCATTACACTCATAACACACAACTCTTTCTCTCCGTTACCTTTGGACAAAACACCTCATTATCTCAGTTATTAAGACTGATAACCTGAGCCAGTGATTAGGACTGAAACATTTAGTTCGTGACAAGACATGATATACTCGAGTCACCTGTCTCTGACGACGTTGATAGTGTTGATTCCCCTCGCAGCAGCAATCTGTATCACAGCCTGCCCGACTCCACTGTTGGCTGCGTTCTGGATCACAGAATCACCTGCAAGAGCAACAAATCGAGGAAACCTGTCACATGATGACTAACACAGCGGCACAGCGTGTGGTGTTTTAGAGATAACTGAGGCAGGATTAGTGCATCCTCATATCTACTCCAGATCAGTACTTAACAGGTTTATAATGCTTTGAAGGTGCAGAATTCTTTCTTAATCAACTTCAAACCCCAGTCCATACATTTAAACATTACGTGTCATTTGTTAGACGCTTGTATCCAAAGCGACTTGCATACATTCAGTACTGTGGGCAATCCCCACAGGAGCAATTTGGGGTGAAGTGTCTCAGGGACACAACAACATGCTGACTGCAGTGGGACTCGAACTTGCTACCCCCCTGATTCGAAGTCCAGCACACTATCCACTGAGCCACAGTCTCCCAAAGCAGTGACTTTATATTAACCGACTGAAAAGTAGGAAGTACTCTGGTTTGAAACACACATGATAACAAATGAAAATTGAATATTTAAAAATGGGTAGTTACATTATGACTGAGAGTTGGTGTTATGAGTTGAAGAAGATCAATTACTAACACACCACAAGGCCCTAAAAAAACAGCGTCAATAGGGAAAAGGGAAGGCCTGAACACTTAATCCATCAACAAAAATGTATTACTTACATCATTTTGTTCCTATTTGGTTCTTTGTCAAGTAAAAATATAGCCAATAAAAAAACACTTGCAATTACACCCAAAATGCCCCTTTTAAAGTAGAATATTACTTTTGTCAAATATCTCTAGCTTCTACTTCTATCTGTGTATAGAGGCTTGTGAATCTTTAAAGAAAATAATGTTTTCAATGTTGATTTGGAGATAAATACCTGGCTTGAGCTCTTCAAAGTCAGAGAGCATCCTGAAGGCGGTGCAGGGGTTCACTCCCAGGGTTGCAGCAGACAGCAAGGGAATATCGTTAGGCAGCGAGATGACGTCGCTCTCTGCTAGCACCGCCTCTGTCCTCCACGTGCCTGCTCACACAAACACACAGAAATCTTAAGAGATCATGTTGAAGACACAATTGTGACACTGTGGATTTATTCATGTGATTAAATCAGTTGTTTTACCTAGACCAGCATCTTTGGGAATAACCCAGTCTCCTGTTTTTAGGGAGGTTACGTTGCGGCCCACTTCTACCACCTGGGCCACGCCTTCGTTGCCCCCAACAGCTGGGAGGTCAGGGAGGATGGCATAAGTACCTGATGGGAATATACTCAATAAGTCATTTTCAACAAAATAAATGTGTTTGGTTTTCTTGGTTATATTGTTACTGTTGGTTTTGTTTTGTTACCTTGAATCATGTTGATGTCAGCTGGGTTGATTGGAGCTGCCAGCATTTTAACCAGAACATCCTTTTCACCTATAGGGGGCAGATCTACATCCTCTAACCTGACAACCAAAAAAAACCTTGCATGTATTGAAGCTTGTATACATATAGTCATTTAAGGTTTGTACGACAAATATCACATTTTGTCACAGATACAACAGGAAATCTTTCCAATGTGGCCCCTGGTGTTTATCAATAGGTGACTGGTGTAACATGTCTTACCAAATAAATATTGGCAACTTAAAAAGGGAGAATTGTAATCCTAAATCATACAGATATTTAAGAAAAAGCAGGCTTAGTATCCAAGATATTCCATACCATACAAATCCTAGACAATTGAACACATTGATCAATAATGAAAAAGGTTGCTCGTTAAAGCCCTAAATAAAGTTGTATTCAGTTTAGCTATAACGCTCACTATTAGTTTTGAGCAGAACAAGGCACAAAACTAAAATCCTCATCTTCAGAACTTAAAAAGTTCTATTTGAAAATCATTTTTGATAAAGCATATTTCACGTTCTCTTTGGGAAATGCACGCCTGTTTATTCGCCCCACCTCCAATACAGAGCATCTCAAGCCACATATCAACTGTAGCTATTGCATTTACATGTGTCATATAAACAATGCAATTATTTAAACGGACTTACTGTACGACTTTAGAAGGGTCTCCGTGGTTCCTGAACTGAAGAGCCTTGCATGTTTGTGCTGCAGCTGAATGACTGAAAAGAGACACGTTTTCCCTGTGCTTTGAACATTTTAAAAGAGCAGCAGCAACGCTTCTTCTGCTCACTGTCCGACTTCCGAAACACACTGTGTGAAAGGGCAGCCACATTGTAAACCCAGCAGTTCACTTAAAATAGAAAAAGAACCCCCACTAAGCCAAACTATTTATCATTTGAACTAGTGATGGCAGTTTGACATTGGACTTCCTATTTCATAGAAGCAGTGCTTCGAAGCTTGCTTCAAATCACGTGACATATGACGTCAGAAGCGGCAACTGCTTCAAATCACGTGACATCCGAACCAGCAACTGCTTCATTTGGGCCCATTCCCAAACCGCCCCCTACACCCTACCCCTCCGTTTGCGCGTTCACGCGGAGGGTCCGCCATATTGAGGGCTGTTCCAAAGCAACGAGTGTGGAGGGGGAGTGGGCTATCAAGCCCTCAAACAGGGAGTCTGCAGCGGTGCTGACTTGAGACCGGTCTCTACCTGACCGGAGTCACGCTGTGTGTGTCCGTCAGGAAACACGCTGTTTACAAGTAGTTCCAGCAAACATCCACTGATAAAATACGATGTTAACAACCTCATGATAACCTCATATATTTTTAACTTAGGATCATACCTGTGTTTAGTCTAGAAAAAGGTAAATGTGTGCATTTTATTATAAAGTTGTGTATATTTACAGACCGTTGCAAAAACTAAGAAGCTTATAAACATCAGGTTTAAAACTAAAAGAGCTTTGAAACACAATGAAAGATGTTTGGAGTTTTATTTGAGTTATTCATTTAAACTTTTTGTCTAAGAGATGCTGATTTGAAACCGTTGTTACATAGAGTTACGGCATTTCCTGTTTCTGCCGGAGAGAGGGGAGGCCGTCCCAAAGCTTGCTGCTGTATTTACTGCCTCCATCTGACAGGAGGAAGCCTCGTTGAGCTGCGAGTGTGGCTACAGACGGAATTCACTCCATCACGGAGGGGTAGGGTCGAGGGAGTTGTTTGGGATTGGGCCTTCCTGAATGAATCACTTTGGTTCGCGGTCCATTCACGCCATTCAATGCACTGCCTCGTCTCGATTCTGACAGGTGACAGGTTGAAACAGTTTCGAATTTGAGCGCTTCAACACTTTATGACCGCTCTAAACAATGCGCAATGTGTGGGTTGTTGTCGTAGTTTGCGTTGTTGCTGTTGATATTGCATTTGAATTGTAGTATCATTATAGAGCAAGCCAGGAAGAAAGATAGGTCGTTCTGGCTCGGGAAACACTTCGAAATGTGGAGAAGTTGTGAACAAAAATACAATTATCAGTAATATAAAAACAGTCCAATATTTAAAGGAATAGATAGCCCAGTGGGTAGAGCCGGCGGCCCGAATGCGGCCATGTCCTCCGCGCAGCTGGTTCAAAGCCCGAAATGGATGTACTTTTAATCATTGTTTTTCAACTTTAATACTGTAATAACTGATAAAAGGCCCTCTCTTCCCAAAAAAAAAATGTCCATCACTCTCTAGTCTCTTCTCAATAACCCAATACACACAATTATCAATCTTTAATTGCAAATAGAACATGATATTCAGTCTTAGTGTGTGTGTGCATCGAATATTTTTCAAGGCAAAGATACGTTAAACCCACTGCAGCCTTGCACTTCGCCAGGAGAGGTCGCTGTAACTGAAGCTTCGAGAAATGAACCTATTTCCGACACGTCCAAGTGATTCGATGCTTCATTCAAAGCTTCATTTTGCCATCACTAATTTGAACTATGAGTTTTGTTAGCATTCCTCTCACTGTGCGGCCATATTGGATTTGAGGTTGTGTCATTGAAACATAAACAGAGAACATCGCCTCTTGTGGTTAAACACTGGTATTCGCAAGACACAGTACTTTTGGTTGAGTACCAGCAAAAGAGGAACTCGTGTTTTTCACTGCGAAGTAACAACGTTTCTCATTATTTGCAACACCGGGGTAATGAAACTCAGCATATTCACTCAAATGCGGATCCATGTTGTGGTGTATTTCCTGGAAGGCTTCTAAAGGCTTTTCAGTCAGTACATTTAACAAGGAAGTATTATAAGACTGCAACACGTGCAATTGTAAATAGAATAACACAATTGAAGGATTTAGATTAGATTAAACTATTTAAAACACATTTTATCATGATTGTTATGATGCCATCAAAAATGTAGGACTCGTGATTTCATCTTCATATCTATGTATATCAAACAAATAAATAATATGTACAATGAATAGTTTAAGGTGAAAAGCAGTCAATTCTCATTTCTAAGGAATGAATGTGTGTTATTTTGCTTGATAAAGGACTCAAAGGATGAATTGACTAGTCTGGTTTATGTATTTGGCCTTCATTTTCTGTTAAAGTTCCAGCACTACAGTCTCTTCCGTTTACACTGCAATATGTGAAGGTTAATTATGGCTTACCTTTAATTATTTTTGTTTTGAATTCAAAGTGTATTGCTATTTTAATATTTCAGCATTTCAATCAGGAGAGACCTCATTTTATTTTAAGAACATGTATTGACACATGTCATATGACACATGTTAAGTCTTTGGCGATTAGACCCCGATCCTGAAATCGTATATCTAAAGGGGGAAATGCAGCCGTGAGCATATAGGGGACCCCCCGGGGTCTAGACACTGGTGATGATGCTGAAGATCTGGTTTTGATGAGGAGATGGGATGAAGAGGAGGTGTGATGAGGTTTTTGGATTAACTATCCTGGCACTGGATATGATGAAAGGAGGTGGATGGGGAGGAGGCGGGCGGCAACATGAACACCTGAAATCACAGCTGACTGCAGGAGAGAAGAGAACCATTTTAAAGTTTGGCTGCAGCACAGTGATTGGCTGCTGGTCTGGAGAATGAGGTGAATGTAATAGGTTATAGACAACGCCCGTGATGAGCTGATTATATGTAGCTGCGGAGTGTTACGGAAATCTTAGACCTAGTCAATACTGTGGAGATATACAAATCAGAATGATCAATCAATAAACTGGTGAAACAAACAGAGTTGTCTTTCTGGTTCTTTATTCGAGGCCTCGAAGGTACAGGTCTCACAGAGTATTCTGGAAGAGTGCACACAGAGGCAAGTGTGTGTGTAGGTTTTATAGGATCATGACAGTTCAACAACACTTCGTCACCTTTCACTGTGGCAGGGCTGGATGGAGAGATAAGCTACGCCTGCTTTCTAGAGGAACAGAAACTGTACATTGCTAATATAGTAAATCAGGAACTGGTTAAAGACAGTTAGAAGTGAGGAAAGCAGGAACTCATTGAGGAACAGGCAACAGACACAGGAACTTGTTCAAGACACTGTGTTTGTCACCCAGACACTCATATTATTATATTATATTATTATAGGTTAATCATAAGTCTAGCAAAGGACATAAACTGAAATACATCATCATGGAACAACTGCATTTGGTTTTACCATATTAGGTAACATATAAAATGTGCCACTACAGGAGTGAATGTATATATAAGTCTTCCTGAAAGAACTTGCGCTGAGCTTCATTCAAACTGACTTGTAGAATAAACATCTCAATCTGAAGGACCTGCCACATCATTACAATGAAATGCTTGGTATCATTTTATAAATAGGCCTATTTTGTGTTCTAAAGATTGCCTTCATTGATAAATGTGTGTGGGTGGTCTACCATATTAGAGACATCAATTTGACTTGTATGTCATCCTAAGGAGCCAGTCTGCCCGATGAGTACTTTTACTTTTGAAACCATAATACACCCTGCCGATAAAATGTGTTAAAAATATTTTCAATCAAGGATTTTCTCTTTGTAAGAGCAGGAGAACCAAATCAGACACAAGACACATGAATATTGACATATTTACTAGGAAATGGAGCAGATCTTTACATATAGAAACGTAATCACAGTAATACTTTGAAAAGCCTACATGCTGCTCATCATTGACAAACTAGCCATTAAATCAACATAAGATAGATCAAGATAGACGTAGTTTCATGGCAGTAAACATTGATACAATCATCAGTAATAAATGCACATATTTTTTGGAAGTAGCTCTAGCCAATAATCTTATAAAATACAACACCACAGATTAATGGCTGATGGTCACAAACAAGATGTACCATGAAAAGCACACATAGCGCAAACTGTGGTACAGGATGCTTCGATGTGCTTCAAATGTCTCCCTGAGCACATAGTCTTACAAATCCTTGGATTTTCAAGGTATATCTGACCCATTAAACATCCCACATTGAAATCACAATCACACACCACTGAGGGGCCGAACAGGTTTGTTGCAGTCAGAACGGACTTACTTCTAATGGATTAGTTTCCAAATGATACTTTGAAAACACCACTAAGTTCAGCAGAATGTTGCAAACATTACAATACAACACTTTCATTCAACCTTTATCAAAGCAGTGGGTGTCAGAATCCAAGTCAGTGGTTTCGGGGATTTTAAACAAAGTTAGTTACAGATTGATCACAAAGTCATCCATGTGTGTCCCTTTTTAAATGGAGAGAAAGTAAAGTGTTCAAGCTAGAGAAAATACTGGCACTGCAATCATAAAAGGTCATTTCAACATAAAAATAGACAGAAATGTAAACCGTTCTATCTAATCAGAGCACTTTAACAATCTTTCTGTCAATCAAATCCTGAGTGTAGTCTTCAAAACTTTTTTTTATTTTAAATCAGGTATTAAACGTATATATATCATCACCTAACAGCAGAGTAGGAACGTCTTTTTGAGTTTTTATCCATGACACATTCTTTTTGTCTTAAGCATTGATAGTCTGAAACACTAAAGTCTTGGCCATGTGTTGAGATGAGACAACCCCAGATTATATACTACTAGCCCCCATCCCTGTTACAATATTCTACTACATCCCCATCTACAACGATTATAGAGGAAAAAATACAATAATAGTGGAACATTTTCTTCATATCATGTCATATCACGGCAGGTTAGGTCAAAGAGGAGAACATATAAAGGTCATCATCACACAGGAGGCATGGAAAGATGACAAAGTATAAAAGTCACGCATAAAAATCTCAACGTGACCATTTCACTAATTATTGTTTTTTGGGGCCACAATCCTTGTTATTTTTTTCTTACAAAAGGTAACACAAAATTGTTGCACCATCACATTACGAAACCGCTTTTTACTTTGGCATCTTTATCATACGCTTCACATCGTGTGGATGAACATTCGGTCTCTACTTTTTCCTGAATAAACACTCCTCGACTCCTTCTAATCAATCTGAAGCATTCCCTGAGTTTTCAGATTGGCAATTCCTGAGGTGAGCCTAAGAGTGGGTTTTTTATTTATTTCAACCAACCAGCGACCGACTGTATGTGGTATATGAAAATCTAAAAAAATACAATATAAAATATGCAACATATATTTGAAAGTAAAGATTGAACTGAATACAAAAATTAATTAATGCATCTTACACATGATTAGTGCAGAGTAACATTGCATTGGTTTTGGCATAGATAAGAATAACACTTTCAAAGAATTAAAAAACAAAAGAATTAAAAAAGAAAAATCATACAAGGCAAAAAAAGTCAAAACAAACTCACAGTTACCGTCACTCCTCATAATACTATGTACCTGCACATAATTGACTGTATAATGTTACTTGTGCGTTGCAATATATTACTGTTCAATACGGCTTTGAACTATTGTTAAGGACAATGATTTATCAAGCACTTTTGTACACAGCAATACAAGTACCTGGATGTTAAAATGTGTTAGCCAAATATATTCTCATGTCACATATAGCTTTGAATGACATTTGGTTGCTGAGAGGCTTCAACAGGAGCAGAAGGGGGAAGCTGCAGCACTCTTGGATGAAAATAAATAAGTAGAATGACTTTTTTAAAAGGCTTTAGAATAACTTCACATATATATTAATTCGGTGTAAAAGTCGTGTCAGCATCTCCTGTAGAACGGGAGTAAATCGCCGAGTCGCTAGCTAGTTCTACATGCTCCTCCGTGCAGGCTTGGTGTTCCTGAGCTATAACCCTCCTAAGGGTCATAGGGAGGTAATGTCTTAAATAACTACCTAGAAATGAATCACACTGAATATAAACAAAACACCAGCCATCCCACTGGCGACATCCTGTTTGATTCTGCCTCATTTTATTCAAGTATCAAGAGGAGAGCTAGTTGGACCCTCAGTATCTCAGTCCAGGTCAAGTATCTTATCAGAAGTGATGAGGTATCATATTTGTTGGAATTCTATCAAATCCAAGTTGAGGTTTTTATAAAATGTCAGTACGTTTTTTACACTTCAGCCATTGATGGAAATTAATTAAGCTCCCGGAAACATAAGAGAAACTTGACACCAAACTTAAAAGACTAAAACTACCGACTAATTGAGGGCCGGCCTACAAAAAAAACGGACTTTCCTTGTCAAATAGCGTTGACCAAATGTTTTATCGTAATTATCGAAATTGATGTGCCCATCATATTCTCTATTTTTCCCAAACGTGACATTAACATGTTTTAGGAAAGGTGTTAAATTCATCCTTAATTGGGTTTTTATTCATTTTAGTGGACATTCTGTGTAAATACTGTAGTGCAAAAAGGATTTGATTTCATCCCAATAATCTCCAAAGCTGTATTATGAGAATATTTGGTTTACCATCAGCAGTTCGAATGAGTTTTGGTAGCATGAGGTAGATCGGCACATTTAGACAGCCAGCAAAAGGCTGGACGAAAATAATGAAAATGACAAAAAAATTAATCTGACCGACAGCTTGAAAAACCACTTCTGGTCTGACATTCATTTCGCCCCAGGATCACTGGATGGTCGATTGCAATATTGACATACGCCAATACATTGCCTAAAGCTATACCGTAAAACCCATCCCATATGTTTTCACAAACCCTCCCTCTCCCCATGCGATATGCAAAGTAACATTCATTACAGAGGTCCCAACTTTAAAGTCTCTGCCTTGTCGGATAGTCAGGTGTAACAGTCAGGAAGGAGACTAATTGGTAAGGCAGCAAAAGTGTAACTCTAATACTTAAACACACTTACTGAGTATTACGCAAAACAAATGAGGTAGACCACCCACTGTAAGGGCAGTTTCACATAAAAACAAAACATAGATTCTACTTAAGATAATCTGTTATATGGCACTACAATCTCAACGCCTCAAACAGCAGTGATTCGAACATTTAGAAAGCGTCCTGAGTGCAATAATACAGCAGTATTCCTGAGTGTTACACCAACGTAAAACAAATCAACAAAAACTTTAGCAACATTCTTCATCAGCATTTTTTTTTTAACCTGAGGTAGTTTCAAAAGCAGCTTCGACAGGTGGAAGGGGATCCATGTGTCCCGTCTCACCATCGAAGCAGTTTGATTGGCCTCTGCTCTTCCCCGATAACTCGCCTAATCAGAGGCTTCGGGAGGGGGTGCCGCGAGGCTGTGCTCCTCCTCCTCCACGTTGTCTCCTTTCGAGGGGGACGGTCCCTGAGATCCTGGCGACGACTGTTGTGCTTTGATTGGGCAGTTGGCAACCATGTGGTCGATGCTCTGGCAGAAATGGCACTTCTTGGGCTGGGGTGGCAACTTGCACTCTTTGGCATGGTGGTCCAGGTCTCCACAGTTATAGCACCTACAGAAAGAACAGAGCAATAAATAAATTGCATGTACTGTGTGCTTGAGAATGCAATAATGTATTGTTTGGCCACTTTGGGGGTTGCGGAAAAGAAGCTTTGAACACAATAGAGACATCATTACAGGGGTTTAGGATGAAATAACCGACTACAAGTTCTATAGAACAACATTTGTACTAATTTAGAGATTTATTGGAGGCCACCTGGTCATTTTGAGGCCAATATTCACTCTAATTTATCTCAGTTTTTCATCTTATTCTTAAAAGGAAATATCTGTCTCTTTAGCTGCTAAATACTGCCCTGATCTGTCTTCTACAGCTTTACAAAGGTCCTATAGATCCATGGGAAACTAAAACAATCTCCTACAACCAACCTTTAAATATAAAGAAACACCTCCTAGAAGTCACAGTTGTTAATTGTATGAATGCCGTTTATTGGCTCGGGTGGTTTTGGTACCCGTGTTTTGGCATTGAAAGAGAAGCCAGGTGAGCCAGGGAGTGAATCTTTTGGGTTGACCGCTCAAATGCAAGACATTGTAAGCCTCAGCGATGGGTACCTCTTGGGTTTGTATGCTATTAGGGGTCAAAACACTTTTTAATGAGTTAATCTCTGTGACGGAGCGGATCACATGAGTGACTGACTCCGCCACTGATAGCCGACACACACACACAAACGCACCAAACATTTCGGAGAAAAGACGGAGGCGCATCACTTCCGTGTTTTAAATTCCTGCAATGAACCATGCAATTTCTTATTTATTTTTGTGTTTGTTAATTATGGGGAATGATTACGTTAAGAGGTGGTTAACCTATTTATGTTTGCGTCGGATGTGTATGTTGACAGTGTGGTTTTGAGCTAATTGCGTCACCTGTTGACGGTAAGCCTGTGGGAGGGGCTATGGGCTCAAAAGGAACGGGCTTTGGCCCTGGAAGGGATCACTCGGAAGAATGTTGCAGTAAAGGCAACAGCTGGGACATGTTTGGGAGTTTGTTGCAGAGAAGGCAACAGAACACGTTTACTCTGAATGCGTGATGGACGGCCTGTTTTGGTCTTTTATTTTTTAGCTTAAAACAACCGAGTAAGCCATGTTTCGAACGGACAATTAGAACCCCGTCACAATCTCATAGGTCACTCGTGGCTTTTTTGGGTTGCCCACAAAGGCCTTTAGTCTTAACACAACAAATCTACATTAAATTGATTGCTAACCAGACACCATTGTCACTGAAATCCCAAATGCTTCAATACATTTTGAAACTGTCATTAATAATTGCTATATTCAATAAATGTGCTACCTCAAAACAGTATTTGGACACATTGAGTATTGAATGTTGATTGTCTTCCAAACTAATCTTCAGCAAATTCATCTCAAAAACAGCTTTCTAGTGTGAAAGTGCACAGTAAATATAAAACATCCAAATGAATAAACAATAACCAAAACACGATTTTGAGTAGAGGGGGATTTCAAGATGCTCCTTTTTGCCACTAGATGGCCACATTTCACCTGGAATGAATTGACATACATCTTGCAAGGGGCATTTCAGGTCGCACCACACAGCTCAGTGGAGGAGCAAGCTACTACAGAAGGTCTAAACACATGAGAAAGTGACCAAATGGTGCATTTTTTTTCATTTGAATCCTTAAAAGCAAGAAGATTTTCTCCAAAGTTGACTAATTAAGTGGACTATTATAGTCTTATGCAATAATTAACTGGCATGTCTCTTATTACATGGACCTGGTATGGTTACCATGACTCATTTACTCAAGCTATCCCTAACAGCTTGTCCTATTTGTCAGTTTGTCACTGCAGAAAGCTTTCCGTTGGCCTCCATTGTACCAAAGTAAGACATGTGTTTCATTGGCATTGAACTTTAGAAATGGACAACTATAAAAGGCGTCAGCGGGAGCCATCACGGGGGCCATCGACCAACCTCTGTTCAAACATAACACTAAAGAATGGCCACGCGTGCAGGGGCGTAAGACAGATGGGCGTGGGGCGATCACTCTGTGCCACTGCGGACCCCCTGCCACCATTGTAGTAGCAGATGATGTTTGAACGGGGCGGCTGCCGCGGGGTCAGTGTGGCCGTTGGGGCCGGTGTCAAGGTCTAAACCATCACTTCACAGAAGCTCCCCACATCAGCATCCATCAGGAGGAAAGTGGAGGGAAGGGGAAGTGGTCCCTTTGTCTAAAAAAGCTGCAGTAATGACCTCTGAACCCTGCCCTCCCCGCCCTCTCCTCACTTCTCTAACCCCCCAATCCCATCCCAGCCCCCAGTCCCTCCTTTGCATTTACTCATACGATGTTGCCATGGTAGCAGTGACCTTTCACCCCCTCGCCCGGGCTCTTACATCTGTTATCAATTAAATGGACAGGAGATTTTTTTCCCCACCCTTACTCATATATATACACAAGCACTCACAAAGGTGGTCTATAACATGTTGGACGGAAAAACAGCTGTTCACTTTGATGGTGGTGGTGGCAAAACCACCCTTGTATCAAAAGAGATCCATGGTCTTGATCAATCAAACGCAAACCAATGAAATCCAGTTGCATATTGAAATACGCTATAGGGGAACGATATCTTATCCATGGATCAGTGTGGTCCAGGGAGAGGTATTGAGCCACAGCAGGCCTCCCAGGACTCTTTGAGGTGGTAATGATCTCTGTTCTCACACCGGCTACTCTCTGGCTCTAATCACAACTGACAGGGAGGTGAAGTTGATACACCTCTAACCCTACATCGATATTCAAAGAAGGACCCAAAAACCAAGGTCCCTGTGGCTCTACTTTCTTTCACTTGGCGGACAATGTTGGCTTTGCATGAAACCCTTGCATCTTCAGAAGAAATGCTTCAAAGATGTATCTTTAAACTAGGTTCAGATCAAATGAAAATATTTTGTAAAACCACGTATTTTGCCGTGATGAGGAATGACCACAACATAAAGTTGGTATACTTGATAAAATAACTAAGCAAAAACTAGACGATTTTTTCACATTATTCAAATTAAGATAATCTTCTTTGTTATGAGATTGGTTTCGGAGTAACAAATCACATTTGTGGTTGAGGAAGGGAGAGAGAGTCAGTGGGTGTGAATTCACCAGGGGCCAGCAGATTTAAACAGTTATTGATCCAGGTCACACGTCAAGCCTGCTGCTGTGACCCTTGCTAGGGCTAGAGGTGGGGGTTGGGGGTTGAGGAAGAGGAAGCAAAATGGGGAGAAACTAAAACGTCGTCGTATATCCGATCCCAACTGGAAACAACAAAGAGTCTACATGTTTGAAGACTCCTGAGAAATAAAGCCTCTAAGGGTGTCCAATGTAAAAGGTGAGTCATCGTTTCTTGGCCAATGAAAATCATACATCTCCACATCTCATTCAGATTTGTTTTAGATAAATAGAGGTTTTTTCCACTTTCTTACCTATCTCCCTTTGAGCGTCGCTTCTGGACCTTCTTGCCTTTGGGTCTCCTCTCGCTGCCCACACAGTGGATGCCATCGGGCCCGGTAACTTGCTGCGACTCCAGGCCCTTTGATGACTTCTTGAAGCTAAAATCAACCGCTTCGCCTTCTTTCAGGCTGCGGAAGCCCTCCATGTGCAACTTGCTCTGAAAGGAGACAAGAAAAAGGGTTCAGCATTAAAAATATTGTTTGGTGGGGGTTTTATTACGTGTAATGGTGACTGAGGTTTACCGAAACCTATGGCTTTTTCCCATGAAATTGATCTTATTGTAATATATGTAAAGAACTGATTGTGTTTTTCAGAAACTGCCATATGACCAACCAGTGACCAAATCACCCCCCCATTGAGCCTGTGAATACTTTAGAGCAACCCCCCACCCATTCCTAGCTGAGTGATACCATCAGAGCCCTACAGGACTTATCAGGTATTTTAATGTGATCATGATGTCCCACCTGATAAACAAACGCCACAAAGCTTGATGTCTCCCCCCTCCCTCTCTACTGATATTTACACACACACTATACCTTGAATAAAAATGCACTGTTCTCTAATGCTGCATTGTCTTTTTGCAGTGTTTGAGTGGTAAACCTGACGAGGATAACCTTCAACCCATCCCCCCCTCCGGAGGAACGGCATTCCTCACTGCTGCCCCCACCCCATCTCTCTTCCCACCCACATCACAAAGCTCCACTAACACACTGACCACCACCACTAACCCTAAACTGCAGGATGCAGGGGTTAGTGCAGCGGTTGGGGGTGGGGTGAGAAGGCAGCGTGGTTCTCTGGGAGGTTGGGGGTCAGGGTGACATTCCTTGGATAGTTGTTTGGCAGAAAGACGTGGAAGATAAAAGTTAAAGGGAAAGCACAATTGATTGATATCTTCCTTTGATAACAGAATGTGAATGGCTAACATTTTTGGGGGAAATGAATAACATGATTTTATTGCATTTGCTTATAGTGAACATTTACTTTGCCTCCTGCTAAGTTACATATTCACTGAGACTATGTTCACCTGAACTGACCTTTTCATACTTTCAAACCATGATGAAGGGAAGGGAAGGTGTGGAGCCGTGTTAAGGATAAAACTCAGATTGGTTATCAAAACATGGGAAACCCCTCTCTGAAATTCCCTTGGTGGGGTTGTGAGATTAACTTGTCACAACTATAGAAGCTGTTTACACAAGAACGAAGATCTATGATGTAGCAGGTTTGTTTTGATAAACATAATCCCATTTTCTTTATCTCATTTTTGAGTAAAGTCACATCCATCCTTCTAATCATGAACGATGAGCTGCACTCTGTGTTTATCAAAACCACCGGAGATCAAAATGATCTTCTCAAAGCATCCAGTTTGATGTGAAGATAGTCTAGGCTTAGCTTTAAACTGAATCCAACAGAAGGATCCTTTAGTAATTAAAGGATACAAGGGGGTACGATAATAACTACTAATGTTGAATGCAAAACAAAACCAAACAAAAGCACCGTCCTTTCTAATCCTGCGACAGTTGTGAGCATCTGCTGCAAAAGTAGTGAGCCATGACATCTGAGTGACAACAAGGACGTCCACAAAGCCTCAATCCCATCAGGCCTCTCTTCTTTGGTGACCGTTAACCCACTTCCTCTTCCATGTGTGACCTTCCCCACCCCCATGACAGACCCTCAATAGCCACATCGGGTTATCCACACACACAGTGCAGGTACAGGGGCTTAACTTCAATTATGTCATGTTCAGGTGTATTTTAGGAGGTCTACTGTAAACTTTAACCTTTTCCCAGAATGTGTCTAGAAGCCAAGTGACGCAGAGAAAGACATCAGAGCCGAGGGGGACAAAAGCAGGGCTGCTGCTGAGACAAAGAGGGGCTCGGTCACGGCCGAGGGGTGCTTCATTCGGATGCATGGCTCTATTGTCCACCTGCACAAAGGCCAGAGGACCCTGGGAGTTCATTTTCCTGGACACGCGGCCACTAATTTTAGGGTTGAAGCATTTTACGTTGCCATTACCTCGCAGCATCTATCATTGACACGCGTCTCTCTTCCTTTTTCAGTGACAGAGATGGAAGTACGTCATTAGTTGCCCATTTTTTGTGAATATATTGAGAGCACAGTGTGGGGTTATTGCTGAGAATGAACCGTTTTCACTTTAAATGTAAGCAAAAATCAACTGTTTTCATCAAAGAAATTGAAGTTTTTTGTAGAGATGCAAATAATGACTGTTCACTTCTAGTCGAACATCTTGTGCATCGCAAATGTCTTGTTAAACTACCTGGGCACCAAACTGTAGGTTTCTGTCTCGTGTTGAACTCATGTTTTGATTTGCATTATGATTAATCAGGCACCCACTTCCTGAGTATAGTCAAATAATATTCCAGTTACAACGGATGCAAAGAGCAATTTCTCAATATGCATCATCAAAAGCAGAGAGCAGATAACACAGAGATGAGTAAGAGAAACTGGCTTCCACTTAAATTAGAAAATGCAGGTTTTTTAAGACTAAAATGTAACCTCATAAGGATATATATAGCATATAAAGTGATATCAGTGGGCACTGTGGGAGACAAATGTCCCCACAACATGAGGTCCTGGGGGGGTCATGGCCTGGTGTGGCCAAGGGACATTTACCTAAAATAAACCCTGATATCTTCTTTCCTCTTTAAAGCTAGTATAACAGATGCCACACACACTGAGGGGGTTGAGCAGACATCAAAGGGCCTTTAATCACTTTATGACAGGAACCTTGAGGTGAATGAGCAGCTAGTGAGGACTCCTCTCATTCACATGCTAAGCTTTTATCTTATCAGACGGCAATGGAGACGCTCACCCACATGAGAAGTAGGGGGGAAATACACCCCCACCCCCCAAAGCTCTCTACCTCCCACTCGGTATGTAAGAAGGTAAATGAAGGCGTTGGGTACATTTGGATGAACCGAGAAGTTTTCTTTTATCTCTTCAATTTGAGAAAGAAACAATGAAACCTCGAGTGGAAACATCACCAACTATAACATTCACAGTTAGATTTGGCCCACAAAATACCATCAGGGTGGTCATACATACATAAATGTGAAATGATTGTTAACCTGGTGAAGACATACAAAAGGCAAAATCATTAATATTGCCAGACAAAGGTGTGTGTGTCTAAGAAGCATATTCTAACGTTTAAAAATAAGTGGTCAATAATCAATGTGGAGATAGTGTGCCTTTTCACTGAGGTCAAACAATGTATGACTAATTTGAAAAGCTTCCACTTTGTGAAAAGATGTAATGCTAAATGGGAAATCTACTCCTCATTTTCCAAACAAATACTTAAGTTATATCGATGTTGAAATGGCTTCAGGAGAGGATCAATTGAACGTTTCCTTCTTCTTAAAAGAGCAGTTTTCATGCAGCTCACACAGCACTCACTGGGATCTATATTCACCATCTTATAAGCATAGATGCCAGCCTATTGGAGCATGCAAGCTCTAACCACAAGTTGGTTTCTACTTCACAGAAAAAAAATCATGAGGGAGTCCGCAGATCTCCTCTGGCTGCAACACGTGTTCCCTGATGGAGAAACACCCACCACACTACAAACAACACCCGGTTAAAACATCACATTTAAATTAACTTGAATCAACCTTCATTGGGTATTGAGTATTAGGTTTTCGGTTAATTTAACATGGCTATTTTTTTGGGTATCGTTTTTCAAGGACTAATGACTCATTGGTGACTACTGACTAGTTTCAACAATGCAAAAAAACACACACATTTATCTGTATTAGAAACGGGTGGGATGATCTCACTGTTGCTGGTTGGAAATCTCACTTAAAAGTGGATTTTCAGCTGCAGGTGTTGATACTTTTTTTGCAATGTTGAGATGCATCTCCAGTTTGGGGTTTCCGGCCATTGAATTTCACAATTTTCAAAAGGCACCGAGATAAAGTCATCCTACCTGATGGACAAATACGTCGACCGGTTCTTCCAGAGGCACTCCCTCCCGGTCCGTCATGGACAGGAACCCGAAGCCCATGCGGACGTTGAACCATTTGCACACGCCGACTCCGTGGAAAGACTGGCAGTCCTCCTCGGTGCACGGCCCTTCATCCTCCTCGGGCTTACACACTCCTGCAATACATTAAAAAAAAGAAGCATTATTAATTAAAAACCTACTTATTTTTCTCTTAAAATAATACTGTTTTCCAAAAAAAAGGCTTCATTTCAATAGTGAAACTTTTCTTTCGCGTCGCTGCATCACCAAATCAATGAAAGTAGTAACAAGCTGAGGCTGCGTTTTGGCTTAATTTCGATCATCACAAATGTCATAAAAGCAACTAAACAACATTATTTCTGAATGACTATCCCATTTTTCTGAGCTAAAAAGGCGATTTACAGGGTTTGCAGGATGTAATAATCTCTACAAAACCTATCGATAGTCGCTCGTATCGACCCTCACGTGCATGAACAATGCCTTTTAAATTCTCCACTACGATCACGTAGCGAAAGCCCCATCAGAAAACAAGTTAATTAACTCGTACAAAAACAGCAAAAAGCAGTTTATTTTGTTACTCCACCTGGGAATTCCTGGTTTGAAACGGAGCCCATGTCTTCAGTTCTGCCTTGAGTCAAAATAAGCACTCAAGCTACAGTATCCTTTTTCTCTAGCCCTCAAACTGGGTAATCCTCACAGATTGCCACTTTCATGCAAAATGCAGCTAAAGCCAGAAACTGCGCAGTGAGAGGGAAAGCGGGAGAGGGAGGTAAACAAAAGGGGGCTGGCAACCTATTCCTCCTAAACAATGAGAGGGGGTGGGGGTCATCGGGCAGGATTTTTACTGAAGAATCCCCCCCTCAAAAAAGGAAAAACTTGTAAAACAATGCAAGAAGAGATAACTCCACCCCAAAGCTCCCAACATACCTTCTGCCATGTTTGTGGGCCAGTTTACTCCTGGTGTCTTTCTTTCTTTCTTGCAAAGCCTTTTCCTCCTCTCTCTCTTCTGCAGTGGTCAGCTCGGTGTGTTGGTCAATACAAATGACCATTTCTCATCCAACAAACCCCCCACATACTCTCGGTCATGTCCACGTGATTCACAATTGTATTCCCCAAGGATGTATTGGATATTGTGTGATAGAAGGGCCCAGATGTGGGAAGTGACCAACACTCCTCACGAAAATACTTGGGTTTTAATGGTATTTATTTTAGTTTTAAGAGACTCTCAGGAAGATACAGTGTCTTAAATATTTTTACAAAATACCCTTTTGTTTGAAAATCACAATTTGTAGTACTGTGGTTGAAGGACAGGGCTTATTTCTGTATAAAACAAGTTAAACCTCCTTGAAAGGTATTTCTCAATGTCCAATAGATAAATGTTTAAATCATATCACGGAAATAGGCAGAAATAAATAAGACATTTTACATCCTTTGAAGTGTGATCAAAACGTAGAAAATACGAAGGAAATAAACCTGAAACGGACAAGGTTTTTGTAAGACTGATTTGGTTTAATATGGGTTTTAATTATCTTTACAATATGATGTATTGCAAGTCACCTTTGTCCATTTGCTTATTTTATGTTTCTCGTCGTGATTCCGTTTGTTTCTTTGCTATCAGTGGGCTGCTGTCCTAACATGCCACAGAGGTTTGTAATGCTAATCCAGATGAAACATGGCGGGGGGGAAGTGTTGTCCTCCCAGGAAGGAGCGGAGAAGCAGCTAAACTGACTCAAACCTCCGAGGCCAAGAGCTTCAAATATACAAGAAAACGAAAGTTAACTTGAACTAAAGAAGACAAAAACGAATACATAACTGATATGTTGTTTTACTCCCCAAAATACAAGATGGCAGCATGTAAACAAGCCAAGCTGGCCAAACGAATTCATGGATCGATAGTGATTGATTACATGCATCACGTAAAGATGTTGACTCGTGTCCTTGTGGAGTGATGGATGAATCAAAGACACAGGAAAGTGATCTCACAACCAAGCTTGAAAGAAAACCATCCAGCTACGAAATAACCAACATGTAGCCTAACTAAAATGTTTTACATTTACTAAAACATACAAGAGTGAGCTGATTAAAAACAACTACAGCTGGCATTAAATAACTATAATAAAATGGAAATATAAAGCAAGATAGGAAACATACATATTTTTGGGAATACTAATTGGTTCTGATTATACCAAAACACGTAAGAAGGATAAGCCACGTTTTTTCGGGATAATTAAATCCTATTAAATAAGAAGTTTAGCCTAATTGTCCTCCTGTGAGAAGGAGAAAGACTTTCAGTTCAATTAGTTACAATTAGCTGCCGTGATACAATTATTTTTACTTAAATTTACCAGTTATCAGTCTTTTAAAAAATATATTTTTTGGTGAATGAAAACAGCTCCACCTCTGTGTGCGGCCTGAAGGGTGTTTCAGAGGTGACCTGTCGATTTCATCACAAGTACACAACGACCTCTTGTGGACCCGCAAAACACCGATCTGTGGCTGCAAACATTACATCATCGACAGAACTACATTTACCACATTAGATAAATGACAAAAGTATAAATCAAAGAAATGCACAACGCCAAAGTGTTAAGTAGTGCTACCAATAAACTCTCTTGAAAAATACAAACATCTTTGAATACAAATATGTTTATAAACAGGCTTCCCTATAAAGATTTAAGCTAAAACAAGTTTGTTATTTAGCAGATTATAACCACGCAAATCAACATATAGATTTGTACCAGAAATGAAGTCGTTTTTATGAGTTTGGGAAACTGGCATTCTATTATGAGATGTGACATTTAAAAAGCTCTTTTCATGTGGTATTTTTAAATCTCAAAAATGATGGGCATATTATAAACATCTTGTTGATCCTGCAGCTTTTGAAGCTTTAAAAGTACCTCTGTGACTAAAACAATTAATTAACTAACCAAGTAAGTAAAACACGATCCATCTAATCTATTCATTTTTGCATCTTTTGGAGATAAACATACATAATTTAGAATTGTAAGACCAAACTTCACATTATAAAAGCTGTATATTTACGCTACATTATTATACATTTTGGTATCATACTTCATGTGTCCTTCATCAACAATTTGCTCGACAATGGGATGGAGTTTTTTGGACAAACCTCTGAAAATGTCAGTCATTTATATTTAATTAAACGCCTTACACCGTATACACTAAACACTATGGTTGCGCGAATATATAACATTGTATGCCTATAATAAACTGCTCAGTAGACAATTTAAGTACACTCTAATGAAGTATCATGAGCCGGATCATTTTCAATGGAGGGGTTAGTATTTGAAGTGATGCCTCAGATTATTCTGGCTTGAAGCCAAGATCTCCCTGCTGGACTCCAGCCAGGGGTCAACGAGTTATGAACAGCAAAGATGACTGTCTCTTGGTAATTAATCAAGTGTTTTCATTGCTTTCCTTTAGGCAATATGAATGAGAGCAAACCGCAGGAGGTCCTTCTGCCGATGTTACTTTCTAGGAATCCTTCTAAACTCCAGCATCGTGTTCTGCCAGAAGTCATATATACAGAATACATTGAGAAATGCTTTCGACAAAAAAATAAATTAATGATAATAACAATAATATTAATAACATTATTTGAAATTACTCAATAGTCCATCCATCCATCTTCTCCCGCTTATCCGTGGTCGGGTCGCGGGGGTAGCAGTTCCAGCAGAGAGCCCCAAACGTTCCTTTCCCTGGCGACATCAACCAGCTCTGACTGGGGGATCCCAAGGCGCTCCCAGGCCAGCGAAGAGATATAATCCCTCCACCTGGTCCTAGGTCTACCCCTTGGTCTCTTCCCAGCTGGACGTGCCTGGAACACCTCCCTAGGGAGGCGCCCAGGTGGCATCCTTACTAGGTGCCCGAACCACCTCAACTGGCACCTTTCGACGCGAAGGAGGAGCGGTTCAACTCCGAGTCCCTCCTGGATGACTGCACTTCTCACCTTATCCCTAAGGGAGACACCAGCCACCCTTACTTTTTTTGAATAACGCCTGGAGTAAATTCACAAGCTACCCTGCAGTATACAAAGTCATTAGAACTAGCTGCACATTTCCCAGCTTGTATAACACTTTAATGCATCAATAATTATAGTCAAAATATATAATATAGTAGTATTCTGAAATGGCACAATGAGTAGCCTACTTTTACTCCTCGTACTTTAAGTACATTTTGATGCCAATTGTTGTACTTGAGACACATTTTGATTGAAGGACTTTTAGTTGTGAGAGAGTATTCCCATTAGATCTGTGTACTTATCTCTCTGCATATTAAACTAAACATCACAGCATCAAGACTTCTATACCCCGGCAGTACCTGAAGGCAACACTGTGAAGTGATCGTTGTGTTTTATGAACTGACCGCTAGATGTCAGTATAACTGAACTCACTGTGTAGTCAACACATAAATGTGAAAACCAATTCTCACAATTGACAGCCTGTGATGTGCTAAAGAGATTAGTCTCTGTTAAGAGTCATAATGGTATAAAGGCTGTACCATGTAGCTTGTGCGCAGACAACACTTACATTTTTTGTTTCTATAGATTTGTGTACATGTGCATGGTTTTGCAGCCACTTACAAAAAGCATAACAGAGATGAGATGAGCCCCGCCTGTTTATATCCTAAACGCACTGTGTGGAGCAGAAACTAACCAACCACGGAGGCTGGACAGTCCCCCGGACACCATCACCGGATAGCATCATTCACCGGATAGGATCACCGGATAGCATCACCCGAGAGCCTCAAAGTCTGCATCCCAACACCGGTCGCCTGTCCGGGATCAGCTGCTGGGTGGGACTCTGCAGCCAGCTGGAGGATTGACAGTTTGGAGATCAGTGAGTGGAGCGTTTGAATGGAAACGGCATCGGCAACTTCTGTCCGGATGCATCGTTAAAATACAGCATTTTTCAAGAAAGTCTCCCATCAGCTGTAGAGAGAACACGTTATAGATTTGCTTATTTATTCCCATTGTAAAGTGCGTAACAAGCACTTAGCAAAGTGAGTTTCCTCACAGGCTTCACTACGCAGTTTAGCAGAATGCAAACCATGAAGCTGCAGAAGAAAGTTAGAGATCTAAAAGCAAACTGCGTCAGATAGTCTGCTGTGACTAGACTGCAACCATGTAGCTAGTTTGTTTTGGTTATTCATCCAGCAGAATATGACATTTGCAGTTACCATGCAATACACTTTTGAAGAGTAGCCCGTAGGTTGTGAGGTGAACTATAGGCAGCAGAATCAGTAAAGAGAGGTTTATCTGCGCTCCCATCCACGCAGTTTGCAGCTACTGCTGCTCCTGACAAACATGGCAAGACTACGGAGGAAAGCTTGCATAGCTCTGTTTCTCTTTACGCTCTTTATTTTTGGAGCCATGATGGGGCTGCGGACCCTGAAGCCCACGGACGGCTTCTCGGATCTGTCTCCGGGCGTGGAGCTCCTGCCGATGATCGGGGGGAAGATGGACCGGAGATCCGTGTCCCGTGACGCCTCCGCTGCTCCTGGTGAAGCCCAACCGGGAGCTAGCAAAACCAAAGCAGCTCTGTCCAACTCCGGACCCGAGGGGACTATATTTTATGATGTTCATATATTTTACTACACCTGGTACGGTAACCCAAACTTGGACGGTAAATACATTCATTGGGACCACATACTGGTTCCTCACTGGGACATCAAAGTAGCTTCCAGCTATCCGAGAGGGAGACACATGCCACCCGAGGACATCGGTTCCAGTTTCTACCCCGAACTTAATCCGTACAGCTCGAGGGACCCGGACGTGTTGGAGTCCCACATGGAGCAGATCGGGGCATCTGCTGCAGGTACAATACAGTCCAGAGAAGCAACGGACTCCATGAAGTTCTTGAAAAGATAAAGAAAAAACAGAGTGTGTTCTCTGTAGCTACTTGAGGGATAAACTAATTTCAGCACCACATCCAGTGGACAGCTCAGAGTCCTGAAAAACCTGCTGCTGCACGGGGATACACTTTGTGGCTTTACAAGCTACAGTAAGCAATATGTGAACTCCTTAAGACTATATTAAGTCTAAATGACATTTCCGGGCTATCACAATAAAAAATATCAGGATTCAAAATACTTTACATTTTTTTTCACATGGAAAAGTCAACATTTCAAATCTTTAACTTGATTTTCAACGACGAAATATACTATACTCAAGAACTCAAAGAAATAAAGATATGAAAAAGGGAAATAGAATAGTGCAAAGAGACATTTTGATGCATTTGGAGAACTTAAGACTCCGATCACGTCATTGGACATCTCATGACATATTGATCTGATTGTCCTGCAGCCTGGTGTCGAGTAACAGCCGGGTGTACCCAGCTGTCTGCAGCCTACTATCAGGGCCTACTGATAGGCCCTGATGTTTCTGTCTTGCGGCTCACGAGGTTATTGTACACCATGCGTAATGACCAGGCCAACCATACCTTTTGTTACATCAACTCCCTGACAGATGGATCATGGGAGTGCTGGCCCACAATGCTTAGTACAAATAATCAATTTAATTAGACACCGCAGTCTGCCAAATACTTCCATTTGGCTTGATGACTGATTCCCCACCACTTCAGAAGGCCCATAAATAAAATGAATAGCAGCGGCCATATTCTTAAAACACAGACATAGTTGGGTATTGTAATCTAACAGTCTTACAGAAAACGGACATACATTGAATGATTGAGCTCTTAGTGCAGCATCTGATGTGCCAAATCCTCTCTAGTCTCAGTCGCCATTGTGGCCAAGATGTTTCTCTGTCAGAGCATGAGGATGCATTTCACTACTGGAATTTATGAGCCGTCAAACTCAAATTGCGTGGAGAGATTGCCACTAAAACAAAAGATAATAAATAGTTCAAAGTTGACAGTTCATATACATAAATCAGGCACTGGATGAGTGAAAAGACGGCATTCACTCTCCTCCGTACAGCCATGAATGGATTACTGATCTGGCTTTATTTGAAGTGAATGTCAACATGTGTTATGGACAACAAACTGAAGGCTTGTAAGAGTGTTCCCATGTCAAAGCAGGTCTCAATTAATGCATCAACAGCATTGGAGCAACAACCAACACAAATAAAGGTAAAGAGAAAAAAAAACCACCATACAGAGAGACGATAAACAAGCAGGGTTGAAAAACAAACACCAAGAGTTGCAAAATGGCCACAAAGAAACCCAATACGATCACAAAGAGACATGTTTTGCTCTTTGTGGCGTTTTGCTCCTTTTTAGATGGGTTTACATATTGGTGCCTTAGGATCCAGTCGTATACTTTATCCACGCTTACAGCATCACATCACACACCTTACCAGCATCTGTCTGCTCCTATAAAACATGATAACTACCCTTAGATTGTAATTACCCTAATGGATTACCAGGTCAGAATTCGCCCAGTGTGTTCAATAAGAGCACGACTGAATGTGTTCGTTCAGTGGTCTCAAATGTAAAACTGTGTAAAGGGCGGCATGAAAACCTCCTCGTAGATTAATAAAAGCAAACATTTGTCAGCTCAGGTTCCTCCCCACAGGGTTGTCAGCATTTTTTACAATGAGCATGAAATCCATACGTCATTAAAACAATGCAAATGAACCAATAACACTTTTATTGGTTAATTTGCATTTTGGACATCAGCAGTCGGCGCTCTATGAGGTATTACCAGTGTCTTACGTAGAGGAAAGATGATCAGACTCATGAGTTTCTGTGCGTCTCCAGGGGTTCTGGTCCTGTCCTGGTATCCTCCGGGCTTTGCTGACGACAACGGGGAACCCACTGAGGATTTGGTACCATCTGTACTGGATGCTGCATATAGACACAACCTCAAGGTAAAAGGCATCAGCACATTTTGAGTGAGTGTGTTGGAAAGTGTGTGTGCGTCAGATATGAAACAAAGTGGGGAAAGAGTCCAAGGCTGGATGAAGAGCAATAAATCAAATCCTTTGTGAGTCATGACATTGACGGAAGGAACTGAGTGTTGATTTTTCAATGATTTGTCCATTTTGAATCAGCAGCGGTTTGAGAAAAGTTGGTTTTCCATTAGCAATGCTGCAATGGGCGTTGTAGTGGGTATTCCAAATCGTATCTTTCTTTATATTTGTATTTATTTAACATTTACATAAACAGGTGTGAAACACTGAACAAGCCTCTCTTACATGAAGACCAGAGAAGACAGATAAAGCAATACTAAAAACACATAATACTAAAAACAGATTGAAAGCAGCCAAAACAAATGTTACAACAGACAGGAGCTATATGTCTTACAGGTTTTTTTTTTAGGGATATACAGTGGGGCAAACACATATTTAGTCAGCCACCAATTGTGCAAGTTCTCCCACTTAAAAAGATGAGAGAGGCCTGTAATTTTCATCCTAGGTATTTCAACTATGAGAGACAAAATGAGGAAAAAAAAAGAATCCAGAAAATCACATGTCAGATTTTTAAAGAATTTATTTGCAAATTATGGTGGAAAATAAGTATTTGGTCAATAACAAAAGTTCATCTCAATACTTTGTTATATACCCTTTGTTGGCAATGACAGAGGTCAAACGTTTTCTGTAAGTCTTCACAAGGTTTTTACACACTGTTGCTGGTATTTTGGCCCATTCCTCCATGCAGATCTCCTCTAGAGCAGTGATGTTTTGGGGCTGTCGCTGGGCAACACAGACTTTCAACTCCCTCCAAAGATTTTCTATGGGGTTGAGATCTGGAGACTGGCTAGGCCACTCCAGGACCTTGAAATGCTTCTTACGAAGCCACTCCTTCGTTGCCCGGGCGGTGTGTTTGGGATCATTGTCATACTGAAAGACCCAGCCACGTTTCATCTTCAATGCCCTTGCTGATGGAAGAAGGTTGTCACTCAAAATCTCACGATACATGGCCCCATTCATTCTTTCCTTTACACGGATCAGTCGTCCTGGTCCCTTTGCAGAAAAACAGCCCCAAAGCATGATGTTTCCACCCTCATGTTTCACAGTAGGTATGGTGTTCTTTGGATGCAACTCAGCATTCTTTCTCCTCCAAACACGTCTAGTTGAGTTTTTACCAAAAAGTTCTATTTTGGTTTCATCTGACCATATGACATTCTCCCAATCCTCTTCTGGATCATCTAAATGCTCTCTAGCAAACTTCAGACGGGCCTGGACATGTACTGGCTTAAGCAGGCGGACACGTCTGGCACTGCAGGATTTGAGTCCCTGGCGGCGTAGTGTGTTACTGATGGTAGCCTTTGTTACTTTGGTCCCAGCTCTCTGCAAGTCAATGACTAGGTCCCCCCGTGTGGTTCTGGGATTTTTGCTCACCGTTCTTGTGATCATTTGACCCCACGGGGTGAGATCTTGCGTGGAGCCCCAGATCGAGGGAGATTATCAGTAGTCTTGTATGTCTTCCATTTTCTAATAATTGCTCCCACAGTTGATTTCTTCACACCAAGCTGCTTGCCTATTGCAGATTCAGTCTTCCCAGCCTGGTGCAGGTCTACAATTTTGTTTCTGGTGTCGTTTGACAGCTATTTAGTCTTTGCCATAGTGGAGTTTGGTGTGACTGAGGTTGTGGACAGGTGTCTTTTATACTGATAACGAGTTCAAATAGGTGCCATTAATACAGTTAACAAGTGGAGGACAGAGGAGGCTCTTAAAGAAGAAGTTACAGGTCTGTGAGAGCCAGAAATCTTGTTTGTTTGTAGGTGACCAAATACTTATTTTATCGAGGAATTTACCAATTAATTCATTAAAAATCCTACAATGTGATTTCCTGGATTCTTTCCCCCCATTCTGTCTCTCATAGTTGAAGTGTACCTAGGATGAAAATTACAGGCCTCTCATCTTTTTAAGTGGGAGAACTTGCACAATTGGTGGCTGACTAAATACTTTTTTGCCCCACTGTATACAGTATGTAATAAACTCGGAATGGGTTAAAAAAAATATATATATACCATGGACAAACCGGATGTCTTAAAAACGTGATAACTTCAGTCTCAGGTTGCTTAAAAGAAGACACACATCAGGCCACATATCTATATATTGTAACAAGTAACACATTATGAAGTATTTCCCTTAGCTGTAGGCTAGCATTATAAAACAACATAGTTAGCGTAGTTAGGTTAGTTATGTAAAAGTTAGCTTTTATTGAGTTTTGTACTAGTTTTGAACCCTTAATATTGAGTGATCACAGATCGACAAATATTAAGGGTTGACTGTATTCATTAAGTGTATCTGGTAGAGAAGAACCACAGCTAAGCATCTTATCATATGCATAGATTTGATTAGTTAAATGCACATTAAAGCCTAAATCGTACAGAGAAAATAAAAGTAGGCCGAGCACAGAACCTTGAGGAACTCCATTAACTACACTGAGCAAAAATATAAACGCAACACTTTTGTTTTTGCTCCCATTTATCATGAGATGAACTCAAAGATCTAAAACATTTTCTATATACACAAAATAACCATTTCTCTCAAATATTATTCACAAATCTGAAAAAATCTGTGAGTGGTAGGGGTAGGGTTAGGGTAATGTTGTGAATCGAGTGGCCTGTGTTCATCGTCCATAACATACGCCTGCCCATATCATAACCCCACCACCACGGGCCACTCGATTCACAACATTATCCTAACCCTAACACTAACCCTACCCCTCACACCAGATACTGACTGGTTTTTCGGACCCCCCCAATAAAGCAAAAATGCACGTTTCAGAGTGGCCTTTTATTGTGGCCATTCTAAGGCACACCTGTGCAATAATCATGTTGTCTAATCAGCATCTAGATATGCCACACCTGTGAGGTGGGATGGATTATCTCAGCAAAGGAGAAGTGCTCACTATCACAGATTTTTTCAGATTTGTGAACAATATTTGAGAGAAATGGTTATTTTGTGTATATAGAAAATGTTTTAGATCTTTGAGTTCATCTCATGAAAAATGGGAGCAAAAACAAAAGTGTTGCGTTTATATTTTTGTTCAGTGTACAATAACTCAACAACCAAAAACAAGGCAACAACTTCCACAGACAATGTGCTATATGGCAATCAGCTTGATACACTTCAATGGCAATGTTTGGACAGATCCCTATCACTTCATTTCTGAATCATTGCCAGATCGATGTCTACATTTGACAATCTGTCTATTATCTCTCAATCCAGTTATCTCACTAAGAGCACAGTGACAAAGGGGCTAGAAAAAGGATGAATGATGCTTCACAGAGGTGAGCAGAGAGCTTAAAACTGCACATGGTAGTAATCTCAACACATACATGGTGCTGTGGGTCTTTCTCAATGTCGAGGACGCTTCCTTGGCAGGACAAGTCCCTCCGAGTCAGGTCCTTCAGAAGCGATGCAAGAATCCTTCCTAGCCTCGGAAAATGAAGAATTGTGGAACAGGCTAACGGGTGTGCAGGTGTGCGTCATATGCGAGGCCCCGACTTAAATGGAGCGTGATTTCCGCCAAATATTTGGAAATTGGTCTGTGCGCAAAGCATTGTGGGGATTTTAAGAACGGAGGATACACATGTGCAGCCTCGAGATTTCCCGCAATGAAGGACGCCGGCCTCGGTAGAATTCCAAGCATCCTGGACATTGGAACAGTCCTTCGGCGGGACTCGATGACATAGCATCCTTGAAATAGTGGCTTTGGAGCAGCCTTCCTCGACATTGAGAAACAGCCGCGGTTTGTTTTTAGAAAGTTAGTACGTATCAGAGATTTAGAACCTGGCGTGGTGCTTCTTTTAAAGCTATCTGTGCTTCTTAGTGATTTGATGTTTGCAGCTGCAGTGACATCTTGAGAATTACAGAAAAATAGGTCAAATAGTTGCTGCTGGATCAGTAGGGGATTGAATGAGCTCGGGAGCACATCAGCAGGGCAGAGAGGTGGGGGGGTTGCAAAACCACATGACCAATTTGCCAATTAGGCTGGAAAATGGCACATTGAAGGGAATAACCACCCACTATGTTGGTCTATCTGCCTGCTGTTTCTGTATTGAAGGCCTTATTAAACTTTTACGGGCTAAGCTTGCGGGTAATGCGATACAATTCACGCCAGATTCTCCCCGGATAAAGAGCGAGGGAAAGTGTACCGAAACAGAAGAGGCTATGACTCAGTGATCAGAGTTGGAGGTGTTTTTTGTCCGACTGTCACATAGAAATTCTCCAAAACGAGTGTTGACAAAGATACATCATGTGGATTTGTGCATATTTACAGATACTCAGAAGCTTTCTGTATGAATTTGAAATGACATAAGAGAGACAGGCGCTTAAGAGTTTTCTTATGTCAAAGCAGGTGCAGTGAATAATTCAAAACAGCATTTGCGCCAAACATTGAATGTCTACAGAAAATAAAAAGCAGCCAGCCGACAAGATCAAAGCATCAGCATTTCTTTCAGGTGAATTGTCAGTATTTTGATGATTTGATTATTGGTTTTAAGAATTTTAAAGCAAAAATGAATATAAACTCTTCTATGTAGCCTCTCCAACATTAATATCGTCTGCTTTTCTTTGTAGTGTAATTTAAATGCAGAAGTTGCGATGGGCATTATTTTTGTTTATCAGTATTTTATTGACTTGTGAATAATT
Source organism: Harpagifer antarcticus (assembly GCA_902827135.1). NCBI lineage: Eukaryota > Metazoa > Chordata > Actinopteri > Perciformes > Harpagiferidae > Harpagifer > Harpagifer antarcticus. The sequence goes on along the minus strand of CADEHL010001039.1, from coordinate 1,623,647 downwards.
TAAAGAAGGAGTTAACCACTCATGTATAATGGAACTAACAACCCTTATGACATCCATAGGAAATAAAAGGCCAACAAAAAGCCATGGCTTGATGTTATTTTTCATTTCATTGAATCGTTTATTTGAATAGGGACAATGCACATTGATGAACACTTTAAACAAATAATGCATCAAGTGTAAATATGCCGGATTTTAGCTTTGAGCTAATTTCCATCTGTAGTCCCTCACATACAACATTTAAGAACATGACATTTATATACATAGCAAAAATAAAGACATGATATGCAGAAAGTATTTACCACATGGCAGTACTGTACACTATAGCAGCTACAACAATTAAAGTGCAAGAGGAGATACCCCTGTGTTAAAGTGCATTTAGCGGTGATTGCACGTCTGTTTGTTTCTCAACGATTCTTTAAGTTTTCCTTTAAAGCTATTGAGAGTGGGACAATCCCGTATCTCAGTTGGGAGGCTATTCCACAATGAGCTGCCTTTAATGGAGAGGACATTTTGTCCAAAAGTGTTCTGCACTGCAGTGGACTTCACAGTCTCCTCTGGTTTCTGACCTAGTGCAGCGTCCAGTGTGTTTTTATGTTCCTATTTTAGTGTAAAGGACCAACAATCACTGACTTAAAGTAACACGTTGTTTGTACAACTTCTTAAAGTTGTTACCAAGGTTAATGACAAAGCTAAGTCATTGTAAAAATCGTAACAAAATTAATTACGACGGCAGTGTCTGTATCCTGATGCGAGGGGTAAAGATAATTTATTTTCCCTCTGCGTTGTGCCACATATTGGCCTTGTCTTTCCCATAAACAACTTTGATATTGCATTTGTTAGTGTTCTGGTTGGCTGCAGGCAGAGACATAATGTATCTTTGCAAGGGCAAGACAAGAAAGCCTGGATTAGACATGCACCACTGAGCTGATGAGGGTTTACACATAATGCTGTCAGGAGAGACGCTAATACATTGAATTGAATGCCATGCTTTATTTTCACGAGTGACCGAGCATGCACGACATTTTCATAAAAAGCGACCGAGGCTTTCTACAAATAAACCTCACATTTAGGAACCTCGCTGACATACGCAGAAGTGATGACTTATGAAAGCACGTGGAAAGGTCACAGCAGAGCAGAGAGAGAGAATATACGGTGTGTGTACCGCAGCATGGTTACAGCAGCACTGCACAGAAGGACACTCATCTTTTGGAGTTCTTCTTCTTGCATAATTTCAGTAAAATGCTGGGTCAGTTATAATTATCTAAAGTAACAACATTAAATAATGTCTTTGCTCTTCTCCACTCAAAGGAAAGGGAAGCCGAAGTGAGGACAGATGGTCCCACCGTGGCACCAGCCAAAAACCCATCAGATCAGGATTCAGGAAACACACATATCAGCAATCTGCTTTTAGTAGAAAGGTGGCCACCAGCCAGGGATGAGAAGTTTTGTTTTGAAACAGCAGGCCCTTGGAGAGTCTTTATAATATGCAAAAATAACATGATGTCACAGAGAAAAGATTAGCAAATGGTACAGAGATGAGGCAAAGGCAGAACTCTCAGAATGCATGTCTTAAAACAAATTCAATCTATTACTGTGAAAGGGGGATAGGATGCCTCTCCATACACACTCCCGTTATCCATCTTATATCTTTTTCCTTCCTTATCCTCTGTTTCCTAATCTTATTTGTCTCCTCCTGTCTGAGGATGGCAGTCTTCCTAACTAACTGCTACACAGCATTTGAATGAGTTCTTACAGTGGAGTTATGTTGCTCACTGGGGCATTAACCTGTACAAGATGCATGGCCCGATTAACTGCTTGAATTAATTTAAGTGAATGCACATTTGGATTGAGAGCAGATATTAACCAGGCCTGCACCTAGCTCCCAACATGTGTCTTTCACTATACATCAATTGTGTTGTCTATAAATGTGCTGTTTTAGTCTCAACTTGATGTATTCACAATGCAAGGTTTATTCAAATGTATTGTGTTATTAACAGCGCAATCCCTTAAAATGTTTTGTTTACTCGTATCCAAGACTGGGAAAGTGTCAACTTGGAGTAGTGGAGGACTGTTGACCTTAAACTCAACACTCACTCCCCACTATGAAACTACAAGCTAATGTTTATCAAGTATGATGGTGGAGTTGATCTACTGTATCTGTAGTCTTTCCAAGCTGAATTGGATAAAGTTATGTATAAACCCCACTAGCTCAGGACCGAACCCATCCACATGACCTCAGACGCTAATTTGAATTTATCTCTGACGCAGCCTCGCCATTAGAGATCAATATATCATGGTATATAGAGCTTGTGCACAAATCATGATACATGGAGCTTTGAAGATACACTCTAAATTGCCCATTTGCAATAACTGCGTGCTTATAAGTTAAATTCGAGACTAATGGAAACAGGAACTGAGCTATCTTTCGCCAAATCCAACTTCCATCACACAAGCAGTCCCACAGCACTCAGCTAAAAACACACGGATGCTTTTTGTTAGGTAACGCTCCACAAGAAAGCAATGCACTTTTCCTTATATAAGTTGAACAGTATTCCAGCAGCACCCACACACAAAGCTCGTGTTTTTTTTGAACGCCAAAGCTGGAGAGCGGATCACATGGAGAGCGGATCACATGGAGAGCGGCTGCTCGACCTAAGATTGAAGAGGCGCTGAAATAGTCCTTCTGCCCAGGGGAGGGTGAGGGCGGCTGCATGGGGACAGGGTGGGGGATGGAAGGGGGGTGATTGGAAGCTGGAGCAGAGAGGAAATGTGCATCATGGGTCCCATGACTCAGTATGCCTCTCTGAACAACTGCACCCTGAGGGGCTGCACACGTCCTATCCAGTAAGTAGGCCATGCACACAGGGGGAATTAGGCCCATTGGTGCCCTGTGATGGCATCATCCACACTCTCTTTGACCACTGAGTGAAACTGACACTTTCTCATAAAGGAAATGCGCCCAGCTTTTGGGAAATGGATCTACTGGTTATAACTGGAGCTTTATCTTTGTGTTGGCTCGCATGCCTCCTTTAGTGCTTTCTGCATGACATGGCACTACATTCCTCTCTGCTCAGCATTTATCAGGCTGGGTTGTTTCTGGCTCATGTCGTCAGTGCTTATGAGGTATTAAAATGTGTCCACTCCGTCTCATTTACTTCTAAATTACCACAGAGTAATGGTCAGTGTGTTTGGAAAATGAGCTTCTCTAGCGGGCTGCTGCTCTGATCAGAACACCATAGCAGCTTTTTTCCGCCTCTGTGAATGATATGGTTTCATCTCCGCTAAAACCTTTTTACAAATAGGTTTATATTTGAGCTCCCTTTACTTTGCTATCAATTTCCAGAGAGAGCCGAGAGTATTATGGCTTCATAAACACGGTCTCAAAGTTTACTATGATGCAAAGGATATTCCTCATCTTTTTCTTCAAGTTTGATATCTTGTCAGCAAAGTGCATCCAACCCCATCAAAAGATATGCTTTGTAGTGCATAAAAGCACTTAGCATCTGCATTAGTGGTTTCGTTTTTCTAGCCTTCAGTCTTGACAGTTTAAGTATAGACATTTGCAGTTTAAAACAATTTTCTAGGCTTAGCCAATTCAAAAACATCACTTTAAACCATTAGTGCACTTATTGTTGATGCCATAGTGACAGCAAATGAAGGAAACGGTCTGTGGAAAAGCACTTGTTTGCAATACAGTTACCCAACAAACATTTGAGCAAACGGGCAAACTATTATGACTTGGATGTGTAACTTACTTACATGTTGCATGGCTCAAAGAAGTCATGCAACATGACTTTAATCCTTTAGATTATCCGTCATTGAGTGCCACAGTGACGCGTCCTAAAACCCGGAAGTAAGTTGGCATGTTACCACTTCCGGTTCCTTCGACAAAAACCAATGCAATTTCTCCATAGGATTTTGGAAAATAGCTCGAAATAAGGTCTGTGGTTGAGACGCATTGAAGAGACAGATCACGTTTTGTTCAGCCGGATAATATCCACATGTCTATCCTACTGTCTACACTTTTTTTGTGTGAAGCCGCTCAATGAACTACAACTCCCGTCTCGCAGGACACACCAAGACGGCCGTCACGTTGGCACTTTTCACTTCTTTCTTTCAGAATGAGACGGAAAGTATTAAACGAGGTGAAAATCACTCCAAGTCTGGGCACGTTGAGAGCTGTACATACACACAAGGGGAGTTAGTCGGTTCCTAAGAGCCAGCATGCGGGACTGGGATTCTGGGATTTGTAGTCTTTCTAGTTGGGTATTTTTCATAGTCTTATATTTCAACAGTTTTACGACAAACTGTGACTTTTTTTACATGGAAATAATTTTTTAAGACTGACAAACATCATATGTGTAATTCATGGCACAATTCACCCTCTGCCTGAAATCAGCCTGCTCTGATTGGTTAGCTGGATGGCTCTGTCGTGATTGGTCAACAGCTTAGAGATACCCCTTAGCCTATCACGTACAATGTGTTGATGAGATGAAAGAAACTACCTCTGGAGGGAGCTTAATCATGTTTGCCTTTGCAGACCATTTACATGCACAAATGTATCAAACTACAGGAAAGGGAAATCTCAATAGGGCTCCTTTAAAGACTTGAAGACTGTTGATCCCTTGACTTTCCCTCCAGCACTACCAGCAGAAATCTAATGGTTTTGCAAAGTGAAATATTTCTGCAGCTATTGAATTGGTTCCTATGAGATTTGCTTCACAGATGCATGTCCCTCTGCGGATGAAGTGCAATAACTCTGGTCATCACCTAAAATGTCCACCAGGTCAAACATGTCATGTCTAATCAGTCCTATTCTAGTTGAAGCAAAACAATGTTTCAGACTTTCTTAATGTTTGTTTTTTTATCAAGAATAAGAGAGGAGTTATACAAGAGAGGCGATGTGTCTTACTGGATGAAATCATTGCATCCATTTAGTTACGGTTGGCCTTCAGCATGTTAAAAAGCCCCTTTCTTTCAAATGGTTCCCCATGGGTGTCCAGCAGAGAAAAGTGTTTCACTCGGATCATGCATTATTCAACTCTCAGAATTCCCCGGCCATTCGTTGAAATATTCAACCTAAGCACTTTTTGTGTACTTGTCACTTCAGGTCCCTTGTTCCTTAGCTGCGTTTGTTCGTCAATTGCAAATACACGTTTTCTTTGGCGAGGCATGAACAAAAGTCCCCAGGGGGGCAGCACTTAGGGTGAAAAACATCTACATAAGGACAGAATTCATCATGAAAATGGAGCGGTTAAAACATGGTTCTTTTGTCACAACCCGTCAGAAAGGATTTGCTTGAGTGGCTAACTGTGGTGTGCTGTTCTCTAGGTCAGTCTTATTCAAAGGCTTTTAAGAAAACATGTCAATATGGTCATCTGTGACATGGTACTAGGGCAGAGAAACTAGACGTCTGTTATCATGCCAAACTGTAGTGAAACACAAGGTCAGAAAGACTGACTTCATTGAAAAGGTAGAACCATTTTTTTAAGATGTTGCAGTCCGATCAGCTCTCACGGCCTTTGGCTATCATATAGTGTGCATGTCATTGAGCTATTTCTTTCCTGGCAACTTCAATTTAAAACCAGATTCATATTGCCATTGTCAGGCCCTGTGAAGTCTCCCCCTCTGAATGTGTCAATGCAATGGAAATACTATGATAAATAAAAAACTAACCAGGTTTTTTCTCTCTGCATGTTTTCCTAGGTTGCATTTCACATCCAAACATACAGAGAACGAAATGACCAGAGTGTGCACGACAACATCAAGTATATCATTGACAGGTAGGCTGCACTTCTCCATCACCGACTCAACTTAAGAAGGAAGTCATTCATATTTCATGCTCAGTTAAAGGAACATTAGTTACAGAACAGACATACTTCTTGAAAGCATTTCTGATTATATAAGGCTAAGTTCATGACTTATGGATGACTTTTTGAAGCAAAATGTTAGTATCAAGGTTGCTCTGAAAAGGTACTGCAGATTAAAATAAGCCAGTATGGCTAACTCTGGCACATTGACATAATGGACTCGAAATCATGACTCCAAAAATATCCAGTTTCCAACACATTTGAACAAGAAATATTATCCTTAGTGTATTTACAAAATTAAATGTTTTGGAGCACCTCCATTTGGTTTGGAAACAATTTGCTGGACATTCAGGGTACCCAGAGGGTAAGTACCCTATCTGGCTATTTGACAGCAGCTTAAAATACTTTTGAAGACAACATCAACATTTACTTGCCATTGAAATAAACAGACTTCGGACAGATGCTTTTTTACAGTTACAGAGCCATGTTTAATACAAGCCAATATTTACTATATTTTAGCTGGATGTGTTCACTTCAAAGCATCTCCATTCTTCTCCATGTCTTGTGCATCATTTCCAAAATGTATCCAGATATATTTGGCCTATTTAGAAACCTTTGAATCTCAATTAGTACATAAAAGAAAGCCCTGTTGGCCTAACACAACAATAAGCTGCATAGTATAATAATAATAATAAATTACATGTTTTAATTAGAGCGCTTTTACAGGTGCTCAAAGCGCTTTACAATTACATATTAGTATATTAGTCTGTTAGTACAGACTTGCCCATGGTGGCTAATAGCTTGTTGATTGGTTTTGAAGTGCCATCAGGCAAAAATTATATCCACTTGTTCCCAAGATATAATAAATAAGATTCAGGGTCCCCAGAGGATGAACTCTTCATTTTCCAACATGAGCTTTCCTCTGCTGTACTCCTCGTATTCCACATTCAACAAAACCAGGCAGATTGTGCCGACACATGTTGACCAGGAGAAGGGATATACACTTTGAACACAGATACTTTACTGTCAAACCTATCCTATCACTGAATATCTGTAAACAAACAATTGATTGTGTTGACACTGACAAACCATGTAACTGTCGTCTTTTAAAAAAGGTATGGTGACCATGGAGCCTTCTTCAAGTATACCACCAACACAGGGAAGAGCCTTCCTCTATTTTACATCTACGACTCGTACCTGACTCCTCCAGAGTCCTGGTCTGAATTCCTGACTCCCACCGGCGCCCACAGTGTGCGAGACTCAGCCTACGACTCCATCTTCATCGCCCTGATAGTGGAGGAGCGCCACAAGCACGACATCCTCGCCGGGGGCTTTGATGGCATGTACACTTATTTTGCCTCCAACGGTTTCTCCTTCGGCTCTTCTCACCAGAACTGGAAGGCAATCAAAGCTTTCTGTGACGGCAATAATCTCATCTTCATCCCCAGCGTTGGACCCGGTTATATCGACACGAGCATCCGGCCGTGGAACAACCACAACATGCGCAACCGGGTGAACGGTCGCTACTTTGAGACGGCCCAGCAGGCGGCGCTCAATGCCAGGCCAGAAATCGTCACCATCACTTCCTTTAATGAGTGGCACGAGGGGACACAGATAGAGAGAGCGATGCCCAAAAAAACTGTGACTCGTGTTTACTTGGACTATCAGCCACACGGACCCGATCACTACCTGGAGTTGACCCGTCGATGGGCAGAGCAGTTCAACAAAGAGAAGCAGCAGTGGCTCATGTGAGCTTTTAGACAGACTTGAAACGGCATGCTATAGTGAAGTGTGTGTAGTGTACACATGAAGGAGAAAGATAGGGTGGTGAAGGTCGGAGCTGTTGAGATGTGAGTGTATAAGGACATGCTTTGACCTTCAACAAGACCAGATGCGCGAGTTTCTGTGCATGCATAAGTTTGTGCACACATGCTGATCTGGCAGGTTAGGACAATGTGTCCTCAGTACGAATTGTCCTGATTGAGTTTTGGGGTAAAGCTGCAATAAAGGGTTAATCTAGGGGAGTTCTCAAATGCTTCGTCAGCCGTCTCTTGCTCTTTTCTAAAATAATGCAACTTAATAAAACTAAACAAACGCACTAATAAAACTGTAACCATAAAATAAAGAATCCATTACAATCCCCCGACACTTTACGTCTAACCCAAGTGACACTGTTTCTGTATACAGATGTTCCAGTTTACCAGCAGGACTGAACAAATGGTGAGGACATGGAGTTTAAAAAGCAGTAAGTGAGGGTTAAGCAAGTGACAATAACAGGTTAGTATTTTGTAAATACTTTAATTCCCTCTCTGGCAGAAGATAAGATTGATACCACTCTCATATCTGCCTGTTAAATAGGACACCAGTTAGCTTAGCATAAAGAAAAAGGGAAACCGCTCAGTTATGTCCAATGATAACAATGAATTGACCACCAGCACTTTTACAGCTCATTTTCAAATCTAGATTCCCCTCAGAGTCAGTTGTTATTTTGTATTATTTGAATTTTTGTTTTTGTAGTTATTTACAATTTTATCAAATTTGTTTAAAGAGGCTGCGTTATTAAAACTAATGAGCTTAATACAAATTTCAGAAAAAGTACGTTTGTTGGCAAGTAAAATAATATACCCTAAAGTGTTAGCATTCAGATTAGCATCAACATCAGCATAAGTCAATCCATCTGGAAGTAAAGTGAATCCGACAGCTTCATGGCTGCAAAAACAGTCCAAATATAGCAACATTTCCCTAATATTTACAGATGTACCAGTTCCCTAATCTGAGATTTGGTGTAATTTCCTTTTATGGAGAGAAGCCATGTCCATCGGTTCCTTCGGTTACTTTAATAACAACAACAGAATGGGAAGTTCTAAGGCCAAGGCTCTGTTTAAAAGTGGATACATGAATAGAAATGTACCAATTCCTGGAGCACTCTGTTATATGGACTCGTTTGATAAAAGCCTGCTGTCTATTAAAGTAAAAGGGTACTTTAAATAAAAGTATGCTGGTACCGAGTGGTTTCTGCTGGTTGTTTTTTTCTCTCTTTTCAAAAAGACTAACCTCCAGACACCTAGGGTGTTTCTCAATGTCGAGGACGCTTCCTTGGAAGGACAAGTCCCTCCGAGTCAGGTCCTTCAGAAGCGATGCAAGAATCCTTCCTAGCCTCGGAAAACGAAGAATTGTAGAACAGGCCAACAGGTGTGCGTCATATGCGAGGCCCCGCCTTAAATTGGTCAGTGCGCAAAGCATTGTGGGGATTTTAAGACCGGAGGATACTCATGTGCAGCCTCGAAATTTCCCGCAACGAAGTACGCGGGCCTCGGTAGACCTCCAAGTATGCTGGACATTGGAACAGTCCTTCGGCGACACTTGATGACGTAGCATCCTTGAAATAGTGGCTCTAGAGCAGCTTTACTCGACATTGAGAAACACCCCTAGAAATAAAATGCGGACATATTTGTCATGCATGACGAATAAGACTTCAATACTGAAAAAAATATTTATTGTGGCAATGCTGAGGTTTTAAAATCAATCAAAACATGTTAAAGTCGGCCAATGAGAATCTAAAAAATAAGTTTGAAATGAGCAAGTTGGCAGTTGTATTATTGTTTATCCACATGCTCAACATGCCAATCAACAGTAGTCTGGATGAAATTGTACAGTATTTTCAAAAAAGGTAAATGCAATGTATTTCATGCTACAACAGCAGGATACCAATTATAGTGTAAGTCTGTCTATGTTAGATTGACAAGCAGATAAAATAAATATAGGGGATTCATAAATTAATACAAAATCTAGACTCAACAAATTAGATGTATAATCCATGACATTCACAGAACTTCTCCCATCCCTTATTTTATTAAAGACTATTTCAAACCATAAAATAAGTGCCTCAAATCCCATACAATGTAACTGACCTTTTTCTGAATGAGTGGTCCAGACATGTGAGACTCTGAAACCCCAACATAATAAGCAAGGCATGAATCGTGTTCATAGAGAGAAGAGAAGTTACTCCAGACCTTAAAGCAGCCACCACAAAAATATCTGCCATCACGTTTTTCCTGAGTTTGAGTCCTTCCCGCAAAAGATCCATTTAGAAAATAATTCTGGAGAAGCCCCCCCCGCCGGGGTCAACGCTGTTTGTGCGTCTCAGCTTGTGGAGTGTGGAGAGTTCAGACAAGGTCATTCTTCCCCGAGTCCTCTGACAGTCTGTATTTGTGCTCCAGCACATCAACCGTAGAAGAGAGGGCGCTGAAGACAGAATCACAGTCATTTCATGTACCGAGCGTCCTGAAGAGCCATGTTTGAATCTGATGCAGAAACACCATTAATTACTACAGCATTTACATGTCCTGAATCCACACGCTTTGTTTACTAGTTTCCCAGAGATTCATAATTACATCTGGTGCTGCAGGTGCACCCCCCCCCCCCCTCGCCCGCCCAGTGGTGGAGCACATTGTGATGACAGTGTTGCTTTAATAGAAAGCACAGCAATAAACCAAAAATGACTTCCTAGAAAATTAGCCTGTACTTCTCCCTTTGCTGTAAATGTACTTGCCTGCAAAATCTGAGGATGTTATTACTCTTCAGTTTGCATACATTTGTCTCTTGTGCTATGACTAACACATGTAAGAATACGTTTCCTCTTTGCTCAACTTTCCCCTGCTAATGTGCATAGGCAGTCATCAGGGCCTCACATCCATACTACAGTAAGTACTAACTCTATACAGAACATGCACTACACACTGTTACAGCAGTTCATATTGAATTCAGCAATGATGCAATACGTATCACATCAGTTGTCAATAATACTGAAACTTTGGAAAGCTACTGTTGATTTCACTTCACAAACAACATTTTTTCCCCAAGCTTTATTATGGAAAGAAACAATACCCTTTTTTTTTTAACAATGCTGTCTCAATACTGACACTTTAGAAAGGACACTTCCATGAAGTACACTGTTCACTTACTTGGCTAGTGCGTGCATTTCGAAGTGTCTTCTCAAATCTCAAACGGCTGTTATAGACTAGCCAGAAATGAAAATCCCAACATCTGACTGCTTCTTCTTATTTTAATGGCACATTTCAAACAGCGATTGTCACCCGCATAATATTATATCATAATATTATATCATAATATTATATCATAATATTGCTTACTTGAAATCTGTATGATTCTGGTGTTCATCGGAGCGACCGCCACACGGTAGGGCTGCTCAATTAATCGTATTTTAATCGCGATTACGGCTTGCAACGATTACGAAAAGAACGTAATCGTAATAAAACGATTCTTTTTTTATTATTATTTTCTTTTCATTTGAATTATACTTAAAGTTCAGGGTAAAAACATACTGTTCACATTTTTATTCTCCAATAAATGGATGTTTTCAAAGTCAATGAATAATCGCATTTACAATTATTGACACAAATAATCGAGATTATGATTTTTGCCATAATGGAGCAGCCCTAGCACACGGCTAAAGCTCTGAGTGGTAAGACACTATAAGTGCCCCACACTTTGCCATACTTGTGGGTATTAACACACCAATGCACTCATAGTATCAAGTGTAAGTATGGAAATCAGGAAACAGTCAAACATTTTGTTCGAGCCATTTTACCACCACTTTAAAAAGTATTTTTATATTTTCCACCTGTAAGCATCCTCCAAACTAGTACTCAAAACGGACTGGATTTAGTATAACATGCATACTGTCTGCTTTGAGTATACTACATGTCGTCACCTTTCCCATTTGCATCCTAAAAACCTGCTTCAGAATCAGAATGTAAGGACACTGCATATGCATATTATGAAAATAAGATAACAGATAACAAACTGCAGCATCACCTCATACAGATGGCTCTAATCAATACTTTGGAAAAAACCCTGATCCACCATATCCACATCCTTTGTTTTCGTGATGTTGCAAAGAAGTATAATGTGACCTTTATCTTTTTTGTGAACGTATACAGTAATAAATAGTCAAGAGGCCAAAAACATATAACATAGGTCAAATGTAAAGCCACCTAAATGCTAAAGTAATTGCAATTTAAGAAAAGCTGACTGCATATAAGACCAAGTTTGTATTATTTGTAATAAACCTTTAATAGTTCTTTGTGTTTTGTAAAAGTTAAGTGCTCCTGTATACCATATGATTTCATATAGAGAAAAGGGGCACGTCTAGCCGCAGCTAAAGTGTAAGTTAAGTCAATAAGAGCATGAACTCACCAGCCTGGTCTGATGATGCGGTATTTGCCGAGTACTGATAAGTCCACCACTGTTGATCCGAGGCGGCTGTGGTCTCCTATTGGTCCGTCGTCCACCACCACTGCTAGTTTGGGCCAGAGCTCCTGGAACTCCTTCAAGAAGAAAAAGGAAACACAGCAGCATTAACTAATCAACTTCAATAACGAAGAGATTTGAGTGAGAGACACCCTTTCAACTGGAAAACCTACGGGACATTTTTAAACATATTAAATGTGAGACTGAAGAAAAATCATAAATGTTTATACGTACATGCACTTCCACAGTACTGGTGTGCGAGCTGATGTTGGCGCTGGTTAGTGCCAGTGGTTCAGCGCACATCTGGCAGAGGCGTCTCATGAAGCCATGGTCTGGGATACGTACGCCAACAAGCTGAGGACAAATAAACATGGACATTTATTCATCTATAAAACTTGTGTTTGCATTTTCCTTACGAGTCAAATCCAGATTCAAAGAGTGGACCTACTGAGGTAAAGGGGTTGAGATCTGTGTTGAGTACTTCAGATCTTTCGAACACCAGAGTGACGGGACCAGGCAGCAGGTCGGCTAGCAGCGCCTCCTTCACCTTCACCTTACAGAACCTGACCATGGAAGCAAACAATGATTACGTTTAGAAGAAAACAAGTGATTATCTATGCAATGTTAGATACTACTGCACATTTCCACATTGCAATTCTGACAATATGAGGCGCTTTCACACCGGAGTACTTTTCCCAGTATAGTTCCGAAAATGTGCGTTCACACCAAAACAATTCGGAACTAGAACTTAGTTCATGAAAACCTTTTCACCCCCTTTTCAGTCCCTGCTAGAGAGCAGGTACTTTCAAGGGAGAAAAAGGTTCCCATTTCTGATTGGCTGGGCAGATTGCAAACCACGCCCCGTAAAACTCCCAAAAAATGTTGTGAAGCCGCCATTTTATTTGTTCGCATAAGCATTATTAGCATTAGCATTAGCCCAGCGCACCAACGGAGAGAGACTAACTTATGGCAACACAAAATAAAATGTGTGAGCGGTGGAGATGAGGAGGTGTCGGCGTTATGGCGACAACAAGGCTCTGAAGGCTTCAGTAGAAGCTGCTGGGAGTCCCAGCAGCTTCTACTGAAGCCAGTCCCCAACTCCGGGGACTTCGGGTGGCAGTATACGCCGTGAAGTTGTTTGCGGCCTGCCAGTAAACCCAAAGCAGAAGAAGAAGAAGAAGAAGAAGTTATTCCGGTATGAACGCGATCTGCTCTTCAGTTCATCAGAACTAAAGAGTTCTGATGAACTAAGTATGGCAAAGTACTTGGTGTGAAAGCGCCTATTGTGTCATTTCTTAGTCTGCCTTGTCTCCTCTGTATTACTTTGTGATCTACCAACAAATGAATTCATGAATATGGTGTCTTTCTGTGACAGCAGGTGTATCGGTCACTGGAAATGTAAAATGTGTCTTGTTGGTGTGAAGAACACATTGCTTCCTCTTCTGTGTGTGACTCATCTGTGGATGACTAACATGTTAGTGCAGTTTTGTGAGTCTGCAAAGAAACCATCACACGTCTGAAGGACTGACACATACAGTTGGAACTGATTTTTTGTTAATTACACTAACAAATGATAGCTCTGTTTGACAAAAATCATGTCCATCAAACAACAGAATGTCCCCATATCGATCTCTAGTTGTAAAGCAGCCGTACAAACACTTACTTATAGATATCCTGGATTTCTCCGACGCAGATGGCCAGTGGTTTATTTCCATTTCGTCCTTTGATGTCGTAGATTTTTTTGACCGCTTCAGAGTTCTGGGTGAGACACGCCAGGCCGTAGATGGTGTCTGTGGGAACAGCGACCACATGACCCTCCTTCAGAGCCTTCACCGTGCAACTCAGGACTTCAGCACCATCTGCAGTTCAAAAAGGAGGGGTCAATAAGGCATCATTCACCACAATACACACATAATGAAATAATTTGTCGATTGGAAATGGATTTTGGGGTAATGAAGGGCTAAAAGAAATACATGAATTAGATATATTATTGAAGATCTGCATATAAAGGAGACTACTGATTATACATATGCAAGCCTATGTCCTTATAAGAGTAGTCATATTCAACCTTATGGAAAAAGTAGAATTCAGCTATTTTGGAGCTCAACCTACATATACCTGGGATTAGAGCCATGTTTGGCATATTGCTCAACATCTTTAAGAAAAACTAAATAATACGTTTGTTTTATCGTTATTTGTATTAGCACAATAATTATGTTTAAAATATGTTTCTTCTTTACTCAGGATTTTGAAGAAACCAAGCACCACATTTTCCAAAATAAAGGAAAGTCTTCAAATATATGATCAGATAACAAAGCTCTTGATTACTTTTTGTGGTGAAAAACAAAGAAAATAAAGTAAGGTGCAACACACATTATGTTTTAAGTAGTAGCACTGCAGTCGAAAGTATTGGACTATGAAATCGGATCTGTGTAGGACGTGTGTATTCGGCTGTCCAAGTCATGCATGACAGGAATCTGATGTAACATGCTGCAATGTTTACGTTACTCACTGACAAGCATCGCGTGCAAATTTTTCCTCAGTGGCTAAAAATAGCTGTCAAATTCTCAAACTGATGTTATAACAGGGATGCACTTTTAATGTGAATGTAAGCCGACCTGTGAAGCCCTCCTGATGGACAGACGGCCCGCTGCAGCTCTGCGGTAACAGTCGCAACACTTTGGTCTTCAGCTCTTCACACATCTCTCCTCTGAGTCTAAGAGCTGCGGCTGAACTGTGAGCTCTTCTGGATTTGATTAATTCAACAGCGATGTTACAAACAGGCCTCATAAAAGCGAAGCTACAGCGGTGGATGTCTCATTTCAGCCGGGGAGCATGTTGTCGCCTGATGAAATAACAGAGTGCTTCTGGGTTACGCCCCCAACACAATGACGCGATTTTCTTAAAGGGCCAGCAGCACGTTGCTTCAGAAAAAAAAGGTTTTAGTGAATTATATGTTTTTTATATTCTATTGTAATGAGTCCAAAGATGACATTAAAGGAAACATTTGATACAAACATGGATCGGTTGAAAAGTGTATTTTTGTACAGCTGTCCTTGAATTATTTTGAATATCTTTTTTTAACAGTTTTGTGCTTTTTTTTTTACCATCATAGTAAACACTTGTATGCCGAGAAGCACCGTCAAACAGAACCCAATTTAAAATGTAGACAACTTAATAAAAAAGTTTTTGCTTTAAAGATAAATAGGCAAAATTACCAATCTTGGTATTTACTGGAACTTTTTCAAACCGTCCAGACATAGCACATTTCAACACATGTATTCCATTTGTATGCTTCCAGGTGTGTTGTGTGTTCCTTGCTTCACTCATTAATTAGGATAATTTAAGGCACCTGCGAGCATTGACTTAAATCATCTGAAAGCAGGGTCAACATAGAAATCGACAGTTTACAGGACATGAAGTAACGTTTTAGTCATGGATTCAAACACAGGTAAGAAAACATGCACTTTTCACTACTTTAATGTTATTAAGTTGTCTCGAAGTATATTTTTAAAAAGTTACCTGTGGTACAGAAGGCCCCCTGGCCCTGCAGACAGATGAAGGCGTTGCACCGGACAAACAGGTGAGCCACTATCTGAGATCTCTGCCCAAAAAGGAACTCATTTATCGACAGGTTTTCCACCACAGGAACGGGAGGATGTCAGCAACAGACTGGTGACCCTTTCAGATCATATTACAATATGCAACCAAGTCCTGAATGACCTCAAAGAACTAAGTGACATCCTCGTGGTAAGCTCCCTCGTTTCTCTATGTACTTATGTGACTTAATGCAGATTGTGTTACTTTTTCTTTATTTCCGCAGAGCAAATCTCTTCAGGATGTGACATTACCTCTGGAAGACTGAGCAGAAGTGAAACTGTTTAATTTGTTTTAATTATTAATAAATAAAGATGTCAATATCAATTTGATCAGTAAAACTTCATTGAGATGGAGAAGCAAACATTTCAGTGACAAGGATAAGGTTTTATTGTATTATATTACTCTGTCCAGAAATGTATTTATAATATTACTTTGTACGAAACAAGCAAACATTTTCACATTATACATTCCCTTTAAAAAAAATACAAATCCTTAACAATTCATCGCTCTTTGGGTGTCAAGACATTTATTTCGAAGCGTATGGTTTTTTCTTTATTTTGCCCAAATAGAGAAATGTAAGGAAGTCTATTTCCAAAAACACTTAAGTTGCTTCCAAACAAATGTCTCCTCCAGTGATTTCTCTCGTTGCCATTAAGGTCAACTTAAACAGAAAAGACCCTGGGCCACATGTCATTTAGAAATCTGCTTATTGATTAAACAAATAAGGGCAGCTGTTGAACTTTTATTTGTGATGAGGCAAACAAAAAAAAAAGCTGAGATGATTACATTAATGGCGTGAGCCCAAATAAAACATGTTTACGCATCAAGTGTAAAAGAACAGAAAAAGAAGCTGCATACATTTGACCAAAAATAATTCTTAAAACAGAATTTAATGATTCATTCAGTAAATACTCCTTCAAACAAGTCCAGTTGGTTTGAACAGCATGTCGAAGGATCAGTACCTTAAACACAACTCCAAATATGAAATGCAATTGACTGGAGTTCAATAAACATTGTTCTGCCTATAAGGGTGGCAGGATATCATTAAATAGAGGGGGGGGGGGAATAAATAATCTTTATTTGAACTGGATGCCACATGTAAACTTGCATAGTTGTGTTCTTTGACTGTATGCATTTGTGATCATATGTATTGATGGGATGAACTGGCAGTCATTTTGCCGAGTGCTTCAACAGGGAGATGGTGAGTAAACGATTTTGTAATCCAATGGAACCGAGTGCAAACTCCTGATCTCTAATACTGCATACGTGGAATGGTTTTAGAGCACAACATGAGTGACTGCAGCCTTTCACAACATTTCTTACTGCCTTCTTGGCACATTTGCATCGAAGGAAAGCTTCACTGTTCAAAAGTTTGGCAGGAAAACAAAGACAAAAAGGCAAGACAAATGATGTGACATGTACATTTGATCCTACACCCCGGATCCAATATATCTTCACTCGTTACGCTGCATATCCAGTGATGACTTTCCCAACAGACGGCTGTTTCTAGTCAAACAAAAAGCTTTGTCTCGTTTGCCTCATTGATCTGCTGCTGTGTGATTGCCTGAGACTCAATGAAGATGAGCGTGTCGGCGTTTCAATGGCAGGTCTGTCTGAAGCGGAGACTGAAGGCAAGGAGGCTCACAGGACAGTTAGTAAGGCCGAGTAGCTCCACACTCTAGTATACAGGGCATAATGCCTACGCTCTATCATTGCATTGTGTCCCGTATGAAACAATACTGTTGAATTAAACTCTGAGCATATATATTTAGTTAATATGGGGACTGTACATAAAGCCCAGCTGCTTGATTCAACTAAACACAGCAGCAACTGTTCTGCATACATGTGACTGTGTGAATGCAAGGATAGGATAGAGGGTATACATAAGCTCCAAACTCTGAGTAAGTAATTCAAAAGTCTATACAAAAATACAAATTCTAGAATAATCTACAAGTTTCTCAAAGATGTTTACACTAAAATGTACTGTATTTACACTGTCGCCAGGACAACATCTTTTTTTAAATGCTACTTTACAGGAGTTGTGTACAAAAAAGTCCGTAGTGGTTCTGCACCTCAGCCAACAAGCTGTCAGATCACTCACTTTACAAGTGTGCATTAGCAGGGAAGAGTGCAGCCAAAGGAAGGGCGAGCGTGGGGCGTCTGGTGAGAGAGCGCTTGAGGAACAAATGAAGGGAACCAGGATCACTAATGACTTGATGCATCCCTGAGAGGGTCACAACCCTATAACATGTGGGATGTTGACAGTAGTTCCTTACTGTTTCATGTGGACAATCTTTGCAAACAAGAGGATCCTTGAGTCATTTCTTTTACTGTGCAGTCTACTATAGAGGCCTATTTTCTATAGCTTGCTTTGAGCAACACCAATTACGTTCTCAACAAAGAGAGAAGTAGGAAAACATCAAATCAGTAACACAAAAACAGCTCAACACAAAAGTACAACAATTGATTGGAATAAATTATTAGATTTCTCTCTGCTATCTTGAAGATAATTGCCAGTATAATGAAAGAATCAAGTTTAAATAAATTAACATGTACAATTTTAAATTAGTTTAAGTTATAGGCAACTTATGAAGTATTAATTTCACTTAAAAACAGGCAGATTGGATCCCAGGTTATTTTCTCAATTGGTAAATAACTGTCAAAAAAAAAAGGAATAATCACATTTTCTGGACTAACTAGTCTTCCTAGAAAACAAAAACACTGAGGAATGACTTCATATTGAGTATGAGGGGTGTGTGGCCAACCCCGTCAAATTCTGGGATACTGGGAGCATTGCCTATTAAATGAAATCCCTCTAATATACAGTGCATTCTGGTCCGTTGCATACCAGCTAGAAGCATTCGTGAGGACCTGTAGTACAGTACAAGGATATACAGACACGCTTTGTTTTCCTGCTCCGGTGTCTGACCTTCAAAGCCAGGAACATGGAAAGATTAAGTCATCAGTGCTTGGACAACACTCATTTGTTTCCATCGATTCAGAGTGAACATCGAGGGTTAACAGGTACACTTTGATTATGTTCATAACAAGAGGATCTACTGCCTTTCCCTGCAATCATTAGCATTAACGTTGCTAAATCTCAATAAGCAAACTAATCCTGTTTTTAACGACTACAGAGAGACCACACACACACACACACACACACACACACACACACACACACACACACACACACACACACACACACACACACACACACACACACACACACACACACACACACACACACACACACACACACACACACACACACACACACACACACACACACACACACACACACACACACACACACACACACACACACACACACACTAGGGAGAAA
Organism: Harpagifer antarcticus; assembly: GCA_902827135.1. Classification (NCBI taxonomy): domain Eukaryota; kingdom Metazoa; phylum Chordata; class Actinopteri; order Perciformes; family Harpagiferidae; genus Harpagifer; species Harpagifer antarcticus. The sequence goes on along the minus strand of CADEHL010001039.1, from coordinate 1,604,618 downwards.
GAAGTGGCATTGCTGTGGAGAAGCACTTGAGAAGTGGGTGGATTGGCTGCCTGTTGATGAGTGGGCGCAGCGGGGAACACGTGGTGCCAGGCGCAGCTCTTCTAAGGATTGCCATCAGTGGTCATGCTGAAGTCATGAGCTTGTAGCAGCAGAGCCTCGATGGTGTCCTCCGTCTCTGGACTCTGCAGGGAGAGGAAGTCCGACACGTCCATGTTGGCTAACCCTTCAGACGAGGGAGGGTTCGTGGCCGTGCTGCTCACTATCGAGGAAAAAGTCTGAGCTCTGGAGAAGGAAGCAGAAATGGGGGCCTCCGGTATCACCTCACCCACCTTTGAGGAAGACTCGGTGCTTGGAGTAGAAGTAATAGAGGAGGGTGGGTGTTGCGGAGGCTCTGGGGGTTGTGAAGGCGGGGGAGGAGGCGGGGGAGGAGGTGGGGGCTGCGGCTGTGCTGGGGCTGAAACAATGGAGGAGGCACTCTTTGAAGTCCTTTCTTTCGCAGCGTCCCTGCAGGCACACTGGCACTGGCAGGACTCCTCCTGTTTGATGATGATAACGGGCAGACTGAGGCCGATCTGCTGGACCGAGCTGCCTGAAAACACAAACACAAATTCACTGAAAACAAGAAGTACAACTTTCCAAATCTCCTGTGAAGCATATGAAAAGAAAAGGACAATAGTGAGGATGAAACCACAGGCGGTATCTCAACATCAGATTTAACTACATGAAATTATGATAAATATATTGTCACGGTATTTATACTAAATGTAATAATATTAACATATTTATTTGTATGTCATTATGAATTAGTGTAGGAAGGTGTAGAGTCTGTACCCATAAAAGTAAAAAAGCAAAAACAACAATAACACCAATGGATAATATTTGGTGAGAATGGAAAGAAATCAAAATGATTTAATCTGTTTCCACGAGATGGATATTTGTTAGGGATGCTCCGATCGATATCGGCCGATACTCACTCTCTGCCGATCGATCGGTGCTCTCTATAAAAGGCCGACCGTGAGAGCCGATCACATGACGTAAAATACATGTCAAAATGGCTTCACCGGTCTGGCATTATTTTAAGGTTTTAAAAAGACAGTAAAATATCGGTATGCAGAGCGTGTGTGTGAAGCAGAAATCCTGCAGCTCCGCCCGCTGTGACGGACCGGTGAGCGGAGCAACACACACACTAAGAGTTAGACCACACACTTAGCTATTTTATCTACCTCTGGAACAAGCTAAACTAGTTATACATATGTTTATTCTTCACTGTCGGGTCACTCATTACTGGATCAGTGAGCTGCATGAGATACTGACAGGCTGTCAGGAGAGGGAGAGAGGGGAGAGATGGGGGAGAGAGGAAAAGAGAGCGCTTCCGCTCATTTCTCCCGTGTTATTATCCAAAGTTAATGCAAACTTGAATAATGTACATCATTTGAATGTAATAATTATGTTGTTTGTGGAACCGCCAGTGAATGATCATTAACTGAGTTTTAAATGGAAGATCCCCATAAGCCCCGCCCACTTGATCGGATCGGCCATCGGTATCGGCCGATACTGATTCCGGCGATCGGCCCCAAAATTGGCGATCGGCACATTCCTAATATTGGTATTTGTGTAATGTCACGATCAGTTTTAAACTGAGAAGAAAGCAGAGGAACAATATCCCAGACCTCTTGAAAAAGCAAAAATCAAAAGTCAATGTTAATAATAAAATATTTAGTGGGATACTGTTCAACTGTTCTAGCACTGTGCATCAATAGAGTAAAAGCTTCTGGGCATGTGTGATTTAAATCTACAGTGACAGAATGTTAGTGGAGCTCCCAGGAAACCGATCTACTACGTTATCTATCCCATTAAAGCTCAATTGCATTACATGTCAAAACAAACAAGTGATTCAATGACAGCCTTTTGTCCAATGTCCGACACAGGAATTATGGTTCAGAACTCTTACCCGCACTTCCTCCCACTGGTATGGCTGTTGTGAAGAAAACCTTTTCTACCTTTGCACCTCCTGGATGTGTCTGCAAACAAACATTAAACAGTTCAATCAGGATCAAAAAGCCAGGGACGACTGTAGAGACATACGGACAATACTTCTAACTGTATTAAAGGACCGTCTGCGTGGTCCAACTGTTTCCTTATCATAAGTAATATTGATCAAATTAACACTCATTCCTTTGCTACACAGTCATTTACAATAACAATTGATTTGTTAAATGTATACTCTAATTTAGTTGCAAACTGCATTGTGTGTTGCAAAGTGTAATCCTCTTACATGCACATTCTCACAATAAAAGAGAAAATGCAAATGATCCATGATTTCATCCATGTAGGAATGTGTTTTTAAACTTAAGGACGCATTGCACAATCATAACTGGTACACATGAAACCTCTGTGGGAGCATTACTCACTTGGTCGGGGTTCTGCTGGCTGTTGGCAGCAGTGCTGAGGATCCACTGCAGGTTTTGGTCGGACATGACCAGGCTGGGCTGCAGCAGGTTGGAGGTGGAGCCTATGGTGATGGTGGCAGGGGTGGGAGCCAATCCCGAGCCAGGGTTGGGGATGGAGACAGGGTTGTTGGCCAAAGGCAAAGGTTGAGCCACTGGCACAGCAGCCGTGTCTGCTGGTGGAGCAGCAACAGCCACAGACACAGGGCCTGGTGGTGCTGCGGGGCCCAGCGATGGAGCCACAGGAGGGGATGTGGAGACGGCTGGTGGTGGAGGAGCAGGCGTGATGGCGTTATCCGACTGCAGGAATGTGGGTGGTATTGCCACAAAGTGCTGGGAGGGGGCATTGTTTGGTGCTTTGGCAGGTGCCCCCGCAGGTACATCAGGGGTCTGCTGAGGCCCGGTCACTTGAACGAAAGGTGTAGAGCTGACGGTGGAAGGGGCGGGGGCGGGGGGGGAGGCCTGAGAGGAGGAACTGTGGATGAGCCGTGCAGGAGCCTCCAGGACAGCAGTCGAGTGTGAACAGGAAGATGAGCAGGTGGGATGGAGAGAGAAAGAGATGAGAGACGAGCCGTCAATCCCTCCCCGCGGGGTCGTCATCTCCAGACTGAACGACTCAATAAGGCTCTCTGAGGAGGGAGGTAAACACACATCAATAAACAAGAACATTCAAAACGACTTCATCAGGTCCTGAAATGTACTCACCGTGCTGATGGGCATCATCTTGGCTGACACTATTTTCAGGACTCTGGAACATGAGCTCAAAGATTTTCACAGGAGTCACATTGTTCAGGTCCAAATGAGCCTGTAATGAAATGAAAACTTAATAAACTCATAATTCCAGAGACATGATGAGACAGCTGAACTTGTTGCCAATATGGATGCCAGATTCTTGAATCTCTCGACAACTCTTCGGCTGCGTGAATGTCTGTTTGTCAAAGCTGAAGCGAAGGCCAGACTCACATTATGGATGTTCTCCCGGAGGTCTGAGTCTGTCGAGATGAGGCTCAGGTCACTGAGGCACAGCGAGTGATTTGCATCCTGTAATTAAAACATGAAGCAGACCCGATTAAACTCGTTGTTGTATTTAGCACAATTGTAAAATAATGCAACACCTGCTGAATAATAATGTAATTACCACACAAGCTAAACTCGCAGCTAATGCCAATCAATGACAATTATTCTTTAGAAAGCCGTGTCCATGTGTTTAGTACGAGTGACATCATCTAAATCCTTTTTTTCATTTAAAATGTGTGGTGTAAACATCTCAAACTCCTTTTCAGACTATGGCAACACCTTGCAGGTATACAGGTTTGAGTTTTGTTTGGCCAGCTCATGTCTAGAATACCTCACATCTAGCAGCAAAAGTTGACACATTTGCTTGAGAGCATAACACAAGTACTGTGTATGTGATAACATGCACGTGATGTCCCCACATCAAAAGAAATATAGAAGCGAAAGAAACAACATCTGAATGCAGTGAATACTATGAGGACCACAGAGTCATGTTGCGCTCATGACTCACTTCAGAGAGCGGATGTGTGAGGGTGACGGTGAAAGGCTGTCCTTTGTCGTGGCCCCGGACGTGACTCTTCAGGCTGTACTGGCTGCTGAACGTCTTCTCACAGCCGTCATTGGTGCAGTTGAAAGGCTTCTCCCCTACAGAAGAGATGGGGGGGGGGGGGAGGGTAAGAGAGGTAAGAGCTCATCTATACAGCTTAATGAAACCACAGGAGTAACCTTAGCATATTTATAAATAGGTGGAACATGAAAGGCAGATCAGAATATAGGAACCAAGTCAGCAAGATAGACTGTTGATCACCTGAACTTTTGAAAAAACATCCATTCCAACTATTCTGCACTATTTCTGTTATATTCCATTTTATTGTATTTACTCGCACTATTTCATCTGTGTTAATGTGTTGCACTGTTGGAGGAGCCTTGAGGTGTTCATTGACATAACTACACTGTAGCTATGCACACATGACAATAAAAGCCTTGAGCCTTGAATCTTCTTAATGGCTGCTCTTTTAAATACATTGCTACACACACATTTGAAAAGGTAGACATTAGCATATATTTGGTCGGGCAATTCAAACCAACTGAGTGTGGGAGGGTTTGGAAACAATGTAAATGCAAATCAGGCCGAGCTGAACAAACAAACATGTCCTTGTTCAAAAATATTCAAGGTTAAATAAAACAAATGAGGAATATGTACCTGTGTGTGTCCGTACATGTGTTTTTAGGTGATGACTCGCAGCAAAGGCTTTACCACAGCCATCGTGGTCACACCTGAGGGAAAAGAGGGAACATTATGTCAGATCCGCGATAAATAACACATACATTGATACATTTTGAACACCATACATTTGATAATTTTTCAGATTCTTCAATGCACCTGCTCAAATTAAAAGAACTTGACTCATGATATAGCGAACTATCACTAAATAAATGTGTTGAATACTAGGGCTGTCCCGAATACCATTATTCCGGCTCCGGATATTCGGTAGTAATCAGCAGCGAACCGTTTCGACACGTGTATTTCGGTTTATTCATGGAATTATTTTTGTTATTCTACAGTATTGTTATTTCATAGTTATTTGTTAATGTATACAATCCAATTTGTGTTCTTTGAAATTGAAAAGGATATTGCATTGTGTGTGTTACTTTTGTTGCAGTTGTATAATGTCTTAAGTGTAATTTGGCTTGGCTTCCTATTTTGTATGGACATGCTTTTATTTTGAAGGAGAGTTAGCGCAGGTGACAGGAAGTTGTTTCTATGGAAACAATGTGACGGAGATTAATGGAGAAAAAGTAATATCTACATATAAAGACGGAGAAAGTAAACGATTACGTTTATGGTTAAGTGTTAGCACCCCCCGAAGAGGCACAAGCGCTTACGTTGATATTGGAGATTTCAATACATAAAAAAAAAAAAAAACGAATATCCGAATAACGAAATTGAAACCCGAATAGTACTCCAACGAACGAATATTCGGGTACAGCCCTATTGAATACAGAGAGAGAGAGACACACTTGGTTAAACTTTTAAATACGAAAAAAACTATGTATTTGTATAAATCAGCAAACATTACAATATGTATGTATTGAATGTGTGTGTGTATACAGGGGCGCCGTTTACCGACAGGCAAGTGCTTGGACCAGAAGGGGGCCCCCAAATAAAGTAGATTAATCCAATCCAACTTTATTTATATAGCACATTACTGGTCATAGATACATACAATATAAAATCACACAGCTCAGCTCACAAAACATAAAATAAATAAATATATTTAAAATAAAAGATACAAACACAAAACAAACCAGAATAAACGTAAACATTTCATAATAAAAAATAAATAAAAAATAAAAAAAGATTAAGAAGGTCCACAGCACCGACAACATGAAACACCCTTTCATTTACTGCAACGACATGTCGGGAAACCCCCTCAAGGGGGCCCCATGCATAGCACGCCGAAACTGCTTCTTAATTTCAGTTTCGTTGCTCCGCTCCGGGGGGGGGGGGGGGGGGATGACTTTACTGGCATTGATCCGGACCATTGACCTTGTATAACATTCACAAGTGGACCTTTAACAAAAAAGTTTGAGTACCCCTGTCCTATACGATAATTTCCTGATAACGATGAAGCCATAGCCACGCCTCTCCCCACCTCTGCTGCTCACCCCCGCGTCATTGCTGATATGTTTCGCCAACAACAACAACAATGGCGGATCACAGGGTTGCTTTCGTGCTCCAGACGCTACTGACCATGCTACAGATGTTAGTGCAAAATCTACAGCTCCTCTACCACAACCATCAGCAACAAGTGGACATGGAGAATTACATGAACTACATGTTGCTAAATCCACGCGGAGAATAAACAGAAGGGCAACCAGGCAACCATGGCAACCATGCTCGGGGGGGGGGTTTCTTCGCTGCTTTTGGTGTATTTTGTGGCGGAAGTACAGCGCCACTTACAGACCCGGGATATGTACTACAGCGTTTCCAGTGGGTCGAGCGGTCTCGTGTGGACTGACACGTTTCTTGAGCCAATTCCGTGTGGACGGAAGACTTTTTTGATATCGCCTAAGGTTCGTTTTCGTCTCCGTGTAAACTTGGCCTTAGTTAAACTTTTAAATACGAAAAAAACATTGTATTTGTATAAATCAGCAAACATTACAACGACTAAAAGAGCTGTCTGTGAGTATCCATTAGTATCATAGCTACTAATGGATTAAAACTGGTGTGATAATGGAAATGCTCACCGGAACGGTTTCTCCCCAGTGTGTGTGCGAATGTGCTTCCTCAGGTCGCTCAGTGTGGTGAAGTACTTGGAGCATCCGTCTGATTCACAGTTGAATGTCTTGCCTGTGTGAAGTCTCTGGTGTGCTTTCAGTCTGCAGAGACAAGTAAGTGCTAAGTGTTATTAAACATGCAGAGAGAAACTAACTAAACACAGTGGCAGTGAAAAAGGAAAGCTTCAAATATGAGTGGCATTGAAGGTAGGCAGGAGAACCGAATCTACCACCGTGTGTGGCTTTGGTTCATTGTCCTGAGTACGACTATCTGACAGCAGTGGCACAGCTTCACCAAGCCACAGACATGTTGCCATAGAAACTGAACCAATACCCCCCACCCCCCATAGTAAACTCGAGAGTGAACAACACAAGATCACAGCAACATTTAAACCGTTAAAATGCTATAAAAACAGGCTTAAAATTAATCAAATATAGAATGAAATTGTAATTGGGCCTTATGTAGCATCATTATCTGCGGTTTCAAATTCAGACAATTCAGAAAACAGATGTTCCTCATTTATAAATGACACACAGAATCTTTTACTGGGATTGTCCCCATTGCAGGTTGCATGACTCTCAACCAGTCAAGTGTCAGTTTACAACCACAGCATTTATGAATACTTTAAATATGAACAACATGTGTTTTGTAAGGTCAACAATGTGTCTGTATGGCAACAGTATACACATTTAAATTATATTTAATGTTGTATTGTGTCAATCTCATATTGCAAAGTTAAACATGTCAGTACAGTGGCAACACAAGTCAATCAACTGTTCTGTAAGCAGTGTCTACAGTTTTTAAACACTGCTCACAGAACATATACAACTCATCATGATCTGAGCAGCAGCCATGAGTAGAAATAAAGCATATCTCAGCTGTGTAAAGGCGTACCTGTATAACGTGTTGAAGGCCTTCTCACAGCCATGCACATCACACTCAAACGGCTTCTCCTTGGTGTGCACGCGGACATGGATCTTGAGGCTGTAGGAGGTGAGGAAGGCCTTCCCACAGCCCAGCTGATTACACACGAATGTGTACTCGCCCCGGTGCGTCTTCTGGTGCGTTCGCAGGTTTCCCGCCGTGCTGTATGTCCTGGTGCAGCCTTCGAACATGCACTGGTAGCGCTTCACCTGGAAGAGGAAGACGACAGAGGGGATATCAGTGCCATGGTTGAATTCAAGATTCAAGGCTTTATTGTCATGTGCACATTAGCTACAGTGTAGATATGGCAATGAAAAACTTAACTCACAGCTTCCTCCAATAGTGCAACATGAATATATATAGAACAAATAAAAAAGAGAAAATAGTGCAAGAGAATGTTTTGAGATGTGCAAGTAAATACAAATAAAATAGAAATAGTGCAAGAAAAACTCTAGTGTATGCAATCATCCTGAAACTAAGGAGTCAAATCGAATGTCCTCTCTTAAAAATGAATCCAATCGTATTAAGCCTGTATTTAAAAGCAATGCAAGTAAAAGTGAGTGAAAGCAATGTGAAATATTAATCCATCCAGGTATAAATAGCATCAAAGTATCAGTGTGACCTTGAAGTCGTTACTTGAACTCAGTGACTCAGCACATGGAGCGGGTGAACACAAAGGACAGTCATGATGACTAACCCCCACTGCAATACATCCAACTCAATTCTGTTTCACAGCGCCAATCTCCACTGCAGTGTGGCGGTCTCCTGCTCTCTCCTCACACAAAAGCCCCGGGGCCGTGTGAATAAAGGCAGTTCATTCTCTGCCTGAAAAAAAATGCTGTTGAACACAAAGTCAGGAGGAGGAAGCTTGTGACGGGCCAACAAAAGGGTCCTCTTTATCAGCTGACATCTTTCTTGTAACTGCTCTTGAATGAATGAATAAATCCACCATAAAATGACCCATAAAGATGCCAGAGATATCACACTGCTTTTTTAACCCTGGCCATATTAGAACAGGCTGCTGAGTGTAACATAAGAAAGAGAAAATGTCATGGTCACAGAATGTAATAATAAAAAAAACATTTTAAATATCTGTGCACAATTTCAAAGATAGCAAGGAAACTGAAATGACATGTTTTATGACTGTGAATGTTATGACTGAATAATACACTTAGCAGTTAAATGCTACTGCATGATGACCATGATGAAAGGATGTGTTTGAATGGTAAATAACGACACATCGGTATAAACCCTACCCTGTTCATCCTTCGTTTGAAATGCTTTTCACCAGAAAACAATCTTAAACAAATCTAATCACACCATGAATAGGAGGACAAGTTGTTGTTCATGCAGTGAAAGTGACACAGAGCTGATTCAATCTCCTTTCAGTCTTAATAACAATCACTAATCTGAGTGATGGGTAATCTTCTACGGCCATTCATTCTGATTGCAGTGATGTGGGAGAGATGATTTGTTCAGCAAACATCCGTGCAGAGCTCCTGTAGGAGCTAAAGCTTGTCACTTGTATTCATCTCCCACACCATCGTGAGTTCAATCATCGTGAGAGAGCATTGTATGCGGTGGTTTCCCACATACATAGTGGGAAAAGACTGAGTATATTTACAGAAAGAAATCACTCAGTGCTGGATGTTCAATGGCATTGTTTTTTCTTCTGACACTTGGTGAAGAGGAGGCTGGAATCTTCTACGGTCACTCTTGTATCCTCTCTACTCGTCATGCTTGTCAAAATGAGGCTTAAACCCTTCTGTGTGGTACAAACTGAATACAATGCACACGGTACAAGTTGCACCACAATGCAGTGTTTCTATATTCATATCAGCCTGTGACTGCAACACTGGGAGACTCCTTCAAAAAGGAAAAAGCAATTTTATGTGTTAAATCTAAATAATATTTGACAAAGAAGCAAGATGGAGCTTCATTTAGTTCTCCTAACGTCTGGCATGTGCAGTGAAGTTTATGGATAGTGAAGTATGGTGAATAGCTTAGATCATTGTCTTCTTGGAAATTGAATCTGTGCCTAGCAAATCAAACCATAATGTCATAACAATGACACTGGTAACCACAACAATAGATACAACAACAATGCAATATTACATTCAGATTCAAACAAACACTGCAATACAACAGTAACACCAACAAATACAGGCCACACTCTACCGAGGTGGGGGGTTGCATTTTTTCGATCCTAGTGATATTATGCTGGGGGGTTAAAAAGCCTTACAGCCACATTGCTTCACACACACAGGACTCTGTACCCGCAACCTTATTTTCACTGAAAAGAGGTTGTGATACATCAACAAAACTGTCCGTCATTGTCACAAATCAAACTCATGAAAAGTAGGTTCCTATAACCGTCCGTGGCTGTGTAATAGGGGTGCAACAACTAATCGACTTAATCGATTAAAATCGATGACCAAATTAGTTGCCAACTAATTCAGTCGTCGATTCGTTGGTGACGTCATCACGTGTTTTTCACAGGCAGTTAAGCTCCAACGTTATCGGTCTTTTTATCGGTACTGGAGACATTTAAAACATATGTCATGTATTATTGCTACAAAAACATTACATCGCAGTCTTAGTGTCGCCAACTCCGTTTCTAATATGCAATAAGACTACAAAACGATGTATTTTCGATCTTTCCAATCCAGACGAGAGATTTCTCCCCTGTCTGTGTGCGAGGGGGCGGGGCAGTTTACACACACGCTCTGCAACATGTACAACACACACGACGGAGATGGCGGAGAGAACGCGCTCCGAGGTGTGGTTAAACTTTACCCGTCTCGATGCTCGTTGCCAAAAGTGCATGTAAGGGCGGTAACACGAGCAATTTGTCTAAACATTTAGCAAAAGTGCTCCACATAAAGACGGAGAAATGCACTGGGTTCGACTGTCTTTCTAGCAGCTCTGTAGCCCCGTCACGTAACGTTTCCACGTCAGGTGTTATGTATGCTAGCAGCAACACACGGAGTTAACTCATTATACAAACATGGGTTAATGATTAGAGGAAACAGAGTTATTTATTTTGTTAAAGTTTCAGCTATTCTGCTCACAATTCTGTCATCACATTATTTAATACGATTTGTTAAAACATTATTGTTTCTTTTGATGTGAAATATTATGTATTTAATTTAAATAAAAAGCAATGTTAGTTTTGTTCACAATTTGTTTAGTTAGTTTACCTTTTTTTCAAAAGAACCGTTAAGAGTACCGTTAAAGGACCGGATCGATAAGCAGTATCGATAAAAGTAGTAGTACAGTTAAAACTTTAACGATCCAAATAATCGATTAATCGTTTCATTAAATCGATAGATTAATAATTTCATCGATTATCAAATTAGTCGTTTGTTGCAGCCCTACTGTGTAATAATGTTTCACAATTTCAATATTCATTCTCCGTGCTATGGCAAAAAGGTTTTCTTCGTGCTTCAAACTTGACTGACACCAACTAAGAATCCCATAGGTGCCATGCACAATTGATTTTCTCATCTTCATTGATCAAACAACATTGGCTAGGTCATCAGAAAATAAACTATTTCAATCAGCACTGAAGAGAAAGTGATCCTTTGTCGGGACTCTGTATAATTAACATTGGATAAAAACACAGCACTCCACCTTTAGGATGATTATACTATTCACACGCAACTGTAGAAATCTCTCCATTGAAATAAAGTCTTAGAATATTAACACTTTGAAAAAGAACAAAAACAACACGAGTGCATCGTTTAGGTAAATAAAGATGACATTTCCTGGAGGATATCCTAGCATCCTCCTTTTATAACTTTTATTTTAAAAGCAATGAGTAACCAGATTGATCAGAATCCTCTAAAAACTCTTCCTAACAATTGATGTTGAGCATTTCATTGATGGGAATGTAATGTGCCTCATCTGAAATGTGAAACAACGGACTTAAAACAAGGGTTGCAAAGATCCGGGAATTTTCAAAGATGGAAACTTTCCAGGGGAATAAACTGGGAATTTTCTAAATTGAAGGTTGGCTCTCCGTAGGGAACTTAAATATAGTTGAGGAAAGTATATTTGAGCATAATCTTGACTAAAACAAACAGATGCCATTCAAGTACACTTGAATATCCATGCCATAGCACAGTGCTTACTGCATGGCTATTGAGACCACACCCCCTACAGGCACTGTGCATTACTCCATCACACATGATTTCTAGAAGTCATATTTAACTCAACATTCATGTTTTTGTTCTTCAATCAAACAAATGATTGTTCAATAAAATAATTAAAACTTGTTCTGTTCTACTTACAAATAAATCTGTTGAAATTAATGAATAATTTTGCATGGATGTTTTCTTATGACAAAACTAAATGTATATATTTATGCTTGGTGGATATGACACAATTTGATTACTTTACCCTCAATTCCCAGCTTAACTTCCCATGGAAATGTACTGGAAACGTACCGGAAATGTACCGCCCCTTTGCAACCGTAATAAAAACGTACTATTAATCAGCTGGGGCCAACTGCTGAGACTCCCTGTCAGATGGTTATCTAGTCCACTTGCAATAATTAGACTGGGATAGCTGTCCAAATATGTCAAATCACCACAAGAACATGGAGAATATGCAGTGTGTTGTGACTGAGTGGGGAAGCAGGGGGACACCATTAGCAGACACGAGCTGAACTATATCGCAATCAGCCATTCCTATATTGTTTAGCCCTATTTGCAATTGTACTCTGCATTCCACCAGGGAAAGGCATAGAAATAATAACACTTGCTGTATTGTTACATTATGCATCTCAAAGTGTATAGACACGTTTATTCTTTAAAGTTTAAAGCATCTGCTGTTCTGTTTAGCAGTTAGCTAAAATAACACGAAGACCCTCCACATAACTAACCAAACACATCTAGAAATGATCCAGCTGCCCTCATTCTACCCTCATCTGTGTTGTAACAGGTGGGAAAATAAATGTACATAATGTGTTACTGAATTGCAGCACACAAGCTTGGTACAAAATGAAGAACTGCTTTTTTAAATCATTGTGCAGCTGTGTTCAGTCTGAACATTCAAAAGGAAAGGCCTCACTTTAGAGAATTCCACAAAAGAGATGCCCTTGGTGGCTCAACAAGCAGAACATTTGTATGAAACTAGCCTTATATTCTTGGGAGGAGATGCACTTTTAGGGCTTACCTCTCTCATCTTGGTCTCTGGGCACTCGGAGTGCAGCGTGAGGGTGGCCCCCTCGATGTTGCGTGGCATACGGGTGGAGCCTGGATTTATCGTGAACTGGATCTGGTCTGGAGAAATAGTGTGGTGCACATAACCCTGTGACATCCCAACAGGGTCCGACATAAAAACCATAGAGCCATCCTCCTCATCTGCTTCCCCTTCAGTGAGGAAGGTGACCCCTTCCTCCTCTCCTCCACAGTGACCCTCCTCTTCACCTTCTTCATCTAGCCGGATAGGGTCCCGCTCAATGAGTACTGTGGTGCGGTCGTACACCCGACCAGATGACGACGAAGACTCGCCGAGCAGGTTATCATCTTTGTCAAAGTGAATCTTGTCTTCGTCTTCATCTTCATCATCCCGCCCCAGGTGTTCCACCTCTACCTCAAAGTACATCGTCGCCTCAGTATGAGGACCATTCTCACTCATGGTCCCTGGTGCCTCTCCTTCCTTGGCAAGGAGGACTGCACACTCACACTGTAGACGTTACAGCCTGAAATGTACATTTGAAAAAGTATTATTATATATGAATTATGGGAAGCTTTTGAAAGACATATGAAAGCATTAAAACAGTACTTAAAAGACACAATGTGGTGTAGGAGGCTCATTGCAAGATTTAAAAAGAGACTTATTTAAGTATTGACTATGTTTTATATCATTAACCCATATTTGTAAACTCATTTTAGGCATTACATAAATGTAGGAGAGTAAAAGGACAATATTTACCTCTGAAATTACCTACTCAAGTACCTCAAAATTGTATACAAGTGCATTACTTGAGTAAATGTACTTGGTTACTTTACACCACTGCTGGCGAGACACATCCTAAAAGATGTGTGCTATGTCTAGTGCAGGGCTTTGATAATACACTCACTAAGAATACTATCAAAAGAAGGTTAACTATTTCCAGTAGGGAAAAGGGGAATAGTCCATAGTAAGCCAGCGGTTATTAGGACACATTTTAGGGGAAACAAAAGTTACTGAAACCAAACCGAGATCTAGAACTTTCTGATTTCGATGACAGTCACGAGACAGCAACGGCTAAACCCAACTAATAAACATGATTATTTATAATTGATGAACACTCCTCAGGTTACCTTTTTATAAAACGTTATAAGTCTGAAAGATGTCACATTCACACGACAATGCCAGTTTACATTTCAGGACTTGACATAGCTAGCTAACGTTTATAAACACAACAGTAGCTTGATAAACACGCAGTGATTCTCAGGTTTATAGACTGACAATACAGTAATGTTAACTTAATGTCACGGCACTTAGGTTAATTGCCTTCACTGTTAACAGGCTGTATACAAAAATCTGCTGTTTGATACTGACCTGACGTTGTCTCACACAGTACATCTTGGTTACTAGCCTCAGAGATATGTCGCTAGCTTCCTGCTGCGAATATCAAACAGTAGGTCGTGTAGATTCAATAATATTATTATTAGCACTTCTTAACGTTGTGCGACTTACTTGCACAGTCCACATAACAGTTGTGTATTTAGCTTGCGCGCTCCAGAAAGCAAAATATACGTACTAGCTTTAACGTTAGCCAAGTTATCCTGTTTTTCTCTGCACATGCATAGCTTTCCTAGCTAGCCACAGTTTTGACGTACAGCTAAGCTAGGGAGCCACATCAAGCCCCCAGGAAGTGCGTCGGACGTTGAAGCAAATGTTCGTAGTGGCCAAACGGTGGTACTACAACTCACTGGGCCCATACATACTTTTTCCACATTGACTTACATTGGGAAAGAGACGTCTGTAAATCAGCGAATATTGTTTAACCAAATAAACTTAACCGCACGAACAATGTCATAGCCCCTTATTTAAATCACTAAGGTCTAATCTTTTAAGTAGCGCTGAAAGTGGGGATCGAGAGTTATTTTTACTTCTCCATTTATCTGACTGAACCGAGAGCTGGAGATCGGAGGCGGGGCTTAAGGAAAACTCGAGTGCGCATGCTCCATGGGCCCACATACGGGTACTTTTGGCTTCAAGCGTCAATGAGCAACTTTCATAGGAATTAACGGGGTCCCGCCTCCAACACTGTATCCTGTTACCTTACACAGAGAGCTACATTCTGCTTCACAGCTAAGCTAGACAGTTAGCTAGAAACGTTAGCCAGTCGACACAGTTGACATAACCTATCTTCCCAGCAAAAATAACAAGTATCATGTTACCAAGTGCTAAACTGACGACACACAGCACTGCGCTAACGCTTCAGTTTAGTGGTCTCAAAAAGGAAATTACAATAACATATATTTACCTGTTAAAATGTAAGCCTTATCCCTATGCTTTGGATGTTTAGCACTTTCTTCCTATCCCCTCCCTAGGATACCAAACAACGTCACGGATTCACTCATTCGTGATGAATCATGGGAAATTAAAATAGCATTACTAATGTTTAACTAAAGCATATGTTTGTATGTGACTTTTCACTTTTTATTTGGCAAATTTGATTATATTGGCTACATTATAATCAATGTAGCGTCTTTGGGTTCAAGAAAAGCGCTATAGAAATAAAATATATTATTATTATTTAGAGAAGTGTATCCTCAGACAAACGCACCTTATGAAATAACTAAACCTATTATTTTAGTGTTCTCTATTGCTGAAAAAATCACCAGAGACACAGACATTGTTTTCAACATTTTTATATATAAAACAATATGCTGTTGAAATCAGAAGCATTCAAATACACATTCTTTTTTAAATAAAAAAAGGTTAGGTCTCTACAGATTTGCCAGATATACATTTTACTTTGTGCCAACATATCACAAACATTGCCATCTGTGAAACAAGCTTATATCAGATAAGACCCGTCACTTACAATAATTATACTATATATCTATACAAAGAGCCATCTAAGAATATAAGAAATGATTCCATTGTTATTTCAATACGGGACTGTACAATTTGTAGTGTTCAGCTTCAGCTGAAGGGCAAGAAGGAGAAGTCCTCCATCTAGGAGGAGCCTTAGGCCAGGAAGTGCTGGAAGAACTCCTGAGTCTTCCTCTTTTCTGCAAAATCCTGCTTCGTAGGCGACTTCAGGAGCAAGGAGGCAAAAATGGTGGCTATGCAGAAAGAAAAACAATTATTCATATTGCATCCCAGAATATAATATCTTGATTAGCAGTGATTCTTTTTTTTTTGTGGAGAGAGATATGAAGAAAGTCGATGTAGTATATTATTAATTAGATAAATAAATAAAAATATCATATGTATGTTGCAACATTTAATTTTGTTCTATAGTTTATTTCATAATCAACCATTATTTTGGGTACGTTAGGTAAACTTACATTCTATTTAACAGAAACTAATTGTTTTACTATTAAGTATTACAACATATTTAGTGCAAACAGTCCTTGAGTCATAATCAAAACATAATATTAAAGTGCACCTATCATGATATTTTTAGGCAATAGCATAGGTCTCAGATATATATAAAAAACGTGTCTATTAAGTAATAACAAACAGATCACCCATTCTAGCCATGCCTCATATCTCTCTATTTAACTTCCTGTTTCAAAAGTGCTGATTTTGGGTATAAAGCTTTTAAAAAACATGAAATAAAAAAGGAGGGGGCTGAGCTCATGCGGGACCCAGCAGCTACTGTCTAAACTAAATGCTGCCGTGATGAAACGCCATATCATGGATTATCAAGGATTATTTCTGAAACAGTCTGGAGCTCAAAGGCTTTCTCTCTTGCCGGTTATACCACAAGGTGAGTTGCTTTTTACTTCCTGCTTCTTCACACACATGCTCTCCAGTACAGGTTAGCTCTGAGTGTTAGCGATGCTAATGTAAACACTGACCATTTTACGTCCAAAACAGTCTGACACACCGGGTACACATATTGATGTATAAAAGACATAAAAAAGTGCATTTTGCATGATAGGTCCCCTTTAAAAACAGGATTGTCATTAATTTCACTTTCCTATTTGTCAGTTTCTCTTCACTTTTTCAACATGCTGACTAAAGCAAAAGGCATCAGCTCAAAAATAACACGCGCACAAGTGAAAGAGACTGAAATGCGACCCGCTTTCTTTTCTTACCCAAGATGCTGACATCTAATCGATTGCTAGCGGAATTCTTCAACAGCTCACGGAGAAAGGCAGCTAAATAGTTGAACACATTTTTATGGCACTGAGGTAGCATGGAAATGATCTGAAGACAGAAAAAGCATCTTTTAAAAAGGATAATGATTTACTTGCATAATTTAACATATAGTAATTGATAAATAGTGATCAGAGATTAACCACATGAGGTCTTACTCACTTTCTCACACTGACTGGCATTGGAGCAGCTTTCTAGGCACTGCTGGTAAAAGGATAAAGGAACCACAGGCTGCGGGAGGGCATCTAGGAAGAGAAGCAAGGCCTCTGCTACCGAGTGGTTACTGCCCGCTGCACGACAATACAGAGTCAAGGACAAAATACTAGCGCAGTCTTCATTTCATTTAACTTGTAGCTGCAAAAAAAGTGTATAACACACCGTTACATTCCATTCATTTTAAAAAGTCCAGCCTCACCATGAATAAGAAAACAACCCAGTAAGAAATACTGTTGCTTTAATTTGGCAGAAATACCCATGTCCCTTTTGTGCTACACTGTTCAAATGTAATACACACGGCTGTTTTCGATTGATCGTAATGACTGCAACAGTGTTGAAGGATACGAAGAGAATCTGGGATGCCAGTATCAAGGCAATCCCTTATCACTGCAAATTCACTCCGGAGCCCAGGTTGCTGAAATATGTCTTCCTGCAAACAGAGGACAGAAACATTCAAACTTTGTTTTGTAGTGGAGCTGCAATAGACTTAATGGTTAAAAAGGACAATGGTTTGTTTAAATTACTAGCAATAGAGATGAATTCTATTAACCACATGAAGACCACTCAAAACAAAGATCGACGCATCAGTTTTTCTTCCGATTTGTTTTGTAAATTTTATGTGGACTCATAGAAAATCTTTAAAACTTTTTTGTATAATAATAATAATAATAACATAATTCAATTCAAGGATATAACCCTGCATACAAAAACAATGCTCCAAAAGAACCAAATCGGACTATAGTGTTCTTTGATTTTATTAAAAGGAGAACATTTTGTTTTGTTTTCTGACCTGTTTGAGTGCACCGCGGAACAAGTGATCCACCATCATCCACAGTTCTTTAGGAATGTCTAGAGGCTTTTCTGTGTTTTCAGCGTTCCCATCTCCAGACTTCTCCGCCTGATGTTAAAAACAAATCAATCAAAGAGAAGCAGTTCAGTCAAAATGGACAGTTTAAAATCAAACATGCACTGCCAATAGATAGTTCAAGGACACCGTCGCTGCTCTGGACACGGGAGCACTAACCATTTCTCGAAGAGTCTCTTGTGGCATGTCCTGGATTGGCTCCTTTAGCCGACACAATGAATGGATGGAGGAACCGTAGCAGCTGGGCAGGTAGTTTCCTGAGATAGAAATGAAGTAGTCCTTTCCACGCTCCAAGTGGAGCACCAGGATGTCTTCGATCTGCTCCTGGCCAGAGTTCAGTTCAGGCGCGGTTGAACGGTTTACAAAAGCCTCAAAGTCAATGTCCACAGTCCCACCTGGAGGTCGAGAGAGATGCACATTTATGTAAAGGGAAAAATAAACGGGAAATCTACTGGCCCAAAGTCATTTATTTCTTGCCATTTCACAAATGGTTTCATTTATAAGATGCTATTAAATAACAAAGACTTAAGTTAATTGTCACGTAGAATCTTTATCTTAGTAAATTATTTTTGAGTTTCACCCACATCCTCTAAAGCCACCATACCGATCTCCTGATTCCAGGATAATTGAGTTGTACTTCATAGTTCATGAGCTCTGTATTTACCCAGCACCTTTTTTATGCAGCAACAGTCAGAGAGATGAGAAGCAAAGAATATATGCTTAATTTATCCAGAGAAAAAAAATGCATTTAAAACGTTTTTCACCAAATGCCTGATTTAGTGTTGACTTATCTTGCAAGACAAAAACCTGCCATTGTAAGTCAAAACCAAAGAGATCTGGCCTCACAGCTCATAAAGTACTTCACCATTTCTCAAACCTTAAGGCAGGAAACTGAAAGATGGTAGATCAGAAAAATAAATGTGACTCTGGGATGAAACTCTGTACTCATGTGCTACTCACCGTTGGCGATGAAGCCTTTGGAGGGGTTGGCCGTGAGCCAGGCCTTGCAGTATGTGGACTCATTGGGTTTCTGGATAAACTCAAATTGACACGGGACCTGCCCGTCATTGAAGAGGCTCAAAGTTTCGGCCTGGTGCTGCATGTATTTCAGATCCGTAAAGTGAAACTGAGAGAAGAAGAAAGGGTTCATGTAATGTAACTGTATCCATTCGGATAACAGCCCTTAATAAATACACACATTCATTCGTGGTAGTTTACTTGAGGAGTCAAATGAATTGTGCTGGGCTTATCAGAGCGGCACTGACTACACTGTAATCAAACGGGAATTGATGTGAAATGTTTACCTCACGCTTGGATAAGGTTACAGATGGAATACACTCATTCTCCATTTTGTCTATATTGCGTACAATCTCTTCAAAGGTCCTCTTATAGTCATCAGGATTCACTCTCTTAATCTGTGGGAACAGCACAAAAACAGACATGTAAGAGGCAGAGTAATAGTGCAGCATAAATATCTGTTTTATGACCTTTAAGTCATACAAAAAATACCCTATATGACATTTGCAAAAAAATAAAAGCCTATTAAGCGACAACATTTGTATCGAAATGCATTTTTTATTGATTTCATATGGATTCAACATCTATCTCACCACAGAAACAAAATGAAAGAAATTGAAGATGAAACAACATAGAAGGCTGAATCACTAACCCCGATCTGGAGCAGGGAGCTGACTGGTTTATGGTCACTGGTCTTCAGAGCCATGTGACTCTGATAATGCTTTTGCACTATGTTCTTCCCTCTGTACAGGATACGGTCACACCATGCTGGCACGCGGCATTTTTCACTAAATGCAGAAGAAACAAAACGTGTTCATTCTCAAGCATGTTTATAACGTTATGCATTACCTAAACTAAAGTATCTCAATACGGTGAACATTACATACTTTCTAAAGTTTATTTGCACATACAAATAGTAAAAGGTACCAGACAACTATCCTCCTGAATGAGCTATGAGGCACAGTTACTGATAATCTTAAGAGCCTAAAAACAGGGTGCCAAAAAGATTTGTTATTCCTGCCTGTGCCCATTAATGTTGTTGATTTTTTAAGATGTAAAGTGAGAAACCCCTTTAATATGTTTAACAGGTGAATCATGTAAAGCAAACTTTTTTTTGTATTTACATGGGGTAGACCATGGGGTCTAGAGCCTTCAGCCACTCTGCACCCCGCCTCTGGAACTCCCTCCCACCTGACATCCGCAACACTGACTCTCTCCCCACTTTCAAATCACGCCTCAAAACACATCTCTTCACACTCGCATATCCACCCTGATCATTATCCATCACACATCCTCTGTTTTTATTTATTTGGTTATTTGATTGATTTATTTACTGCATTGTCTTGTTTATGTCTCTTATGCTGTTGTTATGTATTGTGTATCTGGTTTTTTATGTGTTTGCACGGCGACCTTGAGAGCCTTGAAAGGCGCCTATATAACATAAATGAATTATTATTATTATTATTATTATTACAATATGAGCTTTCCTTCCTGAACCCCATATGTCAATCATAACGGCACTGGGAGATCCTCCAGTGCCAATCTTTGTGTGAATACTTGAATAAAAGTGGTTTTAACAAAGAGAAAAACAGACATTGGAACTTACAAATGGAGAGATGTATGAACATATCTGTGATAAATGTTCTCTACTATAAATATGCATTCTCCATTTACAGTCAGATCTTCATATCACTTTACCTTGTATCCCACAAGTCAGAGCCGGTGTCATATTTATAGGTGGGCTGGAAATCAATGTCTCCCTCCACAAAGCCAACAAACACGGCCTCCTCATCGATCTGCCTCTTGAGCTGAGAAGTATAGAGAGCCGGTAAGTATCACACACTGCTGATAAACATGAATAAAGAGACCCTCCTTTATGTTACCTGATCATAATTGTGCAGCGTTTCAAAGTCCTTGTTGCCGATTAGCTCCTTCACATTGGAGACGTCAAGTTCAGTGATTCTGTAGTTGAGGTCCCCAATCCATAAAATCACACTGAGGAAGAGAGACAGACATTAAAAAAAGTTAAATATGTAACAAAATTGTCACAGTTGGATATAAATGTGCAAGATCTCATTCAACTACAACACAAATAACATACTACTCTAACACTTGAGTAGCAAAAGCATTTTTATGATCACATTTAATGCATATGACGACACTAAGTTTGTAATAGTTCATTGGTTTCATACTCGTGCTTCATGATAGTGAGTGGAGGCTGATTGGGGTCAAGCTGGCGAAACAGGAGACGACTGCAGATGTCCTTGTAGTCTTGATTACGTCTCTCGTATTCTTCGATGTGGGCAGCTAAGTGAGAGTTGACCACGCAGATATCAGAGTTGTGGAAGCGAAAACGGATGGACACAGCACCCTTATTTCCCTGCAGATCAATGAGACATTGAGAGGGGGAAAGAGACATTTAGTCAGAATAAAGTGAGCAACATAATCTAAATCCTGAGAAATGATTTAGGCAAACACAATGTTTTAGTCTCTATGAAGTTAAGTTTTCTATATTCCAAATCAAGCACACACTTGGCATGCTTTAGATGGTTTGTGGTGCAAAGCAACATTACAAAGGCTTCACTGGTTACCAGCCAGCTCTGCACTGCAGGGACTGCTAAGCATGGCTGCACATAAATCAAGATATATTTATTCTGCAGGAGGAGTTAAAGTGTATGCGAACAGGTAAAAGGAGGAAGCAGACAAGATTTGAATGTTTGTCATTACAGCAGAATAAAGAGTGCTATTTACCTGCAGAGAAAAAACAGTCATTGTATTATCCCAATGTTTGTTCTCTGCTTCGCTCGTTTGCTTTAATAACCTGGCTTTAAAGGTGGGGTAGGTACGTTTGAGAAACCGGCTCGAGATACACTTTGTTATATTCCATGGAATGCTCTTAACATCCGATAGCAATGAATATCTGAAGTGCTTTGACAACAAATCCATCATCTGTGGAACCCGTGGTACTGTAAAAAGTACAACCGGCCCGGCTAAACAGATTGGATTGCCGCCCTGTCTGTCAGCCTTCCATCTCGTGCACGCACAAATGTATCTCGTGCCGTCATTGGGCGTGCATTGCAGCAGTACTTCAATGACTCGCCAGCAACAGGCGGCCACTTTCACCAGTCTGCTGACGTCATGTGCGCGTTCATGTGTGTCGGAGGAGGTGCTCTGTAAGGAAGTCTGAAGGAAGGGGCGGATTCTTTTCGGCTGTGTACTTTCAAATGTTAGTGCACTCGAGCCGGTTTCTGAAACTTACCTACCCCACCTTTAATGTGTGAAGCTACTGTTGATAGGATTGCCACACTACTTGTGTGTTATAACCAGCGTTTCCGCCAGGGGGGCGTCATGCCATCATTTGACGCCCTTATAGAGAGGCGAAGTCACACCCATCTACTTCCGCCCCATGGGACCTTATTTCTGAAAAATTATGTATTGAAGTCAATGGAGAGAGAAAACGTATCTTTTGATCCCGTTTGAATTGTGCCATGAATTACACATATGATGTTTGTCAATCTTAAAAAATTATTTCCATGTAAAAAAAGTCACAGTTTGTCTTAAAACTGTTGAAATATAAGACTATGGAAAATACGCAACTAGAAAGACTACAAATCCCAGAGTCGTGTACATTAACCTTACACATTACACTCGTGTTACTCACCGAAACCTTGTATAGCCGGTCCCGCATGCTGGCTCTTACGGAACCGACTAACTCCCCTTTTTTGTATGTACAGCTCTCAACGTGCCCAGACTTGTAGTGATTTTCACCTCTTTTAATACTTTTCACTTCATTCTGAAAGAAAGAGGTGAAATGTGCCAACGTGACGGCCATCTTGGTGTTGGTGACGTGTGCAAGACCAGAGTTGTAGTTCATTGAGCGCTTCACACAAAAAAATGTGTTACTTCACAGTTTTATGACACATTTAAATTTTTTTGACTTGCAAAATTATCTTTTAAATTGACAAACATCATTTGTGTAATTCGTGGCACAATTCAAACGGGATCAAAAGATAATCTTTCTCTCTCCATTGACTTCAATACATGATTTTTCCGAAATAAGGTCCCATGGAGCTCCACCGGAAGGGGAGGGACTTCGCCTCTCTATTCAGCTCGGAACGCCCTGAACTCGAGCCGAGGGCGTCGTTTGGGAGCCGAAAGAGCCGGCTCTTCTTAGTGAGCCGAGCCAAATGATCCGGCTCACTAAAAAGAGCCGGAATTCCCATCACTAATACGTAAAGAGATAGTATCTATAAAGGGACGGCTCAAGTTAAAATTCAAGTCACGTGACATGACGTCACACCTCCCGCTCTCGGGGTGGACGCCCTCTCAGCCCTGGTCTGGCGGAAACACTGGTTATAACTAATGCATTTATATGGCAATGGCAATGGAAGACCTTTTCATGAAGACAAAACCAGGGAGGTTACTAAAACTGATATTGAAACTCGGTTTGAAAGTCTCCAAGAATAAAAAGCTTTTTATGAAATCTCTGATGAAGATAAAAGTGATTCAATCAGCAGCAACAGGGGAAAGAGATGGAGATGAGGGACACCTGAAGCATGGACTCTCTCGGATCATAGCTGCTCAACACAACTCCCAGATCAGAATGTAAATATTATAATATTCACAACATGGGGACCTTAAAGAATAAGCCCTTCAAATGCAGTCCTTACCATCCTCCCCATGATGCCTGTGCCTACTGTCTCAGCCTCCACATCAGAGATGAACGCTGCATGCTCATTCTTCACATAGAAGATCAGCATGATACCGACCAGACGCACCAACTTCACCTGGAGAAGATGAGTACAAGCAAAAATGTCATTTTTATACAGGAAAGGGAACATATACACATTGAAATGCCGACTTTGCTGGGTAATTTCCTTTAATGCGCAGGCAGTAGAGCCAAACAAGGCAAGTGCTGGAATACAGTTTTTTGCTGCTTCAATCAGCATCTTAATCTTATCTCCAGAAAACAGAAACACACAGCACTTCTCAGAATCGAAGCAGCTGTGCAAATAGTTTGGTAAGCCTCCCTCCCTGTCAAACCTAGACAAATCATAATTCAAACTTGAAGGTAAAAAGCTATTTCTTTGGCTTCCTGAACTATACAGTGTCAGTTACAGATCAGCCATGCATCCTTCATTTAGAGCAGGGGTCGGCAACCCATGGCACGCGTGCCAGCATTGGCACGCGGCACCGTAACCAGTGGCACACTAGGAATAAGTGGAATAAGGGTGCAAAAATATTTTAATTGTATTTTCGGATCCTGAACGAGGCCGCCGCCAGAGCGCGTCTCCCCGTTACCCCGCAGAAGGAAGTCATGCACGCAACGCAGCCCCGCTCTCTTTAACTCCAGGTGACTTTCTGCCGCTTTCCTCCGTGGTGCTGATCGTTTCACCACAGAGGAAAACACTTCACTAATTGCAGTACCCATAAGGAGCTGTACAAATGCCGCAGTTTTTGCGTGGCTGTGTATTTAGTTGAAAGCCCAGTGGCGATCTGCTCATCTCTCATCGAAATAATATGCTACAAAGGGGCGGACTGGCCATCTGTG
This sequence comes from Harpagifer antarcticus, assembly GCA_902827135.1. Taxonomy (NCBI): domain Eukaryota; kingdom Metazoa; phylum Chordata; class Actinopteri; order Perciformes; family Harpagiferidae; genus Harpagifer; species Harpagifer antarcticus. Next base: position 1,579,968 of record CADEHL010001039.1, on the reverse strand, counting down.
TGTTGAACTTTCCTGTCGGCTCCCAGACCGTAGTCGAGGAGAGCAGACCTCTGTTTTTCTGCTTCCTCGTTTCACTTCCAGAAACATACACACGTTCCCTCACTGTCGCTCTACCATCCACAAACACGTATGCACAAGCCACACCCCTCTCTCTCTCTCTCAAAGGGACAGCGATCTCATCTCACTCTGCGTGACCCTAATATCATAACGTGTGTTCTGGAGAATCACAGAACAGACGATCGTCCTTATTATTATGCCGTTTAAACCAATTATTTAAATATGTTTGTTAAATTCGACATCATGTAAGTTGCGCTGACAGGTCCACACACTGCTTCCCCGCAGCGAGGCTCCACCGCCCTCCTGCTGATAGGTGACGAGCGTCAAGATCCTCAACCCCCCCCCTTGATAATTCTCGATCGTTGGCACGCTGATAACAATTTTTTTTTTAAATGGCACTTCATATCAAAAAGGTTGCCGACCCCTGATTTAGAGCATTGAGAGTGAATGAAGACATTTTGTCTTTAGACCCCCTACGTGACTTAAAGACATCCTGTAATGGCCAAGAAAGGAGGAAGCTAAAAGCTAGATTCAGCACTCTGAGAAAAGGGAAGTAGATGAAAGCTAATAAAAGGAAAGAGAAGAAATGACAAGGCTTTACTAAATCCTGTCTAACATTCTGCATAATCTAATGGTACACTGTTCATTTAAGCAGTTACTAAAGCCACAGGTAGACGTTGCATGAGCCATCTGCCAGTTCATTGTAACACAATAAAAAAAAAAACATGTTACCAGGGCCCATTTTAAGAAAGGTTTAACAAGCTTTGGAGCAAATCTATACAGTCCCAGTCTAAAAACGTGTGGTTAATAACTCTTATACCATAACAATACGTATATGTTGTTGTTGCTTTTTGAACACTGGATGGGGTATTGGTTCAACAGGTGATACAAGTGAGCTCACCAGGCGGCAGTGGGCTGGGGGTGAGCACACAGTTTTTGACCGAGTAGCCATGCATACACTATTGTTTTTGTTGTAAACAAATGGTATTGCAAGTAAATACCGCCGTTGTTGTTGAGTGCACAAGTTTAAACTAGTTTTACCCAGTTGAGCAATCCCTCAGTGACATTGAGTATCAATAGAAATAACTATACAAATATTTCAGGAAGGATAAAAAAAAAAAAGGTTTTTCTTACTAAGGCATACTTGGCATCTGGATGCAAGGCCTCGGACACGGCCTTCGTCCACTCCAGCTCTTTGGGAGTGTCGTTGAAGAAGAAAGCCTCTTTGCTGAGGTCAAGCTCCTGAAAACTATCAAGAAGGACAAGGTTTTTGTTACTCTTAAAACTGTTTCACATAAAAGTAGCAAACTGAAACGTAGGCAGGATTAAACACCGAGCTGTGGGTGGGCACGTTCACCAGTTCAATGGTACATTCAGAGGTGTGAGCAGTATCTGTCTGTGTAATGGGATTAAGGGGAGAATTGAAAGGCTATTCTCCCGCAGGGTGGATGTGACTTACCCCACGCAGTACATGTCAGGAGGGTCTGAAGTGCAGTTCAGCCAAGGAAAGAGGCTTTCCTTCGGAGTCTGTCCGTTCACATTGTATGTGCCGAGAAAAAAACTGAAACAGAATGTGAAGCGGTGAGAAGTAAGCACAAAGGAGAGGAATACCAGGGTATATGCAGGAATCCTGAAGTCAAATGTAATCCCTTTGAAGACCTTTTTTAAGACCCTTTCCATAACATTTTAAGACCTCATCGCCACTTGGAGTTCTAACCGGTTACATTGGCGACACACTTTACCTCACATTGACTATATACAGTATTGAGTGTCCTTCCTCCTTATCTTCCAAACATTTGGACGAAAACTTGCATTTCCCCATAACGATGTTGTTTAACAACCGGCGTAAACGGACCTTCGCGCTATCAAGCAGTGAGCGCGCGATGTCCTGTTCAGAAGACGTCAAAACCAACGGGATGCCATAAATAAACTACACAGAATCACACTACACACCTACGCCATGATTACATTCAGGCAGACTGTAGAATACAACCTCTTTGGACCATTTATATACTTATTGAAAACAAGCTACAAAATGTAATACCTTGGAAAATGCCGTTTAATACTTTTTAATAGCCTTCATTTTCGCTAAATTGATTTATCAACTTTTAATACTTTTTAAGATCCAGCGGACACCCTGAGTACAAAGCCACAGTTTGATTGCACACTATTTTGAGTTGAATCTCCAGATGGTTACGGATTGTAGCAAAGCCTGTCTGTTGTTTATTTTAAATCAGGGGAGATTTAAATAGAGAAACAATTACCTCAATCTCTTTTTAGACCCCTTGGTGCTTTACTACATTGCTCATCTCAAGAAATTATACTTTATGAAGGATAAACGAGCCTACCTTTTTCAGCAAAGTTTACTCAGTCAGAACTGCTTGTTGGATAAGTGAATAGCTCCGAAAACCCTGTCTGATGGCTGGATGCAACCATATCTGTAACTTTCTCAAACGAATGATGAAAGAACATTCAGACCAACTTCTACAAGGAACTAGGGTTTGAAGATCTCCGTTTTCTTTTTAAATGTTGCCAGAACTATCTATGCCTTTTCCTGTGTACGACCAAATGCAACACTATGATTGTCTTCCAGGAGAAACAGTATGAATATGTGTGTATCCTCATATTTAGGACTACTTTTCACAGCCCTTTTGTATGTAGCGGTTATAAACACTTTTGATTTCAGACGTTTATACCTTGCACTAATAAACAGCTTAACAGAGGAGCTGTCTACACTGCAAGGCAACAGTATAGAACAAAGAGAGACTTCTGAGCAGCCTCACTTAAACATAAGGGACTTGGAAAAGCACCTAAATTGTGACCTTTTCATTTACCTCCCCATTGAGATGTATTCTCTATATTAAAGATCAGCCTTCTTGCATTCAATAGCCCTCTTCTCTGATGTTCAGGCAGCTGCTGCTCATACTGCTGCGCAAGAGCTCTTTATTTTGTGCTGACTACCATAGCACAGTAAAACCCTTTCTGCCCAAATGGCACCTCCCTTAGCTTGAAAGATGCTTTATATCATAGTCTAGGGCAGTGGTTCTCAACTGGTGGGTCGCGACCGGACCCCCTTGGAGTGGGTCGCAGATGTGAGTGAAGAAAAAAAAATTGAAAAAGAAAATCTTTCTTTTATTTTTTAAAGTCAAACTTTTATTTTGAAGGCCTGATTTTCTAACGCTGTGCATGCAGTAGGCGTTGGACTGGAATCACCGGAGACCATAAACGGTTTTGAAAACGTCTGTCACGTAGTGATCATCTTCTCAATAAAACGTCTTTGCTGATGTTTTTTCGAGTCTTCTGGCCAATCAGAATCAAGAGTGTTGCCGGAAGTCCCCACGGAGAATAACTTTGCGGTAGAACTATTCTTTATACATCCATGGGTACAACTTCAGATAGAAATGAACACATAATGAAATATGACCCACGGTAAGTAATTCACACAGACTATCTCCTCTTTGCTCTTCTCTCTGTGAGGAGCAGCAAGCAGTCATAACAAGGTGAAAAACAAACAATGGCATAAATTATTATTAATATGTCGGGTAGTAATAGATGTATTTATTTTCTTCTCAGAGTACCAGAATGCGTAGTTTATATGTCAGTATTTCTAAAAATCTCCTGGGGGGGAATCCCCCCAGACCCCCCATCTGGGGTTGGGTTTTCAGCATGTGGGCCTTTTTATGTGATACAGCTCAGCTTTGATTCCATCATCTCATTAAACCTTTTTTAAAAGCATACTTTAGTTCTGTGAAGAGATATAAGGGATATTTCCACTGTAGTTCACTTTTATTAATATTGTATGCTGAAAAGCGTATATATTACAGCACGATTTTTTGTTGAATAGATTTGAGTGGTTCAAAATTTCGGATCGCGATTTATTGATAAAGGAAAAAGTGGGTCCCGAGGCCTGACCAGTTGAGGACCAGTGCTGTTTTCATGACGTACATATTTGTATTTTCAGTATGTACTGCAATATAAGGAAAGCAGGCAATGCACGTGATTCCACAAAGATTGCACAATGTCAAATCAGAAACTTTGCTTTTTCCGATTAAAAAACTTTTCAGGATTATAAGACAAACAGCACATAATGCGTTTTCGTTGTTGTTCAGGAGTTGATCCCGCCCCCGCCCCCGCCTCGACGTTAGCGTGACGTATGTGGTGCTGTTGCTCTAGCCAGACAATCTTTTGGTGCTTGAAACTAACAGGATTCCAGAGCCAAGAGGCTGCTCCGCTGCGGTGTGAACAGGAAAACCCGGTGCTTTTCAAGCTCCAGCTTCGAACCGGCCCCGAAACACCGTTGGTGTGAATGAGGTATTAGAGATGTTGCAACACACTCACTTGTCTAACACAAGCACACTCAGGTTCACACATACACACAATTTAAAGACCACAATTATCATGAGCTTCATGTCTGGTGTGTGGGAGGAAATCAAAACAGCCAGGGGAAACGTGTACCCAGCATGCAAATTACACCCAGAAAGCAATGTTGGAACCAAACATGGAAACTTCTGGGCATCACCCACTGAGCCGACATGCTGCCAACGCCACACAAAAGGCTCCTTGATATTCCCAGCTCTTACCTTTTACATTAAATAGCATTTATACAGTATCCCTCTATTGAGTGATAACAGAGTTTAACATGTCTCTAAGATTCCTTGTTTCATTCCAATTAAATCTATATTGTTGTTTATTCTTTGCTAAATTCTTGTGTGCAAGTAAACATTAGGCACTGTTTTACCAGCAGGAGGCAGTAACAACACCATAGCTAAACATCGACAGTTATTTTTTTACGCTTGATAGACACAAAAACAACCCGTAATACAATTGTCAAGGCTTCTACAGTATATTCATTTCTATAATAAGTAAGAAGAACAAAGACCACATTGTTTTCCACCCACATGTCTGAACCAAGCACATGTATGTTTATGTAACACATTCAAAACAAGTTGTTAAATTACCTGAAGTTCTGTAGGTAAGTGTAAATGTCCTCATTTTTCATCAGCTCACACTTGATGAGGTTGTCGCGCAGGCCGAACTGCGGCATGGCGAGTATCTGTGCTTTGTTGGACGTGGTGTGGCTGGAGGAGCGCACCAGGTCATCACGGTCCTCCCGACTGGAGAGGCCCTGACTGAACACCAGGAGAGAAGAGAGAGAAGAGAGAGCAGTGAGGCGCGGAGCTGAGACAGACCAAGATAGAAACAGGGGAATATTATCAGGCTGCTGTCATCTCACGTACCCTAATGTGAACAGTTACATGCAAACCTTACTGCATCAAGCAATAGCTTCCCTAAAAAGCTGGAAATAAAATCATGACAAAGCAGAAAGCATTTCCCTCTGCTCCAGACTACCAGCCTAATGTACAGTAGAGCCTCGCAGTGATAAAAATAACTCAATCTATGAATTAAAGCTCTATTTCCATGTTGCCAATGTGGAATGAAGCTGAGGGGTGAGGAAGAAATGTAATGTGACCCAACCCTGTAATCTTCCAAGGAAAAGCTGCAACTAAAATCCATCTTACATAAGCATATAAAAGCATTCATCTTAAAAGTGTCAGCAATAGTTCCCAGGCACTGAAGTGAGCAAATTTGCACTTTGACAACTTTAAATAAATGAAACTCTCATCTTCAGCTGCTGCCAGGCAAGTATGCAGTGTGTGTGGTAAAACTGGTTGGGGTAAGTGATCAAATCAACATAATTCTGCTTTTTTACGCACTCATACTTCACTTACTAACAACATAGCATAAGTTTAAGCCTATAATCTTCAAAAGTAAACTTTTAAGCTTTTTTGAGTAATATTATAGAGGCACAAGGTGAAGTGTTTGAGCTCCAGTTGTGATATGGAGCAAGGTTTTGAGTTTGTCCCCAATTCACAGATCTACAGCAGGAGGTCATGTACCAAGAAAGACAGCTATACAGGTAAACATGGATTATGTAAAGAAAATAAACACGTTTTAAAACATAACCTCTCTATTAGGCAAACATTTTGGATTATGGAAATGTACCAAGATCTTTATATGGATGTGAGATCTGGGGCCCACTCAGTCCAAAAGAACAGGACACATGGGACACATGGAGGCACTTCACACTGAATTAAGATGAAGTACTTTTTGAAGTACCTTCAAAGAAACCAAAAAACGCCTGCCAAGCAGAACTAGTAGGTTTCCCCACTACTTTTAAACATACAAAAATAGGCAAAACATGTTGGGACAGATCTTAATTCAAGGCAAAGTGACACTTCTGTTCAACAAATTAAAAAAATGCAAGAACTAAATCCAACATACTCTCATTATCACTGAAATAAAACAAAGTCATACCAGGCAATAACATACGAGTCAATCAAAAGATATTTAATTTAAACATTGGAAACAAGAACCCAAAGAAGACCATTACCGTTTGTTAACATTTGCTGAGTATCTGCACTGTGAAATAAACATGTATAGGCCTGCCACAGCCTGAGATCCCCTTAAATTAAGGGTTTCTATAAGTACTTGTATTAAATGTAAAAAAATACAAGCACTGACAGGACTCCGGGGAGCGTTAATGAAAAGTCGTTTTGAAAGAGGCTTTAAAGACTATCCCAGCAGGGAAATGGCCATGGATGTATAGAGAAAGCCAGTGGTAGCGAACAAAGGTAAATATGGAGGGGATAATAATATGAGTCAACCATAATGTAAAAAAAGATAGTTGTGTAAGGAAATGTTGTCTTGAGCGCTCTCACATGTGAATAAATAAAAAGGCCTTACCTCTCTTGGTTGGAATATGCTCTGGACTTCTGCGTGCCACTGTTAGAAGACCCTTTGTCCCTTTCTAAAGATCCCTTTTGGTCTGATGGTTTCTCTGTTCGGGAAGAGAAGGAGCGAAAAGGAAAATTCATTTTTTCATTCATTTCAAATGTTTCTCAGATCATTAAGATAAAAGGTCAGCATTGTAGCACAGCTTTTTTCGTCCATCAGAACTTCCTGCACGTTGATCCCAAACTGCAATATTCTTTGCCGGTTGCAAGTTAAGACTGTCAAAGCGTTGTGCCAGCTGTAGGGAGTCCTTCCCATCAACATTATCTTAAACTCAGCCCCAGGTATTGACAGCCTCATTTCATTTAATTTCAAACCTTTATTTAAACAGATAGGTCCCTTGAGATCATGGATCTCTTTTACAAGGGAGACCTGCATCAATTTGTTCCACATGAAACATAAAAACAAACAATAGAGGACATCATATTTACATATTCACCAACACTTACAAACACCCATAGTGTCATAAAGCATTTCGTGCAGACGTGCCTTAAAAACATTCAGAGAAACAAAGGTGAACAATTTCAATTTGGACTGTAGGCTGTTCCAAGCAAGTGGAGCTGCGCACATAAAAGCTGTTTTACCTAAGACAGTCCTCACTCTTGGTACATCTAATAAGACTACATCCTGTGATCTCAGAGCCTGGGAAGAATCACTCTAATGAGAAAGAAGAACTCAACCCTGAGCAAACACATTTTTCAGATAGGGAGAACACAAACTAATAATCACCAGGGCTCGACATTATAATTGGCCCGCTGGCCCTGAAGCACTATTAAGACACCCCGGGCCAGCATAACGTACTTTCCACTTGCCCGCTCGGCCACTACAAATATTGTTTAAAAAAAAATGTTTCCTGTGGTATTGGTATTTTGACAAGCAATTTTGTTAAATTGTTTCGTTTATTAACGCTACAACATAGCGTTTCGTGAGTCGCTTGTCGTTGTTGGGTGAAAAGCAAACAGCTGTTTGCTGCGGAGCGCAGCGCGAGCAGGCTCCCGTGAGCGAGAGCGCGCTCCTTCACTACAGAGTATCGCGCCACCTAACCATTCGCCAACATGTTTTTAATAGCAGCGGTAACCGGCCAAGCGCCGGCCAAAAAACTATTTTCAAATAAAAGAAAGTCACCGGAGGAGTTAAAGGAGAGTGACAGGGAGCATGAGAAGAAGACGGAGAGAAAGTTTCAGCTTGATCGATGGAGTTGGCTTCTAGTGGTGCAGTGACGCGTCCTAAAACCCTTTTATAATCTATCGATTAGATTTATGATTTGAAAATGATAAAAGTAGGGTAGACATGTGGAGATTATCCGGCAGAACAAAACGTGCATTTATCAAACAGGTTTGTTTTCCACAGACCTTATTTCCAGCTATTTTCCAAACCCTGTGGAGAAATCCCATTACTTTTTGTGGAGGGAATCAGCAGCTTACTTCCTGGTTTTAGGACACGTCACTGCACCTCTCATGATGATGCCAATATAAACAAGGTCTTCTGTCGGCTCTGTACATCAATGCCGACCTATGCTGACAAGTAAGTGAAGAGCAGAACATATAAAGGTATTGGCTAGAGGTCCCAGCAGTTTAGGATAATGAAGGATCTAATCTAATCTATAGCCATTACATTTCTAACTCCTAATGACAGGAAGGCAGAAAGCGCATTATACAAATAATAATACTCATAATAGCAGACATTTTTTAACAATGACCACAATATCATTATTTTAATAAACCAAATATGAACAATTGAGGAAAATGAGGAAGAACTGATGATTCAAATGTTGTAGTACAAGTAGTAAGTGCATAAATTACTATTGCAACAAACGTGTTAATTTTCTTCATTATTAGTCGATATTTTTTTTTTTTGGACGAATGCTCCGGGCCAGTGGTTACAATGGTGGGGCCAGTGACAATACAATTCCACCGGCCCGGAGGGCCAGTGGCTTTTTACCCTTAATGTCTACCCCTGATCACATCCAACACATAAGTCGGCCATAAAAGGGCAAAGACAGGTTTAAATTGTCGTGGTCAATCGACTGTAGCTGCCTTTTGCAGTTGGTTACAGATAATGCATCCCAAGTAGCTGATTTAATGGACGGGTGTGAGGTATGAGACAGCATGGCCCCTGTCTCCTGCAGCTTGGCAGGGAACACAGCTGGCTGCTCTGAAAGGGAAGCCCTGGTTTCTGAGCAGGAAATTAAACTCTACGAAGTTATAACGTGCCACATTAAGAGTGCACCTGACCAGAATACGAGATACACAACAGGCTTTTACGTTGGTAATCTTTTTATAACATGACTGTATTTGGAAAACTGAAAGCCAGCTTGACTATCTTTCCAGTTTGTGAGCAACATTTACAGGGTTCTTACACCTTTTCCAAAGTCAAATTCAAGCACTTTTCAAAGTGCATTTTCAAGCATCTTACAGCTGTTGTAAATTACATATTTATATACACATACTTATACTCAAATGATTAGTTCCCTACCTCACATTAAATCAGATGTTCTTTATGCTATAAACAACCAAGGACTGTTGACCTCTGGGTGAGTGCTGCTTCCTACCTTCACTGGACTAACGATGGCTAATCCCAAACTGTACTGCTTTTTCCTTGCGTTATTCCCCGCCTCCCTACCCCCTCCTGCGCATAACAAATGTGAACCGTCACTACTATCATGTGTGATTATGAGGTCTCTACACAAGATGATTACGCTACATTCCACTGTCAATGTGCGCACAAAGCAAACTAGGCATTGTGACACACTGCTAGCTCTTGGCCGTGCTCTGATTGTATCACTACTGATGATATATCGGGCAATGTGCATGTTCATCCTGGACCTTCTATTGTATGTAGCCCTAGTTCTGACCTGTGTCCTGATGTCAATCTTTGTCACAATGATCTGAGTTTCCCTGACTTCTGCTCTCGTAAAGCTTTAGGTTTTGTAAATGCTAGAAGCATAACAACAGCCGGTGTTTCTTGTGAGTGTTTCCCCGGTACACAAACACAATACACACAAACACACACTCGCGAGCTTCCCCCAGACCAGTAATACAAACGAAAATGTGTCTTCGGGTCAATGTGACTGATTTCGATAGAGCAAGTCACATTTGGTTTAGGCACGAAACATACTACCAGTAGAAATACATTGCTTTTGAAATCGCTCTGTGTCGAATCAATAGATTATATTTCGTGACTATAACATGAAATGCCGTGAGACTGGGTTGAATTACAACAGTGAGTGCTTCATCCTCTGAACACCACACGATGGCGACTGTAACGCACATATTAACATAGGTACGCTCCTCTGAAATGATTGTCCCCTGCAATTATTATTATTATCCCTCATTGAGTTCGCTATTCAGCTCGCTAACGCTAGCTTAAACAAACGTAACATGCAACGTTAGTCGAATCTAAAATGCTCTACTACGGCGTACCTTTCATGTGGCTCGTCAGCGCAGACTCTCCCATCGTGAACAACTGAAATTATTTTTGTTAGGGCAGGAGGCTACTCGTGGGCTTGACCCTCGTTTTAGCCATGCCTTGTATTTGTCTTCTGCTAGCCAACGCTCGTTGAAACCAAGCGGCAAACTGTGGGGTAGAGCCGTGAAGCCAATACGGAAGTGCCACACACTGCAGTTCATATATTGGCCGATAGGCGATGGCTGCAGAAAGGAGCAATTTCCATAGACCCCCATGTTAAAATGCCCAACTTTACAGCAGAAAAAAACATGTTTCTACCCCTGGCTCCATACATTTTTATTATCGATATAGTTAGATTCCACCTTCATGATTATGGATCTGTGAGTGAATTGTTTTCTAACGCGACCCTTTTATTTATATTAGGTCTTAAGGTTTGTGCACACATTAGGGCGTGGTCACGTTGATTGACAGATACGTGCCTCACTGTCAGCTAACAGCAACTTGTCCACTCTGCTAGGCTACAACCATAGCTACAACGTTAGTTAGTTGTAGTTACTGTACTTGACCCTTTAGCTGTGTTCGTGGTGATCGTGCCTGTTAGGGAATATTGTTACAAATACCAGATAATTAAAATGTCGTGCTGTGCGCTTGAATGTACTAACAGAACTTCCAAGAAGTCTACTTTCAGCTTTTTTCGGTGAGTAAAATGATAATATTATACATGTTAACCCCGTTAGCAGGTGTTTGTGTGCCTGTTAGCTTAGCTTGTTGGGTAAGACTTTTATACTATATGGCTATGACGCCCATAATGCTAAACGGGAGCAAATGTGAAAAGGGGACCCAATTATCCCAGTGGTGCCGCCGGAGTCCACGCCGCCGAAGCTAACGGGGCTGCAGGGGGCTAGCGCGTCCCGGCCATAGGTCCCGGCGGCCGTAGCTAGCCCCCTGGGGCTCCGTTAGCTTCGGCCAGCGGCGGAGTCCGGCGTTATAACTGGAGATCAAGGAATGCATCGAAACGCGGACTTGGTTCGCCTGTAGCCCGCTGTAGTATTAGCTAAATAAATGATGTTGAGCAAGGTTTATTAAGCTGAACACCGCCACAATTATTCTGCTATGTATCGGTACTTATTTTATTTTATTAACGTGTGAATGACAAGCATTAAGAATAATACCAAATAGCTATTTATCTTGCAGATTGTCTCATTTGATTATGAATGTAACGTTTATATAGTGGAACTACACTGTTTTATCAAAAACCAAAGTGCCACGCAGTGACTTGGTATGCATGTATTTCAGCAGGAAATGTGCAACCTCAATGACATTTACCAACACAAACTATATAGAAATATTTGTAAAAGTTGTTCCTTACTAAGTGAATATGGCATTAACCCTTCTGTTGTCTTCGGGTCAAATCTGACCGTTTTACTACTTTCATCAATCATGTTTTACATTCGATTGCATTAAGGCTTTATGATATCCTTCACAGTACACATTTGAACAATCCAATTATGGATGATTTAGTCAACGTTGTAACGTTGTGTTGTTAGCATAGGTTGTTAGCTTAATACTGAGAGCATGTTAGCTTAGCTTCTTAGCCTGAGCTAGGTCTGGAACGTCACGCTCGTTGGCAGCAGGTCCCGCCCTGTCCCGCCTCAGCTCCGCCTCTTTGCCCTTATTTGGAGCAGGCTGGAGAAGGCGGGAGTTAGACTCTGACGTCACTGTCGAGCCGTTAGTAGCCGACTCCGCCTACTTAGGGCTTCACGGCAACTCTGCAGAATCCTATGGGTGACGTCACGGACCCTACGTCCATTTATATATACAGTCTATGGTTGAAACTGCAACCTCCTGGCATACGGTCATCTATCACTCTCATCAGAATGCCCAGGTCACACGTAACACAAACACTTGCAGGTCACGCCCATAGCGCGGGAAGGCCGCAGCAGAGCTGTTTTATGTAAAAGCGAAGCAATCAAACGCGCTCCGACCTCTTTATTTTCTTTTAATCTAAAAAAACGAAGTAAAGCATTTACAATTTCAAGCACTTTATCCCAAATTCAAGCACCATTCCCAAAATTCAAGCACTTTTCAAACCTTGAAAACACCTCATAACATTTCAAGCATTTTCAAGGATTTCCAGCACCCGTACGAACCCTGCATTTAACTTAAGAACCGTGCGGCTCTAATACACTGACTTTAAGTGACTAGACATGGATATCAACAGTACCATTGCTAAAATAAATATACAACAATTTACAAAACGAGGGCACTGAGGTAAATACATAAAAGGGAAAGGAAATAAATATGTGAAACAAAGGTTATTGGGAAAATTCTTTAACAAATGCTTTTCAAGAATGCAAATTCAAGTTAAAATAGTCTGACTGACAAAGCTTTGTCCATCAGCCCAACTTCTGTAAGAAAGCTGTGCTTTTCATCAAGGCTGTGTCGAGCAACACTCAAGTCTGAGCCTTTTTCTAACAAGAATAAAAAAGGGATGTTCTCATCATTCAAACTTTACTACGAAAAACAAAAGCGTTGGCTTGTGTGTTCAAGTTCTGAGAAAACTTCAACGTGTCAGAAATGCTTAACCCCTTTCCATTTGGTGTGAAAATGAAAAAAAGAGAATCTAGAACCAAAACAAGGTTAGGGTGTGCAAGGTCAAAAATAAGCACCACTTTTATAATCCTAGAGGGAACGCTTGACATTTTATTCCAAACCAGCATCTTTGGCCTTTGCTTGAAAAGGAAAAAGGGAAAGAAAATGGCCTGTTGTTTGATCACCAGCAAACTGTGAAATACTTGACTGGGCATAGGAATACTTCATCCAGATGGTGAACATCTCCGTATGCACCCACACCAAACACACCTGTCTTACTGAAGAGTTCTCAGGTAAAATATGAAAAAATAAATCATGAGTATCAATAACCCCAAGTCTTGGATTGCAAGGACTCCTGTTGGCTAAACCATAATGCTAACCTCATAGTACAGTACACTGAGATTAAAATAAAACTGAGCTTCTGGATGAAACAATACAAACTGACTGGCAAATAAGACATAAAATAAATCTTGAGGCTTGTCTTGAATTTACAAATGGTTGTTATTATCAGAAAATCTCTCAGATCGTGAATATAACTTTTGGGGTTTTGAAATACACTAGTGAGTGACTGTTCCCTGCTGCATGCACCCTGTTATTGAATGCAACCCCAAGGGTTTTGAGTGTAAGTAGCTTGGGTTATTTAAAGGGCCCATGTCATGCTTTTCTGGTTATTACCCGTCACCTTGTGTGTTATGAAGGTTTGTATGCATGTAAACGGTCTGCAGAGTCAAACACCCTCAAAGTACACCCTGTAGCGAGTAAAACTCACACAGAAAAGACCTGTCTGTGTCCCAGAACGCCTCGTTGGAGATTTATCTTTTTCCATTTGTTTCTTCCGGGAACCGCATGACGTCATGTGGTTCCCGGAACCAAAATGGACCAATCCGCGGAGCTCCTCACACACCAGGAGGGGTGGGGACCTTTAGCGTACATTTTCAACTAACAGGTAGTCCCCTGGATGGTAATAGACGAGTTGGGATGGCGGAGAAATGCTCTCCGCAGACCCATTCTCACAGCGTTATAAACCTTTTTCTTTCTCAATATCAAGCCACACTTATTGTTTTTACTTCGGCTGTGAGTGTTTGTGTGTGCTCAGGATGAGTTTCGCGCTGTCCCGCTGTATCGCCGACACGAAAACCACACCAGTAAGCCAGCTCAGTGAGCAGCGAGCCTCGCAACGTCCCGACCAATCAGAGTACACTGGGCTCACAGGGAGGGGGGGGGCAGGAGCTCCAACAAGCCGTTTAGGACAGAGAGTGAATACACATACTATACAGAGATGCTGTATGAGAAACCATTGTGAGCTTGGAACATTGCACAATATAAATCTATTCTAGTAGACCTCAACAATGGAAATATGATCAGTAGAAATGGCCATGACATGGGACCTTTAAGGCATATTTTACATTCTTGCTCATGCTTTAGTGTTCTTTAACAGCTAATGAGCTTTACTAAACTTTCAACCACCAAGCTGCAAGTTGCATGAAGTCCGTCCAACTGCAATTTCACACGCCAATGTCTCTCTATCTGTGGTTGATCATAAGTCAGCATAAATGTCAAATTGTATCAGGCCTCAGGCCTCTCAGTATTAAAACAGTCATAGCTTTACTGCATCTGCACAAAGTTCAACTTTGCATGACTTCCCCTCATGATTTAAAAATATAGGTAATTTCACTGATGATTAACCTTTTTTGTATTTTTTCTCATCTCATTCATCTCTGATCAAAATACATTCACTAAAGAACTGTACTTGAGTAACACTTTAAGGTACTTTACTTAGGTATTTCCAGTGTATGCTACTTTGTACTTCCACTCCTCTACAATTCAAAAAGGTACACATTGTATTTTTACTCCACTACATTTATGTAGTACCTTTGAATACTTTGCTCTTGCAAATTATGTACAATAATCAACACTTAAATAAGACTTTAGTTATACCCCAACAAGCTACCCTGCAGCATACAACGTGATTAAAACTAGCTGCTCCTTTACCAACTTGAACAACACATTAATACATCAATAATCATAATCAAAACATATAATACATATTTTTCTGAAATCTGCATAATGAGTACTTTTACTGTTGGTACTTTGTTGGTAAATGTTGATGCTAATACTTTTGAACTTAAGTTACATGTTTTAATTAAGGACTTGTTCTAACAGAGTATTCATACACTTTGGAATTTCTACCTTTACATAAGTACACGATCTGAGTACTTCTTCCACCCCTGATCTTGTCAATTATACGCTAGGATAATATGCAGCTGAATGACAGAGAGACTTTTCTAACGTGTGAGTAGACAGTAATTAAAAAACCTGCTTCTCATTGAAAGGGCAGTAGGAAGGAAGTTTACAGACAACTGATTTGAGCTGGCTTAAGTTAGTTTAGAGGATGAGCTACAAGAGAAAGTCCATCACCAAACTAAATAAAAAAGCTCACTGCACAAGCACCACGACACAAACAACGACTCACTTAATGACACAATTTCGTGTCACTAAAACACGTTATTGCACCACCAACCACAACAGGTGTGTCATTTTCACATAGCAACACCATGACCATTTAACCGCATTAGCTCTTAAGTTATGAATGTAACAACCACCTTCACTGGCTAACATTCCCGTTAGCTTCATATCGAGTAAACAGATAATAGAAACTGGTAAAAACTAACCCATATTCTGCTTGGCTCTTAAACTAATATGACTCAAATTAGCTTATTTAGGACGAACTACCATCGATGCTACTCGTTAGCATTTGCTGGGAAGCTTGCTAATTAGCATAGACTGAATGCTTCAGAGTAGTCCGATGGCGTTTCGTTTCAGCACCTCGAACAACAGTGTAAAGAATAGTTTTCATACCAGAGTCTTTCATTATCGTAGACATCTCCATGCACCGCTCCCACGCATTCTGAGCAGAAGAGCAATGTCCACTTTGTGTCAGACCTGCCCATGCTAACGTTGTAGGAGGAGTTTAGCTTCCCCTGCTGCAGAGACAGGAGGCTGGACCATGGCCTGAACAAACAATAATCTACTATGCAGAAAATGCGACCGGAAAATGCGACCGGAAAATGCTTCATCACATCAGGAAGTTAAACTCATGCACTTCAAGAAGACAAATAAATGGTTACATTTACAGTCTTTTAGGACTAGCTTGATGATAAGAGTTGCATATCATAAACATTAGATTTGTTTTTGTTCCATTATGCATCATAATCATGCACTTTATAAACGGCATTGGTCTAATCTAGCATGCAATTTACATTGCATGTAAATTGTGTGAAATGGACTTTCCACATACAAATGAGACCTTTCACAACAATAAAGGTGTCCTTATTTGGAATATTGTTGCAGATGTTTTACATGAGGTTGCCTTTTTTGTGTAAATTATTTAATATCTTTATGGTTAGAAGGTACTTACTTTGCCTGGCAACTTAATGTTGTAATTGTAAAAACAATGCACAATTTGCTGTCTACGTTCTGGAAAAAATCTCCCTTCCCTTTTTACAGTTCAGTTTAGTCTGTGCCACATTTCAACCTCAAAACCTTTTTTTTTTACTTATAACTCAAATCAGTATGTTGTATTTTTGAAAGAAATGTTAGCATGTAATAGCAGAAAACAAATGATTAAACATTCATAATAAGTGCACTGCATTTAGTTGTGTCCCGGCTATGCTGTTTTACATGCTGGCTCACTATCACCATAGCTAAATTGAATGGAGTCATAATAACTGCATTTTCTGCTAAAACAAATCTAACTTAATGTGTGACTATCCTCTTTCTCCACATGGCTCTATGAGTCAGCTCATACAGCACATAGGTTGGGCCAACTGCATTTAAGGGAAGTGGTACTTGCAAAAACACCGGGGATATCTTGCAACCCTTTGATATAGACTTTTATCTGTGAGGCTATCTATGCCAAAAAAAAGCAAGCACTTAAGTAATACAAATAACTATCTCCTGTTATCCACTGCACTGTAAGGCCTATTCCAAATAATTGAAGTTTGATAGGAAATGAAATTCTGCAAATAAAAACAAGATGACAAACCTGTTCTCTTGTGCTCGTTGAGTTGAGTGAGTGTTGAGCCGAGGGGAGAGGGGGCCTGTTTGACAACTCCCTGGCCTCTGGTGTTTTTGTGGTACTTGCTGATCCACTCGAACCTGGGTGCCTGTGTGGTCGACTTGCAAACATCTAAAGAAAGACAGACATAGAGAAACTTTGTGAGTGAACAATACAACAAGAACCATATCTGAACTCCTGCTTTGTTTTCAGGCTAAAGTACAGAAGGTATAGCAACAGTAACAGAATAATTAATGGGTTAAACAAGAGTGTTTATTCATTTACTCAGCTTAAAGCATGTATATGTCTTGCTCTTACATCTGGGTCTTACTTTGAGGTTGTGAGACCATTTCCCCAATTTGTATTCTAGTGCTTTACATTTAAATCCAAGTTACAGGACGATTTTATCTGCATACCTTTACCACTTCCCACACTCTTCTTTTTAAGAACAACAGGTGTCAGGTCATTTCATATTTCCATCCCTGGTCACCAGATTAACACAGTGTGGTCACCACAAAACACACATAGCAAATCAGTCTTCCTCTGTGCTCATGTGTAGTTTCCACTGTGAAAAATAGTGAGCTAGCGTCAAAAGTGACACTCCCCTAACAAAACAGACTGTCTGTTAACCGTCTAACCAATTCCATTCAGAGGAACAGAGTAAAGAAAGGAAAAAGGTGTTCAAGAGAAGCATAACAAAAAAAGGTACATGTTCTGTTTAAACTGTTCTCATTTTCTGCCATTGCCAACAAATGCTACACACACCATCCAGACTCCACCTCTTCTCTCTTTGGCAGCATCTTTGTCTCAGCCATGTGTCATGTCCAACATCAAGTAACTGACAGATGAAGTAACCAAACCTGTTAGTGCTTCTAAAATTGGCACAAGTTCAACATCGTTATCATCCGTCTCAGACATATTTCTGTGTACCGCTTTTAAATGTTTTTTCCAATAAACTTTAAATACAGGTTTTATATATATTTTATATGCCTCCTACATGCCATACAATGCTCCCCCCCCCCCCTCTCAACCAACTTCCTCTTGACTGCTTTTCTGTTTTGTTTCTTTTTGTTTTTGTTTTGTTTGTCTACCCTCCCTCCCAAATGTAAAGCGTCTTTGGGTTCAAGAAAAGCGCTATAGAAATAACATTTATTATTACATTGTTTCGAAAGTAAAATCTTAAGATATGAACCACCAAACCCAAATGTATGCAAAAAGGGGAGGGTTCACATAAATGTACTATTTGAACAGATTCAGGGCATTTTTTTTTTTGTACATTTACAAGAACTTCATGGATATTTTCAAAGGCTTTGAAGCAACTACAGCAGGACATCCTGTGAAAATATCCCACATCTCTGAGGGCTGACCTACCACTCCACGCCCTGTTGACCTCACTCAGGAAGAGCCGGGAGTGGGACCCAAAAGGAAGTCGGAGCTCTAATTCCTCCTCCTGGTAGCTTACTCTCACTCTAGTATCAGCACCTAGAAATCAGATGAAGAACAAAGGAGTAAATACCATGTTCAGTTTCCTTCTGTGGATCAGTAATTTAGCACATTATGATTAAGCAAAATAGACTCACCCACGACCGCAAGTTCCTCTGGTGAAGAAACTAAAAAAAGAGTGAAGGGTGAGAAATGTGTGTGAGGGCACTTCTGAGAAACGACTGTAATTATATCACTAGAACCCATAGCTATTTAGAGAACGCATTATTATCTGCAATGAGGTACAACATAGAGAAGCAGCTCACCCTCCACAACAGCAAAGTCGAGGGAGATGGGTATGATGTCCTCCAGCGACACGTCATCAGCAGTAATAGCCATCCTTCGATGGGTATAAATAAAGATTCTACAAAATATGACAACAGGAATTATATGGCAGTGTGATGCACATGCAGGGGTGGACAAGATACAAAGACACCTTTATTAGAATGCAATTAAAACCACTACAGGACAGGCTTGCGACGTGGCAATAAATGCTTCCCTTTTCATATATCAGTTTGTTCTAGAGGCTGATGCAACTCACTGGTCATTGTGTCAGTTAGGGCTGCTCAATTAATCGTATTTTAATCGCAATTACGATTATGGCTTGCAACGATTATGAAAACAACGTAATCGAAATAAAACGATTATTTTTTTATTAATACATTTTTTTTTTATTGGTTTTTTAGTTGAATTATACTTAAAGTTTAGGGCACATGTGTCAAACTCAAGGCCCGGCGGCCAAATCAGGCCCTTGGTGGATTTAATTTCGGCCCGCAGGATAATTTCTAATTACTATTAGATCTGGCCTGTCGGTATATATTGCACCTTCACTCAATCCTGAGGGTCTCCTCAGCTCAGAGCCTGAGCCCAAACATTGATGAACTTGCACCCAAGATGAGATGCCAAGTGTCTGGCTTAGTGTGCATCACAGAGCAGCACACTGAGTTTACATGGATGTTTCCTTCTGGGCATGTTTGGTTTTTCTTTGAGGGAAATAGTTTTTGTTAAGCTGTTGTTGGCCTTTGGGAAAATGTAATCATAAGAAATGACTCTGCAGATAGAGCCATAAGAAATTAATGCAACTGATTATTTAATGTTTAATGTTGTTTTTATAGGCAATAATTTAAGCTTTGTTAGTTCCAGGTTTAATATGTGCAATAAGTTCATTTCAGTTTTACAATAAACATTGAACCAGTCCGGCCCTCGGCTAGCACAGATTTATTTATTTTGGCCCACTGTGTATTTTAGTTTGACACCCCTGGTTTAGGGTAATCAACTGTTAAAAACAAACTGTTCACATTTGTTTTCTCCAATAAATTGATGTTTTCAAAGTAAATGGATAATCGTTTTTAATAATCGTGATATCAATTATTGACCCAAATAATCGAGATTATGATTTTTGCCATAATCGAGCAGCCCTAGTGTCAGTTTGTGTTGTTGATTGCATGATACAGTCACTCCCTCTCCTTACACAATTAGTCTACATGGCTTTGAATAATATACAGGAGCAATATTGCAGCTAATGTGCACCATATATTTTTAAGACTTACGCATGCTCTTTTGTAGACTCCACCAATCCCAGCAGTCTGCTCTCTGTAACGTTATCAAAGAAGACATCGCATTGGACAGCATGTTTACAGTTTAGTTAAGGATAATGTGGAAACATGTTCTTGTGTTTCTTCAGTGGCACTTTTAATATTTCATCAGAAAATATGACCTACTTCTGGTTTTCACTAATTTCTTTCTGTACAATGGCAAACATTTTAAATGTGTTTTCTTACAGTAAGTGGTGCTTTTAATTGAGTATTTCCATTTCATACTTATTCCTTAATTTTCATAGAGAAATATTGTACTTTTTAACCCCACTTTTTATCTGATGGCTGTAGTTACTTTGCAAATGATCATTTACATATGACATCAACAGTTTATAAAAGATCGGTCAAGTTTGACTTCTAGAGAAAATTGTTAAGGTTAGCTTCCTCTCCACCAGATGCAGCATTACATTGCTGCTTACATGTTTCTGCTTATTAATAATAATCAAAAAGCGGAATATAGCATTTTCTGCTGTATAAAAGTACTTTTTTTGATAATATTCATGATAATACAAGGACTTCATCAAATGTATGAATCCATTACATTTGACTTGTAATGAGTCATTTTTAATAATTATTTTTTAGGTTTACTGAAAGTGAATTACTACCCCTACTTGCTTCATCACTACCTTTACATTATGAAAAGCAGCAGCTGGTGAAACAAAGTGCCATCTTGTGGCTGAAAGGTCTCACTACATACATTGGCACAAATCCCTGGGAAATCACACCCGACTAAACCCACACACACTATAAAATCGTACAGTGTGAATGCACAGCCCGGATTGAAATCACAGTGAGGTTGTAGCCAACTATAAACAGACGTCAACCGAGTGGCAGCGCCCTAATCTGACAAACCTCTCCCAGAGCTCTGATATTCTTTCAATTCAATTTGAAGCAGGAAATCCTTCATTTGAAGTGTTTACAATCGATAAAACAGTACGGGAACTTTGCAAAAGATACTATAATGCAGTTTTCTTTCCTTTCCAAAGTTTCTTGAATTGCGACGGATTGATCCATGGTGAAGATTTGCGTGTCAACTCCTGCCTCCACACTTCCCACACTCGTAAATCCCCGGTGGAGCTTCGAGAAACTCCAGCTATTTCTCTGTAAATGCACAGCAGGAAGAGAGACACTTCAGGAGCCTCGTGTAATCCGACATTATTCCCTTCTGGTCCAGATGTGTACTTCTTCCTGCTGGTCCGGCCCAGTCTGCTGCCACGCACTGGTTCAGGATCAGTGCTCTGACGTCACTTCTGGGCTGTCATCAACTATTTGGATTAGGCCTCAAACGTTTCATCATAACCGGATTATGTCTCACTATGAAGCAGATACAACCCAACAAACAGAGTGTTGTCAATGTTTTTCTGAGGTTTTATGATCCATCAGGTCAACCAGGTTTAAATGGATTTATAGTTTTAAAGGAAAACAACTTGTATTAAATCTTTTCAGTATAAAATGTAGGAAATATACTTTTATTTTGAGTTAAATGTAGTTTTTAGTACAATAGTGAACTTTTTGTATTTGCAAATGGCCGTCTTTTTGGAGGACTAACATAAGGGAGATTTAAAAAAAGAAACATAAATAAGACTGAATGACAAAAAAGGATTGTATTGTTTGATCAGCTCATCCCCTATCTTGTTTTTTTATGTAAAACCTTACGCTTAACATTCATCAGTAACTATATAAAAGTAGAGGTAAATCCACTTAGTTATGTCACACCACTTTAACACCAGGAATCAATTATTTAACCGTTTGATTAAGTAGGCAAAAGGTTGCAGAAAACACCAAACAGACAAAAATGACAGGACCTAAAATGTTATATGTGAATTATTCAATTGAATATTCACGATATATAGTTTATTATAGCTCATTTAATTATAAGGCACAATCATATGTTACACAGTACACACAACTAGAATACATTTTAACATTTCTAATTGCATTTAACATTTACATGACACCATTATACCTTAAAATATTCTCTGTAAACCACACAATTCAATTCACCTCAACATTCACAAAAATATTAACTAAAGAGTAGCCCAAAGTACTTAATTGCACACTTCATTAAACCTTCAGCAAACCTTCACAACACCCTGTAACAGCTCAACATGTGTGTGTTTCATAAAGTGCATTTAGAATCAAAGCTGTGATACTCTCACAATGGCTTGAAGAGAAGATAATCTAGGGAGAGTTTAAAGTAATAAAACATTTCTAACCACATCAATACAAAAAAACGTGTGTAGGCTCACTCACCCATACGAATACGTCTAAAATAATTCCGATAGGTGCAAACAAAAACAGTTTTAGCTTTCTTCAAGAAAACAGTTCTTGAAATTAAGTTATGGGCAAGTGCATGGCTCAAAGAAATGACATGGTGATTCAAAAATATTTCTTAAAAATCCACTGAGAAAAAAAGTTTAAAGTGAAAAATGATTGTGTTAATTTTATAGGTGATTTGCACCTCAAATGTAAAGTGATTCCTGAAGTTATATAAGATATAATTTTTCATTTACAAATACATTACAATCACATGTGAATATCAGTGAGATAAATGAAGTAGTGGTATCCTCTGCACTCTCTGGAGGAATGACACAAAGCTCTGATTACATAATGACCCGCAGAGCAGCTGAGCTAGCTCCTACTCAGAGATTCAGAGCAGTAAAGTGATGGCGAGCAGGCAAAATAAGGAAGCAACCAATTCTGTGTTGAGATGAGGACCTCTTGTGGAGAAATTAGGAACATTCAGCGTGCCGTTCAACCACAGGCAGGAGGTCATAGTGGCGTTGCAGCACTCCAGGTGACATGGAGGTAGTGTGGAGGCCTTGCATGGAGTCTGGTCAGAACAGTTGGTGGTGCAGCTTGCCGTCCACTTCAAACCAGACCCCTCTGTCTCCTTTTTCAGCTGAAAAGGCAATAGTGAGTGAGAAAAAACATTGAAGGACATGGAGTGGTTGAAAGTCTAAATAAGAGAGTGTGTGTTGTCGGTCTATTCATTCGAGAATACAATGAGCATATTATATACATAGAAACTTAACTTTATTAGAATATCTTAAAGCAACAAGCAGAAAAAAAGTGCTGATAGGAGCCTTTTACATAATTCAAGCCTGTGGGCTGCCAACATTTTTCAAAAGACAATTTTAATGAATTATTAATATTTTCAATGATTTACAAGCACAACTAGTTGATGTAACATGGCTCAACATAAAATACACTGTATTATAGTTTCCTTTACATTTTTCTTCACTATTTGTGTGCAGTATACAAAGGCATACGGCACATTTGGTTGTGTATCTTGGGTGTATGGCTCAGTCTAATTGAGTTTGTGATGAAAAAAGGACAATTTCAAAGGTGCTAAACAAAGCCAACAATGAATGCATAGAATGCTGGCTAAAATCTTCCTGCACTCCAGATGGTTAAACATTTAAAATCAATGATATATTCATAAATATGCCAGAGCAGTTCTCACCTGACAGTGTGGCTGTGAGGAGGTGCATGTCTGGGCTGTTTGAAAAGTTGTGTAGCAATCTGTGCCAGTACATGAACCAATATGGCATTTGTTTCCCTGAAAAAAAGAAAACAGAAGAAACAATGATACTAATCTCACACCAGACATGACTAGCAGAATTTTTCTTTAGACAGTCACATCTGTTTGCAGTTGGTGAGAAAAAACAAGAGGAGACGGAATGAACTTCAGTGATACACACAACTATAGCTTTCTGTCACCATATATGCATCTATGAAAATGCGAGCAAACACAAATAAATCCCTCCGTTTGTCCTTACTTTGTCTGCTGTTGTTGGAGGAATGGTGGTTTTCATTGTGGGTTTGGTTGATGTCATTGGCATTACTAAAACCAGGAAAAGAAAATAATGAACCCTTACAAGTATACATCTGTAAATATCATACATGAGATAAATCCTTAATTGCCTCGCTGTATTACCATCATTAAGACGTCATAAAATGGGGACGTTAAAGATGAGTACCTGTGGTTGTATTCATCATCATGGATGCAAAACTGCTATTAAGGCAGCCGGTAGAATTGCAGCAGTTCACAGAGCAGTTGGTCTGAGAGGCGTTGACACAGCTATCAGCACAGGACAAGCTGCAGCCTACGGTGTAACACATGTCCGTCTGTTTGATCAGCTGACACAGTGAAGAATGACATATTAGAAGACACATTTGAGATGCTTTTGCCTTTTTGAACATATCATTGACCACTAAGCCAGATATACTGAATTTCCTAAAAGAAGCAAAAGACTGTTAGGGTGGTTCTTTGTTATGGACAATGCATCAAATCGTTTTGTTCAACTTTCTTTTCAGTATCATTTGCATCCCTACCTGACACAAGCAGACACCATCAGCACATAACGTTGTATTCTGACTGGTGTACATCGTATAGCAGTCTGTGTAGTTACAGGTGAATGAGGGGCAGTACATCTGTGTTTGAGAGAGACGAAAAGTATATTATGAGGGTCAGAGGCTAAAGGGAAAAAAACGCATAACATCATTACAGTTTTCTCTAAATAAGGTGGACTTGCAATGCTCATCGATGTAACATTTACCATAGTGGTTCCATTCATACCAGTCATGCCACCTGCACCAAAAAGATAGATGTCATGATTAAAGATACAGAAAGATAGACAACATAATATGAAACACAATTCTTTTTTTTTCATGAAACAAATGAAGCTTTACAAGTAGAGTTTGATGAAGGAGATGTGGACATCATTGAGGTCCAAGGACCAGAGCTTGAGGCCATGGAAGAGGAGGAGGAGGAAGATGAGGAAGAGGAGGAGGAGGCAGGTCCGGACATGGTGCTGGCTGTTAAAGCAAATGTAGAGGAAGCAGAGGTGGATCCTGGATTATTAGCACTGATTGAATTATCAGTGGTGATAGCAGCTGTAGATGCATAATTGGTTGTGATGCTGTTCCCAGACTGTGTGGTGGATGTGACGGAGGTTGCTATGCCTCCGGAGGTTGTTGTGGGAGACTGGGTGGCGGGTCCTGTGGATGCTGTTCCTCCAGAGGTTGCTGTGGATGTGGGGGACTGGCTGGTGGATGCTGTGGAAGGTAAGGTGGTTGTGAGTGTAGGGGATTGGGTGGATGCTGTGCCTCCAGAGGTTGCTGTGGGTGTGGGGGACTGGCTGGTGGATGCTGTAGCTCCAGATGTGTCTGCTGGTATAGGAGACTGGGTGGTGGATGCTGTGACTCCAGATGTGGGTGTGGATGTAGGGGAAGGAGTGGTGGTGGATGCTGTTCCTCCAGAGGTTGCTGTGGATGTGGGGGACTGGCTGGTGGATGCTGTGGAAGGTAAGGTGGTTGTGAGTGGAGGGGATTGGGTGGATGCTGTTCCTCCAGAGGTTGCTGTGGATGTGGGGGACTGGGTGGTGGATGCTGTGGAAGGTAAGGTGGTTGTGAGTGTGGGGGACTGGGTGGATGCTGTGCCTCCAGAGGTTGCTGTGGGTGTAGGGGACTGGGTGGTGGATGCTGTGGAAGGTAAGGTGGTTGTGAGTGTAGGGGATTGGGTGGATGCTGTGCCTCCAGAGGTTGCTGTGGATGTGGGGGACTGGCTGGTGGATGCTGTGGAAGGTAAGGTGGTTGTGAGTGTAGGGGATTGGGTGGATGCTGTTCCTCCAGAGGTTGCTGTGGATGTGGGGGACTGGCTGGTGGATGCTGTGGAAGGTAAGGTGGTTGTGAGTGTGGGGGACTGGGTGGATGCTGTAGCTCCAGATGTTGCTACCGGTGTAGGAGACTGGGTGGTGGATGCTGTGACTCCAGATGTGGGTGTGGATGTAGGGGAAGGAGTGGTGGTGGATGCTGTGCCTCCAGAGGTTGCTGTGGGTGTAGGGGACTGGGTGGTGGATGCTGTGGAAGGTAAGGTGGTTGTGAGTGTAGGGGATTGGGTGGATGCTGTGCCTCCAGAGGTTGCTGTGGGTGTGGGGGACTGGGTGGATACTGTAGCTCCAGATGTTGCTGCCGGTGTAGGAGACTGGGTGGTGGATGCTGTGACTCCAGATGTGGGTGTGGATGTAGGGGAAGGAGTGGTGGTGGATGCTGTACCTCCAGAGGTTGCTGTGGGTGTGGGGGACTGGTTGGTGCTGCTAATTGTTGTACCTCCAACAGTGGTGGAGCTGGCAGGCTGGGCGGTGGGGGTTGCTGTGCTAACGGTGATGGACTGGACCGTGGTAGGGGGCAGGGTATTGGTGGTGGCTGCTGGGGTGGTTGTAGTGGTCATGACAGTGGGGGACTGGGTGGTGGTCATGGTGGTAGTAGGTGCTGCGGTTGACATGGAGGCAGTAGTGGAGGAGGACGGGGACATTGTAGTACTTGAATCGGCTGACACTGAAGGCAGCAGTAGTCCAAACAGGAGGACGTACAGCATGCCTGTGCAGCCTGGTATTATGGGGAAAAGAACATATGTGTTTTATTGTATGGAAACCAGATGTGAAATGAAAATCTGTTATTTAGCTGAGCTAGCACGTATTATATTTGTTTTACACTGGTTACCCAAAAAAAAATAGACCCTCAAATATTTTTCTTAGAATGGCCGTGAGTTAAAAAAGTGTATTTAGGTTCAACAATACAAGTACTAAGTGATTCCTAAAGAGAACGGCAAAGAAATAGCTCAAATAGACATAATATAAACTAATAGGCATGTGTACTTGTTTTGTCCACACACAGAGCGCTGTGCACTGTAACTATGCCGACATGCATGTGTCATCTATTCAGGAGAGAGCTACATAATGACAACTTTGCTTCTGGGACTGCGGCAATTGAGTCCCAAAGTTTCAATGGTTTTAACTGCATTTATTTATTAACAAACAATAAATATTTATATATATATGTATTTTAGACAACCATTACAGTGTGTATACATTTTCTACATGGCACACTATGTACAACAAGCAGTACAAGACATAGAAAGGAGATGTTTCGGATATAAAACATTATCATTTGAGACATTTTAGGTTGTGTAAAATGTTATTTTTTAAATTTGGCTAATCTTTAATGTTTTTTTTATGCATGTTTCTCAGTTAACATTAAGCTGTCTTTCTCTCTTTTCCTGCTGTATCAAATGCAAATGTCCCTTCTGTGGGACGAATATTCGAATTCTCAACTCCTTTAATACGATATCTACTTTCCCTTTTTGCTGTATTTCTTTTGATAATTTTCCTTATCTGAATTTAGAATCTCAAGATAGAGAGTGTCGATTCTTGCATCGCAAACAAAGTTAACTTTACTGACAAGCTTGGCTCGTTCTTCTATGTACCTCAAAGTGTTATCGTGTGTGTAAGCACTGACAGTGATTTTAAATGAGCAAACACACACTCATACCTGTGTCTTTTATGAAGGTAGCGGAGGCCATCATCACATTAGCAGAAATGGAGAGAGCTCTTTGTCCAGTGTGTACTGAAGTCATTTCCTAAAAATCATAATAAAGGGAAGAGAAAAACACACAACTTACACTTACATGACAGCTGAGAGACGTTCTGCTAGTAACTCACTATTAGTACACAGACGTAAAATAACAAATAAACAGAGCTACCTATGACAAACAGAATTAAGAGTGCTGACAATAGATCTTTGTGAGGGATGGTAATATGGGCACAATGGAAATTGTTTACCATTGCTAGCCATGCATGACCTTTCATTGCATCCCACCTGGGCACTTCTTTTGATATGACACTCAGCGGAGTCTTATCTGTTTACAATCCTCTTATTGTTCAGGTAAACTGATCTGATAATTGTTTAGCTGACAATAAGACATTGTTAAATTTGAGATTTCAAGCTACAATAATATTCTTTTATATTTGTACCCACAGTTTCTCACATTATATTGGTCTTGTAACATTATCAGCACTATTTATTACTCTGTTTTGTCTTGCATTATATTTATAGTTTTCTTCTTCCATTTGTTTTATAATTATGTTGCTTTGTTGGAGGTTTCTTTGCCAGTATACACTGTAGCTACTGTGCACTCAAAGCCTTTGAACCTAGTTTCATCTAGAACAAAAGCTTAGTCATAACATTTTAAATCAAGCATGAGAAGCAATTTCCATCAATGGTCTCCCCCGCATGAGGTCATTTTTGCCAAGACTAATTCTGTGTAGTGACTTGCAATTATATCATATATCTGTTTGCAGTGATTTATTATTGAAGACAATTAAAATGTGTTTGTTCCTCCATCTGTCCCCTTGGGAGAGTTGCTGAGCTGCATGGCTTGTTTTTTCCGCTCTCCCCTGGAACCCAGCCCGGCCTCCTATGGGCTCTACACCCTGGAAACTGGGTGACAACAGTGGCCATTTTGGCCTCTCGGTGAAAATGTATGAGTTTAATTGGAAAAAGTGAAGATACTATATCCAAGAGAATATTCAGATTGATGAACAGCATCAAGAGGTGTGTTCAGGTGTTACATTTTCATGCTGTTGATTACACCTTCCAGGGGTTTGCATTTTATTATGTTGTGATGGTGATGGGATTCAAGATTGAATTTCAGGACTATTCAAACGAAAACGAAATGAACCCTCAACATAATCCAAATGTAATGTAAATATTTGTGTCTATGTCTTTTTTGAAATGCGGAAAGGCTATAAGCGGAAAACCGGAAAAGTTTTGAGTTTGTCACAATCAGCCAAAACATTAATCTTAAGGACATGACTCATCCTTATGAGATTTAGCGACTCCCAAACATGTTAAAATTGCCTGAAATACAGACAGATTTACTCTGAAAATGATTGTAAATTAAATGAATAATTCTCGATATAAATGATTGTTTTAGAGAAACATTTGGACCAGAAGCATCAAAACATAACTGATACCACAAATTCCCCCGCTGCTGTATCATTCTCAGGCTACAATAGCACCACTGTTTCTGACCAGCATCTCCCTGTGCACAAGCATCTAAGCTCTATTTAGCTGAATTCAAATCATGCTCACAAAATCTAACATTTAAAATCAGAACCACTCACCTGCTGTGAAATCTCTGGGTTTGTTGTTGTCAGCTGTGGTTGAAGTGAAGGACCTCTCTCTCTCTCTGGCTTTCCTATCTCTGTTGCTCTCTGTCACCACCCCCCCTTCGCTTCCTGCCGACACTCAAGTGGTAACGTAATAAGAGGAAAATCTCACCTGCACAGCTTTAATGTTGTGAGAGGAGGAGACTAAAGGCCTGCGGTTGCTGGGTGGGTCTAAAGATGCCCTATAATTGATGTGGAAATTATTCTTGGAAACAGGTACTTTGGGTATTAAGTTGAAAATACATCATAAAAAATAAAAAAAGTGTTTTATAATTTTCGCTAAATGACCTTTTATGAGTTTTGATAGAACATAGAATGACTTGCTTGATTTAAACACCAATTAATTGAAATTGTAAAGAAGTATTTATAAAAAATGTGCTGTATTTCCTATTGCTACATGGGATCAACAGGTGAATAAACACTTTTAAACTACGTTTCTACCTTCAGGGATCAAAATATCTTTTAAGTGCACTGTCCAGTATGAATCAACATAAAAGAAGGTATTAGGTGACAGTACTTTGCATTGTTTGGGTTGCTTTGGTTTTAGTTTGTTTAAACTGTGCACCCAGCATTTAAAGATTTACACAAATAATTCAGTGGATTACGCCTTTGTGAGTCTATACGAGTACAGGTGAGATTTCACTGCCCTGTGGGGTGATTGTATAGGAAACTCCTGGTTTCTGTTCAACACAATGTGAAATCAGACCCTCTCTCTCGCTCTGCCATGAAGCCCCCACACACTACAATTACCTCTTTGTGGACTAAAGACCGTAGAATTCTTGGGCACCACACAAAAGGCACAATTCAGGTGACAGAAGTCCTTCCTTTTTACATCACAGCTCCACGAGACACGCAAAATGGTGTCTGCGGGGTTATTCAATGTGTTGATACAAATGATCCACGAAGGTTCAAGAGAAAATGATGTTAGTGAAATCAAGTCTGGCTTGCAATTCTACTTATGATGTACGATATTTTAATATTTCTGGAGTTGTATACAGTCAGAAAAAAGCTTTTTACGTATCAGAAAACACTTGAAGGATACAAATATAATTAAAAATAACAACAATTATGTAAAGTATGTGTCCAAAAGAATGTGTCTGCACCATCTGTACATCATTGCTGTTGTCAGTGGGGTAAAATGTACAGCAGGTGAAACAAAATACCTTTAAAACAGTACTAACAGTTATTCATATATGTCAGTATAGCAGTAATGTTACATCTGCCAATGAGGTAAAGTTCAGTGTGTTTGTGTGACTGTCAGCAGGATAACTGCACTACTATGAGCCCAATTTACATGAAACCTGGTTGTAAGGTGAAACAATGGGGAAACCGCCATTTAATTTGAGAGCAGATGCAAATCACAGGCCGCAAACACAAAGGATTATTCACTTTTGTTGATGGAACATTTGGCCTCTATGCAAAAGTCTGCGCCCCTCAAGTAAAGTGAAATGCCTAGGTTAGGTTTCCTTTTACGTGACGGAAGCAGTTTGTGCCCACACTGCTGTTTGGAATACAGTTAAATAATTAAATAATAACTATTTTAATATACTTCAACATATAAGTACTGTTTTTTTAATCCTTCTCTTGCGTTAGGTCATACTATTTTCGGTCAAAATTGACCGGTGTGTTTTGCACAGTGATACTGTATCTCTGTAACCCCTAATCCAATTTGTTAATTGTTACACACACACACACACACACACACACACACACACACACACACACACACACACACACACACACACACACACACACACACACACACACACACACACACACACACACACACACACACACACACACACACACACACACACACACACACACACACACACACACACACACACACACACACACACACACCACTAATTGAGCACCATGAACACCAACATATGGCCTCAATGCCAGGTATCAGTAGATGAGAATGATCATTATCTCCGGTGGATTAACACAAACCTAGTTATGTAAAACGATTTAAACCTGCAGGCTACTGGGAATCAATGAATAGTGCAGCATTGCCTTTATGATGTTCTTAAAATCCATCTCACGAAGAATGTCATGCTCAATTGACATCAGTGTTAGGTTTCCTTTCCGAACGCGACTCTCAAACTTTTTCTTCTCCGACATTTTCTCCTAAACAACCTTCATCTGTCACTCAATCACTCGCAATTTGAATGAGTCACATGTGAAACATATTCTCATTCTGATTGGCTGAGAAGTGGTGCCCACTGACTGTTAGGGAGTCATCATTTTTGAGAAAAATCTCTGGAATCCATCGATCTGATTATTAGCGGAGCAAATGATCAAAATACTACGGAGGGAAGATATTTTCGTTTGGATTACTGGTCTGGGGGAAGCTCACGAGTGTGTGTGTGTGTGTGTGTGTGTGTGTGTACAGTATACGTGTGTGTGTTTGTGTATTTTTGCATTTGTGTGTATTGTGTTTGTTTCCCGGGGAAAACACTCAAGAGAAACACCGGCTGTTGTTATGCCTGCTGTGACGTCACGTTACTCCGTTCTCCGCTTGTAATTATGCCGTTACAAGCTTCAAAGTTGTATTTATCATCTGAATTTGCCAAAACATTACATTATATTATATAATATATATATATATATATATATATATATATATATATATATAATATATATATATATATATATATATTACATGTGATTTAGGTTGACTTTTAAAATCTGTCCAGGGACTACAGATGAAAAATAGCCTCTTGGCTAACTCTGGCACATTTACAGAAATGTTCATTAATGTGCACTGTCCCTGTTAAATAAATAAAAAACATTGCATTTAGCTGAAATGAAAAAAACAAGTTTAATATTCTGAAAGCCAAGACTTTGTTTATTTGAAATCAGATGAAAACAAACTGAAACGGACCCTGCCGTGTTATCTATGATTACTATACTCTTACATTCGTAATTTCAGCGGAGGGAGGGGGGCAGCGCTGCGGAACAGCAGAGTGGCGAGGGAGAGCTGTCTTCTTCCCTTTACAAGCTTCAAAAATGTATGTATCGTGTGATTTTGGAAATAAAAGTTTCATATTCTGAAAGCCAAGACTTTGTTTATTTAAAATAAAAATAAAACACCCGAATAAAGAAAAAAAGATTTTAATTATTATTATTATTTTTTTTAATTGGCTCATAATAGGCCCCCGATCTCTGTAGGCCCCTGGGGTTCAGCCCAGGTCAGCCCGTGCATTAAGGCGGCCCTGTCCATCTGCAGGATGAACATAATACACTCATACTCATTCATTTCCGAAAACATCATGGGTGTTTCACTGTTGAATAAATCACAATAAAATCAATGCAAGTGGGGATCATCAATTGTATATTTTCAGAGGCCTAGTGTGGAGGATAACATCAGCTCTTGAGGCAATTGGATGAAAAACACAATATTTATGATCAAAAACAAAGTCACTCGGTCACTTTTGACCCGAAACGCAAGAGAAGGGTTAAGACAGACTTCTAACATTTCAACCTGTTTTTTAAACACAAGAGTGCAAGACCTATCAAGACTGTACATATTAGTCTTTTAGTAGATAGTGTTATGGAAATAATTGTCCTAGACTCCTAGATATGACGTACATGACCAACCCTGACGTCTGTTATCTCCTTTAAGGACATAGGCTGCTTCAGCCATAAAGTTATTGTTCCCATTCTGTGACTGGTCAACACTAGGTCACAGATGGTCTGTTGTTGTGGGTGCACTGGGACACTTCCTTCTTTGTTGTTTGTGGACTCCAACGTATGAAATCTTCGAGGCCATAAGTGACGGATGCAAGTGACTCAGTGTGCCCAACTGTCTAAGCTATCTTATCAAAATATGTTGATCACTCTGTGAAACCAGTTAAATGGGCTAACGAGAGAGAGGTGCTCCAGAATTGATGTGGCAACTCTCCCGTGCAGTCTCACCGTGACTGCTGTGACTTATGCGCCTGTGTCGGCACGCCGCTCGCTCAGCTGTCTACCTTTAGCTTTCCTGTTTCTGTTTTATGTTTGTCAGAATGTGTCTGCTCTGCTCGTCTATGATCGCCAAGCCCTCCTCCACCTCAGACCCTCACTGGAGTTGATACTGCTGCCCAAACTTACATCTGGCAACCATAAATCTTCCCCCCCCCCTCTTCTGTTGGATATACCCACCTACCTGCGCCGGTTGCCCTGCATCCCGCCTCGCCGAAAGCGCTTCAGACGACGGGGAAAGCGTGGTGGTGCACTGGTCCATCTGAAGGCATACCTGACGGCTTCTTCTGGGACTTATCCACGTCTCAGATGTCATGGCCCTCCCGCTGCACGTCATGTGCGGAATCGGTGGATTCGCCCTGTTTTTCCGGAGCTGCGGACTCTGCTGGGCCCGCTGGCAGCCCCCCCTGCCCGACTGACTGCTCCCGGCCCACGCGGCGTTCAACACGCACTTCTTCGACAGCTGAGACGCACTCCACCGTCGGCAAGCCCGGAGCAAAAACTTTGTATGGCTTTGCTAAATGCTAGGTCGATAGCAAACAAAACGTTCCTGCTAAATGACTTCTTCACCTCCCGTGAGCTGGATTTTATGTTCCTGACGGAGACCTGGGTCCACGCTGGCGAGTACACATCATTCTTTGATCTTCTTCCTCCTGACTGTACATTCTTCAGCTCCTCCCGTGCCACCGGCCATGGCGGGGGCATAGCTTCAGTGTTTAGAGCTAGCCTCCAATGCCGATTGCTTCACCCTGTAACTACCTATGCTAGCTTTGAGTTGCAGCTTTTTGAACTGAATCCGGCCTCGCCTATACTCTGCGCAGTTGTGTATCGTCCGCCAAAGTGCAATAAGGATTTCATAAATGACTTTTCTGACTTTCTGTCCGGGATCATGGTGAAATATGATCGTGTTTTGATCTCCGGAGACTTCAATGTCCATGTGTGTTGTGAGTCCAAACCTCTGGTTAGGGACTTTTTAAATCTCCTTGATTCTTTTGGTCTCGTTCAGTCCGTGGCTGGCCCAACACACGAAAAAGGACACACTTTGGACTTAGTATTATCGTTTGGACTGTCTGTATCTGTGGATGAAATATGTGCAAGCAACGCGTATCTCAGACCATTTACCGGTTCTGTTTACAACCTCCATCCCTTCCGCAGGAGTCGAATCACGTGCCCCTGCGAGTTGTGTGCGTTCGATTAACCCCTTGACTGCCTCACAGTTCTCTGATGCTTTTAATGCTTCTCCGATCTGTAAATTAGATGTGAACTGTGCTTTTAATGCTGATGAGCTTATCTCCATGTTTGACTCTACATGCACACTAACACTGGATTCTGTTGCTCCTTTTACGCTTAGACGCACAAAAGTGCTCTCAGAGCCGTGGCTCAATGACTGTACTCGTGCTCTCAGACGCGCTTGCAGGCGTGCAGAGAGAAAATGGAAAAAGGATAAACTCCATGTCTCCCTAGAAATCCTTCGTGCTTCCCTGTCTGACTACCAGGACGGCAGTCAAAGCAGCCAAAACAGAGCACATCTCTCTGTTAATCTCCAAAAACAGCCATAGACCTCAGGTTCTTTTTATTGTCCTCAACTCGATCATTAATCCCTGTGATGTTTCTTCTATTGTGCCATCGACTACTCTCTGTGATAAGTTTCTTAAATTTTTTATTGAAAAGGTATCTGCTCTTAGGCTAGCTCACACTAGTGCTACCCCA
Source organism: Harpagifer antarcticus (assembly GCA_902827135.1). Classification (NCBI taxonomy): domain Eukaryota; kingdom Metazoa; phylum Chordata; class Actinopteri; order Perciformes; family Harpagiferidae; genus Harpagifer; species Harpagifer antarcticus. Next base: position 1,545,289 of record CADEHL010001039.1, on the reverse strand, counting down.
GATCCTGCTCCCTTTCTGTGCCCTGCTGTCCTCGACCACTTTGAGCCTGTATCCTTCTCTTCTCTCTCGGATGTGGTCAAGCACCTGCGGCCGACAAACTGCACCTCAGATAGCATTCCCTCTCGCCTTCTCAGAGACGTTTTAGATTCAGTTGGAGCAAGTATTTTATTAATTGTAAACACCTCCCTTAGCTCAGGATGTGTCCCTGCTGCCTTCAAACATGCCGTGGTTAAGCCATTACTTAAAAAGAAACATCTCGACCCCTCCTTTCTCGAAAATTTTAGGCCCATTTCCCAGCTACCTTTTTATCAAAAGCCCTGGAGAGAGTGGTCTACGCCCAGCTGCAGTCTTTTTAACCACGCATGGAATCCACGAAAAGTTTCAGTCTGGCTTCAAACCCATGCACAGCACTGAAACAGCCCTTTTAAGAGTTTTTAATGATCTGCTCCTAGCCGCCGACTCAGGTAGCCCAGCTGTCTTGGTGCTGTTAGACCTGACAGCTGCTTTTGACACTGTGGACCATAGCATCCTGTTGTCACGGCTTGAACAGTCCGCTGGCATCACAGGCTCTGCCCTTGCATGGTTCAGGTCCTACCTGACAGACCGTAGCTTCGCTGTGCAGCTAGGTGCCTTCTCCTCTGCAAAAGCCCCTCTTACCTGTGGGGTTCCCCAAGGCTCGATTCTGGGCCCCATCCTTTTCTTACTGTACTTACTACCCCTAGGCTCAATTCTCACAAAACATAATATTCCCTTCCACTGCTACGCCGACGATGTACAGATATATCTCCCTCTCGAAGCAAGTGTCACACACTCATTACAACAGTTGATGGACTGCTTAACTGAGATAAAATCCTGGCTGAGCAAAAACTTTCTAAACCTCAACGAAAGCAAGACTGAGGTCATCTTTTTTGGACCCCGACCTCCAGCCTCCCAGGTTGATATTCTAGGCTCCCTCCAACAAAACATCCTCCCCTCAGTCACGAACCTTGGGGTGACCTTCTCCAGTACTTTTAAATTCGACAAGCAGGTCAGCAGCGTAGTCAAATCCTGCTTTTTTAAAATAAGACTTTTGGCCAAAACCAAGTCGTATTTATCTTTTAAAGACCTGGAAAGGGTTATTAACGCCTTTGTGACCTCGAGACTGGACTACTGCAACGCTCTGTATATGGGTATGGACCAGGCATCAATTAACGCCTGCAGCTAGTCCAGAACGCAGCTGCACGTTTGCTGACTGGCCATAAAAAGCGTGACCACATCACCCCAATTCTGGCCTCACTGCACTGGCTTCCAGTTCGGTACAGAATTGATTTTAAAATCCTTTTATTTGTTTTTAAAGCACTAAATGGGCTGGCTCCGGCCTATATAGCTGAACTCCTCCAGCGCTACACCCCAGCCAGAGCTTTAAGGTCTGCTGACCATCTGCTGCTGGTAGTGCCCAAGACCAGGCTCAAAACCGAGGGCACCGAGCCTTCGCAACAGCTGGCCCCAGGCTCTGGAACACTCTGCCCCTCCACGTGAGGTCGGCCCAGACCCTAGGGTTTTTTAAATCCACACTTAAGACTCACTTCTTCTCTCAGGCCTTCTAGTCAGAGCGGAGCACGACTCCTGACTATTACCTGTGTTTGTTTTATATCTGTTGTAAATGATTGTCTTTTATTGTGATTATAAGTGTTTTTAATGCATGTACAGCACTTTGGCTCGACCAAAAATCGCTTTTAAATGTGCTTTATAAATAAACTTGATTTGATTTATGATGTGAATCCTCCGGCCGTAACTCCAAATAAACCATCAGTGTTTGACATCAAAAGCTCCTGCTCTACCGTGTCTCCTTCCTGAGTCGGTGACTCCTAATTTGCATTGATACACAGAAGTTTCCTCCACAGATAGCTACAGTCTTTAATGTCCCATCGGGGAGATTTGTTTAACACATATACACAACGCATACATGCAAAGCCCTGCGCACTTTTTTGCCTATGCAAAAAACTATCCTCATTATTAGCATAGTTCCAAAATGTCATGTCCAAAGTTCGCCTCATCATTTGTGACTGTGAGCAGCTTAGATTACTCAGATATCATTGTTATTTTTTGCACCTGGGATGTAGTTTCAGTATATTATTTGTTTGCATGCACATGGATAACATTTGAATGAGTACATGACACGAGAGTGTTCTCCGTCTCTCTGAATGAAGACAACAGATACATACTCAGCGCACCTGAACACAAGCTGACCATGCAAGGGCTGAATTTAAATGGCTATTCATGTACAACAATTAACCATGTAGATATTGTCCGCAGGCTCGTATTTCACTTGAATGCCCAGATTTACTTTGAAACCAAAGACTTTTGTACGATTCAACCAGGGAGAAATGCTGCCCTCCTTTTCACACTTGATTTCCTAACAATAAGACATGAAAACATATCTTTAATAAGGTTTCTGAATGGCTAAAAAAGTTATTCTGTTTATAATAAAGAGGGTCAAGATGTGTAAATGGTTTTTAGTATAATGTAAGTCTGGGTTGCATTCTTACTTCTAATATTTTCTGTGGGACGGTCTTATAATTATAGACTTTCTGTACAATGTCATATAGGCCTACAAAGTGTAATTTGTTGGCATTATTTCAGTTGTGTGAAGCTCTCTATCCAAATCTTTTAGAAATGAAAATGAATGGTCTAAACCAGGGGTGTCAAACTCAAATACACAGTGGGCCAAAATAAAAAAATCGGTACTCGAGGGCTGGACTGGTTCAATGTTTATTGCAGATCTTATTGAAATGAACTTATTGCACATATTAAACCTGGAACTAACAAAGCTTAAATGATTGCCTATAAAAACAACATTAAACATTAAAGGGCACCTATCATGCTAAATGCACCTTTGTACGTCTTTTATACATGATTATGTGTCCCCGGTGTTCCAGGGAACTCACCAAGTGTCAGAAAACACAACCCTCTCTATTTTCCTCCTTCGCCAAATCTCTAAAAAAGGGGCTGCAACGGATCTGAAAAAAATGGATCCACATTCCGACACTTTTCTACGTCACAAAGACGTCTACTCCGCTTATTGGTCAACTCTCCACCTATCAGGGGAATGAGCCACGGCCACGTGCATTGCCAAACCTCTCATTCGCATATAGGCTATCGGCAGGCTACCCCAGTCACATCTGTGTTTTTTCCTGCTATTGCCAGGATGTCTAAGCCAGTTAAACCACGGACATGTTTATGAACTTCTCTCAAGTCCAACACGGATATGCCTCCAAACTAATGCTACACCCGGGATCAATACCAACCATCCGGGGACCAGGCCAGTGAGGACACATCCAATTCTGAGCTGTAAGTTTTTATTTAGCGGTGTTTTTCCTGATAAAGCTATCTCTAGCTTGTAGTTGTAATGTAGCATGTAGCATGTAGCATGTAGCTTAGCCGTATCAATGTCGCCTCAACCCCAACTAGTAATCGGTTAGGTGTTTATATGTTCTTGTAACATTTTATTTGTATGCTCCGCAGTCTTTGCTTTGTCTTTTATTTAATTATCAGGCATTTGCGAACATGTTCAGACTGCGTAATGGCGATCTGTGTGAAGGCTGTAAAGCCACGCCTAGCCTAGCCGATAACACAAGTATTTATTCTCCTATGTATTAGTATTTTGTATCCTCTAAAAAATCATATTGAGTAAGTATTATATAACAAACGTAATCTTCTGGAGGTAAGTGCCGTTTTTTCCAGCGTTATGTAAAAGCTTTGTGATTGTAGTCTGTAAGAACGATCAGATATCATCGATCTGTAAGCTAAGCTACGCTAAACTACGCTAAGCTAATGAGACATGCCGTTTTTTGCAGCGTTATATGGAAAAGCTTTTGCATGTTTACTTGTTTGCGCACGATGAATATAAATGGGGGTGTGTTAGGATACAACACTGTATGTATGTATGCGAGGGGACACACACCACGAGTAAAACGGAGCTAAAGCACTGGTATGTTGTTGTTGACGACATGCATACTAATCTAATCCACTTTTTTTGTTGTGCTTTTTTAACATTGCACAGGCTACGTGGCCAACTTGATGGACCTCATCTTCGACCAAGTCTTTGTGGACCCTGCACCATTATGAGCAACCTGACAGGGAGGAGGTCATCGCCGGGTATGCCACACGGTTCAATTTGGCTGCTGTCTGAACCTAACATAGACATTTCACGGATCAGAGGACAACGCAGGCCGAATCACCACTCTGCTCCTCTCTCCAAGGAAGCCCCAGCACCAGCTTACAAAGCTCCTGTTTTTATGGGTTCAAATAACCGTTGATTTTGACAATAAAGTTCCGAGTTGATATCAAGTGTGTCGTGATTATTCATGTTGGGATGGGTAAAGAATATTCTGATTTCACAAGCATAAGGTTGTGTGTGAACTTTCCAACGGTTGTTGCACGATGTTGGAAGAAAAGGACTGTAAACTATTAAACGCAATGAGGCCAAATGTCTCCCTGTATAAATATATATATATGTATCGCTTGTGTTTGCGTTACAAACTCTAAGTTACAAACTGTACACATTGCATTCTTGCTAATTAGCCAAAATATGAATGGAATAAGTAGCAAGCATCGTAACAGAGTAAAAATAAATAGGGACAACAGCTTGTCAACTAACCATTCAGAAACGTCCTGCTGCAACCGAGATGTTTTGCACTCCACCAAAACCTCCGCTGCTTCAGTTTCTGGATTCAATTGATAATATGCTTGAACACATGCATTGCTCTGAGATGACATGTGTATTCCAACACTCGTAATCACAGCAAGCATTGGTAACGTGACTCTCGCCGGCTCTTCTGGCTGGGGGCGTGGTCAGCTGCTGCTCATTAATTTTCATAGGCAGGTTGGAATAAAGCGAAAATGAGCGAAACGAAGGGCATGGCTAAAAAATGATCTGTTTGGTATTTTGAAAAATAAAATGTATAAATAACCTTATATAGGTATGGTCATACACTATATCATTTAAATATAGCATGATAGGTCACCTTTAATAATCAGTTGCATTAATTTCTTATGGCTCTATCTGCCAGCTTTTCCTCAGTCTTTTCTTATGATTACATTTTTCCACGGGCCAACAACAATTTCCCTCAAAGAACAAACGTCGCAAGAAAAAAAGTGCAAAAGGAACCATCCATTTGAAACTCAGGTTGCTGCTCTGTGATGCAACTAAGCCAGATACTTGGCATCTCACCTTGGGTGCAAGTTCATCAATGTTTGGGGTCAGGCTCTGAGCTGAGGAAGGTGTGCGTGCAATATACCGGCGGGCCAGATCTAATAGTTATTTTAAAATGATCCTGCGGGCCGAAATTAAATCCACCAAGGGCCTGATTTGGCCCCCGGGCCTTGAGTTTGACACATGTGCTTAGAGCATTGAGAGTGAATGAAGAAATGTTATCTTTAGACCCCCTACGTGACTTAAAGACATCCTGTAATGGCCAAGAAAGGAGGAAGCTAAAAGCTAGATTCAGCACTCTGAGAAAAGGGAAGTAGATGAAAGCTAATAAAGGAAAGAGAAGAAATGATAAGGCTTTACTAAATCCTGTCTAAAATCCTCATGTTGTGGTCTAAACCACAACATGAGGATTTGTTAATGGCAATACATTATAATACATTTATAATTTTTTTGTGAAATAATAAACGCAAATCACCGTATCCACACAGAGACACATTTTGGGTTCATGCTCCAGCAATTTGGATATTAATTACAAGGTTTACAATGTCAAATTTGAGTTTAACATCCACACTAAACACAGAACAGCAGGGTTTTGTATGCATGCAGTAACAGAAAACAACCAGACAACATTCCTAGCTTCAAGTCTAAGCCCTGATGTTGAGGTTATTTGATTTACAGATGATCATATCAAACAATGTTGTCCCTTAAAACTAAATATATTATACAATCAATATAAACAGCATTAGACATAAATTCATCCCCACAACATGCTTAATCTACTCCCCTGCAATGGGCATTAGTTCAGTCTTTAAAAATACCTCATGTTGTTTGTATAAACGTTGCTAACACTGGTATCTCCAAGTGAACAAAAAGTTCCGGTTGATTTTTAGGAACAGTTGTAAAGAATAACACAAAGACATCTTGAATAGTACAGTATATTAGGCTTAATATTTTTATTTTACTGGCTTAATATTTTTCATTTAACTTATCACTGGACAGCAAGTGTCACTGTCCACTTACTTGAAAGCTGTTTATCTGTCCTTTATGGTAAACTATGCACACATACCTCCATGACCATTGAGGAAAAGTCTAAAGTCCTTTGGGTTTTAATATTTGACTTAGAGTAAAAACTCAGGAGTCAAATTACGAAGTAGTAACAAGGCAGAAGAAAACATATGTGTGATGTCACAGTTTGTAAAATGTACGCCAAGTATGTTGACAAATAAGTGGGAAATCTAGATGTGGCCTACATTTAGCATAGTATGTCTTTAGCTATTACAACTGAACCTAAGGACCCTGAATCCTCTAACAGGAGATAGAGTTGCACTGCATGTGGAGGCTTATATACATTGTTTATAGCTCAGTAGCCAAATGAAGCAACCTGGATGCAACTGGCCGGGTGTCAGTGCATGGCTAAGAGGATTAGAGAAGATTTACCTACCAGGGTTCACACACTTGCTGCATATAACAGGTCAGTTAGCCTTGTGCGCCACATTAGCAATATCACAATGGACTAGGACAGCATTGGACCACACATGGGATTTTTCCTCCCATCCTACAGTTGAGCTTCTGGCAAAGGTCAGTGTTTAGCTCCATCTGTTTATTCCCATAGAAAGCTTCCCTGCATGTGTGTGTTTGTGTTTAAGATCATAGCGTGTTAGCACCAAGCTGCAGACGGCCTACCTTTCTTTAGCAGCCTACACCTGATCTCTAAACTCAACTAACCACAAACAGCAACTTTGGTCATCAATACACTGTATTTAGAGATCTGACCTAACTTTAGATTAAGTACCTTTCCTATTTATGAGCTTCAATCTTGAGCGGGGACAGAGTACTAAGATCTTTTACTTAAGCAAAAGTGGCATTACCAAAGTGTAGACATACTTACACTAAAAGTCTTGCATTATAAAATGTAACTAAGTAAAAGTACACAAGTATAAGCATAACAATACCAAGTAATCACTCTACACAACAGTCCATATACAAATTATATTATCGAATAATTGATGCATTATTGTTTTTAACACTTTAATTTTACAGTTGTTTAAGTTTGAGTATTTTTTACGACATGTTCTACCAGGTGAATTTGACCAAGGGATCATTAAAGTTGAATGTTTTGTATTAATATTCTGAATCTTCAATGTAACCAAAGTTATCTAATAAATGTAGAGGAATAAAAAGAACAGTATTTGCCTATAAAGGTATACATTAGCAGGAAATAGATATAAAAGTAAAGTAGGATTACCTTGTTAATTGTATTAAAGAACAGCAATTGAGTAAGTGTATGACGTTACTGTTGACCACTGGCTGTAGCAGGTAAATCACATTAACAGTAATCACGTTTATCTCAGTCAGAACAGCGCAATGTGAAGTGAACATGCTTCATCATGACCTCATATATCCTGTTGACTGCGTTTACCTGGACATTCAAGGGGATCTTGTGCACCTGCAGGTTCCTCTGGGTAAGTGTTAGCTCTGTGAAAGTGTGCCCTTTAAATGTTCTCTCAATAACACATTTTTGATAATTGTTGTACTTTTTATGGTGACTATAAACCGTCATTATTTGCATTTCAGATATGCCCATAGTAATGCCATCAAATTCATTGCCTAGGGAGAGGCACATATCAAGACACACGAGCCGACAGCAGAAACAACTTGTGGGTAAGGATTCTCATAAACTCAGCAATAAACACTGCTCAATAAATCGTTACATTTCATTAAAACATATTTAGCAGGCTTAAATATTATCAGAGATGCTGATGTGTTTTAGCTCCACAAGCAACCCTTTCACACATAGAGGCCACTACAGTGGGACAGCTTTTCAAAAGGTGTTTTCTTGTATATGCATGGGTTTTGATGGCCATAGTTGCATCATCAGCCACACATAGGACCCTATGCATCATCCCTTACACTTGCCACTCAGTGGAAAGTCAGTGTAAGTGGATGATACATTTCTCTAAAACCAAGATTGAACGACAGACAGCCAGATGGACCAAGTCCACCGACCTGCCGATATCCTGCCAATCCTGTTATGGGAAAGCGCTCCCTGCAGGTATAACACATTTGGTGACATCAAGTAACAACTAATGAATCAATATAATTCATAAATTGTCAAAGTATTGATTTTATGGTTTGCAGGAAATTATGATTATTCACCTGTCCACTAAGTGGACGTCATGCATCACTGGCTATATTTCAACTACAATTCATACTGTACTGCTGCTGTTCTTCTTGAAAATACTTCATCTGCAATATCTTTTTGGGCCTTAAATCAATATACTTATGTTATTATAATGTCATTTTAAGTTTGCACATCTTTATTTATCATTTTTTTCCAAATGTACATGTTTTCAGTTCAGACTTTAACGCATACTGTCCACCTGAGTAGACATATAAAACATTTTTTTTTCTAAATTTGAAAAAACTAGATAAAACTAAATTAAAGTTAAAATCTTGTTTGTCATGCCCCAGAGCAAACACAAACACTTGGTAAACATCCTGAGTGAGGCTTTCATAATTCATGCATGAAAGGGATGTGCATTGGTCCTTATGGTTTTTATGGGAGACAATAAAAGTGAATCTTCCGGTATCACTCTATTAAAATGTAATGACGGAAAAAAGATGATATATCAAGGTAAACCAACAACAAGCTGTATTGTCTTATCAAGTGTGTGAGGCCAAAGGTATATTTGCATATTTCTACTATAATTACACTTTACATCTGTGTAGGGCAGAGATATGATGTGTTGAGCTAATTTGACTTTATTTATCAGGTTCTGAAAGTAAAGGGTTTGCAGTCATACCAGGCAGCCCAGACCGCGAAGGAGCTCTTCATAAAAGGCTGACAAAAACCGAGAAAGAGATTCTGGCAATCAAGGCCAGGGCCGCCTGTGAGAAAGCATCATGGGAGAGGAGGTTTACGCAGCTGCAGAGAAAGCACGAGGATCTATGTAATCAGGTGTGTTTGCATGTGGTTAAAGTAGCGAGTAGTATTCAATAGTTTACTTAAGTTTAAGTAGAAATACCACAGTATAAAAATGCTCCAAGTCCTGCATCCACAATTTCATGTAAAAAAAAGTACAGAAGTATTGGAAGCAGAAGTTTTAAACATAAAAAATCCATAATAAAAATACTCACAAAGCAGAGTTGGCTACTGTCAGTGTTCTAGTCAAATGTGAGAGAATCAATAATATATATTGGTCTTTCATAGAACTGTCTAACTTATCTTGAACATTTTATGTTTCGTATTCTTTGTGGTTCATGTACTTTCTACTGTAGATATGTTTATTTGCCACTGTTTTATTATTTTAATTTTATTATTTCATTACGTAGATAACTTATTTCCAACTTTTTAAACGTTTTTTAACGCCTAAACAAACTGCTGCTATACTGTAACTAAATCATTTCCCATCTATCTATCTATCTAGAGCTGATTTTAACTACTTCACAGTTTAATCAGTAACAATGATGGCATTTTAGATCCTGATCATATTTTCATGTATGCTTTTTTAATATGTAGTTGGAAGATATCTATAGCACTACGTACTTCAGTAAATGTTCTTTGTTACTTTCCACCAGTGGTAATAATAATTTTCTCTTCTCTCTCCCCAGCTGGCCTCTCAGGCTGTGTTGGTGAGAGAGGCTGGTTGTGATGAGGAGTCGGTGGGGAACAATGGAGAAACCTTGAGGAGTGGTTCAAGTAAATGACAGTAACAGTGAGCTCATTCAGATGTTTGCTTTCTAATGCAATAACAATGTCAACTCTCATGTACGCAGGTCTCTCAAGAATGATGCACCAACACAAAGGGTCTGATGTGTCAACAAGAGGCGACGTAAGCAGTTTGTCAGGCAGCCAGTTCTTCTCATCAGTGACTCTGAGCCCAAGACCTTCCTCCTCATCTTCAGCCTCCAGGTACAGTGATTGGTAGAGAGTTGGTTTAGATTAATATTGACCATTCTCATATATGTACAGCACATAACAAGCAGCAGCTAGAGTTATATTATCTCAGCACAGTGACCTGAAAAAGGGAAACAGCGACCTCTATAGGTCACTCATTTATTGACCTCTTTAAAACGACACAGCTATATCACTTTTAAATTATGAAAACTGCACACACTGTTTTTCCTTTTTTGTATTTTTTGTATTCTTCTTTACTTTAAATGTTCCAAATGTTTACAAAATACACGTCACACTACTTTATATTTGCTCTTAACTTCTTGCTTCCTCTTACTAGATTAATGCATACACCATTATCACCTAAAGTAAATTCCATGTCTGTGTAAACTTACTTGGCGTGACCTAATTCTTTCCCTGATTTGCATAAACTGCACCCAACAATTTACGAGGGTTGTGTGCAGGACTGTTTCCTGGTTAGGAGGGAGGGAGCATTACTTGCAGGCTTCCTAATACCTGCTTCTAGGCAGGAACTTGTCCAGTACTGTAAAATCATGTTTTACTATTCAGTTATGTGCAGATTAACAGAGGCGAATAATGCAAATGATAGGATTTCCAGCTGCTATGAGGTGGATTTCACTACTTTGCTGTACACAGCTTCACATTTGCTGTACGGACGTGTCTAATTAGTCTCACTGAGAAATGCTGAATTGTAGGTGCAAGGTCATGTGTGGCTGAAAAACCTCAACAATGACAGCCCTTGGTTATAGGCAGGGTTCGAGTTATGTGGGAGCCAATGGGAGCTGAGCTCCCATAAGGAGGGGTCTGAGTTCCCACGGACGCAGTGAAATCATACATCTGTGGGGGAAAAAAAATAAACACAGATAGCAAACATATTTAAGAACACTATAATCCAGGCTGAAGACTTTTCTTTTTGTCGCTGCTTTTAATTGAACTATTCATATCTTAGACTGCACTGTAACTTTTATCCATGTATTTCTTCTTTTAATGTTTATTTTATTAGCTTTTCTTTTTAATGACTGATTTTAAATGCCATTTTCTTAATGTCTTTCATTTTTTGTAAAGCACTTTGAATTGCCTTGTGTTGAAAAGTGCTATATAAATAAACTTGCCTTGCCTTGCCTTGCCTATAATAACATTACAAAAAAAGACAACATATAGTAAAATAGATAATAATATAAAGCAGTCATTTACATTGAAACAGAATGCAATAAAATATAAAATACGTGCAGTAAGCAAACCAGATATTGTCAACATTGTGTGCATGTAATGCATAGAGCCTATGATGTTGCTGAGGTGAAGGTAAATGTATTTCACTGGACATAAAAGTAAACCCTCTCTCCCTCCAGTGTGAGGTCATGGAGGTCGTCCAAAGGTCCTCACCGGGTTTTTGTTCCCCATTCCCCCATGGACCTGGAGCTGGGTCACCGGGTCAGGATCATGCTGCCGTCGGGACGGGTCAGCACGGGAACGATCCGTTACCTGGGCCACCTGCAGGGGGAGGCAGAGCTCCATCTGGGGGTGCAGCTGCTGACACCTGATCACGGATTGCATGGTGGCAGCCACAGGGGACACAGCTACTTTGAATGGTAACTGATCTCATTTGCCTACTGTGTGAACACAAGCAACACGTTGCATCTCAGGGTGTGTGACCTGGCATTCAGTGCTGCTCCGGGATTTATTGGGTTCCCCACTGCGTCACTCGGATATCACATTACATATTTATAACTTTGCTATGAACTAGCTGGCAGGATCGTCTGCAATTAAACTCTTATTGTCGAACATCTGGCTCGTTGAGTTAAGGCATAAGACTACAGCCCGTAGGTATTCAGCTGCCTCCAGACACACTTACTCAAATTCTTTGCACTTAGTGGTAAACATGTCAACTGCTCAATAACAGCCTTTCGAGGTGAAGCATAAACCTGTCATGTGAAGTGTGAACTAATTTGCCTGTAGTGACACATTCTTCTCCTAGTTCATGGAAACAGGTTTCGTATGTAGTCTTCTCTTCAAAGACCCAGTAGGGAAATACAAAAAACACATGAACTACACATGGGAAATTGAAAACAATATCTTTAAAACTAGGTCTATGTGGCTTTTCTTTACCTTCTTGTGACTAAAGCTCATTAACTCATGAATATTAACTTTTAATGTATGACTTCAGGACTGTAATGGAAATATGTCTTCATAGCGATATCTTGATGATTTTTCAGTAGTGTCTGTATTTCATTTATGTCTTAAAAATGTGTTATTTCTCTCCCTTAAAGCAATCCTGGCTATGGCGCCTTTGTACCTTTCCACAAACTACTGATGGCCTGGGAGTGACAGAAGTACAGACTCCTGATTTAGAGCCAACTGGATGCATGGCAAGAGGGCCAAGAAAGCAAAAGAGTAGTTACATTAATTCATTCTAAACATGTATTATAAAGAGATAAATCTTTGTATCAAAGTATTTAAAAAAAGTGTGTATTGTCTTATGTCTTATTGTCTTATTCCCAATAACAATACCTTGTTGAATACTTCTGTTTTGTGAGCTTTGGTACCCAGTAATGTTGGACTTGCAGAAATAAATGACTGTTCTTTTGTTGAGTTAGTCGGTGGATTAGTCCTCTCACTAAACAGGCCATACAGTGTCTTAGTCCCACTGAAAAATGAGAGCAAGGACATGTTTGGTTGAAAAACTTCAACAATGACAGCCCTTGGTCATAGGTCATACAAACAGGTTGTGCACTGTGCACAAAATCTGCTTCATGCCCTAAGCTAAACACTTAAACATGCTCACAATGTTAACAACATGTTTGTGTTTAGTAGGGATTTTTACCACAATTGTGTTATTTTAGCCTGAAAACATGATCAAAATGTAAATGTAATCAAAATCAATCATATAGTTGTCAAGCTTACTGTGTAAATCAACAGGAACTCAAGAGCAGCCATAAACTGTGTTAATTCGATGAGTATTTTATTTAAGTGAACATAGAAACACACACGCAGTCTGACCGCCCCCCCCTCAGGCAGTTCTTTTATTCAGCTTGTAACATCAGTGAACATTACTCAGTTTGTAAAACTCCAGACTTTTAAGAGAAATGATTGAAATAAGAGACCTACTTGTGAAATTGAGTAAGGGAGTTTGGTAGAAAGATCTTAGGCAATGTGTTATGATGTAAGCGAAAGTATTTGCCAATATTAAGTTCCTGATAAACTTTAGAGACCTATTCACAGAGGCATTAGCCAAGATCAAAAAAGTACGACACACTCCATTTCATACATTTTTATTTTTAATATGTTTTTTTAAGACATGCTAACTGTAAATTGATCTAACAGAACATATTTACACAACACTTGTTCCGGGTTTGTTTCATGAAACTGATGCAGATTTACAGGAAAGTTGATGACACACAGGGAAATGACACACAGGGAAATGACTTGCGTGTACTCTATACAAGTCTTCACAGTTTCCTTGTTCCTTATGATTCATTATAAATACAATTTTGGAGCAGGGATCCAGCTTCAACCAGCCTAATGTGGCTAAAGCTTAAACAATACAACATACTTATTTCTCAGGTATAATATAGAAACACCCAATTTTCTGGAGAACTAGAGTGAAATAAAAATACAAAAATAAAACTTTAAACAGCCATTTCTTATTGCATGAGAACCTTTTTTGGAAATAGATTAAAATATATAACATTTGACACAATATGCATCAACAGTCAAAACTCTCGAAGCACTAGGCTTAACTTTTTTTGGTAAATTTCATCGAAATGATTGGATCACAAGGTCACATTTGACTATAATGTCATACACATACATTGAACAGATGCCTTAACTGTTCATAAATAGGAAGGCACATTTGCAATTCTGCATTGGCAACTTAGCAACTAAATATATTCAAAGGCTTTATCACAATCGTGATCATTCATCCCAGATCAAATGCACGCTCAGTGATTGTGCTCTTATGTTTTTCATGTGTTGTGTCTTGATATGTGTCTATGTTGATGTTACACATGGAGCTGCTGTGATGCAAGTCAAATTTCCGACTTGATCTGACCATTAAAGTATTATCGTATCGTATCGTATCCATAGACACAATTAAGCTTTTCAAGCAAATCCTTGTTTGCTTTGATAGAGTCAACACAAATGTTAAGGTAGTTCTGACTTAAAGGAAAGCAATGGTAGAAAATCATCAGAGGATTATCAGAAAATCCCTCTCTGAGCCTTCAGGTTGAGGATTTCCGCAGCCAGTTTCTCCGCATTCGTCACATGAGGATACATTTCCATGACGGTATCCACCTGACTGGGGTTGAAGATGGCTTGCAGTTTCTTACGGAGATCCATCCTTTTTTGTGGGTCAAACGCATCAGGGGATCCATGCGTTGGGCCCCAGGAGTGGTACTGCTGGCTTTTGTAAGAGCCGCTGTTGGAGTGTGAGGACTGGGCCGAAGAGGGGAGACTACACGGTGTCCTGGCTTGGGGCAACCCCTGAAATGGATCTGACCAGTAACTTTGCTGATGATGCGGGGCTCCACCGTAATGCTGATGGCTGTTTTGGGGAGGTACACTAGGCGGGAACATTTGAGGAGGGTAGCTGTCATATTGGGAATGACCCTTGCAGTCTGGGTTTCCATGAGGTTGCTGGTAAACTGTTGAGGGGCCTACATGGGAACAGCACCTGCAAGACTGGCTGCTGTTGTTGTTCTCTAAATGCACTGGGGCCTGTCTGAGTCCGGCGAGGGCACTTAGCTGCTGGGGCCTGGGTCTGGGGTTACTGAGGCAATGCGAATAGTCAGAGTACTGACTGTCATAAGAGCCAAGGCCAGAATCAAGGTACGTACTGTGAGAGACGTTGGCATAGTAATGATTGGGCATGGAGTGCATCCCAGGCCAATCTGTGTGACACTGGCTTACAGGACAGGGCATTTGATTAGGACTTTTTCTCTGATCCTCCCAGTACAGCAGTGTATTTTCACAAACCTGACTGGGATGTGAAGGACTTTGCCTGTTCTTGTGTGCTCTTTGGTAGAGTCTAGAGGATAGGAAAAGGCATTATGAGCAGCATCGGACTGGTGCTGTCTTGGTGATAATCTGGCATTTCTTTCTTCTTTTACAGTAGAAATCTGGGCTTTTTCTCTCAGTTCATCCGCCAAGGACAGGTAAGACTGGTTCGACCGCTCTGGATGATAGAACTTACATTTGATGCCGTAAGTGCATTTTTTGTCTGAGGAAAACAAAAACAGATACACAAAGATAAGTTAAAGGTCATGTAATTTAGGATACAGTTTACTTCCTTGTCTAAATCTTAAAATAGCAGAGCTCGGTGCTTATCAAATCTTACCATAAGGACAGAGCTGTCTCTTCTGCTCTGTAGGCAGAGGATTTTTCAGCAGGAAGTTGTCAAGACTGGGGCCATGGCGACCCGAGGGTCAGGGGGCATGAACCTGGGGGAAAAAAATGATAAATTGCTGATTTCTTTCTGTATTTGAGACAAATCAGCTGGGTGCTGCATGATTATCTGTTGCTTACTTGTCATTCACAAAGGAGAACATGAGAAGCCTCTCCTCGATGCATTTCTTCCACTCAGGTCTTTCTCCTTGGAGGTCACGGTAGGTGTCATTGGATACGATCACTCCATCCGACTCATATGCCACCTTGACGATAAAGCGGTCATCATAGCAAACCACCCGCTTTCCACCAACACGGCGCGATGGAGTGAAGACCAATATCTTCCTTTTTTCAAGCTCCATCAAAAAGTGTTGATCTGAAAGTGCAAACAATCACTGTTGAAATGGCTGTGGAGAGTATATAGCAGGCACATGTTCTCCCCTATTTGTTGACCGGTACATAAAGAGAATAGCTTTGTTATGTAACATGACACACATTTGCCATGTTCCAAAACCACATGTACAAGATACATAAACCACTGAGCATTTTACAAAGCCACAACAATCAAATAAGAAAGAAAAGACGTCAAACAAAGTATCACCTGTACAAACATAACTATCTAATTTGTACATTATATCATGTTACTCTACCTGTAATATGACTAGGTACAAAATATGAGTTAACACACAATACGTAAGTGCTTTTTAGGTCATTCGAAAGTCAAATGAACCATCAAACCTGAATGAATGAACAAGAGGCCACGTCTCATGATGTTTGGTATGCCTGAGCAACTACTTTTCAGACAATAAAGCCACTTTTCTAACTGAGTGTCTCTCAGGTAGACTGTCTTCACCTAAGCTCTTTAAGTACACTAGGTGTGGAAGAAAAACACAGCAGCTGTACTTCCTGTTGGGGTTTTTCCAGGAATTAATGCAGGCTGAATTTTACTTCCTTGTTCACGGATTGAAAATAGAACCTTTGGATTGCGCCACCCAGGCTCACACTTACTAACTCGTGAGAGCCACAGGGTTTTTTGTAAAGATGTTCCACCCTTTATTATTGTAGTTTGAGATGGGGTAGTGTAGCTATGATATGGATCTGGTTTGTAAAGATACACCCAAAATGTCAGTGATTCAGCAGTCTGAAATGTAGAGCTGTTCACTGTGTTCCTCTGCAAGAGATTATCACACAGATGAACCCACAAAGAAACTATTGCTTCAAATAATTGTCAGCATATGGAAACATCAGTTGGGAGCCAATTGGGTAAACCTGTTGCCCAATATTTAATTGTTGCCTAATGGCTTTGGCATGAATTCAGTGTTTAACATTGAACATTGAAACAGTGGCTAGGTCAGAGATATACAAATATATAAAAAACATGTCTATGAAGTGTTTTGCTCAAAATACCAAACAGATCACCCATTCTAGCCATGCCTCATATCCCTCTGTTTCACTTCCTGTTTCAAAAGCGCTGATTTTGGGGTATAACAGTTTAAAAAGAGAAAGATTTAAAAAAGAGGGGGCTGAGCTCATGCGGGAGATGATTCTACCGGCAAATACTGCGGTGATGAAATGCCATATCATGGATTATCAAGGATTATTTCTGAGTATGGAGCTCAAAAGCTCAAAAGCTCAAAAGCTTTCTCTCTTGCCGGTTATACCACAAGGTGAGTTCCTTTTTATTTCTGCTTCTTCACACACATGCTCTCCAGCACAGGTTAGCTCTGAGTGTTAGCGATGCTAATGTAAACACAGACCATATTACATCCAAAACAGTCGGGCATTGTTTCTGATAGCAACGTTTCTGATAGTGCCGTGGGTTGTAAAGCCAGCCTACATTTCCGATATTACGTCATATCGGACGCAAATCTGGATCAGCTCCGTTGTAGCCCCGTTTTTAGAGATTTTGGTACGGGGGAAAAGGGAAAGGGTTTCATTTTCTGACACTGCGTGAGTTCCCTGACACACCGGAGACACATATTGATGTATAAAAGACATCAAAAAGTGCATTTTGCATGATAGGTCCCCTTGAAATGTCACATTCATACATCACACAGACAATGCAAAAGAACAACTTGTTTCTGAATAGTTAAAGGAAGGGGTAAACATTTTGGAAAATCACAACAACACTAAACCTGACTCATTCCATCTTGTTTGTTTAATCTAACCAAACACAGTGTAAAAAAACAATTCATTTAAATGAGGATTATGTGTTGAATTACTTCTTGTGTGGAGACTAAATCCCTTGTAAAATATCCCATTTATATATTCACACCTTAATCTCAGTTTTGGCATCTCTGTACTCACCTAAGCTAACCAGCGCTTAGCAGCTCTTACATCGGATCACTGAAATTGCGGTTTGTCTAGACTGCCTTTTTATTGGCAGTGAGTCAGTAAGACTTACAAAATGCGAACAAAATATTTTTTTCTGTGTTAGGTACATTTGATATAAGCATAACCACAATTTCTAACCGCCGTGCAAGCTATGCACTCTGTCATACAGCCCAGATATTCATCACTGAACAGACTTTAATTATTTGTTTACTATCTCCAATGGATGTTCAGAACATGTATGAACAAATCAGTTTGAACACATTTTGAAACGACTGTATTGATCAACATTGTCAGTGAGCAAATCTGTAGCTTTTAGCAAAAGAGCTACTAAGCCGAAGAAAATCTTTCGTACACATTAAATTAATAGACTGTTGCTATTGAGCTATAAAGCTAGTTTTTACTGAACCAAATAACAGTATGGAAAATAAACGATCTGCAATTCAGAAAGCCGCAAAATGTTGGGCCTTGGTAATTAGAGATGAGTTTTTTTACTTTTGTATATACTCAAGTGCATTTGAATGGTAATCAGGCCACTTAGATAAAAAAACAGTGCATTTGAATGGTAATCAGGTCACTTAGATTAAAATAACAGTGACTACATCTTTGAACTCAAGTGAGCCGACTGAGCGAAGTGATTAGGATGTGCCCCTCTACTCTCTCCTGATGCTAAGAGTACAAGTCCAGTCCCGTAGCCTAACCTCACCTAGTTAGTCTAGTTGATCGTTTGACTTCAAGGGTTCAAGCCATTCAAATGAAAAAGGTCAGCCTCTACTTGGTCATGGCTTAATCAATGCGATTGTTTCTGCTTTGACTGGGAAGGGTTTGTTGGCTACATCAACATCAGTAGTATCTGTCTGCTTGGTTGTACACTTATAGGATCCTCACCTGTTATCGGGGCATCAGGTCTGGGCTGCTCTTTGCGCCAAGTTGGGACAAACACAGTAATGGTATTATGACCTCTGTCCAAGAAGAAGTTTACTGCGAGCTGGATGCCTCGACATGAGAACACTTCCTTGTTGCCATGACTGTAAAAGAAAGAAGTCGGGTTGGATGAGCTCAAATCATTTGACTATAAATAAATTGAAAGAGAGAAGTACAAATTCCATTGATCTGTGTAAACAGTAAACACCACACGCCTTCAAATGTTCTTTCAGAGGGAACCTTCCCTCTGGGCTATCATGAAGAGAACTTCCTTTACAACAAGTACAACGTATTGGAGGGTGGAGATTTGTAGGTGTGTGCCTAGAATTTGCATATTGCAGCAGTGTCTTTGAAAAAAAACATGCACAGGCAAGGTGGTAAACGCCCATTTTAAAGTGACACAACAAAGCATGTTTCAGGGTCAGGGTTGAATGAAAACAAGGCAATGATTGATTCAACTAAATTCCACAAACAATTGACAGGCCGAGGGTTAACAACACTTGCTTTATTCGTCATATTTATGTTGTAGTTTGTAAATTAGGATTTAAATCATAATAATTAATCCAATAAAAGAAGAAAAAAGCTTTAGATTACCTCATAGCAACGTTGCTGCCATCAATAACAATAGGTCTCAATTCGGCATCTGAATGATTCCACTCCACTGGTTTCTGTGTGATTCGGGAGGGTCCAACAGCCCAACTGGGGGGCAGCAGAGAGTCTTTTTGGCTCCTGTCCTCGCTGTCGGAGCCACAGGGTGCCGTGACGGTCCTGCTCCGAACCAGCTCCCCCAGCACCGAGTTAGTGTCTGTGTTCAGGTCGAGCTTTTTCAGAGCAGCCCTAACCTCTGCTGAGGAGTACCCCAGCTTCCTGAAGAAGTCCACTCTGAGACTCAGCTCCTCGCTGTCGGCCTCCAGCAGGTCGAACGCTGGGCTCTGGCTGGGAAGTGTCTGATCCATCCTGGAGCATTTGGGCCTCTTTTCATCAGCATAGAAGACGTGGTGGATACTCATGGACTGACTGGAGGAAAATTACATTTAATTAGGGTTAAATGTTTATTGACTGAATCCAGTTTTGTATCATGTTATACACCCCCCCCCCAAATTCTGCCAGGTCCATTAATCATCATTTTGATTTGGATGTTCTTAGTATTATATTAAAGTACATTTTGTATTTTGTTTGTGAGTGTTTAGCAACACAACACATTTCATGATGTCACCATCCGGCTCAAGGATACAGATTTTTTTTTATAGACAAAACTATTATTGATTGATCAAGAACATAATAGGCTGATTAACATAATATAAAACTAATATCACTTAATACTTTAAATTACTTTTTTAAATGAAGTATTTCCATAAATAATTTCCTGTAAAGGCTACCAATAATTTCCATCACTTCTTCATATGCTCTTGTGATAATAATCAATTGGCTTTTATGTTATTATGTGGGTGTACGAATATGCATAATCTCCACATAATAACAATTAATTGTATGTCTATGTCTTTAAACGTGTATTGTGTCACATTTGAGAATGAGAGATTAAAATAACATGCAAATAGCTCACATCACCTACCAACAGTTCCAGGTATATGAGGGCCTGCTTAGACTTTACTGTAAAACTTGCTTCCTCTCATGTTACAAAGTGACAGCTGAACAACAGGAACTCTACGCCGCTTCACCGTATCCATTCTCGGCTATGATACTTTTAAACGACAAATACACACCCTACAAGGAGGAATCTACCTGACTCAGGTACGTTTTCCAACGGGATATTTCCGCTGCTAACCGGCAGGCATTCTGGGTAACATCTCATACCGTGAACAAAAGTTAAACCGAAAACTCACCTTGACTGCTCGTGTCTGTCTCCTCGTGTCCTGTATCCGCGCAGAAGTCTCTCAGTCAGTCAGAAGTCCCTCACAAGTCCCATTAATGTTTGGATGTACAGTAACTTTGACACGGTTCAGACTTTGTAGCGCCTCCCTCGTAGAGAATAATTTCTTCCCCTTTCCTCCTGCTGACGGAGGCATGCTGAGCCTTGAAATATTTGCATATCAGAGATAAGATAAGGTGCTGCTTTTCCTTTGGCTGTCAGTCAGTAACGCAATAGTACACCGGTTATTTCCTTTCACTCCGTGTGTGTGCGTGCGTGTGTAGTTTTACTATGTCTTTGTTGTTGCTGTTGACCCTTCAGGCGATATACGGAATAAAACAAAAAAACAAATGAAAGCAAGGAATCTGAAGTATTATAGATGTAGCAACCACAATTAAAATCACATCAGACCAAATTAAAAATATAAAAACTAATTTATTTCATTTAAATATCATTAAAAAAAGATTAAACACTATATATAATATACTGAGGTTATATTTGGGATGTATGATGTTCACTAGTTTATAATACATTTTGATTGACCTCTTTTATGGATTAAACGTTGTGTGATGGGAAGATTCATGTGAGGAACCATTAGTTTGGGGCATATTATAAAATGGTTGGTGGTGTTGGAGTTAAGCTCAAAGTTTGTTACTGGAACAAAACTTCTCTCTTTTTTGTTAGAGTAACCTTACACCTATATTAAATATCTGTGAATCCCCTCTTCTACTTTTGATATTGCGAAAGAAAAACATATATACGACGCCCCTTGTGGATTCAGGGTATAGTGACAACATTCATCCAACGTATTTTTAATTTTTTAGTATTCTGATTTTTGTTAATGTTAATTTTAAATTGATACAAATAGTCATTGTAAATTATACTCTTAGAAAAGATAATTGAGAAATATATGACAAATGCATCACAATTTAGTCATACATATTTCTTTAAAATGAAAATGGTGACATAATTATAATATTGTATGTTTCCGGTTTTTTATGTGGCAGGTGTGGAAATATGACTTAATATGTAACTGAGTATTTTGAGGTAGGCCTACATTTAATGCTAATTAAACAACTTTTGGCAGAAATTGTATTCTAAACAGTTGGAAAAAACAACCCACTTGTCAACAGCACATGATTTTTTTGAGGTGTTTCGTAATTGTAGAGGAAGTGTCAGACATGATGAAGCAGAGTCAGGACTTTATCCTGATGTGAACGTCCCCCTTTAACTTTGAGTGATGTGTTTACACAGTCTCTAGTTTCGATGTATTAAGTCATCTATAATTATTCTTAATTATTTAACTTTCTTTGTGAACTGCATTTCATTAAACCAGTAGTTTAGCCATTTTCGTGTATGTCATTCTTGAAACTATAAAAAATGGACATAAAAAGATACATAATGATTTGTATACTACCGTTTCTTGTTTTTCTATTAACCATTTTGATCGCTATATTAATAATTTCACGCGCACTGTTTCATACAGTGTTAAAAAGGTAGGTTATAAGTTTAACACTCTTTTGGTTGTAAAGATTAAATAAATCAGATGTTTCATAACTCAAACAGGCTAAAAATGTTCAACTTATATTATTGTTATGTGGGGTATCTTATCTTTTTAGGTTTATGTATGACCTACTGAAAAAACGTGAATTTTTCTGAATAATTATTCGTATTATTAGCTGCCATGTGACTTGTTTTTATTTTATTTTGTTATAATTTCATATCACATGTACATTGTAGCCTTAGTTAACCAAACCAGATGTCTCTATCTTTTCTGTAGTTCATTAATTAATGTATGCTTATTAAGTAATGGCTTCACAAACACATAGTACTATCAAACTGATAAACCATAGCTCACCTTTAGACACACTTAACAAGGAAACACAGGTTGGGTTAGTGGAAAAGCAAAGAGAAAAATGTTTCCTTTTTGATGTTATAAAAACCTGATTCAGAGCAGATTAAGTTCACCTGTGGCTCCACCCAGAGCTTATCAGGATCAGGGCAAACATGGAAGACTTACAACACACAATAATGCATTGTTAATAATAACAACCCATTCAGATGACACATAGGAATACAATGCTCTGTAGGGTAACTCCATCTGTTACTGGTGACAACAGTTTTATTTAACAAAGCACTACCAGTATAAACCCAAATGAGTCATATTATTAAAGGTCAAACATTGGACTATTTTGGGATGTAACTGCACCCACACACACGTCACTAAATAAACTGCACATTCTTTGTTTAAATGACTTACTGCCTCATACTCAAACAAAATTACTCCATAAATACGTTTACAATATTGAAAACATTTATGACTTTGCCATCCTAAATATACTTTTACAAATACAGAATGGAGCAGTGGGACCACATGAAAAGAGGAAATACAGTACATTTGACCAAATCCTAAAGGTTAATACCACACATTGTCTCCCAAACTGGGTAATGCAAAACCATACTGTACCTACATACGAAATCACATTGAAACACCTCCATATTTAAAATTTGACGGCATCTTCCTAGCCTTTTTAACCTGTTTGTATTCATGCACACTGCAACCAACGACCCTTTACACGATTGTTCTATACATTGGCCACTAGATGTCACCCACGCTTCATGTGAACACACTTTACACTCAATGCGGAGTTAATGGAAGACGTTGGTCTGCAGATAGTTGTGGTCTCAGTAGGCCTCTGGTTAAGCTGTGAAGTTCTGTGTGAGTACGAGTGTGGGATGTGTGTGTGTGTGTGTGTGTGTTCGCATGTTTGTAAACAACCCTTTGTGTACTGGGTTGATGGCATGGTCGAGTGGGATCACACGGCTGCAGCTGGTTAATGGCATACAGAGTTGAGTTCCGGAGAGTGAGAAAGTATCAGGAGCCAGTTTGCCAGGCGGTTGCCTCTTCTGAGGCCACACCACCGGCCCCAGGTGTCTGCAAGGCCTGATATTACTGCAGGGCAATGAGCTGCAACCAGTCACGATGAGTTGGGGTGAATACACACGGCTCACACACACACACACGCTCAAACACACATACATTCAAGCTCAGACTAAAACACAGAAAGATACAGAGAGCAACGTCAAGTCTCCCCTTTGTACTGGTGAGTTTTTTTAATCCGATCTACAAAAGCTCCGGCCAGCATTGTGTATTGTTTTATAATTGTGGTAAGATTTATTGGAAGCCATCATTGGCATCCAAAAAGCTTTTGTTCAGTAATGCAAATGTCAACCCTTGCTGAGAATCCAGGTGTGCAAGATCGGACGAGATTAGTCCAGATTGGGTATTGTGAACATCAAACGCTTAGTGCCTTAACATCTTGGGGGGGGCATTGCCCCTCTCAAAGGCATATCTTTTTCCTCCAGGCAGGTGTAGTTTGGCAGGCTTGTTAAACCCGAGACAGTTGATCAAATATTCAGCCAGGCTCATTGTGCTGCTGAGCTTTTGGATGTCTCTGGGACAGTGCAGTGCTGATACAAAACAGCTGTAGTGCGTGCCTCAGTGCTAGCCTCCCTTTGCTTTCCCTTTCTCGATGACTGCTGTGTTATCCGTCTGTCAGCGAAATTAATTTTTGTATGATTTCCTTAAAAATAACCAAAGTAAAGAAAGGCAGCCTTTAACTGGAGTAATCCGTCTTGCGCCAATGGTGTCAAAGTGATTCACGATTTCCAATTTAGCCGTGTTTGAATCTAAAGTAAATCAGACAAGGACGGCTCCACCCTCTGTGCAGCCGGACGACAAACCTTCAGTGACAAGAGCTTTCAAACTAACATATCCCCCACCCCACATTCATCTTGTTCATTTATTACTTAAGACACCCTCTGCTTGTCCTACATAGATCAGCAAGCAAGGACCCCTGGTATTGTGTGGGGTTGCAGAGAAGGCATTAAAGCTGCGTGCTGTAGCACTGATTGATCGGACGAGATCAGACAAAAGAGCAGTGGAATGGATAGAGCTCGGGTTTTTAACTCTGTTTAATTACATTTGCTTTGATTAGTGACAACTGAATTCCCTGAGCAGGATGTGATCACAATTTATTGAATACTGCAGTCTGCTGATCATTAGACATCCATCCGCTGTGATATACTCTTAAGGGCTTTCATTAATCCTCGCATCACATACACCGACTGTTTCTCTAAATGGGAGTGGCTTATATACCTTCTTACTGGCCATCAATCAATTATATATTTTTATTTCTTGTGCCTCTTTAAGATATTATTTTACTGACCATATGTCGAGTCATTGCCACACTGTCAAACTACAGACTTAATAGAAAGGTAACTTAATAAGATTGGTGCTAAATCAATATATATGTTTTACAATGGCACTACATTGCCAGCTCCCAACCCCAAAACAAAAAGGGGCAACCTGCAAAGAGTAGTTACATAAAAGCTATTGCCCAGAGGCATACACTTAAACAAAAATCAATCAAGCTTGGACAAAACGGATCAATTTCTTCATATAGAGATTGAATCAGAAGAAATATAATCTAAAACCTTTTGTACCTGAAGTGTCATGTGTATGTCCATTTCAAAATGAAAGTGCTGGGCATGTTGTGATGCAGATCTGTTTGATGTACCCTCAGAGCAAGAACAGGAACACAGGAATGGCTTTCATGATTGCTGACTTTAATGATCTTTGGAGTAGAAAGACGATCATAGAGCAAGGAATTTGAATAAGAATGTACAGAGGGGCTAGTTTTAAGTTTTTCAATACGGCAGGATTTTGATTTCGTAAATTATGGCCCCATTTGGAGTAAAATAGATAGTCGACAACGTTATACATTTTTTTTTACTGCAGGAAGACCTTGTGATTGTCAGGTTACTACCACAGAGTTGTCCTGTTTGTTTGCCTTAAAAAGGTAAACAAGCAGCCCTCACTTCTGGTTGCAAAAAAGCGACGGCCAAAAACCAAGAGTTTTATCCATAGCCCTCAAACCAATAAGTTATGTCCCTGTGTCCACTTATGTTATGCATGTAACCCATGTGTGTATTGTCATCACATTTTTCTAATGTTTAACCTCTGAACTTACACCCATTTGTGGCTTATATGTCAAATCTTGTTTCCTTCATGAGGAAATACATTTGTGTACCCTGAGTGAACTGAGTCTTTATCTATTCAACAACAATGCAAACACTTGCTTCCTTGCTTGAAAGAAATGTGGTCCAGCTGGCCATAGATCATTTAGAGATCCTTGTGTGTTGACTGGCTTGCAGGTGTAACCTCAGCATGAGGTCCATCCTCGTCCAGGAGCACCAACAACGCTCTGATTAATTGTTCTGTCAGTTTAGGTCATTTGTTCTTCCTTTTACTCTGCATATTACTCATCCCCGCTCCAACAAAGGCGCACGCTCACAACAGTGCAGAAGGACGTACAGGTACACAGCAGTGCACACATCACAAGTACACATGGACACAGAGATGGTCACTGGCACACACTAAGACCGACAAACAAAACCGTTTCCAAAGGCCGGCCTCATGTGTGAACGCAATTCATGCTCAGGCAGCCAGGCAACGCTCCAAGGTATTCATTACTATTGATGTCAGAATCCACAACAAGAAGTGATGGCTGAACCTCCTGCAGTCTGTACTGTTTAAAGCCGAGCTCCTCTCCCCCAGCTGTTGCTCTCTGTCTTCACTTAGAAAGGAGACTGTGATGATTAATGCACTCTCTGCTGGGATCTCAGGGAAAAAGAACCTGGAGTTTCTGCTGAAGTGTTTCGCTCACATTGAGGTGATTCAGTCGCACAATATGTGCACCGTGGAGCAACGTTGAAAAATAACAACATTGAAAATCATGACGGTGTCACATT
Organism: Harpagifer antarcticus; assembly: GCA_902827135.1. Classification (NCBI taxonomy): domain Eukaryota; kingdom Metazoa; phylum Chordata; class Actinopteri; order Perciformes; family Harpagiferidae; genus Harpagifer; species Harpagifer antarcticus. The sequence goes on along the minus strand of CADEHL010001039.1, from coordinate 1,518,862 downwards.
GTGCCATGTGTGCGGCTCAAGATAGATTCTGCTGATGCCTGTTCGGTCTTGTATCATTGTTACGGGTATATCATGGTGGTGGATCGTGTTTTATGGCAAAATAAGTAATGTTTGTATGGATGTTAAATAGAGAAAAAGAGGTGGATTTGTTCTTTGGTGTGACAGCTTTTCTCTCTTCTTTCACACATCGGGTGATTACTTTGATGCCTGTTCCCCTCAGGACTCCTGTTTGTTGCTGACGGTGCTCAGTGTTAGTGTTACTGATAACACAAACCTCAGTCGGCTAGCTGGTGCTGCTGAACGCTGGAGATACTGCTCATCTTGGCGAATGCAGCTGTTCACTCCAGTCAATGCTTGTCACAAGCCTGCAGTGTTAGTAGCTTTGTTGTTGATTAAACAACGCTTTAATACATTGTGATAGCTTATTACTTCTGCTCTCACGATAAGCATTTGCTTACAATACATTATAATCTTTGAATATTGTTTTGTTGTACCAGAAAAGCAAGTCACGATAAGAGAAAGGGGCACGCCAGTGTTGTGCCGTAGATTGAAGGCTTGCCGTGGATTGAAGCCCTGTTCGCAAGGCTGACGTAATTTCAATTATTGGGAATTTCGTCTAGTTTTCTAAGCAGAAGATCGAAATAAATGATTTACTATTGTTATTGTATCTGTGCCTCTCTCACACTGTTAATGTTCTTTTTTTTTAGACAAGGTTAATCCTGGTGTCAATAGGGAAGATCTGCACGGTTCTCTACAGCCCATGTTCAGCAGAACAGGTGGTGCAGCTGTTTATTGTTTTGCTGTCAACAATGACGTAGGCTGACACATGTTTTTAAGCAGTTCTGAGTAAAGGTGAAATAAATACTTTACATGAAGTTATTTTCGTGTTTTGTAATGTGTAATGTAATGCTTTGGAAAGGCAAAGGATAATTAAAAAAATATATATGTACATTTCACCTTTATTTTAGTTTACGATTGCAGGGATACAAATTCAGCACATGTATAATAAATTATTGTGCAAAAATACCAATGTCAACAATGATGAACACTAATATTAAGAACAATACAAATGTATTATTGGTATTCGTATTATAATTAGCTTTACAAACCTAATGTAATCAATGGAGAAGATACCACAAAGTAGACAATTTGAGTTAGGGTAGGTGTGCAGGTGAACAGCAAACACCAGTGTGATTTTGGTGACAGTACGACTATCTTGGACAAAGTTATAGTGAGGGTTCCAAATTCGGCAGCACCAACACCTGCTCTGCCACATGTGGAAGCCCCTCTTTAGTTTTTCACCTGCTGAGCACAGAGTGAAATGCTTTTGTGAGCAAACTACAGGTGAACAGCAAACAACAGTGTGAATGTAGTGACAGTACGACCACCTTGACAAAGTTATAGTGGGGGTTCCAACTGTTCAGCTGAGCATGGGCTGTAGAGAACCGTGCAGATCTTCCCTATTGACACCAGGATTAACCTTGATTAACATTAACAGGGTGAGAGAGGCAGAGATACAATAACAATAATACATTTTATTTGAGGGCACCTTTCAAAACATTCAATGTCACCTTACAATACACAAATAAGTAAAATACGTAATTGGCGTTACAATAAAAAAATGTGTTGCATAGAAAACCACAGAGGAAAATACATTCTAAGGAGCAAGCAATTCAAGTGAGTAAAGCCAGTTTGAACTAATTATTCGTTAGGCTTGATTTGAAATAACACAGTGTCTGACTATCATATGTGATATCAAGTATCAGACACGAAACACATCTTATCCTTTCACCATGTGTTCTGTGGAATAAAACATAAAAACACTGAAGTTTATTCCAATACGAAAAATGTTACAGAGTAAATAATTTAGTGGGAATGCTGATCAATGAAGAAACTCTTCAGACTTGAAAAATCTTCATGCGACTTCAACTGATAACTGTTCCTTCATACTTTCACTCAGAAACCTCATTTCAACTTTAAAATGTTACACATCTTTCTGACATTATTCGTGTTAAACAACCTTTAAATCTGATTCATACTTTTAGAAATATTAAACATTGTTCAGGCCTTGGTAAAGAGGCCTTCTTCAGATCTTAGAGTGCGTGATGTCACAGCTGGAGGACAAATTTAATTTTGCCTTCATATTTTCTTTTAAACCTAACATAATTCCCAAACCCTACATTCCTGAGACATCATTTTTCATGAGAAACATAGGAAAACATCTCGTAGCTTGAAAAATAAAAAATAAAAAATTAAGCAAAAAAATTAAACAAAATGCCTCTTGAGGGCATGAAGTGACCATGGAAACCTTTGATCTCTGGACACGTTATTAGCTGAAATATAAACACCTGTGTCAAGGAACACGATGATGTCATAACTCCAACTGACACATGTCAGAGCAGCAGACTTCAGATAATGGTTAATGGTCCTGCCCTCAACTATGTGCCATTAACACCCCTTGCAATAAAACATGATATATAACTCCTATGAAAATGGTCAAATAGTGCTAAAACTTCACATGTGTGCTAACAGTTCAGCCGTGAAGACATCTACGGGACAGTTTTGAGATTTCTTCAAATGACGTTGCCATGCCAACACAATGCTCGCCATGGAACACAGTTTTCTCATAACTTCAGTGAAAATTCTCCAAACAGCCCAAAATTTCACAGGTTTGGTAACGATGCAGCCATCAACATATCTAAGCGTATTATGGGGTGTCCTCAAATACCGTGGCCATGGCGACAGATCATTCGCCATCAAGTTAGTTCAATAGTTTGCAGTTCAAATATTCTGCTGCTTTTCCAAGCCTTTTTACTTTCTTTTCTTCTCTCATCACACATTCAAGCCCCCAGTGTTCATGTATCATTTCAATCTAAATTATTCACTTTCTTCTTACACATTACATTTCAGCATAACAATTCAGCGTCAGCTTTTCAGCATAAAGCATTCCCACTAGAAATTTCTTCAGGAATTGCATTCTCTAGTTTATTTCGTTCTTCCACTTAGAAAACTAGACGAAACAGCCAATAATTGAAATGACGTCAGCCTTGCGCGTCCCCGCGAACAGGGCTTCAATCCACGGCAAGCCTTCAATCTACGGCACAACACCTGTAAAATAAATGCAATATAGATGGTCAAAATAATAACATATTGAGGCTGGCCAACATTATCTCTGACCCCAACTATGTATTGAACAGTGAATATGAATTGTTACCATCAAATCAGAGATATAAGGTTAGACTAAAGCACTTTTTTGTTAAATCACAGGTCAGATGTACGTAAGAGGGTGTGACGACTCCTCCCCCTTCTGCCAGTCTGTGCTCCCTGCCTTGCTGTCCTCTGGCAGGTATTGGGAGTGTCGTCCTGTTCGTGCCCGCCCATATAGGGGCGGAGCTTCAAGAAGGCATAAAGGTCTGCCCAATTTGAAGGTGTATACTCTCTGATCCTGGCCAGCTGCAGCAACCTCAGCCTTCTTCCTGTTTTGGGTTTGATGCACCATCCAACATGCCTACAGCACACTTTCACACATCCACACACTGCTGAAACGACTGACAATCTTATTCTTACATACCCAACTTACTAAGGCTGGAGCCACACGAGGACGATAACGCAAACGGACCGCAATCGTTATCAAAAAAGTCTTCTGTCCACACGCAAAAGGCACCAGAAACGTGTCCGTTCACACGAGACCGCTCGAAAGCGCTGGAGACGCTGTAGTACATATGCCAGGCCTGTAAGTGGTGCTGTAGTCCTGCCACAAAAGCAGTGATGAAGACTTCCCGTGCATGGTTGCCATGGTTGCCCTTCTGTTTATTCTCCGCTGTGGACGCTCTGGCTCTTTTTCTCGCTCCCCGAGGCAAGCGTTTGCTCCTGCTGTAAATCTCTCTGGTAGTCCACCAGCAGATGAAAAACATCCACCTCTCCGCCTCTTCCAAGGGACGAGGGGACCGTGCGGCAGAGTTTCAGTTTTTTCCCCCGGTGAACATGTCCGTTAAAGTTTAAATCTTCCGGACAAAATTTGAAAAGTGCCGGTCAAAGGTCTTTGTTATTTATTGAGCTTTAAAATAAATTGATAACGACTCTATACAATAATACAAATCGGAGCCTCTCTTTTCCTCCCCCTCTTCTGACAGCCCAGCAGCTGATCTCTGAGCAGGAGAGGTGGGGCTATTGCTTCAACGTTATCAGGAAATGATTGTGGCGTAAACCATTATATATACAGTCTATGGCGTAAACACGGAACCGTTTGCCCCCCCAGAGCATTTTGTTTGCAGATCTACCCACCTTGGGACCCGTTATCGTTTTCTGCGTTTCCATGTCGGAAACGCCGGCGGTGTGGCCGAACCGTCTATCTCAGTGGTTCTCAAATGGGGGTACGCGGACCCCTAGGGGTACGTTGGAGATTTATTTTATGTTAATGAAAAAAACAAACATAATTAATGCATTTAAACAAACTACTAATAGTAGATGAACTACTTTATTCAAAGGTTTACAATAATTCTGGATAATATAATGGGAAAAATAAACAGGGTGCTCTCTTTTCCTCTCCCTCTCCTGACAGCCTGTCAGTCTCGTGCAGCTCGCTGAACCTGTAATAAGTGACCCGACAGTAAAGAATAAATATATGTATAACTAGTTTAGCTAGTTCCAGAGTAGATAAACTAGCTAAGTGTGTTAGGTCTAACTCTTAGTGTGTGTTTTGCTCCACTCAACGGTCCGTCACAGCGGGGGATCTGTGATCATGCAGAGCTGCGTGTTCTCCGTCAGCAGCAGCTGATCTGTTCTCCGTCAGCAGCAGCTGATCTGATCTCTCGCGCGTCCGGTTAGACTTCACTCGCGTTTTTGTCCAAATCTAACAGATCTAGCTAGTTCTAGTTAATGATATGACTGCCTGCTTATCAAAGGACCAAAACAATAAGTGTTGCTTGGCAACGGCGTGTGGCCGCAAAGTATAGCATATGTTTATATGAGGGGTCAAAATCCCATGCTCATATCTTTTTTTCTCTTCATTCCCCACGCCCCAAAAAATAAATAAATATACACATTTTAGGAAAAGTAATGCAGTTTGAGCAGTGTGGGTTTTATATGAACAGACTTACACATATTTCAAAACGCAAAGTGTAATAACTGCAGTTTGCCTCCCTGTCAGAATAACAAAGATCCTCAGTGAAGCACAAGCCCATGTTTCACTACATTGTACAACTCATTAAAAACATCAGTTCAATGCAACTAATGTCGTCTCAGTGTTATTGCATGATGTTAAAATTGGTTTGCCATGAATTTAGTGATGGATTGTAAACATTTGAAATGTAGCATTTAAGTGTTTCTGATGTACAATGTTATTGTTTTAATAAATCAGACACTGATGGTGCAGCGCTGTACTGTACCTCTTTATATAGGCATTTTTTCCTTAACAAATTGTTTTTGCGCTGATCAGGGGGTACTTGGCTGAATTTTTTTTTCAAAGGGGGTACATGATAGACCAGTGGTTCTCAAACTTTTGTCAATCTGACTGTTGCAGATATGACCGTTATCGTCCTCGTGTGGCCGGGGTTTAAGAGGTACTTTAAGTTAATTGTGTTAAATAAGCAACTTATTGACATATAACTCGGTGTAGCCTCTTTGTTGCCAGCCTTAAGGAAGCTTGTAACAGAGGGTCTTGAGCATATGGTCATCATACATTACATTGTCTTGCTTTCACTCAGCGCTAACAAAGCTTTTGGTGTGGGCATCACTCAAGTGTTCTAAAAGGTGCAAATATGTAAATAAGGACAATATTTGGATAGCTATAAAACCTAAAATATGGATTTGGAAATGTGGTACATGCAGAGGGATGTCATAACAAAGATTTAAACAAACTGTGCTTAAAGCAACATCTGTCCAAATCATCATCAACCTGAATAAAAGAGTGGCAAAACATAACAGAAACAGATGTTTTCATACCGAGCACGAGGCGGCACTGACTAGTATGAGTATAAAAATGATGTGAATCATATTTTATGGCCCTTATGACTGCGAGAGCCTGAAATAAGTGCTTGAATTATGTTTACAAGGCTGATATTAAAATATTCCTTCCCCGACCAATTCAATACGCTCCCTCTTTCACTTATAATTATCGGAAGCCAAACGCTGAAGAGGGAAACGATTGTTAGAGGTAAAGACTAAAGAGGTGTTTTAAAAAAAGAAATAACAGCCATCATTTTCAACTGTCACGCTGATCTTTCTCTCTTCTCCTTCTTTCTTTTGCCAGTGTATACCCACGGGGTCTAGGTGGGGTGTTGACAGCCCTTGTGGCTGCACTCTGTGTGTGTGTGGGCATTAGTTTGCTGTCAGTAGGCGCTTCCATGGGGCGACTGTTTGCCATTAGCTGTTAGATTTCTGATGCACACCCAGTGGGAGTGGGCTTTCGGTAGCCAGGCCTGCCACTGGCTGAGATCATGTACAGTAGGCTCTCCCCTCTTGTCCTTATGACCATTGACCGAAACTAGAGCTGCAGCTAAAGATTTTTAATAAAGGATAATCTGGGGATTGTTTTGATTCAATATTCATCACTATTTCTGAGTCTTTCTATTTCTTGTTTCTGAGAAATAGTCAAAAAAACAAACAAATTCAAATTTACAATTGTTGTTAAAAAAGCATTTGATAAACTGGAACCTTTATTCTTATCAAATGTATTTTTATTGACTATATAACATGTTTAGCTTTAAAATACATGTTTAGCTTTAAAATACATGTTTTTAACTGACTGTTGATACTGGATAAGCATACCTTGTCAACCTTTAGATTTATTTTATTATTTCTAAATGCTCATTTCCGTTTATGTATTGCTTACATTTTATTTGGGTATTTTTTTCATTTTTAGCTAAACTTTGAAACACATAAAGGATTTATGTGACGGCATATTTTCTGCCAGAGTTTGGATTGCTTCTTTATGATTTGCTAGTGAATTTCCGCATTAATTGTATGTGTGAAGGGCAGATTGACATTGAGCAGGGCAAGGGGGAATACAAGTCAGACTTCCTGAGTAAAAGCATGAACTGATGGTCTTTTATGAACAAGTGGTGTTTTATCGAACAAAATCTGGAGAAGCTGCGAGTTTTAGTGCTAAATGAAGGTGTTTTATGTCATGATTGATGAAGTTCTTTGGATATGACATGTGACTCGTTAATAGCTCCATTAGGATCTCCCCCTAAAAAGATTGATACAGTACCTCCCCCTTCCTGCGGACAAATATCATGCTTTTTACTATGTGTGCTTTGGGGGTCATACTGAGTGATTTTGATGAGCTCTAAATCACATGTCTTCCACTGAGAAAAAGGCTTAAACCGCTAAGAAAGAATGATGCTTTTAGCTTTTTCTTTCCCTGGGTGTTTTTTCCAAGAGTTTAAAGAGCTTTTAACCCCACACCAGGCTTTGTTTTCTCTCCTCGGTGATGTGTAAAAATGTAATTCTTCCTTATCATGACCCAAACATGCAGCCATTTATCCGGCAGCTGCCAGTTTTTTTGCTCGGCTTCAGTTCGCTTGTCAGCCTCATGCCATGAATACCTGAAATGGAATTTGAGTGGTTAAACACAGGTAGTAATTCACAGTTTTTCCCTCTAATGAAAATGATTACCATACAGTACTGTGCACACAATGTCGTCTTCAGCTCCGGGGGCTTATTAGGATGATGAGTTCTTGTCATTTCATTGCCAATAACTTTAATAGAATGTTTGGATAATTGCAAAAACAATGCTAATGGGAATCAGAGTTTTTCAAATGTAAAATTGCAGAAAACAAATAATATGAAGACGGATGAACGTGCAATAGTAATAGCATTTGCTAATATCAGTGGGAATACAAATAGCATTGCACTTTAATGTGTTTCTACGCAAGAAATGTTTACGACCCAGAAGTATAAATCACATCAAGATATTAGTCAGAATATAAATCGAAATTGATACAATGATACGACGCTCAGAAAAGAAAGAGTCAACAATAAACAATCATGCCGACGGTACGGATTTGCGAGACATAAGCAGTCTCGATCTCGTGTGTAGCGGGACTGGAGGGGAAATGGGGAACGCTTCAATTACAGTATACATGGAAAGGGCATCTCGGCAGCAGGATTGATATGTCATTCTTACAATGTCCAATTAAAAAGGGAGAATGCTTCCATTATTCATTTATTAAAAGACCCGTGCCTGAAACTGCATTGAAAGACATGCACATTCCCGGTTAAAGGTGAAACTCCATCAGGCGTGAAATGAGTACAGCACACATCAAATAATTCGTATTTCCCCATGGCCACCCATAAAATTAGCTTTGCAATTATATTGAATGAGTTTATGTGTGTGTGTTTGTGTTTTCATGCCATTGAAACATGCCAATTGGGACTTTTATGATTGGTTTTCTATTCATATAATGTGATTTATCATGTATTTCCATTTCCTAATATCTGCAAGAAGGCTCAGAGTTAGCTTAAAAGGCTAATAGAGAGAGATGGTTCAGATTTAATAATAGTACTTATAAAAACAGATGTGCTAGATTTCATAGCATCATTATTTGCAGATCCATTACCTCAGACATAACTTCATAAACACTTTTTTTCTGAATAAATGCCCCCCCCCCCCCCCCCCCCCACACAGAATGATGATTGTAATGTCCATCTTCTCATATGCTTACTTTATGCACAGGTCCCAAGTCCGATTAGTTGATTCATTAAATGGAAGATTAATCGGTTAATCGGCTTTCATGATATTCCACTATTCCTTTTGAGTCATTTTACAAAGAAAGTATGCCAACAAGATTTGTTTTTAAAAGAATTATGCTACGAAATGATCTGGTTCCAGCGCTCCAACATCTCAGAGTTTTAGCTTGGCTCTATATTATATAATTATTAACTGAATGTCTCTGAATGTGGGCCAATAGTTGAACAAATAAAAAAGCAGCAGAAATGAATACATATGATTTGGACAATTTTTTCAAATTTGTATAATGTTTTATAAACTAAACCAGGGATATACTCAACCAAAATGGCTGATAATGAAAATAAGTTTTATTTTAGTTGCATTATATTGAGAGGAAACTAAAGCAGCATGTGTAGGGTTGTATTCAGAGCCTGCAGGAGGCGCTGCTTTCAGAGCTGCAGGGGCGTACATTGATTTTATTTGTTGAATTCGGCATCTTGTGCTGGAGTGACGCTGTGTCGTTATTGACTGATAGTCGAATGTGCTTAGAGAAAAGAGGCAATAGTTCATATGAACATGAACTTTCCTTGTGTAACTGGCACGCCATTAAAGGAATACTTATGCAAAGAGAAATGGCCTACAGGGTCTTTATCGTGACCCAGTACAAACTTTGCGGGAAGCGAGAAAATTCCTCATAGCTTCTCTTCTTCTCAAATCCAGCGGAAAAGATGGAATACGTTAATGCCAATGGAGGACTATGACCTGACACAAAAATCAATGGCGGTGAATACATGCCCGACAAATCTAAAGGAGATAGAGCGTTCTGCTGGTTCCCCAGTGACATCGGGTGGAACTGGCTTACTGAGTGGGGAATAGCTCAAGTGCTTAACAATACGGTAAAAAATGCAGGCTGATTGAATCCATGCACTCCCACTCCAGCAGCTTCCTCCTCCAGATACCACATTGGACCTAATTATCCCGGGTAAGCAGCTGCCTGGGGATAAGCTGCATCTGAATACTCAAAACTGTCTGTTATATTTCGCAATTTAAACCTGCGGAACTCTGGTTATCAGCATTTTCTCCTGCTTCAAGCTCCTCTGTCCATTTCCTAAAGAGCGTAATTGTCTTGATACGCTCGTCATGTGTGGCATGACATGTTGATTCCCCCTTAATTGTCTTCCCCAGGGGTCATCGCGGTGACTTCTGCAAAGTAAAAAAGCAGCGCCGCATGCACACAGGCGAGCCTCGCAGTGTTAGTTACCCGCTGAGCTCCTTTTAAAGTCGGAGCCCAAATGAGTGCCTCGTTCGCCATAATTAAACCTCCACCTTGACACATTTCAACAATTACCTTTTAATCCCTTGGATCTTCCTAAATCAAAATCTCATGGCTGACGTTTATAACTCAGTCTTCTCTGTGGCTGGAGCGAAGGGTCAGTCTCATCAAATGAAATGTGAAATAAATCATGTCAGGTAATTGAGAGTGTGAGAGTTTCATCTGGTGACAAAACATGTCGTCTCAGCAGAGCGTGATGGCAGCTGGGAAGTCCGGAGTAACTTCCAACTGAACCCATTAGGTGCATGTTATTTAAAGGTCCCCTATTATACTATATCATATATTATAGGTCTCAGATATATACAAAACATGTCTCTGAAATGTTTGGATCTAAATACCAAACAGATCATCCCATAATCCCCTCTGTTTCAGCCCTGTTTCAACAGTGCTGAGTCTCTGTCTGTTACTTTAGATCAGAGGTGTCAAACTCAAGGCCCGGGGGCCTAATCCGGCCCGCGACTTCATTTTATGTGGCCCACAAGAGCTTGCAAAGAATATAATATTTATTATAAGGTTGCATGTCGATTTACAGAGGCACGTGGCCCACACATGGAGCACAATGCATCACAAATGTGCCCTTTTCTCAGAATTTGACAGACTTTTTTTTTTTAAATGTTACTTTTTTCAAAATGTCACTTCTTTTTTTTCGATTGTGACTTTTTGTCCAGAATTTGGCTTTTCTTTTAAATCATTTTGTGATATTCTCACTGAAGAGACTTGCAATTATTTGCCCTATACTTCTGCTTTCAGTCGTAGTCAATCGTGAAGTTATTATGACCCTATCCGATAATAATCCAATGCAGAGGCAATAATGTAATATAATACTTATTATATATATGATATATATATGTATTTTTATATAGTCTTAAAGTTACAACCGGCCCTTTCAGTGCAACATAATGCTGATGTGGCCCGCGATTAAATTGAATTAGACACCCCTGCTGTAGATGAAAATAAGGAGCCACGCCCCTCTGAGAGAGATTTGGTTAAAAATAACACAATGGTGCTCTAGGAGGAGATTCAGGTGATAAGGTGGTGGTGGGGGTTACCTTGGTTGCTGATTGGCTAATGGTTACACAAGCCACCACATCGTTACGACATCATAAAGTGGCCAAAATATGATCAGCTCATTTTCAGACAGGTTTTTATAGAAATGGATCAGGAGAAAAAGAGAGAGAATCTTTTTTCCTGAAACTTCCAGAATCTCTTTGCACAGAGGGGACACGTGTTGATGTAGAAGAGACATGAAGAAGAGGGGACACGTGTTGATGTAGAAGAGACATGAAAAATTGGATTTTGCATAATAGGTGACCTTTAATAATTGACCTTCTGAAAAAGGAAATAAGTTCATTTAAGTAACTTTGAGTCCTGTCTAATAGAAGTGCTGTTGTACATGAAATCAGATGCTCCCTACAAAACATCTGTTCCACTCCTTCAGCTGAATCCACTTGACAAAATGGGTAATGTCATGATGCCTTTAGTGAATGATGAAAGCCAAGTTCATATTAACATTCCCATCTGCATACGTCTTATTCATTCTTTTCACTATGTAGCAAATTAAACTTGAAGTCAAACTTGGGACATTTTTTCTACACTGAAACCCAATTACGCTTCACTTAGTGTCGACAGCATGGCACCCTGCACCCCACATTTCAAAGGAAATCTCTGCTGCCTCTATCATAACTTAAGCGTTTTTACAAATTTAAGATGATTCACTCTTCTCTGTTTTGACTTGCAACGGCAGGATAAATACAATGATATCAACTTTGTTCCTCACAGTGTGTGAGTCACTCAGTGGTTTCAGCAGCACATGCAAAGTCCAATCTGTTTGAATGAGTGTAAATCCATTTTACAAAGTCTTGGACTATTATGCTAATGTTCAGGTTCATATTGCATTTTTGTTCATAATATTCAAAAAGCTCTTGTTGGTAAATGTTGATGCTAATACTTTTGAACTTAAGTTACATGTTTTAATTAAGGACTTGTTCTAACAGAGTATTCATACACTTTGGAATTTCTACCTTTACATAAGTACACGATCTGAGTACTTCTTCCACCCCTGATCTTGTCAATTATACGCTCGGATAATATGCAGCTGAATGACAGAGAGACTTTTCTAACGTGTGAGTAGACAGTAATTAAAAAACCTGCTTCTCATTGAAAGGGCAGTAGGAAGGAAGTTTACAGACAACTGATTTGAGCTGGCTTAAGTTAGTTTAGAGGATGAGCTACAAGAGAAAGTCCATCACCAAACTAAAAAAAAAGCTCACTGCACAAGCACCACGACACAAACAACGACTCACTTAATGACACAATTTCGTGTCACTAAAACACGTTATTGCACCACCAACCACAACAGGTGTGTCATTTTCACATAGCAACACCATGACCATTTAACCGCATTAGCTCTTAAGTTATGAATGTAACAACCACCTTCACTGGCTAACATTCCCGTTAGCTTCATATCGAGTAAACAGATAATAGAAACTGGTAAAAACTAACCCATATTCTGCTTGGCTCTTAAACTAATATGACTCAAATTAGCTTATTTAGGACGAACTACCATCGATGCTACTCGTTAGCATTTGCTGGGAAGCTTGCTAATTAGCATAGACTGAATGCTTCAGAGTAGTCCGATGGCGTTTCGTTTCAGCACCTCGAACAACAGTGTAAAGAATAGTTTTCATACCAGAGTCTTTCATTATCGTAGACATCTCCATGCACCGCTCCCACGCATTCTGAGCAGAAGAGCAATGTCCACTTTGTGTCAGACCTGCCCATGCTAACGTTGTAGGAGGAGTTTAGCTTCCCCTGCTGCAGAGACAGGAGGCTGGACCATGGCCTGAACAAACAATAATCTACTATGCAGAAAATGCGACCGGAAAATGCGACCGGAAAATGCTTCATCACATCAGGAAGTTAAACTCATGCACTTCAAGAAGACAAATAAATGGTTACATTTACAGTCTTTTAGGACTAGCTTGATGATAAGAGTTGCATATCATAAACATTAGATTTGTTTTTGTTCCATTATGCATCATAATCATGCACTTTATAAACGGCATTGGTCTAATCTAGCATGCAATTTACATTGCATGTAAATTGTGTGAAATGGACTTTCCACATACAAATGAGACCTTTCACAACAATAAAGGTGTCCTTATTTGGAATATTGTTGCAGATGTTTTACATGAGGTTGCCTTTTTTGTGTAAATTATTTAATATCTTTATGGTTAGAAGGTACTTACTTTGCCTGGCAACTTAATGTTGTAATTGTAAAAACAATGCACAATTTGCTGTCTACGTTCTGGAAAAAATCTCCCTTCCCTTTTTACAGTTCAGTTTAGTCTGTGCCACATTTCAACCTCAAAACCTTTTTTTTTTACTTATAACTCAAATCAGTATGTTGTATTTTTGAAAGAAATGTTAGCATGTAATAGCAGAAAACAAATTATTAAACATTCATAATAAGTGCACTGCATTTAGTTGTGTCCCGGCTATGCTGTTTTACATGCTGGCTCACTATCACCATAGCTAAATTGAATGGAGTCATAATAACTGCATTTTCTGCTAAAACAAATCTAACTTAATGTGTGACTATCCTCTTTCTCCACATGGCTCTATGAGTCAGCTCATACAGCACATAGGTTGGGCCAACTGCATTTAAGGGAAGTGGTACTTGAAAAACACCGGGGATATCTTGCAACCCTTTGATATAGACTTTTATCTGTGAGGCTATCTATGCCAAAAAAAAGCAAGCACTTAAGTAATACAAATAACTATCTCCTGTTATCCACTGCACTGTAAGGCCTATTCCAAATAATTGAAGTTTGATAGGAAATGAAATTCTGCAAATAAAAACAAGATGACAAACCTGTTCTCTTGTGCTCGTTGAGTTGAGTGAGTGTTGAGCCGAGGGGAGAGGGGGCCTGTTTGACAACTCCCTGGCCTCTGGTGTTTTTGTGGTACTTGCTGATCCACTCGAACCTGGGTGCCTGTGTGGTCGACTTGCAAACATCTAAAGAAAGACAGACATAGAGAAACTTTGTGAGTGAACAATACAACAAGAACCATATCTGAACTCCTGCTTTGTTTTCAGGCTAAAGTACAGAAGGTATAGCAACAGTAACAGAATAATTAATGGGTTAAACAAGAGTGTTTATTCATTTACTCAGCTTAAAGCATGTATATGTTGCTCTTACATCTGGGTCTTACTTTGAGGTTGTGAGACCATTTCCCCAATTTGTATTCTAGTGCTTTACATTTAAATCCAAGTTACAGGACGACGATTTTATCTGCATACCTTTACCACTTCCCACACTCTTCTTTTTAAGAACAACAGGTGTCAGGTCATTTCATATTTCCATCCCTGGTCACCAGATTAACACAGTGTGGTCACCACAAAACACACATAGCAAATCAGTCTTCCTCTGTGCTCATGTGTAGTTTCCACTGTGAAAAATAGTGAGCTAGCGTCAAAAGTGACACTCCCCTAACAAAACAGACTGTCTGTTAACCGTCTAACCAATTACATTCAGAGGAACAGAGTAAAGAAAGGAAAAAGGTGTTCAAGAGAAGCATAACAAAAAAAGGTACATGTTCTGTTTAAACTGTTCTCATTTTCTGCCATTGCCAACAAATGCTACACACACCATCCAGACTCCACCTCTTCTCTCTTTGGCAGCATCTTTGTCTCAGCCATGTGTCATGTCCAACATCAAGTAACTGACAGATGAAGTAACCAAACCTGTTAGTGCTTCTAAAATTGGCACAAGTTCAACATAGTTATCATCCGTCTCAGACATATTTCTGTGTACCGCTTTTAAATGTTTTTTCCAATAAACTTTAAATACAGGTTTTATATATATTTTATATGCCTCCTACATGCCATACAATGCTCCCCCCCCCCCTCTCAACCAACTTCCTCTTGACTGCTTTTCTGTTTTGTTTCTTTTTGTTTTTGTTTTGTTTGTCTACCCTCCCTCCCAAATGTAAAGCGTCTTTGGGTTCAAGAAAAGCGCTATAGAAATAACATTTATTATTACATTGTTTCGAAAGTAAAATCTTAAGATATGAACCACCAAACCCAAATGTATGCAAAAAGGGGAGGGTTCACATAAATGTACTATTTGAACAGATTCAGGGCATTTTTTTTTTTGTACATTTACAAGAACTTCATGGATATTTTCAAAGGCTTTGAAGCAACTACAGCAGGACATCCTGTGAAAATATCCCACATCTCTGAGGGCTGACCTACCACTCCACGCCCTGTTGACCTCACTCAGGAAGAGCCGGGAGTGGGACCCAAAAGAAGTCGGAGCTCTAATTCCTCCTCCTGGTAGCTTACTCTCACTCTAGTATCAGCACCTAGAAATCAGATGAAGAACAAAGGAGTAAATACCATGTTCAGTTTCCTTCTGTGGATCAGTAATTTAGCACATTATGATTAAGCAAAATGGACTCACCCACGACCGCAAGTTCCTCTGGTGAAGAAACTAAAAAAAGAGTGAAGGGTGAGAAATGTGTGTGAGGGCACTTCTGAGAAACGACTGTAATTATATCACTAGAACCCATAGCTATTTAGAGAACGCATTATTATCTGCAATGAGGTACAACATAGAGAAGCAGCTCACCCTCCACAACAGCAAAGTCGAGGGAGATGGGTATGATGTCCTCCAGCGACACGTCATCAGCAGTAATAGCCATCCTTCGATGGGTATAAATAAAGATTCTACAAAATATGACAACAGGAATTATATGGCAGTGTGATGCACATGCAGGGGTGGACAAGATACAAAGACACCTTTATTAGAATGCAATTAAAACCACTACAGGACAGGCTTGCGACGTGGCAATAAATGCTTCCCTTTTCATATATCAGTTTGTTCTAGAGGCTGATGCAACTCACTGGTCATTGTGTCAGTTAGGGCTGCTCAATTAATCGTATTTTAATCGCAATTACGATTATGGCTTGCAACGATTATGAAAACAACGTAATCGAAATAAAACGATTATTTTTTTATTAATACATTTTTTTTTTATTGGTTTTTAGTTGAATTATACTTAAAGTTTAGGGCACATGTGTCAAACTCAAGGCCCGGCGGCCAAATCAGGCCCTTGGTGGATTTAATTTCGGCCCGCAGGATAATTTCTAATTACTATTAGATCTGGCCTGTCGGTATATATTGCACCTTCACTCAATCCTGAGGGTCTCCTCAGCTCAGAGCCTGAGCCCAAACATTGATGAACTTGCACCCAAGATGAGATGCCAAGTGTCTGGCTTAGTGTGCATCACAGAGCAGCACACTGAGTTTACATGGATGTTTCCTTCTGGGCATGTTTGGTTTTTCTTTGAGGGAAATAGTTTTTGTTAAGCTGTTGTTGGCCTTTGGGAAAATGTAATCATAAGAAATGACTCTGCAGATAGAGCCATAAGAAATTAATGCAACTGATTATTTAATGTTTAATGTTGTTTTTATAGGCAATAATTTAAGCTTTGTTAGTTCCAGGTTTAATATGTGCAATAAGTTCATTTCAGTTTTACAATAAACATTGAACCAGTCCGGCCCTCGGCTAGCACAGATTTATTTATTTTGGCCCACTGTGTATTTTAGTTTGACACCCCTGGTTTAGGGTAATCAACTGTTAAAAACAAACTGTTCACATTTGTTTTCTCCAATAAATTGATGTTTTCAAAGTAAATGGATAATCGTTTTTAATAATCGTGATATCAATTATTGACCCAAATAATCGAGATTATGATTTTTGCCATAATCGAGCAGCCCTAGTGTCAGTTTGTGTTGTTGATTGCATGATACAGTCACTCCCTCTCCTTACACAATTAGTCTACATGGCTTTGAATAATATACAGGAGCAATATTGCAGCTAATGTGCACCATATATTTTTAAGACTTACGCATGCTCTTTTGTAGACTCCACCAATCCCAGCAGTCTGCTCTCTGTAACGTTATCAAAGAAGACATCGCATTGGACAGCATGTTTACAGTTTAGTTAAGGATAATGTGGAAACATGTTCTTGTGTTTCTTCAGTGGCACTTTTAATATTTCATCAGAAAATATGACCTACTTCTGGTTTTCACTAATTTCTTTCTGTACAATGGCAAACATTTTAAATGTGTTTTCTTACAGTAAGTGGTGCTTTTAATTGAGTATTTCCATTTCATACTTATTCCTTAATTTTCATAGAGAAATATTGTACTTTTTAACCCCACTTTTTATCTGATGGCTGTAGTTACTTTGCAAATGATCATTTACATATGACATCAACAGTTTATAAAAGATCGGTCAAGTTTGACTTCTAGAGAAAATTGTTAAGGTTAGCTTCCTCTCCACCAGATGCAGCATTACATTGCTGCTTACATGTTTCTGCTTATTAATAATAATCAAAAAGCGGAATATAGCATTTTCTGCTGTATAAAAGTACTTTTTTTGATAATATTCATGATAATACAAGGACTTCATCAAATGTATGAATCCATTACATTTGACTTGTAATGAGTCATTTTTAATAATTATTTTTTAGGTTTACTGAAAGTGAATTACTACCCCTACTTGCTTCATCACTACCTTTACATTATGAAAAGCAGCAGCTGGTGAAACAAAGTGCCATCTTGTGGCTGAAAGGTCTCACTACATACATTGGCACAAATCCCTGGGAAATCACACCCGACTAAACCCACACACACTATAAAATCGTACAGTGTGAATGCACAGCCCGGATTGAAATCACAGTGAGGTTGTAGCCAACTATAAACAGACGTCAACCGAGTGGCAGCGCCCTAATCTGACAAACCTCTCCCAGAGCTCTGATATTCTTTCAATTCAATTTGAAGCAGGAAATCCTTCATTTGAAGTGTTTACAATCGATAAAACAGTACGGGAACTTTGCAAAAGATACTATAATGCAGTTTTCTTTCCTTTCCAAAGTTTCTTGAATTGCGACGGATTGATCCATGGTGAAGATTTGCGTGTCAACTCCTGCCTCCACACTTCCCACACTCGTAAATCCCCGGTGGAGCTTCGAGAAACTCCAGCTATTTCTCTGTAAATGCACAGCAGGAAGAGAGACACTTCAGGAGCCTCGTGTAATCCGACATTATTCCCTTCTGGTCCAGATGTGTACTTCTTCCTGCTGGTCCGGCCCAGTCTGCTGCCACGCACTGGTTCAGGATCAGTGCTCTGACGTCACTTCTGGGCTGTCATCAACTATTTGGATTAGGCCTCAAACGTTTCATCATAACCGGATTATGTCTCACTATGAAGCAGATACAACCCAACAAACAGAGTGTTGTCAATGTTTTTCTGAGGTTTTATGATCCATCAGGTCAACCAGGTTTAAATGGATTTATAGTTTTAAAGGAAAACAACTTGTATTAAATCTTTTCAGTATAAAATGTAGGAAATATACTTTTATTTTGAGTTAAATGTAGTTTTTAGTACAATAGTGAACTTTTTGTATTTGCAAATGGCCGTCTTTTTGGAGGACTAACATAAGGGAGATTTAAAAAAAGAAACATAAATAAGACTGAATGACAAAAAAGGATTGTATTGTTTGATCAGCTCATCCCCTATCTTGTTTTTTATGTAAAACCTTACGCTTAACATTCATCAGTAACTATATAAAAGTAGAGGTAAATCCACTTAGTTATGTCACACCACTTTAACACCAGGAATCAATTATTTAACCGTTTGATTAAGTAGGCAAAAGGTTGCAGAAAACACCAAACAGACAAAATGACAGGACCTAAAATGTTATATGTGAATTATTCAATTGAATATTCACGATATATAGTTTATTATAGCTCATTTAATTATAAGGCACAATCATATGTTACACAGTACACACAACTAGAATACATTTTAACATTTCTAATTGCATTTAACATTTACATGACACCATTATACCTTAAAATATTTCTGTAAACCACACAATTCAATTCACCTCAACATTCACAAAAATATTAACTAAAGAGTAGCCCAAAGTACTTAATTGCACACTTCATTAAACCTTCAGCAAACCTTCACAACACCCTGTAACAGCTCAACATGTGTGTGTTTCATAAAGTGCATTTAGAATCAAAGCTGTGATACTCTCACAATGGCTTGAAGAGAAGATAATCTAGGGAGAGTTTAAAGTAATAAAACATTTCTAACCACATCAATACAAAAAAACGTGTGTAGGCTCACTCACCCATACGAATACGTCTAAAATAATTCCGATAGGTGCAAACAAAAACAGTTTTAGCTTTCTTCAAGAAAACAGTTCTTGAAATTAAGTTATGGGCAAGTGCATGGCTCAAAGAAATGACATGGTGATTCAAAAATATTTCTTAAAAATCCACTGAGAAAAAAAGTTTAAAGTGAAAAATGATTGTGTTAATTTTATAGGTGATTTGCACCTCAAATGTAAAGTGATTCCTGAAGTTATATAAGATATAATTTTTCATTTACAAATACATTACAATCACATGTGAATATCAGTGAGATAAATGAAGTAGTGGTATCCTCTGCACTCTCTGGAGGAATGACACAAAGCTCTGATTACATAATGACCCGCAGAGCAGCTGAGCTAGCTCCTACTCAGAGATTCAGAGCAGTAGTAAGTGATGGCGAGCAGGCAAAATAAGGAAGCAACCAATTCTGTGTTGAGATGAGGACCTCTTGTGGAGAAATTAGGAACATTCAGCGTGCCGTTCAACCACAGGCAGGAGGTCATAGTGGCGTTGCAGCACTCCAGGTGACATGGAGGTAGTGTGGAGGCCTTGCATGGAGTCTGGTCAGAACAGTTGGTGGTGCAGCTTGCCGTCCACTTCAAACCAGACCCCTCTGTCTCCTTTTCAGCTGAAAAGGCAATAGTGAGTGAGAAAAAACATTGAAGGACATGGAGTGGTTGAAAGTCTAAATAAGAGAGTGTGTGTTGTCGGTCTATTCATTCGAGAATACAATGAGCATATTATATACATAGAAACTTAACTTTATTAGAATATCTTAAAGCAACAAGCAGAAAAAAAGTGCTGATAGGAGCCTTTTACATAATTCAAGCCTGTGGGCTGCCAACATTTTTCAAAAGACAATTTTAATGAATTATTAATATTTTCAATGATTTACAAGCACAACTAGTTGATGTAACATGGCTCAACATAAAAGTACACTGTGATATAGTTGCCTTTACATTTTTCTTCCCTAATTTGTTGCAATATACAAAGCATACGGCACATTTGGTTGTTAGCTTGGGGGTGTATGCTCAGCTCTAATTGGAGTTTGTGAGAAAACAAAGACAATTGTCAAAGGTGAAACAAAGCCAACAATGAATGCAGTAGAATGCTGGCTAAAATCTTCCTGCACTCCAGATGGTGTAAACATTTAAAATCAATGATATTCATAAATATGCCAGAGCAGTTCTCACCTGATCAGTGTGGCTGTGAGGAGGTGCAGGTCTGGCGGTTGAAAGTTGTGTAGCAATCTGTGCCAGTACATGAACCATATGGCTGTTGTTTCCCTGAAAAAAAAAGAAGAAAACAGAAGAAACAATGATACTAATCTCAACCCAGACATGACTAGCAGAATTTTTCTTTAGACAGTCACATCTGTTTGCAGTTGGTGAGAAAAACAAGAGGAGACGGAATGAACTTCAGTGATACACACAACTATAGCTTTCTGTCACCATATATGCATCTATGAAAATGCGAGCAAACACAAATAAATCCCTCCGTTTGTCCTTACTTTGTCTGCTGTTGTTGGAGGAATGGTGGTTTTCATTGTGGGTTTGGTTGATGTCATTGGCATTACTAAACCAGGAAAAGAAAATAATGAACCCTTACAAGTATACATCTGTAAATATCATACATGAGATAAATCCTTAATTGCCTCGCTGTATTACCATCATTAAGACGTCATAAAATGGGGACGTTAAGATGAGTACCTGTGGTTGTATTCATCATCATGGATGCAAAACTGCTGATATTAAGGCAGCCGGTAGAATTGCAGCAGTTCACAGAGGCAGTTGGTCTGAGAGGCGTTGACACAGCTATCAGCACAGGACAAGCTGCAGCCTACGGTGTAACACATGTCCGTCTGTTTGATCAGCTGACACAGTGAAGAATGACATATTAGAAGACACATTTGAGATGCTTTTGCCTTTTTGAACATATCATTGACCACTAAGCCAGATATACTGAAGTTCCTAAAAGAAGCAAAAGACTGTTAGGGTGGTTCTTTGTTATGGAACAATGCATCAAATCGTTTGTTCAACTTTCTGTTCAGTATCATTTGCATCCCTACCTGACACAAGCAGACACCATCAGCACATAACGTTGTATTCTGACTGGTGTACATCGTATAGCAGTCTGTGTAGTTACAGGTGAATGAGGGGCAGTACATCTGTGTTTGAGAGAGACGAAAAGTATATTATGAGGGTCAGAGGCTAAAGGGAAAAAAAACGCATAACATCATTACAGTTTTCTCTAAATAAGGTGGACTTGCAATGCTCATCGATGTAACATTTACCATAGTGGTTCCATTCATACCAGTCATGCCACCTGCACCAAAAGATAGATGTCATGATTAAAGATACAGAAAGATAGACCACATAATATGAAACACAATTCTTTTTTTTTCATGAAACAAATGAAGCTTTACAAGTAGAGTTTGATGAAGGAGATGTGGACATCATTGAGGTCCAAGGACCAGAGCTTGAGGCCATGGAAGAGGAGGAGGAGGAAGATGAGGAAGAGGAGGAGGAGGCAGGTCCGGACATGGTGCTGGCTGTTAAAGCAAATGTAGAGGAAGCAGAGGTGGATCCTGGATTATTAGCACTGATTGAATTATCAGTGGTGATAGCAGCTGTAGATGCATAATTGGTTGTGATGCTGTTCCCAGACTGTGTGGTGGATGTGACGGAGGTTGCTATGCCTCCGGAGGTTGTTGTGGGAGACTGGGTGGCGGGTCCTGTGGATGCTGTTCCTCCAGAGGTTGCTGTGGATGTGGGGGGACTGGCTGGTGATGCTGTGGAAGGTAAGGTGGTTGTGAGTGTAGGGGATTGGGGTGGATGCTGTGCCTCCAGAGGTTGCTGTGGGTGTGGGGGACTGGCTGGTGGATGCTGTAGCTCCAGATGTGTCTGCTGGTATAGGAGACTGGGTGGTGGATGCTGTGACTCCAGATGTGGGTGTGGATGTAGGGGAAGGAGTGGTGGTGGATGCTGTTCCTCCAGAGGTTGCTGTGGATGTGGGGGACTGGCTGGTGGATGCTGTGGAAGGTAAGGTGGTTGTGAGTGGAGGGGATTGGGTGGATGCTGTTCCTCCAGAGGTTGCTGTGGATGTGGGGGACTGGTGGTGGATGCTGTGGAAGGTAAAGGTGGATTGTGAGTGTGGGGGGACTGGGTGGATGCTGTGCCTCCAGAGGTTGCCTGTGGGTGTAGGGGACTGGGTGGTGGATGCTGTGGAAGGTAAGGTGGGTTGTGAGTGTAGGGGATTTGGGTGATGCTGTGGGCCTCCAGAGGTTGCTGTGGATGTGGGGGACTGGCTGGTGGATGCTGTGGAAGGTAAGTGGTTGTGAGTGTAGGGGATTGGGTTGGATGCTGTTCCTCCAGAGGTTGCTGTGGATGTGGGGGACTGCTGGTGGATGCTGTGGAAGGGTAAGGTGGTTGTGAGTGTGGGGGACTGGGTGGATGCTGTAGCTCCAGATGTTGCTACCGGTGTAGGAGACTGGGTGTGGATGCTGTGACTCCAGAGTGTGGGTGTGGATGTAGGGAAGGAGTGGTGGTGGATGCTGGTGGCCTCCAGAGGTTGCTGTGGGTGTAGGGGACTGGGTGGTGGAATGCGGTGGAAGTAAGGTGTTGTGAGTGTAGGGGGATTGGGTGGATGCTGTGCCTCCAGAGGTTGCTGTGGGTGTGGGGGACTGGGTGGATACTGTAAGCTCCAGATTTGCTGCCGGTGTAGGAGACTGGTGGTGGATGCTGTGACTCCAGATGTGGGTGTGGATGTAGGGGAAGGAGTGGTGGTGGATGCTGTACCTCCAGAGGTTGCTGTGGGTGTGGGGGACTGGTTGGTGCTGCTAATTGTTGTACCTCCAACAGTGGTGGAGCTGGCAGGCTGGGCGGTGGGGGTTGCCTGGTGGGGCTAACGGTGATGGACTGGACCGTGGTAGGGGGCAGGGGATTGGGTGGTGGCTGCTGGGGTGGTTGTGAGTGGTCATGACAGTGGGGGACTGGGTGGTGGTCATGGTGGTAGTAGGTGCTGCGGTTGACATGGAGGCAGTAGTGGAGGAGGACGGGGACATTGTAGTACTTGAATCGGCTGACACTGAAGGCAGCAGTAGTCCAAACAGGAGGACGTACAGCATGCCTGTGCAGCCTGGTATTATGGGGAAAAGAACATATGTGTTTTATTGTATGGAAACCAGATGTGAAATGAAAATCTGTTATTTAGCTGAGCTAGCACGTATTATATTTGTTTTACACTGGTTACCCAAAAAAAAATAGACCCTCAAATATTTTTCTTAGAATGGCCGTGAGTTAAAAAAGTGTATTTAGGTTCAACAATACAAGTACTAAGTGATTCCTAAAGAGAACGGCAAAGAAATAGCTCAAATAGACATAATATAAACTAATAGGCATGTGTACTTGTTTTGTCCACACACAGAGCGCTGTGCACTGTAACTATGCCGACATGCATGTGTCATCTATTCAGGAGAGAGCTACATAATGACAACTTTGCTTCTGGGACTGCGGCAATTGAGTCCCAAAGTTTCAATGGTTTTAACTGCATTTATTTATTAACAAACAATAAATATTTATATATATATGTATTTTAGACAACCATTACAGTGTGTATACATTTTTCTACATGGCACACTATGTACAACAAGCAGTACAAGACATAGAAAGGAGATGTTTCGGATATAAAACATTATCATTTGAGACATTTTAGGTTGTGTAAAATGTTATTTTTTAAATTTGGCTAATCTTTAATGTTTTTTTTATGCATGTTTCTCAGTTAACATTAAGCTGTCTTTCTCTCTTTTCCTGCTGTATCAAATGCAAATGTCCCTTCTGTGGGACGAATATTCGAATTCTCAACTCCTTTAATACGATATCTACTTTCCCTTTTTGCTGTATTTCTTTTGATAATTTCCTTATCTGAATTTAGAATCTCAAGATAGAGAGTGTCGATTCTTGCATCGCAAACAAAGTTAACTTTACTGACAAGCTTGGCTCGTTCTTCTATGTACCTCAAAGTGTTATCGTGTGTGTAAGCACTGACAGTGATTTTAAATGAGCAAACACACACTCATACCTGTGTCTTTTATGAAGGTAGCGGAGGCCATCATCACATTAGCAGAAATGGAGAGAGCTCTTTGTCCAGTGTGTACTGAAGTCATTTCCTAAAAATCATAATAAAGGGAAGAGAAAAACACACAACTTACACTTACATGACAGCTGAGAGACGTTCTGCTAGTAACTCACTATTAGTACACAGACGTAAAATAACAAATAAACAGAGCTACCTATGACAAACAGAATTAAGAGTGCTGACAATAGATCTTTGTGAGGGATGGTAATATGGGCACAATGGAAATTGTTTACCATTGCTAGCCATGCATGACCTTTCATTGCATCCCACCTGGGCACTTCTTTTGATATGACACTCAGCGGAGTCTTATCTGTTTACAATCCTCTTATTGTTCAGGTAAACTGATCTGATAATTGTTTAGCTGACAATAAGACATTGTTAAATTTGAGATTTCAAGCTACAATAATATTCTTTTATATTTGTACCCACAGTTTCTCACATTATATTGGTCTTGTAACATTATCAGCACTATTTATTACTCTGTTTTGTCTTGCATTATATTTATAGTTTTCTTCTTCCATTGTTTTATAATTATGTTGCTTTGTTGGAGGTTTCTTTGCCAGTATACACTGTAGCTACTGTGCACTCAAAGCCTTTGAACCTAGTTTCATCTAGAACAAAAGCTTAGTCATAACATTTTAAATCAAGCATGAGAAGCAATTTCCATCAATGGTCTCCCCCGCATGAGGTCATTTTTGCCAAGACTAATTCTGTGTAGTGACTTGCAATTATATCATATATCTGTTTGCAGTGATTTATTATTGAAGACAATTAAAATGTGTTTGTTCCTCCATCTGTCCCCTTGGGAGAGTTGCTGAGCTGCATGGCTTGTTTTTTTCCGCTCTCCCCTGGAACCCAGCCCGGCCTCCTATGGGCTCTACACCCTGGAAACTGGGTGACAACAGTGGCCATTTTGGCCTCTCGGTGAAAATGTATGAGTTTAATTGGAAAAAGTGAAGATACTATATCCAAGAGAATATTCAGATTGATGAACAGCATCAAGAGGTGTGTTCAGGTGTTACATTTTCATGCTGTTGATTACACCTTCCAGGGGTTTGCATTTTATTATGTTGTGATGGTGATGGGATTCAAGATTGAATTTCAGGACTATTCAAACGAAAACGAAATGAACCCTCAACATAATCCAAATGTAATGTAAATATTTGTGTCTATGTCTTTTTTGAAATGCGGAAAGGCTATAAGCGGAAAACCGGAAAAGTTTTGAGTTTGTCACAATCAGCCAAAACATTAATCTTAAGGACATGACTCATCCTTATGAGATTTAGCGACTCCCAAACATGTTAAAATTGCCTGAAATACAGACAGATTTACTCTGAAAATGATTGTAAATTAAATGAATAATTCTCGATATAAATGATTGTTTTAGAGAAACATTTGGACCAGAAGCATCAAAACATAACTGATACCACAAATTCCCCCGCTGCTGTATCATTCTCAGGCTACAATAGCACCACTGTTTCTGACCAGCATCTCCCTGTGCACAAGCATCTAAGCTCTATTTAGCTGAATTCAAATCATGCTCACAAAATCTAACATTTAAAATCAGAACCACTCACCTGCTGTGAAATCTCTGGGTTTGTTGTTGTCAGCTGTGGTTGAAGTGAAGGACCTCTCTCTCTCTCTGGCTTTCCTATCTCTGTTGCTCTCTGTCACCACCCCCCCTTCGCTTCCTGCCGACACTCAAGTGGTAACGTAATAAGAGGAAAATCTCACCTGCACAGCTTTAATGTTGTGAGAGGAGGAGACTAAAGGCCTGCGGTTGCTGGGTGGGTCTAAAGATGCCCTATAATTGATGTGGAAATTATTCTTGGAAACAGGTACTTTGGGTATTAAGTTGAAAATACATCATAAAAAATAAAAAAAAGTGTTTTATAATTTTCGCTAAATGACCTTTTATGAGTTTTGATAGAACATAGAATGACTTGCTTGATTTAAACACCAATTAATTGAAATTGTAAAGAAGTATTTATAAAAAATGTGCTGTATTTCCTATTGCTACATGGGATCAACAGGTGAATAAACACTTTTAAACTACGTTTCTACCTTCAGGGATCAAAATATCTTTTAAGTGCACTGTCCAGTATGAATCAACATAAAAGAAGGTATTAGGTGACAGTACTTTGCATTGTTTGGGTTGCTTTGGTTTTAGTTTGTTTAAACTGTGCACCCAGCATTTAAAGATTTACACAAATAATTCAGTGGATTACGCCTTTGTGAGTCTATACGAGTACAGGTGAGATTTCACTGCCCTGTGGGGTGATTGTATAGGAAACTCCTGGTTTCTGTTCAACACAATGTGAAATCAGACCCTCTCTCTCGCTCTGCCATGAAGCCCCCACACACTACAATTACCTCTTTGTGGACTAAAGACCGTAGAATTCTTGGGCACCACACAAAAGGCACAATTCAGGTGACAGAAGTCCTTCCTTTTTACATCACAGCTCCACGAGACACGCAAAATGGTGTCTGCGGGGTTATTCAATGTGTTGATACAAATGATCCACGAAGGTTCAAGAGAAAATGATGTTAGTGAAATCAAGTCTGGCTTGCAATTCTACTTATGATGTACGATATTTTAATATTTCTGGAGTTGTATACAGTCAGAAAAAAGCTTTTTACGTATCAGAAAACACTTGAAGGATACAAATATAATTAAAAATAACAACAATTATGTAAAGTATGTGTCCAAAAGAATGTGTCTGCACCATCTGTACATCATTGCTGTTGTCAGTGGGGTAAAATGTACAGCAGGTGAAACAAAATACCTTTAAAACAGTACTAACAGTTATTCATATATGTCAGTATAGCAGTAATGTTACATCTGCCAATGAGGTAAAGTTCAGTGTGTTTGTGTGACTGTCAGCAGGATAACTGCACTACTATGAGCCCAATTTACATGAAACCTGGTTGTAAGGTGAAACAATGGGGAAACCGCCATTTAATTTGAGAGCAGATGCAAATCACAGGCCGCAAACACAAAGGATTATTCACTTTTGTTGATGGAACATTTGGCCTCTATGCAAAAGTCTGCGCCCCTCAAGTAAAGTGAAATGCCTAGGTTAGGTTTCCTTTTACGTGACGGAAGCAGTTTGTGCCCACACTGCTGTTTGGAATACAGTTAAATAATTAAATAATAACTATTTTAATATACTTCAACATATAAGTACTGTTTTTTAATCCTTCTCTTGCGTTAGGTCATACTATTTTCGGTCAAAATTGACCGGTGTGTTTTGCACAGTGATACTGTATCTCTGTAACCCCTAATCCAATTTGTTAATTGTTACACACACACACACACACACACACACACACACACACACACACACACACACACACACACACACACACACACACACACACACACACACACACACACACACACACACACACACACACACACACACACACACACACACACACACACACACACACACACACACACACACACACACACACACACACACACACACACACACCACTAATTGAGCACCATGAACACCAACATATGGCCTCAATGCCAGGTATCAGTAGATGAGAATGATCATTATCTCCGGTGGATTAACACAAACCTAGTTATGTAAAACGATTTAAACCTGCAGGCTACTGGGAATCAATGAATAGTGCAGCATTGCCTTTATGATGTTCTTAAAATCCATCTCACGAAGAATGTCATGCTCAATTGACATCAGTGTTAGGTTTCCTTTCCGAACGCGACTCTCAAACTTTTTCTTCTCCGACATTTTCTCCTAAACAACCTTCATCTGTCACTCAATCACTCGCAATTTGAATGAGTCACATGTGAAACATATTCTCATTCTGATTGGCTGAGAAGTGGTGCCCACTGACTGTTAGGGAGTCATCATTTTTGAGAAAAATCTCTGGAATCCATCGATCTGATTATTAGCGGAGCAAATGATCAAAATACTACGGAGGGAAGATATTTTCGTTTGGATTACTGGTCTGGGGGAAGCTCACGAGTGTGTGTGTGTGTGTGTGTGTGTGTGTGTACAGTATACGTGTGTGTGTTTGTGTATTTTTGCATTTGTGTGTATTGTGTTTGTTTCCCGGGGAAAACACTCAAGAGAAACACCGGCTGTTGTTATGCCTGCTGTGACGTCACGTTACTCCGTTCTCCGCTTGTAATTATGCCGTTACAAGCTTCAAAGTTGTATTTATCATCTGAATTTGCCAAAACATTACATTATATTATATAATATATATATATATATATATATATATATATATATATATATATATATATATATATATATATATATATTACATGTGATTTAGGTTGACTTTTAAAATCTGTCCAGGGACTACAGATGAAAAATAGCCTCTTGGCTAACTCTGGCACATTTACAGAAATGTTCATTAATGTGCACTGTCCCTGTTAAATAAATAAAAAACATTGCATTTAGCTGAAATGAAAAAAACAAGTTTAATATTCTGAAAGCCAAGACTTTGTTTATTTGAAATCAGATGAAAACAAACTGAAACGGACCCTGCCGTGTTATCTATGATTACTATACTCTTACATTCGTAATTTCAGCGGAGGGAGGGGGGCAGCGCTGCGGAACAGCAGAGTGGCGAGGGAGAGCTGTCTTCTTCCCTTTACAAGCTTCAAAAATGTATGTATCGTGTGATTTTGGAAATAAAAGTTTCATATTCTGAAAGCCAAGACTTTGTTTATTTAAAATAAAAATAAAACACCCGAATAAAGAAAAAAAGATTTTAATTATTATTATTATTTTTTTAATTGGCTCATAATAGGCCCCCGATCTCTGTAGGCCCCTGGGGTTCAGCCCAGGTCAGCCCGTGCATTAAGGCGGCCCTGTCCATCTGCAGGATGAACATAATACACTCATACTCATTCATTTCCGAAAACATCATGGGTGTTTCACTGTTGAATAAATCACAATAAAATCAATGCAAGTGGGGATCATCAATTGTATATTTTCAGAGGCCTAGTGTGGAGGATAACATCAGCTCTTGAGGCAATTGGATGAAAAACACAATATTTATGATCAAAAACAAAGTCACTCGGTCACTTTTGACCCGAAACGCAAGAGAAGGGTTAAGACAGACTTCTAACATTTCAACCTGTTTTTTAAACACAAGAGTGCAAGACCTATCAAGACTGTACATATTAGTCTTTTAGTAGATAGTGTTATGGAAATAATTGTCCTAGACTCCTAGATATGACGTACATGACCAACCCTGACGTCTGTTATCTCCTTTAAGGACATAGGCTGCTTCAGCCATAAAGTTATTGTTCCCATTCTGTGACTGGTCAACACTAGGTCACAGATGGTCTGTTGTTGTGGGTGCACTGGGACACTTCCTTCTTTGTTGTTTGTGGACTCCAACGTATGAAATCTTCGAGGCCATAAGTGACGGATGCAAGTGACTCAGTGTGCCCAACTGTCTAAGCTATCTTATCAAAATATGTTGATCACTCTGTGAAACCAGTTAAATGGGCTAACGAGAGAGAGGTGCTCCAGAATTGATGTGGCAACTCTCCCGTGCAGTCTCACCGTGACTGCTGTGACTTATGCGCCTGTGTCGGCACGCCGCTCGCTCAGCTGTCTACCTTTAGCTTTCCTGTTTCTGTTTTATGTTTGTCAGAATGTGTCTGCTCTGCTCGTCTATGATCGCCAAGCCCTCCTCCACCTCAGACCCTCACTGGAGTTGATACTGCTGCCCAAACTTACATCTGGCAACCATAAATCTTCCCCCCCCCCTCTTCTGTTGGATATACCCACCTACCTGCGCCGGTTGCCCTGCATCCCGCCTCGCCGAAAGCGCTTCAGACGACGGGGAAAGCGTGGTGGTGCACTGGTCCATCTGAAGGCATACCTGACGGCTTCTTCTGGGACTTATCCACGTCTCAGATGTCATGGCCCTCCCGCTGCACGTCATGTGCGGAATCGGTGGATTCGCCCTGTTTTTCCGGAGCTGCGGACTCTGCTGGGCCCGCTGGCAGCCCCCCCTGCCCGACTGACTGCTCCCGGCCCACGCGGCGTTCAACACGCACTTCTTCGACAGCTGAGACGCACTCCACCGTCGGCAAGCCCGGAGCAAAAACTTTGTATGGCTTTGCTAAATGCTAGGTCGATAGCAAACAAAACGTTCCTGCTAAATGACTTCTTCACCTCCCGTGAGCTGGATTTTATGTTCCTGACGGAGACCTGGGTCCACGCTGGCGAGTACACATCATTCTTTGATCTTCTTCCTCCTGACTGTACATTCTTCAGCTCCCCCCGTGCCACCGGCCATGGCGGGGGCATAGCTTCAGTGTTTAGAGCTAGCCTCCAATGCCGATTGCTTCACCCTGTAACTACCTATGCTAGCTTTGAGTTGCAGCTTTTTGAACTGAATCCGGCCTCGCCTATACTCTGCGCAGTTGTGTATCGTCCGCCAAAGTGCAATAAGGATTTCATAAATGACTTTTCTGACTTTCTGTCCGGGATCATGGTGAAATATGATCGTGTTTTGATCTCCGGAGACTTCAATGTCCATGTGTGTTGTGAGTCCAAACCTCTGGTTAGGGACTTTTTAAATCTCCTTGATTCTTTTGGTCTCGTTCAGTCCGTGGCTGGCCCAACACACGAAAAAGGACACACTTTGGACTTAGTATTATCGTTTGGACTGTCTGTATCTGTGGATGAAATATGTGCAGCAACGCGTATCTCAGACCATTTACCGGTTCTGTTTACAACCTCCATCCCTTCCGCAGGAGTCGAATCACGTGCCCCTGCGAGTTGTGTGCGTTCGATTAACCCCTTGACTGCCTCACAGTTCTCTGATGCTTTTAATGCTTCTCCGATCTGTAAATTAGATGTGAACTGTGCTTTTAATGCTGATGAGCTTATCTCCATGTTTGACTCTACATGCACACTAACACTGGATTCTGTTGCTCCTTTTACGCTTAGACGCACAAAAGTGCTCTCAGAGCCGTGGCTCAATGACTGTACTCGTGCTCTCAGACGCGCTTGCAGGCGTGCAGAGAGAAAATGGAAAAAGGATAAACTCCATGTCTCCCTAGAAATCCTTCGTGCTTCCCTGTCTGACTACCAGACGGCAGTCAAAGCAGCCAAAACAGAGCACATCTCTCTGTTAATCTCCAAAAACAGCCATAGACCTCAGGTTCTTTTTATTGTCCTCAACTCGATCATTAATCCCTGTGATGTTTCTTCTATTGTGCCATCGACTACTCTCTGTGATAAGTTTCTTAAATTTTTTATTGAAAAGGTATCTGCTCTTAGGCTAGCTCACACTAGTGCTACCCCAGATCCTGCTCCCTTTCTGTGCCCTGCTGTCCTCGACCACTTTGAGCCTGTATCCTTCTCTTCTCTCTCGGATGTGGTCAAGCACCTGCGGCCGACAAACTGCACCTCAGATAGCATTCCCTCTCGCCTTCTCAGAGACGTTTTAGATTCAGTTGGAGCAAGTATTTTATTAATTGTAAACACCTCCCTTAGCTCAGGATGTGTCCCTGCTGCCTTCAAACATGCCGTGGTTAAGCCATTACTTAAAAAGAAACATCTCGACCCCTCCTTTCTCGAAAATTTTAGGCCCATTTCCCAGCTACCTTTTTTATCAAAAGCCCTGGAGAGAGTGGTCTACGCCCAGCTGCAGTCTTTTTTAACCACGCATGGAATCCACGAAAAGTTTCAGTCTGGCTTCAAACCCATGCACAGCACTGAAACAGCCCTTTTAAGAGTTTTTAATGATCTGCTCCTAGCCGCCGACTCAGGTAGCCCAGCTGTCTTGGTGCTGTTAGACCTGACAGCTGCTTTTGACACTGTGGACCATAGCATCCTGTTGTCACGGCTTGAACAGTCCGCTGGCATCACAGGCTCTGCCCTTGCATGGTTCAGGTCCTACCTGACAGACCGTAGCTTCGCTGTGCAGCTAGGTGCCTTCTCCTCTGCAAAAGCCCCTCTTACCTGTGGGGTTCCCCAAGGCTCGATTCTGGGCCCCATCCTTTTCTTACTGTACTTACTACCCCTAGGCTCAATTCTCACAAAACATAATATTCCCTTCCACTGCTACGCCGACGATGTACAGATATATCTCCCTCTCGAAGCAAGTGTCACACACTCATTACAACAGTTGATGGACTGCTTAACTGAGATAAAATCCTGGCTGAGCAAAAACTTTCTAAACCTCAACGAAAGCAAGACTGAGGTCATCTTTTTTGGACCCCGACCTCCAGCCTCCCAGGTTGATATTCTAGGCTCCCTCCAACAAAACATCCTCCCCTCAGTCACGAACCTTGGGGTGACCTTCTCCAGTACTTTTAAATTCGACAAGCAGGTCAGCAGCGTAGTCAAATCCTGCTTTTTTAAAATAAGACTTTTGGCCAAAACCAAGTCGTATTTATCTTTTAAAGACCTGGAAAGGGTTATTAACGCCTTTGTGACCTCGAGACTGGACTACTGCAACGCTCTGTATATGGGTATGGACCAGGCATCAATTAAACGCCTGCAGCTAGTCCAGAACGCAGCTGCACGTTTGCTGACTGGCCATAAAAAGCGTGACCACATCACCCCAATTCTGGCCTCACTGCACTGGCTTCCAGTTCGGTACAGAATTGATTTTAAAATCCTTTTATTTGTTTTTAAAGCACTAAATGGGCTGGCTCCGGCCTATATAGCTGAACTCCTCCAGCGCTACACCCCAGCCAGAGCTTTAAGGTCTGCTGACCATCTGCTGCTGGTAGTGCCCAAGACCAGGCTCAAAACCCGAGGGCACCGAGCCTTCGCAACAGCTGGCCCCAGGCTCTGGAACACTCTGCCCCTCCACGTGAGGTCGGCCCAGACCCTAGGGGTTTTTAAATCCACACTTAAGACTCACTTCTTCTCTCAGGCCTTCTAGTCAGAGCGGAGCACGACTCCTGACTATTACCTGTGTTTGTTTTATATCTGTTGTAAATGATTGTCTTTTATTGTGATTATAAGTGTTTTTAATGCATGTACAGCACTTTGGCTCGACCAAAAATCGCTTTTAAATGTGCTTTATAAATAAAACTTGATTTGATTTATGATGTGAATCCTCCGGCCGTAACTCCAAATAAACCATCAGTGTTTGACATCAAAAGCTCCTGCTCTACCGTGTCTCCTTCCTGAGTCGGTGACTCCTAATTTGCATTGATACACAGAAGTTTCCTCCACAGATAGCTACAGTCTTTAATGTCCCATCGGGGAGATTTGTTTAACACATATACACAACGCATACATGCAAAGCCCTGCGCACTTTTTTGCCTATGCAAAAAACTATCCTCATTATTAGCATAGTTCCAAAATGTCATGTCCAAAGTTCGCCTCATCATTTGTGACTGTGAGCAGCTTAGATTACTCAGATATCATTGTTATTTTTTGCACCTGGGATGTAGTTTCAGTATATTATTTGTTTGCATGCACATGGATAACATTTGAATGAGTACATGACACGAGAGTGTTCTCCGTCTCTCTGAATGAAGACAACAGATACATACTCAGCGCACCTGAACACAAGCTGACCATGCAAGGGCTGAATTTAAATGGCTATTCATGTACAACAATTAACCATGTAGATATTGTCCGCAGGCTCGTATTTCACTTGAATGCCCAGATTTACTTTGAAACCAAAGACTTTTGTACGATTCAACCAGGGAGAAATGCTGCCTCCTTTTCACACTTGATTTCCTAACAATAAGACATGAAAACATATCTTTAATAAGGTTTCTGAATGGCTAAAAAAGTTATTCTGTTTATAATAAAGAGGGTCAAGATGTGTAAATGTTTTTAGTATAATGTAAGTCTGGGTTGCATTCTTACTTCTAATATTTTTCTGTGGGACGGTCTTATAATTATAGACTTTCTGTACAATGTCATATAGGCCTACAAAGTGTAATTTGTATGGCATTATTTCAGTTGTGTGAAGCTCTCTATCCAAATCTTTTTAGAAATGAAATGAATGGTCTAAACCAGGGGTGTCAAACTCAAATACACAGTGGGCCAAAATAAAAAAATCGGTACTCGAGGGCTGGACTGGTTCAA
Source organism: Harpagifer antarcticus (assembly GCA_902827135.1). Lineage (NCBI taxonomy): Eukaryota > Metazoa > Chordata > Actinopteri > Perciformes > Harpagiferidae > Harpagifer > Harpagifer antarcticus. The sequence goes on along the minus strand of CADEHL010001039.1, from coordinate 1,484,422 downwards.
TGTTTATTGCAGATCTTATTGAAATGAACTTATTGCACATATTAAACCTGGAACTAACAAAGCTTAAATGATTGCCTATAAAAACAACATTAAACATTAAAGGGCACCTATCATGCTAAATGCACCTTTGTACGTCTTTTATACATGATTATGTGTCCCCGGTGTTCCAGGGAACTCACCAAGTGTCAGAAAACACAACCCTCTCTATTTTCCTCCTTCGCCAAATCTCTAAAAAAGGGGCTGCAACGGATCTGAAAAAAATGGATCCACATTCCGACACTTTTCTACGTCACAAAGACGTACTCCGCTTATTGGTCAACTCTCCACCTATCAGGGGAATGAGCCACGGCCACGTGCATTGCCAAACCTCTCATTCGCATATAGGCTATCGGCAGGCTACCCCAGTCACATCTGTGTTTTTTCCTGCTATTGCCAGGATGTCTAAGCCAGTTAAACCACGGACATGTTTATGAACTTCTCTCAAGTCCAACACGGATATGCCTCCAAACTAATGCTACACCCGGGATCAATACCAACCATCCGGGACCAGGCCAGTGAGGACACATCCAATTCTGAAGCTGTAAGTTTTTATTTAGCGGTGTTTTTCCTGATAAAGCTATCTCTAGCTTGTAGTATGTAGCATGTAGCATGTAGCATGTAGCTTAGCCGTATCAATGTCGCCTCAACCCCAACTAGTAATCGGTTAGGTGTTTATATGTTCTTGTAACATTTTATTTTGTATGCTCCGCAGTCTTTGCTTTGTCTTTTATTTTAATTATCAGGCATTTGCGAACATGTTCAGACTGCCGTAATGGCGATCTGTGTGAAGGCTGTAAAGCCACGCCTAGCCTAGCCGATAACACAAGTATTTATTCTCCTATGTATTAGTATTTTGTATCCTCTAAAAAATCATATTGAGTAAGTTATAATAACAAACGTAATCTTCTGGAGGTAAGTGCCGTTTTTTCCAGCGTTATGTAAAAGCTTTTGTGATTGTAGTCTGTAAGAACGATCAGATATCATCGATCTGTAAGCTAAGCTACGCTAAACTACGCTAAGCTAATGAGACATGCCGTTTTTTGCAGCGTTATATGGAAAAGCTTTTGCATGTTTACTTGTTTGCGCACATGAATATAAATGGGGGTGTGTTAGGATACAACACTGTATGTATGTATGCGAGGGGACACACACCACGAGTAAAACGGAGCTAAAGCACTGGTATGTTGTTGTTGACGACATGCATACTAATCTAATCCACTTTTTTTGTTGTGCTTTTTTTAACATTGCACAGGCTACGTGGCCAACTTGATGGACCTCATCTTCGACCAAGTCTTTGTGGACCCTGCACCATTATGAGCAACCTGACAGGGAGGAGGTCATCGCCGGGTATGCCACACGGTTCAATTTGGCTGCTGTCTGAACCTAACATAGACATTTCACGGATCAGAGGACAACGCAGGCCGGAATCACCACTCTGCTCCTCTCTCCAAGGAAGCCCCAGCACCAGCTTACAAAGCTCCTGTTTTTTATGGGTTCAAATAACCGTTGATTTTGACAATAAAGTTCCGAGTTGATATCAAGTGTGTCGTGATTATTCATGTTGGGATGGGTAAAGAATATTCTGATTTCACAAGCATAAGGTTGTGTGTGAACTTTCCAACGGTTGTTGCACGATGTTGGAAGAAAAGGACTGTAAACTATTAAACGCAATGAGGCCAAATGTCTCCCTTTATAAATATATATATATGTATCGCTGTGTTTGCGTTACAAACTCTAAGTTACAAACTGTACACATTGCATTCTTGCTAATTAGCCAAAATATGAATGGAATAAGTAGCAAGCATCGTAACAGAGTAAAAATAAATAGGGACAACAGCTTGTCAACTAACCATTCAGAAACGTCCTGCTGCAACCGAGATGTTTGCACCTCCACCAAAACCTCCGCTGCTTCAGTTTCTGGATCAAATTGATAATATGCTTGAACACATGCATTGCTCTGAGATGACATGTGTATTCCACACTCGTAATCACAGCAAGCATGGTAACGTGACTCTCGCCGGCTCTTCTGCTGGGGGCGTGGTCAGCTGCTGCTCATAATTTTCATAGGCAGGTTTGGAATAAAGCGAAAATGAGCGAAACGAGGCATGGCTAAAAAATGATCTGTTTGGTATTTTGAAAAATAAAATGTATAAATATACCTTATATAGGTATGGTCATACACTATATCATTTAAATATAGCATGATAGGTCACCTTTAAATAATCAGTTGCATTAATTTCTTATGGCTCTATCTGCAGCTTTTCCTCAGTCTTTTCTTATGATTACATTTTTCCACGGGCCAACAACAATTTCCCTCAAAGAACAAACGTCGCAAGAAAAAAAGTGCAAAAGGAACCATCCATTGAAACTCAGGTTGCTGCTCTGTGATGCACTAAGCCAGATACTTGGCATCTCACCTTGGGTGCAAGTTCATCAATGTTTGGGGTCAGGCTCTGAGCTGAGGAAGGTGTGCGTGCAATATACCGGCGGGCCAGATCTAATAGTTATTTAAAATGATCCTGCGGGCCGAAATTAAATCCACCAAGGGCCTGATTTGGCCCCCGGGCCTTGAGTTTGACACATGTGCTTAGAGCATTGAGAGTGAATGAAGAAATGTTATCTTTAGACCCCCTACGTGACTTAAAGACATCCTGTAATGGCCAAGAAAGGAGGAAGCTAAAAGCTAGATTCAGCACTCTGAGAAAAGGGAAGTAGATGAAAGCTAATAAAGGAAAGAGAAGAAATGATAAGGCTTTACTAAATCCTGTCTAAAATCCTCATGTTGTGGTCTAAACCACAACATGAGGATTTGTTAATGGCAATACATTTATAATACATTTATAATTTTTTGTGAAATAATAAACGCAAATCACCGTATCCACACAGAGACACATTTTGGGTTCATGCTCCAGCAATTTGGATATTAATACAAGGTTTACAATGTCAAATTTGAGTTTAACATCCACACTAAACACAGAACAGCAGGGTTTTGTATGCATGCAGTAACAGAAAACAACCAGACAACATTCCTAGCTTCAAGTCTAAGCCCTGATGTTGAGGTTATTTGATTTACAGATGATCATATCAAACAATGTTGTCCCTTAAAACTAAATATATTATACAATCAATATAAACAGCATTAGACATAAATTCATCCCCACAACATGCTTAATCTACTCCCCTGCAATGGGCATTAGTTCAGTCTTTAAAAATACCTCATGTTGTTTGTATAAACGTTGCTAACACTGGTATCTCCAAGTGAACAAAAAGTTCCGGTTGATTTTTAGGAACAGTTGTAAAGAATAACACAAAGACATCTTGAATAGTACAGTATATTAGGCTTAATATTTTTATTTTACTGGCTTAATATTTTTCATTTAACTTATCACTGGACAGCAAGTGTCACTGTCCACTTACTTGAAAGCTGTTATCTGTCCTTTATGGTAAACTATGCACACATACCTCCATGACCATTGAGGAAAAGTCTAAAGTCCTTTGGGTTTTAATATTTGACTTAGAGTAAAAACTCAGGAGTCAAATTACGAAGTAGTACAAGGCAGAAGAAAACATATGTGTGATGTCACAGTTTGTAAAATGTACGCCAAGTATGTTGACAAATAAGTGGGAAATCTAGATGTGGCCTACATTTAGCATAGTATGTCTTTAGCTATTACAACTGAACCTAAGGACCCTGAATCCTCTAACAGGAGATAGAGTTGCACTGCATGTGGAGGCTTATATACATTGTTTATAGCTCAGTAGCCCAAATGAAGCAACCTGGATGCAACTGGCCGGTGTCAGTGCATGGCTAAGAGGATTAGAGAAGATTTACCTACCAGGTTCACACACTTGCTGCATATCAACAGGTCAGTTAGCCTTGTGCGCCACATTAGCATTCACAATGGACTAGGACAGCATTGACCACACATGGGATTTTTCCTCCCATCCTACAGTTGAGCTTCTGGCAAAGGTCAGTGTTTAGCTCCATCTGTTTATTCCCATAGAAAGCTTCCCTGCATGTGTGTGTGTTTGTGTTTAAGATCATAGCGTGTTAGCACCAAGCTGCAGACGGCCTACCTTTCTTTAGCAGCCTACACCTGATCTCTAAACTCAACTAACCACAAACAGCAACTTTGGTCATCAATACACTGTATTTTAGAGATCTGACCTAACTTTAGATTAAGTACCTTTCCTATTTATGAGCTTCAATCTGAGCGGGGACAGAGTACTAAGATCTTTTACTTAAGCAAAAGTGGCATTACCAAAGTGTAGACATACTTACAACTAAAAGTCTTGCATTATAAAATGTAACTAAGTAAAAGTACACAAGTATAAGCATAACAATACCAAGTAATCACTCTACACAACAGTCCATATACAAATTATATTATCGAATAATTGATGCATTATTGTTTTTTAACACTTTAATTTTACAGTTGTTTAAGTTTGAGTATTTTTTACGACATGTTCTACCAGGTGAATTTGACCAAGGGATCATTAAAGTTGAATGTTTTGTATTAATATTCTGAATCTTCAATGTAACCAAAGTTATCTAATAAATGTAGAGGAATAAAAAGAACAGTATTTGCCTATAAAGGTATACATTAGCAGGAAATAGATATAAAAGTAAAGTAGGATTACCTTGTTAATTGTATTAAAGAACAGCAATTGAGTAAGTGTATGACGTTACTGTTGACCACTGGCTGTAGCAGGTAAATCACATTAACAGTAATCACGTTTATCTCAGTCAGAACAGCGCAATGTGAAGTGAACATGCTTCATCATGACCTCATATATCCTGTTGACTGCGTTTACCTGGACATTCAAGGGGATCTTGTGCACCTGCAGGTTCCTCTGGGTAAGTGTTAGCTCTGTGAAATGTGCCCTTTAAATGTTCTCTCAATAACACATTTTGATAATTGTTGTACTTTTTATGGTGACTATAAACCGTCATTATTTGCATTTCAGATATGCCCATATAATGCCATCAAATTCTTGCCTAGGGAGAGGCACATTCAAGAACACACGAGCCGACAGCAGAAACAACTTGTGGGTAAGGATCTCATAAACTCAGCAATAAACACTGCTCAATAAAATCGTTACATTTCATTAAAACATATTTAGCAGGCTTAAATATATTCAGAGATGCTGATGTGTTTTAGCTCCACAAGCAAACCCTTTCACACATAGAGGCCACTACAGTGGACAGCTTTTCAAAAGGTGTTTTCTTGTATATGCATGGGTTTTGATGGCATAGTTGCATCATCAGCCACTACATAGGACCCTATTGCATCATCCCTTACACTGCCACTCAGTGGAAAGTCAGTGTAAGTGGATGATACATTTCTCTAAACCAAGATGAACGACAGAAAGCCAGATGGACCAAGTCACCTGCCGATATCCTGCCAATCCTGTTATGGAAAGCGCTCCCTGCAGGTATAACACATTTGGTGACATCAAGTAACAACTAAGGAATCATATAATTCATAAATTGTCAAAGTATTGATTTTATGTTTGCAGGAAATTATGATTATTCACCTGTCCACTAAAGTGGACGTCATGCATCACTGGCTATATTTCAACTACAATTCATACTGTACTGCTGCTGTTCTTCTTGAAAATACTTCATCTGCAATATCTTTTTGGGCCTTAAATCAATATACTTATGTTATTATAATGTCATTTTAAGTTTGCACATCTTTATTTATCATTTTTTCCAAATGTACATGTTTTCAGTTCAGACTTTAACGCATACTGTCCACCTGAGTAGACATATAAAACATTTTTTTTCTAAATTTGAAAAAACTAGATAAAACTAAATTAAAGTTAAAATCTTGTTTGTCATGCCCCAAGAGCAACACAAACACTTGGTAAACATCCTGAGTGAGGCTTTCATAATTCATGCATGAAAGGGATGTGCATTGGTCCTTATGGTTTTTTATGGGAGACAATAAAAGTGAATCTTCCGGTATCACTCTAATTAAAATGTAATGACGGAAAAAAGATGATATATCAAGGTAAACCAACAACAAGCTGTATTGTCTTATCAAGTGTGTGAGGCCAAAGGTATATTTGCATATTTCTACTATAATTACACTTTACATCTGTGTAGGCAGAGATATGATGTGTTGAGCTAATTTGACTTTATTTATCAGGTTCTGAAAGTAAAGGGTTTGCAGTCATACCAGGCAGCCCAGACCGCGAAGGAGCTCTTCATAAAAGGCTGACAAAAACCGAGAAAGAGATTCTGGCAATCAAGGCCAGGGCCGCCTGTGAGAAAGCATCATGGGAGAGGAGGTTTACGCAGCTGCAGAGAAAGCACGAGGATCTATGTAATCAGGTGTGTTTGCATGTGGTTAAAGTAGCGAGTAGTATTCAATAGTTTACTTAAGTTTAAGTAGAAATACCACAGTATAAAAATGCTCCAAGTCCTGCATCCACAATTTCATGTAAAAAAAAGTACAGAAGTATTGGAAGCAGAAGTTTTAAACATAAAAAATCCATAATAAAAATACTCACAAAGCAGAGTGGCTACTGTCAGTGTTCTAGTCAAATGTGAGAGAATCAATAATATATATTGGTCTTTCATAGAACTGTCTAACTTATCTTGAACATTTTATGTTTCGTATTCTTTGTGGTTCATGTACTTTCTACTGTAGATATGTTTATTTGCCACTGTTTATTATTTTAATTTTATTATTTCATTACGTAGATAACTTATTTCCAACTTTTAACGTTTTTTAACGCCTAAACAAACTGCTGCTATACTGTAACTAAATCATTTCCCATCTATCTATCTATCTAGAGCTGATTTTAACTACTTCACAGTTTAATCAGTAACAATGATGGCATTTTAGATCCTGATCATATTTTCATGTATGCTTTTTTTAATATGTAGTTGGAAGATATCTATAGCACTACGTACTTCAGTAAATGTTCTTTGTTACTTTCCACCAGTGGTAATAATAATTTCTCTTCTCTCCCCAGCTGGCCTCTCAGGCTGTGTTGGTGAGAGAGGCTGGTTGTGATGAGGAGTCGGTGGGGAACAATGGAGAAACACTTGAGGAGTGTTCAAGTAAATGACAGTAACAGTGAGCTCATTCAGATGTTTGCTTTCTAAATGCAATAACAATGTCAACTCTCATGTACAGCAGGTCTCTCAAGAATGATGCACCAACACAAAGGGTCTGATGTGTCAACAAGAGGCGACGTAAGCAGTTTGTCAGGCAGCCAGTTCTTCTCATCAGTGACTCTGAGCCCAAGACCTTCCTCCTCATCTTCAGCCTCCAGGTACAGTGATTGGTAGAGAGTTGGTTTAGATTAATATTGACCATTCTCATATATGTACAGCACATAACAAGCAGCAGCTAGAGTTATATTATCTCAGCACAGTGACCTGAAAAAGGGAAACAGCGACCTCTATAGGTCACTCATTTATTGACCTCTTTAAAACGACACAGCTATATCACTTTTAAATTATGAAAACTGCACACACTGTTTTTCCTTTTTTGTATTTTTTGTATTCTTCTTTACTTTAAATGTTCCAAATGTTTACAAAATACACGTCACACTACTTTATATTTGCTCTTAACTTCTTGCTTCCTCTTACTAGATTAATGCATACACCATTATCACCTAAAGTAAATTCCATGTCTGTGTAAACTTACTTGGCGTGACCTAATTCTTTCCCTGATTTGCATAAACTGCACCCAACAATTTACGAGGGTTGTGTGCAGGACTGTTTCCTGGTTAGGAGGGAGGGAGCATTACTTGCAGGCTTCCTAATACCTGCTTCTAGGCAGGAACTTGTCCAGTACTGTAAAATCATGTTTTACTATTCAGTTATGTGCAGATTAACAGAGGCGAATAATGCAAATGATAGGATTTCCAGCTGCTATGAGGTGGATTTCACTACTTTGCTGTACACAGCTTCACATTTGCTGTACGGACGTGTCTAATTAGTCTCACTGAGAAATGCTGAATTGTAGGTGCAAGGTCATGTGTGGCTGAAAAAACCTCAACAATGACAGCCCTTGGTTATAGGCAGGGTTCGAGTTATGTGGGAGCCAATGGGAGCTGAGCTCCCATAAGGAGGGGTCTGAGTTCCCACGGACGCAGTGAAATCATACATCTGTGGGGGAAAAAAAATAAACACAGATAGCAAACTATATTTAAGAACACTATAATCCAGGCTGAAGACTTTTCTTTTTGTCGCTGCTTTTAATTGAACTATTCATATCTTAGACTGCACTGTAACTTTTATCCATGTATTTCTTCTTTTAATGTTTATTTTATTAGCTTTTCTTTTTAATGACTGATTTTAAATGCCATTTTCTTAATGTCTTTCATTTTTTGTAAAGCACTTTGAATTGCCTTGTGTTGAAAAGTGCTATATAAATAAACTTGCCTTGCCTTGCCTTGCCTATAATAACATTACAAAAAAAGACAACATATAGTAAAATAGATAATAATATAAAGCAGTCATTTACATTGAAACAGAATGCAATAAAATATAAAATACGTGCAGTAAGCAAACCAGATATTGTCAACATTGTGTGCATGTAATGCATAGAGCCTATGATGTTGCTGAGGTGAAGGTAAATGTATTTCACTGGACATAAAAGTAAACCCTCTCTCCCTCCAGTGTGAGGTCATGGAGGTCGTCCAAAGGTCCTCACCGGGTTTTTGTTCCCCATTCCCCCATGGACCTGGAGCTGGGTCACCGGGTCAGGATCATGCTGCCGTCGGGACGGGTCAGCACGGGAACGATCCGTTACCTGGGCCACCTGCAGGGGGAGGCAGAGCTCCATCTGGGGGTGCAGCTGCTGACACCTGATCACGGATTGCATGGTGGCAGCCACAGGGGACACAGCTACTTTGAATGGTAACTGATCTCATTTGCCTACTGTGTGAACACAAGCAACACGTTGCATCTCAGGGTGTGTGACCTGGCATTCAGTGCTGCTCCGGGATTTATTGGGTTCCCCACTGCGTCACTCGGATATCACATTACATATTTATAACTTTGCTATGAACTAGCTGGCAGGATCGTCTGCAATTAAACTCTTATTGTCGAACATCTGGCTCGTTGAGTTAAGGCATAAGACTACAGCCCGTAGGTATTCAGCTGCCTCCAGACACACTTACTCAAATTCTTTGCACTTAGTGGTAAACATGTCAACTGCTCAATAACAGCCTTTCGAGGTGAAGCATAAACCTGTCATGTGAAGTGTGAACTAATTTGCCTGTAGTGACACATTCTTCTCCGAGTTCATGGAAACAGGTTTCGTATGTAGTCTTCTCTTCAAAGACCCAGTAGGGAAATACAAAAAACACATGAACTACACATGGGAAATTGAAAACAATATCTTTAAAACTAGGTCTATGTGGCTTTTCTTTACCTTCTTGTGACTAAAGCTCATTAACTCATGAATATTAACTTTTAATGTATGACTTCAGGACTGTAATGGAAATATGTCTTCATAGCGATATCTTGATGATTTTTCAGTAGTGTCTGTATTTCATTTATGTCTTAAAAATGTGTTATTTCTCTCCCTTAAAGCAATCCTGGCTATGGCGCCTTTGTACCTTTCCACAAACTACTGATGGCCTGGGAGTGACAGAAGTACAGACTCCTGATTTAGAGCCAACTGGATGCATGGCAAGAGGGCCAAGAAAGCAAAAGAGTAGTTACATTAATTCATTCTAAACATGTATTATAAAGAGATAAATCTTTGTATCAAAGTATTTAAAAAAAGTGTGTATTGTCTTATGTCTTATTGTCTTATTCCCAATAACAATACCTTGTTGAATACTTCTGTTTTGTGAGCTTTGGTACCCAGTAATGTTGGACTTGCAGAAATAAATGACTGTTCTTTTGTTGAGTTAGTCGGTGGATTAGTCCTCTCACTAAACAGGCCATACAGTGTCTTAGTCCCACTGAAAAATGAGAGCAAGGACATGTTTGGTTGAAAAACTTCAACAATGACAGCCCTTGGTCATAGGTCATACAAACAGGTTGTGCACTGTGCACAAAATCTGCTTCATGCCCTAAGCTAAACACTTAAACATGCTCACAATGTTAACAACATGTTTGTGTTTAGTAGGGATTTTTACCACAATTGTGTTATTTTAGCCTGAAAACATGATCAAAATGTAAATGTAATCAAAATCAATCATATAGTTGTCAAGCTTACTGTGTAAATCAACAGGAACTCAAGAGCAGCCATAAACTGTGTTAATTCGATGAGTATTTTATTTAAGTGAACATAGAAACACACACGCAGTCTGACCGCCCCCCCCTCAGGCAGTTCTTTTATTCAGCTTGTAACATCAGTGAACATTACTCAGTTTGTAAAACTCCAGACTTTTAAGAGAAATGATTGAAATAAGAGACCTACTTGTGAAATTGAGTAAGGGAGTTTGGTAGAAAGATCTTAGGCAATGTGTTATGATGTAAGCGAAAGTATTTGCCAATATTAAGTTCCTGATAAACTTTAGAGACCTATTCACAGAGGCATTAGCCAAGATCAAAAAAGTACGACACACTCCATTTCATACATTTTTATTTTTAATATGTTTTTTTAAGACATGCTAACTGTAAATTGATCTAACAGAACATATTTACACAACACTTGTTCCGGGTTTGTTTCATGAAACTGATGCAGATTTACAGGAAAGGTTGATGACACACAGGGAAATGACACACAGGGAAATGACTTGCGTGTACTCTATACAAGTCTTCACAGTTTCCTTGTTCCTTATGATTCATTATAAATACAATTTTGGAGCAGGGATCCAGCTTCAACCAGCCTAATGTGGCTAAAGCTTAAACAATACAACATACTTATTTCTCAGGTATAATATAGAAACACCCAATTTTCTGGAGAACTAGAGTGAAATAAAAAATACAAAAATAAAACTTTAAACAGCCATTTCTTATTGCATGAGAACCTTTTTTGGAAATAGATTAAAATATATAACATTTGACACAATATGCATCAACAGTCAAAACTCTCGAAGCACTAGGCTTAACTTTTTTTGGTAAATTTCATCGAAATGATTGGATCACAAGGTCACATTTGACTATAATGTCATACACATACATTGAACAGATGCCTTAACTGTTCATAAATAGGAAGGCACATTTGCAATTCTGCATTGGCAACTTAGCAACTAAATATATTCAAAGGCTTTATCACAATCGTGATCATTCATCCCAGATCAAATGCACGCTCAGTGATTGTGCTCTTATGTTTTTCATGTGTTGTGTCTTGATATGTGTCTATGTTGATGTTACACATGGAGCTGCTGTGATGCAAGTCAAATTTCCGACTTGATCTGACCATTAAAGTATTATCGTATCGTATCGTATCCATAGACACAATTAAGCTTTTCAAGCAAATCCTTGTTTGCTTTGATAGAGTCAACACAAATGTTAAGGTAGTTCTGACTTAAAGGAAAGCAATGGTAGAAAATCATCAGAGGATTATCAGAAAATCCCTCTCTGAGCCTTCAGGTTGAGGATTTCCGCAGCCAGTTTCTCCGCATTCGTCACATGAGGATACATTTCCATGACGGTATCCACCTGACTGGGGTTGAAGATGGCTTGCAGTTTCTTACGGAGATCCATCCTTTTTTGTGGGTCAAACGCATCAGGGGATCCATGCGTTGGGCCCCAGGAGTGGTACTGCTGGCTTTTGTAAGAGCCGCTGTTGGAGTGTGAGGACTGGGCCGAAGAGGGGAGACTACACGGTGTCCTGGCTTGGGGCAACCCCTGAAATGGATCTGACCAGTAACTTTGCTGATGATGCGGGGCTCCACCGTAATGCTGATGGCTGTTTTGGGGAGGTACACTAGGCGGGAACATTTGAGGAGGGTAGCTGTCATATTGGGAATGACCCTTGCAGTCTGGGTTTCCATGAGGTTGCTGGTAAACTGTTGAGGGGCCTACATGGGAACAGCACCTGCAAGACTGGCTGCTGTTGTTGTTCTCTAAATGCACTGGGGCCTGTCTGAGTCCGGCGAGGGCACTTAGCTGCTGGGGCCTGGGTCTGTTGGGGTTACTGAGGCAATGCGAATAGTCAGAGTACTGACTGTCATAAGAGCCAAGGCCAGAATCAAGGTACTCGTGAGAGACGTTGGCATAGTAATGATTGGGCATGGAGTGCATCCCAGGCCAATCTGTGTGACACTGGCTTACAGGACAGGGCATTTGATTAGGACTTTTTCTCTGATCCTCCCAGTACAGCAGTGTATTTTCACAAACCTGACTGGGATGTGAAGGACTTTGCCTGTCTCTTGTGTGCTCTTTGGTAGAGTCTAGAGGATAGGAAAAGGCATTATGAGCAGCATCGGACTGGTGCTGTCTTGGTGATAATCTGGCATTTCTTTCTTCTTTTACAGTAGAAATCTGGGCTTTTTCTCTCAGTTCATCCGCCAAGGACAGGTAAGACTGGTTCGACCGCTCTGGATGATAGAACTTACATTTGATGCCGTAAGTGCATTTTTTGTCTGAGGAAAACAAAAACAGATACACAAAGATAAGTTAAAGGTCATGTAATTTAGGATACAGTTTACTTCCTTGTCTAAATCTTAAAATAGCAGAGCTCGGTGCTTATCAAATCTTACCATAAGGACAGAGCTGTCTCTTCTGCTCTGTAGGCAGAGGATTTTTCAGCAGGAAGTTGTCAAGACTGGGGCCATGGCGACCCAGAGGGTCATCTGGGGGCATGAACCTGGGGGAAAAAAATGATAAATTGCTGATTTCTTTCTGTATTTGAGACAAATCAGCTGGGTGCTGCATGATTATCTGTTGCTTACTTGTCATTCACAAAGGAGAACATGAGAAGCCTCTCCTCGATGCATTTCTTCCACTCAGGTCTTTCTCCTTGGAGGTCACGGTAGGTGTCATTGGATACGATCACTCCATCCGACTCATATGCCACCTTGACGATAAAGCGGTCATCATAGCAAACCACCCGCTTTCCACCAACACGGCGCGATGGAGTGAAGACCAATATCTTCCTTTTTTCAAGCTCCATCAAAAAGTGTTGATCTGAAAGTGCAAACAATCACTGTTGAAATGGCTGTGGAGAGTATATAGCAGGCACATGTTCTCCCCTATTTGTTGACCGGTACATAAAGAGAATAGCTTTGTTATGTAACATGACACACATTTGCCATGTTCCAAAACCACATGTACAAGATACATAAACCACTGAGCATTTTACAAAGCCACAACAATCAAATATAGGAAAGAAAAGACGTCAAACAAAGTATCACCTGTACAAACATAACTATCTAATTTGTACATTATATCATGTTACTCTACCTGTAATATGACTAGGTACAAAATATGAGTTAACACACAATACGTAAGTGCTTTTTAGGTCATTCGAAAGTCAAATGAACCATCAAACCTGAATGAATGAACAAGAGGCCACGTCTCATGATGTTTGGTATGCCTGAGCAACTACTTTTCAGACAATAAAGCCACTTTTCTAACTGAGTGTCTCTCAGGTAGACTGTCTTCACCTAAGCTCTTTAAGTACACTAGGTGTGGAAGAAAAAACACAGCAGCTGTACTTCCTGTTGGGGTTTTTCCAGGAATTAATGCAGGCTGAATTTTACTTCCTTGTTCACGGATTGAAAATAGAACCTTTGGATTGCTCCACCCAGGCTCACACTTACTAACTCGTGAGAGCCACAGGGTTTTTTGTAAAGATGTTCCACCCTTTATTATTGTAGTTTGAGATGGGGTAGTGTAGCTATGATATGGATCTGGTTTGTAAAGATACACCCAAAATGTCAGTGATTCAGCAGTCTGAAATGTAGAGCTGTTCACTGTGTTCCTCTGCAAGAGATTATCACACAGATGAACCCACAAAGAAACTATTGCTTCAAATAATTGTCAGCATATGGAAACATCAGTTGGGAGCCAATTGGGTAAACCTGTTGCCCAATATTTAATTTGTTGCCTAATGGCTTTGGCATGAATTCAGTGTTTTAACATTGAACATTGAAACAGTGGCTAGGTCTCAGATATATATAAATATATAAAAAACATGTCTATGAAGTGTTTTGCTCAAAATACCAAACAGATCACCCATTCTAGCCATGCCTCATATCCCTCTGTTTCACTTCCTGTTTCAAAAGTGCTGATTTGGGGTATAAAGCTTTAAAAAAAGAGAAATTTGATTTAAAAAAAAGGAGGGGGCTGAGCTCATGCGGGAGATTCTACCGGCAAATACTGCGGTGATGAAATGCCATATCATGGATTATCAAGGATTATTTCTGAGTATGGAGCTCAAAAGCTCAAAAGCTCAAAAGCTTTCTCTCTTGCCGGTTATACCACAAGGTGAGTTCCTTTTTATTTCCTGCTTCTTCACACACATGCTCTCCAGCACAGGTTAGCTCTGAGTGTTAGCGATGCTAATGTAAACACAGACCATATTACATCCAAAACAGTCGGGCATTGTTTCTGATAGCAACGTTTCTGATAGTGCCGTGGGTGTAAAGCCAGCCTACATTTCCGATATTACGTCATATCGGACGCAAATCTGGATCAGCTCCGTTGTAGCCCCGTTTTTAGAGATTTTGGTACGGGGGAAAAGGGAAAGGGTTTCATTTTCTGACACTGCGTGAGTTCCCTGACACACCGGAGACACATATTGATGTATAAAAGACATCAAAAAGTGCATTTTGCATGATAGGTCCCCTTGAAATGTCACATTCATACATCACACAGACAATGCAAAAGAACAACTTGTTTCTGAATAGTTAAAGGAAGGGGTAAACATTTTGGAAAATCACAACAACACTAAACCTGACTCATTCCATCTTGTTTGTTTAATCTAACCAAACACAGTGTAAAAAACAATTCATTTAAATGAGGATTATGTGTTGAATTACTTCTTGTGTGGAGACTAAATCCCTTGTAAAATATCCCATTTATATATTCACACCTTAATCTCAGTTTTGGCATCTCTGTACTCACCTAAGCTAACCAGCGCTTAGCAGCTCTTACATCGGATCATCACTGAAATTGCGGTTTGTCTAGACTGCCTTTTTATTGGCAGTGAGTCAGTAAGACTTACAAAATGCGAACAAAATATTTTTTTCTGTGTTAGGTACATTTGATATAAGCATAACCACAATTTCTAACCGCCGTGCAAGCTATGCACTCTGTCATACAGCCCAGATATTCATCACTGAACAGACTTTAATTATTTGTTTACTATCTCCAATGGATGTTCAGAACATGTATGAACAAATCAGTTTGAACACATTTTGAAACGACTGTATTGATCAACATTGTCAGTGAGCAAATCTGTAGCTTTTAGCAAAAGAGCTACTAAGCCGAAGAAAATCTTTCGTACACATTAAATTAATAGACTGTTGCTCTATTGAGCTATAAAGCTAGTTTTGTACTGAACCAAATAACAGTATGGAAAATAAACGATCTGCAATTCAGATAAGCCGCAAAAATGTTGGGCCTTGGTAATTAGAGATGAGTTTTGTTTACTTTTGTATATACTCAAGTGCATTTGAATGGTAATCAGGCCACTTAGATAAAAAAACAGTGCATTTGAATGGTAATCAGGTCACTTAGATTAAAATAACAGTGACTACATCTTTGAACTCAAGTGAGCCGACTGAGCGAAGTGATTTAGGATGTGCCCCTCTACTCTCTCCTGTATGCTAAGAGTACAAAGTCCAGTCCCGTAGCCTAACCTCACCTAGTTAGTCTAGTTGACCTGTTGACTTCAAGGTTCAAGCCATTCAAATGAAAAAAGGTCAGCCTCTACTTGGTCATGGCTTAATCAATGCGATTGTTTCTGCTTTGACTGGGAAGGGTTTGTTGGCTACATCAACATCAGTAGTATCTGTCTGCTTGGTTGTACACTTATAGGATCCTCACCTGTTATCGGGGCATCAGGTCTGGGCTGCTCTTTGCGCCAAGTTGGGACAAACACAGTAATGGTATTATGACCTCTGTCCAAGAAGAAGTTTACTGCGAGCTGGATGCCTCGACATGAGAACACTTCCTTGTTGCCATGACTGTAAAAGAAAGAAGTCGGGTTGGATGAGCTCAAATCATTTGACTATAAATAAATTGAAAGAGAGAAGTACAAATTCCATTGATCTGTGTAAACAGTAAACACCACACGCCTTCAAATGTTCTTTCAGAGGGAACCTTCCCTCTGGGCTATCATGAAGAGAACTTCCTTTACAACAAGTACAACGTATTGGAGGGTGGAGATTTGTAGGTGTGTGCCTAGAATTTGCATATTGCAGCAGTGTCTTTGAAAAAAAGACATGCACAGGCAAGGTGGTAAACGCCCATTTTAAAGTGACACAACAAAGCATGTTTCAGGGTCAGGGTTGAATGAAAACAAGGCAATGATTGATTCAACTAAATTCCACAAACAATTGACAGGCCGAGGGTTAACAACACTTGCTTTATTCGTCATATTTATGTTGTAGTTTGTAAATTAGGATTTAAATCATAATAATTAATCCAATAAAAGAAGAAAAAAGCTTTAGATTACCTCATAGCAACGTTGCTGCCATCAATAACAATAGGTCTCAATTCGGCATCTGAATGATTCCACTCCACTGGTTTCTGTGTGATTCGGGAGGGTCCAACAGCCCAACTGGGGGGCAGCAGAGAGTCTTTTTGGCTCCTGTCCTCGCTGTCGGAGCCACAGGGTGCCGTGACGGTCCTGCTCCGAACCAGCTCCCCCAGCACCGAGTTAGTGTCTGTGTTCAGGTCGAGCTTTTTCAGAGCAGCCCTAACCTCTGCTGAGGAGTACCCCAGCTTCCTGAAGAAGTCCACTCTGAGACTCAGCTCCTCGCTGTCGGCCTCCAGCAGGTCGAACGCTGGGCTCTGGCTGGGAAGTGTCTGATCCATCCTGGAGCATTTGGGCCTCTTTTCATCAGCATAGAAGACGTGGTGGATACTCATGGACTGACTGGAGGAAAATTACATTTAATTAGGGTTAAATGTTTATTTGACTGAATCCAGTTTTGTATCATGTTATACACCCCCCCCCCCCAAATTCTGCCAGGTCCATTAATCATCATTTTGATTTGGATGTTCTTAGTATTATATTAAAGTACATTTTGTATTTTGTTTGTGAGTGTTTAGCAACACAACACATTTCATGATGTCACCATCCGGCTCAAGGATACAGATTTTTTTTTATAGACAAAACTATTATTGATTGATCAAGAACATAATAGGCTGATTAACATAATATAAAACTAATATCACTTAATACTTTAAATTACTTTTTTAAATGAAGTATTTCCATAAATAATTTCCTGTAAAGGCTACCAATAATTTCCATCACTTCTTCATATGCTCTTGTGATAATAATCAATTGGCTTTTATGTTATTATGTGGGTGTACGAATATGCATAATCTCCACATAATAACAATTAATTGTATGTCTATGTCTTTAAACGTGTATTGTGTCACATTTGAGAATGAGAGATTAAAATAACATGCAAATAGCTCACATCACCTACCAAACAGTTCCAGGTATATGAGGGCCTGCTTAGACTTTACTGTAAAACTTGCTTCCCTCTCATGTTACAAAGTGACAGCTGAACAACAGGGAACTCTACGCCGCTTCACCGTATCCATTCTCGGCTATGATACTTTTAAACGACAAATACACACCCTACAAGGAGGAATCTACCTGACTCAGGTACGTTTTCCAACGGGATATTTCCGCTGCTAACCGGCAGGCATTCTGGGTAACATCTCATACCGTGAACAAAAGTTAAACCGAAAACTCACCTTGACTGCTCGTGTCTGTCTCCTCGTGTCCTGTATCCGCGCAGAAGTCTCTCAGTCAGTCAGAAGTCCCTCACAAGTCCCATTAATGTTTGGATGTACAGTAACTTTGACACGGTTCAGACTTTGTAGCGCCTCCCTCGTAGAGAATAATTTCTTCCCCTTTCCTCCTGCTGACGGAGGCATGCTGAGCCTTGAAATATTTGCATATCAGAGATAAGATAAGGTGCTGCTTTTCCTTTGGCTGTCAGTCAGTAACGCAATAGTACACCGGTTATTTCCTTTCACTCCGTGTGTGTGCGTGCGTGTGTAGTTTTACTATGTCTTTGTTGTTGCTGTTGACCCTTCAGGCGATATACGGAATAAAACAAAAATACAAATGAAAGCAAGGAATCTGAAGTATTATAGATGTAGCAACCACAATTAAAATCACATCAGACCAAATTAAAAATATAAAAAACTAATTTATTTCATTTAAATATCATTAAAAAAAGATTAAACACTATATATAATATACTGAGGTTATATTTGGGATGTATGATGTTCACTAGTTTATAATACATTTTGATTGACCTCTTTTATGGATTAAACGTTGTGATGATGGGAAGATTCATGTGAGGAACCATTAGTTTGGGGCATATTATAAAATGGTTGGTGGTGTTGGAGTTAAGCTCAAAGTTTGTTACTGGAACAAAACTTCTCTCTTTTTTGTTAGAGTAACCTTACACCTATATTAAATATCTGTGAATCCCCTCTTCTACTTTTGATATTGCGAAAGAAAAAACATATATACGACGCCCCCTTGTGGATTCAGGGTATAGTGACAACATTCATCCAACGTATTTTTAATTTTTTAGTATTCTGATTTTTGTTAATGTTAATTTTAAATTGATACAAATAGTCATTGTAAATTATACTCTTAGAAAAGATAATTGAGAAATATATGACAAATGCATCACAATTTAGTCATACATATTTCTTTAAAATGAAAATGGTGACATAATTATAATATTGTATGTTTCCGGTTTTTTATGTGGCAGGTGTGGAAATATGACTTAATATGTAACTGAGTATTTTGAGGTAGGCCTACATTTAATGCTAATTAAACAACTTTTGGCAGAAATTGTATTCTAAACAGTTGGAAAAAACAACCCACTTGTCAACAGCACATGATTTTTTTGAGGTGTTTCGTAATTGTAGAGGAAGTGTCAGACATGATGAAGCAGAGTCAGGACTTTATCCTGATGTGAACGTCCCCCTTTAACTTTGAGTGATGTGTTTACACAGTCTCTAGTTTCGATGTATTAAGTCATCTATAATTATTCTTAATTATTTAACTTTCTTTGTGAACTGCATTTCATTAAACCAGTAGTTTAGCCATTTTCGTGTATGTCATTCTTGAAACTATAAAAAATGGACATAAAAAGATACATAATGATTTGTATACTACCGTTTCTTGTTTTTCTATTAACCATTTTGATCGCTATTAATACAAGTTTCCGACTGTTCATACAGTGTAAAAAGGTAGGTTATAAGTTTAACACTCTTTTGGTTGTAAAGATTAAATAAATCAGATGTTTCATAACTCAAACAGGCTAAAAAATGTTCAACTTATATTATTGTTATGTGGGGTATCTTATCTTTTTAGGTTTATGTATGACCTACTGAAAAAAACGTGAATTTTTCTGAATAATTATTCGTATTATTAGCTGCCATGTGACTTGTTTATATTTTATTTTGTTATAATTTCATATCACATGTACATTGTAGCCTTAGTTAACCAAACCAGATGTCTCTCTATCTTTTCTGTAGTTCATTAATTAATGTATGCTTATTAAGTAATGGCTTCACAAACACATAGTACTATCAAACTGATAAACCATAGCTCACCTTTAGACACACTTAACAAGGAACACAGGTTGGGTTAGTGGAAAAGCAAAGAGAAAAATGTTTCCTTTTTGATGTTATAAAAACACTGATTCAGAGCAGATTAAGTTCACCTGTGGCTCCACCCAGAGCTTATCAGGATCAGGGCAAACATGGAAGACTTACAACACACAATAATGCATTGTTAATAATAACAACCCATTCAGATGACACATAGGAATACAATGCTCTGAATAGGGTAACTCCATCTGTTACTGGTGACAACAGTTTTATTTAACAAAGCACTACCAGTATTAAACCCAAATGAGTCATATTATTAAAGGTCAAACATTGGACTATTTTGGGATGTAACTGCACCCACACACACGTCACTAAATAAACTGCACATGTCTTTGTTTAAATGACTTACTGCCTCATACTCAAACATAAATTACTCCCATAAATACGTTTTACAATATTGAAAACATTTATGACTTTGCCATCCTAAATATAACTTTTACAAATACAGAATGGAGCAGTGGGACCACATGAAAAGAGGAAATACAGTACATTTGACCAAATCCTAAAGGTTAATACCAACACATTGTCTCCCAAACTGGGTAATGCAAAACCATACTGTAGCCTACATACTGAAATCACATTGAAACACCTCCATATTTAAAATTTGACGGCATCTTCCTAGCCTTTTTAACCTGTTTGTATTCATGACACACTGCAACCAACGACCCTTTACACGATTGTTCTATACATTGGCCACTAGATGTCACCCACGCTTCATGTGAACACACTTTACACTCAATGCGGAGTTAATGGAAGACGTTGGTCTGCAGATAGTTGTGGTCTCAGTAGGCCTCTGGTTAAGCTGTGAAGTTCTGTGTGAGTACGAGTGTGGGAGTGTGTGTGTGTGTGTGTGTGTGTGCGCATGTTTGTAAACAACCCTTTGTGTACTGGGTTGATGGCATGGTCGAGTTGGGATCACACGGCGTGCAGCTGGTTAATGGCATACAGAGTTGAGTTCCGGAGAGTGGAGAAAGTAATCAGGAGCCAGTTGCCAGGCGGTTGCCTCTTCTGAGGGCCACACCACCGGCCCCAGGTGTCTGCAAGGCCTGATATTACTGCAGGGCAATGAGCTGCAACCAGTCACGATGAGTTGGGGTGAATACACACGCTCACACACACTCACACACGCTCAAACACACATACATTCAAGCTCAGACTAAAACACAGAAAGATACAGAGAGCAAACGTCAAGTCTCCCCTTTGTACTGGTGAGTTTTTTTAATCCGATCTACAAAAGCTCCGGCCAGCATTGTGTATTGTTTTATAATTGTGTGGTAAGATTATATTGGAAGCCATCATTGGCATCCAAAAAGCTTTTGTTCAGTAATGCAAATGTCAACCCTTGCTGAGAATCCAGGTGTGCAAGATCGGACGAGATTAGTCCAGATTGGGTATTGTGAACATCAAACGCTTAGTGCCTTAACATCTTGGGGGGAGGCATTGCCCCTCTCAAAGGCATATCTTTTTCCTCCAGGCAGGTGTAGTTTGGCAAGGCTTGTTAAACCCGAGACAGTTGATCAAATATTCAGCCAGGCTCATTGTGCTGCTGAGAGCTTTTGGATGTCTCTGGGACAGTGCAGTGCTGATACAAAACAGCTGTAGTGCGTGCCTCAGTGCTAGCCTCCCTTTGCTTTCCCTTTCTCGATGACTGCCTGGGTTATCCGTCTGTCAGCGAAATTAATTTTTGTATGATTTCCTTAAAAATAACCAAAGTAAAGAAAAGGCAGCCTTTAACTGGAGTAATCCGTCTTGCGCCAATGGTGTCAAAGTGATTCACGATTTCCAATTTAGCCGTGTTTGAATCTAAAGTAAATCAGACAGGACGGCTCCACCCTCTGTGCAGCCGGACGACAAACCTTCAGTGACAAGAGCTTTCAAACTAACATATCCCCCACCCCACATTCATCTTGTTCATTTATTACTTAAGACACCCTCTGCTTGTCCTACATAGATCAGCAAGCAAGGACCCCCTGGTATTGTGTGGGGTTGCAGAGAAGGCATTAAAGCTGCGTGGCTGTAGCACTGATTGATCGGACGAGATCAGACAAAAGAGCAGTGGAATGGATAGAGCTCGGGTTTTTAACTCTGTTTAATTACATTTGCTTTGATTAGTGACAACTGAATTCCCTGAGCAGGATGTGATCACAATTTATTGAATACTGCAGTCTGCTGATCATAGACATCCATCCGCTGTGATATACTCTTGAAGGGCTTTCATTAATCCTCGCATCACATACACCGACTGGTTTCTCTAAATGGGAGTGGCTTATATACCTTCTTACTGGCCATCAATCAATTATATATTTTTATTTCTTGTGCCTCTTTAAGATATTATTTTTACTGACCATATGTCGAGTCATTGCCACACTGTCAAACATACAGACTTAATAGAAAGGTAACTTAATAAGATTGGTGCTAAAATCAATATATATGTTTTACAATGGCACTACATTGCCAGCACTCCCAACCCCAAAACAAAAAGGGGCAACCTGCAAAGAGTAGTTACATATAAAGCTATTGCCCAGAGGCATACACTTAAACAAAAATACAATCAAGCTTTGGACAAAACGGATCAATTTCTTCATATAGAGATTTTGAATCAGAAGAAATATAATCTAAAACCTTTTGTACCTGAAGTGTCATGTGTATGTCCATTTCAAAATGAAAGTGCTGGGCATGTTGTGATGCAGATCTGTTTGATGTACCCTCAGAGCAAGAACAGGAACACAGGAATGGCTTTCATGATTGCTGACTTTAATGATCTTTGGAGTAGAAAGACGATCATAGAGCAAGGAATTTGAATAAGAATGTACAGAGGGGCTAGTTTTAAGTGTTTTTCAATACGGCAGGATTTTGATTTCGTAAATTATGGCCCCATTTGGAGTAAAATAGATAGTCGACAACGTTATACATTTTTTTTTACTGCAGGAAGACCTTGTGATTGTCAGGTTACTACCACAGAGTTGTCCTGTTTGTTTGCCTTAAAAAAGGTAAACAAGCAGCCCTCACTTCTGGTTGCAAAAAAGCGACGGCCAAAAACCAAGAGTTTTATCCATAGCCCTCAAACCAATAAGTTATGTCCCTGTGTCCACTTATGTTATGCATGTAACCCATGTGTGTATTGTCATCACATTTTTCTAATGTTTAACCTCTGAACTTACACCCATTTGTGGCTTATATGTCAAATCTTGTTTCCTTCATGAGGAAATACATTTGTGTACCCTGAGTGAACTGAGTCTTTATCTATTCAACAACAATGCAAACACTTGCTTCCTTGCTTGAAAGAAATGTGGTCCAGCTGGCCATAGATCATTTAGAGATCCTTGTGTGTTGACTGGCTTGCAGGTGTAACCTCAGCATGAGGTCCATCCTCGTCCAGGAGCACCAACAACGCTCTGATTAATTGTTCCTGTCAGTTTAGGTCATTTGTTCTTCCTTTTACTCTGCATATTACTCATCCCCGCTCCAACAAAGGCGCACGCTCACAACAGTGCAGAAGGACGTACAGGTACACAGCAGTGCACACATCACAAGTACACATGGACACAGAGATGGTCACTGGCACACACTAAGACCGACAAACAAAACCGTTTCCAAAGGCCGGCCTCATGTGTGAACGCAATTCATGCTCAGGCAGCCAGGCAACGCTCCAAGGTATTCATTACTATTGATGTCAGAATCCACAACAAGAAGTGATGGCTGAACCTCCTGCAGTCTGTACTGTTTAAAGCCGAGCTCCTCTCCCCCAGCTGTTGCTCTCTGTCTTCACTTAGAAAGGAGACTGTGATGATTAATGCACTCTCTGCTGGGATCTCAGGGAAAAAGAACCTGGAGTTTCTGCTGAAGTGTTTCGCTCACATTGAGGTGATTCAGTCGCACAATATGTGCACCGTGGAGCAACGTTGAAAAATAACAACATTGAAAATCATGACGGTGTCACATTGTGCCATGTGTGCGGCTCAAGATAGATTCTGCTGATGCCTGTTCGGTCTTGTATCATTGTTACGGGTATATCATGGTGGTGGATCGTGTTTTATGGCAAAATAAGTAATGTTTGTATGGATGTTAAATAGAGAAAAAGAGGTGGATTTGTTCTTTGGTGTGACAGCTTTTCTCTCTTCTTTCACACATCGGGTGATTACTTTGATGCCTGTTCCCCTCAGGACTCCTGTTTGTTGCTGACGGTGCTCAGTGTTAGTGTTACTGATAACACAAACCTCAGTCGGCTAGCTGGTGCTGCTGAACGCTGGAGATACTGCTCATCTTGGCGAATGCAGCTGTTCACTCCAGTCAATGCTTGTCACAAGCCTGCAGTGTTAGTAGCTTTGTTGTTGATTAAACAACGCTTTAATACATTGTGATAGCTTATTACTTCTGCTCTCACGATAAGCATTTGCTTACAATACATTATAATCTTTGAATATTGTTTTGTTGTACCAGAAAAGCAAGTCACGATAAGAGAAAGGGGCACGCCAGTGTTGTGCCGTAGATTGAAGGCTTGTCGTGGATTGAAGCCCTGTTCGCAAGGCTGACGTAATTTCAATTATTGGGAATTTCGTCTAGTTTTCTAAGCAGAAGATCGAAATAAATGATTTACTATTGTTATTGTATCTGTGCCTCTCTCACACTGTTAATGTTCTTTTTTTTTTAGACAAGGTTAATCCTGGTGTCAATAGGGAAGATCTGCACGGTTCTCTACAGCCCATGTTCAGCAGAACAGGTGGTGCAGCTGTTTATTGTTTTGCTGTCAACAATGACGTAGGCTGACACATGTTTTTAAGCAGTTCTGAGTAAAGGTGAAATAAATACTTTACATGAAGTTATTTTCGTGTTTTGTAATGTGTAATGTAATGCTTTGGAAAGGCAAAGGATAATTAAAAAAATATATATGTACATTTCACCTTTATTTTAGTTTACGATTGCAGGGATACAAATTCAGCACATGTATAATAAATTATTGTGCAAAAATACCAATGTCAACAATGATGAACACTAATATTAAGAACAATACAAATGTATTATTGGTATTCGTATTATAATTAGCTTTACAAACCTAATGTAATCAATGGAGAAGATACCACAAAGTAGACAATTTGAGTTAGGGTAGGTGTGCAGGTGAACAGCAAACACCAGTGTGATTTTGGTGACAGTACGACTATCTTGGACAAAGTTATAGTGAGGGTTCCAAATTCGGCAGCACCAACACCTGCTCTGCCACATGTGGAAGCCCCTCTTTAGTTTTTCACCTGCTGAGCACAGAGTGAAATGCTTTTGTGAGCAAACTACAGGTGAACAGCAAACAACAGTGTGAATGTAGTGACAGTACGACCACCTTGACAAAGTTATAGTGGGGGTTCCAACTGTTCAGCTGAGCATGGGCTGTAGAGAACCGTGCAGATCTTCCCTATTGACACCAGGATTAACCTTGATTAACATTAACAGGGTGAGAGAGGCAGAGATACAATAACAATAATACATTTTATTTGAGGGCACCTTTCAAAACATTCAATGTCACCTTACAATACACAAATAAGTAAAATACGTAATTGGCGTTACAATAAAAAAAATGTGTTGCATAGAAAACCACAGAGGAAAATAACATTCTAAGGAGCAAGCAATTCAAGTGAGTAAAGCCAGTTTGAACTAATTATTCGTTAGGCTTGATTTGAAATAACACAGTGTCTGACTATCATATGTGATATCAAGTATCAGACACGAAACACATCTTATCCTTTCACCATGTGTTCTGTGGAATAAAACATAAAAACACTGAAGTTTATTCCAATACGAAAAATGTTACAGAGTAAATAATTTAGTGGGAATGCTGATCAATGAAGAAACTCTTCAGACTTGAAAAATCTTCATGCGACTTCAACTGATAACTGTTCCTTCATACTTTCACTCAGAAACCTCATTTCAACTTTAAAATGTTACACATCTTTCTGACATTATTCGTGTTAAACAACCTTTAAATCTGATTCATACTTTTAGAAATATTAAACATTGTTCAGGCCTTGGTAAAGAGGCCTTCTTCAGATCTTAGAGTGCGTGATGTCACAGCTGGAGGACAAATTTAATTTTGCCTTCATATTTTCTTTTAAACCTAACATAATTCCCAAACCCTACATTCCTGAGACATCATTTTTCATGAGAAACATAGGAAAACATCTCGTAGCTTGAAAAATAAAAAATAAAAAATTAAGCAAAAAAATTAAACAAAATGCCTCTTGAGGGCATGAAGTGACCATGGAAACCTTTGATCTCTGGACACGTTATTAGCTGAAATATAAACACCTGTGTCAAGGAACACGATGATGTCATAACTCCAACTGACACGCTCAGAGCAGCAGACTTCAGATAATGGTTAATGGTCCTGCCCTCAACTATGTGCCATTAACACCCCTTGCAATAAAACATGATATATAACTCCTATGAAAATGGTCAAATAGTGCTAAAACTTCACATGTGTGCTAACAGTTCAGCCGTGAAGACATCTACGGGACAGTTTTGAGATTTCTTCAAATGACGTTGCCATGCCAACACAATGCTCGCCATGGAACACAGTTTTCTCATAACTTCAGTGAAAATTCTCCAAACAGCCCAAAATTTCACAGGTTTGGTAACGATGCAGCCATCAACATATCTAAGCGTATTATGGGGTGTCCTCAAATACCGTGGCCATGGCGACAGATCATTCGCCATCAAGTTAGTTCAATAGTTTGCAGTTCAAATATTCTGCTGCTTTTCCAAGCCTTTTTACTTTCTTTTCTTCTCTCATCACACATTCAAGCCCCCAGTGTTCATGTATCATTTCAATCTAAATTATTCACTTTCTTCTTACACATTACATTTCAGCATAACAATTCAGCGTCAGCTTTTCAGCATAAAGCATTCCCACTAGAAATTTCTTCAGGAATTGCATTCTCTAGTTTATTTCGTTCTTCCACTTAGAAAACTAGACGAAACAGCCAATAATTGAAATGACGTCAGCCTTGCGCGTCCCCGCGAACAGGGCTTCAATCCACGGCAAGCCTTCAATCTACGGCACAACACCTGTAAAATAAATGCAATATAGATGGTCAAAATAATAACATATTGAGGCTGGCCAACATTATCTCTGACCCCAACTATGTATTGAACAGTGAATATGAATTGTTACCATCAAATCAGAGATATAAGGTTAGACTAAAGCACTTTTTTGTTAAATCACAGGTCAGATGTACGTAAGAGGGTGTGACGACTCCTCCCCCTTCTGCCAGTCTGTGCTCCCTGCCTTGCTGTCCTCTGGCAGGTATTGGGAGTGTCGTCCTGTTCGTGCCCGCCCATATAGGGGCGGAGCTTCAAGAAGGCATAAAGGTCTGCCCAATTTGAAGGTGTATACTCTCTGATCCTGGCCAGCTGCAGCAACCTCAGCCTTCTTCCTGTTTTGGGTTTGATGCACCATCCAACATGCCTACAGCACACTTTCACACATCCACACACTGCTGAAACGACTGACAATCTTATTCTTACATACCCAACTTACTAAGGCTGGAGCCACACGAGGACGATAACGCAAACGGACCGCAATCGTTATCAAAAAAGTCTTCTGTCCACACGCAAAAGGCACCAGAAACGTGTCCGTTCACACGAGACCGCTCGAAAGCGCTGGAGACGCTGTAGTACATATGCCAGGCCTGTAAGTGGTGCTGTAGTCCTGCCACAAAAGCAGTGATGAAGACTTCCCGTGCATGGTTGCCATGGTTGCCCTTCTGTTTATTCTCCGCTGTGGACGCTCTGGCTCTTTTTCTCGCTCCCCGAGGCAAGCGTTTGCTCCTGCTGTAAATCTCTCTGGTAGTCCACCAGCAGATGAAAAACATCCACCTCTCCGCCTCTTCCAAGGGACGAGGGGACCGTGCGGCAGAGTTTCAGTTTTTTCCCCCGGTGAACATGTCCGTTAAAGTTTAAATCTTCCGGACAAAATTTGAAAAGTGCCGGTCAAAGGTCTTTGTTATTTATTGAGCTTTAAAATAAATTGATAACGACTCTATACAATAATACAAATCGGAGCCTCTCTTTTCCTCCCCCTCTTCTGACAGCCCAGCAGCTGATCTCTGAGCAGGAGAGGTGGGGCTATTGCTTCAACGTTATCAGGAAATGATTGTGGCGTAAACCATTATATATACAGTCTATGGCGTAAACACGGAACCGTTTGCCCCCCCCAGAGCATTTTGTTTGCAGATCTACCCACCTTGGGACCCGTTATCGTTTTCTGCGTTTCCATGTCGGAAACGCCGGCGGTGTGGCCGAACCGTCTATCTCAGTGGTTCTCAAATGGGGGTACGCGGACCCCTAGGGGTACGTTGGAGATTTATTTTATGTTAATGAAAAAAACAAACATAATTAATGCATTTAAACAAACTACTAATAGTAGATGAACTACTTTATTCAAAGGTTTACAATAATTCTGGATAATATAATGGGAAAAATAAACAGGGTGCTCTCTTTTCCTCTCCCTCTCCTGACAGCCTGTCAGTCTCGTGCAGCTCGCTGAACCTGTAATAAGTGACCCGACAGTAAAGAATAAATATATGTATAACTAGTTTAGCTAGTTCCAGAGTAGATAAACTAGCTAAGTGTGTTAGGTCTAACTCTTAGTGTGTGTTTTGCTCCACTCAACGGTCCGTCACAGCGGGGGATCTGTGATCATGCAGAGCTGCGTGTTCTCCGTCAGCAGCAGCTGATCTGATCTCTGATCCCTCTCTCGCGTCCGGTTAGACTTCACTCGCGTTTTTGTCCAAATCTAACAGATCTAGCTAGTTCTAGTTAATGATATGACTGCCTGCTTATCAAAGGACCAAAACAATAAGTGTTGCTTGGCAACGGCGTGTGGCCGCAAAGTATAGCATATGTTTATATGAGGGGTCAAAATCCCATGCTCATATCTTTTTTTCTCTTCATTCCCCACGCCCCAAAATAAATAAATAAATATACACATTTTAGGAAAAGTAATGCAGTTTGAGCAGTGTGGGTTTTATATGAACAGACTTACACATATTTCAAAACGCAAAGTGTAATAACTGCAGTTTGCCTCCCTGTCAGAATAACAAAGATCCTCAGTGAAGCACAAGCCCATGTTTCACTACATTGTACAACTCATTAAAAACATCAGTTCAATGCAACTAATGTCGTCTCAGTGTTATTGCATGATGTTAAAATTGGTTTGCCATGAATTTAGTGATGGATTGTAAACATTTGAAATGTAGCATTTAAGTGTTTCTGATGTACAATGTTATTGTTTTAATAAATCAGACACTGATGGTGCAGCGCTGTACTGTACCTCTTTATATAGGCATTTTTTCCTTAACAAATTGTTTTTGCGCTGATCAGGGGGGTACTTGGCTGAATTTTTTTTTCAAAGGGGGTACATGATAGACCAGTGGTTCTCAAACTTTTGTCAATCTGACTGTTGCAGATATGACCGTTATCGTCCTCGTGTGGCCGGGGTTTAAGAGGTACTTTAAGTTAATTGTGTTAAATAAGCAACTTATTGACATATAACTCGGTGTAGCCTCTTTGTTGCCAGCCTTAAGGAAGCTTGTAACAGAGGGTCTTGAGCATATGGTCATCATACATTACATTGTCTTGCTTTCACTCAGCGCTAACAAAGCTTTTGGTGTGGGCATCACTCAAGTGTTCTAAAAGGTGCAAATATGTAAATAAGGACAATATTTGGATAGCTATAAAACCTAAAATATGGATTTGGAAATGTGGTACATGCAGAGGGATGTCATAACAAAGATTTAAACAAACTGTGCTTAAAGCAACATCTGTCCAAATCATCATCAACCTGAATAAAAGAGTGGCAAAACATAACAGAAACAGATGTTTTCATACCGAGCACGAGGCGGCACTGACTAGTATGAGTATAAAAATGATGTGAATCATATTTTATGGCCCTTATGACTGCGAGAGCCTGAAATAAGTGCTTGAATTATGTTTACAAGGCTGATATTAAAATATTCCTTCCCCGACCAATTCAATACGCTCCCTCTTTCACTTATAATTATCGGAAGCCAAACGCTGAAGAGGGAAACGATTGTTAGAGGTAAAAGACTAAAGAGGTGTTTTAAAAAGAAATAACAGCCATCATTTTCAACTGTCACGCTGATCTTTCTCTCTTCTCCTTCTTTCTTTTGCCAGTGTATACCCACGGGGTCATGGTGGGGTGTTGACAGCCCTTGTGCTGCACTCTGTGTGTGTGTGGGCATTAGTTTGCTGTCAGTAGCGCTTCCATGGGGCGACTGTTGCCATTAGCTGTTAGATTTCTGATTCACACCCAGTGGGAGTGGGCTTTCGGGAGCCAGGCTGCCAACTGGCTGAGATCATGTACAGTAGGCCTCCCCCTCTTGTCCTTTATGACCATTGACCGAAACTAGAGCTGCAGCTAAAGATTTTTAATAAAGGATAATCTGGGGATTGTTTTGATTCAATATTCATCACTATTTTCTGAGTCTTTCTATTTCTTGTTTTCTGAGAAATAGTCAAAAAAACAAACAAATTCAATTTACAATTGTTGTTAAAAAAGCATTTGATAAACTGGAACCTTTATTCTTATCAAAATGTATTTTTATTGACTAATATAACATGTTTTAGCTTTAAAATACATGTTTTAGCTTTAAAATACATGTTTTTAACTGACTGTTGATACTGGATAAGCATACCTTGTCAACCTTTAAGATTTATTTTTATTATTTCTAAATGCTCATTTCCGTTTATGTATTGCTTACATTTTATTTGGGTATTTTTTTCATTTTTTACTAAACTTTGAAACACATAAAGGATTTAATGTGACGGCATATTTTCTGCCAGAGTTTGGAATTGCTTCTTTATGATTTGCTAGTGAATTTCCGCATTAATTGTATGTGTGAAGGGCAGATTGACATTGAGCAGGGCAAGGGGGAATACAAGTCAGACTTCCTGAGTAAAAGCATGAACTGATGGTCTTTTATGAACAAGTGGTGTTTTATCGAACAAAATCTGGAGAAGCTGCGAGTTTTAGTGCTAAATGAAGGTGTTTTATGTCATGATTGATGAAGTTCTTTGGATATGACATGTGACTCGTTAATAGCTCCATTAGGATCTCCCCCTAAAAAGATTGATACAGTACCTCCCCCTTCCTGCGGACAAATATCATGCTTTTTACTATGTGTGCTTTGGGGGTCATACTGAGTGATTTTGATGAGCTCTAAATCACATGTCTTCCACTGAGAAAAAGGCTTAAACCGCTAAGAAAGAATGATGCTTTTAGCTTTTTCTTTCCCTGGGTGTTTTTTCCAAGAGTTTAAAGAGCTTTTAACCCCACACCAGGCTTTGTTTTCTCTCCTCGGTGATGTGTAAAAAATGTAATTCTTCCTTATCATGACCCAAACATGCAGCCATTTATCCGGCAGCTGCCAGTTTTTTTTGCTCGGCTTCAGTTCGCTTGTCAGCCTCATGCCATGAATACCTGAAATGGAATTTGAGTGGTTAAACACAGGTAGTAATTCACAGTTTTTCCCTCTAATGAAAATGATTACCATACAGTACTGTGCACACAATGTCGTCTTCAGCTCCGGGGGCTTATTAGGATGATGAGTTCTTGTCATTTCATTGCCAATAACTTTAATAGAATGTTTGGATAATTGCAAAAACAATGCTAATGGGAATCAGAGTTTTTCAAATGTAAAATTGCAGAAAACAAATAATATGAAGACGGATGAACGTGCAATAGTAATAGCATTTGCTAATATCAGTGGGAATACAAATAGCATTGCACTTTAATGTGTTTCTACGCAAGAAATGTTTACGACCCAGAAGTATAAATCACATCAAGATATTAGTCAGAATATAAATCGAAATTGATACAATGATACGACGCTCAGAAAAGAAAGAGTCAACAATAAACAATCATGCCGACGGTACGGATTTGCGAGACATAAGCAGTCTCGATCTCGTGTGTAGCGGGACTGGAGGGGGAAATGGGGAACGCTTCAATTACAGTATACATGGAAAGGGCATCTCGGCAGCAGGATTGATATGTCATTCTTACAATGTCCAATTAAAAAGGGAGAATGCTTCCATTATTCATTTATTAAAAGACCCGTGCCTGAAACTGCATTGAAAGACATGCACATTCCCGGTTAAAGGTGAAACTCCATCAGGCGTGAAATGAGTACAGCACACATCAAATAATTCGTATTTCCCCATGGCCACCATAAAATTAGCTTTGCAATTATATTGAATGAGTTTATGTGTGTGTGTTTGTGTTTTCATGCCATTGAAACATGCCAATTGGGACTTTTATGATTGGTTTTCTATTCATATAATGTGATTTATCATGTATTTCCATTTCCTAATATCTGCAAGAAGGCTCAGAGTTAGCTTAAAAGGCTAATAGAGAGAGATGGTTCAGATTTAATAATAGTACTTATAAACAACAGATGTGTACTAGATTTCATAGCATCATTATTTGCAGATCCATTACCTCAGACATAACTTCATAAACACTTTTTTTCTGAATAAATGCCCCCCCCCCCCCCCCCCCCCCCCCACACAGAATGATGATTGTAATGTCCATCTTCTCATATGCTTACTTTATGCACAGGTCCCAAGTCCGATTAGTTGATTCATTAAATGGAAGATTAATCGGTTAATCGGCTTTCATGATATTCCACTATTCCTTTTGAGTCATTTTACAAAGAAAGTATGCCAACAAGATTTGTGTTTTAAAAGAATTATGCTACGAAATGATCTGGTTCCAGCCGCTCCAACATCTCAGAGTTTTAGCTTGGCTCTATATTATATAATTATTAACTGAATGTCTCTGAATGTGGGCCAATAGTTGAACAAATAAAAAAGCAGCAGAAATGAATACATATGATTTGGACAATTTTTTCAAATTTGTATAATGTTTTATAAACTAAACCAGGGATATACTCAACCAAAATGGCTGATAATGAAAATAAGTTTTATTTTAGTTGCATTATATTGAGAGGAAACTAAAGCAGCATGTGTAGGGTTGTATTCAGAGCCTGCAGGAGGCGCTGCTTTCAGAGCTGCAGGGGCGTACATTGATTTTATTTGTTGAATTCGGCATCTTGTGCTGGAGTGACGCTGTGTCGTTATTGACTGATAGTCGAATGTGCTTAGAGAAAAGAGGCAATAGTTCATATGAACATGAACTTTCCTTGTGTAACTGGCACGCCATTAAAGGAATACTTATGCAAAGAGAAATGGCCTACAGGGTCTTTATCGTGACCCAGTACAAACTTTGCGGGAAGCGAGAAAATTCCTCATAGCTTCTCTTCTTCTCAAATCCAGCGGAAAAGATGGAATACGTTAATGCCAATGGAGGACTATGACCTGACACAAAAATCAATGGCGGTGAATACATGCCCGACAAATCTAAAGGAGATAGAGCGTTCTGCTGGTTCCCCAGTGACATCGGGTGGAACTGGCTTACTGAGTGGGGAATAGCTCAAGTGCTTAACAATACGGTAAAAATGCAGGCTGATTGAATCCATGCACTCCCACTCCAGCAGCTTCCTCCTCCAGATACCACATTGGACCTAATTATCCCGGGTAAGCAGCTGCCTGGGGATAAGCTGCATCTGAATACTCAAAACTGTCTGTTATATTTCGCAATTTAAACCTGCGGAACTCTGGTTATCAGCATTTTCTCCTGCTTCAAGCTCCTCTGTCCATTTCCTAAAGAGCGTAATTGTCTTGATACGCTCGTCATGTGTGGCATGACATGTTGATTCCCCCTTAATTGTCTTCCCCAGGGGTCATCGCGGTGACTTCTGCAAAGTAAATAAAGCAGCGCCGCATGCACACAGGCGAGCCTCGCAGTGTTAGTTACCCGCTGAGCTCCTTTTAAAGTCGGAGCCCAAATGAGTGCCTCGTTCGCCATAATTAAACCTCCACCTTGACACATTTCAACAATTACCTTTTAATCACTTGGATCTTCCTAAATCAAAATCTCATGGCTGACGTTTATAACTCAGTCTTCTCTGTGGCTGGAGCGAAGGGTCAGTCTCATCAAATGAAATGTGAAATAAATCATGTCAGGTAATTGAGAGTGTGAGAGTTTCATCTGGTGACAAAACATGTCGTCTCAGCAGAGCGTGATGGCAGCTGGGAAGTCCGGAGTAACTTCCAACTGAACCCATTAGGTGCATGTTATTTAAAGGTCCCCTATTATACTATATCATATATTATAGGTCTCAGATATATACAAAACATGTCTCTGAAATGTTTGGATCTAAATACCAAACAGATCATCCCATAATCCCCTCTGTTTCAGCCCTGTTTCAACAGTGCTGAGTCTCTGTCTGTTACTTTAGATCAGAGGTGTCAAACTCAAGGCCCGGGGGCCTAATCCGGCCCGCGACTTCATTTTATGTGGCCCACAAGAGCTTGCAAAGAATATAATATTTATTATAAGGTTGCATGTCGATTTACAGAGGCACGTGGCCCACACATGGAGCACAATGCATCACAAATGTGCCCTTTTCTCAGAATTTGACAGACTTTTTTTTTTTAAATGTTACTTTTTTCAAAATGTCACTTCTTTTTTTTCGATTGTGACTTTTTGTCCAGAATTTGGCTTTTCTTTTAAAATCATTTTGTGATATTCTCACTGAAGAGACTTGCAATTATTTGCCCTATACTTCTGCTTTCAGTCGTAGTCAATCGTGAAGTTATTATGACCCTATCCGATAATAATCCAATGCAGAGGCAATAATGTAATATAATACATTATTTTATATATATGATATATATATGTATTTTTATATAGTCTTAAAGTTACAACCGGCCCTTTCAGTGCAACCATAATGCTGATGTGGCCCGCGATTAAATTGAATTAGACACCCCTGCTGTAGATGAAAATAAGGAGCCACGCCCCTCTGAGAGAGATTTGGTTAAAAATAACACAATGGTGCTCTAGGAGGAGATTCAGGTGATAAGGTGGTGGTGGGGGTTACCTTGGTTGCTGATTGGCTAATGGTTACACAAGCCACCACATCGTTACGACATCATAAAGTGGCCAAAATATGATCAGCTCATTTTCAGACAGGTTTTTATAGAAATGGATCAGGAGAAAAAGAGAGAGAATCTTTTTTCCTGAAACTTCCAGAATCTCTTTGCACAGAGGGGACACGTGTTGATGTAGAAGAGACATGAAGAAGAGGGGACACGTGTTGATGTAGAAGAGACATGAAAAATTGGATTTTGCATAATAGGTGACCTTTAATAATTGACCTTCTGAAAAAGGAAATAAGTTCATTTAAGTAACTTTGAGTCCTGTCTAATAGAAGTGCTGTTGTACATGAAATCAGATGCTCCCTACAAAACATCTGTTCCACTCCTTCAGCTGAATCCACTTGACAAAATGGGTAATGTCATGATGCCTTTAGTGAATGATGAAAGCCAAGTTCATATTAACATTCCCATCTGCATACGTCTTATTCATTCTTTTCACTATGTAGCAAATTAAACTTGAAGTCAAACTTGGGACATTTTTTCTACACTGAAACCCAATTACGCTTCACTTAGTGTCGACAGCATGGCACCCTGCACCCCACATTTCAAAGGAAATCTCTGCTGCCTCTATCATAACTTAAGCGTTTTTACAAATTTAAGATGATTCACTCTTCTCTGTTTTGACTTGCAACGGCAGGATAAATACAATGATATCAACTTTGTTCCTCACAGTGTGTGAGTCACTCAGTGGTTTCAGCAGCACATGCAAAGTCCAATCTGTTTGAATGAGTGTAAATCCATTTTACAAAGTCTTGGACTATTATGCTAATGTTCAGGTTCATATTTGCATTTTTGTTCATAATATTCAAAAAGCTCTTTATTTGTCTCATACCGCCTGTGCTGCAGCACCTCTTTTCACCCTCTGTCTGAAACCAGAGCCCAGTCTGCTCTGATTGGTTAGCTGGCCTGCTCTGTTGTGATTGGTCAACTGCTTACAGATGTCCCGCCCCATAGCCTATCACGTACAATGAGTTGGAGCGCGAGCCAATTGAATCACAAGTGTTACATAGTGATGTCACTATTAAGGTAGTAAACAAAGGAGTCCAAAGGAGGCGTTTCAGGCGGGGGGGCGGGGGGTGGGGGGGTGAAAGAGAGAAACTTCCCAAGGAGGGTACACAGGGATTTTAGCCTATGCAAACCAGTTCATTTCACACAAACCTATATTTACAGAAGAGGGAAAACCCCAAAGAGATGAATGGGGCCCCTTTAAAGCGAGATGACATTTATCTGTACTGCTAAATGAACTTCACTATAAGACAAACACATAGACAGACGTAATAATTTCTAATCTATAGCCAATAGTCATCAAACATTGTGACATGATTTTACATCATTGTTTATCCATGAGGTGCTTTCACATTAACACATTAAACTATGAGATAGGGACAAAACAACATTTAGCTTATTAAGACACAACTGCAGCTTACATTGTGGCATTACATTGATTTTTAATAAGCCTGCAAATCAATTAAAGAGTTATCTTTTTAATGTGGCTTTTTATTTGGGTTAAATTACTGGTAGCATTATGTGTTGTGTGATTATTGTATCGTTTGTTTTTCTCCTACATTGCTATTGCTTTTTTTTTGTCTGATCTTGCAGCTTTGCATGAAATACAACAAAATAAATACAAATATTCTTTAAAAAACAGCCAGTGTGCACACATAATATTTATATTATCTTATTCATCAGGTATATCTTCGTTAAAGATATTCTAATGCGTTATATTATGGGTAATGAAGTTAAGTTATTCTTACACAACTGCACATCTATAGACACATTTGTTATCTGAGACCAAAATAAAACCTGAGGAGGCTCTGATTTCCAGCTCCAACATTTAGAGTAGAGCCTTTTTAATGACAGCTGTTCATTAGATATAAAAGAGAAGAAGGAAACACTGTGGAGATGTGAAGAAAGGAGACTAACCCCACCTGCTGACTGGTGCTACTTCCCACGAGAGGAGGGAGAGCAGGGGGCAAATATGGCCCCGAGACAGAGGGTCTGTCACAGTGTAGCCAGTGCCAGGCTGATTTCACGCTTGATGTCCCCCAGAGAAGAGAAAGATATGCCAT
Organism: Harpagifer antarcticus; assembly: GCA_902827135.1. Taxonomy (NCBI): domain Eukaryota; kingdom Metazoa; phylum Chordata; class Actinopteri; order Perciformes; family Harpagiferidae; genus Harpagifer; species Harpagifer antarcticus. The sequence goes on along the minus strand of CADEHL010001039.1, from coordinate 1,447,495 downwards.
TACTCCCTGCAAGTATATGCTCCACCAACAGGGGTCACTCTGTGTTTAGGAAAAAACACATAAACCGGCAGCTGATGGGAAAAAGAGTAACAAGAGGGAGAAAAGGGTGATCAGGATGCAGCTTGAACGAAGGTGAGCTTGGAGGGAAAATAACACGGGTGAGGGTCGGTGGTCAAGGGGGAAATGACACAGGAGATGAGTGTGGACATTTGTAGGGGAGAACAGATTGATCGGAGCAAATTAACCGAGCTACAGATGGACGGGTCCAAAAAGACAAAAGGGAGAGATGGACAGCAGGGGCTAGAATAAAATACAAATCTGAAATTGAAAAAGAGGTGAGGAAGGGACTCCAGTGGGCTGCATACCATTTGGCACTAACTTCCTCCAGTGTTTTTTGCTTCTTAAACTGGTCAGTGAACAGACTGGAACGTTTCAAAAAATCCCACCAGCTCTATGATGGCTGTGGAGCTGTGATCCTCAGGGAGTGAAAAGGATGGATTAGTCCATTTTTATTGCTTGGCAAACGCACCCAACAGCCCTGTCTGCTCATCAATCATTCACACTATACTCCTATTCCCCAGTAAGCTAACCCCTCGTCCTCTCCTTCCAAATCCTCCCTTTCCCATTCTTCTTTCGTTCTGTCTGTTCTCCATCGTCAGTCCTCAGAGTATCGAAGCACAAGTTGAGATACATTAAAGATGAATGTGCACGGATCTTCCCATAGGATCCTGTCTTAAGTTTGTGGAGTGAAGTCAGTTTCACTGTCTCACACTTCACTGTTTTGGTTGGACTGAATGTGACAATTAGCGGGAGCTTAACGGGCATCCAGCCAAATAGATTTGACTCACAATTAAACAGCCAGGAAAACTCATCTTTAGAGAACTGCACTTTGATGTAACTGTTTACACAACAGGTAAAGTGGAGCAGAATAAAATTGGAAAGCTCCAACTCTCCAGAGACAAAGCTGAGTTTTTTGTCATGCAGGGTTAGCCACTGCAAACAAACATCCCCATATCCTATGTCACTGCTTTATAGATTTTATAGATTTTATATTTGAGATTTTTTGAGGCCCTTAAGTTACTTCACCAGAAATAGCTACAGAGTAGTTATGTCGATGAAAATCTTAGGTCACAGTCTTCTCCAACAGTGCAACACAATAATACAGAAAAATATAGTGCAAGTAAATAGAAAAAGAAAAATAGTTTAAAAAAGGTGAAGTAGTGAAATAAGAGTCGATATGCAAGCTATTGAAATGATATATTAGATAAATAATGACTAAGTAGCAGATGAATATTAGGGATGTTGTTTCAACAGTTCAGGTGTTTAACAGTCTTATTGCCTGTGGGATGAAGCTGTCTCTGAATCTGGTGGTTTTAGTCCGGATGCTGCGGTACCGCCTGCCAGACGGCAGCAGACTGAGCAGTTTATGGCTGGGGTGATGGGGTTCTTTTATAATCCGGTGGGATTTCTTCCTGAGCCGCTGGGAGTAAAGGTCCTCCATGGATGGCAGCTCCGTCCTGGTGATGCTCTCTGCAGTTTTCACCACCCTCTGTAAAGCCTTACGATTGAGGGCGGTGCAGCTGCCGTACCAGGCCGTGATGCAGCCAGTCAGGATCCTCTCTATGGTGCACCTGTAGAAGTTGCAGAGTATCCTGGAGTCCATGTTGAACCTCCTCAGCCTGCGGAGGAAGAAGAGCCGCTGTCGAGCTTTCTTGGTGATGGTGGTGGTGTGAAGAGTCCATGTCAGGTCCTCAGTGATGTGGACACCGAGGAACATGAAGCTGCTGACTCTCTCCACCGTAGTCCCATTGATGGCGATGGGGGCGTGTCCTTCTCTCTGCTGCTTCCTGTAATCCACAATCAGCTCCTTTGTTTTGCTGACGTTGAGATGGAGGCACCGAGATGTCAGTTTTCCGACCTCCATCTCTGTACGCCGTCTCGTCGCCGTCTGTGATCTGGCCGATGACCGTCGTGTCGCCAGCAAAGTTCACGATGGTGTTGGAGCTGTGTATGGCCACACAGTCGTGAGTGAGAGGTTTGAGCACGTAGCCTTGAGGGGCTCCGGTGTTGAGGATCAGGGTGGAGGATGTGATGTTTCCCACCCGAGCTGCCTGGGATCTGCCCGTCAGGAAGTTCAGGATCCAATCACAGAGGGCGCTGTTGAGCCCGAGGTCTTGACCAGCTTGGAGGGCACAATGGTATTGAAGGCTGAACTGTAATCAATGAACAGCATTCTCACATATGTGTTCCTCTGGTCCAGGTGTGAGAGGGCAGTGTGGATGGTGAGGGCTATGGCGTCGTCTGTGGACCTGTTTGCTCTGTAGGCAAACTGCAGGGGGCCCAGAGAGTCAGGGAGGGAGGAGGTGATGAATGATTTGACTAGCCTTCATTTGACTTTAACATTTGCACTGAATAGCTTCATAGTCTAGCCGGTTTTCAGCACAAAATGCAATTAAGTTTTATATGTATACCAATTAATTTCTCAAATGAGAAACGAGAAGCCAGGCCATTTTGGAATAATAGGTTATGCATGTTAATGCACTAAAACACTGCCCTGTGGACAGCTTCATTGTGCTTTTCTTTCCCCTTTGACGTCAGTTTTTAGCTTGGTCAAAAAACTGAATTAATGTCTCTTCTCTGCTCAGAGATTGGAAAGTAATTTCACTCTTTCCCCCCTTTTTTATTTGAGGAGAAAATGCATTTTCCATGCAAGCCACCGTGCTGTCTCTTTCCTAACAGATGTTTGGGTGTGTGCGCAGCATCCTGGGTGATTAACCCTGGATTTCGTTCGACTAAATTTGGATGCTCCAGATTCTCGTCGGCACTGTTGTGGGATCTAAGTACTCTCACGTAACACTGAGGTGCTTCCTTATCTATTTTTAATATCATCAATGGAGGAAGAATTCATCCTGTACTTATTGCTCAAGTAAAGGTACTCAAACCACACTATAGAAATACTCAGTTACAGGTAAAAGTCCTGCTAAAATGTGTAATAATATATGTAGTCATTAAACTATTTGTACTCATGCAATAATATAAAAGTAGGATTACAAATACAGGACTGAAACAATAATTATGTTCAAATCTATGATATTTTTCACAATCAATGGATTGATTGGTTTGTAAAAATTAGTATATAATTGCAAACAAATCTGTCACAGTTAGGCCAAAGGTACACCTTCACAAGGCCTGATATTTATCTTATCATCAAAACTTAAAGATTATTAAAATAGATTGAAACTATATTGAAGATAGGGTAGGTAATTCACTTCAGAAACACTTTTTGTTATATTCCATGGAATGCTCTTAACATCCCGATAGCAATGAATATCTTAAATGCTTTGACAGTAAATACATTAAAAAAATGTCATCTGAGGAAGCCGTGACGCTGTAAAAAGTACGACCAATCATCTGAGCCGGCCCAGCTAAAGTAACTGGATGGCCTACCTGCCTGTCAGCCTTCCATCTGTACACAAACTTATCTCGTGCCCTCATTGGTCATGTGCGCGTTCGTGTGTGTTAGAGAAGGGGCTCTGTAAGGAAGTCTGAAGGAAGGGGCAGATTTTTTCAGCTGCGTATTTTCAAATTCTAGCACACTCCAGCTGGTTTCTCCATTCTTACCTACCTACCTTTAAGCACAATGTGCTGATCCTCACATTTGTGATGCCTGAATCAGGAAATATTCAGCTATTTTGCTCAATTAATTTACTGTCCATCAATAAATCAGTTAATCTATGCAATGATTCATCGCTCATATGTTTAGTATGCATCAATTTGTAAAGAAGCAACAAGTAACTCAATATTGTAAATATTCTAAATACTGAAAAGTGCAATATTTACCTCTAAAGGAAAGTGGAGTAGAAGTAAAATGTCCCATAAAGACAACATAAATAAAGAAGAGAAGTAAAGTATATACCCCATATTTTTTACTTAAGAATACAGTAATTGAGTAAATGTTCTTTGTCACATATCACCACTGAAATACATGATCTAAAAATAATAAGGAGCGAGCGCATCAAGCCATCACTGTGAACATCATCACAGTCCATTATTTAAGGCAGCAAGACTCATTTCGTCTCTTAAAAGCCTCCTCCATTATTCTCTGCAAACAGCAGTGTTTTTCCAAATAACACGGCTGTAAATTAGTGTACTCTCTGCTTTGGGAACACCTCTTGAAATCAAACAACAGACAAAAGTAGGCTGTGCTTGTTTTCATGATGTAAGGCGTCCTCAAAAGAAGTGTCTTTCTCTTTATGCGTGTGTGTTTTTGAGAGTGGATTGGCTACAGCTCCCTTGTGCACAGTTAAGCTACAAGAGCTCCCCATGTCAATATTAGTGTTTCAATTCACACTCAACTGTGACTCACTTTGGTACTTCTGAGGATGGATGGTTAATCTTGCCTTATGTCACTCTTAACATCCTTGGCAAATGGCCGGATTTATAGACTAATGACTGTTTCTGTGGGCTGGGACCAGCAATTAATTCAGCACAGTGTTGGTGGAGTGAATCAGTAATGTCTGCTTTCTTTTCCTCAGTGACGATGGCTTTTTATTCATGCTTATAGCTCTGTGGGTGAGTTCAGATTACTATTAAGACACAACAATAAAATCAATCAGGTATCAGATACTGTGGAAATCTCTTATAGTGATGAAGTCTATCCAGCTCCATTCGTGATTATTATACCCAATAGTATGTTCTTTATCTCCATAACTATCTTATTGACATATTAGTCGTGAAATAGGCAGCTTTGCCATTTGATGAAATGCATTGACTACTACTGTGCTGTGTGTATTTATATTCAGATACACTATAATACAGTCCAGTATAAAGCACTAAGTTAACTGTAGTTCAAATGATATATAGGGCATTTCCAAAACAGTAATGACCTCTTCACACATTCAGTAAAATCAGTAGTGCACATCGGCTACTAAGTTTGGCTGTGAATTCAGTTCATTTCAACATAATAGTATCATTTAGCTCTTTATTTGAGTTTAAAGGCCTGCAATTCACTCTTTAGTTTCAGAATCAAAGCTGTTATCAATGTTGTTTTCAGCCAAAGCAGACAGCAAATAACATTAGAGACGAGCCATTTTTCTCAAGAGTTGTTGGAGTCCAAATCAGAGCCACAAAGTTAGTGAAGTTAGATGCATGTCTACTGAAGGAAAAATAAGATTTGTATGTATATTTGTTTTTAAAGATTGTTCAGCTGGTGAAAGAATACATACAAATAGGGCTTCAATCTGTATTTATTGAATATATATATTTGTGTGTGTGGCACGGAGCTAGACAGAGCCCATGCTTTTCATTCAGTTCTATTACACTGCTTGAAATAAATACAGTTGAAATTTGAATTCAAACTATTAATGGCATGCCACTAAGCTAAGCATCAGAACAAATGGAACATTGCAGGAGTAACTTTACTGAATGACTTCTAACTTCAAATTGTTGCTTTAAATAAGAACATTTTCTTCACCAGTTAATTAGGGTTTAAAGGAATATGCTCAGGACTTGTGTTTGCACATCCATCACAGGAAAGTAATGTGTGTGTCTTTCTAATCTGTGGTTTTATAGAGTCGCCTTTGGAGATGAATCGAGATAGCGCACATGCCACATCAAAGCCATCAAAGCAGACTGAGATGCAGATGGGCTTTGTGTCCCTTCATTACACATGCACTAAACCTCTTGGCTGCGATTTCACTTGCCACTGGTGAAGGGATATGTGGCCACTTAACCAGCTGTAGAGCTTGAGCCCATTGTGACAAATGGTCAAACACATGTATTGCTCTCAATCAATACGACTGCCGATTACTAAAAGCTCTTTATAGAAGATAATTTCCTCTGTCAGATAATTCTTCCCCCTTTTGTTTCCCGTCCGTCTTCCTGTCTCCATTTTTCTTCCCACTTGTCTCCCAGTCGCACACACACACACACACAACACACACACACACACACACACACACACACACACACACACACACACACACACACACACACACACACACACACACACACACACACACACACACACACGCACACACACACACACACACACACACACACCGTGTACACATAAAGTTCATGTGTAAGGATGGGATCTGGGTGCCATGACAACAGGGCACATCAAAATCCAATTAAATGGAACTTCCTCTTACTTCAGCAGACCGACAAATAACTTCCTCCCACCCCCTTCTCCCCCAGTGCATGTAAAATGTGTGACTTTTAAGTTATTCACATCTGCACTCTTGTAAAGTTAATAACATTTAAGCATCAAATCAAACTGGTGGAGGAAATGGGGGTGGGGGGGGGCATTTGAAATGTTATACAGCATAAACAAGTGGTAGCCTGCAGCACAAATGCAATTTCTCCGGACATGACGCTGCGCTGCATGACACCAATACGGAGTGATAATGCTCCAATAACTGCATAATAACACTCATGCATTACATCTGACACCTAATGCATATCAAATCTGTGAAAAATGTGGAATATTTAAACAGGCTTCACACTTTATGCCTCTAGAGTGATACTTTAAATCATTAGTCACCCCTCTCCTGACACGTGTCATTAGATGTTCAAAGGGATGATCTACATGAGGAAAGATGGTGCGATTGTAAAACATCACACTGACACACTGTTGCCACAATGACTTCCTCCAGCCCTGGGTGTGTGTAGCTTTGCATAGAAGCATGTATCAGTCGATCCCCATCTGCCGCTGGGTTTCCACAGTGTGTTAAACGGAGTGGGCATCATCAATCACTGCCACCCCCACATGGGCACTGGCAAGCCCCCAGAGAGAGAAGCAAGAGCCGGGGCAAGACGGAGAACCAGGCTCCCTGCCTCCAGTGAGGAGCAGCTTACACATTACACATCCGAGGGGGTGGCCGGGTAATGTCCCTCCAGGGCGGCCATCACGCTGTGCTCAGTGGCTGCTGGGGGACAGGCTGCCGCGGCAACGCTTAATGCATGAGACTGAACATCACATTAAGGCCGGGGCGAGCCTTGGGAGGCCTGCCACTGGAGATGGAGAGGCCGGGCCCGCCACCACAATTAAAAGGAAAATGATTAACAATTAGCCTGCCAGAGAGAAATCAACAAGCGGTTTGCTGAGACAACCTTTCCACTGCTGTAGACCCATTTGTGTAACTGGGGAGCATGCGTATTCTGATGAAGAACGTGAAGTGCTCTCCATGTGCTGATGAGTGTGCGTAGCCCACGGGGCTCAGCAGGGTTTGTGCCTCCTACACCACGCCGCCCAAACCCACGCACTCCACTCGTCTGAGCAGAGGGAGGAGAGAGAGGAGAGAGAGCAAGGCCATTTGTTTAGTTTGTAGCATACCGTTGGCCTCAGCACCACTCATGCCTTTCTGATACGACTATTCTACAATTTGCAAAAATTAATAGATTCTTTGTAAAATGCTATTTCCTATTGTTTGGTAACCGTTGAGTTCTGCACCCTGGATGTTTTCCTGGAAGTTTGCTGCGTGTGGGCCGCGATGACACTTGTCGAATGCTGACTCAGAGTGACTTTTATAAATTGTAAAATAAATCAAAAGACACAGGAGAAAACATACTTGATCAAATCCTCTGACAATTGAATGATATATTTGCTGCCCCTTACTCGAGTGTGCTCCGGATTGTCTGGAGGTTATTGCTGTGTACTTTATTCACTGTTGGTCATTCATCACCTGCATGGGCTCGGTATCAGCCGCAGTCTCCCAGTCACATATGCAGAGGTAGAGGTAGAGCAAGGGAGGGGGGGGGGCGAAACAAATACAGGCTGCCTCACTGCTATAAGGAGTATTTATGTTTGTAGAGCTAACCCAAGTCTCCTACATTTCTTATTTACATTGCTTTTTACCATTTGCAGCAGAGCAAGTCTTAAATAGAGCGCCCGATTACAGAGAACGTGTTTGGTTGGTTGTATTAAGGGGGTAAGGTATGTCTCGTGTACGTGTCTAATTGATGCTCAAGTTGACTGCCTTTCATTAAAACAGTTGATTCAGGAAGTAAGTGCAGCTCAAATGTTGTGAGTTACACAAACTTAATCCCATTTACCGTGAATGTATTTTCGGGTAGAGAAATCTCCAAATTGTGTAGCATAGAACAGGAACTATCTTCACTAGACACACTGAAAGTGGCAATTGTTTTTTGTCATTTAGTTGAAATGACCCTAGGAAAGGATCACATCTAGAATGAACATTTACGATGCAAAATGTACGGGGTGCAAAATGTTTTATCAACCCTAATAGTTCAGAATGTAAAAGAACAGAGTGTATTTTTGGCACAGAAACATATGTCGAAACATGATGGCACAACCCAGCATTGCTATTTATCAAGTAGCACTGCCATTCTACATCTATAACATCCCTTAGTTTGATTTGTGCATCTGAATTCAATTCAAATGTGAGACATACACATACACAATGTCTTTGAGTTGCAGTAAAGACTGCCTGTTGAGAGCCTATGCGACACAAGATAAGGACACAACCATAGATGCACATTAATATTATAGCAATAGTTGCGAGCGGTGGCAGACAGCTTATCTGTAATCATAAATAATAATTGTCGTTTCCACCCCGTTGTGTGACCACCTGCTGGTTCTGACACCGGGAAGACACGTGAACGTACATGCTGCATCTCATCTCAGCTTTGCTTGTTTTCTTATGAATATATTAGGAGCGTCTCTCCATCAGTTACCCCGGTGAAGCAACATTGCGATGTTCGAAACCCTTCGCTTGGAAAATTCCCAAACAGCCTGGAAGTCTCCCAGATTTAAAGTATGCATATTCATAAGTCCTTATCATGGCTGAGGCTCTGTACAACTTCATTACATATGCGTACACAGGGACTTTTCTTATATACACAAGTTAAACTACTTTATGTTAACTCTATCTTACAACAGTATACTAATTTATAGTCGACAAATTGAATTCCTGCTCAAGTTTAAGGTCAATGTGCTCTTTATTTATCGGTGATAGACTAACTACAATTACAATACTTGAAGTAGAACGACCTGGATGTATTTTGACAAGAGGGAACTTGGATTAAACTTGTTAACCTTCAGAAAGCTTCTTACACATTACTACTGTGAGCCTAACAAGTGCTGCTGTTTTCTTGGCCCTTACATTGGAATTTGAGTGCTGCCACAGAGAGATGCAATTAAGATAGTCTGAGTAAAAGAAATAGAACAAAACAGAGACCAAAGATATAATAAAAATGGCTAACAGATACTACAAAAAGAAAGAAGTGACAAAGCTCTGACTGTCATTTCAAACAGTGGACATCATGGCAAACGTCTTACTTTGGGCTTACCGGTAGAGCGCTTTCTTTTGAGCTGCTGCCGTTTATTTCTCATCCATCCGTCAAGAGAAAGCTGCAGCATGTTGGCGGAGCACTCGCCGCCTTTGTCTTGTAAATTCAACTTCTGACATCCGAGAGACTGCAGAGGGTTGTCGCTCGACAGAAATAGACTTGTGTTTTTGTTTTTCGTTTTTTTTTCATCGTTCACGAACAACAAAGCACCTCTGTATCAAAACCGCAAAGGGTGTACCTTGAAGTAGGAGCCATATATAGAAATCCTGTAAATCAGGCATGAATAAACACTGAGGTTGGCTGTTGGCTTGGAACATTTCAAACACCCTCAGAATAGTGATGATGTTGGCGATGACAGAGGAAAGGATTTATTATTAAAGTGGAACCAAGCAAGACAAAAAATGCCCTTTGTACTAATGCGGCGCCGGAACATTGTGCTTGTACCGGGGATCATTTCATGGAAACAAATACACTTTTCATTACAATGGTAACACTTAATGCCCCTGTGACTCTGATATTGCTTATAGACCTGAAAATAACTCCCGTTCAAACTAAACTTGTATGTATTTTGGAGCAAAAATGAAAAGTTTTTCACAATCAATACATAATAGCCCGAGATTTAAAAATACTGTGCCGCTACACTGCACAGTCTGGTGCCGGATCAATATAGACACGCATCTGGTTCACAGCAGGAGAAATTGAGGGTGGATCAATAATAAGCAAATTTCCAGGAATTGCAAGCGGTATCGACTATTTAATTAGCCATTTCTCTCAAAAGGTGCATCAAAGACTCATGACAAAAAAAAACCCCGCTAATGGGTCTTTGTGAGGAACGTAAACTGCATCGTGCAGATGAGTGAACGCGTGTTTCAGGAGAGAGAAGAGAAGCATTGGAACATCAAAGTCATACTAATCCTTTGGACAAACTTCATAAACTTGCCGAAGAAATACAAGTTTTCTCTCTGTTTTGTGAATTTGGGGATGCACTGCAAGTATGGCCAACAAACCCCATGAAAGGACTACAATTAAAATTATTCTGGTCAAAACCACTGCAGAGACTCGTGCACAGCAGCGCTTCTCTCCGGGGTGCAAGCTCGTGCAGGGTGAACCAAAATAAATCAAAGTGTTGCAGCGCACACCAGGACACTAGGCACAATTTTATCAACAGATATCATTACAAAACTAAAATAATATCCTTAAGTGCGCTGGAACTTTGATTTATTTTGGTAACACTTTTGTGATCTTTTCATGGGATTTGTTAAAAGTAAGAAAATCACCAGCCTTACCCTGCATATAGGAGTATTATGTCTAAAAATGTATGCCTGAATATGTCCTTGAAGATGACATTGGCAACCAATAAGATCGCATTTAAAGCCCAGGCATGAGTGGGTGTAATTGGCCAATGAATGCTGACATTTAAAATCTGGCACTTGAGAACTTAAAAGCATCGAAACGATCTGAGAAAAGACGCAGACATGGAATAAAAACTACTTTTCGCTTTAAAATGTTTCTGCAGTAAATTGTGGAATTTCAATTTAGCTCATTTCCAAGAGCGTCACCCACACTGTGATGGCACGTCTCTATGCGAGGTGAACATTCACTCGGAGGGGTTTTAATACGGAATACCTTTCCTGGCTAGCGTGCGAAAAACATGAAGACAAAATGGATGCATCATGAAAAACAGAAAATAAAACCAAGAAGAAAAACCTGATGCCTTTGTGAGCAGAAAATGCTTACACACCAACGCTGAGTGACGCTTATGGGCATTGGAGTTTTTTCTTCTGATGACTCCACTCATGATTTATGTAGGTAGAGGCTTCTCCTCTGACCTTGCCAGACACTCCATTTTGTGCTGATGTTCGGGTTAACTGGGGATTGTGGGAATTGGAGGACCCTCCGAGGGATCTTTGTTTCCTGACCTCACACAGGCTTTTGGTGTGTGCAGGTATCATGATCAATATCCCCCTCAGTCCATGTGGGGGTTTCAGAGATATAAGGTACTGATGATGGATTGAGGGTTTGATTTTCCTTTGAACCCACCTTGCACGAAAAAATCTGTTTTGACATTTTGCCAGAATGCAGAAACATTGCTAGAAACTATGATATTATGATTATTAAAGGGGCAGTATTATGATGTGTGGGTTTTTGCTTTAATGTAGTGTGTGATATAGGCTTTGGTGCATGGCAATGGTTTGCAAAGGCTAAAATCCCAAAGTTCCCTAAACGTTAACCCTCCTGTTGTCTTCGGGTCAAATCTGACCGATTTACTACTTTCATCAATCAGAACTTTTTTGTTTTACATTCGATTGCATTAAGGCTTTATGATATCCTTCACAGTAGACAGTTGAACATAGACAATGGCTGATCACCACTTTAAAAGGAATTAGTAACCGATCGGAACACACACACACACACACACACAAACACACACACACACACACACACACACACACACACACACACACACACACGATAGATGAGCATAATAGAGTTCCTGTTTAACCTTTGCTTTCTCATTAACATTAAATCAGAACGTTTACTTAAAAAAAATATTTTTCTTTATAAAGTCTCCTTTCCTACATATTAATAATAATTTCACCGTAACGGACAGTCTTTACTATCATACGACATCTCTTTTCTGTCATTTCAAAGATTAATGATGATCAACTGAATGATAAATTCTCATCAGCAGCCCGAGGGGCATGTTCAAAGCTACTAAATCAGCGTATTCATTCAAAGATTTTAAATATTCAGATGAGTCCCTGAGGCTTCGATGCAATAAAAGCTTATTTACCGGGGCACGGGAAACACACCTTGCATCTTAATACACTGACAAAGTGAGGAGATGAATAGCGTGGTTACATCTGTATCATGTTCACGGTAGATCAATCTGTCACTCTGTCGCGGCCGGCTATTCAATATTGTCCTTGGCCTTAAACTGCACCAAGTGAGATTTATGCTGTCAGAGCGAGCTTGGGGGAAGAACAGACACAATTAAGGCTCAAAGTACTACAGAGGTATTAGATTTCCTTCATTTGAATTCATCACTTCACTAATGGAATAAGCATCCAGGCATCTTTCCATTATTTCTTTTCAAAATCACTCATGATAAATGTTGTAATTGTGAGCGCAATACACTGCCGAATCTTTCATCAGCACTGTAGACAGTTCAGTAAATCTGCAAAAAGAATGATTAACATGAAAACCATCCTCTTTGGAAAGAAAATAAATCACTGCTTATGGCAACAAGGAAAATACAATTTCCTTTGAGACTGAACATGAAACGTAGACAAAGTCACACATCCAGTTGTTTCAATTTTCAGTGTCAGATGAAAGTTTCTTGCCATCATCCCAGTTTCGAGTATGTTTACTTATCCTCGAATAAATAACCCTGCCTAATTTGAAGTAAGGGTGTAAAAAGTAGGACAGAATACATGTATACCCTGCAGATCTCGGCAACAATAACAACCTCATAGTTCTGACAAGTGAAATGTTTATAAATGTCCCTCTTGTTCCACCTCCATGGCACATGACTACATGCTAAGGAGGTCTAATCATCTCCAGGGCCTATCTAATATAAAACCAACCGGCAAGGTTAGCCCGAGTCACTTAAGATGTGTTGTTTTTTAAAGATAGATGGCTTGTTTCTAAAACAAAAATATATATATATGAAACTGATTTTTCCAAACAGTGTGCGACAAGTCAAGGCCTCTTAAAAGTCCCAGACTACATTTGTTGTGATCATAACCCTCATACAAACTATATCACTCAACAACTCAGTTTACCTTAACCCTAACAAAGTGCTTTGATTCTTCGAAACATGAATGTGAAATAAACATAATTTCATTTTCAAGAGTTGATATTTGGCCTGGAATAAAAAAAGATATTATGAAGAAATCTGGCATATAGTTGCATTTCTCGAAAATTGATAAAATGCGACCGGATTCAGGATTAGTCAGGATTTATGGAGGTACCGCTTGGAAAACTGTTATTGGTCAGTTTATGCTCCTTATGTTTTCTCCAATAAGGTTGTGTTGCTAGTAGGAATGACTGAAAGAAAATACAACATTAAAGAGGCCCTATTAGGCTTGTTGGGGTATCCCTTTCCTGTAGTATGTTATATAGGTTTTAGTGCATGTAAATGGTCAACAAAGGCTACAATCCCAAAGTTTCCTCTCCCAAACACTCTCCGCCCCCCTGCCTGAAACGCCTCCATTGGAATTTTACTTCAGTAACATAATGACATCACTATGTAACACTCACGCTCCTATTGGCTAGCGCACCAACACATTGTATTTGATAGGCTAAGGGGCGGGACATCTCTAAGCTGTTGACCAATCACAACAGAGCCGGTCAGCTAACCAAATAGAGCAGACTGGGCTCTGGTTTCAGACAGAGGGTGAAAGAGGTGCTGCAGCACAGGCAGTATGAGAGAAATAAAGCGCTTTTTGAACATTAAAGCATGGAGACATGTCACAGTAGACGAGGCACAAAGTACTAATATGAACCCTGAAAATGAGCATAATGGGCCCCATTAAAGAAAAAGAAGGAAAAGCTCAGCAACACACACACACACTTTCTTTGCTACAAAACTACTGACCACGAACTGACGCTTTTATCATTGTGAATAAAGTAAGGGAAATATGGCAACTACACAGAAATTCATCCATGACACGAGGCAGACCTACCACTGTCAGACTTTGCATTCGGTCAAAAGTAATCTAAGCACCATACTGCCTGCTCATGTAAAATCCATCCCTCTGGTTAGGTGACGCTGTCAAGGGATTCATCAAAAGCCACTCCTTAGATATCTACATTCAAGAATATCCAGGTCTAAATGCAGTTTAGCTGTTATATGTTTAATCTACATCGGCGTCTGTGCTAATGGAGCTGGATTCAGGCGGGAACATGAAGTCATTTGCGCCATCCATGTGAGCTGATCATGAGCTGAACTTCCTAAATGCCACATACAAAACCTAAAAGTATCTCCTAACAGCTGTTACTGCTGCTGCTGCTGCTTTTCACTAACCAGCAGCTGAAGCAGCTCCACACCAGCCTCCACCAACCTATTAGCTGCTAATTAACTAGACTAGTTTGACTTCCGGTAAGAATCTAAATATATATTTCAGCTTCGGAGCACCTTGTCACGTGCAAATTAACAACTTTGTACCTCCTGTTCCCCTTGAGGGTTTAGTTTTGAGCCACTACTGCAAATTCAGGCTGCAACTGCTGTTGACGAGAGTGTTTCTGACTGGAGTGAAGTTAAAATAACTAAAATTACAGTGCCGTCATCCCCTCGCGCTGGCCTCTGAGCATCAGACAGCAGATGTTGCCGGATGACACAAAGTGTAAAGGCTCCTAAGTTAATGAGGTCTCAGAGGTTTCCTAACCCCCCTAACTGCCTCTTTCCGTGTCTCTTTCCTCAGTGTGGTTTTTTATTCTCACACACAAGAGAATACTTACTACCCACGCAAATGTGTCTGTATGCTGCTGAGGGCTGCCGGATGTAGAGGTCACACAGTGGGTCATGTTGGAGGTCAAAGGTGGCTGCAAGATGAGCGTGCATCTTGGGAAAGCTTATTGTTCATCGAATTCCTATTTTAAATGGTTGTTTGCAGAGGACAACTGATTTCTTTCTTCGCCCACCCGCTGCCTTTTACTTAACTGCCTATTGGCTCAAAATTAAGCTGCTGGTGATCCTATTTACCCGTGGTTTGCTTCCCTCTGTATTGGTGAGCAGTGACACTCCCGACTTCACAGATTTACATTCACATGTATTGATATCTTGATCACGTTAAACAATTCCCTCTCCAGGAGCCTGTTTTCCATTCAGCAAATCTAACATCATCAAGCTCAAGCTAATTGGTTCAAAGGAGCCGTTCCAGCAAAATGACTCTTGGGTTCTGCCATTTCCCAGCCAGAAGTGAACATGAGGGAACAAAAGAGTGGCAATATATTTTGAATATAATTACAGCCTGTGTGTTATAAAGTCTGAACCCCCAATTCCCTGATTAGTTATTGAAATAAAATGAAAAGTGCTCTAATTGACTGAATTTCTAGTGATTAAAGGAGACAAATAATAGCCCGACCCTGAGCAGCAACGGAAAATAAATGAGGATCGTCGATGCTCGGCACTTTCCCCTCGATACGTCCGAAACCAATGCGCGGTTGACATCGCTGTATTAGTCAAGCAAATGAGCATTTTAGATTTACAGAGCGGTAATGTGACATAATCATGTTATAATTTATCAATTAGAATAATTAGGAGGCAGATCCAATTTAATTAAAGTGTTGAAAAGGCTCAGAGGAAGCCAGCCACACATAAATGAGCCTGTGTGGGTTTTTTCTTTTTCCCTGGTTGTGGCTTCAGATGCTCGGGTGAGTTTACTGTCATTCTCATTCACTCTCCATCTAATTGAATTAAGATCTGTGCAGGAATAGAGCATATAGCTCTACCAATTGCTCCTTCGTACAGACAAAGCTAGGGAAAAAGGAAAGATCTAAAAAAAAAAAACGTAAAATGTAATGCCTTGTGGCATTATGACTTAGAGTGTGGCTGTGCGTCAGTGGACACTAATGAATTGGCACTGTCAGCGGTGTGAACTGTACACCCGACAGTGGGGATGTGCTTAGTGGTCGTGCTGAAGCATGTCAGCAGGCTAGGCCCAGTGAGCTTGTAAGACAGAAATGAGAGAATGAGATAGAGAGAGAGATAGAAAAAACGTCCCATCAGCCATGATGAAATCAGCTGGCTCTGCTCTTGGTGTTAAGGGTGTAGGATCCCTCTCCACCTGCCCAAGTTATCACTGTGTCACACGCTCACAGTGGAGATTACCTCTCATCATTTGGTGTTGGATCAGGCGTGGAAAATGCTCTCTCAGTCATTTAAAGCGAAGGGAGGATTTATTTTCTCTTTACATTACCCTTCCTTTCTCCCCTCGTTCCTGCGTCCCTCGCCCTTTCCTGCCTCCCTCCATCTCCTCCTCCCTTTTCATTCTACCACTCCCCCTTCTTCTTCCTCCCCTTGTCCTTTTTTGCCTCATACTTGAGGGCAAACGTCTCACAAAAGCAACTTGACGCCTTTCACAATGACAAACGGTCATTTAAAAAGGCCAACCTGTCAGGCATACCGCACCGCAGAAGCATTGCAGAGACGAATGAAGGAAAAA
This sequence comes from Harpagifer antarcticus, assembly GCA_902827135.1. Taxonomy (NCBI): domain Eukaryota; kingdom Metazoa; phylum Chordata; class Actinopteri; order Perciformes; family Harpagiferidae; genus Harpagifer; species Harpagifer antarcticus. Next base: position 1,431,014 of record CADEHL010001039.1, on the reverse strand, counting down.
TATACTCAAGGTAAAGGAGACAAACGATCAGGGTGAGTTGAGGAGGAAGGGGTGAAGAAGAAGCTGGAGGAGATGAAGACTGCTTGGAGGAAAAAGACTGGAGGTTTCTGAGTCTCTGTAGTTTAAAGCAGCCGTACTATATTTTGAAACATAGTCGATGCATGCTGCTGACTTCATACTTGGAGCCTGCATGCATTCACTTTATATTTGAAAAGTTCCAAGATGAGCAAGCCTCTCCTCTGTGAATTAGCTGGATGTCTCCATAAATAATTATTTCAAAGTGATCATATAAACCCATACATAAACAAATGAATAATTCAGTTTGGAAGTCAACCCATCAAACATTCATCCAACCATGTTATCCCCTATGGATGGAAACATTTAGTGAATATAGTCCAAGCAAGTTACGGCCCATACACACGGCGGCGTGCATTGACGCTTGCCGGCGGGCATGTCTGAAACTCCCACCCCGGACACACAAGCAGCAGTTTGATTGGCTAGAGCTTGTACTGGCATATGATTAGATTGGCTGACGCTTCCGTCGAAGCTTCAACAATAGAACATTACTCTACTTTTGAAGCTACGCTTTGCTCCCACAATGCAGTTCGGCGAAGCGCGACGTCACCTCATTCAAAGTGAATGGGCAGAAGCGTTGAAGCATCAACACACGCTTCTGCCCATTCACTTTGAATGGGGTGACGTCACGATTCGCCAAACTGCATTGTGGGAACAAAGCGTAGCTTTTCTCGCGGTGCTCGCTGCAAAAGTAGAGCAATGTTCTACTTTTGACGCCTCAACGTTTATGCAAATGTGCCGCGCTAGCCAATCAAACCGCGTGTATGCTGGGAGAGCCAGACCGCAGTTCATTTCCTCATGCCAAAAAATGGAGGAGAAAATAATCGTAGCAGTAGGGAATCACCCGGTGCTTTATGATCAGTCTCTGTTCACCTACCGGGATACAAACCGGAGGAGCCAGGCATGGAGGGAGGTGGCAGAGACAGTGGGTGAAACTGGTAGGTTTTCGCCTGTTTGGGGAGTTTACATCCAGTGTACTTCGTTTGAATGGACAGCTAGCAGGCATAGACAGTATTTAGCCAGCATGGAATGTTGTGTAAAATAGCACCATAGGCATTAATGTCATAAATGTTCATCATATAAAGTGTGACATGTAAAACCTTTTATGCAATTGACAGGAGAGATTCATGTGATTGGTTGTTGGTCACGTTGCTCGCGTAAACTCCCCAAGCTCAAGACACGCCCACCGCCAAGCGGCAACGCACGCCGCCTTGTGTAGGGGCCGTTAATGTCAAAAGCAGAGAGAAGAGTAGAGATTGTACAATAATAATATTTTTGAAATCCATCAGAAATTCCGAGCTGAACAGTCAGGTAGTTTATTGTATGTGTCTGTAATACAACTGTAGTGCTGTGGATATTACACTGGCAATAGATAACATGTTTGCTTTGACATTTTATTATGATGAATGAAAAACGACAGCGTGTCCTTTGGTCGTTTATGGTGATCCGTTTACTGCTAACTTGGCTAGCCATTAGAGAAGTACTCATGTATGTTCAGATAGAATAAGAGTCACTTTTATACTGGGGTTGATCACATTTAATGAAAGACTGCAAATGTATGCAGTGGAGGGGCAAACTCAGTAAAAGACATGAAGATCGCTCAACTTGACCTAAATTGTGCTTATTCTGCTTCATGAACGACAGATATGGGAGGAAAAATGATAAAGACTGGAGGGGAATAAAAGTCAAGTTCAAGGCAAGTTTATTTATATAGCACTTTTCAACACAAGGCAATTCAAAGTCCTTTACAAAAAATGAAAGACATTAAGAAAATGGCATTTAAAATCAGTCATTAAAAAGAAAAGCTAATAAAATAAACATTAAAAGAAAAAATACATGGAAACATTAAAAGAAAAAATACATGGATAAAAGTTAAAGTGCAGTCTAAGATATGAATAGTTCAATTAAAAGCAGCGGCAAAAAGAAAAGTCTTCAGCCTGGATTTAAAAGTAGTCAGAGTTGCAGCGGACCTGCAGGTTTCTGGGAGTTTGTTCCAGATATTTGGAGCATAATAACTGAACGCTGCTTTACCATGTTTAGTTCTGACGCTGGGGACAGAAAGCTGACCAGTCCCTGAAGACCTGAGAGATCTGGATGGTTCATAATTTAGCAGTAGATCAGAAATGTATTTTGGGCCTAAACCATTCAAAGCTTTATAAACCAGCAGCAGTATTTTGAAATATATTCCTTGACACACAGGAAGCCAGTGTAAAGACTTCAGAACAGGAGTGATGTGATCCACTTTCTTAGTGTTAGTGAGGACTCGAGCAGCGGCGTTCTGAATCAGCTGCAGCTTCCTAATAGATTTTTTAGTGAGACCTGTGAAGACACCATTGCAGTAGTCGAGTCTACTGAAGATAAAAGCATGGACAAGTTTTTCCAAATCCTGCTGTGACATTAGTCTTTTAATCCTAGATATATTCTTTAGGTGATAGTAGGCTGATTTAGTAACTGTTTTAATGTGACTGTTGAAACTCAGGTCAGAGTCCATGACTACACCTAGATTTCTGGCTTTATCTGTTGTTTTGAACATTGCAGACTGAAGCTCAGCGCTAACTTTTATACGTTCTGCCTTGGCTCCAAAAACCATTACCTCAGTTTTATCTTTGTTTAATTGGAGAAAGTTCTGACACATCCAGTCATTGATTTGTTCAATGCACTTACTCAGTGTTTGAATTGGAGCATAGTGTCATCCGCATAGCTATGGTAACTTATTTTGTTGTTCTACATTATCTGAGCCAGTGGTAGCATGTAGATGTTAAAGAGAAGAGGCCCCAAGATGGAGCCTTGAGGAACCCCACATGTCATATTTGTCAACTCAGATGTGTATTTACCTATAGAAACAAAGTTGTTTCTGTCCTTTAAGTAGGATTCAAACCAATTTAGAACTGTTTCCGAAAGTCCCACCCAGTTTTCCAGTCGGTCTAGTAATATGCTGTGGTCAACAGTGTCAAACGCAGCACTGAGATCTAATAATACTAACACTGAAGTTCTGCCACTGTCTGTGTTTAATTGGATGTCATTAAAGACCTTTACAAGAGCAGTCTCAGTGCTGTGGTTTGGACGAAAGCCTGACTGGAACACATCGAAACAGTTATTTAAATGCAAGAAACTTACAACTTTTTCAATGATTTTACCTAGAAATGCAGGTTTGATATGGGCCTATAATTGTTCATTACTGAAGCATCTAGATTATTCTTTTTTAAGAGCGGTTTAATGACTGCAGTTTTCAGGGCCTGTGGAAAAATACCTGAGTGAAGACATTTGTTTACTATATGAAGTAGATCTGAGGCCATGCAACGAAAAACATCTTTGAAAAATCCCGTTGGCATAATATCAAGGCAGCAGGAGGAGGATTTCAGAAGTTGAATAATGTCCTCTAGGTTTTTATCATTAATCTGATGGAATTGTGTCAAGGTGTTTGAATTGATATTAGGTGGACATAGGGACAACACATTTGCTGTTCCTGATGCAGAGGCACTGACTGCTTGTCTGATTTTCTGAATTTTGTCAGTGAAAAGGAGGCAAAATCATTGCATGCCCTGGTGGATAGAAATTCAGAGGCTACTGACACTGGGGGGTTAGTTAGTCTGTCGACGGTAGCAAACAAGGCAAGTGCGTTGTTTTTGTTTTTGGTAATGATGTCAGAGAAGAACGATTGTCGTGCGTTTTTCAATCCCAAATTATAAAGGCCAAGTCTCTCTTTATAGATTTCAAAGTGAACCTGGAAATTTGTTTTTCGCCACCTGCGTTCAGCTTTTCGACATTCTCTTTTTTCTGTTTTCACGGTCATGGCCTTTCTCCATGGAGATATTTTCTTGCCAGACACTTCCTTTACCTTAGTTGGAGCAATGGCATCTATAACATTTTACATTTTTTAATTAAAATTATCTACCATCTCATTTACTGAGATGTTAGCAGGGGCAAGTGTGGAAGAAAAATTCTGAGTAAACATTTCCCTAGTATTTTCAGTACTCTTTTTGAACATTTTTGTGAACAGAAATAGAGCTCTCAAAGAACACACAGGAATGATCAGAGAGTGCAACATCAGTCACCACAACCTCAGAGATATTCAGACCCTTTGAGATAATTAAGTCCAGAGTGTGCCCCTTATTGTGCGTGGGCTCCGTCACATGCGGAGTCCGTCAATAGCTATCAAGAACACAAAACAGTTATTTAGCCCCTCTGTCCTGAGGGTTGTCAACATGGATGTTAAAATCACCAACAATGACTAGACGTCAAAGTCAATACACACTATAGACAGCAGTTCAGTAAAGTCATCAAAAAGCTTGCACAGTATTTGGGTGGTCTATAGATATTTAGGAACAGAGCTCGAGAGGAGCATTTCAGCTGAAGGGCCACATATTCAAAAGAATCAAAGTTCCCATAAGATGTCTTCCTGCATTGAAGAGAATCATTGAACAGAATAGCAACTCCACCCCCTTTCTTATGCATTCTTTCCTGACTCATAAAACTAAAGTTGGGAGGGGTTGATTCGATAAGAACAGCTGTACTGTTATTTTGTTCAATCCAAGTTTCTGTTAAAAACATAAAATCGAGATTGTGCTCAGTGATAAAATCATTGATTAAAAATGTTTTTCCTGCCAAAGACCTGACATTTAATAAAGCTAGTTTAAGTTTGTTAAACACACTATCAGTCATGTTTTTTGTAACAAGCGGTGGCTGACATGGAATCACTGCTAAATTAGATAAACTCACACAAACGTTTGAGCGCTTCCTGTATCTAAGATGATTCACCGCTCTTAATATATTAACTATCAACACAGATGCATTTTGTACACACACATCCTTATCAGGCTTCGGAGACTGCAGATGCTTTCTTGAAGGGAGGGGAGGTGGTTGACGTAGGCACGGTGATGGAGACGGGGGAGATGGTGCGGGGGTAGAAGACATGCTGCCAGGGGGTTCAGGGTTCAGGGTTTATTTAGAGGCTGAGCTGCCCTGTAAAACACACAGGCACTCCCCATACACACGGTTAGTTTCTAACACGCTTACAGCTAGCGTCAGTTGGTGAATATTCTTTATATGATGTGTTTTTGCTGTGTAGCTCTGCAGCTTTTGAGTTCACTCAGTATGCAGTAAAGGATTGTAGTTCACCATTTTGTACTGACAAGAAATTAAACAGAAGGATGTCAATCAAACTGCTATTTTAGAAAAGCTACTGCCAATTAAATTGAACAAAGAAAGGAAATTGTGTTTCCTCAGATGTAATACTTTTTTGGCTTTCATAGACATTCCTGGAGCTGTCCTGCCTGTTTCAACAGTTTGATGTATTCTCTCCAGCTGTGAAAAGCTCCTCTGTTCCCTTTGTGCAATGCCTTGTGTGGGACTATGGCGTCCATCCAGACAAAAGCACACACAAAACAAGTTCATTTAAAACTGTATGTACACTTAATTTGTACACATTTAGGAAGAAGTGTCTATAGAACAAGGACACAGCTAAAGAGTACATATTTCCTCTTATGTCCTTTGAAGATAAATATTTTCCTCTACAGAGGCTTTAAAAAAATCACGTGTTATCTGGGATAGGATGATAGGTGCATCAACGCAATCAATGTTTAATGTTCTACCCTTTTCCAAGAAGCTGATTTTTTCCCCCGACTTCAGTTCCACCAGCAGCCGAACTTCTCCCTGCAGCAAACTGCAAAAGTAAAATAAATAAAACAAACTTTCCATCTTTAAATATTCTTTTTTTCTTATATTTAACTTCAATCTGACACAATTTTTCTCCTTGAAAACTTTCGAGTTTAATTCAACGCACATTTCTCTCCCAACTTTCAACAGTGGTTGCAGACAGCTATAGTGGAGGGGAGGAGACCTTCACATTGCACCCAAGTCACACAATGCATGTGGGGCTTCGCCATATGAATTCAATTTTCATTACCCCCCTGTAATAAATGCGGTGTGAATCCTAGGAGGCCATGGCAGCAAAAAATAAATCTTATACATGAATAAACAATGTCCCCGGGGAAACAGGCTCCTCCTTTGTGAGGAAGATTGACTTTTCCAAGACGGGACACATCAGCCACGAGGAACGGAAACAGAAATAGAAACTGCAGACAGAAAGATGCTTTCAGACAGAGTTTCTGTTCAGCCCACCAACCAATCTCAGAGCTGTCTATAATAATAATAATAATAATAATAATAATAATAATACATATTCCATGCAGTGTGACTGGAAGCCATCAAATTCTCCCAGAAGTCAGCACTTTTGTAATTTTCCAGACTATGAAAATGTAATTACAGAAAACACAGCAACTTAGTCACTGCACTTCGTTCTCCGTGTCTTCAGTCTACCCGAATCATTTCTGAGATGCATGTGCGGGGTGATGTTGTTGTTTACACATTTACGACTTTGTCAGGTTCCTAGAGAGTTGAGGATGTGCTGTTGAATTATATTTTCATCTCACTTTAGCTGCAACACTTTATGACTACAATGCTACTTTTGAGTTGTTCTGGTGTACTTTAGCAGCCTCAGAAAACATCAACACATCTTTGTTTGGCGGTATTTTTTTCCCTAAGCTATTTCTTATTGACAGACTAGTAACATTTTTGGTTTACCTCAACAACACTGACTGTTAGTCTACTGTCATCACAGATGGTGGGGTGACACTTGCTGCTACATGCACATATTTGACATTATTTCAAAGTTGCAATACATGATTTTGGAGATTTTGGTGGACAGTAAACTCAGCCTGTCTTATCGGGGATGCTTTTCAGAAATGCTGCCTAGAAACAACAAAGCTCAAACCAAATAGAGAACTATATCTAAATAGTTATGGTCAATACTAATTTTGTGAAATGAACGACAGAATACTTCATATTTAAATGCATTTTTGGGTTTTATATTACCTTTAGTGTGTTATATGGTCATCAAAAGGCTACAATCCCAAAGTTCCTTTCAGAGGGAGTTTCTCTCTGCCTGAAATGCCTCCATTGGACTCTTTTGGTCACTTCTAGTGGCATCACTAAGTTACAATCGCGCTTCTATTGGCTAGAGCTCAAATACATTGTATGTGATAGCTAAGGGGCAGGACATTTCTAAGCGGAGCTAAGAGCCAGCTAACCAATGAGAGCAGACTGGCCTCTGGTTTCAGACAGAGGGTGAAAAGAGGTGCTGCAGCACAGGCAGTATGAGAAAAATAAATGTGAACATTAAAGCATGGAGACATGTCGCAGTAGAGGCACAAAATACAAACGTGAACCTGAAAATGAGCATATTAGGCCCCCTTTAAGACAATATAAAGAGTTATAAGAGATCACTCCGTCATCATCTTACTCACTCTGTGCTGGAAGTGCAACCTCAATAACTTTCACAGAGCATTTCAATCATATTTAATTAATCCCCAAATCTCTGAGGAAATAAACACTCCATTTACAAATCGGTCCACGCTACTGTGGCGAATCTCACTGAGGGCTATTAGCTCAACCACTGAATTCAACCTTCTGCAACCCCCCCCAATCTGGCGTCACAGCAGATGGGCGGAGGTCTGTGATCTGTTGAGGCAATTTTGTGCATGGCTGCCATGGCCTGTCCTGGTGTGACATCTCCTGCTGCTTGTCGGCCTGTACCCTGACCTTCACACTGGGCTGGTGTACAGCTGTCTGGTTGGGAAATGCACACACACACACTTACACCCCATGCACACACACATAACACACTTGAAATCCCCAGGGAAGAGCAAGAAGTTTACTTGGGAGGGAGGTTTTGGTGTTATGTGTTATTGCATTGGCTGGCTACAGTAGACAACTAGCTGGCAGGCAAAAGGGCAGCACGCTCTGTTGAACAAAATGTCAAATGTGGCTCCAAACATTGGTGCTTAGCTGGTCACAGATTTGAGACAGATGATGGAGATTGGGAAAAGATAATATGTATTTGTGAAGCAATTCAGGCTGTGGAAAATATCAAATGCAGGGTACAGAAAAAGAGGATACAGAAAACCAAACACTCACACACAGATTGCACACACATGGGTAAATACACAACCCCCAGCTTTTGCGCTTCCTATTTGTCGGGTTAGAGCACGAGGACACATAACGTAAACCCAAAGAGACACTTCCTCCATGGGGAGAGATCTCCTCTCATTACGAGCAGGATTGACACTGGGCCTGCCCTGTCCAGAGGGAGGTCTAAACCAATAAGAGAGTAATTGAAAGAAGCGCTTGACTTCCCGTCTGTAACAGCTTACAGACCGGGGTTGATGTGCCTCCAGGAGCATGGCGTTTAGAAAACAGATGGGCAAAGACAAACACCATGAAAGTTGGCTCAGAATTGCAGGGGAAGAAAAAACAATTCGGTGAGCGTTTTCACCTCGGCGTGGATTATCACGATTGTCTCCACATATCAGTGTGTGTGATGCCTTATCTCAAACTGGTGCTGATTTCCCAAGGAGATACGTGATTAACATCCTGTCACATTTTCCTTGGGTAATGTACAAAAATAACTGGATGGATAAAGCTTTAAGAAGGTGGCAACAGAGGAGTGTTTCATGGCTTTCCAATATCCCCAGAGCGGCTGTGGTCCTAAGTGTCAACTGTTGGAGTCATAATGTGGAGAGGTAGAGGCTGAGCCATTGCATCTTGTCTAACTGAGGTGTGTGTGTTGAATCCCGGCGGCTAGACTTGTTACGGAGATGACAGCATGTTTTGTTTCACTACACAGCCTCCGCGCTGACAGTCTGAACGCCTGGAGCCAAACAAACAGAGGCAGCAGCGATGCCACGTATCTCAAGATCTCTCTCTCTCTCTCTCTCTCTCTCTCTCTCTCTCTGTCTCTCTCACACAGACACACACATAGAAAATATACACATGCAGCCAGTACACATTCACATTTCAGGAGACACACACACAATATAGCGTGAAGAAAACCCAGACACGTACATATCTTCAAGTAAACCAATTTTATGTTGTACAGAACACCTGCGTCATTGCAGTACTTTGGCTGGTAGAAGCTGAACAATGATGCAATTCCTCCTCTTTTCATACCACAATAATTCAACGATCCTCATTTTACACCTAAGAAGCTATGATTAAATACATATTAGTGGTCATCTATAACATCCAATGGACTGTTACAGCAAATACAATCTCCTAGCAGTGAATATTGCTTAAAATATACAGACCGCAACCCGGTGAGGATGAGTAGATGCAGGCTATGCAGCATTTACCATACTGTACGCACCTGTGAAGCATCAATAATTCAAGCAGTACTTGAACCCCAGATGAAGAAACAAGGCAGGCCTTGAAACGTTCCTGGAGAAACTGCAGTACTTCTCAAATTGACGTAACACTCGACACGATCTAGAAACCGAGCGGGCAGAGTGAACACGCTTCACACAATGTTATCCAAGACTTGTGGAGTTTTACCCAGAAGCTGCTCACGGTGCAGTCCTCCGCTACTGCAATAATCCAGTTCTTTGGAGCCTAAGCATTTACAGGAAAGGAGCAGCAAGCTAAATGTTAGAAAGGGTCGGCTCGTGAGTGAAAGACTTGAGTTTGAAACCCTGGACTGGAGGTGGAAACAAAGTTTGAAAAATTCATAATTCCAACCCCCTAAATATGTTCTTCAACAATGTTTTTAACTCTGTACTGAAAAAATAATGCTATTGTGTATAATACAGTATACATGAGGAGCAAGGCACTGCTGAAACATCTTATACTGTAGGCCAGGGATCACCAACTACATTTGTCCAAGGGCCAAAATGTATCCAATAGACACTATCGCGGGCCAGCGATTTTTACATAGCCCAGAATTTTGAAGTTGTTGACAGGGGTTGTTAACGAAGGATCACTTCTAGGCAGGGTTGGGAGGGTTACTTTGTAAATGTCGTCAGTTACTGAATACTGAATACATGCTCTGAAAGTCATCAGAATACAGTTATTCAGATTACTTTTAGAATACTTTTGGAATACTTTCTTTTTCCATAACAGATGGGTATGTGTTGGTGAACAGGAGACACGTATTTTATTGTTTTAATGGCTTATCAAGAGCACAAACACAACATCTTGGTGTCATTCTGGACAGCTCTCTCATCTGCACCACACATAAAAAATATGTTATGAATTGTAAGGTGTCCTTGGGTGCTTTGAAAGGCGCCCCTAAATAGAATGAATTATCATTATTATTTATTATTATTATTATTATTCTGAAACGATGTAATAACTTTTCAAACGTTTTCCAGTCACTTGCCCCATGCATTCAGCAGCAGCAGGCTGATCCCGTTATAAATGTCATAATTTCGACAATAAAGAAATGCTACATAAGCGTTATCTTTCACATTTTATCTAACCATCTCCGTTTCTAACTTTCAATATATTTTAAAAGAGATCTCTCTCTCATCTGCGTGCGGGGGCGGGGCCTCACAGACACGCTGCATCTCTCTCTCACTCACAGACACGCTGCAGCGCTGTGCAGTGTGCACACAGTTCTGCCGGTAATGAATACTACATTTTGTGAGGAAACTTTTCCACCAATAATTCCAATAAGTATTCCAAAATGTATTCACTTCAGGTTTACGAAAGTAACTGTAATCAGATTACTCGTTTTTCAAATGTAACGCCAGCTGAATACAGTTAGCCTACTTGATTTTTGTATTCTGATTACGTAACGCCGTTACATATATTCAGTTACAACCTAACCCTGCTTCTAGGCTACTGTCCCGCAGCTCCTGCCTCTCTGTTGGACTCTGTTGCAGCGGCTGCTGTGGTGCGGAGCCACAAAGCAGACTCTTCACAACGAAGGATCACTTCTTCTTCAAGGCAGGGAAGGTTTCACAGTACGCAGTCTACTGTCCCGCAGCTGCTGCCTCTCTGTTGGACTCCGGTACTGCACCTTACTCACGAGACGTTGTAAAAAAAAAAAAAATGGGTGGGTGGGGGGCGAACGCAGTAACCACTCCGCCAACGCCACAGTAACCCCCGTCGTGCGGGCCGGATGAGAATGTCTGGCGGGCCGGATGTGGCCCGCGGGCCCCCAGTTGGTGGTCACTGCTGTAGGCTATTAGAAGTTGTTTCTATGAAGAGTTGAGTGAATTGTGCACACTGTGTACATTTGACCCTTTTGGCCTTCAAAGCAGCGAAGGGCTTGAAAGCAGTACGTCATCATGGAAAACTTTTAAACTTGATCTTATGAGAATACACATTAATATGGGTGTGGGAGTTATTAAATATCCACATCCATGATAACAGTCCCATTCAGTGATGCATGATGAAAGAACTTCCTTTCCCTCTCCCTTCATCTTCTTCCTTTGACCGAGCTTTCCTCCTCTCTGTCTCTCATCTCCACCGTAACCAAAGCAGCTGCAGAGAATGAGCGTGAAAAATTGATAGTGTGGCAGTAATGAAGTCTTAATAAGAGGGATCCAGTCCAAACAAAGAGGGGGAGGGTCATCCTGGGGTAGAGGAAGGTGTGACGCCCAGTGCGCCACAGCAGAGCCATCTCTCTTGTTATTTTATAAGGTCAACTCAATGATGTGATAACCGCAGGTAATTTATTCAATTGGCACACTTAATAAACACTGGAGGGGATTTTCCCGCAAGCTCCGAGTGTGGACTCTGTCACTTGCAATTTAAATGATAGACCTGACTCGGAGGTACGAGTTGCTGAAAACAGGCAACAGGTAATGATCTATTGCTTTAAAGGAGGCTGCCAAAGAGAAAAAAGAGCTCGTTGGGGAGTTGGGAAATGGGAGGGGCCTTATTTAGCAACGTCTATTTCCATATCCACACTGAAAACAAAGGGAAGAACAAAAGAAAAGTACCTCTTGAATTACTGTGGGGAGCTGGCACACTTGTTTTCTGTGCTCTGTGTTGGAATAAAAGATTTGTCTGAGTATAATTTATTCCAGTTCTCCCTTTGCCATTTCCCTCTCCTCCCCCCAGTGATACACACAGAGGCCTTCTGTGGTAGAATTCCAGATGATAAATACTGCACATTTACAAAAAGTTGAGAGGGGGTATTTAGAACAGAGGAAGATACTGCATAAGGCCTTATGCTTTGTTCACGTCCCTGTGGGAGCCGCGGTATCCAGGGAGACGTTATGTAAAACTGGTCAAAGCCATGCTAATGTGATTTTGAATGCATGACTTCATCATCTGTGTACCACAGGTATCGCCCTGCAGAACAGGTTGCTCAGACTAATACAGTATGTCACGCAGAACCAAACACCCCTTACAGGGATCAATAAATAATTCTATAAATAAAGCTTACATTGCAGCTTCATATTCATTGTTAAGTTTAGTAAAAAAAAACGTAATATTTGAGACTCATGTAGGATGTGTGGGGACAAGAGAAGGAAGAAGTAATGGTTTTATAAATGTGATTAACTATATCTGATGATGTGCAATTCAAATCAGAGCTTTTGCATTTTTACTCCAACCCCTAATAGTCTTGCTATTTTGGAGTGTGTTGTAACGTTGGATAATGCTTGTGGGAATGGACTTGTCACCAAGGGGGATAGATACTGTTGAAATGAAGCATGTGGGTGTACATTTGGTGTATTGTTGTCTTCGCCCGAAGCAAGAGATGAGAATATCGGAATAAAGAGACGATTCAGAACATCTCATTTTTTTTTGTTCAACACTGATACACACACTACCAGAGAAAGAAATGATGACACATCCACATGCAGAGAAACCTACCTCACATGCTTCACACTCTTGGAGAAATATCATAACTAATCTATACTGATTTGTTGACGCTTATTTGACATTTCCCTCTCATGCCAATTAAGGACCAAACTGTTGTAACACAGATGGAGCCCTTGGAAAGCTCTGATCTGGATGAAGCTGGACAGACAAAGTAAATGACCCATTGAAGGTTTATGAGGTTTCCTGACATCCATACAGTAGCTGTGCCAAACCAAGTGTCCAGAAGTCACTCAATAAGACACAGGGGCCGCGCACCCAGAGCCACAAATGCTAACAACAATAATAGTCTGTTAAACCAGCAGTGAAATGAAATGGAGGACGGACAAGATTAGATTAGATGTCAGACATTGCCAATAGAGATTTGTGTGACATGCCTCGATGTGACTCCATTGTCCTCCAGTGAAATAATATGTAACGGTGACACTGAGGATCTATTTATGAACTGAGGAGTGTAAAACCAATATATGTTTTTACATTTCCCAGCACATAATGTTACAACACTAAGTGGAGTGGCTGTAATTTATTTTTGGCACAATGGCATCATAATGGGAACAGAAGTGAGCATTTGACAAGGTCACTAGTTGGAATTTTGGCTCGAGAAGGTGAGTATAATAAGAGGCGCTCTCGACAACTTCTTACTAAGTGCCCTTGATCAAAGAAAGACCCACCTGCTTGAATTATGTTACATGGCAACACATAATTGGAGTAGGCAACTCTCCCTGAAACTACTCGTCCCCTGTAGTGCTGTAAATATGTACACAAATGTTAACAATGCAGAACATATATGAAATAAGTCTTAACAAGTTGGTTCAGTCCATGAGGAATGCAGCCAGTTGAGGTGCTGTCCATGGGGCTGAAACTAATGGGTCGAAATACACCTTGTTTTGTGTTGTTGTCTGTACTTGTGTTCTTGTAGACTTCAGGAATCAGTGACAGCCCAAGCACTGTCCCAATTTAAAGTCCTCATTTAGCCAACTTTGGTCCAAATCTCTGTGTGTTTCAATCAAGGATGCTCAGGGAGTTGAGTTGTGTCAACTTGGCAACAACAAGTATCTTAGCAGACATTTCACATCAGTTAGTGGTGATGGTGGAGGATATGAGCCCCACTTCAGGCTGGTTGCAGCAAAATGAATGAATTCCAATCAAATCGACACAATCGGCGTATACCTGCTAGATGAGGCAACATTTATCTTGTGAATAGATGTTATGGTAGAGCTTAACTTTGGTAAACTTTGACATGAAAACTCAAACTTCCAAATTCTTGATGGTGTTGGCTTTGAAGGTAGCGAAGAGTCCAAAATAGTTCCCTCGTTGCACTATACAACCACCTTTACTGCAGTTTGCTTTAAAGATACTGGAGTCTATGATCCATGATGCATTTAAAGTAAATTGTGAAAACATATTAGTGATAACAACCAAGGTGTAGTAATCTAATAAGCCAGGGGAGTCCCTCAGCACCGAGCTTCCAGCCACACTGATTTAATGTGGACGAGCCAATGACACTTTGAGGTGTGACCTTCATGAGATGGGAATTGAAATGTTGCATCATCTGTATCGAGAAAGGCTTCATGTCCACTTCCTATTTCACACAGGATTTGACTGCTAATGATCTGTAAAGGTGTGACCGCCCTCACTGTGGAGCAGAAATATTATTCAAGTCTATAGAGATGTATAGAGGGTGCTGCCACTGCTCAAAGAACAATGGTAACGCTGCACCTTTGTTATGGCTTGATTCATACATTATACATTTTAAAGTGTATTTAGTAATAGCAATACAAAGGTCAACATAGCAAAAAGCTCACATGCTCTCCGCAGACCCATTCTCACAGCATTATAAACCTTTTTCTTACTCAATATCAAGCCACACTTATAGTTTTTACTTCGGCTGTGAGTGTTCGTGTGTGCTCAGGATGAGTTTCGCACTGTCCCGCTGTATCGCCGACCTGGAAACCTGTCCACTCCTCGCAGCAGCGAGCCTCGCAACTTCCCGACCAATCAGAGCACACTGGGCAAGCAGGGAGGGAGGGGGGGGGGGGCAGGAGCTCCAACAAGCCGTTTAGAACAGAGAGTGAATACACATACTATACAGAGATGCTGTATGAGAAACCAATGTGATTTTGGAAAATTGCACAATTTAAATCTATTTTAGTAGACCTCAACAATGGAAATATGATCAGTAGAAATGGCCATGACATGGGACCTTTGAGTATTCAGTAATTTGTCTTTTAAGTTAAAAAGACTGTACATTATTAGAGTGAGATACAGTGTTATGGGATCGATAGAAACTTTTCTCATCTAACTTTGATGTTACCTGCCACACCTTTAGACTTTTCATCCGGTGGCACCACTTTAAATATTCATGACTGTGGTCCTTTGTGATAATCATCAGGAAATCCCTCGTGGTTCCTCTCCTTTGTTCAGCGTGCAGAGACTAGTCATATCCCGTGGTACTATTTAAAGTTCTGCCCCTGAACTTTTCCACTAATTTCCCAGTATATTACATTTCGACCAGAAGCTACATCATAATGAAGGCTACTGAAAAATCACTTGTTTAGTATTTATACATTATTATTATTATATCATTTTTTTGACGACAGGGGTTTCACTAGCTGCACCAGAGCAGAGCACTTGACATTTCATGTTATAACCTGCATTTTTGAATAAGCAACTATAGCTGATTCTCTATTTCATTATATAAAACACATTTAGAATGTACTCATGTGTTATATGTGATAAAAGATTGTATTATCATGTACTTGTATTATCATGTTTACCATAAAGATGAGCAAATGTGGTTTATTCTATTAGCTAATCAAGTATTTATGATGATTAAACAAAGCATTGTGTGGGCCTCTGGTCATTTCATAATCATGTTTGTACTGTAAACACTGGCTCTCCTACTGGCTGACACCATGACATTCAGATGAGGACCATCATTGCCATTCATTCAGAAATGTACAGTAAATCCACTTAAGTTTGTTTCTTCATTCGTGCTACCATTGGATCTCTGATAACCCTTCCCATCATGACAACCAATCATATTCCTTCACTGAACCAGCTAAATATTTGAATATTAGTAATCCTGTTGTAAATCCCTGTCTACACACTGTGGGCCTGGCCCGCACCATTGCTGATGTCACCCTTGAAATAATATTCCTTAAATGATTCAGGGGGCCAAATGGAGCCTGGATGACGAATAGAAAATGTCACGTTATAGAAAAGCTGGTGTCTGAATTCAATTGCAATGCAGTTTTTGGGGGTAGGATGTGTGATGTTTACCCTCTGCTCTCTTACTGTGCTTAGTTTAGTAGTATATGCAACACATTTAGAGCCCAGATACCACAAGTCAACACTGAACAGAATGCTAGTTGCTATTGCCTTTTTAAATGTCCTTTCACAACTTATTTATTTTTTCAATTAAAGAAACTGAGTCTTAAAGGATTTTTACAGAACCACTTCCTATTAAAATGTGACCCTAGCCTAGCATAACAGGTGCACAAGTACCCCATGGTGAATGGAAGGGGACCCATTATTTGCAAAACATCCATTAAATTTAAATGATAAACTACATATTTAAAAAATTCGGAGGAAACCAAATTGGTTATTTGGGTACATCAGTATTTTTTAAATTGCAGTCCTAAGTGAGCGCCAGTGTGCGTCCGAATTCTATCAACTTCCCCATTCTTCCCTCCATCATTCTGTTTAAGGACTTTAAACCAGATAATTGAAGCCTCATCATCACAATGTGCTTTTTTTAGGCTATTGTCATCTCATCAGTAAAGTGCTGCAACCAATTCATATGAAGGTTAGCGTGTCACTTCGGCGCTGTGCACAATATTCATCCTTTAATGGGGGCAGCGAACATGACTTTCTGTTCTCATATTGTGTGTGGGTTAATTTTGCATGCGAGTAATTATTGCTTCTGATTGCTGTTGTTGTACAGCTGGTTTAATACCGTCTGCAATGCCATGATTTCCCACTGTCAAACAACGAGAGATACAAACGTAGAGCAGTCATAAACCTATGTTTCTTTGCCACATTCTGTTCAGTGTGATGCAACATCGGATCATTCATGCTTCCTGAATACTGCTTCTTTGCCCACTGATTTCATTTTACAGGCTGGCTCCCCCAACAGCAGGAGCAGTGTTTGTTTTATATAAACTCACCGCTGACCCTGCTGACCACAAATCATGTTGAAAGAGGAGTGAGAGTAGAATAAACCTCCATCACGGTCCTTTTAAGATCAGTCAAAGCCTTTGCTAATAGGGGTTATCCATCCAGGGCTTTCAAATTGTCACATCTGAGCCTCGGCCATTTGCATAACCTCTAAAGCAGCCCGGAGAGTGTGCGGCGCATTGATTTAGCCGGCGGTTTGGGAGATGCTTCCCTTGTTGACACAGTCGTCTAAGTGAGTGTGACTGTGGCACTCCTTAATCCACTAAACTGTGTGGCGAGTATGTACTCTGCTGCAGTTTTACAACCCCATCATTCCCACACACTCAGCCCTCCTAATCTGCTGACTACTCCTGGGTAAATATCATTATTTGATCTTTGATAAATCATGAATATGTCTCGTAATAGCTCGCTGAAATGAGTTTATGGTCTGAACTATGAAGAGCTGTGTGTGACTTTGAGAGCCTAACTCAGCAACTTTCAAGTCCATTAATGGATGATTTCCAAAACAGCAGCAAGTGCTGAACATTATGAGGGTTTACAAATGTTGTGTTACACCAAAGGAGAGAGACTCAAAATGAAAGTACATTGAGGGGGATTGAGCCACTTCCCACTGATTAACCTTTGCATGTGTAGAAAATATAAATGTAGATATGAAACCACAGTTTTTGTAACAAAACTACATGTTTTTATTACAATGTGGTGGTCAAATGTAATGCCATGATATATATATAAACATACATATACCGTATAGACATTACAATGTTTTTCTTGGAAGTTAAAAGATAATTTGTGACCTTGTAATTAATAAAACACACTCTTTCTCAGCAGATTCAACTTAAGTAGCTTTTCTGGAGCTTTCAATCAAATGTTCAACTGATGTTCAAGAATATAATTTGAAGAGTCGAAGAGTCAAATATGGCCTTATTTTGGGTTGCAAGCTCATATTCCTGGTCTATAAAAAGAGAGAGATTTGATCTTCACAGAACAGAAAACATATCTGTAGCAACTCAACCTGACCTCATTGCCTTTCAAGTGTTTTATTTTCAGTCCTCGATGTGGATAACACATACGAAAGGAAAGAGCTGAGAGAACACGAGGGAGAGCGAGCTAGACAATATTACTTCCTTGATAAATATGCTCGCTCTCAGGAATGCGTTCTGCCTCAGCACTCGGAAATGCATAAAATCGGCCGGAATAAGAAAATCCTTGTCACTTTTTTGCACCTAGAAGTACTGGATAATATTGGAATCTAAGCGGGGAACAGTCCAGTTGTTAATAAGGCAACACACTTTGTTTTTAATGACAGAAAAGTGTTTATACGTGTGCACCATTATCTTTTAGTTTGGTGCTAATGTTAGGACATATTTAGTTGTTGCAGAGATGAATGATTGGGGTTACAGTATCGGTTTTGGTTAAGCATAAAACAGCTGGTGGTGGTAAAGAATTGGTCAATGGATGTAATGTTAGCCTCGTAAGCAAACTAGCTATTCTTAACTGCACAAATTAAACATTTATCTCAAGTAGATTAAATCTTCTTCTAACATATTGATAGCCACTGGCCAGAAATGAAAGTCCCTTGTATATGTGTCACATGTTGTTCGATACGTTGCATTTTAACTGTAAAATTGGACATTTGACTGCGAGAATGGTAAAATTGGGCCATTTAAAAAAATGGATCAGGACAATCTAACTTCGTATAAATATATAGGAAGAGGCTGATTCAATACAAGCCTTTCTCCTTTCCTTATGAGACACAATGTGAGGGTTCACCGCAGCATTCTATTTATATAGCACCTTTCAACATAAGGCAATTCAACGTGCTTTACAAAAATGAAAGACATTCAGACACGTTCCGCTACAACTAAAAGTCATTTCAAAGCATTGAATTGGTTCCAAATCATCACTTCATATTAGCACATTAAAATCCTTCACTCTTGGGTACCTCACAGCATCACTAGCGATCATTCTGGTTAGCTGTCGGCAAACACACGCAGTGAAGAAACTTTAATCCTCTACTTTTGCAGGCAGGTCAGTAGCCTAACATAATTGAAGTTAGATGATATGTGCTGTGTTAAAACGCGTGTTCTCCACGATGAACATCAAACACAATAGACGGTAAGATAATGGAGCGTCTAAGTGCAGCGAGCAGGAGAAATGAACAGGAGTTAATTTAGTCTCAGACAGGGGGCTGTCAAAGCATCGTTTATCACCACCTCCATCTCCCCAGTTATTAATCCCTTATGGCATTGTTTCCACAGATAGAGATCACTATGACACCAGATTCTGGTAAAAGGAAATTAGAAAAGACACAGGAAGTTTAGTAAGTAGACCCGACCCACTGGTGCGTTGAAGGAAAAACTGATAACTTCAACGGTGCTGCTTATATGATCCACCTGGAATCAAAGGAAGGGTTTCAGTTGATATGACGCATTGCTACGCTGAGTTCATCACACCTACTGATATAGATGTCACTTTTTTTTGCATATCTTGTTTTTATCATAGTGGAGCATTAGAAGCTTAACAGCTATATATTTTGGTGAAAAACTAAAGCTTAAAGAAAGTCAACTTAAAGGGGACCTATCATGCAAAATGCACTTGTGTACGTCTTTTATACATGCATGTGTGTCCCCGGTGTGTCAGGGAACTCACCAAGTGTCAGAAAACACAACCCTCTCTCTTTTCTTCCATAACCAAATCTCTAAAAACGGGGCTGCAACGGATCTGATACAGATTTGAAATATCTCTGATGTCAGAAACGGGATGCTCCGCCTATATGGCCAACTCTCCACCTATCAGGGGAATGAGAGGTTGCGTGGCATGGTAACAGCATGGTAACAGCCTGGTAACAGCATGGTAACAGCATGGTAACAGCATGGTAACATGACGCTCGTGCCTCGCCCCCCTCCTTTGCAGGGGGGCGTGGTCAGTTGCAGCTCATTTGCCACAGAATCAGCCCTTGTGAAGACAGGGCTGGAATACAGCAAATAGAGCGAAATGAGGCATGGCTGAAATGCATGATCTGTTTGGTATTTTGAAAAAATATCTTCACAGACATGTTTTAAATAGGTATGGCCCTACAATACATTATTCAAATATAGCATGATAGGTCCACTTCAAGATTTACAATCATGAGCCAGCATCAGGACTGAAAATTATATCTATGGTGCCCTTTGTCTTGGAGATGTGAATAGACTGTTTGCTGACACATTTACCACAACATAATAAAGTGATAATGTGAATGGCAATTTTATGATATATCATTAAATAACATTTGTATTTATTCTTGAAAATAGAAACTATTACAAATCTATATCTAATATATATATATATAATTTGCACAAATAATTAATACAATTCCCTAAATCACTTTTTCTGGTTGTATTTATGGAATGTTTTGGTTACTTTAACTAAAAGTATACTTTCAGGTTATATAAAAGTTGGATGTTGATTATTTCCCCATTCCCATATTCTCAAAGTTGTATTGTCATCAACAGCGACTTAGCTGTCAAACTCTGTGAGTTATCTCAGCCTTGCAAACTACAATTAACACTTTTGACAATAACCAAACCGCACAATGCAGTCCGTACAAGCTCATTCTGCAAAACAATAAACCATTAGCATGCATGATTGTGATGTATTATACTGAAAATAAAACAGCGCCGTACTTCATATGCTTGGGGCACAGAATCGATTCAGATTTGCAACATCAGCTGGAGTGCATACGTGTGTGTGTGTGTGTGTGTGTGTGTGTGTGTGTGTGTGTGTGTGTGTGTGTGTGTGTGTGTGTGTGTGTGTGTGTGTGTGTGTGTGTGTGTGTGTGTGTGTGTGTGAGAGAGAGACAGAGAGTGAGAGAGAAAGAGAGAGAATGATTCATGGGGGAAAGGGCTGGGGGAGGTTTAGGAATGATGATGAAAATCGATAAGGAATAATAAATGAGAAACAACTGGGCAGATTATGGAGGTTATTAGGATGTGGAAAAAGACTTGCTTCGTCCTTTCAATTCACACGAGAGCACAGTGGGAGACAAATGCTTTATTATTATAATAAAGCTTGGAACACACCTTTATGTGGTAATGCTGGATTGCATTGTTCAGTACTGGAGCTCGTTCACTGCTTCCTTTTTGTACAACAGAGGGTGGTTGTAGCCTCAAGGTTAGAGAGGCAAGATTGTGAGTGGAAGGTCACGGGATTGAACTTCTCTGAGTGCAGGATGGGAGTGAATAATCTCTTGCCCCGAACTACTAATTAGGTGCCCTTGAGCAAGGTCTTCAACCCCTAACTACTCCAATGCATATACTCAGGGGTGCATTGTAGGAGCATCTCCCAGGTGTAAGTGTGCTGGTGAAAAAAAAGTGCTCTCTCTTCCTGGGTTTTAGGAAACGCGCCGCAGCTGAAAAACAATGAGTTCTTGTGTGACCTTGCAGAATTGAAAGTTTGATGAATACATACAGCACTGGTTAGTAGAAATCCAATCACAGGCACAAACAATGCTAGGAAATTAAAAAGCAGGCGCTGCTTTTGCCTTTCTTTATCTTTAAGAGAACATACAGAGGCTGGCTGCAGATTAATTAAAACCTTATGGTGTATTGATTAGAATATGCCGGTGGAAGAATAATGACAAATACATAGACAGCTCGTCCCTTTCAAGGAAATGCTCACGCTTTGACAAAAACAAACTCAGACTTATTTAACAGGCAGGTGAAAACAGAGATAGCCAAAAAAGAAAAGACAATTAATCTTCATGAAACAGGAGGGAGGATTGGGAAACACGTTTAGTGCGTGTGCCTGGAATCACAATCACTGTGTTTTTCCTCACAAATGTGATGAAGCACGTATTATTATTTTTTTTGTTTTACTTCTGTTAACCGAATCACTAACCTGAATCACTTATATCATATTGATAGACGGCATCAACACTAAATAACGACTTGATAAAGTATTACAAGGGCGACTGTGGCTGCGAGGGAGTGCGGTCGTCTTTCAACCAGAAGGTTGTGGGTTTGATCCTAGCCCATGCAGTCAACATGTCGATGTATCCTTGGGGAAGATACTTAACCCTGAGTTGCTCCCGATGGCCAACGGTGTATGAATGTGTGTGAATGTTGGTTCCTAGAGTAAGGTACACTGCTCTCATGAATGGGTGAATGACGTGTATGTAAAGTGCTTTGAGGGGTCGTAAGGACTGGATCAAGCGCTATATAAGTACAGTCCATTTACCATTTAACAAAATAACATTACCCACTTTTACATTTCGAAATTGGAACAGCATAAAGAAAAATTAAAGCTTATAAAAAAAACCATGTAGGATAATTTAAGATAAAATATAACTTCATGATTAATTTTGATTTAAGTTTCTTGCTGCTATTCATTAAAACCATATTGACCCTCGGAGCAGCACAACAAGCTGAAAACCAGATGAACATGCTATCTGCCTTAAAAGCTGAAATAGCACATCGATCCAAACATCGAGAATATATAGGGCAACATCAGCATTCACTGGATGTTTGGTTCTCCAGTTTGTGGCTGCAAAATATTAAACTAGTATTGGCTAGTTAGCAAAAGTTATCAAAATGCTCATAGTTTCTTTGCAAAGATTATACAAACTGTCCATTTCACAATCTACTGGGAGCGAGGCCAACATGCAGGTCATAACATGTTACCCTTTTGCCGGGGTTTATATGTATTGAAAAAGACAAATTAGCACAAAAAAACCCAGAACAATATATATTATTTTGAAGAAAACAAAAGACAGCAAGGATATGTTCTCTAGGTAGGTTAATACTGATCAAGGACATAGGGCTGATCAGAGCAATAAGAATGCACTAAAATAGAAAAACATTAAAAAGGAAATGCAAGATGCTAAAATGCTCAATAGAGATATAGGGAACTGAAGAGTCGGATAAAGACTCTCTGTTAGTCACCACAAACAACGCTCTTCCCTTCACATCTATCTGACCCAATTGTAATA
Organism: Harpagifer antarcticus; assembly: GCA_902827135.1. Taxonomy (NCBI): domain Eukaryota; kingdom Metazoa; phylum Chordata; class Actinopteri; order Perciformes; family Harpagiferidae; genus Harpagifer; species Harpagifer antarcticus. The sequence continues at coordinate 1,408,126 of CADEHL010001039.1, read as the reverse complement.
TCAAAATATGGATGAGTGCAGCGTTAAAGTGTTTTGGTTGAATCATTTAGTAAAACCTTCATACATCAAAAGAATGGTAAAATGAATATCCAATGTGGAAAATAAAACAAGTCTGAATCAATACTGGACTGAAACTGGCCCTCACCCGTTCCAAGGCCAGGCCGACCTCATATCATTTAACAGCACTCATTCAATACAGCACAATTACAGCAGCTGTAGCAACAAGCACCCACCAATATCTCATATAGCTCAGACCACCGGCTCAGTTTTTATGGTTGCATTTTGCATTACCCGGACATGAGGCCATGCACTTCAAGAAAGCCAGATTCTCAGGGGACTGTGGGCGGTGTTTTTTTTATCATAAAAGAATGACCAGGTGCTTTGATGAAATTGCAGAGGCCATGCACAGCTGGCTGTAGCGGATGAGGGTGGGGGTGAGATGGCACGGCTGAAGGAGGTAGACTCCGAGCTGAGAGCCCACCTCAGAGAGCTCCATCTGTTCCCTCCGTCAAGTCCTGATGGGCAGGGGTTCCCGTGCCAAGACCCTGCTGGATGCCCCTCCTACTGGCAATGAACACACACACACACACACACACACACACACACACACACACACACACACACACACACACACACACACACACACACACACACACACACACACACCATGTATACATCACTTCAGGGGACATTACATTGACTTACATGCATTTCCTGGAGACTTATCCTAACCTTAACCATAACCAACACATGCCTAACCCTTACCCTTAACCTAACCCTTACCCTAACCCTAACCAAGTCTTCATCCTAAAATTAATGATTCCCCTCATGGGGACCTCCAATTTGTCCCCATAAGGGAGGCGAGTCCCCACACGTGACTGTGTAAACAGATTTAGGTCCCGACAAGTATAGTAATGCTAGGCCACACACACACATGTTTTATTGTCATATGCACAAAGCTACAGTGAAATGGTCAACTCCAACAATGCCACATATATATTAAAATAAAAAAATAAAAAGTAACGCCATACACACTACCGCCAGGACAGGAGCTCAAACAAACAAACACACATAAACCCACATGTACACACACAATCACTCTACGACTGTAATTGAAAATTGCACTCAGGATGTGGCTTGTCAGAAAATGTAAGAACTCATTTTTCCACCGCTCCATCATCCTCTTGTCCTTGACCTCTTGACCTCAGGGCCAGAGGACTCACACTGACTCAGCAGGGGAGCCTCTCATTCGACCGGGGAATAACCGTCTGCTTTTGATGCAGCTTCACCACGGTAGCCACATTTTAATTCACCCACACAAACAAGGTTGGGACTTTTCAAAGATGACACCCGATACTCTGTCATCTCTCGTGGAGGAAAAAATGCTTCAGTCTCATCTGCAGCGGCTAAGAGGATTTGTCTCAGCGAGGTGCCTCTGCTGTAAGTTTTAAATCACTGTTGACACCAGAGTTTCTCCCTGGATTAGATCTCCAGTTTCATTTATTATCCATGCTTTATCATTTGACACTAAAATGTTTCCCCTCCCCCCGTGCCAGACTGAAATTAATTCCAAGTTAGAAGAGACTTGTGTTGCCTGGATGTCGGACAGCCATATATTACCTTTTGGGATAAAGTGATAAAATGCTTCCTTTGAACTTGCACGTCAATTAGTAGTTCTCTGTACATTTGATCTATTGTTTTTTAGAAGTGCACGCTGTGTGGGTGGACACCATTGTGTTCAGAGCTGAATGTGTGACATACAGAGATACAAGCGAGGAGTTGACTGCTTGGTACAATTAGTTTTAGAGCTACAGGATAAGGACAGTGTGTGAATGTAGCCGAGTGGAAAGCCTAGCACAATGTGGATATATTTTGATGTGATAGTATACATTTTCAGAACATTTGCAAAAGTTTGTTGTTTGTAGAGAAAATCTGACAATGCTGGTGACATGCATTCCTGTGTCTTTTCTGATTCTACTTTTAAAGAGACATTGTTGCTGTACTGCATGTGTTTGTTACATACTGTAGCACATCAAGTCATACAAATTAGGTTTTACAATCTAGAACTGACGCAATATTTCAGTTGATGCTCTATTAAGAAAAACATCTAGCAACTGTTTAGGTTATTTTGTAAAGCATTTCTCCATGTGTTTAATTGTGAAGATGTGCTGCTTTTCTTCTGACAAATAGTTCAGTTTTGGACAGAGGACATCGGATGGCACCACTTTGGGCTTTTTCAGACATTTTAAAGGCCAGACAATACATTTATTATCGAAGAAAAGAATTAGCACATTGTTTGATGAGGGAAGATATTGCTGCAGGTCTAAAAATACCCCATACATAATGTAAGATTATTAGCATGGCAGAGTTCTGCTATATGCTAAGACTGTTGGGTAACAATCATTTGTTTCTATTTTGGATACTTTAAAGAGGCCCTGGCCAACACATTGTACATTGTGGCTAAGGGGCAGGACATATCTAAGTGGTTAACCAATAACAACAGAGCCGGACAGCTAACCAATTAGAAGAGACACTGCCCTGGTTTCAAACATGTCAAAGTAGAGGAAAAAAATTAAATTATAAAACCTAAACTGGATCATAGTAGGGCCCCTTTATAATGACAAAGTACTTGGCTGTCAGACAAGATTATTGAGATACAGTAAGACAGCTGTGGATGCTCAGCAACTTTTGTTTAAAATCATCTTAATTAACTCTCAGTTACAACATAAGAGAATTGCCCCTGAGGGGACATGCGTAAAATAACTTTATTTTCCCCAAGTTGTGAGTGGGAAACTACATGATGCGTATAAGAAACTTGTGTACACTAAACATGCTCATATTGCCTTAGGGGCTCTATAGTTTTTATCTTTAAGTTTAGGCAACTGAAAACACTTACTTAAGATCAGGGAAAGATAGATGGATACTTCAAAAATAAAAAGGTGTTTGGTTAATAGCGTGTCACTGTTGCTGCATTGTTTCTTACTTTGTAGGAGTATATGGTTGATGTGAATGTCATGCAGTAAAATATGTCTTGAAGTAGATTAAAAAGTGAGAGAGTAATTATGGGCCCATCTTCTGGGTTAAAGGTCTAGTTCAACTGTCTGAGGAAATCAGGGGCATACTTGCCAACCTTGAGAGGGGGGGGGGGGTGGTAGTGGATCACCGGAGCTGTAGATTAACATTAACATTAGTGATGGGCATTTAGTATCCCTTCGGGGGACACGAATCTTTTGATTCAGTTCACTTTAAAGATTCGTTCACTGATTCGTTCACTGATTCGTTCACCGGTTCGCGAACGACTTCTGGTGATTTGCACGATTCGTCTTTGTACTTAATTAGGTCAGTGAGTCTTCACTACTGCCGAAGTCCGTACAAGAAGTTTGCTGGTGTAACATTTATGATATTAAAACACATTTTACACCTCACCTTGTTGCCCCATGAATTATGCTCTGGGAATAGGCTACATATTATTTAAGAAATATAATTGGCCATTGTCAAATCTCTCATAAATGTGTGCCTGACTATACGATGTATTACAGCAGGCTAGCACGTTATACTTTCAAACCCATGCACGTACTATGTGGCCTAACTTAAATCCCAAAGCATTAAACTCAATTTGGCCGAGTTCAAAGTGAATAAAAAAATATATCCTCTACATCGGTGACGATTTATTCATATTCTATGTACCCATCTATGTTCACCTTTAGCTAGCGGCTAAGCTAGTGGGATGCTACGGAGCCCAGCTATCCGCCCTCTGAAGCTTTTAGGGCCGACAGGGAGAGGAGAATGTCCCGCTAACGCTGTGTGTGTGTGTGTTTCACATTAGCGGTACGCTATGGAGCTCAGGTATCCGCCCTCTGAGCTTTTAGGGCCGACAGGAGGAGGAGAATACAAAAAGAACGAATCGTTCGCGAACGACCCATCACTAATTAACATGCTTATTGTAGTTGTAAGTGCAATGCCTTGCGGCCTGGAGCACCATCCTTGATGGAGCATATGTGTGGGCTGGACCTGTATTTTTCAGGAATGGAGTGAGCAGAGGGTCGAGTTGTCGATTCTTGTTCAGTTTTCTGTGACTATCTGCCTCACCCTCCCAGACTTTCAGTTGTGCACGCTACTAAAGAGACGCGCTACCATGGAAACCAAACAATGCTGTAGCTGTATTAAAGTCCGAGTGGAAACAGTCGTGAGTATATCTGATTTTGTCAGAAATCGGGAGAAATGTGGGACAATTATAATCCCGGGAGGAAATCGGGAGTCTCCCGCGAAATTCGGGAGGGTTGGCAAGTATGAACAGGGGCTGTAAAGAATTAATAAAGGCTACTCTCCACCTCTTTAACCATTTTTGTAATTCACAGATTCAAATCTCATTTGTGGGCCGTAATAGTGGGGATATCCTGTCATAACACAAGTGCGACAGGGAGCTGCCTGCCTCAGTTGGGCCAACTCATGCTTGATAGTGCATTAACATTAGCATGGAGCCGCAGATTAATATTTCATTAGGACTGTGGCTTTGCAGGGGCTTCCAGACATACCGAGTGATGTGTTATTCCCTGCTTCACACCTATTACTCTCTCACAGGCAGGGCTTGGATACAAGAGCTCTTATTATGATGGACAGAGCAGTGGAGCAAGGTGTTCAGGAATAAAAAGAGATATCCCTATTTAACGGTGAGTAAGCATGGTCGGCCATAGCGGGGTATCATCACTTTTCATGGCATGGCTATAACAAACCATTATTGGGCTGCTGGGGGTGGTGAGGAGGGGAAACCATTCTTAACAGTAACGGCCGGTCTACACAGCAGCGTTAAAAAAAAATCTTCCAACGCTTCTCTGCCCATTCACTTTGAATGGGGTGACGTCACTTTGCCTCGTTTTTCGCCGAACTGCATTGTAGGGAAGCAAAATTAAGATTTCCAGGATTTAAAAGTTGAGCAATGTTCAACTTTTGAAGCTGAGGTGGAAGTGTCAGCCAATCAAATCCCGTTTATGCAAATCTGACAGTTCAAGCGCTAGCCAATCAAACCACGTGTATGCTGGGAGAGATTGATTGATTGAAAAGTTTATTAACAGCTTGTATATTGGGTACAGTACAGTACAGCTCAAAACATATAATTGTTAAGGGGATGCAGACCAGAGAAAGACTTTCGTCTTGTTTACATCAGGGTCCCCCATTTCCAATTCATCATATCATTTAAGACATATAAGACATATTTTACATATTTACAATTTACATACAGGTGGTTTTTTACATACAGATTTCTTATTTACAATTTTCATTTTAGATTTCGTTCTAATACATCCTAACCGGACATTTAAGACATACCAAGTCTACAGATATACAGTTAGTAACAGAGTCTAAAATGCGAGTATATACATAGATGGGGGGGGGGAAGCTGTCCATTGTACGACAGGTTGAGACACGACCGCAGTTCATTTCCTCACTTCCTCTTTACGACCAGACTATTTACCGGGATACAAACCGTAGGAACCAGGCATGGAGGGAGGTGGCAGAGACAGTGGGTGAAACTGGTAGGTTTTCGCCTGTTTGGAGAGTTTTTATATATATATTGCTCGCATAAAATCCCCGGGGTGTTTTGCTTTGTATGTCGGGGGCGGGAGATTCATGTGATTGGTTGTTGGTCGCAAAAAATCCCCAAGCTTTCAGACACGCCCACCTCCAAGATTTTCAAGATTTTTCAAAGCTGCTGTGTGGACGGGCCGTAACGCTTGTCATGGAGAGCAGGGATGGCTAACTCCCTTAAGGATTCAAATGTGAAAAAGGAAGAAAAAAAAAAAAGGTTAGTTATATACCCATAGAGTTATAGTAAGTCACTTGGATATATGGTAAGTGCAGGTACTAGTAAGATTATTTATCCAACTTTTATCAAAGAATGAAAACTAGATTTTGCTCAACTAATGCAAGTTTAGTACAGAGTTTTATGGACAAAAAAGCATGTGATGTTGTTACTAGGGGTCAGAGTCTGCAGAGGGCAAGGGTCAAACGGGCTGGGCTTGAGGTTGCTGTCGCTAATCCTAGTCATACGAATACACCCCCAAGATATAATATAATATTCACTTTTTTATGTCCATTTACCTCTCTTTCTTTCTCTTTCTGACTCGCCCCACACTCCCAGCACCCCTCCTGTACTATGGACAAAGACGTTGGTAACCCTCCATTAACTTTCTTCAATGTAACTTAATAATCCACCTGTCCACCTGGTATGAATTGCGAGAGACACGAAGCATGTTAAAAATAAGGGTTACAGTTAATTACCTGGCAATCTATGTAATGCTTTTACCTCAGAAAAAATGTTTTTGCCATTGTAAAAAATGAGTTTTTGTCATGGTATAAGAAATAAAACATATTGAATGATATCTAGCTGAATAATTGTGATTTTGATTAGCCCTCATTCCTTTTTAGGTCTATTTTTTTACCTCGTTTACCGATACATAGCTTTTCAAATCCTGTTTTGGCATTTTACTTCCATTTAAAAACTAAACCCCTTCCTTGCTATAATCTCCGCCTGGTATTTCAGAGACAGTTTGACAGACACGTAAACAGGTTACAAGAAGAAAAGAGAATAACTTGAGCTCGTGGATGCTTGTACTTTGTGATAGGCGGCATCAGATATCATCTAAAAACCCTGTTTGATTAAACCTAAGCAAATCCTTCTCTCTGCAAAGTGCCAGTATTCTTTTTGACATTCTCTAGGAACTGGGTGTCTTCAAAGACGGCGTCTTTAAACCTAGAAGTGTTTGAAATATCAAAGCGCTGGTATGGCAACTTTCTAAATGTCACCGTGGGGGATCTTCCTCTCGTTTGATGCTCATTTCACGAGGAGCAGTATTGACAGGTCTGAAGGTGTTTCAGCAACCCTATCAATGCAGAGGCTCTACTCTTATGTCACTCATGTTTGAATACTCACTTTGAGGATATGATCATGAATTGTTATTTCATTCCCTAAACCTGCACATTTTTCATCTTTTGAATGATGTCAATTCATGACTTACAGAGTAATGGCAATTGTCACTTTCCTGGATTTCCAATGCCCCTATCAGAGGTGTCTATTACAGTCTAAAGGCATTATGCATATAAAGCAGGAGGATTTAATCCACACCTAAAGGACATACTGCAGTCTAATCTCATTTATTAGGTACATTTTAATATAAAAAGAGTAAATGAGGAATCTCTTTATTGCTACGAGTATTGCTGCATGCCCCAAGGCTGCTATTGACTGACTAATGATAGATATGCAAGCTGATGGGCTGAGCAGCAAGCGTTTTATGTAGAAACGTGAGCTCCATTTAATGGCTGCATTGACCCAACAGGGTGTATGCATACAAAAGGCAATCCTCCCCTGAGTAATGTCTCAATTTTATAATTTGGGGCTAAGACAACATGATGGTTACTCTATTTGATGGTTATCCCGCTCACAGAACACTTTTCTTTTGTCAGTGTCTGCTCCATTCATTTCTATTCTACGCAGTGCTGATCCAATCCACCTCACAGAATGTCTAATAGGCTTTAATTAAGTTCATCAAACCTCCCTCTCCCCTCTCCTGCCATCCGTTCGGGACGAGGATGGCTGCAGATAAAAATATATTGCTATGCACACAATGTGCCCTGTGACTTCATGACCAGCGAATCAGCCCATCAATGGTGTTAATGAGCATTTGCTGCAGTAATTTATATCAACAGCCCAGTCCAGGGGCGGATCTACGGGGGGGGCAAGGGGGGGCACTGTAGAGCTTTGCCCCCCAGCTGCCCCCCTAACTTTTGTTTCCCTAAAACGGTACTAAAACAAACCTACACTATTTCCACAAGCTTCTCAAGCAACGAAACAAGCATTACATTAGTCAAAAGTGAATCTTTTTAAATATCATTTTAGGCCCGTTAAAAAGGCAGCTACGGCCATGCATTAAACTGCGGAGCGGCGTTCACACAGACCGCGGCTCACACAGACCGCGGCTCACACAGCTGCAGAGAGGGAACGAGCTGTCCCAGCACCTAGGGTGGATCAGCTTCCCCTGGGAGCATTTCCCCTTCCACTAGTTTTGTTTTTACTAAGGACGAGAGCTTGAAACTAAATATTAATAAAACGCAGCCGTTTGAATCGATAGCGTTTAACAGACGGGCGCTGTTTGGGGCGTTACGTTACAAAATAATACGCAGACAGCGCTAGCTGGGAGATCGATCACTTTGCTAAACTATGCGGTAGGCCTACTATTAAATCCACGTAAACTACACATCACAGCAATGAGGCCAGATTAATGAAACCAGGATACGTCCTTTACCGTAAAAACTGGATCTAAACACAGCTGCCTGTGCGCTTGATAAATACTTTCTGATGTTATATTTATGATATGCTACTTATTAGCTACATGGCCCTAACGTGTAAAATTATACAAGCATTTGTACCAGTGCTTTTCACAAGTAGACTCTTGCAGGACAGACTAGCTGGAGTTATTCAACAACAACAAAAAGACACATCTGAGAAGTGATCAGGACGAACAGAAAGAGGAAAAGGAAAAGAGAGTTCACTGAAGAGACCAGGGCCCCGGTTAAATTAAATCCTTGCTTCCCTCACTTGCGTCGTTTCCCTGCGTCTAGTCCCAGGAAAGCATGGAGAGACGCAAGGAAACCACGAGAAGCAGGGAACTTAGTTTTAAGAGCAATGGGACGTCCTTTCCTCCAGAGCGCCACGTGAAGCGACGTCCATTTGTGATGATGCCGCACAGCTGTTCGTCTGACAGCAGCTCTGTCCCCTTTGTTTTCACAAACACCCCCGCCACACATTTACTGAGACAAATATTTGTATCATCTGTTGTAGACCCCAATAAATAAAATAAAATAAGAACTCATTCTCAAAAAGGATAAACGCCATTCTTAAAATGTATAAACGAACAATAGTTTGATTAATATTGATTAGAGTGCACAATATAAATAAAATAATTGAGAGAAGAAAAAGAGTTATCTATCAAAACCCAGTTAGATTAACATTCATTGGATTGCACACTTTGTTTGTTTGATTGGATATGTAGCACATTAACATTTTAATAGCACTTAATGACTGACTGAATGGAAATGACAATAAATGAAAATGTAAAACGAAAAAAGCGATCATGAAAATGTTTCCAATAAATGAATACAATTATTTTTGACCATTTTGTTGTTCAGATATATCACATATTTGTAACTAAATGATACATGAATTGAAACAAAACACGGTATAAACTGAGGAGTGACTCCCGTGAGGTTCATGTATTTTCTTCACTCCGCTGGGAAACTATAGGTTACTTACGTAACCCCAGTTCTCAGAGTAACATGAAGTGAGATGTCTCACTATGGGATGCGCTTCAACGCGTATGCAAACGGAAGCATCAATCTCATTACGCCAATCCTGATTGGCTGGTGATCTTGACGTCAACGTCAGGGAATCCACCCACCCTTTAAGTAGCTTGCGCTACGATGCAGCGTCATTCAAAATAAGCACCTCTTCTCGCTTCGCCTTAGCAAGAAGGGCCGTCTGGTGAGACATCTCACTTCATGTTACTCTGAGAACTGGGGTTACGTAAGTAACCTATAGTTCTCATTCATAACACTCCGTTCGATGTCACACTATGGGATATTGAAACTCCCATATTGCTAGACATACTTATCTCGAAAATCACCAAAACAACCAGAACTTAACAGGTAGAACCCTGTCTCAACACGGGGCCCAGCACTGCGCGGGCCACACTTGGAGCAGAGACATCTAGCCTGTAAAAGCGGACAAAGGTGAGCGGCGAGGACCAGCTCGCTGCTGCACAAATGTCTTGGATGGAAACACCCTTGAACAAAGCCCAGGATGTAGCCAGTCCACGAGTAGAATGAGCACGCAGGCCCGTTGGTGCCTGCAAACCCTGACTCGTATAAGCTAGAGCAATCGCTTCCACAATCCAGTGGGAGAGCCGTTGCCTGGTAACGGGCTTGCCCTTCTGAGGGTTAGCCCAGGATATAAAGAGTTGGTCATTACAACGAAACTCTTTTGACCTGTCCATATAGATGCGTAAAGCACGAACTGGACACAGCAAATTCGGCCGCTGTTCCTCAGAGGAACACAGCGGCGGAGGAAATGCCACAATGTCAATGTGGGTACATGAGCCAACCACCTTAGGTATAAAGGCAGGGTTGGGCTTCAGCAACACTCTTGTTTGCCCCGGGGCAAACTGAGTGCATGAAGGATGTACAGAGTGCGCATGAATGTCACTGACTCGCTTGGCAGATGCCAGAGCCAGTAACAGCACTGTCTTCAGTGACAGGTGTTTCATGTCAGCTTCTTCCAGGGGTTCAAATGGAGGTTGAGTGAGCCCATCTAAAACCACTGCCAAGTCCCATAAGGGCACCAGTGACCTGGACACAGGGAGGAGCCTGCGAGCCCCTTTCATAAAACGGCAGACCAAAGGATGTTGGCTAGCCGTTCTTCCCTCAAAGCCCACATGGCATGCAGCAATAGCAGCCAGGTACACTTTGATCATAGAGAAAGCTCTGTGTTTATCAATTAAGTCCTGTAGAAATGATAAAATCACCCTGACAGGACATTGAAAAGAGATGTGTCCTTTTTGAAGGCACCACTCCTCAAACACCCTCCACTTACAGTCATAGAGAGACCTGGTGGAGGAAGCTCTTGCACTCTGAATAGTGTTTATCACCTTCTGAGGGAGCCCCACTGTATTCAGATTGTACCACTCACGGGCCAGGCCCATAGTGCCAAGCGCTCTGGGTGTGGGTGAAAGGTCGCCCCCCCCCCGCCTGAGACAGTATGTCCCTGCGTAGTGGGAGCTGCCATGGCTGCCCGCACAGCAGCTGATATATCTCCGCCAGCCAGTACATTACAGGCCAGTGCGGAGCTATCAGGATAAGTGTGTGGCGTTGTTCTCTAACTCTGGCCAGAGTTGGGGGTATCAGAGCCAGGAATGGGAACGTGTACAGAAGGACCGGAGGCCAAACGTGCGCGAGCGCGTCCACCCCTAACGGTGCGTTTAAATCGCACATTGAAAAGAACAGCTGACATTGAGCATTTTCTTTTGATGCGAACAGATCTACCGCGGCTCGGCCGTAACGCACCCACAGCTGACTCACAATTATTGGATGTAGAGTCCAGTCTGCATATAGTGGTGCACCTCTGGACAGCAGATGTGCCCCGAGGTTCATCACTCCTGGTACGTGCGTCACTCTCAGAGAGAGGAGACGTCCGCAGCTCCATAAGATCAGTTTGCGTGCCAGCATGTGTAACTGGAGAGAACGCAAACCCCCTTGGCGGTTTATATACGATATTGTGGTCGTGTTGTCTGTCCTCACGAGGACATGATGTCCTCTGGGAAAAGGCAGAAAGCGTTTCAGGGTGAGGAACACCGCTAAAAGCTCCAGATAATTTATATGTGACCGTTGGAGGTCTCTGCTCCAGAGACCCCTCACAGGTCCACCTTCGTATATACCCCCCCAGCCCGTCAGACATGCATGTGTAGTGACCACCTTCCGCGATAGGACAGCACCCATAGGCACGCCCCGTACTAGAAAAGTCGGGTGTAGCCAGTGGCGCAGTGCCATTACGCATTTCATAGTGACCATCACTCTCCGCGCGCCATGACGCGCGGGGTCCAATTTGAGGGCAGCTACCCAGCGCTGAAACTCCCTCATGTGTAAGCATCCCAGTCGTACCACCAGAATGGCTGACGCCATGAGCCACAGCAACCGCAGACATGATCTGAAGAGAACATATTTGCGTGGCTGGAAATGAATCACTCTCTCTGCTGACCAGCGGGCTGTAAAGGGCACCGAATTTAGGCGTAGGCCCAGGAAGAGTACAGTCTGGGCTGTGGATAACATGCTCTTTTCTGTGTTTATTACGAAACCCAGGTCGAGCAGGTGTTTTACGAGGACATTCGTCTGCGTAATAGCCTCTTGCTCCGACTGTGCGAGGAGGAGCCATTCGTCCAGATAAGTTGCCAGGCGAATACCCTGTTGTCTTAACGGGGCTATCACGGCTTCCGTAAACCATACAAACACTCGCGGGCTGAGAGACAGACCGAAGGGAAGTACTCTGTACTCGTAACAGACACCCTGAAAGGCGAACCAGTCATTTTGGCGCACGAGACGCAACAGAGATGTGTGAGTGAGAATTCTGAATTTGTATCTTTTGAGATATTTGTTCAGAGCTCTCAAATCTAGTATGGGCCGAATTCCGTTCCCTCCCCGTTTGGGAACGAGGAAATACTTGGAATAAAAGCCGCTTTGACTCTGTTCGGAGGGTATTATCGATATAGCCTTCTTTTCTAGTAGCGAGAACATCTCTTGCTCTAGAATATGGGCCGACAATAGGCATGTCCAGAACATCCTCTTTTTCCCGGTCTGGAAGATTCGTCAGGTTGAGCCATCTGGCTCTCTGCTGTACCACCATCATTCCCAGTGCCTTTCCCGTGGCTTGGACTGCACAGCGCTGCACACGGAGGCAAATGTCCGTGATCGCTGCGATCTCGTCCCACACGGCAGGCTCAGGTTTGCTCGACATGTCTTCGCAGAGCTCCGCCTGGTGGCCGGTCAGCAGCGAGGAGACGTTGAGTGCCCTGGCGGACAAAGCTGCGGCTTTATAGGCACGTTCGGTCAGTGCTGACTGGAATCGGTCTGCCTTTGCCGGTAGCATGGGGTTCCTGCTCGGTGTCGAAGCCAGCCTCGGTTGGAGGTGGGCTGCCACCAGCGGTTCCATGGGCGGCATGCGGAGCAGGCCGAGCCTCTCCATGCCGTCACAGTCCAGGGAGGAGGCACCCTGGATTGGGGCCTTGTTGCTAAAGGGGCGGTCTCTCCACGAGACCGACACCTCGTCCAGCATCTCCGGAAAGACTGGAAGGAGCTGCCTCTTCGTCCTCGCTGCATGGAGCAAGTTCTTCCCCTCGTAGCGAGATCTGGAGGTCTCCTTGGCCACTTCAGGCCATGGGATGTCCAGCCTGGACGCAGCGCGTTGACACACGGCCTGCAAGTCCATACTTAGGACGGGCGAAGCTGGTGTGCTCTCGTCCGGGGGAGCGGACATCGCTCCCGGCTTTGCAGCCTGAGCCGATGAAACGAAGATGTCATCTTCATCCGAGTCAGACAGGAGGAACTCAGAGGTATCCTCTTTGTCCTCCATATAGTCCAACTCCAGGAAATCCTCCGCGGGTGGAACCATGGTGAGGTCCAGTTGGGAGCCCCAGCTTGACACAGCGTGGGGCTCCGCTCTCGCGGCCCTTGACGCCACCGGGTCCCAGCCTGACACGGCGTGGGGCTCCGGTTCAGCGGCTGTCGCTGTTGTTGAGCCCGAGTCTGACACAGCGCGGGGCTCAATCTCTGCGGCGGACGCCACTATGTCTTGATTGCCGGCCGGCGAATCAGCAGACATGAGGGGGACCCGTCCCGACAAGCTAGCTTGTCGTGCTAACCGTCGGCGGATGCTCTTAATGGTGAAGCGGGTACAATGCCCGCACGAGCCAGGGTTATCGATAGCCTCCCGGGCGTGTTCCAGCCCGAGGCAGAACGAGCAGACCTGGTGTGAGTCTGTGCCTGAAATCTTAAACCCGCAGCAGCATAGCCTACCTAATGCTGCAGGTCTCCCTTGAAAAAGAGATCATTGATCTCAATGGGATTTTACCTGGATAAATAAAGGTTTTGAATTGAATTGAATAGCCGAGCCTCCAAATCCCTGACTCCTCTGGTGTGAGGGAGAGAAGGGTCCATCTTCGTTCTCCGGGGTGTCAGCGTGGAGTGGACACGCTAGTAACAGGTACGTTACTGAGAAAAAAATCCAACCTTGCCGTTAGTCCGAAAGGAAAAAAGGCGACGGTGTAGATTTTATTCTTTAAAGAATATTAACTGGTGTGTTAATACCTTTTTTAATCTCTGTCTCCTCTGGTGTGAGAGAGAAAAGAGAACGTCCTCGTTACCTTGGTGTCGGTGTGGAGGGAAGAACAAACTAGCAACAGGTATGTTACTAGCTTGAAGAAAAAAATCAAACCTTACCGTTATTTCGACAGAAAGAAACGGCGAGGCAGATTACAATATTAACTGGTCTGTTAATATTGTTCAGTCTTCTTGCAAAGCAAAAAAGTGGTCTGGTGGTTCCTCGGTTATCGCTCCTCCATTATCGCTCCTCGCTCCTCGGTCCTCCGGCAGAAATAAGAGCCATGGGACGGTACTCAAGATGGCGCAGGCAAATCAACTTCCGGTGAGACCGAGGAGCGAGGAGCGAGGAGCGAGGAAATGAAAATAGTCGACCTGAGACGGGGCCCAGGAAGGTCAGAGCAGGAGGAAGAGGAGGAGTCGGAGATGTAGACATTAGTGAAGAAGAAGACATGTAGGCTGTGAGGATTGGAATAAAGATGAAGTGTCAGAAAGAGGGACAGAAGCAGTGATCAGGAGGCAGATGAGACTCCAGCTGGACCACATGGTATGTTCTTATTCTCGTTACATATTCCATCACAGCAGCTCAATCTAGCAGCTCTTAGTATTGACAAATATTGATTGAAATGTGTTGCTGCACAGGTCACCTTTAGCTCTCTGAAGAGATGGGTGATGTCATTTGTGTACTTAATTATAACTAAGTACTTACAGTAAGCAGAATTCTGAGTATTCTCTGAATCGGGTGCCTTTTGGGTCTTTACATCTTTGAAAAATGAAACCAAAATGTTTGGTCAACATCTGGTAGTGGACTACTTACATGTTCCCACCTCAGGCACAAAATATAAATAATTACTAGGAATTTACTTGAAAACATTTAACAGGGTTGAAGTTTTTGACAAAAAGTAGGCATGAGACCTTGTTTAGCTAAGATATGGCACCACATGGAAATCAAGGACATTACAAAATTGTAATATTTTGTAAAACTATTGTTTATTTTGTGATAAACAAGTATTTACTATTATTAATTCATATAACAGAGTTGAAATGTTGAGCATGTCAATCTTAATCTGAAAATACAAAAACTGAAATAAGAGAAGAAACTGACATTTGCCTTTCTTTGCCATCTTTTCTTCAGAATACTTTTGTGATGTAATTCCCTCAATGCAGATCACACATGGACTGATCCATTATTTTAATAGGAGGGTAAATGGTATGGCTTGGCGGGGTTGAAACAAACTAAGGGACGTGTGTCAATATTGCAATTTCATAGATAATTCAAGTATTTTTTCAGAATTACGTTTTGATCAGTGAAAGTTGACAAGCATATGATTATATTAGCAGCAACATTTTGGGATAATTGGCCATTTTGATTTGTTTAATATTAATTTAATATGTAATCATGCTTAGTGAGGACATGCAAATATGTCTGTCTACTACTAAGACAACCAATCTTTTAAAAACAAAATATATATATACATTTAGTTTTACATTGTAATGCAAAACAACCTGTTCCATTAATTAATTGCTTTAAAATACATTTTGTAGTTTCCTTTCATTTAAAATTGTTGAAGTAAGCTTGGGGGACTCAAAGGGCAGTGTTTGTCTGAACACCTTGTTTCTCTTGTGCATTAAGAACACTTGTGTTAGGGCATGAATTAACAATAGGTTATATACAGTATAAAATACCACGTACTGTCCGCCCTCCCATGCCACCCTGGCATGACCTCTTGCCCCCCCCTTTGCCATTCCATGTAAAATGCTCTAGAACCGCCACTGGCCCAGTCAGAAAGGAGTAAAATGTCACCGTCAGGGGACCCAACGTTTTCACGTAGGAACCCTTGTGTTCAGTAATTGTAAAACAGTAGGATCACAAACTCAAAAAAGTTAGAGGTTTAACATCTGTGTTTGACTGATAAACAGCCAAACTGACTTTGTTAAGGATTTGAAATAAATAAAAAAACAAGAATGAAAAAGTTAAACTTAAAGGTGGGGTAGGTAATTTTGGAGAAACCAGCTCGAGTGCGCTAGAATTTGAAAATACACAGCTGGAAAAAATCTGCCACTTCCTTACAGAGCCCCTCCTCCAACACACACGAACGCGCACATGACCAATGAGGGCACGAGATAAGTCTGTGCACAGATGGAAGGCTGACAGGCAGGTAGGCCATCCAGTTACTTTAGCCGGGCCGGCTCAGATGATTGGTCGTGCTTTTTACAGTACTACGGCTTCCACAGATGACATTTGCTATGGATTTTTTGTCAAAGCATTTCAGATATTCATTGCTATCGGCATGTTAAGAGCATTCCATGGAATATAACAAAAAGTGTATCTCGAGCCGGTTGCTCAAACTTACCTACCCCACCTTTAATTCTTTTTGATTCAAAATATCTAAATGACTGCTCAATCAAAGGATATGGAACACTGCATTCAACACAGTGAAGCTTTACAGATGCACAGATTAGATTTGCGACAATAAGAGGATCAGTTATAAAGTGAAAGCTTTGATTGACAGGTTGGCGTCGTCACGAGACACTAGCTGTCGGCTCTGCTGCGTCACACCGGTGATTCATTGCACATTTTTTGGATGAGCCGGTAGTTTGGTGACGGCCTGAGTCCACCACATTGGCTTCACAACACCTCAACAGAAACCTATGTGTGAAGTCTCAGAGATAAAGTCAAGGTCTGAAGTCTATAAAACATTTATTTTGTATCGGAACAAACATTACAGTGGTATCAAGAAAGAAAATAAACATATTTCCCTGAAAAATATTTCTTCAACTGACAGGATATAGATTTGCTTTGCACTCTTCACGAAGAGATACATCTTTTGTGAGGAAAATGTATGCATTTATTGACCAATATTGGTCTTAGTATGAGTTTAAGCTAGTTACTGCCTCATTATCTTGGGTTTTCATGAAACGTCACGTCGACAGTTCTCAGGGATACAGTGTCGGCAATGCCCCTGACCACCAGATTATATATTTGAGTGGGAAGGAGTAGTTCACATATGCTGTGGTCCACAGAGCACCTGGGAACAATCCAATGCACTTACGTTATTGCACTCCATTTGGTACCGCTGGCCTTTCTGTCCATTATTGTTCACAGAAGGACAGCTACTGATGTTATATAAGGTAGACTGACAGCTGTGCACACTGGCATTCACAGTATACACACAGGTCTTCTCCCGTATACAACATTAACAAATCACTCCTGCTGATATCTAAAGTAATGTTACCCATTATTAGTCATCAGAATATGTCCAGATACACAGTGACTGTTGTTATTATTGCTGTTTTACCATCTTTCCCACTATCCTCGGTGATGTTTCGGCGTTTCCTTCTGCAATCAGAGCCTAGTCGATGCCAGGCTGACCTGATCAGGACATTGTGTGCTGTAGATGTTGGAAAAAGAGCAAAAATAGTCTAGTCAACAGTCTGCTGCTGGCTAAGTGCAGAGCTGTGCTGTTGCCTCGTCTGGTCCGCTGTGTCTTCCCCTCAGTTTGACATTCAGCATGGTTTCCTCCATGCTATCGACCTTTGACCTCTTCACATCCTTGTTCCAGGCTGTGGTGACTCCTTCTGACCCGAGTAGTGGGCTCAGCAAAAGAGGAACTGGGAAGCATCCTACACCAACAACATCAATATTTTATCTTCCAGGTGGGCACATCCAGGGAGTATGCGTGCGGCCTTCTTAAGTTCATTTTATTTATTGATGCATTACTGCCCTGTGTTTTGATAGAAATAACAACACAATCTGTAAAAAAGGGCTGCAGAGGGTTTGTTATCTGATGCAGATATGTTTAGCTTTCTCTTAATGTTAATCCCTTTATACATGTTCTATACAAATTAACTGTTCACAATTAAATATGTCAATCAATCCTATGGGGGAAAAAGTACACAGAGTTTGACTGCACAATGTACCTTTACCTGATTCACTAAATTAGGCATTTCCAGTTCATATTAAAGAAAAGATTCGAAGGGCATTGCACATTATTTCTCTCGTCCCCCCCACACAGTTCGCTGGTAAAGGTTCTTCCGACATATTGTCAGATTAATTGCCTTTTTCATACACTTGTAAAATAGAACAGGCAGGAAAGGTGACATCTGGTTGGTATCTCAAGTGACTTTTTCCTAAGTTAACAGAAGCTCTCTCTCTACTTATTATCCTGAAAACAGTCTAATTCCCAGGACACTTTTGTTACAATTTCTCTGTTACTCTGCATGGTTGATGTTATGGCTTCAAGAGGGTCCTCTGAAGTCCCCAGCTCCGCAGAGCCGATGCAGCGTGGAGTTGGAACCATCAGGAAACAAAGGACTGAGGGAGCATAAGCTCTCATTTTCCAGAGCAAGTTAAAAGCAGCACAGCTTCTTCTAATGCTCAGAGGCCTATTTTAGATATAGGGAGGGACTTTTAATGGGTAATGCTCCGTGCTGGGCTCACTGGCAATGTGGATGGTAAAAGAGAGACTTCAAAAAAGCAACTAACATGGAGCGTTCCACATTTTTAGAAAGAAACATGGGCTGCCTGCTGAAGGAGGTGCAAATGATGTAATTTGAGTGAAAGTAGCAACACATTGGTACATTTCAGTTTTTTATATATTGTTGAAATGAATAGTGTATATTATTTTTCACAAGTTGGGTTGCTGTGAAAACATCAATTCTCAACATGTACTAAGTAGGACTGTTTGTGTGGGGAGGGATGCGGTAAAATGCTTTGCTCTGCTCTCAGGTTTAACGCACTAGGCCTATGTAAATGATATGCAACAAATGTCATCTGAGAGTTTGCATTATTATCATTATTTATTGTTATGAGATAGTGATAATGCCTGACCAGGACACAACTTCTTTAAGTTTCTTTAAATAAAATAAATTATGAAGTAAATAATCATAATTTGAAAACTGTATAACTGTTTGTTAACTTATTGAAGGTTACATTACAATTGTGCTCCTATAAAACATTTTATTCTGAAAGGTAAACATATTAAATCACATTTTATCTTAATAAGTTGAGTATAAATCATATAGTTAACGTTAACTAAGATAAACATAGCTTCTTGATGTGAAGATATGTCCTCTGTCCTCCAACTGTTCTCCCAAATGCACCCCGCAGCAGCAGATTACATCTCCTCAGACTAAGGAGAGCTCTCGAGGAAACATCTTAAAAATGAACAGTCCAATTGCTTTTGATGTCAAAGGTTTAAGGGCTCTTCATTAGGTCACTTCGAATAAAGATAAGATCCTTAATGTCCAAATTCACCCGCGTTCAGGCCTTAATCTTGGATTCCTCTTGTGATCCTCCTCCACACCTTTAACTAAGCGACTTCAACAATGGATGGTGGGGTGTCGGCACATCATTCACCCGGTAAGCCATACACCATGTTGCTGTAAAGAGCAGGGTGATTACCTGCTTATTTACTGTCGCCGTATATCAGGCCTGGGCTTTGTTCTTCCTGATGGTTTCTATTTTTTTCAGTGTGTTACAGAACATATTGCAACGTCCAAGCCTCTCCTCTGAAAGGAAAGGAAAACCCTGAAGTGTATCAGCCCCATCATTTTCATCACCATTGTTTTCAAGTTTCATATTTTTTATTTTATTTTCGCACCGAGAGAAATTCTGTCTTGCTTCAATCATGTTGTAGTGTAGAGTGGATGTCTGCCATTTTTCTTTACCCTTACAAGTCATGATGAGAGCTCATGTTGTAAGGCTTGATAAGACACTCTCACCCAACTCAATTGCTGTAGCTTTCACACACTACAGCCTCAGTGTTGAGAGAGCTGTGCGATAACAATCATCTGTGGTGATCTGTAATGACAGGGCAGGGGTACGCAGGTCTGATGGAGCAGAGCTGATGAATGAAGTGGGAAGGGAAGCAACATGGCAAACAGGGAATCCATCTGGCCAGGAGAGGGCTCTGGATGTCAGGAAAAAAACTGCAGAGAAGGAAATGTCAGGATTTAGAAAGCTGATTAGTTAGGCCTGCCATCATCCTCATCTCTTATAAACATAGGTTTTTCCTCTTCTTTCCTACACTTCTTCTTTCACCCTCATCCTCCGTCCCGTGCACCAAGACGCCGAGCATTAACATCCCGGTCTAGTCTCTGACTGCTGTTGAATATTTCAATATAGCTCTGCTTATCTGGCAGCCCCTATGACCTGCCTGGATGAGCGAGGGAGAGGCAGAGATTCGCATGGCGAGCTGTGGAATGGATACTATACACAGACATATATAAGTGAAGAAGTTGCCTCAAGGTGAGCAACCACATGAATACCAGATCTCCACACTCTCATTTGTGTGGACGGGCACCGAATTCTATAACAGACACTGAAATCCAGCCTTCTTGGGATTTCTTTCCTCAATTTTTGCTTTAAAAGCCCAGGCAGAAAAGAAAACTCAAAGTGAAATTGCCTTGAGAGTTTTATTTTATCATAGCTGTCGCAAGAGATTGACATATTGAACTAAATGCTGCATAGTCCAGCTCCATCACGTTCATAGTGCTCTGTTCAGCACACATCATTTCACCCCTGGATAATGATGCAGGTCCTGTGAGATGGAGGCTTGGGGTCAATTCACTGAGGGAATGAATAACACTATGAGCTAAATACTTCAGTATATGGCTGCAACTACTGATTATATTCTATATCAAATGTAGGAAAATAGCACAAAATGGCCATTACAAGCTCCCAAAGTTCATGCTGATGTCTTAAAATGTCTTATTTTGTCCAGACCCAAACCCGTATTTATTCAGAATCAGACCTATTGCCAAGTAAGTGCGTGCGCATGCCAGGAATGTGTCTTTTGAATTGGTGTGATTGGACAGAATAAGTCCCAACAGCTTATATAATATATAATAATAAGAGGTTTATCAGAATATTTGTGATTACTATTTTATAGATTGACCAATCGTGTCAGCTCTAAAGCGGCTACAATGCCACACTAAGCATTTAACTGAGAGAGACTGATCACTTGTTATTTATGTTTTGTAAATAGCAGCAATTTTATGAGATGCAGCAGAGATTCAGCCACTGCTCTACAGACTGCAGTGAACCGCAAATACCATCAAACTAGATTGCCTACTTGTCAATATCTATTACCATTAGAGGGGTGCTTTCATATATATATAGTCCTTGCATTTTAAACACACTGCCTTGTCTGTCCTTGAGTGTTGACTGACGTGTTACCAGAATGCACAATGAGATCGGGGAATACACTGACCATCGAATCCCGTGGAAAGAAAACCCAACTCCTCACTGCAAGTCTACTTTACTCTGTGATCTAGAGACTTCTGAGTGTGTGTGTTGCCGTCAACAACAAACAGTGTGGGCTCACCACAGACTTGCAAGCTGCCAATCGAGGGGGTTGAGGCTGACCGCTGGGGGTCTCGGCAGTAGACCACAGAGAATAGGAAGAAGGGCCTGGACATCGGGTAAAGAATGGCAGCCCCAACATTAGGGGGGCAATGTTCTGGGGAATTATTTGACTCCGACCAATGGAGAGGAGTTAAAGGATCATGGGATAGCAGCTTGGGGGGGGAACAGGGAGGGTAGAGGACACCATGCCACCTCTAATTGGTTTCTCTTTCTGGAACATCCTTTGCCCCCCTTCTTTTGAAGAGCTGCTGTGCTCGGAGAGCCACACCAGCAGCCCAGCAGAGCCTATTGGATTTAACGGGAATCTGTATCTTAAAGGGGTGCTGGGCTGCAGGAGGAGGGGGGGGGGGGGGGGGGGCGTTACAATCAATAATTCATAAGGCCTTTCCTTATTATGGCTTCTTCTGACTGGGCTAGTGGTTCTTATGCCCAGCTCTGTGTCGGATGAGAAGCTTCTTGGAAGGCAACGCCGCACAGGAACTGCCAGCTCTACGTTGTTCCTACCGTGCCATTCCCCAAACTCTCCCTCCCCGTTCACTCTGCTCAGAAGCCTTTGTTACTCACGGTTTCTCAAACCCTTCAAATATGAATCCAGCCTCCATCCCTCTTAGCATAACAACGTGGACGGTATAGAGCACTCGACATGTAAAGAGGTGTTTGCATAGATGGAACAGGCAGTTGTGAGAACCGTATTGATTGTTAAATGAAAAAAAATGACATTGTTGTTAATAATAAATAATAAATAATAAATGTTCTGATGCTTGAGACAAACCAATACAACATTCCAAGCAGTTGAGTTGAATACCGCATGTTTTTATGGGTGAATTTAATTTGTTTGTGATCCTGCCTCCACATGGAAACTCATTCTTCATGAATGACAACAAAATCTTGCTGCCCTTTCAAAAATGATGAATCCTGTGTAATTTAAAATCATGTTGGGAAGAAGTAGACAGCTATTAAGATAAGAGAATCTTTCTTTCTGGGTTTTTTTACATTTTGAGTCGTGAAGAGCATCTCTTGGTTGTTCAAACGGTTGGGTAATTTTCACCACAGTAAACATGAGACTACTGTGTACTTGAAGGCACCATTAGCATCTGAGTAACAAGCATTCAAGTGGATAAATGACTGAATACACTTACAATAGCCCTGCAACAAAAATAACCATGTTTCATTGAGACTGATACTGTATATGATGGTTATTTCTTTTGATGTATTGTTACATTAGTGCACACAATGTTGACAATATCTGATTTTTTTACCGTACATATTTTAATCCATTCTATTTCAATGTAAATAATGCTTTATTTTACGATATTTTTTCTTATTGTTTTCTAATGTTATTATAGTGGTCTTAAAATAGTTCTCTATCTATCTTTTTAATTAAAATGTTACTTTTATGTCTGCACCACGACACCAAGTCAAATTCCTTGTACTGTATGAGTTAACCTACCTGGTAATAAACCCGTTTCTGAACAAATACACAAATAAGTGTCTTTCAGTCATTTTACGATTTTACTCATCCCGAACTGCGGTTGGACTGACTGTGTTTCACGTGGAAGATACAAGAAAAGAAAATCCTTTGTGTCGGCCCTCCACACATTTGAGGTGACCGATAGCTGCAGAGTCGTGGGGAGCGGGGGTCCAGCAGGTCTCCTCTCTGGACCCCTCTCATTAGACTGCAGCTGCAGCACATTAACAGCAGATGAATAACTCATCAGCTATGTGGAGAGATCTAATCACGACCGCGCAGCTCCTCTGGATGCCTTTACATCATTAGCTTCCCCCAGGTTTTCCCTCACTGCTTGTTTGGCTCATCATCCCAACCCATACACTTAACTAGATGTATTATCCTGAGCAGCACTTAGAGAAGTTACCTTGCAGCAACTGAACCTTTCACCCGGTTGGGTTTAAATGTCTTTCTTTTACGCCTCACTATTCCAAAATATGATGTATTGCGATCACCTTGCAGTGGTGAATGCGTTCCTAAATATATTTCGTATAAGGTCTAGGAGGAACGGTGGTAGAGGGGATATTTTCTGGCACATTGAATTCCACATGTTCATTTAATGGCACTAAAAGTGACTGTTGTGCAGGTAAGAGCTATGATGCGAAATAGATAAACAGTGATTACGCTCACCGTGATAAATGAAAGGGCAGATCGCCAATGAGAGGAGTTTTACTCACCATAGATCACAATTTGTAAGTGCTGCTTGCTAGGGATGCCAGAGCGGAATGGAAGCCAGCTCTTTTTTATCCAATCAATACGATTTTACGCAGTTGTATGCTATACATTAATAAGGTGGCTGCAAAGCAAAACACCCAGCCTCTGAGCATATGTGAAAATAATTCAGTCCATACTACCATAATGTTGGCATCTGTTATAAGGATATACATGGGATAGGAAACATTTTCAACTCTTTTTCTCCTTTCAAAAAGCTACATGATATATTTGATCCGTTTGCTTTTCATATAAATGTTTCAACTGTTCAAGAATAATAAAAAAATAAAAAAATATTGTATCAACAAAAGATATCACCAGTGATGAACTATACGTATATTTACCTCAGAAAAGATAAAAAAATGCTATATATACATAATTTTTCCAGCTGGAGTTATGTGTTACTGCTTACATTTCAAATAAAATACTTTCTAATCCATTTCTAACTCGTCATCACACTGTTACTTATTCAGTAAAGGACACTCTTCCACCACTGTATGTACAGCTGTGTACAGCGCTATACAAGACATGTACATGTAACATCACCTGTCCACTCATGCAACAATGATGAAGACAGAGAGACACTAAACATGTGCCTGTTCCTATATGTCATAAATTACTCAAGGTTAACCAAGCTGCTCCTGACTTGAATAATGCATGTTATATGTGGGGCAGAAGAAGCACTGAACTGGGTGCAGTGAGAAGCCCTGCCTGCACTTTACTGCATGTTTCAGTGACTACAGCTAATCTTGATTGACAAGCTAAAGAGTTACACATGATGAAAGTTTGGTTGTACAAGCTTACACTTCAAAGAAAAGCAGAGCTATTTTAACTATGTGCTATGATTAAATATGTAGGCCTATGGTTTATGTTTTTCATTGAGAATCTTGGCTTTAATGAAATGAAGACCAGGGTTTCCCACACAGTCTATACCTGGGAGGGCCGCCCTGGTATATTAATGGCCGCCCAAGTATATTTCCTTATATATATATTTTTTATTCGTCCGTGATCACGACGCCATCTGCGATCGATTAACTTGTGGACAATGATCCCTCGCTCTACGCCTCCTGTACCCACTCCCGGACTGGCCAGGGGAGGACCGGGGGGTTTCCCGATGGCCTGACCTGTTAAGTGGCCTGCCTCACACAGACTGGCTGTCTACATGATGTGGCCTGCAAAGCCCTCCATTGGTCTCTGCGTGTCATTCAAGCTCGGGATAACCTCAGCTCAGGTGAGGTAAAGGACTCTCTGAGTGTTTAGGTTTTGTCACCATTTATGTAAACACATATTTCCATTCGAGAGAGGAGTGATTAGTCAAATATGCATGAATAAATAAATAAAAAGTTAACTAGGTGAAAAAAGATAAGATACACTTTTAAAACTTGTTGAGAGCTAAAACTAGTCTTTGCTGCTGCCTCAAAGAGGAGCAGGGGGGAGAGGAGGGAGACAGGAGAGGCTGATTCAGGAGCACAGACACACTCACAACTATAAATGAACTAAAAATAAATTAATAAACAAGTTTCAGTGTTTTTTTCATATTGGAAATGGGATGCTATTGGTTATGGCCATGTTCTTATGATTATTGAAATGCATACAGTTCTGTTTCATATAGGTGTTCCATATATCTAGTCTCTTTATTGTCCTATTAAAATGCAGCAGATTGATGCATTTAACTCTAAAATGTAAAAATAAATCTTACAGGGGGAGCATGACCCCGGACCCCCCTAGAGGATTTGAGGTCCACCCCCACTTAAAATCACATGGATAGGTTCCTAAATACATTACCATTTTTTTTTACCACAATACCATTTAAAAAAAAAAAAGTAACCCATGTCCATATGTTTATTTGTGGGTAGTAGATTTAAACTATAGGGCTATCACTATGGGCCCTGCCTGTACCTGTTCGCTCTGCCATGCGACCAACAGAAAGGTTAATGTTAATGTTGTTGCTTCCTGGAAACAATTTAATAATCACATTTATTGCATTACAGTCAAATGTTCCAGCTGAGTAAGAGAACCGTTTAAATGATTCAACTACTTGAGGCCAGTGCCATGTAAATACCATAGGTAAATACCCCATTTGTATCAATTTATTGGGAGGGTGGTCAGGCGTCACTGACTTCGTACCTGTCTTATCCGCTAGTCATCAGTGGAATGCAAAGTGGCCGCGTTCATGATCCACCAAGAATTAGATTTTAATGTATTCTCTTTTTCATGCACCTTAAATATCTGCACGAAAGGAAGGAGTAAGTGTTGGGGCTGGTGAGGATCAGAGAGAGATCTCCCACCAGCGCAGCACTGTTTACTCCGCCTGGCCAAATAACCTTTCCCTCCAGAAAAGGAGAGAGGGTTTGAGTGCTCTTTGAAGTATACGACATCTCTAAGTCAGTAACCAGGCTGATTTTGTCCTTATGGGAACACCACCTGTTTGAATTAAGCCATCCTCTGTCAGCTTTGACTCTAAATGCCTCAGTCTGACTTCAAAATATTAACTTAGGTAATTATTAATACTTCACTGAGCTCAGGGGGAATCTGACAAAAACATCTCCTTCCTTTCACTTGGAAATGTGAAGTTTTAAACGCTGGGTTTTAAGCTGACGGTTTACCAACTAAGAACAAACTCGCACTTCAAAAACACTCTTTGTACTTGATCTTTTTGCTGCAGAATGCTATGTCTTTCCCGACAACTATAATATAATTTGTTCTCGGATGTGTGTTGTGAAGATATTCCAAAAATAATCTCAAACAAGACAGGAACCATTAGATACTGTATGCCATGGATATTAATCAGACTTTGTTTATCGAAAGAACATCTTAATGTCTTATTCTCTTTGAAATAATGAACTGCAACAAGATGAAAACAAGTTGATTTCTTAATCCATTCCCCGTTTCGCATTGCCCTATTACCCTTGAGTATTAGCGAGTGTTTTGTTCTTGTATTTCCGGAAAACAACAAAACTGCATTTTCTACTTTCAATTATCTTGGTGCTTATTTTTTGTTGGTTTGTGTACTCTTGCCTGTTTAATAGGGTTATTATGATATGCTACAGTCAGATAATGAATTATGACTATTATGGTATGTCACACAGTCACATTACTCAGTATTTATTTATCTCTAGGCTTTACTCTGCTGCTTTCTCTAAATGCAAACTCTGTACAACAATGGTGGTCAGCTTATTTTTTCATTTATTGTTAAAACCTAGTGTGTCAATGCAGAGTAATCTAAATAACTGTATGTGTTTTTAAAAGCTACCTTCAAACTCCTAATATGTCGTCACATGCATAACGCACCAGCTGTACAAAAGGACAGAGTTCTTAATGTTATTTTGTATTTCAAAGCACAGAATGGGACTTGTGAAATAACCCGGGGTACAGAAATAATTATTCTGAAGAGTTATTTTGTTGTTCCATGAGGGACACTCTGCCTGATAAGCTACTATCAGATTCATGTTTCAAGAATATAATCAAGAACTCAAACCAGAGAAGAGGCAGCAGACCCAGAGATACTGTTTTTCTTATTATGACATTACCTATATAATGCAAACCGATCAGCTGATGTTGCATGGAGCTGCTCGCCTGAACCAAAAACAACAAGCAGTCAACCAAGATCTGATGATTTCATTTCTTTCTTAGTCCATTTTGTAAAATATTCAAACTTGTAGTATTTGACCTTTACGAACACTGCCTCGAGGCAAAATGTTTAGCTAGGACATGCAGGAAATTGTATACTTCTCATATATTAAGCAATCATTCTCCATATCTTACAATGCAGCTGCAGACATATGCTGCTCTCCTGCAGTATCTCAGGTGACCTAGGTAATTCATTGTTTATAAAAAAGTGACCTGTGTGCAGAGGGAGTTGTGTCAGCACTTTGGGGGGCTGGGGCTTTGCCAAACTGTTGGAGCTAAGATGACATGACAGAGGGAAATGGCCATTGACTGCTGTCCACCAAAACGGAACAATGTCGCTAAAAGGCTACTCTGCATTATCAGTTAAATTGTATTTGTAGTATGTCTGTGAATTCACCTTTCATTAACCTTCTTTCCTTTTCTTTAATGGCAGCGGCTGTGAGTGGGCAGACTAAAAAAAAGAAAAGAAAACAGCTGACATCTCGGCATTATGAAGGTGTTCTGCTTAAATGAATGTTGACTGCTCACATCCACTAATTGTTTTGTCGGAGGGAGGGTTGTTATGATTCCTTTTTCATGTCAGTGCCTTTAGTTTCCTGTGCACTTCATCTCTGCACTGTCACCTGGCTGTTGGGAGGTTTTAGCTGATATAAATAGCTCTACTTTCTGCAGCTGTGTGTATTGTTAGTCAGTGTTGCTGTCAGAGCCTGTTTACGCCACAAACAGCCTCCCACTAAGGTCTGCGGTCCTCATACTGTCACATGTGATTGGCCGTCTGCTGCTCGATGGCCCATTCTGCCAACATGCTGCAGAGGGAGGGAGGAGTTGTGAAACACCCCGAAGCACCGGCAGTCACTGTCATCTCTGGGCCTGACTCTGGGCTTAGTGAATTCAAAGGTAAAGATGGATAGATGACATGAACAGAGTGTTGTAGGGGAGATGGGGGGCTGCTGACAGAATATGCTTCGGATTGGAGAGGTCCTGAGAGGGCTAGCTTGACTTCAACCACACATGACTAACAACCCCGAAGGCAGGTAGAGAAAAGGCCCTGTCATAGCCTATTACTGTATCTCAGCTCTCCAGGCAACATTACAGCTACACAGCAAACACATCTACGCCTTCTGTGCGGGGCTGAGGAGAGAGGGTTTGAAGTATCTGTGCTAGGTGAACAAAAAAACGAGTTGTACTGCATGTTAAATCACATGCAACACACATTCACTTGAATCCCATGAGTTATGTGTTTGGCTCTGCCTAAGACATGTTCATCATGAAAATCAATATGGCGTTCTCCTGGAACCACTTGGAGTGAAAGGTGTCACATTATCACTCTGAAGGATTCAATAAAACAATAGTGCCCAAGCTAAATGTGCTAATAGAGGACATTAAGCACGATTATGTGATGCAGAGCTGAAATAAAAACACATTTTGAGAGGATTTATTTTGTATGAGCTGCATGATATGCTCTAAGCTGCATCAGTCGAGCGCTGCTGCAACACAACCACGCTCACAGCAGTGAAGTGCTCATGTTGCTGCAAGGTGCACGTGTAATCCTCAGTCAGCGACAGAATTAGTCACATTTTAACACTTGCTCTATAAAAGGAAAAGGGGTGTGTGTTTTTCCTAATCTCCCTCTTTCCCTTGTTCAACAACTATGTTTTTTGAACATACCGTCCTTTGAAAAAAAATAGGTTTATCAGGATACAGTTGTCCATTATAAAGTGTTCAATATGATAGGGTTTTAAAATGACTCGGTGTAGCCCAGAATAAGCGATCAATGGAACAGAAGACATTTGGGAAACATCCCAGGCTTTTTATTATGTAAATTCCTCCCGTCTGGATTCTAGCACCATCTATTGACAGCTTCGCGTGCTTATACTATTTCCAGGTACATGAAGACAAAATCAATCATCCGTGAATACTAGATTGTGTCCCAATGTGACTACTAGCGGAATAAATGTGTTCATCAAAGACATTTAGATTATAAAAACATGGATCCTATTAGAGGGCCAGTCAGCTGTCTGCCTGAGGGTGAGCCTCAGGTGTAGCTCGCAATGAAAATGAAGACATTTCACACGGTGATGCCCTGACGGACACCGAACGGGTTGATCTGATCTATGTGGCATGGGTTGCACTGCTCGGGGAGGGAAGGGCAGGGGGGTAGCCTGGGTGTATTTGCACCTTTATGTTTTATTTAATTAAATTATTTTGTATTTATTTTTATTATTTTTATTATATCTACACACTTTTTTATGATTATTATCATTATGACTTTTTTTTTTGACCTATGTTTTAAGTTATTATTATTATTTAATTTATATTTGTTTTTTCCTCAATATGAAAAATATGTTGGTATTCCAGCTTGTCCTGTAATGTTTCTTTTGGTTGTTCTGTATATCTTCTATGTTGGAAAAAAGAGAAGCTTTATATCCACCCCACAGCAGTCTATACTCTGCTACAGTATGTAAGCTTCTTAATACAAATATTTGAACCAGATTTATCACAGAGATGGGACAGAGGGGCTTCACGAACTCTGATCGGCCTTCTTGTAAAGCAGACCGATGAGCTGATGTCAGCATGAAACCCTTCACATCAGCTGCTAGTAGTAAGCTAATTGGAATACAAATAGTAACACATGAATAATTTAGATAGTGTGTAGATTTTCCTGAGAGGTCCACGTGGTTTACAAAGGATTATGATAGTAATTCTACAAGAATTGAGAGCCAGTACTTTAAATCAGAGTTTTTAATCATTCATTTTACAATTGGGAAGGGATAAGAAGGGATTACACGCTGTAATATTTCCATTTGCATCCCTCGACATATGTAGGCAATCTGAAACCAGTGTGGTAATGGCAGACTGTGCCACTAACAATGACAACTATTACATAAAGATTTGATTAGAATGCATTAAATGGCTATTGCTGAAAAAATTCAGATGATTGTTGAAGATGAGTATAGGGGGATGTGTGCAGAAATAATGAGAGCTTAAAGTGCCTGTGACACGAGTTTCCCCCATCATCCAAACCCATCAATTTGAGTAAATATTGTCCCCTTGAAAACTGTTACTGAACTGATTTTGGATATTTGTACTTTGATTAATTAATCTGCCCTTCAATGTTGACCATTTTCTGGATCTTCTCGGGGATTCTTCAAGTCCCGCCAAATTACGTGTGACGTCAATGCGGGCACAGCGCTCCAGCTGCACCGTTCCGGATCCCAGCATCTGCATGTAAACACACGATGGCGCACACAGCAGCAAGCTCAGACAGCGATCACAGTTTAATTTTGAACGTGTCTGAGAGCTCATATGAGGCTGAAGGATCGGTTTATGTTGCATCTGTCAGAAGTTTAGGAATTAGGTGCGTCAATATGGGCGATCATACGGTCATGTAGCCAGTGGTGGAATGGGACTAAAAATCTTCCCGGGACTCTCGACTCCGCACACTGAGTTGATCTCTGTTCTATAGACGCCGGAGGCGAGCAGCGTCAGGTAAAACAAGTTATTAAGCCTTCCCAAACCTGAGCCTCACGCGCCGCCTATGGGGGATGTGATAGTGATTTATCCGACCGGCCCACTTCGGTACCGGCCCATCGAGATTCGTCCCGATGGCCAGTCCGCCACTGCACCCAGCCCACGTAAACTGTCAACGGGGGGAGACTCGCTGCGGGGAAACGGTGGACCGAGAGTCCCGATCGGAGTGGGAATAATAATAATAATAATAATCCGTGCATTTTATGCATTAATTTCCCAACATTGTGGTAAAAAACCACGTTTAATCCATGTTGGTGTACTACAACTACACAAAGCATGGTTTGTTTTCTCATCAGGAAATGCAAACCAGCTCAAACAAACGATTTTTAATCATCATCCTCACGATCATTTAATGTATCATATGTTCGCCGAATTGACATGAAAGCACTAATAAATGTAGTTTCATCTACTTGAGTTTACAACTACAAAAATAATCGATTTGTTTTTATATCACATCCTACGGGAGGAAATTCAGCAGCTCTCACTGCCGATCTGTAATCCTAATTTAATCATCATCTGCACCACGATCATTTATGTTTATGTTCGCCGAGTTGACCTGAAAGCACTGACAAATATGAATATACTGTAGTCAACTTCATTAAAACATTATTAACGTGCCTAAACTCAGTAATTCACAATTTCTACGCATAACAACACAGTGAAGCGTTCCCGCATTGACGTCACTTCCGGCTTCCCCCAAAACCTCAAAATGAGTCGAAGGAATTTTCCCGCGATGTTCGAAATTATTGATATTTATCGAAACGGTATCGCTTTTTCTTTTTTAAACTGACGGTTCGAGATTACTAGTAGCCCACTATTTCGTTGCACAACAGTTGCTGGGTGGCTGTCACAGGCACTTTAAGCTACACAAAGGGACACCATGGAGAAGTAACTGTGTAAAACTATCACCATCTAGATCAGTGGGTTTTTCTAAATCAGTCAACAGAACAAATCTATTTTTAAATGTAATTTAGGGTTGAAACTAACTTTTCAGAGAGTTTAAAGTGATCAATGTTTTTGTGATCATCATTATTACATCTTTCCTGTATTTCTTTATCCGGTCGGATGCGTTTCCCTGATCCATGAAGTGGTCATTCAAGTGTCACTCCATGAACAGGAGGCTGATCAAGCGGAGGCTGTTGTCATGGCAACTGCCAGGGGTACACAGGTAAGGGCACGGATGATTGCCCGAACATAAGAGTGCTTGATGAGAGGTAGGGGCCACTGTACAATCACCGCTCTGTGTGTCAGGCTCCATGCGACACAAAAGAGAAAGACATTTGGGATGGTGCAGCTGCAATTCCCAAATGTCTAAAAATCACTGGTGTTTTGTCTGATTGACCAACCAGATCTGTCCGTCTTCACACCTTTTGACTGTTCTATCTGAAACCCCACAGGATGAGGACTCTGGTGGTTTGATGTCCGGGTCTTTTTGAACATTGAGTGGACTCAGAAACGGCTGAAAAAACTGTATGATCTATAACAGTAACATGCTAGGTCATCCCTCCCTTCCAATATCCATTTTACAGCGCTAGATATTATTTTTTTCTATCACTCCTGACATTAACTTGTACAAGGTGTTCTTCCAGAATTGTTGTGAGTCATAGGAATGCTGCCTCGTGTAAGATTATGGCTGTAATAGTCCTCCACAGATGCCCCATTATTGATTCTCACGTTGCACAAATAGTCAGCTTAAAGGTCCCATGTCATGCTTTTCCGGTTAGTACCCGTCCCCTTGTGTGTTATGAAGGTTTTTATGCATGTAAACGGTGTGCAGAGTCAAAACCCTCAAAGTACACCCTGTAGCGAGTAAACTCTAAAACAGAAAATACCTCCCCAAAACGCCTCGTTGGAGATACGTCATTGTCCATTGTTTACTTCCCGGGTATCGTGACGTAGGAATGGCCAGTAGCCGCGCCCAGAGCTATGACGCGATACGGTCATTCGGTACCCGCAGAGCCCTAGAGATACTAATATCTCTAATCTAATATATTATCTCTCTAGGGCTCTGGGTACCCGGAACCAAATGGACCAACACGTGGAGCCATTACGTTACGTCCGCGGACTTCCTCACACACTCAGTGCAGGCCGCTCTGCTGATTTCTCCTCCATGGCTGCAGGCTGATAACAGACCGTTGGGGTCGCGGCGAAATTCTCTCGGCAGACCCATTCTCACAGCGTTTATCAACCTTTTTCTTACTCAATATCAAGCCACACTTATTGTTTTTACTTCGGCTGTGACTTTGTGTGTGCTCAGGGTGAGTTTGGCTGTGTTTCGCTATTGCTAAACAAGGAAACCACACCGCCACGGAGCACAGGGAGGGTGGGGGCTGGAGCTATTGGAGCTACAAGGATCCGTTAAAGGCAGAGAGCGAAATTCAGTGAATACACGTAGTTTACAGAGATGCTGTATGAGAAACCAATGTGAGTTTGGAAAATTGCACAATATAAATCTATTCTAGTAGACCTCAACAATGGAATTATGATCAGTGGAAACGGCCATGACATGGGACCTTTAATGCACCAAGCAAGTGGAGCAAAACTGACATCATCCAGCCGTGGCCCCCTTTTTGCAGCATGGCACTAATACCTCATTCACACCAACGGTGTTTCAGGGCCTGTTCGGAGCTGGAGCTTGAAAAGCACCGAGTTTTCTTGTTCACACCGCAGCGGAGCAGCATCTTAGCTCCAGAATCCGGTTCATTTGGAGCACCAAAAAATTGTCCAAATGTACCCAAAAAAGCACCACATACGTCACGCTTACGTCGAGGCGGGGGCAAGGGCGGGATCAACTTCTGAACAACAACAAAAAGCCGGCGTTGTATCCAGTTTGTACACAACGATGGAGAAACTTAACAAGCAGCAGTGGTCCACTGAAGAGACCAGCTACCTACTGGGAATCTGGTCTTCCGAAGAGGTACAGAGGAAGCTGGAGCACAATCGGCCATTGTTGTTGTTGTCGGTGTCAGCTGTGAGGGGTTTCCGCGCGGTTTGGCTTTATGAAGCAGGCACGCAAACGGTTACGTCATGACGCAAACGATGACGCAATGACGCAGCACCAGTCGGACTCTGGGCGGTGTGGTTGATGGATTAATTGTTGTAAAAAAATGGTTCTTTCTCCTTCTTATCGATTTCACAGAGTGTACATACAGACGATGTATGTGCGCATCCACGTGTCCAAACGCTACAATATGCAGCTTTTATCTTTTTGTGCGAGGCCCTGGGTGAAATCTTGTGACCATGCTGTGGTGTCAGGTGTTGTCTGGGTGAAAACTGTACAATAGGCACTTAAAGTCAAAGGCAGCCTTTTGAGGAAGAAAGGATGACATTGGATGAAATAAAAGAGAAAGACAGCTGCGTTTGCCACAACGGGTGTGAAAGATTTGGAGTGTCAATGAAAAGTGGGTCCTCCTTACACTTAAATGTCATCGGCTCATTGAAAGCCCAAGACGTGTCAATAGGAGTTCACTTTCTTACTAGGTGTCTATCAATGTATCCGTCTTTATGAGTGTGTTTATTAGCAGAAAAATAACCAGATTATTGCGTACATTCAGTCGGGCTGTTATTTGATTTCTCACTTACCCTTGACTTTATTTAGGAAAGATTACTTTTAACTTCAACCCCATTATTTCCTATGTCTTCAGTTTTTTGTCATGCACTAATTACTAGTAGTATAGTATACATTATTCAATACATCTTACTGTAAATAATCATCCAGCAAAGTACAGTATTTGTATATTTAGACTTTTGTCTGTCTTGGGGAATGAGCTTTGCCCTCATTTACACACACATGAGGTTTTCCACCTAGAGCTTCTAACCCAGTAAAGCAGCACATCTAATTATTGGTCCCCCCACTGGGAGGTCTTTTCATTAAACTATTGGCAATACTATCATCCAATTAGCGCTTGTATTTAATGATTGATCTTGCATGGTAAGTACCTTAACCTTTAATTTACATGTAAACAAATGGTGCACGGTTTCATCGCAGCAGAAGAGAGTTGCAGATAATTTAAGAAATATAAATATTAACATCACAGTTTCTATTTTAAGCACTGACGCACATGCCAAGTGCACACCGTGATACATACACACATCCAGAAGTGGCTATGCATATTCATGTCATCCCGCTGGGCATTCATTACTAGTCCTGCTAGAATATGCTATGTATTTTTATGCAGGAGTTGAACAGCGATATCTGTGTGTATATTTGTTAATGTGATTTTAATATTCCAAATTGGTATACACTTTTTTGTGAAAATACTTTTTCATATATTTTTGAAATACCGAACTGCTTTCGAGCATATTATTTTACCAGATTAAGCATTTTTCGTTCTCTCTAACAAGTTCAACAGCCTTGATATCCCTACACTGTAGAGCAGTTTGCAGATAGCCCCAGTACTCGATCAACCAGTGTGTGAGCCTTGCCCTTCCCAATTTAACAGACATTCAGTGTAGAAAAAATCGTGTTAAGCTACGAGTAAAACACTTTCCTACTTACTTACCCCACGTTCAAGCTTGTAAGCCATTTTTATCAATGTGTATATAATAACATATCACTAATAATGTAACTGAGTCTGCAGCTCCCCTTGGCTTTGTGGACTTTACAGTTTTGGTTCACTCTCATCGTTTCGTTTCAGCAGGCAGCTGTTTTCAGATAAAAGCCCTACAACTGTGCACTTCCTGCCCAGCAACAAATGGCAAACAGAGTGGAGACCAGCTGGTGATCAAAATGGAGCATTAAGCCTCTACAGAGCAAGACATTTCTTTCTAGTTGGTTAAGACAACAATAGGTGAATATTGGTATTACACATGCCAAGTGGACAGAAAAAAGTCATTACAGGTTATAGAAAACATCAAGGTTTCTGACATGGCAGCAATACTAAAGAAAGGTTTTTCTGCAGCTCAGCTTCTTTGTCTCTTTTTCCTAAACGAGGGGTGTCAATCTCTTTCGGCTCCTTTTCCTTATTTGGTTCCAAACAGGTGACAACAGAACGGGACCTGAAGTGGCCGAAGTATGAACTTTATGAGTCTGATCCAGTAGTAAGGTGAGGCTCTGTTGGTCTCTGGCTTGTTTGTTTGCTCAGATTTTGTAGTTTTTCACCCCATTCAATATACATTCCCTCTTTAAATTAAGAAATATATTGCAGCCTCTCTGACTCATTTCTCACAGAGCACCATATAGAACAGTCAACAAGGAACAATACTGATAAATAACAGATTTTGGCAGCTTGCATATTTCAGCAACAATGCTCGGTGCTGATGTCAGCGGTTGTACTAACTGGACTTTTTCAGCATGGGCAACTGCAGTCAGTTCTGATAGGCTGCCTTTCGTGGAGTCTTTCAAAATGTTTCAGCACCAGGGATTACATTTCACTCCGTCTCCTTGCCCTCTTCTTTCACTTATGCTGTAGCTGTCTGTCTGTACAGCTCTTGGTGAGATGGTAGGTTGTTTTGCTTCTCAGTGGGCATGTGTTTACACTTTGAAGAGGCTTTTCTTGTGTGAGAGAGATAGCTGGACACTGCAAGCCTGTGTTTTCAGATCAGCAGGGTAGCCTCTGAATACCCACAAGTTTGCTTTTCAGCATGATTGTCTGACACCTGCAGAGTGTTTCGTGAATGGTCAAGCATTGTGGTGCACTGTCAGACGAGCCCAATGTTTTGATGAGAAGTACGATGGATGTGTGCCATATAGGGATGTGATGGTCGGCCAACTCCCTATATGAAAGGCTATATTATTAAACATTGTAATCCTACAGTACTTCTAAAAACACATGTTATTTCCTTCTCCTTTTTCACACTATAACCAGTGGCCGACTGGTCATCGGGACGAATCAAGATGGGCCGGTACTGAAGTGGGCCGGTCGGACGATGTGAGCCGGTCGGGCCAGTTAACAATTTACAAATGTACTAGCGGTATTTACTAGCGGTATTTACTAGCGGTACCGAAGTGGGCCAGTCGAGAGTCCCGGGCTGATTTTTTGTCCCAGTCCGCCCCTGACTATAACTGATACTGTTGATTTGGAAATGTTTCCAATAATTTCAATTCAATCTAGCAGAATAAACTACAACATGCACAGTACAATGAAATAACATAACATTTGATACTTTACCAACTGTTTAATGTTTAATTCCATGCCCCTGCGGTCACATGTCAAAGTGTCCAGCATCTCTTTTCACCCTCTGTCTAAAACCAGAGCCCAGTCTGCTCTGATTGGTTAGCTGGCCGGCTCTGTTGAAATGTGTCAACAGCTTAGAGATGTCCCACCCTTAGCCTATCACGTACAATGTGTTGGAGCGCTAGCCAATAGAAGAACGAGTGTTACATAGTGATGTAACTCTTTGACAGAAGTAATCTAGGGCGTCCAATCGAGACAGCCCAAGGCAGTTTCAGGCAGGGGGGAGTGTGTGGGAGAGAAACTCCCTCTGCAGGAAACTTTGGGATTTTAACCTTTGCAGACCATTTACATGCATAAAAACGCTAACACACCGCAGGAAAGGGAAAACTCCCAAAAAGCACAATATAGTCCCTTTAATCCTTCCTGATAAGTAGGTATCACCTTGTTGAAGCCTCTTCCTTCAGTATATGAAAGTGTTTGTGAATTTGTGAATGCTGAGTTGTGTTTTAAAAATGCTTTGAGTGGTCGCAAAGACTGGAAAATAGTTTTATAAAAGAAGTCCATTCAGTTATTGTGATGATCTGTAATGACTGTGATAACACTTAGCCATGTTAGTTCAATGCCCTGTGCTTATTGTATTCAATAACTAATACCCTGTTTTATTCATTTATCTTCGTGTTGATTGGACCTTTGCCTACTTTGCTGTAATATGCGGTGATTCAATTATTCTAATAGACACATCATGAGGCCTCAAAGGCTAGTTTGAAAGGAAATAGATATTAAATTAAGTTCGTCTGAGCATCTGAGTCTAGCATTAGTTATCCTAGAATATGAAAGCAGTAAGAAACTAATGTAAGGTATATTATTTGAACATTATTTAAAAAATGAAACACGAGACAGTACGCCCCTTTTCCCTTTTTGACGAGAAAGGTCATACTGTACTATCTTCTGTAGTAAAAAATGTAACATATGTTGACAACAGACATAGATAGTCAGATAATCCTATTCAAAGATTTATGAATAGTTTTATTGGTATAACAATATTTATCACCGAACCTGTAGTGTAGTACTTTGAGGGACTAGTGCTACTACTAGATATTGAAGTGACTCTTATGTATATATTGATTGTTGTGTTTTTTTATCTTAATGTGTGTAAATGTGTGTTAATTGTGTGTATATAGGATATACGTATTTTATACATATCTGTATACTGTACAATTTTACATTCGGGATTGTTGGAAACGTCATTTCGATCTCTCTGTCTGAGTAAGATTGACATTAAAGTTGACTTTGACTTTTGACGAGTGTTTTAATTTATGAGAACAAAAAGGAAAAATAATGTTAAGGAAAGAGTTGAGGGAAATATCTCCTCACTATTCATTTGGAATTATCTGTAAATCCAGTTTAATGAAACTGGTTGTAATCCTGTAGTTATTCTCTGAGCTAATGCAATGCGATTGGCCTTTTCTCTCCAGGCAGACCCGGAGGTGTCAGACTTCATCGGCTCCCGTGCTGCCGGAGGGGATATCTTCCGGTTTGATAAATGATGAATTCCTGAAGGATCGCCTCCAGTCAGTCAGCGGACAGAAAATAGCTCACAGCTCACATGACGAATGTTAGCCTTTCCACACACTCCATTTGACCCTAGGAAAGATGAACAGCCTGCCTTGTGTTATTTTTCCTCTATCTTTTTTAAACAACACGTTTAACTGTCAGTAATGTTAACAATTACCACGTCCGCCTACTAAATGGGTACATTTTCAGGAAGCAGATTTAAATCCTTTAACATACGCGTGAATTGATTGTTAGTCTCTGAATCATTAATTAAAGCACGGGACATTTCCTGGCAAGCTGCACATTGATGGAGGGAAGATCATTAGTGGCCCTTTGGGTCCTTTTAATATACTCTTCCGACAGTGGGCAACTCAGCAGTGACTTGAGTAGGAGGACACAACCCGCAAATCAACCTTGTTGACCTGTAATTGGCCGTGGGCTGGATATCAGCTGCACTGAAAATAAGTAGACACCCTCTGGTGTTTCACATCTATTTTCTTTTTTATTAGCTGGTGAGGATTGTTATAGAAATGAATCATTAGCATAAATTATGTGCTGTGCATTTATGAATAGTA
Organism: Harpagifer antarcticus; assembly: GCA_902827135.1. Lineage (NCBI taxonomy): Eukaryota > Metazoa > Chordata > Actinopteri > Perciformes > Harpagiferidae > Harpagifer > Harpagifer antarcticus. The sequence goes on along the minus strand of CADEHL010001039.1, from coordinate 1,369,219 downwards.
TTAAAGATATGGAGGAATACAAATATAACTGACAATATTAATGTGTTTGGTATTTTCTGTTTTACTAATTCAAACTATCAGAATTAACGACAGGTACCATACGATACAATTAAAGATCGTCAAAGCCCTTAATCAACTTAAGCCTATATCTCATTATCTGCCTGCATCCCTTCAGTAAGTTGTGTTGATCTGTTATGACTGCTGTGCCACACTGAGGGCCATGTTGGTTCAATAGCAATGATCACCAATCCTGAAATCAATTGTGTCCTTATTTCCCCACTTGTAAGTATTGGCAGTTTGATAGATCTCATAACTTCAGGGTATTGTATGTAATTAAACGGAGTGAAAGGACCCTTAGGGTGACAAGGCTTCGCATTTCTAACAACCCAATTTTCAGAGCTCACATTCTGATGCAAACAGGGAAAAATAAAATGCGTGCGGCAGCATCGACCTCACCTTGAGCGCATAAAACGACAGGCTAGTGAGATGTCACATAAAAGGGAGTGTCCCCACACATAGCACACTGTAAAAGGCTAGTGACCTTTATGAGAAAGGAAGTGCTCACACTCCATTGACTATGAACTCCAGAGTGATGGAGAAAATGACATGCTTACTTGGACCACTATCTTTGGACGGATAGACAAAAAAAGGAAAAGAAGCGATGAATCAATAGGTTGCTAATTCTTGAAGGCATGTCTCTTGGGGCAGACGTACGCTGGTGGCAGATCCCATGTGGCCCTCGAGCCCCGTAGAACAGCTAGATCTCAGGTCACAAATCAAATGAAGCTCCCGATCGCATCTTCAACCAACATTGATTTCTCCGGTCTGTGGATGACCACAATTCAATGCCTCACCCCTGATAAAACATCAGCGACATGTTTGATAAAGTACTGGAGGCCATCTCCTGCTTGCTTTACTACCTTTGGGAATTCAATGCTGATTTTGTGGTTAGTTCGCTGAGAGGCTTACTCCACCCTCAATGAAGCTTGCCCTCCTGGCTACAGCTACTTGGAGAAAGCCCGCAGCACTGGTCGTGGTGGAGGCCTAGCTGTCATCTACCGAAAGGAATTGGAACTGTCACTCCTGCCCCTGCCTGTATTGTCCTCTTTTGAATGCCATGCATTTAAATGTAAACCCCCCTTCGCCCTGACAATACTTCTGATCTACCGGCCACCCAAACCCAACTCAGCTTTCATCCCAGAGATACACGACCTTCTCACTACGCTATGCACAACCTCTGCCAATATTATCATACTTGGAGATTTTAATATTCACGTTGACTCCCCCTCCTGCCACTTTGCCACTGAGTTTCTGCTACTTCTGGACAGCCTCAATCTGACACAGCATGTTAATGTCCCCACACACGCCAAGGGCCACACGCTCGACCTGGTCATCACAAACTCCGCCCCCATCAGCAATCTGCTAGTGTATGACTTGGGGGTGTCTGACCACAAGACCATCTCTATGGAGCTCTCTTTCCAATCCCCACTCAGCATGCCCAAACGCCAAATCCGCTTCAGGAACCTGAGGAACATCAACCCGGACACCATGACCCTGGACCTCCAGCATCTATCCTCCGCCAACTTCTCATCAGTAAATGAGTCAGTTGCATATTACAACCAGTCCCTTAACAGTCTCCTTGATCTGCACGCCCCCCTCAAAACCAGGATGGTCACCTTCTCGCGCTCAGCCCCTTGGTACACCGGCGAACTGCGGAGAATGAAGACAGCTGGGCGTGTCCTTGAGCGGCGGCTCAAGGCCTCAGGACTCACTGTTCACCGGTTAGCCTATCGTGAACACCAGAAGGCCTATGCACAGTCCCTCAGAGATGCACGGTCCCAATACTACTCCTCCCTCATCAACAACAGTACTGGAAACTCCAAGCAACTCTTCTCTACCATAAACCACCTCCTCAAACCCCAAAGTCCTCTACACTCCGACTCCACTGACAAGCAGTGTAGCAACTTCGCCGCCTTCTTCACTAACAAAGTTGATACCATCCGCTCCCTCCTCTCTAGCCCCTCTGCACCTCCAGTTACAACTGCTGACCCACAGCCTGGGACAACCCAGCCTCTTCGCTGTTTCACGGACATCTCCCAGCGAGAGGTTGATGGCATCGTTAGGAGGATGAAGCCCTCCACCTGTGTCCTGGACCCCCTTCCTTCAGCTCTTGTAAAATCGTACATCGGTACCATGAGCCCCATGATCACTAAGATCGTAAACCTCTCACTCCAGGCTGGCCATGTCCCCTCTGCCCTAAAAACCGCTGTCATCAAACCTCGTCTCAAAAAACCCTCCCTTGACCCGGGAGTCCTGGCCAACTACAGACCCATTTCCAACCTTCCTTTTCTATCAAAGGTGCTGGAAAAAGTAGTTGCTGCTCAGCTCCATGACCACCTAAACTCCAACAATCTATTTGAGAAGTTCCAGTCTGGTTTCCGCTCAGGCCACAGCACAGAAACTGCCCTGGTCAGGGTCACCAACGACCTGCTGATGACGGCTGATGCTGGCTCTCCCTCTCTCCTCATCCTCCTCGATCTCACTGCAGCTTTCGACACCGTCGATCACGGCATCCTCCTCCATCGTCTGCACTCCACCATCGGACTCTCTGACTCTCCCCTTGACTGGTTCAGATCATACCTCACCGGGAGAACAGAGTATGTCTCGTTGGGCGAGGCAGAGTCGGGTACCCACAACGTCACCTGTGGTGTCCCTCAAGGATCAGTTCTCGGCCCCACCCTCTTCACACTCTACATGCTCCCCCTTGGCTCTATCATCAGCCGACATGGAGTATCATTCCATTGCTACGCTGATGACACCCAACTGTACCTCAGGATCAACCCTACCTCCTCTGCAGCCCTGCCTTCACCCACACTCACTGCCTGCCTGGAGGAGATACAGGCGTGGATGAAGCAAAACTTCATGAAACTCAACAGCACCAAGACCGAAGCAATTATAGTTGGCACCCCACACCAGGTTCGGTCATCCACCATCACCACCATCACCTTCTCCGGCCAGGACATTACCCTCTCCTCAATAGTCACCAACCTGGGTGTTAAAATGGACGCCCATCTGACCTTTGAGGCCCACATTAAACAGCTGTGCAAGAACTCCTTTTATCACCTCAGGAACATCGCCAAACTCCGCCCCACACTCACTCTGTCTGACGCCGAAAAGCTGGTCCATGCCTTTGTCTCCTCCAGGCTGGACTACTGCAATGCACTCCTCATCGGGATCCCTAACAAAACCATCCAGAAGCTCCAATACATTCAGAACAGCGCTGCTAGGATCCTGATGAGAGTGCGCAAATATGATCACATCACCCACATCCTTAAAGCACTACACTGGCTACCCGTGAAACTAAGGATCGAATTCAAGGTCTCCGTCCTCACCCACCAGTGTGTCCATGGAACTGCCCCTCCCTACCTCAAGGAACTCCTCACCCCCCATACCTCCTTACGGACCACCCGCTCCAGCAACTCCAACTTCCTCAAACCCCCCAGGACTAAGCTCCGTACTATGGGAGACCGGGCCTTCTGCTCGGCTGCTCCCAGTCTGTGGAATGCTCTCCCCGACCAAATGAGAGCACCACAGACCGTGGAGGCTTTTAAAAAAGGCCTCAAAACCCATCTCTTCAAAAGAGCCTTTGCCTAGACCTTTTTATATCCCTTTTATTTATTTTTTATTTTTGTATTGCTTTTTATTAATTCTACCGTGTTGTGTAATGTTTATTTATACTGTTCTTGCTGACTACTTGTAGCACTTTGGGATCTGAGATCAGATATGAAGTGCTTTATAAATGGAATCCATTATTATTATTATTATTATAGGCTTCTTATTAATTCAATTCAAGTTTATTTATATAGCCCAAAATCACAAATCCTATTTGTCTCAGAGGGCTTCACAAGTCAACAAACACAATTGGCACTATAAAACAATGTAAAAACAACAAACGTATCTTACAAGATCAATGTGAAAATACCAATTTAAAAAGGAACATAACACAATGACACAAATACAGTTAGACGGAGGGTTTCAGCCATATTTCAATATTTTTACGACGACCTCAGTCTTACAGTAGCGTGGCCTAGCAACAGCTAAAGCCTGGTAGGCTACTGCATGCTATTTAGCTTAAGCTAGTTAGCAGCACAATGCCTCCGTTCTCTACAGATGACTTCCACAAACTTCTACAGAAGATGGCCGTGTTGGAAATGAAAATGCAACGGTTGGAAGTTAATGGACTAGGTTGGAATGACACCACTTTACCAGTGTTGCAAAAGAATGGACAAAGGCATGCTAACTCAAAGCTAGTTAGCAGCTAAAAGGATTCCAAGGAACAGGAGGGCTGTGTATGGGGTAATAAAGTGGTAGTCCTCTCTCGAACTCTCTGGATGCAAGGCCGAAGAGTAAATCATTTCCATGGGATTTGGGAGGACGAACAACAGGCAGAGCCCAGCGCTCTGAAATCTGTGATGCGACCGGCTGGCCTGCATTGTTATCACCCAGGAAGAGTGCCTCTTCAACGCTATTCCTACTAGGAATCAGCCGTGGACAGCTGCTAAAGGGAGAACTACAAACAATCCTCCTAAACCACAGAGTGTGCCAATCCAGAACAGATACGCTTCGCTGACACAGAACCGGAGATCTCTTTCTGATGACCTGGATAACCTGTCCTCTTCACACAGCAGGGTAAGGACCAATAGCTACTCCAAAAGTAAAAGGCTAGAGGGAAAGCTAACGACTGGGCCTGAAACTCTGATTGTGGGTGACTCTGCTGTAAGAGATGTACAAAGTACTCTGTTTTCCCAAGGATATGGTCTCTGACTTGGCTGAGAAGATCCTGCATATTGGGGCTGAACATCCGACTGTGAAGAATGTGGTACTGCACATTGGAACAAATTATGTTGTGAAACAACAGTCAGAAGTGCTGAAAAAAGACTTTAAATGTCTGTTGGAAACTGTCAGCTCTCTAAATGCAGAGGTGTTCATCAGTGGCCCTCTACCGCCAGTCAAAAGAGGAATGGAGAGATTCAGCAGATTGTTTGCACTGAATACCTGGCTTTCAACTGTCTGTATTGACCATTCTGTCTATTATATTGACAACTTTAACTTTTTCTGGGACCGCAGACATCTTTTTAAGGCAAATGGAGTTTGTCTGAACAAGTCAGGAGTGCAATTGTTTATCTCTAACGTATTCAACTGCCTACGTCATCAATCTGTTCCCTCTGCCAAGGACAAGCAACAAGAGGAATCAAAACAAGAGAAAGACACAACACGTCGCTCAGAAAAACCTGGAAAATCTATCACTGCACCCGCCTGAGGAATGTCTTGATTATGGGAGACAAATGGTGGAGTCTCCACCGCCCTTCACCCCCCCTATCACCTCTGAGGATACTCTTCCTTCACCCCACAGCTCTCTCTACTCTCCGTTCACCCTTTCACCCTCGCCCACCCTCCTGGAGATCGCTGAACACACGAAGGAGATACAGAGGGTTGGCACCGATTCCTTCCTGGAGTTCAAAGACCAAACTAAGGCGATACGCAGGGTTGGCAGCATGTCCTTTACCCCCGCTCCTCGACGACGCCCACCAAAATCACTGCAGACGCGCACCATCTCCGCCGTCTTCATCACCGTGCCTACTGCAGTAGAATATTTGAATGTATTCATGTTAGCTCCAAATGAATAAGCTTAAAAATGACAATGATTTGGGTTAAAACTGTGACCTGGATTTTGAGCCCAAGCACATGTGACTTTAGAGAGACCATGTGGCTTTTGAGGACAAAGGACTTTGGCAGCATGTGTTGACTTGCACTGTATGCAAATGCTCTTGCCACCTGAGAATGGAGAAACTCAAGATTTGGGGGGATGGGGACATTGGGGCTGCCAATCAAAGTAGGGGAATCAGAGATCCCTCCCATTGCTTCTGGAGATAGTCAGAAGACACAACTGAGTTCTCTCTCTTTTCTGCTGGCTGGCTGACGTGATCACAAGGTAACTGGGGTTTCCAAGTATATTGTATTATTGTATGTATTCTTGTATTGAATGTAATGAGTTCTGGTGCATTGTGATATTACCATTAAAGTAGATTATTCTTGACTTGGTGGCACTGAACTCCTTCCATATAATATATAATATCCTTCCGCGTCCTTCCTCACGAAGGACGCGGGGATATTTGAAACGTGGTGCGTAAATCCATAATAATATCTAACACTACGTCAACCACCTCCCCCCCCTGGCAGCATGTCCTTTACCCCCGCACCATCTCCCCCGTCTCCATCACCGTGCCTACGTCAACCACCTCCCCTCCCTTCAAGAAAGCATCTGCAGTCTCCGAAGCCTGATAAAGATGTGTGTGTACAAAACGCAACAAACTCTTACTGATATGTGCTGGGTCCAGGCTCAAGGGCGTATGGCACTCTCAACTCTTTCCAGGACATGCCAGGGCCCTGCCTGCCAGTAGCTTTGCCGATATCTGTGTTGATAGGTAATAGATTAAGAGCGGTGAATCAGCTTAGAAACAGGAAGTGCTCAAATGTTTAGTTTAGTTTAGTTTATTTATTTATAGTGTCGTGGACAGTCCCCATCGATGAACTGTCACAAAAACAGTAAATGGTGCAGCTTTAGCCAACATGGCTAATTTCCAGCTGTTGTCCCCGGCCAGATGGTAATAGAAACCCTTAAAATTACAATATATCAACAGCATTAGTTATAAGAAAATATATAAAATAAAATAAAAAGGAGGAAAGACAAGTAGATACCGGTGTGAGGATAAAAGAGAACAATAAACAACACACGTTACTATATACAGTACATGTCACATATAGCACATCACAATCACATAACAGAAACGAGGGGCAACATCCATGATCACAACATGTAACACAACATGTAACACTCACGCCATACTCAACACAGACTAGTGTGTGCAGGTGTAGTTCTCAGTGAACCATGTTTTTAAGTGAGCTGTGAAGGTGGGATGTGTATGTATGTCTTTGATTTGAGTGGGTAGAGAGTTCCAGTTTTGAATTGCTGTGACCGAGAATGATGACTGACCAAAAGTGCTCTTCCTGAATGGGACTGATAGGTCGCCAAGTGTGGAGCTTCTAGTGGTCAGTCTGGTGTTGTTACGTTGAGTAACCAATGAGCTAAGAGGTGGGGGGGATGTATTGTGCAGGATTTTGTAAACCAGAACTATGTTCCTATACTTTATTAAATCTTCCCAACTCAGGATGTTATGCTTGTTGAGGATGGTACAGTGATGGGAGCGGTTAGGTTTCTGGTCCAGTACTTTGAGGGTTTGTTTGTACAGGGTTGCTAGTGGCTTCAGTGTGGAGCTGTTAGTTTGACCCCAGCTTGTGAGACAGTATGTAAGATGTGACATGATCATGGCATTCATGTATAATTTGGCAGAATTCAATGTCATTGTGTTTCTTAAAATTTGCTAGGCTAAACTTGACTCTTTTGACTTGTGTTTTGAATGTTAAATTAGAGTCAATAATGATTCCAAGGTACTTCACATGAGGCACAATGTTAATATTTTCACCTGAGATGCTTATATTTGACACAATGTTGCTTTTTCTTTTTGTGAAAAACATTCCAACTGTTTTGTTGACATTAAGCTGAAGATAGGAGCGGTGTAGCCAGCTAGTGATCAGCACTAAAGCTGAGGTCAGTTTATCAGCAGCCTTTTGCTTTGTGTTGGCATGTACATATATCACAGTGTCATCGGCATATAGCTGTGTTTCCACATCAGGACAGACAGATGACAGGTCATTAATATATCGGGAAAAAAGAAGTGGACCAAGTATTGAACCTTGTGGTACTCCGGTGCTTAAGTCTAGAGCTGGAGAGAGTCGATTATTGACGATAACATGCTGACGCCTACCAGTAAGTTATGATTCAATCCAACTGAGTGTTAATGGAGAGCAGTTAAAAGCCGACAGTTTGGACAGAAGGACCTTATGGTTGACTGTATCAAAGGCTTTGCGTAAATCCAGAAATACTGCACCAACAACACCTCCTTTGTCAATCATTGCTTTGACCTTTTCTATAAAAAAGCAGTTGGCTGTTTCGGTTGAATAATTTGCCCTGAAGCCAAACTGCATGGGATGAAGTTGAAATGGACTGTTGTTTAAGAAGGAGACAAGCTGTTCTGACACCCACTTCTCAGCCACCTTGGATACTACAGGTAAGATGCTAATTGGGCGGTAGTTGTTGATGTTCAGAGGGTCACCTGACTTGAAAATGGGGGTTACAATTGCAGTCTTCCATGCACTTGGGAATATCCCATGTAATACAGATGAATTGATGATTTGGGTAAGAGGGCAGACTAAGTAATCTTGCAGTGATTTAAGCATTGTAGAATCCATAGCGTATGTGTCCTTAGCTGTCGAAGTTTTAAGAGAATTAATAATTGCTTTGGTTTTTAATTCCGATACGGGTTGAATGCAAAAGGACATCTTACTTTCGTCGACTTTGATAATATGTTCTGCTCTCAAAGGGAAGTTCTGTGCAACTCATCTACAGAGTTGATAAAATATGTATTAAAAGCCATGGCAAGTTGTTCTGGGTCTTGCACTAGGTTACCATTCTCTTTTAGTTCTAGCTGCTTTTTTGGCCTGTGCTTGATTCCCAGTAAGTTTTTGATCTGTTCCCAAATTATTTTAGTGTTACCTTTTGCCTAATTAATTATTGTTATGAAGAAGTTGGCTTTTGCCTTTCTGATCGTTTGAGTTACTTTGTTACGTAATGAAGTAAACCTATGCCTGTCAGTAGTTAATTTAGTTTTCAGTGCTCTTTTCAGTGCAAAGTCTCTTTCCTTCATCAAGTTCAATATGTCCGTATTGAACCAAGGAAGTGCATTGTTTTTGTTTTTTCCACTTTTCATTTTTCTGGAGAACATCTGCACTAAATCATGTAGCTTGGTTGCAAACATTTGGCTGTCTGTTTCTACACTGCTCCCAGTTAGCATACTTTCCCAGTCAGTGTGTTGCACAGCTTGCTCAAAGTTTGCAAATTCATTTTTTGGTATTCTTAGTTGTTCCAGAGGTTTGTAAGAGTGGTGGAACCGTTTCTGTGTGAGTTTTCTGGTTATTAATATTAAGTTGTGGTCAGATAGTCCGGTGATGAAATTAAATGTTTTATCCACTCTCTCAGGTGTATTACTTAATATTAAGTCTATTTGTGTCTGTGAGGATGAGGTTATTCTGGTTGGTCCTTCTGTCATTTGTGTTAAGTCTAAACTATCTGTGATTTGCTTAAGGGCTTTCCTATTTGTCTTGTCTAACCAGTTACAATTCAGGTCACCAAGCATTACTTCTGTTTTGAAATCACATGCTTTAAGAAGTTTTTTTGAATGTGGTGTAGAAGTCATTATTTGAAGATGGTGGGCGATAAACAACAATGAGCACAAATGACATTTCAGGGGACAGCATTATTTTTAATCCAAGACATTCCAAGTCATGGTTAAAAGGCCAGCATATTTGATGACAGTTGAGATGGTCTTTGACATAAATCATGACCCCACCCCCTCTTCCGTAAGATCGATCTTGTCTAAAGCTTTGATAGCCTGGCACATGCAATGCAGCGGATGGAGAGTTGGTATGAAGCCATGTTTCTGATAGGCAGAGAAAATCTAAATTGGAATCATGAAGAAGATGATAGACTTGATCAGCTTTAGGTGTGAGGCTACGGATGTTCAAATGTCCTCCAAGGATGCCCTTCGGTTTATGTTGTTGATCCCAGATCACTAAAGAGTGATTAACAGTTTTAAATAAATTGAACTTGCGGTGTTTTTTGAAAACAGGATTTATGGTCCTGTTGCTTTTGTAAGCATGTTGTTGTTTGTCGAACGGACTGACGCGCTGAGTTTGCACCTGAACGCAACATCCACATTTGTGTTAGTTTATCAAATTTAGCAGTGATTCCATGTCAGCCACAGCTTGTCACAAAAAATCTTACTGATAGTGTATCTAACAAACTTAAACTAGCTCTATTAAATGTCAGGTCTCTGGCAGGAAAAAAATGTTTAATCAATGATTTTATCACTGAGCACAATCTTGATTTTATGTTTTTAACGGAAACTTGGATTGAACAAAATAACAGTGCAGCTGTTCTTATCGAATCAACCCCTCCCAACTTTAGTGTTATGAGTCAGGAAAGAATGCATAAGAAAGGGGGTGGAGTTGCTATTTTGTTCAATGATTCCATTCAATGCAGGAAGACATCTTATGGGGACTTTGCTTCTTTTGAATATGTGGCCCTTCAGCTGAAATGCTCCTCTCGAGCTCTGTTCCTAAATATCTATAGACCACCCAAATACTGTGCAAACGTTTGTGATGACTTTACTGAACTGTTGTCTATAGTGTGTATTGACTTTGACCGTCTAGTCATTGTTGGTGATTTTAACATTCATGTTGACAACCCCCAGGACAGAGGGGCAAAATAACTGTTTTGTGTTCTTGATAGCTATGGACTGACTCAGCATGTGACGGAGCCCACGCACAATAAGGGGCACATTCTGGACTTAATTATCTCAAAGGGTCTGAATATCTCTAAGGTTGTGGTGACTGATGTTGCACTCTCTGATCATTCCTGTGTTTTCTTTGAGAGCTCTATTTCTGTTCACAAAAATGTTCAAAAAGAGGAAACCACAAAGCGATATTTAACTGAAAATACTAGGGAAATGTTTACTCAGAATTTTTCTTCCACACTTGCCCCTGCTAACATCTCAGTAAATGAGCTAGTAGATCATTTTAATTCAAAAATGTTATAGATGCCCTTGCTCCAACTAAGGTAAAGGAAGTGACTGGGAAGAAAATATCTCCATGGAGAAAGGCCATGACCGTGAGAGCAGAACAAAGAGAGTGTCGAAAAGCTGAACGTAGGTGGCGAAAAACAAATCTCCAGGTTCACTTTGAAATCTATAAAGAGAGACTTGGCCTTTATAATTTGGAATTGAAAAACGCACAACAGTCTTTCTTCTCTGACATCATTACCAAAAACAAAAACAATGCACGTGCCTTGTTTGCTACCGTCGACAGACTAACTAACCCCCCAGTGTCAGTATCCTCTGAATTTCTATCCACCAGGGCATGCAATGATTTTGCCTCCTTCTTCACTGACACAATTCAGAAAATCAGACAAGCAGTCAGTGCCTCTGCATCAGGTACAGCAAATGTGTTGTCCCCATGTCCACCTAATATCAATTCAAACACCATGACACAATTCCATCAGATTAATGATAAAAACCTAGAGGACATTATTCAACTTCTGAAATCCTCCTCCGGCTGCCTTGATATTATTCCAACAGGATTTTTCAAAGATGTTTTTCGTTGCATGGCCTCAGATCTACTTCATATAGTAAACAAATCTCTTCACTCAGGTATTTTTCCACAGGCCCTGAAAACTGCAGTCATTAAACCACATTTAAAAAAGAATAATCTAGATGCTTCAGTAATGAACAATTACAGGCCCATATCAAACCTGCCATTTCTAGGTAAAATCATTGAAAAAGTTGTTTTTCAACAGTTGAGTAATTTCTTGCATTTAAATAGTTGTTTCGATGTGTTACAGTCAGGCTTTCGTCCAAACCACAGCAGTGAGACTGCTCTTGTAAAGGTGTTCAATGACATTCAATTAAACACAGACAGTGGCAGAACTTCAGTGTTAGTATTATTAGATCTCAGTGCTGCGTTTGACACTGTTGACCACAACATATTACAAGACCGACTAGAAAACTGGGTGGGACTTTCGGAAACAGTTTTAAATTGGTTTGAATCCTACTTAAAGGACAGAAAAAACGTTGTTTCTATAGGTAAATACACATCTGAGTTGACAAATATGACATGTGGGGTACCTCAAGGCTCCATCTTGGGGCCTCTTCTCTTTAACATCTACATGCTACCACTGGCTCAGATAATGAAAAACAACAAAATAAGTTACCATAGCTATGCGGATGACACACACATTTACATAACAATTTCACCAGGAGATTATGCTCCAATTCAAACACTGAGTAAGTGCATTGAACAAATCAATGACTGGATGTGTCAGAACTTTCTCCATTTAAACAAAGATAAAACTGAGGTAATGGTTTTTGGAGCCAAGGCAGAACGTATAAAAGTTAGCGCTGAGCTTCAGTCTGCAATGTTCAAAACAACAGCTAAAGCCAGAAATCTAGGTGTAGTCATGGACTCTGACCTGAGTTTCAACAGTCACATTAAAACAGTTACTAAATCAGCCTACTATCACCTCAAGAATATATCCAGGATTAAAAGACTAATGTCAGAGCAGGATTTGGAAAAACTTGTCCATGCTTTTATCTTCAGTAGACTGGACTACTGCAATGGTGTCTTTACAGGTCTCACTAAAAAATCTATTAGAAAGCTGCAGCTGATTCAGAACGCCGCTGCTCGAGTCCTCACTAACACTAAGAAAGTGGATCACATCACTCCTGTTCTGAAGTCTTTACACTGGCTTCCTGTGTGTCAAAGAATAGATTTCAAAATACTGCTGCTGGTTTATAAAGCTTTGAATGGTTTAGGCCCAAAATACATTTCTGACCTTCTGCTAAATTATGAACCATCCAGATCTCTCAGGTCTTCAGGGACTGGTCAGCTTTCTGTCCCCAGAGTCAGAACTAAAATGGTAAAGCAGCGTTCAGTTATTATGCTCCAAATATCTGGAACAAACTCCCAGAAACCTGCAGGTCCGCTGCAACTCTGACTACTTTTAAATCCAGACTTTTCTTTTTGCCGCTGCTTTTAATTGAACTATTTACATCTTAAACTGCACTGTAACTTTTATCCATGTATTTTTTCTTTTAATGTTTATTTTATTATCTTTTCTTTTTAATGACTGATTTTAAATGCCATTTTATGAATGTCTTTCGTTTTTTGTAAAGCACTTTGAATTGCCTTGTGTTGAAAGGTGCTATATAAATAAACTTGCCTTGCCTTAGAGTACAATAAATAAAATTCCATAAAACGAAGGGTCCATGAGGATGTATAAAAGGGGGTTTAAAACTTTAAAGAATTCTTAACTGTACACTGTACTAAAAAGGAAAGTCTTTAACCTACTCTTAAATGTGTGGACACTGTCTGCCTCCCATAATCGTCACTGGAAGTTGATTCCAGAGGAGCGGGGCTTGGTAGCCGAAAGCTCTAGCACCTGACCTTTTTTTGTGGACTCTGGGAACCACCAACAGACCTGCACTCTGGGATCTTAATGCCCTAGAGGGGCAATAGGAGATTAAAAGATCCTGTAGGTAGAATGGTCGCTGACCATTTAGCGCTTTGTATGTGAGTAAAAGTATTTTAGAATCAATCTTGGACTTAACTGGTAGCCAGTGCAATGCTGCTAAAACAGGAGTGATGTGGTCCATCTTCTTTGTTCCTGTTAAAACCCGTGCTGCAGCATTTTTTATGAATTGAAGGGTCTTTAATGATGAGTTTGGACAACCTGATAAAAGTGAATTGCAATAATCCACCCTGGAGGTGATAAAAGCATGGATTAGTGTTTCTGCATTGTTGTGATTTAGGATGTGCCTGAATTTTGCAATATTCCGTAGATGGAAGTAGGCAGTCCTTGAAATTTGCTTTATATGGGATTTAAAAGACAAATCCTCGTCAAAGATAACACCAAGATTTTTTTTACCGTGGTGCTGGAGGTCACGGTAATACAATTTGAAGAAATTATGTTGTTGGACAGTTCGTTCCAAAGGTGCTGGGGGCCTAGTATAATGTCTTCTGTTTTGTCGGAGTATAATAATAGAACGTTGCTGGTCATCCATGTCTTTATGTCTGTGAGGCATTGTTGCAGTTAAACTAATGGAAATTGTACATCTGGTTTAAATGATAGATACAATTGTGTATCATCTGCATAACAATGAAAATGTATGGAGTTATTCCTTATGATATTGCCCAATGGTAGCATATATAAGATGAACAGGATGGGTCCAAGTTCAGACCCTTGTGGTACTCCATGACTGACTGTAGTTTGTAATGAGGATTCATCGTTGACAGATACAAACTGAGACCATTTTGATAGATAAGACCTGAACCAGCTTATGCAGTTCCCCTTACACCTATCAAAAACTCTAATCTACCAACCAACCTTTGACATACATTACAGGAGGGGGACTTTGACTGAATCTTGATACAAATTGCAATCCGATTTAAATTATTCAACGTCCTATATACAGTAGTAATACTGAATGCTTGAGGAACAAGTTAAAACTACTGCACACATTAAAGTGTAAAGCTCAGATCCCTCATGTACAATGGATCCGGGATTAATACTTAATTAAAGGAGGAGAAACCATTAATGGTCAGATGTCAAAATGTGCTTTGTTAATCATTATATGCATGTCCATATCACAGCAAGTCATAAGAAGCCTGTGGCCAGAGTAACATAATAAAGGCTATCATTTTCCCTCACTGTTTTTTTCACCAGCTCAAATGATTTCCGTAAAATTGTGGATAGAACATTCACAGGTGAAGCCAGAACAGCAGGTCACCCGGGCTTTCGGCCCATTTTGAACAAAAGAGCCACTTTGTCCTTTGAAAGCAAATTAATCACGTTAAAAGACATGAAATATTTCGAGATCAGTCAATCATTTGATTCAATAGACAAGGTTAAACACAACAAGGATTTAAATGTTAAGGCGTAAATTGTATGAATTAATATGTCTCCATTTTTTATACAGTAGCTGCAGACTGAGGATGAAGTACATACTGTATAGACACTACAAAGTACGGAAAACGCTTGTGCCTATTTAATATTTCCTAGCCAAACCAGTGTCAAGTTATATTTGGTAACTTGCTGAACACCCAATAAAATGTGCAGTAAGGAGTTTTTCCCTTCCAGGAGGAGGTAAACGGATGGGGTTCTCTGCTAGAGTGGATTTGGGGGAGCCAGCCGAGGCTGACTAATCAGAGGGTGCTTGGGAGAGCATTAAGACAGACGTGTGCAGGGGAAATGTGACACCTGGAAATTACACAATGTAATGGAATCAGCCAAGTGGTAAATGTAGCTTTTAAATAGGTTTTGTGTTCTCCATTAACTTGCCAGACACTGATTGGTCCCGACAGCAAGGGAAAGTGACGGTCAGCATGTTGCCCCCTCCCTCCCATACAGCCTCTGCTGCGTGTGTACACTCACACACACACAGGTCTCACTGTGGGACACAAAGTTCTCTATAGTTAGTGGGGGCTTCTGGAGCCAAATGAAAGTGTAGCTGAGCTGTACAGGTGATCTCACAGCACAGGGCTGCAGTCATGCTCAATTGCACCCTTTTGTAGTTCAGGCTGCACTTGCTGGGTTGTAGTGAAATCAGCTCGATTTCCACTTATTTCAATGCTATTTAAAGTAATCTCTTTTCATAAAAATGATGAGCTTTAAAATTGGATTTGTCTATTTAAATTACATTAAATTCATTTTAAAGTAAATTAATCTAAAACTACTGTACAGAATATTTATTCATGCTTTCGGGTGTTTTGGCGTTTCTACATGTTCTGTTTACATATGGTTTCCTCAGGCAGAGGAACAATGCTCTCTGAGAACAGTTATCTGTGTCAGTATTACTGGGGCTCTAATTTCTTAGTGACTTTTCTGATTTAATTTCCTGCTGAGAGTGGATTGGATTTTTTATTGTATTAGCGAGATAGGCTCAACGAGTTTGATCATATTTCATAGTTAGAACATGGAGGAATTATATGGTTCACCTTCTGGCATGTGTGTGTCAAGAATTTCAATATTTGTATTGACTATTTTCAGCTTATTGAGTATTTCTGTGCATTTGACATTTGAATCATCCTCACTTTTTGTCTAAAATAAATACAACTGTTATTGTATATCGCATATTTTCATATATTCTTCAAAAGGGTAGAAAAACATTTTTAGACAAGGTGGAAAAAGCAAATAAGCTACGGTGGGAGTTAGAGACAGCAGCAGTCGAGTACATTCAAGAGCGTTTGTTTTTTCTCTCAACTTCTGGGTTGTGCTACTGACTCATAGTGTAGCCTTGTATAACCTGCTGATACAAGCCGAGATGGCATTGACTATACGTTACATTTTTCAGCTTGAGTTTACGTCTGTCTATTTACATGCCAAACCCTGTGATTTAGATCATGACATTGAGTAATACAAGGATTCATGAGGAACATAAATGACAAAGAGTATTAAGATGGCCATACAGATATTGGAATAGCCCAAACAAATATCAGTACTGACATTGTGGGAAACAAAACATCTGTCCTCCTAGATAGCATTAATAAAAGGTGGTGCAATTACAGCAGAACAATTACATAAATAAAATAATAAAGCATAATGTTCTACAAAACAAGTAGACAAGTCAGAACAGAAACAGAGAAAATATACAGGGTAATCTCCACAAAAATTAGTTTGACTTGCATAGATGCCAGCTTAAAAATAAAACGTCTACTTTATGTTGAACCGCGGCTGTAAAATATTACTTTATTGAATCACCCAATCAGTGTTTTTAGGCAGGCAGTAAAGCGCTTAGCTTGTAGAACACCATGTAACACATTTACATACCCTACTTGGGTATTTACCCTAGTTTCCATGTCTATATTATGCATCGCTCCCAACGCGCATTGGGGCAATGAGCGCTGTTTGCCTTGCCTTGCCTTTGCTCAGAGCGCTAACATGTTCACCAACATGTGGGAGTATGAACTGGCTCAAAGGGCGCACACTGTGCCATGAAGCTCTTAAGCCCCAGCCCTCCATAGACCCTGCAGGCCTTTCAATGCAAATGAGAGTGGAAAAGAGAGGAGAGCTTAGTTGGGTATGTTCAGAATCTGCCTCCCTGCTTTTGCATTTCAAATGAATACATGATAAAAGCCCACTTTTTAGTCAGTCAGTGAATGTCCGTTCTCACTCACTCTCCCTATTCATTTATTTCTCTCTCTCTCTCTCTCTCTCTCTCTCTCTCTCTCTCTCTCTCTCTCTATCTCTCTCTCTCTCTCTCTCTCTGTAAACTGTGACTTTCCCTTGACGGCTTGTTATTCTCCCTCTTTTGAATCTGAAGTTGCGTATGCATAATAATTGATTCTCATATTAAACGGCTAATTGGACCTGTTGTGTTAATCGTTTTCTAGCAATTAAATGTCTTTAATTGAGGGTCCCTGGTGTTTTACAAGTAGTCATCGAAGAAGAACAAAATTCAAAAACTTCCTTTTAGTGCTTGGAAATGTTGGTTTTTACTGCTGATCCCTAACAAGCCTCTACCTCTGTTTCACCTCTGCTGTTTAGCCTTAGAAGCCTGTGGTAAATGCTAAAGTTGGTGTGCATAGAAATAATGGGCCATTACTATTTCTCTTTCTGAAGAACACTGGAGGCCCGTAATGCTAGAATGGTGGGAGGGTGTGATTGAAAATGTGCACTACCTCATGGGATGTGGGGGTGGAAAAGAGTATGTTGGAGTCAAACACCAATTACTCCAGGCACTGAACCTGATAATCCTCAGCAAGAGAAATACTCGCTATCGATCATCTTCTATATGTAATATCAGCATTGATGAATATTAGAATATGTGTAGATTAACACTAATATCAACGTTTGACAGTAGTGATATTACTGATTTCAGTGTGTTGCGTGCTGTGTGTTCAGTCAGTAGAGAGACGTGTCCAGTACATGTGTTAGATGGGCGTGGGTGTAAGGAGGAGGTTAGGCAAGCCAAAAGAATAGCAATGCGATTTGGGGGATTTTTTTTTGTCATTTTTTTTCACGGTGTTTCTTCTTAGCCAGCTTGATGTTTGGCTACTGGTTTAGAGTTTGGACGGAATAAAACAATAGTTTGTATCTTTATCTCACGTCTCAGCTGTGTTGCTTTACCTGAGTTTAGCCTGCTATCGCTCAACCACACTCTCTACTCACACGCTATGCATTGTTCCATTGAGCCATGATCCTATGCAGCAGTGTTGAATCAGTAATACTACGGCGTGCACATTTGGACAGGAACAATATTGAATCCTTAGCAGAAACAAAAAGTCCAGTTGTTGATCCCTTGCAGCCCCTATCAGCCGGGAAAGAGGAGTGGGGAGTTAGTAGTTAATGACAATATACAATAAAAACAGCAAAAAGTATGAAAATAGCCGTGGGCAGACCAACAGATACACAAAAACACAATACCAAACACATCATCTCTTGGCAGAGATTATAATAAATAATTTGTATGACTACATTTTTCAAATAATCAGCCTAACGCCGCTGCTAACAGATGCAAATATGCCAAGTTCAGCAAACAGACTGAGGCGAAGACACAACTGTGTAAATTGAAAATGTCCAGAGGGAGGAGTACAATTCAGGGGCTGATAGTGATATAAACATATTCTGTAGACGAGAGGAAATTGACAGACTGGAGTGAAATCATAGAAAGAGTTCCGGGTGAGATCAAGAGCTGACACACATGCGCACGCACACGGGAGGAATAGCCATAAGACCAACTGGAACACGCACAGACACATCACATTTCTACTTTATTTTCAGCTGAACACTTGGGCCTGAGTTGCAAAAAGATGGTACAAAAAAGAAGATGTGTTACTGTGAATCTTGGATGAAACTTTATTTACAGACTATTCCTCCCCAGGGACCCAATACAGTCCCAGCATGACGTTACATTATCTGTGCGCTTCGCCCAGGATGTTGCTTCGTATAAAACATGAAAAGAAATAAAAATGCATTGCAGATATCCCACTGTCGACTACACCAGTATTTTGGGGGAAAATATGAATAATTTGAAAACAATTACATCTTAAAAAGAGTATTAAAACATATTCAGTAATGTTTCTCTTATAGAGAGTAGACATTTTAGATATTGCACTCAAAAACTTTTAAATGTTTCATTATTGATGTCAACACGAGAATGAACACAGTGAGAACTGTAAACTACTTGTAACACGAACAATGATGAAATTAAAAGTTACACTTTTTTTCTGACACAAGATATTCAATTTTGGCTTCAGACGGGTTTGCAAGCAGAAAAATCTGGGACAAATTCATTCATTATTTATCCAGCTTTTATTTCCACACTTTCTCATTTGATTATCTGCTTTCTGAAATGGCAGCGCTCATTTGCCTTCATATATTACTAATTCAGATCCTGGTGTTCAGACACAGATAGTTTCTCTCTCCCTGTGTTGGGTAACAGCAACGCTTTGTTTCCTTGTTGTATTCAGTAAGAGTCCACACACTTATTTGCTGTCTAAATCCCTGTCTGTTGTTTTGCTGCTTTGTTTTGGACACAACTGATAGCACTAAAATATATTAAATGTTCATGTTGGAAATTATTTCATGAGTGAATCATATTAAACCATTATAAGCATGTCTACAAGAAAGAGTCTGATTAATCTTAAGTAGAGACTATTCTGAAAAAGGAACATCAACGGCATACAAGCCATGGTATTTTTAACGTTAAGAGCTTTCTCATTTTTCTGCATCATACAGTATTTTGAGAATATTGAGTTCTTCGGGTCCATGGCAGCAGCCATTTTTGCACATCTACCATCTCTCAGAAATCTGTTACGAACTCACAGCTCCAACAGTGGCTCCTCGTGTTTTTCTGTCCTCATGATGCTACAGTATGTGAGTAGAAATTCTATTAGGCTTAACATTTACCACATTTAATCTTTAATGAGACTGGTTCAAATGTTATCACATTTCCCTTTTCCGTAGCATCAGTCAAAATCGTTCACGTCTTGTGAAAATTCTGAAACCATGATGCGAGACGGCTCTTATCAGGGAAGACAGATGGGATTGTTGATAGTTGACAGACATGCTGATAACGGATTTTGGTTTTATCTCCAGTCTCTTCATAGGGTGGAAAGCCTGACAGCCTACATCTTCAAAGTGACAAAAGGCCAGAAACACACCGTGCTCAAAACAGATGGAGAGGCTGTGTTTTTAATAACCTCAGTGCCACCACAGCCCGCCAATGAAGGCAGACATCGCACTGGTGTGGCTTCGTGGCTCTCACATCTGCTCTGAGGCAAAGGTGATAACATCTTATCTAGCATTACAAACTGGCAATATGGTGGGCGGAGCACTTGTGTTGTGGAATTTTCTCTTTGTGTTTGCTTTTGAAATGTTAATATCTCCTTCACATGCTGTCAGATTTAATTGTAACGGCCAGATGTCGGGTCACACGATTGCATTCCTTTGAGGTTTCCCAACTTGAACACTAAACACGTCAGTCCTGAGGCCTATGCGTTGAAGTTCATTTAAAATGACTGTTTGTTTATTATTCACTCACATGCTGCGGCCTTCAAATAAAACACAGTCAACGTCAGGTCAAAGCCAATTATCTTAAGCAGCAAAGCTCAAACCATGTGACGTCCCCGCAGCTGGACTCACAAGCTTCAGCAAAGCAGCTTTTACTGTCTCGGTGACAGTTACAGTCGGAGCCACAACTGACCGCGCAACATTAATGTGAACTGATCTCATCTCTTAACGGCGCACTGAATTCTAATGTCAACAGTCATGCATCGTTTTTCATTAGCATTATGCATCACTGCCTCCGCTTGTCGTTCTGTTGCTCTAATGAATCACCGCTGGATAGGTTCACTGTTGCACAACTGATCATTCCCTCAACAACACCCTGGAAACTTCTAGTTAGCCACTTTAATTTGGATTTGAACACAGCTAAAATGATTTAAGACCACCTAGAGATAATATTTAAAACAATAAATCACACACAGTAACACACATTGTGCTCCATCACAGATCATATTGGAGTTAAAGAGTGAAATGGAGAGCCCCGTAGAGATAAGAACTGACTATTGACTGGCCATTGATAAATAATGTATCACTTTACAGCACAGTTTGATGTGAATTGCAGAATGCTTGCAATGAGGTTTTGAATGTTTAATGGGAACACTGTTTAAAAGAGTTTATTTTTTCCAGCCATGGACACTGAACTGTGCACTCATTTGAGAGACAAACACAGCATAAGTGAGAGATGGTAAAAGCACATGTTGCACTTTAGAGAGTTGAATTTAGCATAAGTTATTTATAGCAGGTCTAGATGCAGTACATTCTCTATGAAAGTAATTACAGCTGCAGAAACACAGCTGTACTGGTGCTGCGTGTTTCAGATGTATGTACATATTTGTTTTCACCTGAGCTATGATCAACACATCACACTCTCAAAGCTTGAGCAAGATACATAAAATATATTATACATATATACAGGTTCTTATCTAGCAAGTGCACTGCCCTCAGGTGTAGTTCAATACATCAACAATTCATAGACTATATAATACAGTAGGTTATTATATAATAAATACATACTTTCTTTCTCAGTTAGTATTCAGTCAGAGTGGCTTTAGGTAGAGAGGCTGGCCAGTATGTCCCACCGGTGTTACATATATATATGTCCCAATTCATCTTCCGACAACATCAACATAATTAAGACCACAGTGTCTTAAAAATGGGAAAACCCTTTAACAAAGAGTCCTCAACCACACAAGCAGCTCAGAGCTAAATGCTAATGTAATGTCAGAACTATTGCTAATACAGCATGTTAAGCAAAGTTAACTGCGTTCACTGTCTTAGTATACCTTTTAAGCAAGCTTACATTTGCTAATTACACGTTATTTAAAACCAATAACATCAACCTCATGATCACAACAAAGAAAGATAAAAGCCAGGGGATCATACAATTGAAAACGACTCATCCTTAGGTGACCATGTCTTTAAGGTGTGTCTCTCTCCAAGTTGTTGTTTAGTTTTAGTCTGGACCAAACTGCCCAAATAACAGTGGTGGGTATTGCCATCCAGTGAGCCTTCTGCTTGCATGGCTGGCAGGTCTGGTTATGCTTTCCCACTGCTGTCTGAGTCCCTAGCTCAGTGGGGGAAGTGACAGACTTGTTAGCTCTATTGTGTTGCCTGAGTCACTTGTATCTAAAAACACAATGTACTACTGTTGTACAACCTATCCCTAAAAATACCAGCTGTATTGTTGATGCGCAGAGGGGAACCTCGGGCTCAATCAATGCACATCTGTCAGGCAGGTTTACGCAGAAGCACTGCATTATTAATAACGCCCCGCTTAGGGAGAGGCTGGGGGCCAAGCCTAGGGATGATATCTGTCAAAGAGCCGCGCATCTCTCTCTACGCTGGTACTGCTGTCCAGAGTGAAGATAGCGGATTTTATGTGAGGGTTCTTTTAGGCTGACCTTCATATTCCTTAAAGGTAGGGTAGGTAATTCACTTCAGAAACACTTTTTGTTGTATTCCATGGAATGCTCTTAACATCCCGATAGCAATGAATATATTAAATGCTTTGACAATAAATACATACAAATATTTCATCTGTGGAAGCCGTGGCGCTGTAAAAGGCACTTCCAATTATCTTCCCCGGCCCGCAGCAGATAACTGGATGGCCTACCTGCCTGTCAGCCTTCCATCTCGTGCACAAACTTATCTCGTGCCCTCATTGGTCATGTGCGCGTTCGTGTGTGTTGGAGGAGGGGCTCTGTAAGGAAGTCTGAAGGAAGGGGCAGATTTTTTTCAGTATACTTTCAAATTCTAGCGCACTCGAGCTGGTTTCTCCATTCTTACCTACCCTACCCTTAACCTTTATTTATAACCAAATCTTCCCGCTCATTTTCCTATTACCGTTCTTTTTCTCATAGTGCTGTTTAACTGTGCTTTGTCAAACAATAACACACTTGAGGCTATTTTAGAACTCATTAGTTTAATTGGCTATAAACGGCAATTACTTTTTGCAGCTGTAAAATGCATTTCTTAGCTTCTACAAACACTGTTGGCCTCGCAAATGAACAGAATGCCAGCAGCAGCTTCCCTGGATTTCTCCCTCTCCATCCTGCATGGCTGTATGGAGAGATACTAATTACTGCTGAGGGGGAGGCAAGTTCATCTTAAAAGTTCCCCTGCACCAAAAGAGTCAATTTCTTCTCCCCTACCTTAATAATAACACCATTGTGGGCTTGGCTGTGGCTTTCCATGACTCAATACAAAATAGATGAATAAATAATAACCTCAATCGAAGGCACTTGGTAGACATTCATGCTCCAGCTTCTTCTCTCTTACACAGAAACCTCCCTATTCCCTGCTCACATGCATTATTCATACGTTTAGGAATGTGGTTGGAAACCTGACTGATGATAGGGAATTGTACACACAAATAAATGATGGTTAGTATACTGAAAACACAATGTTGGTGTTCAACCTATTCATATTATCATTACAGCTCACACACTAGAAAATACAAAAGACAAAAGCATGGTAGAAAGATGCAGCATCGTGACTGATAGCAGCTAGCATAGCAGTACTTGTTTTTACAATATGGATATTCACAGATTTAACCCTTGGATGCATGAACGACCAATACCTACACTCTTCCATGAGTGGGGTCAAAAATGAACCCAATTAGAATCAATGTGTTTTTGCAATGCATTTAAAAAATGTCTTTAATTTTGGTTAAAGGTGATTATATTTTTTTATATTTGGGTCAACAAAAGACTGATTTTACATTTAACATGCTTATTTATAACTTTTTATAAAAAAAATTCACAAGAAATAACATCAAAAATCTTCAACAATTATTGTTAGTATGTCCATCTGTCTGGAGGACAAAAAAGAGAATGAACATACATAAGACCAGAACACTGTCCACTCACATGTAGGGTTGGGTACCGAGAACCGGTTCCAACATTTCGATTCCAACGGCATCATCTAGACATGTGCATTTCGGTTCCGCTTTTCGATGCCTGAGGAAATGTTTCTCACCGCTCTCCGTAGCCTACTGTATGACTGCGGCGGGGCGGGAAATGTAGCGTTGTACCCATAGATATATAAACATGTGTTTATATCATAGGTTTATATCAGGTTTATATATATATCTATGGTTGTACCTACACTTCCTCCAGCGTAACCTGAGACCAGGGCCGGCCCGTCGCACTGGCGTTATAGATGTCCGCCTAGGGCGCCAGATCTGTGGAGGCGCTGCGCTGACAACTCTGGGAGGGAAAACATTTTTTTATTATTTAAAAATATATATTTT
The DNA here is from genome assembly GCA_902827135.1 of Harpagifer antarcticus. NCBI lineage: Eukaryota > Metazoa > Chordata > Actinopteri > Perciformes > Harpagiferidae > Harpagifer > Harpagifer antarcticus. Next base: position 1,345,172 of record CADEHL010001039.1, on the reverse strand, counting down.
TATTTTTAATGAAGAAGGTAAATATTATATAATTGGTATCAGTTAAAAGTATAATCTACAATAAAATCTCGTTTAAAATTGTTTTACGATATCTAAAGTTACTGAGTCACATGGCCTGGCCGCAGCGTGCATCATTACCCTCTCTCGTCCGGGCGGTAGAAAGGAGCCCTCAGCCAGAGCAGCAGCAGCCAACAAGCTGACTGTTGCTATCTGTATACTATGCCGACGAAACATAATTTCAGCCAATCAGCGTCGTCAGATCTGATGCTCAAAGGGCGCCCTGTCAGCGCCCTGGCCTGTGTGTCTGTGAGTTGTTTGGACTCGTATCCAAGGTGACGCTACAGTAGTTGTCGAGGATGGCTGCGTCTCGGTGCTAGTGGATCGCCGGAGCTGTAGATTAACATTGACATGCTTATTGTAGTTGTAAGGGCAATGCCTGTAGCACCATGGAGCATTATGTTTGGGCTGGACCTGTATTTTACAGGAAAGGAGTTAGCAGAGGGTAGAGTTGTCGATTCTTGTTCAGTTTTCATCTTCCTCACCCTCTCAAACTTTGAGTTGCGCACGCTGCTAAAGAGACGCGCAACCATGGAAATCAAACAATGGTGTAGCTGTATTAAAGTCCGAGTGGAAACAGTCGTGAGTAAATCTGATTTAGTCAGAAACCGGGGAGAGGGCAATGACATCGGGAGTCTCCCGCGAAAATCGGGAGGGTTGGCAAGTATGACACACACACACACACACACACACACACACACACACACACACACACACACACACACATATACACACACACACACACACACACACCACACACACACACACACACACACACACACACACACACAATGTTCGTATTTAGTCTCCTGATTTTAAATGGGAATTAAATCCTTTGAGTGTTCCCAAAGCACCAGTGTTCTGCAGTTTGTGTGGGCCTACTGTACTGTTGCACAGTTTTGGAAGATTCATAGCTAACCACAATAAAGATTATGGATGATCTCATATTTAGGATCCCCCCGGACCGCCTTTGTATGGTTTGGTCCCTATTTCCATAGCCCCACCAAAAATATTTTCCACCAGCCGCCACTGCCTTGGACAGGAGAGTAATTGATTCAGAGAATCTTCAAATCAATTCTTGGACAGCTGGAACCGAGGAGATTAGAAGTGAAGCAGAGGCGGCCCGAGTGCAGTCAGACAGGGCCCAGAGCAAACAGTAATCTCAGGATTATAGACCTAGGGGAGATGTACCTGTTTTCTCTCATTTCGTTCCCTCTTGCTCTCCAAGCAGTGACAGTCTATTCACCAGTTACCACTTTCCCCCAAAATGCTGCACTCCCCTCTTCCATCTGTAGAGCTTCACAATAAACATGGCACTAAAAGCTCTTGCTGACATTGAGGTAAGATTTCAATGAGAGTATATAAGGCAGTGGGGGAGGATGTAGCCTGGCTGATCTATGTTGCCAGATGACTTTTGACCCTTTTCTTTCCCACTGCATTTTCTTCAAATAAAGCTTATTGCAAAAGTAGCCTAGTCAGTTGCAAATGTAGCTGAAAGAAACCACTTAACTTAATGAAGAAAATAAGGTAATGTGTTCAAAGGTCATTTGTATAATTGTTTTGGTCAGACTGAGTGCAGACGAATGATGCAGACCTTTGTCCCATGGCTGGAATATATCTCCTTGCCCTTTCCAATTGATGGAATTAAATCACTAGGGTAAATCTGTCAGCTTAATGGTGGAAAAATTGGCTTTAGAAAGAGGTAAGGAGGAGTAATTTTTAAAAGAGCTTTGGAACAGACAGCACCAGAGGCTGCAGTTGTCACAAAACAAACCCTAATAACTCTCTATGCCGTATTTGCTGTTTGACTTCTTTTGTAATTTTAGCTTTGGGCCAACATGAAAAGTATATAAACCTTAATTAACTAAAGTTTGCAAGCGACACTGAAAGCATCTTTGCATTCAAATAATATGTCTTAATTAGAGAGGGAAAGAAACTCTAAATCCATCCTGCCATCTCCAGTGTTTTCCGACATTTGAATTGGGGATTTTAATGAACATAAACATATAATAGAATAGAATAGAATGGGAGGGATGAAACCCTCTTTAATGGTCACACATGCAGAGCACACACAGTGACATTTGGCCTCTGCATTCAACCCATCCTAGTACCAGGAGTCTAGTACTAGGAGCAGTGGGCAGCTATTGTACAGCGCCCGGGGAGCAATTGGAGTTGGGGGGGAAGGCGGGTGTCCGGTGCCTTGCTCAAGGCTACGTTCATAGGCTAGTAGGACAGTGCACCAATCACCAATCATTTAAATAAGTTATTCTCTGAAATGAACCAGGCATGTGTGCTCATTATCAGGTTTAATATTCAGGGAACATGTCTTAATTAATGAATTTAAAACTTAGGGTGTTGACATGTAATAACTCGCACAAATGAGGAGTAAATATACGTTGACATATCCCTACTACAATGTATTTAGCTCATGACCATTTTAATAAGCTGTAGGACGAGTGTTTACCTCTCCGACATAGCAGCAGCTCTGGAATAAAGAGATAACATGTTTACAAAGAATGACAACAGAATGCATGGCATTACAATTGAGCCGGCTCTACCAAATGAGCAGTTACCAATATGTGCCTAGTCTTCTGGGACAAATGAGTCACTCATGCTTGACTTATCATTCTGTTCATCAAACTACCCTATGTTATTTGGCACTGCAACACCGAAGACATCTTTTATTATGAAATGTTGGCCATGCATTCTGAGAAGGGCTTTTGAGAACTCTCTATAGGTTCAGACTGAGCACAAGCAGCAGGAATTGTAGGGGCATCTTAATTTGTGTGGGAATGTCAGTCAATTAAACAGCTGATCAACACAAATAACAACTATCTACAATAACAAGAATTCGTCTGATTCAGCTTCTCAAATACAAGGTTTTTCTTTTATTCTTTGTATTATTTCATTATTAGGTGAGCATCTTTGACAAAAACAATTTGAATCGTCAGTTTAGGCTCAGAGTTAAATATAAATGATCCATCTAGTAATCAGTAGCAGCCCTCATCTACATTAATCTGAAACTGCCTTTTCTTTGAGAAACTTGAGATACGACCTGGAGGTCCTTACAATAGCGTCTGTAAAAGCTCAAATTGAAAACGTTCTGGGTGAGGAGATTAGAAGAGGAACAATAGCTGGAGGGTGGATATCTCAGTCAGCATATTCCTGCTGGATCAAGTTCAAATGAGGCTCTGTAACAGGATGAGACTTCTGTCAGCTGTGTGGTCACATTGATGAGAGCAGTGGCTCCAACAACGCTCCATCAAGGGCTTGACAGGCTCTTAAGGTGATTACTGGCTGATTAGTATTACAGTAATCACAAGATCATCTCTGATATGGGAGTGACTGTTGCTCCACAGTTCATGACATTGCAGAAGCATCAGTCCTGGCCAGTGAGAGAGACCAGGCTGAGCAGATGAGAAATCCTCCGAGCATGTTCAGGAACCAACCCGGTATCACGGCAAGACGTGAACATGTGACGATTTACCATGCTGGGAGACGTGAAGATGTCACGATTTCGTCCCTTCAAACGTGACAGTTACACTGTATTGTTAACCCATGTTAACCAGTAGAGAAATAACCGGAAATGCCAAGCAAATGCTACCCCGACGAAATTATTTATTTTTTAATAGTCACACTCGATTACGCCGATTTTCTTGTTGCCCCAGCTGGTCGACACCTCCTTTAGCAGAAACAAAGGCTACATTAATGTATTACATCGATGTGTGTGGATGTGGAACCGGAAACCGACGTAGGCAAGATCCTCAGCTCGATGATTGGATGGTTTAGCCGCAATGCATGCTGGGATTTGGTGTTTATGTGATGTGAAATCTGAAAAGATTTAAAAAAAAAAAAAATAATACTTTATTCCGAGTGTGCTTGCTTTTCTCTTTGAAAGTCATCACATAACGGCATTGTAATACACGGTTCGGCTGCATTACATATTACAGATCTGCCATAGTTCTGTATTTGTCACAAACGAGCTGAGGACCAAAATGCAGAACACGGGAAACCAGAGATAGTCGGTAACCAGCTTTATTAGAGTCTATAGGCTGGTAGGAGACAACACGGCAGATAGTAGGCAAAGGGCTGGTCGGGGACAGGCGAGGGTTCCAGGAGACAGCAGGACGGGAGTCGTAGGCACAGAACGGGTCAGGGAGCAGGTGAGGCAGGCTGGTCAGGGACAGGCAGGGTCGAAACCGGGAGAGCAATCTGAGGAGTAGTGCGGGAAAGACAAGCATGCTGCGAAGTACGATCTGGCACTGAGGTGAAGGTGAAGTGGGCCTAAATACTAATGGAGCTGATGGGTGTAACAGAGTGAGAGAGAGACAGGGTGTGACTACCAGGTGACTAAGGAATGATAATGCAAAAAATAGGTGAGTGAGAAAGCAGACTGTGACAGTATTTATAGAGCCCTGATGAGAAGACTTCTAGACAAACAGGAGAACTGCCGCCAAAACTGAATACGTGACGTGGATCATAAATATATAAGCAATTAAACAACATCTTACATTTCTTTTCACACAATACGTCTCCTTGCAGTATCAACACTAATTCGGCTGACTTTTATATTTGATCCAATTGGTAGAAACGACTTGTAGGATTTACTTGATTAAATCTTAGCAAGTATTTGCACTTACTTTTTTAAGTATATTTTACTGCTGTAATATCAAGTAGAACTTACTTTCCAGTATCAAGTAAGATGTACTTATCACCAGATGTAACATTTGTGAAAATATTAAGTAAATCTTACTTAATAATGTTTAAGTTACACGTTATATTTATTTGAACTAATTAAGTAAAGTCTAATTACATTACATTACATTGCATTTAGCTGACGCTTTTATCCAAAGCGACTTACAACAAGTACATTCAGCCAGGAAGACACAACCCTGAAGAAAACAGAATCATATAAGTACATCAGGTATCATAGAGCCAAACATTTCAAGTGCTACTCAACTGGCTTTAGATAAGCCAGTCCTATATTAGTATATAAGTGCCTTGTTATTAATTCTATCGCTCGAAGTGGAGTCGAAAGAGATGAGTAATAATAATTATTATTTTCTTCATGGACAGAAATATCACTGTTATCAAATTATTAAGTAAATATTATTTATCTGTAATAGTTATTGTTATGAAGTAAATAAGTAGATTTTATCATATTTTTTTTGTTTCAAATGTTGAATTACTCATTTGTTTCAAGTTATATTACTCACTTAAAATATGTAATTGTTACTCATTTACTTTTGAAAAATGTTACCTAATAAATGTAATAATCTATGCATTTAATATACATTGAGCACAAATCACACAACTAAAATACAATTAAACTTTATTTTGCAATTTATTTTATTCAGCAATTCAATCACTATTAACCGACAACGTTAACATTATAATAACTGCATACAACATTAACATTATAATTACATTAAGTTATCAAAAAATATATAAAATAAAAATATCACTGCCACAAAACAAATCTCCTCCATCATAGATTTGGAGTGGTGCTTTTTAAACATTCGATACAAACGTTTCTTTACCTAAGGAGGGGGAAAAGACATATAACAGAATATGAATAGACGGCAACAGCTGTAATCCGTGTGAGATAGAGAAAGAGGGAGAAATGTTTATACGGAGAAAGAAAAAAATGGCAGAGGGGGGAGACAGAGATTGATACAGCTCCCTGAAACTGAGCAATTGCAACATGGACGGTACATACACTGAACAAAAACATAAATGCAACACTTTTGTTTTTGCTCCCATTTTTCATGAGATGAACTCAAAGATCTAAAACATTTTCTATACACACAAAATAACCATTTCTCTCAAATATTGTTCACAAATCTGAAAAAATCTGTGATAGTGAGCACTTCTCCTTTGCCGAGATAATCCATCCCACCTCACAGGTGTAGCATATCAAGATGCTGATTAGACAGCATGATTATTGCACAGGTGTGCCTTAGGCTGGCCACAATAAAAGGCCACTCTGAAACGTGCAGTTTTGCTTTATTGGGGGGGTCTGGGGTGGTCCGAAAACCAGTCAGTATCTGGTGTGACCACCATTTGCCTCACGCAGTGCAACACATCTCCTTCGCATAGAGTTGATCAGGTTGTTGATTGTGGCTTGTGGAATGTTGGTCCACTCCTCTTCAATGGCTGTGCCAAGTTGCTGGATATTGGCAGGAACTGGAACACGCTGTCGTATACGCCGTTCCAGAGCATCCCAAACATGCTCAATGGGTGACATGTCCGGTGAGTATGCTGGCCATGCAAGAACTGGGATGTTTTCAGCCTCCAGGAATTGTGTACAGATCCTTGCAACATGGGGCCGTGCATTATCATGCTGCAACATGAGGTGATGGTCGTGGATGAATGGCACAACAATGGGCCTCAGGATCTCGTCACGGTATCTCTGTGCATTCACAATGCCATCAATAAAATGCACCTGTGTTCGTCGTCCATAACATACGCCTGCCCATACCATAACCCCACCACCACCATGGGCCACTCGATTCACAACATTGACATCAGAAAACCGCTCACCCACACGACGCCACACACGCTGTCTGCCATCTGCCCTGAACAGTGAAAACCGGGATTCATCCGTGAAGAGAACACCTCTCCAACGTGCCAGACACCATCGAATGTGAGCATTTGCCCACTCAAGTCGGTTACGACGACGAACCGGAGTCAGGTCGAGACCCCGATGAGGACGACGAGCATGCAGATGAGCTTCCCTGAGACGGTTTCTGACAGTTTGTGCAGAAATTCTTTGGTTATGCAAACCGATTGTTGCAGCAGCTGTCCGAGTGGCTGGTCACAGACGATCTTGGAGGTGAACATGCTGGATGTGGAGGTCCTGGGCTGGTGTGGTTACACGTGGTCTGCGGTTGTGAGGCCGGTTGGATGTACTGCCAAATTCTCTGAAACGCCTTTGGAGACGGCTTATGGTAGAGAAATGAACATTCAATTCACGGGCAACAGCTCTGGTGGATATTCCTGCTGTCAGCATGCCAATTGCACGCTCCCTCAAAACTTGCGACATCTGTGGCATTGTGCTGTGTGATAAAACTGAACATTTCAGAGTGGCCTTTTATTGTGGCCAGCCTAAGGCACACCTGTGCAATAATCATGCTGTCTAATCAGCATCTTGATATGCCACACCTGTGAGGTGGGATGGATTATCTCGGCAAAGGAGAAGTGCTCACTATCACAGTTTTTTTCAGATTTGTGAACAATATTTGAGAGAAATGGTTATTTTGTGTATATACAGATGTAGCACTCCAGATAGGACTCACATGGGTGTGTCCCAGTCAAAAACCCAGCGGATCCCAGTGGCTGGGGGTGTTGCCAAATTGCTAGAGGGCGTTGCCAAAGTTCTCCATTTGTTCAATTACAGGATTTAACCATGAGATGGCGCTTCATTCACAAATACACAAAGACAACTGGGTGTTGTAGAACTTAGTCTGTTTGCAATGTTTGCAGCTCTGCAGTTGTGTTTGCTGAATACTGTAGCATTTAATCACTTATTTGTTATGGTTTTCACAGGCTACTATAATGAAAAAACATCAGTTTTGGATCAAATAAAGTATATAGTTTGCTTTATGCAGTATATTTTTTGTAATATTGTTGGGGTGTGTTTACACAGTCGTGAGAGTGAAAAACAGGATAGCACAGATTAATAAAATCAAAAATAAGATGAGCGAAAAAATAATGAGAAACTATGAAATAAGAAATGAATAAAACGTAAATATAATTATCATATCATATATTCTAATGTATTGTATTATTAAGTAATATCATACATTAACCTCATTATAGCAGATGCCACAATGAATGGATGAACTCATTTATGCATCAATAATTACAACATTTCTAAATACAAGTTGTAACAATACTTATATGTATTTAATATTAATAACATAATGATTAATTTCAGATGATAATACTTTTCAGGGTTAGGTCCGGTCTGACAGCGCTTAGCTCTCTGCTGCAGAGAAGATCACTGCTCTAAACAAAGTCAAAAATCCTACATCCAAACGGAATAAATAGAATTAATTATTATTAATACGTTAAGTCTTGTTCATTGTTTTTCACTTTTATTAAATGTTTGATATTTCCGGTGGAAATGGTGGACTATCGGACATTCAAAATACAGCATATTTTCACTCTTACACACATATATTCTCCTTTTACATACATACATTTTCGGGGGGAGAGCTGTGGAATGTGACCCTTGGGAGAATTCCTCCGATGGCCAATTCGTTTTAAACAAAGAGTTCGCAACACAGGACAGCATAGGCAACATGGGGGGTGGGGGCTGGTGAACGGTCTGGTCAATGTTTGCAAACACAATCCCCAGGATGTGTCCTAATCAACCCAAAAGAGAAAATGCAGATATCATTCTCTCTCTCGGCTCGCTGGTATCTCGAGCTGAGCACTCATTGGTGTTCATACTGCTCACAGGCTGGGCTGCTGTGTATATCTAGTGTATTCATACTGTACCCCTCCTCACTGTTTATTCATCAATCAACCATTTACACCTTCCTTTTTTTCCGTCAAGAGGTTGAAAAAGATTGAGTCCTATGTTTCCAATTGGTTCTCAAATCTGAACATTGACCAGTGGCATAAGATCAGGAGCCGGTAAATGAGAGACTGAGGAGCCCCCGAAAAACAGATCCCGAAATAGCTCGTCCTGGTTTCCGCAGCAGATAGGCCTACAGTATGGTGTCTGTTATGGCAGTTATTTTAAATAAAACGGTGAAAACTGAACTTGAAAATTGTTTCCTCTTTTTATTTTATTTATTATTTTCGGGACTGGGAGACATGGGGAGATGTGTGTGATCAAAAATTAATTTGCAGAAATGTAAAGTGATCTAACTAAGTTCTATTCATATTCTTGACGGGAAGAGCAGTGTAAATGGGTGGCCATATGCATTTGAAAAGCAATATAAATCACACAGTTATTATATAATAGGCTATAAAAGCACCATCGATAACCATTACCTTTATCCAATTCAAACTTTGGACGGGAAAAAAGGAAGGTGTAAATGGTTGGGCTATACTGTAGGCCTACTGTATACAAAGGCCATTCAAGCTATAGTTCCTCTGGAAATGTTCACATCAGGCACCTTCAAGTTAAACAATACTACAGTAAACAATTAACACAGTAAATTATGTGGATTAAACCACATTTATTTCCTTTAAAATAAACAAAATATGATTTAGTTTGAATGATTAAATGTCATCAGGCACCTTCAAGTTAAACAATCAGGTGCACACTTTAATGTGCCGCCACCTCCGGAGTCGGCTTGACTCGGTTTGTGGGACATCTTTGCATTTCAGACTTCGGGAATATATTGCGATATGAAGCCGATACAATAAATCAAAATCCAGTACCATTCCGAAATCCCCAGTAATATTAGACACTAATAATACAGTAAACTATTAACAATGTACATATTATTGTTTGTCCGTGGGATTAGGATGATCGGTAGTGAGAGCCGTGTTTCATTTTCCTCCGGTCAGATGTGATATAAAAACAAAGCGATTATTTTTGTTGTTGTAAACTCACGTGGATTAAATTTAGTGCATTAATTTCAACTTGCGAACATATGATACATTAATGATCGTGAGGATGATGATTGAAAATCGTTTGTTTGAGCCGGGCTGCATTTCCTGATCTAAAAACATAGCGATGGTTTTGTACTTACGCCAACGTGAATTAAACATTATTTTGTTAAATAAAAACATGGTGATGTTTAGTAAATTATTACATGTCTCTTATTTAGCACAGAATATGATCCTATCCGTGACATATGGATCTTAACAAATATCCGCTATATCAGATACCTGTAGATCAGCTGTTTATTTCACATGAGTTCCAGTGTGGCAGCTTTTTAATCATAGCTCCCCCTGGTGGATCCATGATCCATTGCAGCTGGTTTCATTATAATTAAATGTATTTATCAAGGGGGCGTTTCAAGTCCTGCGGGGGGTTTTCCTTTTCAGCAGGGGCCCACCCTGTACCGATCACGGACCCGCACGGGTAGGCGTCTGAAATGAAGCGCTACATCTGTAGAAAATGTTTTAGATCTTTGAGTTCATCTCATGAAAATGGGAGCAAAAACAAAAGTGTTGCATTTATATTTTGTTCAGTGTAAGAAGAAGTCAGTTGTGATGTACGATCCAAGATTGTTTTTTGCCATGTCTTTAAGACAGCAGGTTCACATTCAAAGCTTGTACTTTTGGGGACAGCTTAATCTCATCCAGTCCGAGAAAAAGTTTCTGGAACACCTCAAAAGTGTAGCGCAGTGTTGGGGGGTATGCCAGGTTTAAGGCATAAATCAGTTCCATAAGCAGCGTGCATGGCTCGGCAGTACTGCGGCATCCTGGCATCATCTCTCTGCCTTCAAGCAGGAGGGCTGCATCCACTGGATCCTCTCCATTGGCACCATGCAAAGATAGGCAACATTTTGGCGAGGGGAAAATGACATGCCCATATTCAAAGGGGTCCTGACCTTTAAGCTCAAGATATCTGAATGAAAATGTGTTCTCTGGATACCCACGAGTCTCCTCTTTACACACATGGACACTTCATGCTGATCACAGGCTGTTTGGGACGAAAAACATGCAGTTCTGTGCATGCAGTATACATGTGTTGTGTTCGCCTTTCTTAAAACGTTTTATTTTAATATTTTTGCATGCTGGGGTCTTGGAATTGCATGAATTGGATATGTGGATCCAATGAGCCCAATTATATTCATGTGTGATGATGTTAGGCCCCATAGGAGCCATTCCATTGGAGTGAAACCATTTTTTGAAGATTGACTTCACAGTATAAAATGAGCTGTTGTTGCTTCTAGGATAGTCACAGTCATAAACTAAAGACGGAGGGATTTCAGAGGATGTATGGCGTTCCTAGGTTTATTTACAAAAAGGGGGATTCTGAGCAGTTTCCAGAACAGAAGTGATCACCATCCAATTGCGAAAAAATGCAATTCTTGCAGAAATTTTAAAAGAATTCAGATTTTTTTATTCCAAATCACAGCATATATTATTCTATGTCTTGATGTCCTAATGTGATACTTTGAAGGAATTGTTGACCATATTTGGCAATTCTCGAGTGGTTAATATGCTTAAATTTAGCAGCAAATCTGTGTATTAAATGGTATCAACACAAAAATTGCTGCAACAAGTTATGGGACATAATAGAGCAGGATAGCATCTCTCAAATACTTGGACCAATGTGCTGAGCCGTAATACACTGAAAACATGATAATTTAATTAATTAAAATTAATTAACTATGTTTATAATAGATGTGTGACTAGAAAATGTTTACCCAGCTTCCAGATGATGTAAACCTCTTCTATATGACTTAAACTGTTGAGCTGCTATCTCCCTCTAAAGACCTCCTGTTTTAACATTAAAATGTTACAACAGTGTCATTAAAAATAAAAATCAAGCTTTACCAGGCAATCTTCAAAAAGGTCCTGTTGTTTTTCGCCATGGTAGAGTATGAGGCTGCGGATGACAGAGTCACGCCTCATGTCAATGCTTTGCTTCTGTGAAGAGATTAATTTTGTGTCAATACTGAACTAATATTCATACACAATAAACTTTCAAGGAAGAAAACAAGAGCATACATGTGCGAGGAGGAGTGATTTGAGCAAACTGAGCAAGCGCCATGGAAAGATGGACCATGCAGGGGCATTTGAACAACCGAATGTGAGGATGTGTGCTGTATATGTGTAAGCATTGGGCATTGGGTGATGTGTGTGTGAGTGAGGTCTGTCTTCCTTCAAAAAAATGTGATCATGCACAATTTTGAACAAGCATACCTGACTCAGTTTTTCCAGGAACGGCCTCAGCTTGGTCCCGAGGACTCCTCCCTTGGCCTTCATCAGGGCAATACGTTTTGGTGTGTAGTGGTCGAGTTTGTACATGAAGCTCTGCTCCAGCGAAATTGTAGTTATTCGCCCGAATTCCGCCTTTATCTGAAGTGACAAAGTAATCACAACATGAGGAACTGGGCCAATAAGTCTGATACAAAATGAAGGCAGGGTCAATTCTGTATAGGGTGTTATACATCGTGCAGATATTAATGGTGGAATGAACAAGGTATAGCTATTTATAGAATTTTAACTTTGAGAGAATAGTGTTTCAAGTTAATTTATGTTCATGTGCAGGGCTCGACAGCAACGGTTGCCATTGCATTTCAGAAAAAATGTCAACCACTTCTTGGTCTTTGGTTTCCACCAGTGGCAACCAGTTTTTAACATGAAGAAATAAAGACGGCAAACAGCTAAATGTGCACCCCAAAATAGATAAATGTTAATTATTTGTCGTATTATGAGTGATATTTAAATATTGTTGTGACCAGTCGGAAACCTGATACTTAAGTTGCACGTGCATTGGTGTGATTACGAAGCCAGAAAGCGGTGCGCCGTGTGTTTGTTTTACAAAAAATGGCGAAGCAAATTAAGTTGTTTGACTGTGGGGTAAAAAGTTCGACCAACTTGTCAACATCTCAAACGAATGTTCAAAGTGATTCAACTCATAAAGCGCAAGATGAACCTGAACGAAAAGCAAAGAGGAATGTTGTCCATTCACTTCCGGTAAAAGTTCCTACAAAATAAGAGTCCTGATCTTATTAGTACGAAAATAAAAGTGCAAAACGAAACTTTACCAAAGGAAAATATTGGCATAAAATTATAATCACTTCTATAAAAAGGTAACACATTTTAAATATAGTTAGACATATTAAAGGTAATTTACAGCATTAATAATTAATGTCTAATTCTTAACTGTGAATTGTTTTCATTTATTTAACATTAGAAATGTATTAGTCTGGCCAATCCAAGACTTCAATGCTGAAGGGCCAATGGATCTGTGGTGCGGGTCAGCACAAAGGTCAAGAAAACCCACATTTAAAGGGAGACAACGGATGACCAAGAAACTAGTGACTTGCTCAATTCATTTTTGGGGGATCTGTGAAGAACATGACAACAGCTGCACTACTGGTATTTTGTATACCAGCAATTGAGGGTGGACACGTTTACTACCACTTTAGTTTCAAATAATTGTGTTAATTACTTATTGTAAAGCATTTGAACATTCTTTAAAATACAAGATGTCTAAAAATGTTAACCATATTTTCAGTTTTGGCAACCAAAAGCTGATGCCTGGTTGCCAGCCTGGCAACCACTTTTAAAAGTTAGCGTTGAGCCCTGATGTGTATCTATCTTTTTTGTATTTGTTCCTGTACAATGGAGCATGTATAGATTCACCTACCTCAGCTTCACAAAACAAAGCAGACGATCTCTCTTTGAAGTCACCAGCAGCAGGACTACCAGTTACGACCTCGAGCCTTCGATAAGAGAACGTTTTGGTCATTTTTTCTTGAGTCACCTTGTGGTTGTTTTTCTTCTTCACCTCGTTGAGAAGCTCCTCCCTCTCCATCTCCAGACTGTCGCTAGTTTCCCCACTTGGAAAAAAATTACATTAAACTCCAATTAGACTCCACTGGCTCACTGCTGTACTGCTCTGCTTCCTGTTAATAGACAGATATGTAAATAAGACGGATGAACTTCGTAAATATAACATTTCCACTTAATTAAACGAAAATCTTCTTAATTGAAGAAAAAAAATTAACCAATTGGTGGAAACAGTATATGGATAAGTAAAAGTAGCAATACAACAGTGTATATTTATAACAGAGTATTTACTCTGTTACAAGTCAAAGTCATGCATTCACAACCTTACTTAAGTAAAAATTCAAAAGTATTAGTATCAAAATAAACTTCAAGTAAAAAGTACTCATTATGCGGAATGGCTCATTCGACAATAATATGTATTATATCACTTGATTATAATTAGTGATGCACTAACTGACAGGTCTCAAATGGCAGAAAAAATACTTTCACTTAATGTAAAAAAAACAAAAACAATATAATAAGACATTTTAAGCCGTGTGTGTGTGTTTACTGTAAATTAGCTTCATTTGGGATTGCTTGGTCCGTGTCATTTATTGATGGCAGAAATGAGAAAACAGCGGTAGCGCTGGGTCTAACCCTGTAACGGCAGCAACATAAGTTTAATGGTCCGGCCGCCTGGCTCCGTCTCCCGGCAGTGGGGAGGAAGAGCCAAGGGTGCGAGTCGTTTTCTCGTGTCTGCCACTAACGTTAATACATTAAATTACTTTCAAAACGCGCAGGACAAGCCCTCTGGCCAACTCGACTTCTTCGTCCTCTCATGTTGGGGCAGACTGGCGCTACAGTGACTCGCTATCGCCTCTCGAGTAAGAAGTGGTACTACAAATCAGCACATGGCAGGGCTAGTCAGTTAGCATGCTAATTTCAGTAGCTAATACATCTATGCAACACAATAGATTGGCGTCTTTGACATAATGCAAGCACTGTAACCTCTTCGGTTTCTCTACATATTTTTTTGAATGTTTAAAAAAATAGGATGACAAAGCTAATTTTGGAAAACTGCGGCTAACGCTAACTCAGCTAACATTACTTTTCCTCTCCTCTGCTTTTGACAATGCTATTCCAACTGTTATGCCATTAGTTTTATAGACCTGAAATAAAACGTGGAACCTTCTTTAGGTGCATGTGACTGTTTTTTTTAATTATCTGGTAAATTACAGTTAATGTTAGCTAGCTAACAGCACGTAACATATCTAAAACATAATCTCTCAACTTTGTGAGCTAATGCACAGAAACGTTAACATGGTTCAAGCAAACAAGAATCAGGCTATTATGCACAAAGACACATATATTATCATAAGTCTTAAACAGAGAGACAATAACTTACCAACACTTCTTTTTCCAGCCATGTAGCTCCTCCGACAGCCTTCAAAGTGCAAACCCAACTGAACCGTCGTCCAAAATCGCGGGTATCTTGTCTTGTCAAGACGCATGCACGGATACTATGGTTTTAGATTAACATTTACTTAGTATTTTAAGGTTTATGAGCAGTGACTATAAATAATTTAAATAGTATATATAATAAAACGTACTCCTCCCACACTGTAAATGTATCACATGAATAAAAGGTGTATAGATTTAAAATGTTACTTAAGAAATTCTAGTTCTTTGTGAATCTTGATATTACCATGTAAAAAGTACGACAGTTAATTAAATATATTTTACTACACCAAAAAGTCAGTTTTTTGAGTGTAGGCTGTATTTACACCATAACGGTGCAGAGCTGATAAAGGGACACCTAGTGGTTAAAGCACGTTATTGAATTGTATTATTTTATTATTAGATATTAATAGGAGGATGTGCAAAACAGACAAACTAATAAGGCTTAATTTAAACATTAAAGAGTACTTTAGGTTAAGGTCTTCTTTTGAATAAGAAAAAAGCTTTGGGGGTATAGAAGAAGAATATGGAGGGATGAAACCCTCTTTAATGGTCACACATGCAGAGCACACAGCACACACAGTGACATTTGTATCTACTGATACATATTAAGCCTGACAAAGTACTCAATATATTGCTTTCCTGCAATGTTAACTATGTTTAAGCACTTATTTTAACTGATATTATACATGTGTATTATACTCTTATAAGATGTATGTAGATAGTATAAGAAATGTGCAGAATGACAGTTTAATGGTGGAGGTAATCACACATATTGATAGATGCCTTGTAATGCACTGTTGAGGAACCTGCGACCCAAGTTTTTCATTCATTGCATAACTACACCGTAGTTGTGTATAATATGATATGTCAATAAACCTTAGCTTAGAACATCTTGAAATCTTGAAAGAGATGTGCAAACTAGTCATTATATAAAGTCTTTAATTAACTATTAGTAGAGAATAACGAGTAATGAATACTTTATAGCAGGGGTGGGGAACCTTTTTCCTTTCAAGGGCCATTTCAATTTTTTCAACATCCTCCGAGGGCCATACAAATTATTGACGTCTGATTAAAAATACTAAAATCACAGCCCATTCATTTGGCCTTTCTTTCATGCTGTGCAAAGAAAAAGCAACCTCTTAATCCAGATATTTGACCATGACTCGCGCATGCATGCACGTGCACAGTTGTGGCATGACCACCAAAACAGAAATATATGGACACAAGATGTGTGCAATTTAGTTTCCTATCCATGTGAACATGATTTAAGTGGGGGGGGACCTAACCTCATCTAGGGGGGTCCGGGGGCATGTTCCCCCAGGAAGATTTCTTTTTAAATATTGAAGTTAAAAGCATAAATCTGGTGCACTTTCAGAGCAACATTAGTAGATCTATGGATACATCTCTCAACACCCATATGAAACAGAACTGGAAGCAGATTTTCTTTTTCTTTATGGATATTTTACAAATCACTCCCATTTCAAACTGTAGGCTATTCTTGTTTATTAATAACAACTTGTTTTTACTGTCATACATGTATAGTATTTTATACTTTATTCTCTTATTTTTTTATAACTATAATGATCATATCAATATGTGCCTTTACCTCACTGGTACGAGAAAAAGCTTCTTATATTCGTTATCATAGCTAGCTAACCAGATGCTAATAACAACAAAGTTATTGACTGTATGATCCTATTATACACACTGTATGATCCTATTATACACACATGCATTTCCAAACATTTGGACTACCTATGTTGCAAATGTATTATCTTTTCAATTTACACACGGCATCTATTGCACGTCTGTCCGTCCTGGGAGAGGGATCCCTCCTCTGTTGCTCTCCCTGAGGTTTCTCCCATTTTTCCCTTTAAACTGTGGGTTTTCTTCAGAAGTTTTTCCTTGTACGATGTGAGGGTCTAAGGACAGAGGGTGTCGTATTGTCATACTGATATTTTGTACAAACTGTGAAGTCCACTGAGACAAATGTAACATTTGTGATATTGGGCTATATAAATAAACATTGATTGATTGATTGATTGACAGATGAACAGATCGCCACTGGGCTTTCAACTAAAGACACAGCCACGCAAAAACTGCGGCATGTGTACGGCTCCTTATGGCTACTGACATTTTGTAAAGTCCCGGCCCGGAGCGGCGTTCTGGTGCTCTGCTCGGCAGCTCTAAACCATAGACTGTATATAAGACTGATGGATAGTGGTGGTCTAATGGATAGTGAGGTGGGCTGAAGATCGGAAGGTTGTGAGTTCAAATCCCGCCAGGAACACCACCACTAGTGTGCCCTTGAGTAAGGCACTTAGTCCTTAGTTACTCCAGGGAGAATGTCCCTGTAATTGGTAATTGTAAGTCGCTTTGGATAAAAGCGTCAGCTAAATGAAATGTAATGTAATGTATATATAAATGGACGTAGTGTCCGTGACGTCACCCATAGGATTCTGCAGAGTTGCCGTGAAGCCCTTAGTAGGCGGAGTCGGCCACTAACTGCTCGACTGTGACGTCAGAGTCTAATCCAGCCTGCTCCAAATAAGGGCAAAGAGGCGGAGCCGAGGCGGGACCTGCTGCTTCCAAACTGGAAGTAAACAGAGCTAGCTCAGGCTAAGAAGCTAAGCTAACATGAAATACATGCATACCAAGTTACTGCTAACAGTGTAGTTCCCCTATATCAACGTTACATTCATAATCAAATGAGACAATCTGCAAGAGAATTAGCTATATTTTGTTATTCTTAATTGTCATTCACACGTTGAGAAAAGACGGACTCCACCGCCCGGACCTAACGGAGCCGCAGTGGGCTAGCTCCGGGACGCCGGCTGGAGCTAGCCCCCTGCGGCTCCGTTAGCTACTGCGGCCACCACTGGGGTAATTGGGTCCCCTATTAACATTTGCCCCCGTTTAGCATTATGGGCGTCATAGCCATAGACTATAAAAGTCTTACCCAAGGCTGAATCATAAACTAAAATGTATATGTATGTATAAAGGGTTACGTCCTTAGCTGGCTAATAAGTAACAAGCTAAGCTACCAAGCACACAAACACCTGCGAACGGGTTTAACATGTATAATATTATCATTTTAGACTTCTTGGAAGTTCTGTTAGTACATTCAAGCACACAGCACGACATTTTAATTGTCTGGTATTTGTAACAATATTCCCTAAAAGGCACAATCACCACGAACATGGCTAAAGCTAAAGGGTCAAGTACAGTAACTAGAACTAACTAACGTTGTAGCCTCTATAGTTGTAGCCTAGCAGAGTGGACAAGTTGCTGTTAGCTGATAGTGAGGCATCCATCAAAGTGACCACGCCCTAATTTATGCAAAACCTTTAAGACCTACAAACATGTTTTTTTCTGCTGTAAAGTTGGGCATTTTAACATGGGGGTCTATGGAGAAATTGCTCCTTTCTGCAGCCAGTCCCTAGCGGCCCATGTATGAACTGCAGTGTGTGGCACTTCCGTAAACCCATGCTCTAAAGTTAACAACATATACCACGTGATGACACGTTAGGCTCGTGTTGTGTTCAAGGACCCTGACCTTGGCCAGGAAAAACAGGCACTCGCTTGTTTAATTATTTTGCGGTCTAGATTTCTTAATTTTTTTCTTTTTTGCGTGTGTTACCTCGAGGGCCGTATCAATTGTCTCGCGGGCCGTATACGGCCCGGGGGCCGGAGGTTCCCCACTCCTGCTTTATAGGGATCCTATTAATATCTAATAATAAAATACAATTCAATAACGTTCTTCAACCACCAGGTGTCCCTTTCTATCAGCTCTGCAACGTTATGGTGTAAATACAGCCTATCTACCAATTGGATCAAATATAAAAGTCAGCCGAATTAGTGTTGATACTGCAAGGAGACGTATTGTGTGAAAATAAATGTAAGATGTTGTTTAATTGCTTATATATTTATGATCCACGTCACGTTTTCAGTTTTGGCGGCAGTTCTCCTGTTTGTCTAGAAGTCTTCTCAGCAGTCTTCTCAGCAGGGCTCAAATCATTACGTCTGGGTAGCATTTGCTTGGCATTTCCGGTTATTTCTCCACTGGTTAACATGGGTTAACAATACCATGTAACTGTCACGTTTGAAGTGACAAAATCGTGACATCTTCACGTCTCCCAGCATGGTAAATCGTCACATGGCTTACTTACAGTTGCTATCTTTAAAAGCAGGGAGCCGTTTATTGAAAGAAAAAGTTCTCATTTGTGTTTTACCAAAGTAATTATACCGACACAAAAAGGGCACGTGGGTTGACTAGAAGTCTCCAGTCATGTCATGATGTAAGGTAGGTAAGGTAGGCTTATTTATAAAGCATATTTTCAGACACAGCAGCAATTCAAAGTGCTTTACATCATCATTAACACTTAATAAGAATACGAAAGAAAGGAACACAATAAATAAGCATAATGGAATAACAGATTCATAAAAACCATGCATAAAAAAGATACAGAATAGTTTAAAAACAACATTGTAAATACAGTAGGTGCAAAAACAAGTTAAAAGACTTCTGGGTATGCCGCTGAAAAAAAGTAATGTTTTTAGTCTCGACTTAACCCTCCTATTGTCTTCGTTCCCCCCCCCCTTACTTTGGTGTTCGCGGTCAAATTTGACCTGTCCTGTATTAACTGCTATTACATTAACACAAAAACCATTAATCATCACCACATTTCATTTAACACCCTTTCAAACTGTACATATTGTATCAGACTACTGCTATACATGAAACACTGCTGTAAATATACACAGAATAGACACTGAACATGTATTGCATGTGCCAGGTGTGATCCATGTGGGGTGATGGGCACATCCAAAATGCAATGGAAGTGGTGATCAGCAATTGTATATGTTCACATGTCTACTGTGAAGGATATCACAAAGCCTAATGCAATCAATTGTAAAACAAAAAAGTTATGATTGATGAAAGTAGTACATCGGTCAGATTTGACCCGAAGACAACAGGAGGAAGAACTAAAAGCAGCTTCGGCGCACATTGTTCTGTAGAAATTGTTCAATCCTTCTCAGCTGCAGTTTGAAAACACTCCTTTGATTGGCATCTTCCCTTAATGTGGAGGTAAAGGGGGAGAATCAAATGTTAGTGGAACATTTCTTTGGATTATTCCAGATCAAACGTAGAAAATAAGTCAGCTGGGGCTTTTGATGGGCACTAGATGTAATGCACGCACCACTGCATCTGTGCAGTGATGCAAAAACGGGGGGGATCGGATCAGGAAGAGAAATTAGAGGAGCACCTCGCAAAGCTTTCCACTCGAAGCCTGAGGTTTGACAGAACCGTGCAATTCTTACACTTGTCAAAAATGTGTACCAGATGCATGGCATGTAAATGAAACTGGCAACAAAACACAGCCAGTAGGCAATGAAGGCAACTGAGGTTTGAAGTTAACAAATCTAAAAGTATTAGCAGGGAACAGAGTTTGAATGAGTGTGCTATTGTGACTGCTGGAGGAGCTCTATTATTCTCTACAAAAAAACATTTGCGGGGTTGAGATTCCTGCCTCACTTGTCTAACATTGCCAGTGGCAGTCAACAAATCAATAACTCCAAAATAAGACTGCTGTTCCTCCAAATCCTCTATGATTACTCCCGCGTTACCAATAACTACTGCACACACTGTCCTTCGCCACACTGCCTGGGATAATCTGACATACAGTGCAAAATGACCCACAACAGAACATGAGCTATTTTTAAAGACAGGGCCAGTGCATCACATTTTAATGTCTCCTTTGCTTCCTGCTGAAACACAAATAGATAACACGTTCTCACTCCCAACTTTCCCGTCACCCTATTACGCACTGAGTACCCCTTGAGCGTCAGTTTTTAATGGGCAGAGCGTCCCATAGACCTTCATAGACCTCCCATAGGGTTGATAATAGACGTCATGAGGTCTATGGGAGGCCTTGCCCGTTGAAAACTGACGCTCAAGGGGTACTCAGTGCGTAATAGGGTGACAGGAAGGGGCCCTGACCGATCGTTAATATGTGACGAGTTGGGAGTGAGAACGTGTTGAAATAGAAAGGAAGCAGCAGTTAGTCCAGCCATTGATTGTTGCAAAGGGTTCTCTGGCGTTTGGCTTTGTTTGGTTTTAAATAATGGTACTAGAGCAGAAGAACTGCTTGGCCTCAACTTGAGTCAAATATTGGTTTATACCACAACATTCAGATTAATGGTGGCCATGTTTTCCATCATGAGTCAGCTGCAATACCTCCTATGGGGATTCTGGGAACCTTTTCTGCTGATGGGGAGCTTAGGTAGTCGGTTGAACAATGTTGAAAATAATTCTCATGATCAACACGTCTCCATCCCCTACTTTAAATATATAACTTAAAAGAAAATGACACTCTACAATGCAGAAAGTAGCTGTATGCAATGTGTTCTTGAGTACATCACAGGTCTTGTGATTTTGCTTTTTTCCAATGCAGCTTTTTCCAACAGTTTGCATTCATGCAGAATGTATCCAATAAATACTTTATAAAACCCAGAAAAGCCACCTCTTCTGAACTTGTATTCAGTCCATACAGAGTGAAAAGATTGATAGCTAAATTGTGAAAATAATAAAGTAGAGTTTGTCAGGTTACAGAAAGGTGAGTTGCACCCATTACTCAAAAACCTGTCCTTCATCTGTAGTGGATTTATTTCTGTACGTCTGCTGAACATGGAGGCAACAAGGTGCATCTAAAGAGACCCTTTCTCCCTGAGTCTAGAGTTCTGACAATACAAGTTTTTCTACCAAACTCCACCAACAAGTAGCTGCACTTAAAATATAGTTCACATGTCACGGTTGACCAGTTGTCAACATCCAGAAAGAAAATTGATAAGGTACATCACTGACAACCTTTTTAAAAACAGTGTTGCAGTACATTCATTTTTAGATGTATTTTTTCTATAACATGATAGAACATAGCAAATTATGAAACCAAGATTTGATTAATTTAGATTAACTTTGATTTGGAAGGGCTCCCTTTGTTCGACAAATATTACTTGTTTGTTTGACAAATCCTCTTGGAAATCAGCTTTCACGTACTTGAATGAATCTGAACGCTCACCGCCACGTTTGATTTCAGGAGTTTCTTTTGCATTCATGCAGCCCCTTATTTCCAATTTCCACATTTGTGTGATAAGCAGGTGGCCCCCAATGTTGATTAATGTGATTTCATACACAGAGATACATCTGCGTGATGCTTAATATCTAGCTGATCCAAAAGATAATGGACGTTAATTGTCATTGTAACTGATGTTTACGGCATGAAATGTTCTCATTACCTATTCCCATCTAATTTACCACCAGAGAGAGAGGGTAACGCATACAAGCAAGCAATAGAAAATATAAGAAGAGCAAGCAAGAGAAAATATGATAAAAAAACATTAGATTAGAGATTATTATATTTACAGCATAATGGTAATCAGACAGTATAATGTAGATAATGAGTTACTTTGATATGCAGCTACATTACAAGTCTGTAATACAAGTCGGTATTTTAAATGTATGTTTAATATTAAATGAAAATAGTGTTTTTGAATGACAATGAACCAATGTGTTTGGCACAGAAAGGTAAACACTAAAGTTAGTACAACACTGATATAATGGTATCTGTGATCAGTTATACACCAACCCATGCACACGATGAGAAGCTCAAAAAGGCAAAAGAAAGTCCTGAAAAATGCACAAGGGTCGTATTATATTCAATAGAGAGGCGAAGTCCCTCCCCTTCCGGTGGACCTCCATGGGACCTTATTTCTAAAAAATAATGTATTGAAGTCAATGGAGAGAGAAAGATTATCTTTCAATCCCGTTTGAATTGTGCCACGAAATACACATATGATGTTTGTCAATTTAAAAGATAATTTTGCAAGTAAAAAAAATAAACTGTCGTAAAACTGTGAAGTAACTAGGGGTGTAACGGTTCACAGAAGTCACGGTTCGGTTCATACCTCGGGTTGGGGGTCACGCTACGGTACGGGTTCGGTACAACAAGAAAAAGCAAAAAAAAGTCCCAAATGCATAATTCCAGGTTTGTTGTTATTTATTTTGAACAGTAGTGCAAGTTTCAGTTTAAAAATAAGGAACTCTGACATTTTGAATAATTAACTGTATTAAACAGATAAAAACAAACCACAAACACTACACTCAGATGGCCATATTATCTATAATGGCTGATGTCAAACAAAAAGGTTTCATCAAGCTGTACAACTAAAAAGAATGTCTTAAAATATTACATCATAAATAATATGCCAAATGCTTCCGTTATTTATTTTGGTCCCTCTGCTTTCATGCCTATTGGCTTCTTAAAAACAGCGGGGATCAGCTGTTGAACTGCTGTTGTCTTTTGCCGGGCTCCGGCAAATCTGGGTGATGCCTTCTGATATGATTTAGCACGTTTGGCGTGTGTTACCATTAGCATACCGCACCACTGTAGAACAACGCCGACACACCGTCCTCGTCCGATCCACCACTCGCACACTTCATCGTTATTGTAGTCCACAGGGAACCCGAAATGTTCCCACACAGCTGATTTAAAAGAAGCAGGTGGGTTCTAGCTCCTGTGTGTTATCTGAAATCCCCAGACTAACTTTTCTTCTTCTCGTATTTAGTTCGTTTTGTTGTTGTTTCTTGTTGTTCTTCATTTGTTGTTTAAGGGCGGCTGGCAAACAGCTTTTAGGCGCAATACCGCCCCCTGGATTATACATAGTGTAGTGGATACTGCCCTGATTGACAGACTTTTTTCCCACTCGTAAAAAAAAAAGGCGTATTCGCCGTGTGACTGCATGTGCCGAACCGTGACGTCCGAACCGTGACGGTACGGGACGAATACGGATACCGTTACACCCCTAGAAGTAACACATTTGTTTGTGTGAAACGCTCAATGAACTACATCTCTGGTCTCGCAGAACAACACACGTCACCAAGATGGCCGTCACTACTGTCTCAACAAAACGATTCTATCACCACAATGAAACATGTCCAGAAGAATGTCATGCAAAGCTGCCTGCCTGCCTTCCTTTGATTCTCTCTGAACTGCCTGTTCTTTTTAATGTTTAATGTCAACCATTTGTGCAGATAGCACGAAGTAGAAAAGATTGGCGATCGGCGATGCTAGCGTTAGCATTTCTCCCCCGGGCTTAAATTGTGTATTATAGAATGATCACACCGGTGACAGTACTCTTCAAAGGGTTCACGAAATATGACTAATACTCTTACTGTTTAACATTTTGGGTTACTTAATGTTACTTCATATTAAGGCTAATAAAAATGACAAGGCTGTAATGCTAACTAACGTGCTAGCTACTAGCTAGGTAGCTAACTTGATCCAGCCACTCCTGGTCCTTTTCATCACATGGGAAGCGAAAGAACGAGCAAGACCCATTGCTGGTATGATAACAACCTGGTACTAAGCACACAGGCATCTTGTTAAAGTGATCTTATCTTAGCCAGCGCCATATAGATAGATTATATCTATATGGCGCTGATTTTAGCTATCTCTTAGTGGAGGAAAGCAATTGTGACATCACTTATGCGACTCTGGGATTTGTAGTCTTTCTAGTTGCATATTTTTCATAGTCTTATATTTCAACAGTTTTACCACAAACTGACTTTTTTGACATGGAAATTATTTTTTAAGATTGACAAACATCATATATGTAATTCATGGCACAATTCAAACGGGATCGTAAGATACGTTTTCTCTCTCCATTGACTTCAATACATTATTTTTCCAAAATAAGGTCCCATGGGTCGGAAGTAGATGGGCGTGACTTCGCCACTCTATATATTCAAACCTACAGTTTACAGTAATAAGGTAGTTCCTTAACAACATGCAGAGTGCTAGTAAACTACTGTAGATTATGAAACATGCTAACCGTCTTGGGTGCGAGTTGTTGAAGAGAGAACCTGATCAGCATTATGTAAAATTGTGAAACTTAAAGGCTTCAGGTAAAAAATCATTTTGAAAGGCTCCTTGCTTTGATCTGGTGGTTTTATAAGGCCTAATTAAACACACACGCCATATTTTCCTCCAAGGTTCATTTCAACAACTAATGGAGGACAATTTCTGAGCTGGTAATACAAGACCTTTTGTCCCGTTGAAGTGAGATCCTTGGGCAGAGCATAGAAAATGCTTCTCGTTGAGATGATAGAAGACCTGCGCAATGCCTCCCTATCCAGTATTCAATAGGAAAACAATAAACAAGCCGGGAGGGGAGACGGGGAGATTGATAGGCGTGCAGTTCTGATCACTCAACCGATAGAAGCTCACTTTACCGGTTCTGTGCTTTATGCACATTTGTGTTTATGAAATTGCAATCGATTGTTTCAATTACATGCGCGGTTAGACCAAGGCGTTGTCACAATTGATGTGCTACTCTGAGTCAACCTTTCAACCATTCAAGACGTAAGTGTGGTAGAAAACTTATTTTCAGACTATTTCTTTCTACTAGCATCAGACTTTGGTGGAAAATACACAGATACAAAAAAAGCTTTGTTCTGACTTTCACAGAGTTACACAGAAGCTTTGGGGTAGTGACAGTGAGAAAAAGATCACGAGTCAAAGAAGATGAAATTGGGTTTAGCTGTGGCCTAGATCTTTATCCATGACGGGGTAGGTTCAGTGATCTGAAAATACCTTGGAGTCAAACCACTATTTCTCCACATTGAAAAGAGACACCTAAGAGACAAAACATCTTAGTGCATGGTACATGAACAAACAGATCTTTAATACCAAATAAATAGATCGGAGCATTCATTCATTGAGATCAAAACCAGCATTTTTAGCTAAACCACGGTATGTTACTTCTTCTTTAAACCAATGAGATCATGGAAGCCACTTATTAATATTAAATGATATACAAAGAACAACAGATGTTCATACTTAATTCAAAGAAACTCTACAAAGTGATTCAGGAGTTTAACTTCTACTGGCCTGGCTGGGATGAGCAACACAAATAGACAGATGGCTTTTTTCGGCCGTGGATGAATAATATTTAGTGAAATATGTTGTATTATAAGTCCTTGATGAGTTTACTTCCTTGCATTTAAATTGCTCTCCAAAGACAGCATCGACAGTGCTAAACTGTACTGCTGCTTTATATGTGATTAATATAATTATTGCACCCTACAAAATGACCATTAAAGTGCATAAAAGAAGGCAAAGATATTGAGATGATGATTGTAACTGAGCTTACATTAATGCCTGATGCCATGGATAATTCCTTGAGTCTTATTATTTAGCTTCTTCTGTGTTTCCTATACTGTATGATCCTGTTCCATTTTCATCCATGTAATACACAGCCACCTTGATGTCAGACTTATTGCTTAATTATGTAAGAGCTACAGAGACCTTTGAGACTGAACCTGTAATTAAGGTAAATCAATTAAACTCTACAAGACTAGAAAACCCTGGTGCACCGGATGGTTCAATACACTGTGACGGTGGCCCTGTTGTCCTGTTTCTTTAATTTAATACACAGATAAAGACCTAAACAAACCCCATGAGTAAACAAATAAACACAAACTTGCTGCCAACTCTTTCCTCCTTTCCCACAACATATAACCCACCC
The DNA here is from genome assembly GCA_902827135.1 of Harpagifer antarcticus. NCBI lineage: Eukaryota > Metazoa > Chordata > Actinopteri > Perciformes > Harpagiferidae > Harpagifer > Harpagifer antarcticus. The sequence continues at coordinate 1,318,652 of CADEHL010001039.1, read as the reverse complement.
TCCTTCACCCAGTCTTTTAATGTGTACTGAGGTAGCGCTAAGGTGTTGCTGGAAATGTCATTGACTGTGCGCAAATCCCTGGCCCTTAATCCCCATAATTCCGGCATATTGTATTGTCATTAACCACTCACTGGCTGGTAAATACTAATCCTTTCACCTTTCACTCTGCAGTCCATGGATAATTGCTGTATCCACTTCTCAGAAGTGTTCCCATGGGGAGGAATGAGCAGTACTCAGGAAACAGGCGCAGTTGAGCTTGACACCTTAATATGGAGCTACAGTATACTGAAGCTCAATTGGCAGTGGAAGGAAGGGCCTTGTGCAGGTCTGCCGTCGCTGACAGAGCAGACAGTGGCTAATTAGACCTTTGCAACCTCCCAGTGGTGCAACACTTTAATGTGTGGTCTTTGAGTCGAAGCTCCACTCTTCAGGGCTGCTCCCTGGTGGAGCCAGAGCTTAGTGGTCTGCTGTTTATTTATCAAAATGGAGGATACCTTGAAACTGGAGCTCTACCACTCTCCCAGTCGAGTGTCTTCTAAACCAAGTACTTTGTCATTTACATTATCCTTCATTAGATAATGTGACTGCAACTTAAATATCATTTACATTTATGTCAGGTCATACCCTCTTATTGACTATTGAAGTAAAGGAGGAGCATTTACTCAGAGACTCCATTTCCCGAAGGGCCTTCATGAACAATATAGGTTAATTAATTCTCATGAGACTTGTACCGGTCTATGATGACTATGTGATTTATGTAACGGCAGGATAAAAAAAGATTAGATATGAGCAGCACCAGCAACAGAAGCATCATTGGAAGCAACATCGACAATAATACTCTAATAATGATATATGTAGGATCATCTTATTTAGAATAAAGGCAGTTACACATCCCTCAGAGATGCTGAGGGTGCTACAACAACCCGCCACCCAGCATTTGGTGAGGGGTATTATGTATATTGGGTTTTTTCTTCTGTCATGTTACACCCCACCTCTCCCGGTCAGCTTGTAATCTATTGTTTTAATTATTGTGAGCAGTTCACGCTTTCCAGATCGGTTCCTATAATATTTTGTAATGTATCTTGTAGTAATTTGTCAGTATGCTTATTGATCTATTGTGGCAGGAAGCTTTGGACTGGATTCAGACAGCCTCTCTAGCGTGAACAAAATATAATTCAAATGCAGCTTTAACCCATCAGCAGCACTTCAAAAATTGTTCATGAGTGACGATAAGTAAAGTAGCCTATGTTCACTGGCTGGGCTGTCACAGTGTTTGGCAGACAAAACATCATATAGCGCTGTAGTCGAGATATTATTTACAATGTGCAACAAGATTATTAAAGTGGTTTGCACATAACTGCAATGCCATGATTTTATTGGCTAAATTACAATGGCATTGCATGCATAAATACAAAAATTGAATATTTGACAAGAGACATGATTTAACAGCCTCTTACAATTCAATACATTTCTTTCTGAATCCTGAAAACTGTATAAAAAATGTAGATGGATGGATAAAATGTAGATATCTATGATAATTTCCACTCATTTCCCACTGCTGTTTTTAATTAACACAAAAAAAGGAATAGGGAAAATCAAATGCCAAGAAGTTTCCTCTGCAGTCTGCATACAAGACTTTATTGGCATCAGTTCTTAAGCTTCTTTCTGCTTTTCCTTTCAGTTTCCAAACAAAAAAGGGAGATATGAATTTAACTCAACCATCATTTTAGGGAATTTCACTCGGATTTAATAAAGCTTATCTTTTGTGTGTATCAAGCACAACTAAGTAAGAACATCCAATGGAAATCTACTGTATTACAACTGTCATAGGTGGTCAACATTTTAATGTTAGTTCTCCACATACATGCTTTCATCTTATATTCTTCAACAGGGTGAAGGAACCAAACACACTGGTTCTCGAGCGCCACCATCATGTCACCAGCGTGTTTGGTTCCTTCTCTTGGTCTCAGGTCATTAGAACTCAACTCAGCATCAGTCAAAGATTAAAGGAAATCTGGAAGGATACATATAACTATGTGGCAGAAAAAACATTGATTTCTTCTGCTTTTCTCTCCTGTTAATCACCTTGTGACCTCTTAGATGTATCTCTTGACCCTTGTTGGAGTCTTAGTTCAAACTGAAGCCATACATCACTTCATTACAGGCAAACAGACCTACGGGGCACAACAATTTAATGAAATATACAAGGGGTTAATTATTAATTATTTCTCTCATCATATCTGCACTCACGATTTCACTTTTAAACCATTATATATAGCAGTGATATTTTCCCTATCCACTTCTAAAAACGAACAGTAACTCTATAATCGATTTAGAATTGCATTCCAACCCTCCATTAAGCAGATCACCATCAAACTGTAACCCCCACTGATGTGTGAAAGATGATTGGAAGAAAGTGCTTTTGATGTTTTCAGCTCCACGCAGATAACATTGCATGCGGTGATCAAGCGGATGGAGTGTGAGTGAGACTGACTCCTGTAACTCAATATATGCAAATGTCATCCAGGCAAGGTTCACTTGTAGCGATTATCCATGAACAAGATCTGTGATTAAGCCCGCACGCCGCAGTGTACATTGATTGAAAGTGCACGTTTCCCAACGACCCCTGTCTCACGCTATAGTTTTTTGACCTAATCAGTGACTACTTCAGGAAGCATAGTGGTTATTTTTCCACTGTGCTTGATGTTTCTTGTCATAATGACTCAAGCTTCGAATAGGTGCTTTGTATATCCGAATAAGAGCATGCCTTGTAATCATCAACATTTAAATATGGAGTAAATCCTGTAATAAATGCCATATTTCTATTCTTATGATCAAACTCACAACACCTTCCTGGTTCCATCATCATGTTATCTCATGAGATGTATCCTCAAGGTCTATTTAATCCTCTCCGGAAAATTGGTTTCATATCACTTAGGATATCAAGAAATTCCAGAGGGAAGAAAGTGTTAGAATTAGAGACTTGTTGGTATAAAACTGCACGTTTTTGTGTTACATTATCTGATAAACGACTGAAATAATTGAGTTCTTGTTGCAACATTTTAATTGAACTGAATCTGGTGTCGGCATGTGTCACAACGTGAGCTGCATATTAAAAACTGATTACAATGACGATTGTTTCTCTTCAAAGAGAGCAATATTTCTAAGATGTTGCTTCCTGTTAAAAAATATATTGATTTATATTTTCATGTGGTGGTCAAACCTGGTAGTGAAGCAATCTCACCTCGACGTGTTCCTTGACTCAAGTGTGACAAGAGGGACTTGCCCAACATGAAGCTGTGAGTGACATGCTGCTGGTTGGTGTGTGCTTCACTTCACACTCGTCTGCCCCCACGATGATGGACAGCGCACACACACATTCGTCTCCTCAGGGTGAGCTGTTTCAGGCGTAGGCCATAGAAAACATAAATGATCCACAGTGCCCGAGGAATACGTTACACTGTGTTCATTCATTTATGTTGTCTTCGCTATACCTCTGCTATTCCCTTTCTTCAAAAAATAAAAAGCGCTCTGTTATGAGCGGTCAGAAAAATCAACGAGCATCCACATTAATGATCAGATACCGCCGTTTATTTAAAGAAAAACTGACAAAATATTAAACTAAACTCTTAAGAAAAGATTCGAAGCCATACGGCGTATATCGTGCGGTTAATACATTGTTTGCCTTCCACTCATAATGAGCACCTGTCACCTGTTGTCTATTAAAGGGCCAAAACCACGCCTATGTGACGTCACCATAATAATACATCGATAGTCGGCATCAATAAAAACAATAATACATATAAATAATAAAACATCATATACGAAACATTCATAATATTATCATATGATAGAAATGCAAAAATGGCTTCAACAAGCTCATCTGCTAGCTCTCCGCTTTGCTGCACATTATTTTTAAATTCCTTATCAACCGAAAGGATAATCCCTCACTTACATCCACAAACACCATGGTGTGAGTTCAGCTAAGTTTAATAAACATGTTTCCATGATTTAGGGAAGCTAGTCTTCGTACCAAGCCAGAGTTAATGTAATCGTTCAAGACTCCAGCGGAGACATTAATGCAGCGGAGCGTTTGCACTTTGTAACATAATTAAAAGTTGTCCAGGGGTAGGGACTGCTGCAGGGTGCAATAACTCATAACTGCCAATGTGATAACATGAACGTCTGCGGATCACTGTATTGTGCACAAATGCATACACGTTTCAAATTAGTGAGACACTTTCTTTCACAGGTTGTCTGAATGTGTGTATGTGCGTGTCAGAGGGTTTAAACACACACACGCAAGCAATTACAAACACACAAACATTAAAACACACATTGATGAATGCAGTCTTTAAGCTGCCATTCTGTGTGACCTGCCATGGATGGGTGCAGTGCTCTTTGAACTAATGTCAAACAGTCATAAGGATTACTGCAAATGCGTCAAACCTCAAGGTTTCTATCGCCACACAACATATATTCACCATCTTCATCCTTGTTTCAAAACAAGTGAAGAGCTGATGTCTATCTAACATTCAAGTTCAATCAATAAGGAACACATATAGTACAAAAACGCTGATACTCAGGGATTGCATGATCTGCAAACACCTGCGCTTTCATGATATCCATTTTATGTTGCTGCAGATTTTTTAATGGGCCATTTATTTGGCAGACACAAGGTGGAAATGCATTCGAAACCATTTATATAGTTTTGAAGCCGCTAAGCTTGTCTGGGTTCGATGCTGCATAATGAATTTCTCATTGTTTGTGTTAGACAGGGTCGTTGAGGTTAATTGAGTCTTACTTCAAAATTCTGGCATGAAGCCACACGTGCAGTCCTTACTGTATATTAATTTTAATTAACATGAAAAAGGAGTCTGGAGCCAGCCTTGCCAAGCCTAATGATGGGAAAACGCAGTGTAAACAACAACAAAGGCTCGCCCTGTTCAACTGCCGCGCGATATTAGCCGACATAGCGTCTAATCGTGCAGTGGCTGTCACCGCTGCTCCCTTTCCGTCGCTGATAGATCGGCTACTCGAGCGAACCGAGTGGAGGGTGAAGATAACCTCCGAAACAAAGCCTTATGGGTATTGGCTGCTGGAGTATTTGCGAGGCATGTCATGATACCGGCCTCTCACTCCGCCTCACTTTGAAGCACTGAAATAACTCTCTGGAGATGGTAAACATACTTTAAGGATGCTTCACTGATGGCCTTCCCATAGTTCTAAAATAAAAACACATAATTATGTCTTTACACAGATTCATATTGTGAAATCTTCCAGACACTTTGCATCATGAAGTAAATCTGCATAAACACACAGCTTTGTTCAGTAAAAGAAAAGAAACAAACCAGTGGCGAAGACATCAGGGTTTTATGCAATTTTAATCTTGACAAGTGTTTCAGTAATCCTTCACTCTTGCTCAGTATATTTGAAACGGTAGGCTGGAAAATGTTATTCAAAGTCCCTACGGCTCAAGCATACTAACTTTGAGGACTGGCAGCTTTTCTTTGTCTGATGTGATAGTGAAGAAAATACATAGAGTGTTGGTCGACAACAAAAGATGCTATGCATTAATCAAGAAAATAATCAGGCCATTTCCCAACAATGTAAATATTTGTTTGTGGCGTAGATATAGTATGTCCATCTCCGTCTCGGTCCATGCACTACGCATTTCAGTGGTTTTGTGTTAGAAAAGAAAGCAACCAATCAGATCTTGTTCTGGGTCTCTGGGTAGAATATCCTTCAACCAAGGTATTCTACATCCTTGATAGAATGCCCTGGCCGTTGCACTGAATGAGAGCGTATGTTTGGACTGACAGTTTGATCAACCAATCATATATTGATTTGTAGCCAATGGGCGTGTTCTTTCAGAGTTCCCCTCGGTTCCAGGTACTCTAGAAGGCCCGCTAGTTAACTGGCTCGAGACAGAGGATCTAGATGAATGCGACGAAGCAATTCATGCCGTTTTATTGTTTTTAACGTTGAAATGACAAGTGCAACAGGTGAAGATGAAGTTGTTGCGGAATTGTTGTGAGTAGGGGGGGGGGGGGCGGCGGGGTGTGATTGGTGTGTCTACAGAAGGTCCAGTTGTGATAGACACGGTTCGCCACTGCAAATTAGGTATGTAGGTATGTATGGATATGTGATCGGGTTTTTTATTTTTTTATTTTGTAAATGAAACAAAGAGATATTTCAGCTCCTGTTTATTTTGTACTTTACACTGGAGCAGTCAAAATAAGTAAATTGAAGACTGGTTGAATTTAATACAAATATACTGGCAGCTCAACATGCTCAATTCATTACACTTGTGTAAATTGTCTTCCAACACAGTTCTGAGTAAATAAATCTGTTTTGCATTTTAAAAGAAAGATAAGATATATTTTTCTCTGACTAAACAAAGCAGTTTGCTGTGACTTCACTTAAGCACAGTTATCTGTCAGAAAGAAAATACACATCGGGAGACATACTGCAAGAGATGTGGAACTTGCTTTTTAAATATACAAATAAAAACACATCATTTTAATATAGGTTTGTGTTTACACACGTCTTGAATACATGAATTTAAGATTTTGTAATACTTCATGGGGTCCTTTTTTTGCGACTTTGTCGTTTTATCTTTGGCCAGAGAACGACAGTGTAGACACACAGGAGGACATTCATCCCTGGAAATCTAACCCAGGATTTCATGTGCACCTTGCAGTAAACCACTATACTACAGGGACACCTTGCTTTCCTAACATTTGATCAGTGTATTTTTAAAATCGAGCACATGCTAATATCATGTTTAACTTCCGGCAGTGGCTCAGTCAGTAGGGGCTTGGACTGTGAGCCGTAGGGTCGCCGGTTCAAGTCCCCGACCAGACCTCAAAATGGAATGTGGACTGCTACTTGGAGAGGTCCTAGTTCACCTCCTGCCCTGCCGTGGTGCCCTTGAGCAAGGCACCGGACAACCCCCTTCCCCCCTCACTCCCATTGCTCCCCGGGCGCTGTACAATAGCTGCCCACTGCTCCTAGTACTAGACTCCTGGTACTAGGATGGGTTAAACGCAGAGAACACATTTCACTGTGTGTGCTCAGCAAGTGTTTGTTTGTAGCCTTTATTTAACCAGGTGAAAGCCCCTTGAGATCAAAAGATCACATAAAAACAACAGAACAACAATAAGGATGACATACAACATAATGTACAGGGTACAGTTTACAAACTCTATTTACAGTGACAGGTACCATGAGTATCAGTGTCACCTAGCCGAGTTTTAAAATGATGCAGGGGAACCAAAGTGCTCAGTTTTAAACATGTTTGCAGACTGTTCCAATTTAGTGGAGCTGCACAACTAAAAGCTTTCTTCCCTAAAACAGTCACATTTAATAAAACAACATCATGAGATCTCAGGCAATACGTACTTTCAATTTGTCGAGAGATCAGAGAGCAGATATAAAAAGATAGTTTACCCAACATGGCTTTATAGATGAACATGTACCAATGACTGAGCCTCCGTACAGTTAGTGAAGGCAGCCCTTGCATACAGGGTACAGTGATGCGTAAGTGCTTTACAGTTAGTAACAAATCTCAGGGCACTGTGATAGGCGGCATCTAACTTTTCCAGGCAATGGGCAGGTGCATTCATATAGATCAAATCACCATAGTCACAGTGACTAGCCTTTTCCTGGCTTCAAATGAGAAACAGGACTTGTTTCTGAAAAAGAAACCTAGTCTAACCCTCAGCTTTTTAAGCAGATTAATGACCTGAAGTTTAAAAGTAAGACAATCATCAAGCCAGATACCTAGGTATTTATAACAGGTAACCACTTCTAGTAGGCTACTTGTCCTTGCATAGTAACAATATCCAAAGCAGTGTCTGTAGTCTTTTTAGCTTCAGAAAATAGCATTACCTTGGTTTTATCAACATTTAAAAGAAGCTTTAGCTCAGCGAGCTGAGTCTGAATAATGTTAAAAACAGCCTGTAATTTAACACCAGCCTCCTTAATGGAGGGACCTGCACAGTACATCACGGTGTCGTCTGCATAAAAATGTAAAGTAGCTTCATCCACATTTTCACCTAAACTGTTGATGTAGATGGAGAATAAAAGTGGACCTAAAACAGAACCTTGAGGAACACCATTAGTAATGTTTAACCACTCAGAAGACAGCCCATCAAAGTGAACACATTGGGACCTTTCAGAGAGGTAGTTCACAAACCACCCCACTGCATGGCTGGACATGCCAATACTGAGTAGCCTCTGCTTTAAGATGTGATGATCGACGGTATCAAACGCTTTGGAAAGGTCAATAAATAGAGCTGCACAACTCTGCTTATTATCTAAAATACTCGTGATGTCATTCACCACTTTCATTGTCGCAGTGATGGTGCTATGTTGCTTTCTGAAGCCTGACTTATGTTTAGACAGGATATCATTTTTACATAAAAACTCCTTTACCTGTTCACTCACTAACCATTCAAGAACCTTAGCCAGAACTGACAATTTTGAGATGGGCCTCTAGTTATTTAAAATAGTTACCTCCCCTCCTTTTAGCAAAGGCAGGACATAAGCTGACTTCCATACTTTTGGAATTGCATTTGTGCTGAGGGAGAGGTTAAAAAGAGTAGTGAGAAGAAGAGCAATAACATCTGCAGCTATCTTTAAAAAGAAAGGTTCTACGTTGTCCGGGCCAGCCGGTTTCTTAGGATCTAACTTGGTTAAGGCTTCATGAACAACATTGACAGTAAAAGGAGTAAAACTGAAAGGGTTTTCCAGACCACATTGTTCAGAGTCACGGATTGGGGTGTTCACAGCAGCAGAGTTAGTCACAGAATCAAACATAGAACCGCAGGACACAAAATGCTTATTACAGCAATTTAGCATAGTGGCCCTGTCCGATATATAGTGCCAGATGCTGTGTAAGGCACGGAGGTAGCTCATTACGGATCTCACCGGTGGATATCGATTTTATGGCTTTCCAACATTTCCTAGGATTATTTAGGTTTTCTGTGGTAGTACTTTGACTTTGTACTTTTGACATTTGAAGTGAAGCTATTCCTTAGCTGCCTAAAACGCAGCCATTCTACCTCTGAGCCTGATTGCCAAGCCTTTGCCCAGGCCTTGTTTCTCTCATGCAGGAGACTCGACAGTTCAGCAGAAAACCAAGGATTGTCTCGTCCCTTCACTCTAAATGTACGCAGGGGTGCATGTCTATCAATGATCTCCATAAAACTAAGATAAAAATAAGACCATGCAGTTTCTACATCAGCACACAGATCGATTTTTCCCCAATCAAACCATTTTGGTGTGAGCATTAAAGAGGGTTTCATCCCTCCCAATATTACTTCCCATGATGTTGGATATTTGAGATCAAAGACAATAGAAACAAAATAATCATGCCCTCAACCTAAGACATCAACATATCCAAAGCTTGACAATAACTATGCAAATGCTATAACCTCAGAATATGGCAAAAAACATGTCAGTGACAACATTGTGATGACGGCCTGGCTGTAGGTATAGACCTGTGTTACATACGGGGCACGCAGGGTCAAGTGTAATCACAGAGTTTTAGGTGAAATTGAATGAGTCGTTGATTTCGCACTATAGGTTCTTCAACAGAAGTGTTCAAGTGTGATTTTAATTCCCCAGTTCCCTCCTTGACCTTAGAGGTCTGCTTGAACGTCAAGGACCAGTCACTCACGAGCAGAGCGGCAAGATTGTGTTGCAGCGAGAGAATTGTTTTTTTATTTGACAGGCTCATACAAGCATCTTTGTAACCATGACATTCATCATGTTTTTTATAGAAACATCTGTTCACTTAATCTCCAAATATAGACGTGTTGACTTAAAGGTCATGAAAGTGTGGTTGGGTTTTTTATTTTTTTAATACATGGATACAATCTGCTCCACAGTTTTGAGCTATTTATTGAAGATAGATGACGGGGATGATAAAGATGATAACACTAATAAATCAATTGATAAATCAGGTTGGGTCAGGAATCTATTATTACTCTGTGCCTTTCTCATCTATAACCAGTGGCTGAACCCCGCCAGCAGTCATTTCCCATCTCACAGACTGTCTGGATGACTGATCAGGGTTGTGATTGTCTCCCCGCTCCCCAACACCAGCGCTACATACGTCAGCAGCAGCACATACATCTTGAGCAGTCTCTAACTCCAAGCCAGGGCAGTATAGAACCTGGGTAAACGTTACAATCAGCGCCAGAATTGGGCCAATTCCTCATAACCTTGTCTGCACGTGGCACCTTGCCTTGAATCATAAGAGCGTGAGGATGCACCAAGTGTTCAATCTGTCAGCAAAGCAGCTATATTGCCCCAGTACAGTTGAAGAGGGTAAATCGACATTTAATTATCTGTCTGCCCACAAAAGGCTGCATGGTTATCGTAGAACTGATGTAATGGAGGCGCCATAAACCCTGTCATGGCAGCAATATACAAACAGCAGCTGTATGACATTGCATCTTTTTGGGTAAGATATGTGCTCTGCCGGAAAGCGGACCTTTGAACCAAGCTCTTTGAATGTTTTAATGGGAAGACACACAGACATTGCAAAGAAAAACACACATATGCAATATTTATTCCCAAACATCAAGCTTTAACATTTTTTTTTTGATTCGTCATTATCTTTTCTTTAAAGAAATCGATGCAACTCCCTGGTAGTCTGAAAAGTTGACTGTGCCTTTTTGATGAATTAATCATCTTTTCTTTAACAAAGATAAAGCATCACAATCAAAAGGACTTTAAAAAAGAAACTTAATTTATAACCACACACTTAGACTTAGAAAGGAGTTCCTATTATTGAACCATTGTCGCCCGAAGATTCGATCTTCAGCATTATGTTCAGTCTGGTGACTGGACTTCTTTATGTTTCTCTTGAACAGAAAAGCTAAATCAATTGTGAGAACACTTCACATGATTCATTTTTGAGGCTCAATCGAAGTGCAGCAATTTTTTCACATAATTACGAACAATGAAACATTTTGGATTGCACATTTTCTCCAGCCAATCATAGGTGTATAAGCAAGCAGTGAAAGGCGCTGTAGGGAAATTGATTGTCCTCTTTCTCCTCTCTCACAATCTTCAAAAACTAAACAAAATGTGCTGATCAATGCTGTCAACTAAGTACACCTCTTGTCAATGTCTCCAGCTTCACAATGGAGACTTGATGTTTCTGGAGCCATTAGTTATGACCAACTTGTTAGACGAGGCATTGATCGCTGGGCGGTTGTAAATGCAACAGCAATCATTTGACAGGGGAAAAACAGAGCTGACAGTGTTGTCATATATAAATGTGTGACCTGCCTAGGAGGTGTCAACTTAAATGATTCTCATATTTACTGAATGTAGACTGGGATGAATTGTTAAATATTAAAACAGTGGTATTATGTTTTTATAATGGGCCTCAGGGTCCTACTGAGTCACTTTTTCACTCCTGTGTTACTTTTGGCTGACCTTGCAAAGGTATCCAATAAAGAAGAAAAATGGTTAAACCAAAATGCTTACATTGCTTTTAAATATAATTTATAAGCAAACATTTGGTTCGTGGTCCTTACACCAGATCTATAGTTTGATCCTTTTGTGGGGGCATAACCCGATTGTGAAGTGACCTAACTACTAAAAATAGGGCTATATATATATATATATTGGTGATCTGGCCATAAGACACGTATGGTGATACAGGGTATTCAATATTAGGTTACTATGAATATGGGGATTTTCTCAGCATCAACCAGCTACAACAGTAAAGTACTACTCAAACATGATTGCATTGGTGATAATGATAATATTGTATAACTACTATAACACCTCTACTGTGACATGTTTGCAGGGGCGGACTGGGACTCTGGACCACTTCGGTACCGCCGGCCCACCTCGGTACCGCAATTAAATACCGCTAGTAAATTGTCAATGGGGGGGGGGGCTAGTGACCTATCCGACCGGCCCACTTCAGTATTCGTCCCGAACGTCCGGATGGCCAGTCCGCCACTGCATCTTTGCTTCCTTTAATGTTCAAAAAGGTCTTTTTGAACATACTTCTGTGCTGCAGCACCTCTTTTCACCCTCTGTCTGAAACCAGAGACCAGTCTGCTCTGATTGGTTAGCTAGTGAGCCCTGTAGTGATTGGTCCACCGCTTACAGAAGTAACGACTATCAGGTACAATGTGTTGGGCCGCTAGCCAATAGAGAACCGCAGTGACGCGTCCTAAAACCCGGAACTAAGTTAGCATTTTTACCACGTCCGGTTCCTTCGACAAAAAGCAATGCAATTTCTCCATAGGATTTTGGAAAATAGCTCCAAATAAGGTCTGTGTTTGACACAAATTGAAGAGACGGATCACGTTTTGTTCTACGACATAAAATACATCAGCAGTGACCCCGCTCGTGATTTTTGAGGAGTTTACGTGCCGATTTGACGACTGGTTGTTAACATGTGGCTGAATAGGACTACAGAAGTTGTCCAGGCCGTTGTACGTCATTACACCGAACACGTAAAACACTCCCGCTAAGTTTGTTTGCCCTGTTCTGCTTGAAAGCAAGTAGCTGCCTCCTGCAAACTGTTAAAACAAACGCTTCAACTTGTACCATTTAGAATCTGTATGTTTGAATATGGATCTTAAGTCGGCGTGACGTTGAAGCAGCGACCCTGCTGTAGTTCGTTTATAGCATAACGTTAGCATTTTGCTTCTGGCGACTAGATTTATGATTAGAAAATTATAAAAGTAGGGTAGACAAGTGGATATTATCCGGCTGAACAAAACGTGATCACAGACCTTATTTCGAGCTATTTTCCAAAATCCTATGGAGAAATTGCATTGCATTTTTGACGAAGGAACCGGAAGGAGTTTACTTCCGGGTTTTAGGACACTGGATTTTTTAGGACACCGTCACTGCGGTTCTCTATTGAAGCGTGAGTGTTACAGAAGTAAACAAAGGAGTCCAATGGAGGCTTTTAGTGAGGAGTGTGTGGGAGAGAAACTTCCTCTGCAGCGAACTTTGGGATTTTAGCTTTTGCAGACCATTTACATGCACCAAAAAACAAAGAAAAAAGGAACACCCCAAAAAGAATAATTATTTTGGGTCAAATAAATGTCTGCACAGTATAACATAAATGACATAAATGTGAACACCAGCACTGATTTGGTCTCCTCTAAAGATCCTCCTACACCCCCTCATAGTGCCAAAGCACATTTCCACTATAGTTCTTGTAATAGCGGTAGACACTGTAACATATGGTACTTTTTACAATAACAAAGTGACACAGAAACAAAGATTTAACGCCAACTGCTGTAAACAACACAATCGGTTCGAATCCAGTTTGCTTCAACAGCTATTGCAAATGTGGAAATCTAAGTGAGATACTCCATCTTGTGCTTCCCGCTCCCTGTGTGTGTCACAGTGGGAACTCTGCTGCTCCGGGGTCTGCTCCCTCCAGTTATCAGCGCAGGTGATTGAGAGCACAGACCGCCATCTCTCTATAGAGGGCACCCACAGACCCACAATGTCTTGTTTGCTAGAGCTGTGTACATTTTGTATTTGAAAGAGCAGCAAGTCAATGAATCTCGATAATGCGAGAGCCGGGCCACATAACTCACGTTGATAGTCCTTACATTGTGCCAAGAGGCGATAAATCTGCTCTGGGAGACATGAATATGCAGTGGCAGTCAGTCTGGCTTGTTCTTGCTTGCATGCCCCCTGATGCACAGTTTATTCCTCTCCCCCATTCCAAACAGAAAAATAAAACCAATGAGCCACAGCACTATCTCATCAAGAGTTTTCTATTAAGCACAAAGAAATGTAGCAGCGCATTTTTCAGAATATGCTTAAAGACGACACATCATAAATGTAAAAAAAGGCATTTTGTAGTGCTGGTTTATTTGGGATATAAAATATCTACTGTTATTAACATTATTTGTGATGTCAAATAGGTTATATTTGATCAGAAAAAAATATATATATCTTTCTTTCTATAACAAAAATGAAATCTGAAATACATTTTTTAAAGTTATGACTCTGCAACTTTCATCTTTCTCAAGTTTCAGTTTTTTGCAAAATTCAGAGAAAGAAATGCAATCTGTACCATTAAGGGGTATTTCATTACTTTCAGCTGGGCTTTGCCTCCTCCACTGCAGTGGTGAGGGAGACATAAGCAGCACAACTCTATGCCAATGTAAATGCAACCTGCAGCTTATATTTGACGGCTCTTTGCAAAAGGTATGAAAAATGGAATGCAGATAGGCAGCAGGCAGTTACGGGGGTTTAATGTACTCATCGACACAGACTAAATGTCTCAAATAAGAGCGATAAAAACCCTGCTTTGTCAACGGCCCAATTCTCAGCTGACACTTATTTCCCTCATGCAAATAATTCATCCCATTCAGTGCTGCAGGCAGACGGGGGTTTCCTTCTTTCTAGCTTCAGGCAATGGGGGAAAAAATGCATTTCCCTATCTCAGTGCAGTAAATAAGAAAAAATAACTGCATTTCTAAGATTTCAGATCACAACAAATATATATCAAAATATATAATGTGAAATAAATAAATATTGCGTGTGTCTTTACAACGACTGGGAAAGTAGATACAAATACTTCTTGGACATAGTTGACAAGTATGCGTAACGACGCGTGCCTCTAGTGGCACCGAGGAAGGAGGGTCGTCAGACACACGCAGATGCACGGCTCCTGCACTGCTTTTCCATCCAGCACAAACTGGAAGATTTTTTTTTAAATGAACACTGTTTAACAAAGAGCCTTTTGAGCACATTTGGACGTTCTTCAATAACAAGCCTTGTGCCATCGCCGTGCGCAACTGGACAGGGTGTCGCGGAGCGGCTTTTCCACCTTCACAAAGTACCTCTGTGGTAAATGAACACTTTTCATAACTGGATTGCGGGACTGGAGTGATAAGCAGTAAGAAGATTTTGAATGTCTGAGGTTCGTTCATTTTCCTCAGCACTCATCGTGTGACGCTTTTCTCTGTTTGCCTTTCGGCGACAGAAGCAAAGTTCCGCAGGCGCAGTTCTTCTTCTCCTCCTCCACAGCGGTGCGGGAGTCCGGCTCGGCTGTTGCGGTGCTACTTGCCAGTAGACAGATAGCATCGGCGGTAGGAGGGGATACAGAGACTACTGCAGGCTAATTGTTGCAGCCTGTGTTCGCAGGTGTAATACTGATCCGCCTGTAAAGGACTGGGGGCTTCATCCTCACCGAGCCGCTCTCAGAGTTGTGAGTAACAGAAAGAAAAAACCTGAGAGAATGTTGCACCAAGTACAATGAGCGTAAATTTGTCGCAGACACCAAAATACATATATGCTCCGTCGAATTCATTTTTGATGAGCAATTCTGAGTCGTCTTTGGAATTTTAAAAAGTGGATCCCGCGACTTTACAACCATGCGAAATACTTGGCTGTCTCCCCGGAGTGCGATTTGGGAATACTGGACATTGCTGATTGCATGTCTCTTTTGGATTCACTACTCTAACGGGATGCCTCATGTTATTCGAATAGGTAAGTTATTCACATTTACATTTGCACATGTTGGCATTATAACATTGAAAGTTGCTCCTTATTCCGCGTATTTCAGTGCGGCTCCTCAGCCGCGCGTCCGCATCAGCAGCGGGTAGTTTTTGGAGTAAATGAGCAGTCTCTTCCAGTTACCGTTCGCCTCACTCGGGTCGTGTGTGGATTTTCATTTTACTCAAACAAGGGGCAGCAGTAAGCAACAAGAGAGCAGTGCATTATTGCAAACGATCGACTGTAACATTTATGATGCCTTCTACTCAGAGACCATGAGATGAAATATTATGGGTTAGTGTGACCTCTATGCACTCTGCTTTGTCTGTTCCATTTTCTGCAGCCAGCATGTTGAGTCACCAGCTAAATTCAGGCTCATTGCCATGCCTTCTGGGAGTGAGTTTTAACATTTAAGGACAAGTCTATTCAAGTAAAATATACATTATCAAATTACGAAGTAGGCCTACATGTAAAAGTTTCAAACAATATGAGAAATGATTCATTATGAGATATAAGATCTAATCTTAGTGTAGCCTAACTACTAAACAAAATGCACACACTATAGGACAACACATTGCACTGTCAAATCCTCCTCCTGATCTTCCACACATGTGAGACATAAAAAAGAAGCAGCAGGGTCTGTGCTGGCGTTTTCCAATCACTCACTGAGGAACAATGTGAGAATTGTCATTTGGAAGCTGGCGATGCAATGAAACATTGTACGCCGCCAAGAGACAGGAGCAGAATGAAGATCAATACGTTTTTTGTCACAAGGCAAATCGTTTTTGACATTTGGCAGAGTGCCATGCAGGACAATTACTCAAAATGCCATTGGCCCACATTAACATACCACTACAACAGCCGGGTACAGGCAGGGAGCGAGAGCATCTTAATAGCATGGAGCTTTATACCTTTGAGGTATAAACGCTGGGAAAAGTGGATGAATGTTAGTAAATTGCATATTCTATATTTCAGTTCTCTAACAGAGGTGAATGGCATTTCCAAACCAGGTGTCTCTGGTATGGCATGTCTGCAAATTACCAATGTGCCACTCAAATGTTGTAATGAAATTCCTGTCAATCTGGTCATTGAGCTACATTCTTTCAGATTTAAGTTTCAGACTTCAACAGGATGAATTATAGCAACATTTGACGGCTCTTAAACCTGGAGTGAATGCGGTCACATTTTTAGACATCCTAAAAAGAGAGATTCAAAAGCAGAATAACGTGTAAGACTGTAAAACAATGTTTAGTGCTGATATTTACCTGAGTGTCCCCGTGATTGACAGCTGCACTCTGAAGAGCCATGACTCCCCTGACATCGCTTTGTATGGACTTTGCTGATGTCTTAGAAATCACATAAATCCTTAAAGCTCTCGTTCTACTGATGTTCAGTGTTTGGTCAAAGGGACACATGTTATTCCCTTATTTCTTTCTACTTTACTGTGGCAGCATCTCAAATGAAGACCTGAAATAGACTTGACAGGCATTGTTTTTAAAAATGTCAAAGTGCTGAGACAAATTTACCTTGAAATATGCTACAGTCGCACTACTGCTATTTATAGAACCTATCATTGGTTGCGTAGCAGGAACAGTTTTCATTTTGTGTGTTCCCAAGATTGTATTTTGACAAGCCGAGAACAGGGACATGCAAGAGAGGGTTGCTGAATTTGCCTCATTTCCACAAAAAGAAGAACAATCAAAAGGCTCTTTGCTTCATGTGATTTTTTGAAGTAGAGTGTTTATGAACAACGGCCATGTGTATCTAATTTACAAAAAAAATAGGCATTTGTAAAATAACAACAAATATCTCATTTAAAAAATAACTGGCTTTACAAAATGTAACTTGAGGGTGTGCATAACACACAAAACGTGTGTGTATGCAGTCGTAGTATCTTCAGTGAGAGGTCGTCAGTATTCACAGTCTGTTGATTCTTGCAGGGATGAGCGCATTTTCGAGTGTGTGGTGGACCTTTTTGTCCTCTCTTTTTCTTGTTATTTGATACTTGGTGTGCACGTGTGTGTGCGCTCCTCTGTGTCACAACCACCCTGCTAAAACCCAACAGAGGGCTCTCTTATAGTCAGAGCACGGTGGCCAGCGCCGCTCCTCAGCACTGGTTACTAACACAAACAAAACAGTCTAAATCCTCAAGGTGGGCGGTGGTATTTCAGCGCTCTGTCTGTGCCGTGTCTGCTCTTGGTTAGGTGGCCTGTGCACTTCTCCAAGTACACCATCTGGGTAATGGTGGGCATCCAAGGTAGAGTTGTTGCCATTGATTTTAGTGCTTTAACAGTGCACTGCTCTAAGTTGCGGCCAGATGGTCACTCCATCTTGTTCTGCAGCTTCTATTGGTTGGAGGGAATAAAAGACTGCTCCTTCTGCATTCGTCCACTTACACGCTGTGCTACTCGCCAGTTTCTCTCCACCTGCCTTTGGTCATTCTTTCCTGCTCCTGACATGTTTTGCAACCTCTCATCTCATCGAGGAGGCATTTCAGTAGGTAATGCATGTTGTTACGTTAAAGCTGAAAGTGCTGGAGGAGGATCTTTTATTTCAGATAGAAGAAGCATGAGTCTGCAGATAATGCGTATGTCAACATGGAATAGGATGCAGTATGGAAATGACTTAAATGTTGCTTTTTGTGCCTTGTTCTGTAATCCTAGGGAGTGACATTTCTTCCGCACAAATCATTCAGCTCGCTGCACCCTCACTGCGGGGGGGGACCCAAGTTCCCATCAGCAAAAACACGTGGGTTTGCTATCCCGGCTCCAAAATGGTGGAATGAGCTCCCCATTGACATCAGGACAGCAGAAAGCTTACACACCTTCGGGCGCAGACTGAAAACTCATCTCTTTCGACTCCACTTCGAGCGATAGAATTACTAACAAAGCACTTATATACTAATAAAGGACTGGCTTATCTAAAGCCAGCTGAGTAGCACTTGAAATGTTTTTGCTCTATGAAACCTGATGTACTTATATGATTCTGTTTTTCTTCAAGGTTGTATTTTGTTGGTCGAACGCACTTATTTTAAGTCGCTTTGGATAAAAGCGTCAGCTAAATGCAATGTAATGTAATTCATTTCATACATGTATAACTTTCTCCTACATCAGATAGGGATTGCCCACTTTTAAAATCAGGTGCAAGTGTATTCATAGGGTGCGTGTACTGCATATAATATCCCTTTTGTTAAAGCACACACTAATGGCAGATTATTAAACATTGTTTCTCTCATCTATGGATGGAAGAAACAAATCCATCATTTGTTTTCTCTTCTCTCTCTCAGTGAGGTTATTCACTGCCTGACAGAGATTTATTATATAATCAATTACTTTATCTACCTAATACTTAAAGCACTTAATCAGTGCCAGTTAATCAATCTCCCCCATGATTTCATGTTGATTTAATTTCCTGAGCTACTCGCTGTGCCCCTTCAACACCTGGTCGCATGCATTATACATTTAGCCTCCCTAAAACGCTTTGGGCAGCCATGACTGCAGACCTCATTATTGTGTGTGAAACAGCCTGAACATTTAAATGTAAGCTGACAAATGTGCAGCACTTGAAGCTGTATGCAGTGTGACCACTCATAAGCTTCAGTGGGATGAATCGGGGTTTGTGGTCACCACTTGGGTTGAAGTCTGCAAACACAGAGCCACTTCAGAGGCTTGTCTTTATCCCAGCACCAGCAGCAGCAGCAGCAGAGAGACTGGGAAGTTTTCATGTGATTAACTCCACCAGCAAGCTACACTCTCCACTCGCCTGCTCTCTGAGATCCTCCTCGCCGGGGTCTGCGCACATGTCTCATCTGAAATGACTCAGACATATTTCAAGAGAGCGCGAAAAGCTGTAATGGTACTTTGCAATTCTACTTTTAACAGACCCAAAGGGCTGCTTGTGTTGAGAATCACCCACAGGAGGATGTCTCTTTTTGCAAAGCGAGGGAAGAGGAGGACATTAAAGAAAAGCAGTTTTTGGTGATAAAAAATAACAATGAAGAGTTATTGTATCACAAGTTGTATCAAATTAAGATGGCCATCAGTTGCTGAGCTTCGTAATGAATATTTCATTTTCATCTAAATGTAATCTCTCCCCAGACAGAGGGAGAAGCCTGCTGGTGGAGGCTTGGGGCTGGGGAGTTGTCGTTGTGAATATGAACAAAGGCTGGTAGAGGTCACAGAAGAATTGAATACAGGGAGAAGCGTCTTTGAAGTGTAATTCCATTATCTGTTAGCGAAAGCAGAGATTGAAGGGGGAAGAACACAACCGTTGTTTTACCTGCGCTTACACACTCCTCTTCATCCACTTGTATAAACATCGATGGATAAATGAACTGCAGAAGGCCTATTTTCTGCCTCTCCTGGTTTTCGGGCATCTGTATCACACACACACACACACACACACTTTGAAGCCATACTCCATCCACAACATTTTCCAAAACATATGTCTGGTCTCGCTGGACCTCTTGTACACAATCCAATTCCATTCTCTCTGTCAGCAGACTCGCGGCTCGTCATTAGCTTCAATCTCGCTGATGAGAAACGGCAGATGTTCGTTTTGTTGAGCAGAGGGCCCTTTTCTGAACGTGTTGTCTTCGGTACTTGCCTATGATCCTGCTTAGACGCAAATATGGGCTCCAGCCGTGCTATAGTCTCTCATTTCTGTAGCACAGAGCCTGCTTTTACGTCTGTAAAGCCAATCAACATGTTTTTCAACGCACCGTGTGAATACAATTCAACGTGTATTAAATAAACAGTGTTTTCACGTCTTGGACAAGGTGTAATCATAATCTGGAATGAGCTCATAATGTGTCTGATCACAAATACTAACAAGACTTAACTGTGTCAAGGAAGTGTAGGTACTTTGCTCCTTGTTCAGTCACACATAATAATGATCATCCAATAATCCCAAACACTCGAGGCTAATAGGCTGGATCTAGCAACCAGTACGATAATCCTGTGACACAGTAGGGCCCCAGCTAGCTAAGCCTAGCCGTTGCTAACACAGCAGATGGTGTTTTCATATCGTACGACGAAGTGGGTGCTCTGCAGCGAAAGGTCGGCTGCAAGCATATGCTTCTGATGAAATAAATAAGGTGCGGAGTTCCTTATGGCTATACATTTAATATTTTTTAGAATAATACATTCGAAAACCCCCTTGGTGTCATATAGATAATGGATATAGAAATAGATCATTTGCAGGCAATATCTTATTTTTTAAACAGTTTGAGGATGGAACAGGAGCTTGAACAGTGAATTTAACCCCTCCAAAAAAACATAGTTTGTGATTTTACAGTAACCAGTAACACTTTAAAGCCATGCAGATGATTTGGGTTCCATGGGTGGATGATAAAAACTAGTGATACAATCAGTATGAATACATTGTGTCTTTACCCTAGAAAAATGATTGAAATATCCAAGGGAAGACAAGGAAATAAAAAGAATCAAACATAAACAAAATTGGTTATTTCTTACAACTTCGTCTACACTTGTAACAGGATATCTTGAAATCCTATTTTAATATAAAATAATATGCATATTGAAAGGTACAACAATAAAACATGTTGTCAATGGTGTGAAGCAACCCTTTAAACTCAATGTGGAAACGTCGGTCAGAAACAACAGCCTGATTGATTTGGTCCACAATCTGCCTGAGTCCCCCTGCAGACCCTCAGGGACTCAATGTCATTACAGCAGGCCGTGTGCTTTTTGGATTTGACAGCCTTTTCAAATTCATGGCATGTCAATGTGGGCTATTTCCTTGTGAATGTTTCTGTACCAAGGCAATGAATCAAATTTCATGCTCTAGCCATTTGTCTTTATTATGTGCCCTTGTCCTTTCCATTTGACTCTGCCATCTCAGCCCTCCTCGAGGCTCTGCAGGAAAAGTCGACTAACATGAAAACATTTTTGAACAAAGCTTGATCACGGGGCATTTGGCTCTGAGGGTCATGCTAGCAATATAACAGTTATTTAGAATCATCTTGTCGGAGGTAATTTGGTGATCGGTTTTTACATTTCAGCACAGGGAGGCAATTTGTCTTTACTTTCCCAGACACACTGTAAATGTTGGCCACACACACACACACACACACACACACACACACACACACACACACACACACACACACACACACACACACACACACACACACACACACACACACACACACACACACACCACACACACACACACACACACACACACACACACACACACACACACACACACACACACACACACACCACACACACACACACACACACACCCACACACACACGCCTGGGCGCTCAAAGTACTGCAGCAAAAGAGACAGAAGGAGGGAGAGAGAGCGAGGGTGGTTACATAGATGAAGCTAGGGGTCTCTTATTTAGCTTGTTAATTAGCTTGAACCTTTTGATCCCAATTTTAAAACCCGCCACGTTGCAATGCTGGCGCCTTTTGTGTGTTGCCCCAAGCCAGATAAAACTAAGCTTTATTCCTGTGCCTTTCAAACACCATGGCCTTCACCGGAGGAGTATTAGCTTTGTTTTCCCTCCCCACGTTAGCGCTGTCCTTATCTATTCACAGACGTTCTGTGTAAACGTGGTCACCTCTGACGCCTCCGTTACATACTGTTACACACCTCCATTACAATAACAAGACCTTTTTCTTCTCGCTGCTTTAAAGCAATCAGGGATTGACAGTGGAGGTATCAGCCGCAATGCACAGGCTTAAATCCCATTTAACTTGGGCTAAGGACAATGAATGGAGGATGACACTGTTTCATTCTGCCCTTTTAATCAAGCTCTCATTGTTATAAATGTCAGGTCTTGGTTGTGTGATTCCCTTAAATTGCTGTTCCATGACTGTAGGGAGATGTGCATGAGTGTGTGTTTAGTAAGGAGCGGGAGAGAGAGCGAGAGAAAGTGTGAGTGTGCATGACAAGGGGATGTATAAGGGGAGCTGGCATAGAATCCCTGAAGCGTAGGGGTAGAGCAGGAGTTACTAATCAACTGTGAGAGAGAAGGCTGGAAAAGACTCACCCTCTATTTTCCCCCCAGAGAGAAAAAGAAGGAACAGATAAGACAAAACCTCTTCAGGCTAAAACCACTAAATAAATAGCCATCACCAAAAATATCAGGCAGGAAACAGAGATATTTCCTCCACATTCTACCTTTTTTTTTAACCTTCTCCTCGTCTCTTTTCATCCCGGCAGTAACAAATGCGACGGAAGAAAGTGCATGAGACTGGGAGGGTTACCTAGGCCCTGTGCTCACCCCTCCACTGATGAATAGCCAGGAGGTTGGAAGCCGATGTGAATTTAGTTAACACAGCCAATACCCAGAAGATTTTACTCAGCACTCGCACAGGAGACGATGGTCTCTCCTGTCTCAGCCAATGTTTTACCGGCTGCCGATCTACTGTCCAGGTCGTCCCCGGAGAGCACTGTGGTTAACCGCAAAATGTTCCCCCGTGACTCATTTGAAGACAGCTTGTCTGCATGTGACCGGCTTCAGATATATGGAACAAGACAGAGATTATCATTGACAGGGAGGAGAAGAAGAGACTGTGGGTAGCTCGAGGCTAGCCGTACAGTTTGTGGTAAATCCAATAGTGACGCTTGTATGAATAAGGGGTCCCTAATGTAAATCCAGAGTGTAGTAATATGAAAGTCCTGCAGGTTTCCACCCTTCCAGAGAAAATTAGACATGGCTGTCATAGTAACCACAGCTCAGGTAGTTTGCGAGGTAGAACGTGATTGGTGGAGATTATTAGCGTGTGATTAGTCTATCATCTAAGCAGCAGGGTTTTTTCTGTCGGATCAATTTTCTATCACTGAGAGTTAATGAAAAATTAGGCTTCTGATTGTTTTGTTCCTAGATCATGTTTTCCAGTCCCAAGTGCTCCCGTTTCTTCACTTCCAGCTTCAAATGTTCTTTTTCCTTCTTTTACTGATCAATTGGTTTTTTTTTGCATGTTAAATTTAAACATTTGAATCTTGTTTAATGAATACATTTTCTTCTCATAAGTGGGGAATTTAAAATAGATAATAATAATTAAACCATAAATAAGAATATCCATTTGTGATTTGTACAACATTTAAATGTGTCAGGCTTGTCTTTTTACCTACTTTTTGTTGATAGACATTCAGAAATTCAATCTGATGATATGCCTTTTTCCTATCCTCTTTAGTATTGACCCTGTTAAGCTGTTCAAAATTAGCAGGACAAAACTTCACATAAGCCTCTTCTTAACCTCGAGCTGTGGTTTTACTCTACCACAGAAATAAAGGACAATTAATTCCATGAAAGCTTATTTCTGAATAAAAGAAGGCAAACTCCAAGCTATGCTCCTAATCACTTTTCACCAAGAGGGAACATAATACCATGAAATATGTCTGAGCCTAAATGCTCTGCAATCAGCAAGTATTATCTGGATTAATGAAAAGGATCAATTGAAGTAATGCTGCAATAATAATATGCAAATGTGGAGACATCTGCTGTGCATTAGGCTGATTACTTGTATTGCTAAAGCAAACAATGTCCTTTTTGCTCATTTTAGGCAGAGATAACATGAATAATTAACATCAGTATAACATCGTCTTTACAAACACATTAACAATACAACGTACAGTATGTTTGAAATGTAGCATACTTAAAGGTAGGGTAGGTAAGAATGGAGAAACCAGCTCGAGTGCGCTAGAATTTCAAAGTACGCATCCGAAAATAATCTGCCCCTTCCTTCAGACTTCCTCACAGAGCCCCTCCTCCAACACACACGAACGTGCACATGACCAATGAGGGCACGAGATAAGTTTGTGCCCCGATGGGAGGCTGACAGGCAGGTAGGCCCGGCTCAGATGATTGGAAGTGCTTTTTACAGCGCCACGGCTTCCACTGACGAGATTTTTTTATATATTTATTGTCAAAGCACTTAATGTATTCATTGCTAACCGGATGTAAGTGTTTCTGAAGTGAATTACCTACCCGACCTTTAATGTAACTATTAATAAACTCTGAGGATACGTGGGTGAAAAAAACGTGAGCATAATCTCTTGTAATATAATTTAAATGTAATGTTAGGTCATAAAGAATGTGAAATAGAGCCTTTAGTATAAGTCATAAGAAGGGAAAAAAAGAGCTCTTACCACCATAACATGTCTAGACTTATAAATCTATTAAGAACATTAGAGTGTTGCCCAGTTTGGAAATGGCATTACTCCAAATGTCTTAAAAGGTCAATTACAAATGTCAAGTGGTAGCAAGGCTCCTAATGGTGGTGAACACACATGTATTACTATAACGAAGCCATTATATCACTGACTCGTTTTTACAGTACAGTATATTAAACTCATTAAAATGTACAGTACAAATATTATTTTGTTTAAATCAAATTTACGCAATTTATTTATTTTTCCTTTACACCAAGGGGCTTTTTGTTATCCTGATTAGTACTTAGAGACATTTATAACCATCAGAACATTGACCACATATTAAATAATTGGCATCACGCTGGCATCACAGAATGAATGCTCACTTAATGTCCGGCTCAGCCTCCCTCTGCACTGTTCACATATGGATCGGCTGTCTGCCAGAGGCGTAATTACTGCACACGTGGTTAGGAGCATTGTTATTGTAGAGTACTAAAATACACAACATCAAAACGAGTAATCTCTTATCTCGGCAATTTAATAAAAAGCCCTGAAATTATTATATTTGTAGTAATTCATTCAGTAAATTGCTACGGTGTCCTTCATATTATATATTGAATACTTATTTGTCACGACTCATCTTGCTACTGGAATTTATTTGATTGTTTAAAAACATGAAATGACGAATGTATAGAATATATGTAAGGCTGAAACAGCATGCTGATGAATTCATTTATCAATGGAGAGAAAATGTATCGTCACATGAGATTGTATTTATATTTCACATACATGTTCAAGCTAAAATACTTAATGTCCCCTTATTCCAACTTCTGTGTTGTGAGAAGATGCTGTGTTTCGGTTTCTTTAATTGGCTTCAGGAAATTGTATTTAAAATGCAAAAAATTCAAAAGGTGTATTACCATATCATATACACAACTATGGTGTATTATGTAATGAATGAAACACTGGTTGCAGGTTCCCCATTAATGTGTTGGCCATTTTTCTGACATATATCCCCAATAATTCATAAAGAAAATACACATTATCCCAAAAGAAAGCAATTATTTTACATGCAGTCCTCAAAAACAAAAAACTGTAAGTTTGATACATGAAACAGCCCAAATACTCAAAGTATTGTAGATGCGTATGTCCCTTGTACCAAGCATAGGGAACAATCTGATATTCAACCACACAAGAAAAGCGGATACTTTTAAAAATATGATCTCTTTTTCCACACCTCTATCATTGCTCGGAGGCCAAGGGACATTACGGAGGATTTGTCGGCTACATTTCCAGTATTTTATGGTTGTTTGCCCGATCCCAGACAGATACCTCATGTTCCTTATCAGTATTCTGTCTCGGTATTGGAGGACAGTATGACAGGATGAGCACGGTGTGTATCTATGTGTTTGTCTGAGTGGAGCCTATTAGAGTAGCGAGCCTCTCCAGCCACTGTCAAACTTGAAACAGAGGACAGGAGGAGGTGTTACCTCCAATTACGTGATGCAATGCGATGCACCATCATGCTGCCTCGCTGTCAGACTAATATCTCTTTATTCATTTGTTTTCGTTTCACATTCTACGTAAAGTAATCCCCCCTATTCCAGTACTTCTATCATTTTCTTGAAATAACCATTTATTAGAAGTCGTGTTCTTTTAAGAGGGTAAAAGATAAGCTTTGTTTGGGTTTCATCCACTTGCTCTTTTCTTACCAGACAGAGGATGCTTACATATGCTCATTGTGCTAATCCCTTGCCATGGTAAATGAGAACTCCCTTCTCTCACCTTTCTTGACCCATACCCCTTCTGTCTCCCCAACGCACTGTACTACAAGACTTACATTTCAATTTGCAAGCCCAATCCCGGGGATCTTAGGAGCTGCTGGATGGAAAGCAATTGGGGCTCATTCTATCTGTTCCCCCCATGTTTCCAATCTATTTATGATTATTTAAAAATATCAAATGGCTTGAGTGAACCGCTTGCTGAACCAATTTTCTCTTCTTTTGTCCCCTTTTCCCCCCCCCCACACATTTTATTGCACCCACCATCCACCTTCTGCTTCCCTGGTCATCCTTGAACCTTGATTTCAGAATCAGAGGTGGGGGGTTGGAATAACAGCACATTGAAATGAGCTGGTGATTGCCTTCCCCCCAGCATGGTGATGGAGGGCTTGAGTGAGCGCGCCCCTCAAGCCCCTCCTTGGTGGTTGATTAGCTGTGGAGCCCTGGAGCTCCGCATTGACACTGGCTCATCAGACCCTCCTCAGCCTGTCAGAGACCCCCTTGATTGCACCGAGCTTCATAATTGTCCCCCATTCTGCAGCAGTGTCCGACGTGGTGTCATGTCCTCTTTGCGTCAGTGAATGCACCACGTTGTATTCAACTTTTCCTGGTGCTACTCTGAATGTGGTTATAATAATGCATAATTGAATTGTATGGATGCAAGGTGGAACTGAACTGCTTCTTCTTCTCTCTGTGTGCCAGCACCATCATCATTTGAAAAGGGCCCAGTGTAATTCATTTGTTTTACTAAGGCAATTGAAGAAGAATTGCCAACGTGGCATTTATAATCAATTAGTTGGAAGACATGATTGAAAGTTAAAGCAGTGAGAACAGAGAACTCTGAGGGTTCAGGCCCCGGCTGTCGTTTTAAACGGCTTGTCAAATCCTGAACTGTCTTCATTATTTTTATGTCCTGGCATCAGCCTCAGTGGACACTTGCATTTCTTAAGGTTTCTTAAAGACTTGCGATCCCTCTGTGACACTGGCTGACAAGTCTAATGACCCTTTACTGGCCAAATATGGGTTAATACTCGCTGCAATAATGTGTGCAAGTCCTGCATAGTAGGGAGTAGAGATCTGATGGAATGGTCGCCCGAGCGAACCCCTCTCTGTAAGGGTATACTGTCTCGAGCAGAGCAGTTCTCATACCGTTTCGTAATGCCCTCGTGTTTATAAGTCTTTCACAGCACAAGAGAAAGTGTTTAGGACCCACGATAAATTGTTTAATTTCTTAAGCTATCTGAGATGTTGCCTTTCCTTCCAAAACGCTGTTGGGTGTGGACCGTGTCAGATTCTTGATGATTTGGACCCTTAGGTATCTTCAGGTACTCCCAACAAGTGACATCTTGATTCTATACTTCTAGGTAAGCCTGCTGATCATTGATGGAAATGCAGTCTTATTACTGGGTCATCAGCAAACCTGACATTGGAGTTGAGGCGGTTTCTGATCAAACAGTGGTACGTGGACAGGGAGGGCAGGCAAAGGCCAGGAACCAGGCACGGTTTCAAGGCTTTTATTGTCATGTGTGCATAGCTACAGTGTAGATATGTCAATGAACATCTTAAGTCACAGGCTTCTCCAACAGTGCAAAACAATAAAAAAGATCAAACTGTTAAAATAGTGCAAGTAATACAAATAAAATAGAATAGTGCAAGGAAAGTCTGATTGGAATATGATATATTAGAAACATAATGTGTAGGTTGCATACAAATGAATGGTGTGGAAGTTCTTATGGCCTGTGGAATGAACCAAGTGTGGCGTCCAAGGTCCAACGATATCCTGGTGCCTGGTATCTTTAGAATTCTTTGAACGTGTTCTTATGTAAACGCCTAGAATGATACATCACCCATCTTGTCTCAGTATTGGGGATGATTTGTGCCTCTGGTGAAAGGCTCAGCAGGTCTGACATGTCAGCACATAACCGAGAGGCTTTTCACTCACCAGATATTTGAGATGACCCGCAGTCAGTCAGCTCAGCAGCTGCTTCTCAGTCAGCCAAGACAAATTAAATGACATCTCTGTGATGTTGTTGCTTCTCGAAGCCATAACGCATGTCCAAGCACCCACAGCACCTACGGGGGAAAACTCCAAATGTAAAAGAAGAGCTCTGTATTTTGTAGAATAACTTGCCCACTCTCTGTGATGTGTGCAATTGCATTTAACAACATGCCAGCTTTTATCTTGTTTTTAACCAGAAATGTGTTGAATGCAGCCACAAGGTTTATCATGTCTGGACCTTTTACTCACCAAATAGGCCTTTTCCTGTTGTCAAGCTTAGGCTAAAAATCACTCACTAATGTTTGTGGTTGTCTTCTCCTTCTCGTATTTCTCATTATTTTTCCCTCCTGACAAAAGAAAATGGATGGTTTGAATGGCTCACTTTTGCACTGGCTTTTTCTCGCTCCTCTGGCTTTGTGTAATCTTCGATTTACAATGGAACATTAGTTTCATCCGACCATTACAGTTTCAGTGAGTTCACCTGCTCAATGTTTACTAGACTTCAGGCATAAAATATGACTTTTTCCTTGGTGTTGCTTTGATAGAGATTATAGTGTCACAGCTCTCGAATGAAATAGGACTCAGTGTCAGCCTTGTACAGGGTGGTAGACTTTACAGTGCCGAGGAGACTTGTATTGAAAATTAAATCCACCGTCATATTCAGCAAGCATTTACATAAGAAGTAGAAGGCTGTAGCAGATGAGTGGCTTGTCGTAAAATTACATATTTGTTCAGTCAAAAAATGAGTCAAGGTGTTCGCGGTGGTTACAAAGGGAAGCCTCAGAGAAAATATTGGCTTTGTAGAATCCCTGAAGAGTGCTGTAACCAGGTTAAAAATGACATGTTGGTTTATACCAGCTCTCGGTTTGTATCCGTCCAAGTGTGCAACAGAAAGATAATGAAGCTCCATTTTGTGATAGTGGTTTTGCACGAACATGACTATACATTTAAATATTAAATATTAGGGTCACGGCAATGATGCATGAGGGTCAATTCCATAGCTTTTAGTTGCCCCTTTCATCCATACCCATTTATGTGACACACATTAACATTGAGGCTGATATTTAATTGGCAGTGGAAGCATCTGATAACAACTTTGTGATCTGAGGATAGATCATTCTGATGACAATCTTTCGACAACAGAAACAGTGTTACCCTTGCTGCACAAACTCAGTATCACTTCTGCAGCCTCTGTTTTGGATCATCCTTAGGGTGTTGTCAGTCATACTGTGCCCATGCAGAAACAGACACATGTTTAAGGGGTTTCAGGCACAGTGAGGTTAATAGTTGGATGTTTAAGTGTGTTTGTACAACTGCTGATACAACTAAGCCTCTGTATATTCAGTTTGAAAGGTCGAGCAAACGGAGGGTAAACTTAAAGTTATGTGTTGACCAAAGGGAAAGAGGGAAACCTCCCACATACACAAATAAATCAAGCGATTGAAAAGCAGTTTTTACAGCACCATCACAACAACTGGGTTCAGCATGGTCTGGTCTGTTTTGTTGAATACAACAAAGAAAGATTGGGTATTTAAAATTGGATTCCATGTTTTAACAACTGGAGATTAATGAATAAACATCATTTTCTGATTCCACTCACTGATCCTTTAAGAGAATGGCTGTGCATCGTCCTGGAGTAGGTGCTTGTCTTACTTGTTACAGGTCTCTAAATATTGGACAGCGCGTCAAAGCTGCTATGAGTACTTGTTTTTCTAAGTTCTGTTTATTCCCTGAAAGGTCAGCAGTATGTGGACGATTTCTAAATGTCGAACAGTGCATATTCACATGTCACCAGAACAACGTACACCATGATGGATTGCAATATGAGAGCAGTATGCGAATGTATTTTGCCACCATGGAAACATCCACTGATGCATTGAAATGAACAGAATTCATATATATTATAAAAGCTGTTGTAACTGAGGTCCTTACATTGGTAACATTTTGGAAGTCTGATATGTTCATAGAAACTGCTGTAAGTAACGCATGTCACCTCTGGCTTGTATTTTAATCAAACAGTCACTAACATGGATGCTTCCATTCACATATACTCAACTTCATTAGACATCAGCAGAGCAGATGCAAAGAGAACATTTGGTTCATCTAGAAATGTTGTCTGACTGTTGATGAGCAATTGCACGTTGGCAGGAAAAGGGAAAATGCCATTTGGTCAGCTAAAAATCATCCATGTGGTTTTTGGTTTCTTTTATGGATCAAATGTAATTTCTGAACAATCAGGAATAAAGATAAAACTGAAAATGAAAAGCATGTTAAGAGGTGGCGATTAGATTGACACTATTTTGGATGTCTTACATTTTTGCCTAAACCAATTTATAGTTGTGAAAATATATATGAGACCCAGCTCTGATTCTTGAAACATTACTTTTTTCTGTACCTTCAGATCTACTAAGTTTTCAGCGTGGCAAAAAATGATAGGAGGTTTTTCAACTCCTGATGAAACAGGATGAAACATGACTTCTAAGTCCAATGTCCAGTCTCAGTACATTCCTTCTTCTTGAGCTAGATAATATGTAATACCTTGCAAAGCTTCACACCTTCTTACAGTAGTAATCTGTCACTGCTGGAGACAGATACACTCACCTCAGTTCAAAGCAAGGCATGTCATTTTGTTGACAAGCTGTGGCTGGGTGTCTGTTTTTCTGCTCTGCCTGGGAGGACATGTAATTCCTTATTCTCTCTCGGAGAAATCAGCATCGTACAGAGCGCCTGTCTGGGCTGTGCGTTCGGATCACTAAACTCAGCGTCTAGAAGTAGCTGAATATCAAAGGCTGAATAATGATACAGCTGATGAAATCTTTAGAGCACAAACAGTTTTTTGCACTGATATTACTGAGGCAGGTAAGGTGGGAGAGAGAGAGAGAGAGATTAAAGACAGGGTAGCCTGTGAGGGCTTCTTGTAACACAATTATGCTTCAATCAATCAATCAATGTTTATTTATAGCCCAATATCACAAATGTTACATTTGTCTCAGTGGACTTCACAGTTTGTACAGAATATCAGTATGACAATATGACACCCTCTGTCCTTAGACCCTCACATCATACAAGGAAACACTTCTGGAGAAAACCCACAGTTTAAAGGGAACATGGGAGAAACCTCAGGGAGAGCAACAGAGGAGGGATCCCTCTCCCAGGACGGACAGACGTGCAATAGATGCCGTGTGTAAATCAAAGAGATAATACATTTACAACATAGGTAGTCCAAATGTTTGGAAATGCATGTGTGTATAATAAGAAGATGAATCCACAAGGATGTCAACAATCCTGTGGGAGCCATCAAGGAAGTAGTATGATGAGAGATGCTTATTGTCAAGGCTTCTTACCTAAATGCAATGTGTATGCCTGTCCTACAATATTTGAATGCATATACTTCATAACCTATTTACAAAAGTTGATTCATTTGAAATGTGGCAGTTTGTGTGTGAGAGAGAGAGAGAGAGAGGAGAGAGGAGAGAGAAGAATTACTAACAAAGCACTTATAAAGGACTGGCTTATCTAAAGCCAGTTGAGTAGCACTTGAAATGTTTTTGCTCTATGAAACCTGATGTACTTATATGATTCTGTTTTCTTCAAGGTTGTATTTTGTTGGTCGAACGCACTTATTGTAAGTCGCTTTGGATAAAAGCGTCAGCTAAATGCAATGTAATGTAATTCATTTCATACATGTATAACTTTCTCCTACATCAGATAGGGATTGCCCACTTTTAAAATCAGGTGCAAGTGTATTCATAGGGTGCGTGTACTGCATATAATCCCTTTTGTTAAAGCACACACTAATGGCAGATTATTAAACATTGTTTCTCTCATCTATGGATGGAAGAAAAAATCCATCATTTGTTTTCTCTTCTCTCTCTCAGTGAGGTTATTCACTGCCTGACAGAGATTTATTATATAATCAATTACTTTATCTACCTAATACTTAAAGCACTTAATCAGTGCCAGTTAATCAATCTCCCCCATGATTTCATGTTGATTTAATTTCCTGAGCTACTCGCTGTGCCCCTTCAACACCTGGTCGCATGCATTATACATTTAGCCTCCCTAAACGCTTTGGGCAGCCATGACTGCATGACCTCATTATTGTGTGGGTGAAACAGCCTGAACATTTAATGTAAGCTGACAAATGTGCAGCCTTGAAGCTGTATGCAGTGTGACCACTCATAAGCTTCAGTGGGATGAATCGGGGTTTGTGGTCACCACTTGGGTTGAAGTTCTGCAAACACAGAGCCACTTCAGAGGCTTGTCTTTATCCCAGCACCAGCAGCAGCGCAGCAGAGAGACTGGAAGTTTCATGTGATTAACTCCACCAGCAAGCTACACTCTCCACTCGCCTGCTCTCTGAGATCCTCCTCGCCGGGGTCTGGCGCACATGTCTCATCTGAAATGACTCAGACATATTTCAAGAGAGCGCGAAAGCTGTAATGGTACTTGGCAATTCTACTTTTAACAGACCCAAAGGGCTGCTTGGGTTGAGAATCACCCACAGGAGGATGTCCTCTTTTTTGCAAAGCGAGGGAAGAGGAGGACATTAAAGAAAAGCAGTTTTGGTGATAAAAAAATAACAATGAAGAGTTATTGTATCACAAGTTGTATCAAATTAAGATGGCCATCAGTTGCTGAGCTTTCGTAATGAATAATTTCATTTTCATCTAAATGTAATCTCTCCCCAGACAGAGGGAGAAGCCTGCTGGTGGAGGCTTGGGGCTGGGGAGTTGTCGTTTGTGAATATGAACAAAGGCTGGTAGAGGTCACAGAAGAATTGAATACAGGGAGAAGCGTCTTGAAGTGTAATTCCATTATCTGTTAGCGGAAAGCAGAGATTGAAGGGGGGAAGAACACAACCGTTGTTTTACCTGCGCTTACACACTCCCTCTTCATCCACTTGTATAAACATCGATGGATAAAGGAACTGCAAGAAGGGCCTATTTTCTGCCTCTCCTGGTTTCGGGCATCTGTATCACACACACACACACACACACACTTTGAAGCCATACTCCATCCACAACATTTTCCAAACATATGTCTGGTCCTCGCTGGACCTCTTGTACACAATCCAATTCCATTCTCTCTGTCAGCAGACTCGCGGCTCGTCATTAGCTTCAATCTCGCTGATGAGAAACGGCAGATGTTCGTTTGTTGAGCAGAGGGCCCTTTTCTGAACGTGTTGTCTTCGGGTACTTGCCTATGATCCTGCTTAGACTGCAAATATGGGCTCCAGCCGTGCTATAGTCTCTCATTTCTGTAGCACAGAGCCTGTTTTTACGTCTGTAAAGCCAATCAACATGTTTTTTCAACGCACCGTGTGAATACAATTCAACGTGTATTAATATAAACAGTGTTTTCACGTCTTGGACAAGGTGTAATCATAATCTGGAATGAGCTCATAATGTGTCTGATCACAAATACTAACAAGACTTAACTGTGTCAAGGAAGGTGTAGGTACTTTGCTCCTTGTTCAGTCACACATAATAATGATCATCCAATAATCCCAAACACTCGAGGCTAATAGGCTGGATCTAGCAACCAGTACGATAATCCTGTGACACAGTAGGGCCCCAGCTAGCTAAGCCTAGCCGTTGCTAACACAGCAGATGGTGTTTTCATATCGTACGACGAAGTGGGTGCTCTGCAGCGAAAGGTCGGCTGCAAGCATATGCTTCTGATGAAATAAATAAGGGTGCGGAGTTCCTTATGGCTATACATTTAATATTTTTTAGAATAATACATTCGAAAAACCCCTTGGTGTCATATAGATAATGGATATAGAAATAGATCATTTGCAGGCAATATCTTATTTTTTAAACAGTTTGAGGATGGAACAGGAGCTTGAACAGTGAATTTAACCCCTCCAAAAAAACATAGTTTTGTGATTTTACAGTAACCAGTAACACTTTTAAAGCCATGCAGATGATTTGGGTTCCATGGGTGGATGATAAAAACTAGTGATACAATCAGTATGAATACATTGTGTCTTTACCCTAGAAAAATGATTGAAATATCCAAGGGAAGACAAGGAAA
Organism: Harpagifer antarcticus; assembly: GCA_902827135.1. Classification (NCBI taxonomy): domain Eukaryota; kingdom Metazoa; phylum Chordata; class Actinopteri; order Perciformes; family Harpagiferidae; genus Harpagifer; species Harpagifer antarcticus. The sequence continues at coordinate 1,284,190 of CADEHL010001039.1, read as the reverse complement.
TAAAAAGAATCAAACATAAACAAAAATTGGTTATTTCTTACAACTTCGTCTACACTTGTAACAGGATATCTTGAAATCCTATTTTAATATAAAATAATATGCATATTGAAAGGTACAACAATAAAACATGTTGTCAATGGTGTGAAGCAACCCTTTAACTCAATGTGGAAACGTCGGTCAGAAACAACAGCCTGATTGATTTGGTCACAATCTGCCTGAGTCCCCCTGCAGACCCTCAGGGACTCAATGTCATTACAGCAGGCCGTGTGCTTTTTGGATTTGACAGCCTTTTCAAATTCAGTGGCATGTCAATGTGGGCTATTTCCTTGTGAATGTTTCTGTACCAGGCAATGAATCAAATTTCATGCTCTAGCCATTTGTCTTTATTATGTGCCCTTGTCCTTTCCATTTGACTCTGCCATCTCAGCCCTCCTCGAGGCTCTGCAGGAAAAGTCGACTAACATGAAAACATTTTTGAACAAAGCTTGATCACGGGGCATTTGGCTCTGAGGGTCATGCTAGCAATATAACAGTTTATTTAGAATCATCTTGTCGGAGGTAATTTGGTGATCGGTTTTTACATTTCAGCACAGGGAGGCAATTTGTCTTTACTTTCCCAGACACACTGTAAATGTTGGCCACACACACACAACACACACACACCACACACACACACACACACACACACACACACCCACACACACCACACACACACACACCCAACACACACACACACACACACACACACAACACACACACCACACACACACACACACACCACACACACACACACAACACACACACACACACACACACACACACACACACACAACACACACACACACACACGACACACACATAACGCCTGGGCGCTCAAGTACTGCATCAAAAGAGACAGAAGGAGGGAGAGAGAGCGAGGGTGGTTACATAGATGAAGCTAGGGGTTCTCTTATTTAGCTTGTTAATTAGCTTGAACCTTTTGATCCAATTTTAAAACCCGCAACGTTGCAATGCTGGCGCCTTTTGTGTGTTGCCCCCACGCCAGATAAAACTAAGGCTTTATTCCTGTGCCTTTCAAACACCATGGCCTTCACCGGAGGAGTATTAGCTTTTGTTTTCCCTCCCCACGTTAGCGCTGTCCTTATCTATGCACAGGACGTCTGTGTAAACGTGGTCACCTCTGACGCCTCCGTTACATACTGTTACACACCTCCATTACAATAACAAGACCTTTTCTTCTCGCTGCTTTAAAGCAATCCGGGATTGACAGTGGAGGTATCAGCCGCAATGCACAGGCTTAATCCCATTTAACTTGGGCTAAGGACAATGAATGGAGGATGACACTGTTTCATTCTGCCCTTTTAATCAAGGCTCTCATTGTTATAAATGTCAGGTCTTGGTTGTGTGATTCCCTTAAATTGCTGTTCCATGACTGTAGGGAGATGTGCATGAGTGTGTGTTTAGTAAGGAGCGGGAGAGAGAGCGAGAGAAAGTGTGAGTGTGCATGACAAGGGGATGTATAAGGGGAGCTGGCATAGAATCCCTGAAGCGTAGGGGTAGAGCAGGAGTTACTAATCAACTGTGAGAGAGAAGGCTGGAAAAGACTCACCCTCTATTTTCCCCCAGAGAGAAAAGAAGGAACAGATAAGACAAAACCTCTTCAGGCTAAACCACTAAATAAATAGCCATCACCAAAAATATCAGGCAGGAAACAGAGATATTTCCTCCACATTCTACCTTTTTTTTTAACCTTCTCCTCGTCTCTTTTCATCCCGGCAGTAACAAATGCGACGGAAGAAAGTGCATGAGACTGGGAGGGTTACCTAGGCCCTGTGCTCACCCCTCCACTGATGAATAGCCAGGAGGTTGGAAGCCGATGTGAATTTAGTTAACACAGCCAATACCCAGAAGATTTTACTCAGCACTCGCCACAGGAGACGATGGTCTCTCCCTGTCTCAGCCAATGTTTTACCGGCTGCCGATCTACTGTCCAGGTCGTCCCCGGAGAGCACTGTGGGTTAACCGCAAAATGTTCCCCCGTGACTCATTTGAAGACAGCTTGTCTGCATTGTGACCGGCTTCAGATATATGGAACAAGACAGAGATTATCATTGACAGGGAGGAGAAGAAGAGACTGTGGGGTAGCTCGAGGCTAGCCGTACAGTTTGTGGTAAATCCAATAGTGACGCTTGTATGAATAAGGGGTCCCTAATGTAAATCCAGAGTGTAGTAATATGAAAGTCCTGCAGGTTTCCACCCTTCCAGAGAAAATTAGACATGGCTGTCATAGTAACCACAGCTCAGGTAGCTTGCGAGGTAGAACGTGATTGGTGGAGATTATTAGCGTGTGATTAGTCTATCATCTAAGCAGCAGGGTTTTTTCTGTCGGATCAATTTTCTATCACTGAGAGTTAATGAAAAATTAGGCTTCTGATTGTTTTGTTCCTAGATCATGTTTTCCAGTCCCAAGTGCTCCCGTTTCTTCACTTCCAGCTTCAAATGTTCTTTTTCCTTCTTTTACTGATCAATTGGATGAGTTTTTTTTTGCATGTTAAATTTAAACATTTGAATCTTGTTTAATGAATACATTTTCTTCTCATAAGTGGGGAATTTAAAATAGATAATAATAATTAAACCATAAATAAGAATATCAATTTGTGATTTATACAACATTTAAATGTGTCAGGCTTGTCTTTTTACCTACTTTTTGTTGATAGACATTCAGAAATTCAATCTGATGATATGCCTTTTTCCTATCCTCTTTAGTATTGACCCTGTTAAGCTGTTCAAAATTAGCAGGACAAAACTTCACATAAGCCTCTTCTTAACCTCGAGCTGTGGTTTTACTCTGCCACAGAAATAAAGGACAATTAATTCCATGAAAGCTTATTTCTGAATAAAAGAAGGCAAACTCCAAGCTATGCTCCTAATCACTTTTCACCAAGAGGGAACATAATACCATGAAATATGTCTGAGCCTAAATGCTCTGCAATCAGCAAGTATTATCTGGATTAATGAAAAGGATCAATTGAAGTAATGCTGCAATAATAATATGCAAATGTGGAGACATCTGCTGTGCATTAGGCTGATTACTTGTATTGCTAAAGCAAACAATGTCCTTTTTGCTCATTTTAGGCAGAGATAACATGAATAATTAACATCAGTATAACATCGTCTTTACAAACACATTAACAATACAACGTACAGTATGTTTGAAATGTAGCATACTTAAAGGTAGGGTAGGTAAGAATGGAGAAACCAGCTCGAGTGCGCTAGAATTTCAAAGTACGCATCCGAAAATAATCTGCCCCTTCCTTCAGACTTCCTCACAGAGCCCCTCCTCCAACACACACGAACGTGCACATGACCAATGAGGGCACGAGATAAGTTTGTGCCCCGATGGGAGGCTGACAGGCAGGTAGGCCCGGCTCAGATGATTGGAAGTGCTTTTTACAGCGCCACGGCTTCCACTGACGAGATTTTTTATATATTTATTGTCAAAGCACTTAATGTATTCATTGCTAACCGGATGTAAGTGTTTCTGAAGTGAATTACCTACCCGACCTTTAATGTAACTATTAATAAACTCTGAGGATACGTGGGTGAAAAAAACGTGAGCATAATCTCTTGTAATATAATTTAAATGTAATGTTAGGTCATAAAGAATGTGAAATAGAGCCTTTAGTATAAGTCATAAGAAGGGAAAAAAAGAGCTCTTACCACCATAACATGTCTAGACTTATAAATCTATTAAGAACATTTAGAGTGTTGCCCAGTTTGGAAATGGCATTACTCCAAATGTCTTAAAAGGTCAATTACAAATGTCAAGTGGTAGCAAGGCTCCTAATGGTGGCGAACACACATGTATTACTATAACGAAGCCATTATATCACTGACTCGTTTTTACAGTACAGTATATTAAACTCATTAAAATGTACAGTACAAATATTATTTTGTTTAAATCAAATTTACGCAATTTATTTATTTTTCCTTTACACCAAGGGGCTTTTTGTTATCCTGATTAGTACTTAGAGACATTTATAACCATCAGAACATTGACCACATATTAAATAATTGGCATCACGCTGGCATCACAGAATGAATGCTCACTTAATGTCCGGCTCAGCCTCCCTCTGCACTGTTCACATATGGATCGGCTGTCTGCCAGAGGCGTAATTACTGCACACGTGGTTAGGAGCATTGTTATTGTAGAGTACTAAAATACACAACATCAAAACGAGTAATCTCTTATCTCGGCAATTTAATAAAAAGCCCTGAAATTATTATATTTGTAGTAATTCATTCAGTAAATTGCTACGGTGTCCTTCATATTATATATTGAATACTTATTTGTCACGACTCATCTTGCTACTGGAATTTATTTGATTGTTTAAAAACATGAAATGACGAATGTATAGAATATATGTAAGGCTGAAACAGCATGCTGATGAATTCATTTATCAATGGAGAGAAAATGTATCGTCACATGAGATTGTATTTATATTTCACATACATGTTCAAGCTAAAATACTTAATGTCCCCTTATTCCAACTTCTGTGTTGTGAGAAGATGCTGTGTTTCGGTTTCTTTAATTGGCTTCAGGAAATTGTATTTAAAATGCAAAAAATTCAAAAGGTGTATTACCATATCATATACACAACTATGGTGTATTATGTAATGAATGAAACACTGGTTGCAGGTTCCTCATTAATGTGTTGGCCATTTTTCTGACATATATCCCCAATAATTCATAAAGAAAATACACATTATCCCAAAAGAAAGCAATTATTTTACATGCAGTCCTCAAAAACAAAAAACTGTAAGTTTGATACATGAAACAGCCCAAATACTCAAAGTATTGTAGATGCGTATGTCCCTTGTACCAAGCATAGGGAACAATCTGATATTCAACCACACAAGAAAAGCGGATACTTTTAAAAATATGATCTCTTTTTCCACACCTCTATCATTGCTCGGAGGCCAAGGGACATTACGGAGGATTTGTCGGCTACATTTCCAGTATTTTATGGTTGTTTGCCCGATCCCAGACAGATACCTCATGTTCCTTATCAGTATTCTGTCTCGGTATTGGAGGACAGTATGACAGGATGAGCACGGTGTGTATCTATGTGTTTGTCTGAGTGGAGCCTATTAGAGTAGCGAGCCTCTCCAGCCACTGTCAAACTTGAAACAGAGGACAGGAGGAGGTGTTACCTCCAATTACGTGATGCAATGCGATGCACCATCATGCTGCCTCGCTGTCAGACTAATATCTCTTTATTCATTTGTTTTCGTTTCACATTCTACGTAAAGTAATCCCCCCTATTCCAGTACTTCTATCATTTTCTTGAAATAACCATTTATTAGAAGTCGTGTTCTTTTAAGAGGGTAAAAGATAAGCTTTGTTTGGGTTTCATCCACTTGCTCTTTTCTTACCAGACAGAGGATGCTTACATATGCTCATTGTGCTAATCCCTTGCCATGGTAAATGAGAACTCCCTTCTCTCACCTTTCTTGACCCATACCCCTTCTGTCTCCCCAACGCACTGTACTACAAGACTTACATTTCAATTTGCAAGCCCAATCCCGGGGATCTTAGGAGCTGCTGGATGGAAAGCAATTGGGGCTCATTCTATCTGTTCCCCCCATGTTTCCAATCTATTTATGATTATTTAAAAATATCAAATGGCTTGAGTGAACCGCTTGCTGAACCAATTTTCTCTTCTTTTGTCCCCTTTTGTCCCCCCACACATTTTATTGCACCCACCATCCACCTTCTGCTTCCCTGGTCATCCTTGAACCTTGATTTCAGAATCAGAGGTGGGGGGTTGGAATAACAGCACATTGAAATGAGCTGGTGATTGCCTTCCCCCCAGCATGGTGATGGAGGGCTTGAGTGAGCGCGCCCCTCAAGCCCCTCCTTGGTGGTTGATTAGCTGTGGAGCCCTGGAGCTCCGCATTGACACTGGCTCATCAGACCCTCCTCAGCCTGTCAGAGACCCCCTTGATTGCACCGAGCTTCATAATTGTCCCCCATTCTGCAGCAGTGTCCGACGTGGTGTCATGTCCTCTTTGCGTCAGTGAATGCACCACGTTGTATTCAACTTTTCCTGGTGCTACTCTGAATGTGGTTATAATAATGCATAATTGAATTGTATGGATGCAAGGTGGAACTGAACTGCTTCTTCTTCTCTCTGTGTGCCAGCACCATCATCATTTGAAAAGGGCCCAGTGTAATTCATTTGTTTTACTAAGGCAATTGAAGAAGAATTGCCAACGTGGCATTTATAATCAATTAGTTGGAAGACATGATTGAAAGTTAAAGCAGTGAGAACAGAGAACTCTGAGGGTTCAGGCCCCGGCTGTCGTTTTAAACGGCTTGTCAAATCCTGAACTGTCTTCATTATTTTTATGTCCTGGCATCAGCCTCAGTGGACACTTGCATTTCTTAAGGTTTCTTAAAGACTTGCGATCCCTCTGTGACACTGGCTGACAAGTCTAATGACCCTTTACTGGCCAAATATGGGTTAATACTCGCTGCAATAATGTGTGCAAGTCCTGCATAGTAGGGAGTAGAGATCTGATGGAATGGTCGCCCGAGCGAACCCCTCTCTGTAAGGGTATACTGTCTCGAGCAGAGCAGTTCTCATACCGTTTCGTAATGCCCTCGTGTTTATAAGTCTTTCACAGCACAAGAGAAAGTGTTTAGGACCCACGATAAATTGTTTAATTTCTTAAGCTATCTGAGATGTTGCCTTTCCTTCCAAAACGCTGTTGGGTGTGGACCGTGTCAGATTCTTGATGATTTGGACCCTTAGGTATCTTCAGGTACTCCCAACAAGTGACATCTTGATTCTATACTTCTAGGTAAGCCTGCTGATCATTGATGGAAATGCAGTCTTATTACTGGGTCATCAGCAAACCTGACATTGGAGTTGAGGCGGTTTCTGATCAAACAGTGGTACGTGGACAGGGAGGGCAGGCAAAGGCCAGGAACCAGGCACGGTTTCAAGGCTTTTATTGTCATGTGTGCATAGCTACAGTGTAGATATGTCAATGAACATCTTAAGTCACAGGCTTCTCCAACAGTGCAACACAATAAAAAAGATCAAACTGTTAAAATAGTGCAAGTAATACAAATAAAATAGAATAGTGCAAGGAAAGTCTGATTGGAATATGATATATTAGAACATAATGTGTAGGTTGCATACACATGAATGGCTGTGGAAGTTCTTATGGCCTGTGGAATGAACCAAGTGTGGCGTCCAAGGTCCAACGATATCCTGGTGCCTGGTATCTTTAGAATTCTTTGAACGTGTTCTTATGTAAACGCCTAGAATGATACATCACCCATCTTGTCTCAGTATTGGGGATGATTTGTGCCTCTGGTGAAAGGCTCAGCAGGTCTGACATGTCAGCACATAACCGAGAGGCTTTTCACTCACCAGATATTTGAGATGACCCGCAGTCAGTCAGCTCAGCAGCTGCTTCTCAGTCAGCCAAGACAAATTAAATGACATCTCTGTGATGTTGTTGCTTCTCGAAGCCATAACGCATGTCCAAGCACCCACAGCACCTACGGGGGAAAACTCCAAATGTAAAAGAAGAGCTCTGTATTTTGTAGAATAACTTGCCCACTCTCTGTGATGTGTGCAATTGCATTTAACAACATGCCAGCTTTTATCTTGTTTTTAACCAGAAATGTGTTGAATGCAGCCACAAGGTTTATCATGTCTGGACCTTTTACTCACCAAATAGGCCTTTTCCTGTTGTCAAGCTTAGGCTAAAAATCACTCACTAATGTTTGTGGTTGTCTTCTCCTTCTCGTATTTCTCATTATTTTTCCCTCCTGACAAAAGAAAATGGATGGTTTGAATGGCTCACTTTTGCACTGGCTTTTTCTCGCTCCTCTGGCTTTGTGTAATCTTCGATTTACAATGGAACATTAGTTTCATCCGACCATTACAGTTTCAGTGAGTTCACCTGCTCAATGTTTACTAGACTTCAGGCATAAAATATGACTTTTTCCTTGGTGTTGCTTTGATAGAGATTATAGTGTCACAGCTCTCGAATGAAATAGGACTCAGTGTCAGCCTTGTACAGGGTGGTAGACTTTACAGTGCCGAGGAGACTTGTATTGAAAATTAAATCCACCGTCATATTCAGCAAGCATTTACATAAGAAGTAGAAGGCTGTAGCAGATGAGTGGCTTGTCGTAAAATTACATATTTGTTCAGTCAAAAAATGAGTCAAGGTGTTCGCGGTGGTTACAAAGGGAAGCCTCAGAGAAAATATTGGCTTTGTAGAATCCCTGAAGAGTGCTGTAACCAGGTTAAAAATGACATGTTGGTTTATACCAGCTCTCGGTTTGTATCCGTCCAAGTGTGCAACAGAAAGATAATGAAGCTCCATTTTGTGATAGTGGTTTTGCACGAACATGACTATACATTTAAATATTAAATATTAGGGTCACGGCAATGATGCATGAGGGTCAATTCCATAGCTTTTAGTTGCCCCTTTCATCCATACCCATTTATGTGACACACATTAACATTGAGGCTGATATTTAATTGGCAGTGGAAGCATCTGATAACAACTTTGTGATCTGAGGATAGATCATTCTGATGACAATCTTTCGACAACAGAAACAGTGTTACCCTTGCTGCACAAACTCAGTATCACTTCTGCAGCCTCTGTTTTGGATCATCCTTAGGGTGTTGTCAGTCATACTGTGCCCATGCAGAAACAGACACATGTTTAAGGGGTTTCAGGCACAGTGAGGTTAATAGTTGGATGTTTAAGTGTGTTTGTACAACTGCTGATACAACTAAGCCTCTGTATATTCAGTTTGAAAGGTCGAGCAAACGGAGGGTAAACTTAAAGTTATGTGTTGACCAAAGGGAAAGAGGGAAACCTCCCACATACACAAATAAATCAAGCGATTGAAAAGCAGTTTTTACAGCACCATCACAACAACTGGGTTCAGCATGGTCTGGTCTGTTTTGTTGAATACAACAAAGAAAGATTGGGTATTTAAAATTGGATTCCATGTTTTAACAACTGGAGATTAATGAATAAACATCATTTTCTGATTCCACTCACTGATCCTTTTAGAGAATGGCTGTGCATCGTCCTGGAGTAGGTGCTTGTCTTACTTGTTACAGGTCTCTAAATATTGGACAGCGCGTCAAAGCTGCTATGAGTACTTGTTTTTCTAAGTTCTGTTTATTCCCTGAAAGGTCAGCAGTATGTGGACGATTTCTAAATGTCGAACAGTGCATATTCACATGTCACCAGAACAACGTACACCATGATGGATTGCAATATGAGAGCAGTATGCGAATGTACTTTGCCACCATGGAAACATCCACTGATGCATTGAAATGAACAGAATTCATATATATTATAAAAGCTGTTGTAACTGAGGTCCTTACATTGGTAACATTTTGGAAGTCTGATATGTTCATAGAAACTGCTGTAAGTAACGCATGTCACCTCTGGCTTGTATTTTAATCAAACAGTCACTAACATGGATGCTTCCATTCACATATACTCAACTTCATTAGACATCAGCAGAGCAGATGCAAAGAGAACATTTGGTTCATCTAGAAATGTTGTCTGACTGTTGATGAGCAATTGCACGTTGGCAGGAAAAGGGAAAATGCCATTTGGTCAGCTAAAAATCATCCATGTGGTTTTTGGTTTCTTTTATGGATCAAATGTAATTTCTGAACAATCAGGAATAAAGATAAAACTGAAAATGAAAAGCATGTTAAGAGGTGGCGATTAGATTGACACTATTTTGGATGTCTTACATTTTTGCCTAAACCAATTTATAGTTGTGAAAATATATATGAGACCCAGCTCTGATTCTTGAAACATTACTTTTTTCTGTACCTTCAGATCTACTAAGTTTTCAGCGTGGCAAAAAATGATAGGAGGTTTTTCAACTCCTGATGAAACAGGATGAAACATGACTTCTAAGTCCAATGTCCAGTCTCAGTACATTCCTTCTTCTTGAGCTAGATAATATGTAATACCTTGCAAAGCTTCACACCTTCTTACAGTAGTAATCTGTCACTGCTGGAGACAGATACACTCACCTCAGTTCAAAGCAAGGCATGTCATTTTGTTGACAAGCTGTGGCTGGGTGTCTGTTTTTCTGCTCTGCCTGGGAGGACATGTAATTCCTTATTCTCTCTCGGAGAAATCAGCATCGTACAGAGCGCCTGTCTGGGCTGTGCGTTCGGATCACTAAACTCAGCGTCTAGAAGTAGCTGAATATCAAAGGCTGAATAATGATACAGCTGATGAAATCTTTAGAGCACAAACAGTTTTTTGCACTGATATTACTGAGGCAGGTAAGGTGGGAGAGAGAGAGAGAGAGATTAAAGACAGGGTAGCCTGTGAGGGCTTCTTGTAACACAATTATGCTTCAATCAATCAATCAATGTTTATTTATAGCCCAATATCACAAATGTTACATTTGTCTCAGTGGACTTCACAGTTTGTACAGAATATCAGTATGACAATATGACACCCTCTGTCCTTAGACCCTCACATCATACAAGGAAACACTTCTGGAGAAAACCCACAGTTTAAAGGGAACATGGGAGAAACCTCAGGGAGAGCAACAGAGGAGGGATCCCTCTCCCAGGACGGACAGACGTGCAATAGATGCCGTGTGTAAATCAAAGAGATAATACATTTGCAACATAGGTAGTCCAAATGTTTGGAAATGCATGTGTGTATAATAAGAAGATGAATCCACAAGGATTGTCAACAATCTGTGGGAGCCATCAAGGAAGTAGTATGATGAGAGATGCTTATTGTCAAGGCTTCTTACCTAAATGCAATGTGTATGCCTGTCCTACAATATTTGAATGCATATACTTCATAACCTATTTACAAAAGTTGATTCATTTGAAAATGTGGCAGTTTGTGTGTGAGAGAGAGAGAGAGAGAGAGAGCGAGAGCGAGAGATATTGAGAGAGATAGCGGAGATAGAGTCCTAGAGAGAGAGAGAGGAGAGAGGAGCGGAGAGGAGAGAGAGAGAGAGAGAGAGAGAGAGCAGAATTGTATTTGGCTTTAACACAATCAACATGAATTACAGATAAAACTATAGGCAGAAACAGTAAAACCTTTGGAAGAGCTTGGAGTTCAATCGTATACAAATTCAAAACGCCTATAAGTACAATGTGCACATTCAGGAAGGATGTGGGGTGAGGGGATGGCCCTGTACGATGAAGTCTACATTTAATCATTTAATAGTGCTTTAGATAAATGACTCCTTGTAGACATTTTTGGTGCAGTTTAAGTGCCTTCCTTCGGGAAGCTATTCCAAATGTAGGCACCTGGCTAACTGCCTTGCTCAAGGGCCCACTGACAGTTTTTTGTGAGTGAGACAAGAACTCCTTCTGGCTGCATCACTGGCAAATCCAAGTGTCTGACCTCATCTCCAAGCCATGATTGTGTGCCTGTGACGGGTGGCGCAGTGGTCTGTGCGTTTGATCATCAGATCAAGGGGGCGTTGGGGAACTCCAGTTCGAAACCCTGCGTCAAGCCGTTGTGTCCTTGGGCAAGACACTTCACCAGAATGTGCTCCTGTGGGTATTGTCCACAGTAGATGACCATTACATGTATGTATGATCTGTATGTGTAATGTGTATTTGTAAAGCGCTTTGAGAGTCATTGATAAAGCGCTATAATAAATATAAGGATTATTATTATTATTATTATGATGGCCTTGCCCCTTCCAATGCAAAAGTGCAATGTTGATGCACGCATAGCATTGCCTTTGCTAGTGTTTCCCAGACAACAGTTGAATTTGATAAACTCTCAGGAGCAACAACGGATGTAAGAATCAATAGGACTGCTTTTGGCAAGTGGACAGAGTGATTAACTTGTCCAGAGGCTTGAAATATGCGTGCTCACTTCAGGTCATGAAACAAAGAAAGATATAGAAGTCAGCATTGTGGCGACTGGTTATTAACTTGTAGTGAATCAACATCTTTTTAAAGCTGAGTCCTACTTTCCACTCCTTGCATCCTCTATCAGTTTGTTTATCCCCTGGTACGTTGTCATTTTACGCATATACAGCAGAGAGTAAACATCATCGATTGAACATATTTATTGTTGAAGCGTTGATACACTTTCCATTCCACCGAACACACACTTTTGAGAAATGACCTACAATTACATGTCTGCCAGCATGATGATGGGGTACATCCAAATGTTATCAACGCAGAGCTTGTTTAAATATTTGAGGGACGTGATATTGCTTTTGACTCTAGTTTGACTCTAATTAACAAAGTGGTATGCATTACAGTCCCTTTCATATCACCTCATGGTGGTCATGGTCTTTGACGGTTTTTAATTGTGTCAAACATTAACACGATCTACACGCAGTATCATCTCTTCTCTATCCTGATCCCTTTTTAATCACACACCATTTGTGTTTCCAGGCTATACTCATACATCTGGCAAGGATGGATGTAAGAAAAGTCCTCCATTATAAGAATTTCATTGGTTCTGTACTGGCAAATATCACAGCCTCATCTGACAGCATCACTACACACACTCTCACACCTCAGTGCTTCCTGGCCCAGCCTCTTTTATCATTTTCTTGTCAAGCGTAGCAGAGAGCCTAATGTGAGAGGGTGAGCGCAGTGTAAACAGTGGACACATTTTAAATGTATCTCTGCAATTGAGTAATTACCCGTCAGTGGGGGCTGCACAGGGCTTCTTACCAACACTGTGGTTCAACAGAATCAAAAGGAATCTTCAAATAAGGTATTACATTTTAATTACTAGCCTCTTTTGGCAGCTTAGTCTGATAAAGCATAAGTCAGTTTCAACATTGATGCTTTTTCCCTGTCTGTCGTCAAAGCATCTATTACGAATGGGTTTTAATGCACTTTAATGCATCCTCTCACACGTCATGTAACGATGCATTGTATGACATTCTGCCATATTAGCCCTGTCATATCTTTGTGTGCTAATGAATGCTTAGGACTGCTTAATGACATGTTTCAGTCACAACATCAGAAAAAAAAAACACTTCAACGTAATGAAGTACTAGCTGCATGACACAAAGCAAATATTCCTGTCTGGTTATTTGTTCCATCGACAATGTGCAAATTGATTCTCTAGAAATGTGATTATATATTTCACTATATGCTGTATGTTGTGGGTGGGATACAAATCAAACAATCACTGTACAAGCTGAGCCTTTATATCAAAACAGTTGGGATGTTTTTGTGAAAAATCAACCAGAATGATGAAATGATTTCAAAATAGGGTCTGAAATTAAACAATGGAGATAATAACCATGTGGTAGATTCTTATTACATGTCACTTGTTAGATGCTTTTATCCAAAGCGACTTACATACTCAATACTGTGGGCAATCCCCACAGGAGCAATTTGGGGTGAAGTGTCTCAGGGACACAACGACATGCTGACTGCAGTGGGGTTTGAACCTGTGACCACCTGACCCGAACACCTACGCTCTACCCACTGCGCCACACGCCCTCTTATCTTTTCATTGGGATGCACGTACTGGAAGCAAAAAATCACTCTGGTCTTCACAGTTTGTAGCGGCTGCTGCGCCGAAAATAGAATTATTAGATGTAATAGTATGTAGGGGAAAGAAAAGCAATGAATAAATAAGAGGTTATACAGTGATGCAATGCAAATTAGCCTTGGATTCAATTTGTCGATGGAATGGTAATGATAAGGCCAGAGACAGGCAGAAAATGCTATTTGATTTCCTCCACTCGCTTGCATCACACCATGCTAATTTCTGTTTCATGCTCTGCAAATGCAAGCCAAACTGCAATTTCTCTCCCACTCAACCCTGGCACAAATGACGTTGTTTGTAAGTATTTTTTTATTAATATATTCGGTTACTTCCAAAGCATTAACCTCAATCTCTGGTTATGGTAGTAATGGTAAGAGCGGAACAGCTGTTCGGTTATCTTTTAGTAGAACTACTTTCAGCCCGAGCGGCGGCTCACGTTTCGTTTTCATGATGTCTGCGTAGCCTTGTGGCTCTCTTCAAAGACCACAAAAAAAGTGTGAATAGGAAATTCACAGTGTAAATGGCCCTCCTAATGACTGTCAGCAGGACTACTCCTTGTATCTTTTATGAGCCAGGAAGAAAGGCGCGCATCATTATACAGTGCCCATCTGAAATCCACCAGCAGCGTGATGCTCGACAAAAAGAATCCCCTCCTGGCAAATCGGGCGTAATGGGACACATTAGCGTATCGTTAGCCTGTTAGCGTGCCTTAAGGTCAGAAACTGGCTGCCAAAAAAAAAGAAGCTGGCTCTAAAAGTGTGTTCTTTCATTTGTGAAAAGATAAAGCACGAGCAAAACATATATATTGAGATTTGGAATTCATTTGAATTTAATCAGGATTTAGCAGGGATAGAGATTAAAAATGTACTCATATTAATTGTTTCAACGTTTCTTAAACTAAGTACTGATCCTTTAGAGTAGTCCCTCATGTTTAAATGTAGGCGACATGGAGTAAATGTAATACTTATGCTCTTACTAAAAATACATCACACTGAATTAGCATTCGATATTAAGAAAATCAGTGCATGTCTGGTAATAATGTTAGGCCATCAAAAAAGGTTACTAGAGAATAAAAAGGAGGAATGTTTTAATGCTACATTCAAACTACTGTATGACTCTCGGGGGGGGGGGAAATGCTTCAGGTGTGCTTCATTTTAAATGTCACCAGTTAGAGCTCAGCAAATGTAAGTCTATTATGGACCATAAGAGGCTATTGAAGATGCACATTATACATCAATCAAAGCAAATCATTGATAGTCGCTAATCAAGACTTCAGTGTAGTTCCTAAAGGAATTCTCATTTATGCAATTTGCCTCCTAATAAGGTTATCATTTATCCTTATTCTGTAGGATATTACAGAGTAAAGTGCAGTAATTGGTATTGTAAGTGTGTATGTGGATCAGCTATAAATGGATTTATAGGAAGGTGTGTGGAAACCACAGCAACAGATGATGTAGAATTGTAGATTGTGATGGAGAAAGAGAAAGACAGAGGGTTATGGTACTATAAGATAAAGGTTAAAAAGGAGAAAGTGAAAACAAGTAATGAGGCTGGTGACTGTAGCAGTCACCTAATGTCGGTCACTCACTCCAGGGGGCTCTGTTGATAAGGCCAAACCAAAAATATGATCTAATTTGACTCACCTTCAAAATTAAATGCACTATCTGACGCATCATGCGCTGCTAAAACAAATGACCTGCTAGGTCTAGATGTAGCACAGAGTATAGATGCTTCGATTTCTAAGGGAATGATAAGTGACATTTCAGTGCAATCTCGTCAGGGGTGAAAGGTGGGATGGTGGGGAATTGTAAGGCTAACAAGTGCAGGGCTAGTCAGCAAATAATGGGAGAGTCATCTGTGAGAGATGACCATCAATTAAAGGCACTTAAGGCACTAATGATCAGCAAAGGGTTCCTAATGAGGATATGTGAAGGTGGGATCACATCTCTGGAAGTCAAGTGCAATGTTAAGATTCTAGCAGTATGCTAAAAGCCATGAATGCACACAGGCCAACTCATCACGCTATCAAGGTCATTAGACGCTGTAATCAACTTAGCTAGCACTATTTCAGGGAGAAACAAAGTTGCCTCTGCTTTAAAGCAGCGACGGGAAACCATGTGCCGTGGTACAGCAGGTGATTACGCTAATTAGTTCCTTCTGTCAGCTAGAAGGCATGATAATCAGTGAAATCGCCCTGTGTAGCGCTTGGTTGGAATGAAAACCTGCAGTCTCTGGACCATTCCCTGTCACACGGTTGCTTATCCCTGCCTTCAAATAGAGAATCAGAGACAATAAGCTCCGACAGTTGTCATCTACTGTGCAAAACACTGCCATACAATAAAACACAGGTATATTATTGTAAAAAATGTATATTATATATAATGCAAGACTATTCAAGCAACACATTTTGCATTAAAATTGTTTTCCCTATGCGATGTAGATTACTGCAGTGCACCATACGTTGTAAGCTTTCAAAAAAGCTTTCAAAATACTCACCATATTTCCATGTGACTCAGCCACAGAGGCCTTGTCAAAGCCGAATGGGAACTGTAGCATACAGTCTTTCATCTCTGTTAAAGCTCCAATAATCATTTTGTTTTGTATATGAAAGTGGCTGCTCAAGTGGTGGAACTCCAAAGTAGCATTTAGAGTTCCTCTTAGCTCGCCATTTTACTTTTACTGCCAGCGCATTTATTGTACAGTACACTGTTACTGCTCTCAGCAAAGCTGTTCCCTGCAGCCGGAAGTGGACTTCACAGTTTGTACAGAATATCAGTATGACAATACGACACCCTCTGTCCTTAGACCCTCACATCGTACAAGGAAAAACTTCCAGAGAAAACCCACAGTTTAAAGGGAAAAATGGGAGAAACCTCAGGGAGAGCAACAGAGGAGGGATCCCTCTCCCTGGACGGACACACGTGCAATAGATGCCGTGTGTAAATTGAAAAGATAATACATTTGCAACATAGGTAGTCCAAATGTTTGGAAATGCATGTGTGTATAATAGGAAGATGAATCCACGAGGATATCCATCCAGGACCTATGATCCAGGACCACAGCCACGACTCAAGATCCAGGGCTCGCGATCCAGGACACAGGACCGCAGGATCATCCATGACTCCGGATCCCGGTGTATATAGACACCAAAAAGAAAGAAATTTGGGGAAGCTGGGTTAATCGGAACATGGGAGTACACAGGTATAGACAGAGAGAAGGAAGAAGTAAGATGTCCCCCGACAAACTAAGCTTATATCAGCAAAACTAGGGGCTGAATCTAATCAGCGCTAACTATCAGCTTTATCAAAAAGGAAGGTCTTAAGCGTACTCTTAAAAACGGATAGGGTGTCTGCCGCCCGAACACAAACTGGAAGCTGATTCCACAAATGTGGAGCTTGATAAGAAAAGGCTCTGGCTCCCATTGTACTTTTAGAGACTCTAGGAACAACCAACAACCCTGCATTCTTGGAACGCAATGCCCTAGTAGGACAGTAGGGTATAATGAGTTATTTAAGGTAAGATGTCGCCTGCCCATTAAGGGCTTTGTAGGCGAGAAGAATCATTTTAATTTCTATCCTGTGTTGTATAGGGAGCCAGTGTAAGGCAGCCAGAACAGGAGTAATGTGGTCCCTTTTCCTAACTCTGGTTAGTACACGAGCTGCAGCATTTTGAATCAGCTGAAGCGACTTGACTGACTTCTTGGTACACCTTGATAATAAGGAGTTACAATAATCCAACCTTGAAGTAACAAATGCATGGACTAGTTTCTACCTATATTGCAAATGTATTATCTTTTCAATTTACACACGGCATCTATTGCACGTCTGTCCGTCCTGGGAGAGGGATTCCTCCTCTGTTGCTCTCCCTGAGGTTTCTCCCATTTTTCCCTTTAAACTGTGGGTTTTCTTCGGAAGTTTTTCCTTGTACGATGTGAGGGTCTAAGGACAGAGGGTGTCGTATTGTCATATTGATATTCTGTACACACTGTGAAGTCCACTGAGACAAATGTAACATTTGTGATATTGGGCTATATAAATAAACATTGATTGATTGATTGATAGTTTCTCTGCATCGGTTTGAGGCAAGATATGTCTGATTTTTGCAATGTTACGTAGATGGAAGTAGGCGGTCCTTGAAATTGATTTTATGTGGGTGTTAAAGGATAAATCCTGATCAAATATAACACCAAGATTCCTTACAGTCTCACTGGAGGCCAAATTAATGCCATCCATAGTATATCAATCAATCAATGTTTATTTATATAGCCCAATATCACAAATGTTACATTTGTCTCAGTGGACTTCACAGTTTGTACAAAATATCAGTATGACAATAAGACACCCTCTGTCCTTAGACCCTCACATCGTACAAGGAAAAACTTCCGAAGAAAACCCACAGTTTAAAGGGAAAAATGGGAGAAACCTCAGGGAGAGCAACAGAGGAGGGATCCCTCTCCCAGGACGGACAGTCGTGCAATAGATGCCGTGTGTAAATTGAAAAGATAATACATTTGCAACATAGGTAGTCCAAATGTTTGGAAATGCATGTGTGTGTAATAGGAAGATGGATCCACGAGGATATCCATCCAGGACCTATGATCCAGGACCACAGCCACGACTCAAGATCCAGGGCTCGTGATGCCGGACACAGGACCGCAGGATCATCCATGACTCCGGATCCCAGCGTATATAGACACCAAAAAGAAAGAAATTTGGGGAAGCTGGGTTAATCGGAACATGGGAGTACACAGGTATAGACAGAGAGAAGGAAGAAGTAAGATGTCCCCCGACAAACTAAGCCTATATCAGCAAAACTAGGGGCTGAATCTAATCAGCCCTAACTATAAGCTTTATCAAAAAGGAAGGTCTTAAGCGCACTCTTAAAAACGGATAGGGTGTCTGCCGCCCGAACACAAACTGGAAGCTGATTCCACAAATGTGGAGCTTGATAAGAAAAGGCTCTGGCTCCCATTGTACTTTTAGAGACTCTAGGAACAACCAACAACCCTGCATTCTTGGAACGCAATGCCCTAGTAGGACAGTAGGGTATAATGAGTTCTTTAAGGTAAGATGGCGCCTGCCCATTAAGGGCTTTGTAGGCGAGAAGAAGAATTTTAAATTCTATCCTGTGTTCTATAGGGAGCCAGTGTAAGGCAGCCAGAACAGGAGTAATGTGGTCCCTTTTCCTAACTCTGGTTAGGACACGAGCTGCAGCATTTTGAATTAGCTGAAGCGACTTGACTGACTTCTTGGTACACCCTGATAATAAAGAGTTACAATAATCCAGCCTTGAAGTAACAAATGCATGGACTAGTTTCTCTGCATCGTTTTGAGGCAAGATATGCCTGATTTTTGCAATGTTACGTAGATGGAAGTAGGCGGTCCTTGAAATTGATTTTATGTGGGCGTTAAAGGATAAATCCTGATCAAATATAACACCAAGATCATATATCTTTAGATAATTAGTTTTGTAGATTCTTTGGGCCGAGTACAATAACTTCAGTTTTGGTCGTGTTTAACATCAACAAGTTTAAGGTCATCCACGTTTTTAAGTCCTTGAGGCAGTCTTGAATTTTATTTAGATGATTAATTTCATCAGGCTTGATTGATAAATATAGTTGAGTATCATCCGCATAACAATGAAAGTTTACAGAATGATTCCTTATAATATTGCCTAACGGAAGCATATATAATGTGAACAAATAGGTCAGAGCACTGAGCCCTGTGGCACTCCATGGCTAACTTTGGTTTGCGTGGAAGATTCATCGCTAAGAGCGTTCAGATAGATAGGACCTAAACCAGCCTAGAGCAGTTCCCTGTATGCCAACTAAGTGCTCTAGTCTTTGCAATAATATATCATGGTCGATAGTATCAAATGCAGCACTGAGATCGAGCAAAACAAGAATAGAGACAAGTCCCTTGTCAGGGGCAATTAGAATGTCATTTGTGACTTTAACCAGAGCTGTCTCTGTGCTATGATGTGTTCTAAAGTCAGACTGAAAATCTTCAAATAAATCATTGTTTTTTAAGTAATCACACAGCTGTTTTGCGACCGCTTTCAAAATCATTTTTGAGAGGAACGGAAGATTAGAAATAGGTCTATAGTTGGCTAAAACCTCTGGATCGAGGTTGTGCTTTTTAAGCATTACAACAATTGTTCTGGTAAACCCACTGTTAGCTACCTGCTCAGGACCGAGCTGACACAGTGACCAGTGGATAAAGAAATCTGACAATTCAGGAAACTAAAGACTTGCATACTTTTTTCAGGGATTGACTCACTTTTACTTTAGCAGAGTAAATATTAGGAACAGATTTTTAAATATCTGGCATTAAATGATTGTTGTTTCAGCCGTCCAAATGCATGTTATTCATTCTTTTCGGACAAAAAAATGATTTGAAGAAGCTCAAATGTTGAGGTCTCACATCGCTAAATGAGCAGCGCCAACACAGTGAGCGCCGCTCTGTCTTGGCTTTTGTCTGGACAGGAAAGAGCATGATACCACTGACACGGCACAATCCCTCAGCACCTCGGGGTATTTGATTGTCTCCGTAGCAACCTGCTCGTTGATGACCCCCATTACCTGCCTGGCACACAGGTCAGGCACGTATTGCGTCAAATTAAATGTACTTCCTGACAATCTCACACACAAGGACATAGAACATGTGGAGAGGCATGAGGAGGGGTCCTCAACAACAAAGGATCTGTGCATACATGGGCTGATTCTATCATGAGCTGCACATACTTTACTAATGTCTTTGTGGAGATAAAGGATATTTTTTTTGTACTTAAGGGCATTGGAAGCAGTTCCCTTACTGAATTGCAAATGTCATTTTATTTTTTCACCTGGTCAGTATACCATGTAAACAGAAATTATTGAAACATGCAACATTTCTAATAATCAGATTTTTAGAAAACTTGACAGGTAATCAAAGGAATATCGCCACATGATTCTTGACAAAAAAAGGATGTAAACAGTGCATTTATAGATGCAATGGTGTGGTTCTCGGAGGAGCTTATGGCTAAGCTGATTCTGCATAATCTCCCCAAACAAGAGGGTCTATTCTCAGAGAGACCAAAGCACAAACAGATACCATATGTCAGCACAGCTATTAGTGGGCTCTAGCACAGACAACCGTCTCATCTTCTAAGTCTAGCAGACTACACACTACAAGACCTTTTCATCGTCTATCAAGGTCAGTATTTCCGCCTGTTTCTAGTCAAAAAACAACCACTGGGGTTTTGCCAAATGAGCAGAACACCAACCTCCAGGATCAACACTTTGATATAAACGCAAACAACTTTACTTAGTTTGCCCAAAAGACTCATTAGGTTGGAGGTTTTTCCTCTCCATTACTTTTTCATCTGATATGTCTACAGGTGGGAGGTGTTGCCATGTGAAACAGAACTATGTGAATCCCTCTGTTGGTCCTAAAACTACAGACTGTGAATTTGCAAGAAACCTTGTATACTATACTGGCATTGATTCAGGCAGTTCATTTTCAAGAGCAGTAATTGTGTTAATGAGAGCAAGCCCCCCTGTGAAAAATTAAAAAGTGTTATTTCGTGGAAGCCAAAAACTGTAATTCCTCAACTATGAATATAATTTTAACAGTGATTTCCATCCTGCTTCACTTGGCAAAGCACAACCGTTTGGCCATGTGGGTGTTTTGGAATAGAGAGCAAGCTTTCACAGGTTATTTTTTCATTCACTCAACTGTGTTAAGTAAATGGTGTGAAGATACGTCACACATCAGGTATTATGTTTCTCACATAATAACAATGTTTTGAAAAATCCTCCTGCACGGTTCACAATAGATGACGTTTCACTGAGCTGGAAAATGAAATAATTTTGTCAGCCTGTCATAGTACGAGAAAATATGACTTTTTCTGTTCAGCTGATTACTTAGCATCCACTACTGAGTATCATACTATTGCACGCTTCATGATACAATCACACCCGATTAAACTGCTTAACACGCTCAGATTCATGATGTAATACATGTCAAACTTACAGAAGAAAAAACTCATAGCTAGCTTCTAAACTGTGATGGTGATCAAATACAATAATCCTAAAATTCAAGAGAAATTGGGCCAGGCTTGGCGAGAACTGTGATTTAAATATGTGTCTTCCTATTTTCTGGACTCGATAGTATGGTGGCCTACAGGGACTACCAGGACTCCAGTGGTACCATCATGTCCAACAAATTGTTCCCTACGTCAGGCTCTCATGCAAAGTCCCTAGCACCCTCCCACACCTGCCAGGGACCGTCCTTCCTGCGGTTGCCTCTCCTCCTCCTCTTCCTCTTCCTCCTCCCACTGGCAGCAGGGCTGGCGGTAATTAATTTCCACATTATAACTGGGAGGCAAAACGCTAGCATCCTGGGACCGAGGCGTGTGCCACCAGCCTAGATTTCTGGATTCAAGGGATTAGGATAATTAGCCCCCGGAAGTGTGGGCAGACAGATGGAGAGAGGAGATGGAGGCACCTCGTGGCCGGGGAGGCTGATCCCTCCTGTTCTCTTCTCTAGCTTATGGACGCAAAGAAGCTATAAACAATAGTTTTCTAACCGATGAAGATTGGGGGGAAAACAATCTAGACACAAACAGATTGCCGAATACTTTTGCCTCAGGATAATCCATCTGATATGCTTTTTTGTCATACAGCACATCAGTTTTGAAAACATTTCAAACTGGATTCCTCTACTGGGGGAAATAACTTGTTGTGCTAACTTGCTACAAAGGCGAATTTATTTATGTGATAGTGCGTAAGCGTCTGTTTGTAGGCACACATTTAAGCGTTCTCAAAATGGGTGCCGGCTAATGTGTGTGATTGTTGGGTGGGGCGTTAGACAGAAACTGTGCTCTCTGCTCTGCTCAGGATCCCTCAGTCACTTAATGAAAAAGAGAGTGGACTTGTTGCAAGTCACTGATGCAGAAAACAGATTAACTCATCTGGGCTGCGCTTACCCAATATCATGTCAAACAAAAGCATGAACTCAAGTGTTGGGCATGAGGCGAGAAAGCACTACTGGTATATATTATATATTGTATACAGTGATTAAAATCGATAGATAACAGAGGAGATTCTGCAGCGTTTTAATATTACACCAAGACCTTGAAACCAGTAAGAAGCAGTTGGCGTTTGTGAAAGGTATATCACAATTAGTTATTGATTTACACTCATAATTCCCCCAGGGCCTGTTTAATACCAGGTTTTCTTACCCATTTTTCGGTGAGAGAGTAATTATCCTAGTATTGATACGCTGATGATAACATGCTCAATTGCACTGATGAAACTGCAACTGTGTGATGAGTGACAGAAGAGAAATTCATGATAATCACACATGATTTAATAGTTGGTCTTATTTCTTCAATCAAAAACATTGTATTATTGAACATCCTCTATATTCCTCCAAATGATAAATAAGATAAAAGACACACAAAGCCATTCCTTTTAACCGCTCCCTGAGCATACAGTAGAATCATTCCTGACGATACTAATGTTACATGCCTCCCAACATGTGTATGCTTGAATGATTTCCAGCACCAGCTGACGGCATCTGCCATATCTTCCCTCCCTCAGTGTGTTTTGGTGCTTTTAGCTCATATTACTCAAGACAAAAAATAAGTGACAGTTAGTTTCCGGAGACTCCAGCGCAGTAGTGCACTGTGTCTGAGGCTAGCATCTGATAGACCGCAATAAGGGGCCTGCAATTGTGAATGGAGAAGGGGGCTGGCAGAGAAAGAAGGGGGGGGGGGCAGCAGTACAGTGAAGGCTTTTGACAGGTAGACAGCAGGTGTGAGTAGAAAGGATACACCCAGTCCCGTGGGCTATAACACTCCGAGTGTTTCTGATAACCTGTTTTGTTTTTAATCAGTGAGCTGTTTGTAGGAATGTGTGAACTGTGGTCAGTCCTCCATCTATTTCATTGTTGTTTAAGATGCCTAATCAGTCAATTGTTCCTGTTACAGTGGCGTGCTTCATACATTTGAAGTTGCACTTTTTAAAATGTCAAAGTAAGAGGTTGTTGTTGAACATTAATTATAGCTCTCTCTGAACGTTCAATTGTACTGGAATAAACTGTGAAAGAGAAACTGTCTGTGAGGTAATTTAAGTGCTACCGTTTCTGTTCTGTAGACTAAACCCAGAGCCTGTTTTTCAGGTTTCAGGCTCGAAAATGACATTCCCAGAACAAATGACCATATCTTCCCTTCTAAAAGGGTTAAATTAATAATCTTTGTTCTCAAAGTAATGATAAACCTGTGAGTTGGATGTAGAAAAGTCAGAATAAATATAGATGTTTTTTATTTTAAAGAAAATTCAGATTGAACATGGTAAAAAACTGTAAATTATAGTGTCCGTCCAAAAAATATTTTGACATGTGACATCTCTTTCTGACCGTCAGAGCCAATGGAATCGAGGGGAACTCCCACCTAGTCCTTATTTGGTAATGTGTATGTTAGACTGCCGCATAGCCAAGACCGGAAGCAGCAGCCACTCTGGTGGCTACCATTAGCAGCTAACCTTTGCTCTCCGATTTTTACATAAAAATGGAATTATGGATTATAAATGAAATAATTTTTTTATACAGAGAAGTTAAAAACCTATGGAACCACCCGATTCAGCCGCGTTTTTTCTCGTTTTAATGCCATTGAACACGTCTTTTGATCAGATTGATGACAGCTACAGTGAGACGATCTCCCTAGAAGCTCCGTAAAGGTACGTGTTGTGATGTCTGTGTTTGCTTCCCCTGTCGCGAGTTCGGATCACTCAGTGAGGATACTATATACCTAAATAATCTGTGGAACTTCAGCTTTAATCGGATCTTGTATGTGCAGCTACGATAAGTAATAAGGGTACTTTTATCTTGAGTTCTGTGCCAATGTCCGTTAGCATTTTTCGCTAAGGGGTCATTTAGATGCTTCTTATGAGACTTGTGTTTTGTTTTGGTAAAAATGGTTTATATCGTCAGTTAGCTGAGATTATTTCCGTTAATCTGGTATAACACATTAATAGGTTCTTAAATATTAAGATCCCCTGAGACACAGTGTCGTGAAAAAAAAAACCCAGGGTCCCCGCCGGCGGGGACCTTGGGGTTTAACAGTCTCACATGAATTCATTCCTAACTTTACTCTTAATCAAGTTAACCTTTAGCTTGAATTGAAAACACAAGTACCACAGCTACTTCATTACACAAAAGGATTTTATTGTTAGTCTTAAGAGTGCGATTTTTATTTTAGAAGACATATAGCTGCAAGGACTACGTGCTAACATGTAGCACCTTTTACATGTTCACACTCCGCTGCTTATCAAATCAAGCGTTTCCTAACAGCCAGCCACTAGAGAGCGATCAAGATGTTTGTTCACTTTCTGCCATTCCACATTAAAAGAGTAAGATATTGAATAAGATACAAAACGCGCTGAATTCAGGTGATGTAACAACATATTTGTAGGTCTTGCAAAGAGTTGTTAATTATCCACTCTCTTTTAGTCGGAAGTAAATGCTTACCCAAGCTTTTCTGGTCTTCATTTTGTTTTGCATGAATGCTCTCTGAGGACAATACAATGTGCTGTTAGTGTACAAATTCATACAGTAAGTTCACTCTGGATATGAAGGCTAAATGTGGGTCACCAGAAGGCTAGAGAGGGCAGTGCTGAGCAAGCTTAATTGCTTTGCTTAAGGTTTGAAAGGGAAGAAAGTGTCCACTCTGTATTCTTTAGATTTGAGTAAAAATAAACATATTGAAAAACCTGGCAACACATGATTTCCATTAGGACACATGCAATAAACCTGATCGTTTCATATCCTGTGTAACGTATCAATCATAAATATCCTCCATGGAGAAGAACAACATCTAGAGCAAATGCATCATTTCCATTTACTGAAGACTCAAAACATAGACTGTAAATGTGTCTTAACTAACCCTGGCAGAAACGAGATACACCCTGTAGACCTAGATTGAAAGAAGAATAATTACATCTAAATTACCAGATAAGCAATCATTTAATTCTCCTTGTCACATGGAATAAAGATTAATTTGATAGCAAATATTACACTATGAAGTATTGAATAACTCATCTCCCAAGTCAAATTAATCTTGAGGATTGATGGCGTGGATGTAACCTGTGATCGGAGTAACATATTTCACGAGTCATTGGTGGCATGCTACACATTCACAAGGGGCATTACCGAGTGATGACTTGATTTTGACTCACTGTCCCTATTTGAAATCAGGTTATAAACAAACAGGGGGTGACGGTTCTGCAGTCGACCAAATTATGATTGCAGAGTCACTCAGCTTTTTAATTAAGTCTGTTAACGGATTATGACAGTGCCTGAACATAACGCATCACATGTAATGAGTCATGAACCATCCCCTCCTGATTCCTCCAGACACCTAAAATGATTAAGTGCAGTGTCCTTTATGAGTTGACAGTGAGGGTCCCTTGATGTACAGCACAGCAGTTATGCAGCTGTACGACTTGATTTTCTGCAGTCTGCCATGCCCCCTCAGAAAAGTGTAACAGGATATTATGGACAAGGTAGAGCAGTTCAGTTTCTTCAAACATCTTAGCATTTCAGGCCCTCTCTGCTTTGAATGACAAAATAGGTCCTTGACTCCATCCTCTCAGTGGCTTTACAGTATCCCTGCTTTCACTTTCCAAGTACTGCCATTGGAGTGACTGTTACTAAACTAGTACCGTGTGAAAGTCCTTACGGAAGCAAGTGCATCATGGGTACTTCTCTGTGTGCTAGGCTCCTCTCCTCGCCACACTGCTGGCTCTCTTTAGGCGAGGCGTTATGCTTGCTTCGGTCTCTTGATCCCACAAGTACCCTTGAGATTGACCAGGCGTATTTAGTGGCTACCTCCTGGCATATGGCCTTTATTAAACTGCCTTAGATTCGGAGAAGAAAACAATTGCACTTTTCTCCCGCTGTATTGTAGGCTATAGTGCATGCTCCCACCACATTTCAAGGGTTGGTGGCGATGAATAGGCTACCCACATCACTACAACATTCACCAACCTCCCACAGCACCACCCTGCCCACTAGAGGTGACTTTGTAAACAACAGTTTGTTATGTTAAACACAATTTAGGTTGAAATGTCATGGTGTTTGGATTATGGTATTTAGGCATAGAAAGTGTGACAATGATACGTCTTTACGAGAGGGTCCCAGGCTTTGTTTGCATCTTACATGTGAATGAGGCAACAAATTAACAAAATGGCGGCGACATGATTCACATAGTGCTATTGTTTTTTTATGCAATGCACAGATCGACAATTGGTGGTGACGCACCAATACAATACAATAGAAAACAGAGATAAGAAATGTCATCTTTGCATCTGGAAATATAAGGAAAGCAATACAATTGAAGCGTTTACATTTGTCACTAAATCAATTGGCTGTTGAATATTAATGTGTATATATATTTATATACATATTACAACTTTTATATTGTTATTCAAATGTCTTGTACATTTGAATATGTGTGCCTGTAACCTCATCCTGCTACTTAAGATTCTTGATATTCTTTCTAATCAGTGTAATCATTAAACAAATCTTGATTTGGCGCCAATTCGTATTCATCATAAAGCATTTTGTATGAACTGGACAAGCTGCAGCTAAATGAAGAAAAACATACTTAGTTTGATACGTAAAAGTAGTTTAAATCTCGATTGTGAAAAGAGGAAATACAGGATTAAAAAGGGGACCTGGGTTTGACACCAGGCTACAGGCATTGTGGTGGGCAGACAGAAACTGCAGCATGTGCAGTTGTTTTTTGAAACATTAGTAAAAGCCTCATAAGAAAAGCCAGCTGGTTTCAGCGGGTAATGAACTTGTCAGCTCTGAGGTTTTAGAGTTTGTTGGCTTTGTCGTTTTTTCTTATTATTCAATTCAGCACCTCGTCGCTCTTCCTTCCCAGTGGATTTCTCAAGTCTCCGCTTGGATGCTTGTTTTGCACCAGGAACACATTTAGCTTCTCCCATTGGACCCAAGGTATCGAATTGCCTCTCATTCAAAATAAATAATCTGCTCCCATAATGCTCATACTGTGCATTCTCACAAATGGTAAGCAGCCAAAATGCTTTTGTAGCAAGGGGATTTTCTATTCTTTTTCAAAAGCCCATCAATAGTATTAGGCCTGCCAGATAACAGCAGTGAGACTTGACTGCACAAGAAGGTGAGTTTAGTATGAGGTATAGATTTGCCTCAATCCTTTTTCATTTCATTCGAGATTTCTTGCCTTTTTCATTTGGCAGAGGAAAATGCCATCCGCTCAGGCAGCATAAATTACTCTGCAGAGGGTGGAATTAAGTTTGTTATGATGTCTTGTACGGCCTTGTGATACTAGAAGCAAATTCATGTAACAAAAATAAGTGAGAAGTACAGCCTGATTGTGCTGTAACGTTGCACTCCCCCCCCCCCCCCCCACTATACTTTGACATTTTAGACCAAACTCATAATGAATTAATGGAGAAAATGATTGGCACAAATGAAATAATGGAGAAAGTTAATAGTCGTCACCCTGTTGAGCTTCCATTTCCTGAGCTTTTCACGCATTTCCAAACAATATTTACTATTTCTTGCATATGAATAATACGAGCAATAATATAATCAGAAATTACGGACGGCCTTAAGTGAGCACTTTAACAAGATCACAAATGTAATATTAGCAGGCTTTATTGTAAAATAAAATAATAGAATGGAGCAGGTTTATTAAAGTTATCTTGTACCAAACATTATGACAAAAATAATGAAAGCTCTTGAGGTTGCTCGTCATAAATGATTGCTTTACTTGACCTTGCTCAATTGGTGTGAAAGCACTTTAAATTCATCAACAAACATTTTGAATACACTGTGAACAAAAACCTTCTCTATTTATAACTCATGGATATTTTACACACAGTTTCTCGTCTTAAAGCTTTTCCGAAGTGTGATGGTGAATCTTTATTCCAGACAGGTCAGTATTTCCACTGTGTTTTTCAGCTGAGTGACCAGACATGATGCACCGTCTGTTGGAAAGGCGATTCACAAGGTGCACATGTTATGTGTTCTGTCAACAACAAGTGTGGGCTGATTGTCAGCGCTCCACACGGAGCTGCTTCAGCAAGACGCCCTGTCCATGTCAGGGATCAAAGAGAAACAGCAAAGACAATTTATTCTGTGCAGCGAGCGTGACCATCGCTAGCAGTGGGGGTATGCAGGAAGTGATCTGAACCAGAGGATGTTCACAAGTCTTTTTTTGCAAGTCCAAGTCAAGTCTCAAGTCTTTGTGGGGTGAGACTTGATCAGGTCTCAAGTCTTTGTGGTGTGAGACTTGATCAAGTCTCAAGTCTTTGGTCACGAGTCCAAGTCAAGTCTCAAGTCTCTTCTGGTTGTAATAAGCCTTCTATTGTCTGCTGCTATCCAGTCTGTTAAGAATACTGCACAGCTATATCTAAGACATTCAAAGCATTTACTGTATTATTATCACTCCTATATCTATTAGCATACAGTATCAGTACTGATTAGTTGTTTGTTATATGATCACTGTAAACAGGCTATTGCAATGCAATATGAGGAAAACATCACACTTTACACTTTAGCTAAATGCAAACAACTTAGAAGCAAAACACTTCAGAATCAGAAATCAGTATCACAAATACTTTATTAATCCCCCGCAGGGAAACTGTGTTAAAAGTACTTAAAAGTAAACATTTGTTCTGTGCCATTTGCAACTAAAAAACTATTGCTGCAATATTATCTGAAATATACTGAACTGGTGATATTAAAACATGACCTGTTCCAAAAGAGATATCTACCATTAACACCATTTACCAGCTGGTAAATCATCAAGTGGCTGGTACTGTATGTTGCACGCACCAGCCAAAAATAACAATGGCAATCTATTGAGGGGCTGGTAACATTTCAACATTCACTAGGCCATTTGGCCAGTGGACACAAATGTTAAAATGTTACCTCTGCAACCGTATTGTTGAATTACACTGGGTCTCTAATTACATCTTTTTAGTCTAATATAAATAAACATATTCCTCTATCCTCTCACTCAAACCCAGTGTCATGGTAACCTGATAAACCTGTAACGTTACGTGGTCAACAATAAACCTGTAACCTGCCTATAAACCGACAGATGTATTTATGTATGTAACTGTATTTTTCTACGTTTAACGTTAGCCAGTAGATGGTGGCAGCGGAACGTAATGATTAACGTTACCGACCTTTTTTATGTCATGTCAAGAGTTGGATGTCAACGCCACTCAACACAAACAAGTGTGACAAGCAAACATTCACTCATCTTTTAAATACTCAGTTACAAAGCTGGAAGCAAGCTAAGTTAACATTACATAGCTGATGCTGAGCTAAACATGTTTGCTAACCATCCATATGCGTTAATGTGACTGACCTCTCCGGGTGAGTTTTCAAGTGCCAAATTTGACGTTGTTGCACCAGCATCCTTGATTTTAATATTGCAGACTTTGCAGTGTGCGCTCCTTTTGTTGGTGCCGCCGGCGTTTTGTTCGAAGTTTTTATAGTTGAACCTTAATTACAAGCGGTACAGCTGCAGGTGTGCCGCCGGTCGCCATGGTGTTAC
Organism: Harpagifer antarcticus; assembly: GCA_902827135.1. Classification (NCBI taxonomy): domain Eukaryota; kingdom Metazoa; phylum Chordata; class Actinopteri; order Perciformes; family Harpagiferidae; genus Harpagifer; species Harpagifer antarcticus. Next base: position 1,254,010 of record CADEHL010001039.1, on the reverse strand, counting down.
CATGAGGTAGTGCGAGAGGCGCGCACCTGCGTAATGAGGTTACCATGGTTACCATGAAAAAAAGGGAGGACGCCCGTCAGACGTTTCAGAGTTTCCTCAATGTTAATACGCCACAAATAGAAAACACAATGATTGTTCATGAGTCCCAAAACACGAGTCCAAGTCGAGTCCGAAGTCTTTTGAGCAGGAGTCCAGGGTTGCGTTCCGATAATCCAAAAATCAGCTCCTAAGTTCTCTCCTATTCCTTGACCTCTGAGTGAAACGTCACGGGGTTAAGGGATAGTGGATAGGAGAATTCAAAAGGACTTAGGAGAAGAGACTGCGGTACTTTAGAGAATCCGACAGCACTTTCACTATCCGACGTGTTTATGATGCGCCAGCGGACGTCATGAATGAGTTGGAATTGAAATAAAAAAGAAAAGTGAAACGTATGCTCGTCACCCTCTCCCTCCGGTCCACATTAATACAAATGATCCCAATACGTATGATTGTTTGAAAATATCTTAATCAATACAAATGTATTTATTATAAACGTTAGTCCTTAACATCTATCACTGTGTATATCACCATTCAAACATCTTTTAAAAGTTGAACAAACCCCACACAGCTCAGTGAAATGTTGACTTTATTTGATCATTTCAGTAAAAACTAACGTTCATATTTCTCTTTTTGATTATAATACTGATGAACGTTCAGAACAAAGAACTTTGGCAACTTACCACATACGTTTTAAAAAGCTTAATAAGCACCGTAATGTTCATGATATCATTTATCCATCATAATCGTTTGTTGACTGTTGTTTGACAGCCCAAATGCTGCGGCTGCAAGGCATTGTGGGGCAGCATTTTCTCCTCTCCTTTCGGTAAGGGAGGTCCAGTAGCTCCTAAGCTAAAGGAGGTTATAAAGGAAGTTTGAAACCTCCTTTCCTTTCATTTAGAGAATTGGAACGGCACTTATCATGGCTGCCACTGACGTACTTCCGGGTCATTTCACTATGTTAGGAAGGTTCCTAAGCTAAATGGACTATTGGAACGCAACCAAGGTCAAGTCTGAAGTCTCTGTGTGTGCGACTCGAGTCCGAGTCACAAACTCGAGTCCCCATCTCTGATCTGAACAAAACAAGGTGACTCTTTGCTCGAGTCACCTTCAAATTATATTTGATCAATTATATCTTATATTATGAATTTCGTTTTTTTAAAGGTGGACGTAAGAAACATCAGGAATATACTTTTGGTTTTGAGAGAACATAATATCCTAGGCAAAGAAAGGTTTTATGAGAGTATGATCTTGAACGTTGCTCATCTTAAAATAAGTCACACAAGGTTGTTTTGAAGCAGGAAATGCCTTGAAACAAGTGCACTTTCTCAATCCTACATAACTTCAGTGACCTTCAGGCTAGCATTTTATATGTGATGTTTTATTAAAATATTTAAAATTTGATCTTGGAAGGGCGTTTCCATTCCAAGTACAGATAAATACATGGCACGCTAGGAGACGGCAAATTACATACTACAGATTCTCAGTTTCAAGGACACATACAGCCGGCAATCGAATGTTTTTGGTGTATTAAATAGAGGAAAACAAATACAAATCTTAAGCTTTTTCCAAAGCATTGCGTTGGGACTATCTGTGCCTGTGGAATGAGACACAGGCTTAATGGCTTTGTTTAAAATGGCCTAATGGTGTTCTTGGTCTGCGTCCAAAGATACTCAAAGAGGCAATACGGGAATAATTTATATATTTAACTTTGGGCCGTATATTTTTGTCAAGGGCACTGATCTCATTAGAATTACTCCCTTACGCCACTGACTGACTTTTCGTTTTGTGCTCTGGCTTTTTGACTCACATGGGTTTCTTTGATTTCTATTTCACCGCGATCGATGGTGTGGGGGAACTTGGCACTATGAACAAAGATCAGTGATGAGTCTCGTTGCACCTGTCAGAGCTGACCAGATCAGGTAATGAGGAAAGTCCCTCAGGATGTTAACGAACCCATTAAGCGCTCATGTGTGAAACTACTAGGAACCCGGCGTGTTAAATCGTAGCAGACAAATTAAAATTCACTGCACATGGCACCAGAATGTAAATATCTTGCCTTAGCAAGGATGAGCTGGCCTCCTTCTCGTTGCTCTAATCGGCTTTGAAAAGACGGTGCAAAGTGCTTAGGAATAATTCTTGTGCTCTGTTATAAAACAGCTTTTATTATAAACCTACAATAGCAAAGCCATGTTTGAAAAAGGAAGTCAAATATAAGCTCTGTGAATTGTGTTCTTCAAACTACAATAAATGGCGCTAATCCAGGACAAGATGTGAACGCAACAGCTTCATAACATGTCGTGTTGTCTTCTCATCCCCGGGAGGGTTTTTAAGCTGGAGATTGGTTAGTGTTCTTAGCAAGTGGGTTTGATTGTAAAAACAAAAACAAAAAAATAGTACTTGTATGTCTGTGTTATTCAAATATAGAGCTATCTTGCCTTATCTGTTTCATGAAACTGTCTATGGGTGGCGTGTTTACAAGAGAGGATTCGTGTAGGCTGTCAATCAAGTCCGTGCAGTCAAACGCGTTGATTTACATAGAGTCATGAGGGAATGTTCTTTGAAACTCATAATTTCTTTTACGCACTCTCTGGCTTTTTAATATGATATATTTTACTGCAGGCTCCTATAATGAAAAAAGGCTACCTGTAGTGACTTCAATTTAGATTCTCTAAATGTCGAAAATTCATTCAGAAGGTATCAGTTAATGTCCCTCGGTTGACTGGGCCCTCACATTAATCGCTCCGTGCTCTCTGCTAATCCTCATGAGTACATGGCCCCTTCTACGTGCCCTGAGGGGAATAATCTCCCTCCTCATACCACCAGAAAATATGGTTTGAAATGAGCGCCCAGGGCTTCAATTCAGATGTTTTAAGATTGGTCTTGTTCCAGAGGATGTGAACGCTCTCGCGGACACGGTGAATTTCCATTTGAGTGCCTCCTGTCCCAGAAACTAGCCAGAGGTGTCCCCAATGATCCGACCCACACCTTCCTCTCATTTGTCTACATTAACTTTGCATGTGTGGTCCGTCCAGCAATAAGTGGGGCAGATGTATATATAGCAGCGGCTGCAATGACTTTGAAAAACAGGGTGACTTGTCTTCAGACCCCTGTCAACCTCTGAAGGCTCTTATTCATCTCTATGACATATGTTTGCTGTATTTCCTATTTTTATATTAGCCTTCATTACAACTAATGTTTCTGCATCTTTGACATTATTTGGCTTACACACAAGCCCTTTGTGTATTTTTTCTGTCATGTAGTTAAAAATGCGCTAAAAGCCTGTCTAAGATGTTAACTGCCTTTTAGGAAAGTGAGACAGGAGATCATAAAAATAAAACTTACATCCTGTTTTCATTTTGCCCATGGCAAAAGACACTCATTTCTATGGGTGGGGGACGATAATAGCTCTGTCAAAAGAGTTTTATACGTAGCTAAGTCAAAGTCTTGTTCTAATTATGTTAATCATTAAAGCAACTAAGTGGTTGTCAAAACTGCACGGTGATAAACTGGCCTAAATTAAACAATGCCTTTCCATTTTATTATGGACTTTGAAGCAGCTTGCAGGGATTAACACAGGCCTTGATATTAATTGAACCTTTAGTTCAAAGAATCAATGTCAATTACACTGCACAATTTTTAGTGACCCAGAGTAGTTAAAGGACCTTCCACTTTATAGAGCATGCATCCAACTGTGGTGTCCTAACCCTCAGGATAAGCCAATTGTTCTGCAACAGGTTTGTGACAGTAACATTACAAGGCCTTTCCAAAGTGTATCTAATGAAAATAAAGCCCCGGAGTTACCAAGTGACCCCTCACAAAGAATAAGAACATAAAACTGTACGCTGAGGCCTTGAGGGGAAAGGCTATTGCACTCATTCTTCAGTGCTGCTGTTCACACTACTCACATTATATTGATTGCAACATAAAATGTAACATACAGCGATGAAATGACTTTAAAAAAGCTCTTCAAATTGTTTTTTTTTTAGTGACTATAAACTTTCAGTATTTGCCAACTGCTTCAAACACCATTCAAAGATAAAACGACACAAATCTTCTGAAGGCAGCATGAGTATTGTGAGAAAGAGTGATTATATTCAACTAAGAGTGACAGGTTAACGGGCTCTCAGACTGAAATAAGCCCCACATTAAGCGAGACAATGCTGCGTTGGTCGGGGAGGGTGTTATTGCAAGTAGCAGTAAGACAATGAGATGCAACACAGATTCATTACAGTAAAGGCTTATCTAAATCCAAACTGTGAGGAAAGATGATACAATTCAGTAGATGAATCACAGCAAACCCTCCGTCTGGATCATCAGGTACAGAGTGTGCCTGCTTGCTTGTATAGTACTTGTTTGGCCAATGCAGTGGTTTGCTATATGTTCTCGCTTAACACTGCGGAAAAAAGTGGATCCAGGTTCTACTTTATGTCCAAAAAACCTGTCGTTCTTTAACTCCAAATCCCTCTGAGTTGGCACCCCTGCTGTGTCTACGCAGCGGTCTCACTGGAATGAAGAACGCATTTCTCCACGTCTGTTTGAACACGGCCTCAACTGCACCAGCAGCTGAGATGCTTGCAGAAAGACCTGCGTTTGCTTGCCTCGCAGAGAGAGCCCACTCGGGGGTCTGACTGGGGAAAACAAATGTGTCATGTGTTGTCGACAAACTATATTTTCAGATCAATCATAAACAAAATACTGCTGCAAAGGCTATCATTTGTTTATGGTCCGGCTCATGGATGTCACCACCATTTGACTGTTCACGGTGCCGGGTTAAAAATGTTATATAAAGTGTTTCATTGTTGAAAACAAACTGTAGTTGACCTTTAATATGATTATGGTCCACTTTTGTTTCATACATTGTGTTGTGTCATGCATCTTAGCCAATGAAAAACAACCTCTCTTCCTTTTCATAGCCCTTGAAAGTTTCAGCACAAAGTGTTCAGTAAAGAGCCAGGAAGTGTCTGCGCTTTAGTATTCAATTACCATTTAAAAGTTAACTGTTACAAGGTCAATTCCAGTTTTTTTAACAGCAATGTTTGAGGAGTACTGCAATGTTCACACATGGATGAATGCCTCTGACAATGTGGAGATAGCGATAGAGGGTATACATGGCCAACGGCACACAAAGCACAAGGCTTCACATCTGCTACACATGAACGAGTATCGTCAAGGCACAATATTATATTTCAGAAAGGTTAAATAGCTTGTTTCAGAGTTAATTAGCCAGGTTAGAATTTTCAATCGTAGTATATATATATCCATGTGGGGAATGTGAGTTCAAAATATATATCACAAAACGTGGGTTTAGTTGTATTTTAAATACATTTAAAGGCATGGCTATTTAACAAGACATAACATACACAGCACATTATGTGTACTGTACATTTAAACCACTAACACTATATTACCTATAACCTCTTTAACACACACACACACACCTTCTGAAGCACATTGTGGAGCATTTTCCTGCTGTTGCCAACCTTTGTGTCCCACGATGCCAAGACTGCAGCTCTGCATATTTTCTGCCACCATATGTGGACAAAGAGAGGTGGCAGCGGGTGAGGAGATGGATGGGGTGAGGATGGTGATGGACACAGGTAGCTTGGCACAGCTCAGAGCCCCCTTCCACCTGGCATTAGCTCCCATTGTGTTGCTCCCCGATTTCCTGGCAGAGCCTTTGATTGAACTGGCGGTGAGGTGAGGATTTGGCAAAGGGAAGGTTTTACCTCCCTGACAACAATAGGCCACAGACGAGGGAGGAGGCTGTTTGCATCGTGCTTTGTGGAAAGGGATTGTCTAATGGAGGTTCACTGTGCATTGTGCAGTGTTTCTGGAAAGGATTTGTGGTTTGTAAAAGGGCATAGTCCCGCTGCTCGCTTTGGCTAATCAATTCAGTGTCCTCGCTGGGTTGTACCACGATTGTCCTCATACAGTACGAGGCAGTTTCTCCTCACTAAAGGATCTAATTGACGCGGCCAAGTTTTATAGCTGCAGGGAGAAATATATACTCATTACTTCTAGTTTGGTTTAAAAGAGAAAAAAAAGGGATATTCATTGAAAGCACGCCCCGACACCCCTAATCATGACCGGGGTGCCCAGTACGCTGCAGAGCACAGGCTCCCGCCCTGACAGATTATCCGGTGTGAATGTTTGGGAATGATAATGAGATCAAAACACCTCACTAAGCTGGGAAGAGAGGGTGGAGACTGGAGCGGGAGAGGGAGTGAGGGGAAGCAAGCAAGAGCGAGCAGGGGAGAGGGTGAGCGATAGCTGCGATAAATTGCAGAAGCAGAATCACTTGAGCATAAAATTAGATTTTACAAATGTGTTGTTACCTGACAGTCCTCTGACAGAGGAGATATCACAACATTATAGGGCTGCATGAGTACTACTAATCGTATCAAATAAATAAGAATGCCTCTCAGCTGTGATGCAGATTCAATGTGGACAGTGAGTCAGAGGGAGAAATAACATCAACACATCCTTTCCCATTATGGACTCAAACATTAGAAGCCCAAATTCAATTTACATGATAATATATCATCATCTGGTGAAGTTGGACACGCGTGAAACATTTGTCTAATCGCGGTGCCACTTAAAACAATGTCACCGACGATTGATGATTTTGCAATATGAAGATGTGATTGGGGTTTTTGATAATAACATTTTTATCAGTGATTTCTCGTCATAATCTCCATTTTTGTTTTAATAATGTCGAATAATGTGAGGCTTAAGAGCAGTATGTTCGAGACTGGCTTTGGCTCTTTGTTGGACAAATACTTGATATAAAGTCATCTGTTCCTTCCACCTCTTAACGTTCCAGCGGCCATAAATAAGCAATATGCGATTGTTTGATAATAAGAATCTTAGGGTTTGGATCCTGCAATGCAGTCAAAATGTTAGAGGATACATTAACGCATTCAGTGGTGAAAACAATGTGGAATATAACAAAACATACATTTACTATTAGCACAGCATGTCAGCGTAAGACATATAAACACTCTTTCTACATAATGGATTACTACGAGGCAGAGTATTTGAGGAAACAATTATTTGCCACGTTATTGTTAGTTACAAATAGTGAGTTAAATACCTCATTAAGATAACAGTAAAGACTGCATGAATCAGTCTGAGTGACAAATGGAAGCTCTAACTCAAGTCAGCTTTGCAGAGTCTGTGTGTGTGAGACAAGTCACCGAGGCAAGCTTTATCTTTAGTATGCTCCGAGAAGGAATACTGTGTCTATGGTGTGTGAAGCCGAGTGTATGTGTTGCTCTATGAATACATATATTTGTTCCTGGGGATAAATATATGGGGAAATATTTGTAGCTGATGTGTATTGCTTGATATTTCCATAACAATAGTTATATACTGTATGTTAGAGTGCACTGGTGTTCTCACTTATGTCAATAATAATCTGTTTTAAGACATTTTATATTACAGTTTTTATTCCGTGTGCAATGAGGTATTCACATTTGGAAGTATGTTTTACACACACATCAGTAAAATACATTGTTTAAATTGTCCTACATTTAGATCAGAAGCTAGATATGTTCGTAACCTGAATTTAAATCAGGCTTTTTAATTATTTGAGTGACCGAGATCATGTAAGTGTATTTCAAGTGTACTATGTATTAATTTATTGAGCTGTACTTACATCAGGTTTTAAAATGGTTTGACTGATAGAGATCATGCAATGTTATTATTTGTTTATTGATTGTTATGAACCTGTCGGAGGACCACAGATGGAAATGAGCTATTAGCTATAATCTGGCATCTCTTCTCTTTGCTGAGATTAATGTTTTAGTATGCATGGTCCTTCTATAAATAAATACATAAAATGAATATGTATGTCTTTGGTATACAGGCAACCAGCTAAACCAAATGCTTATTCTTTCATAATTTCAGGCTTTGCGGTAAAGTATTATCAGTGTATTTATTTCATGTTTTAGCCAGTATCCATCAGAGACGAAGTTAAGGCTTCATTTGCTCATACTGTACGTACATCTTTGAACATTCAAAACAGCAGATGCCAACTAAAACACAGCGCCTGTAATCATATGACACTAAATGGCCCCAAAATACTGTAAGCTTAAAACAAGCCACTTTGATGCTGTCACAATCCTCAATGCTAAATGAGCAAATACAGCAATAAATGTCTTGTTTAATTAAAGTCTCATGGGTCCTTGAAACTGTTAATAGTCGGCTGAAGCGTTTAGCAATTAACATGCCATTAGCATGTCAACACATACCCGTCAGTCGCGATCACACTTTGTACGTAAATACTATTAACAGTAAAGACCTTTATGAGCAAACAGTTAATACCAAGTCTGATGTAGCCACTAGACATTAGCATATGGAACAATATGCCCCTATTGTACTTAACTATGATACGTGTGTGTATGTGTGTACAAGTGTTTATAGACACACAAAAAACCACAATGATGGACATGTCATTCTTTCTCAGAAAAAAAAGGAGGTATATTATTATAACTGGTGCCCATAAGATTATCCTATATGACTAACATTATCCAATTGTCTATAGTACGTAATATACTTGTTTAAATTGATAATATATAATGGGAAAAGAGCAGCTCTCCCACCCTGTCAGCAACTCCATATTGGCGTTTTATTTCCAAATGCATTTTTATTTGGGCTTCTGATTTACAGGTTGATATATTCAAGCTTTTTAATCATTAGTCTTTTCACTCGAGCAATTAATCAACCACTCATCTATGCCCCTGTATTGTTAATAAGGGTTAAAGGACGAGTGCAGCCTTAGAAGAAAGACACGAGAACACCATGTGCAGGTCACTGCCTCGCTCGCTGGAGGGCCAACACATCCGCAAACACATTCGCACTAACACACAAGGCAATTTTAGAGTGTTACATTCACCCGACCTGCATGTGTTTTAACTGCATGAGGAAACCACAGAAGTGAGGGGGTGGTGGGGGAGGGGGGACGCAGGTGAACATGGGGAGAAGAACCACGGCTAAGATCAAACCCAGAACGGTCTAGCTGTGAGGTGACTTTGCTGACTAATGAGCCAACATGCTGCCAGACACCATTAATTAACCAGCACCCTTAATTTCCTCTCATGACATCTATCATTGATTAAATGTAACAGATTCACGGCCTGCTTTTTTTAATAATGTAGTACAAACTGCAGTATTGGCTTCTCCTCTGGTATTGTCCTGTAGAACAGTTGGTCCCAAGTGTTGTGTTGTGTTGTTTCCCATAATTATGAGAGAACATATTCTTCTTGAAATTGGCCACATTTCCAAAGGTTTGGTGTGTGTGTGTGTGTGTGTGTGTGTGTGTGTGTCCGTCATTGTTTGCTGCCATCATTGTGTTACTGAGTGTTGTTGCACATCCAGGGAGACAGGAAGCTATTCACAGGGAGATTGGGAATGCCACCAGTGAAAAGAGAGGTACAACAGAGCAGCACTCTGAGATGCAGTGGGCGAGTGCATATGTATCTGAGAGCATAATGAGCTGGTTCCATTGTTTGGGATTCTGCATCGGGGCGTGTGGTAGCAGGGCATCTTTGTAAACTAGCTAAATGGATCATACAATGGAGGCAATAACAAAAATGTATAAAAATGTACCACATCATCTAGTTATACTTACATGATATGTCCATCTAGAATGATCCATTTCCTGTGTCGCATATTAATTTAGCAGGTCTTTTATAGAGAGTAGATATGAGAAAAATAGAGACAAACATGATTTTTAAACGTATGTCAATGTGTTTTATTGCTTTTGTTGTTAATTTCAACTATAGCAATAAAAAAGCTGTTCTGGTTTTAAACCAATCCCAAAACATGGGGTGCACACAGGCTTGAAAGTGAGGTAATTCAATCATTTTCAATGTAGGTGTGAAGCTGGCTGTAACTGCAAGTAAGGTCCGATTGTTTCTTATCAGAAAAATAACAGAAAGGTCATCGATCTCTCGGCACAGATTTCATGTTGAACAAGGGCACAGTTTTACCTCAGTAGTGGAAGGTGCGGATACCGAATATGACCTTGCATGCTTTAAGTCTTGGGTACTGCATTTATTTTGAACACACATGCTGTAAGATATATTGAAAAAGAAAAAATAGCAGTTTAATTTAGATTTATTTCAGCTGACAATCGAAAGTCTCTGATTCCTCGACACAATGGATGCTTATAAACGTATTCTTATACGCAAATATGACTTTTAAATTGTGGATGTAATCCGAAATAATTGAATGAATAATCTGAAATCAACATAATAGACTCTGATCACACAGCACCTTTAGGATCAGAAGACAAATCACTGCCTTCTTCATTCAGCACAAATTACTAATGTTACAAAAAGCTATTTGAGCCAAAAGAACCACGATATTGAGACAAATTGATAACAGCTGTCTCTTTTCAGCAGTTTAACGACATCAGACCTGAGACAATCAGTACGTATATACTAAGTGTATTATAGCATTTAAAGTATGACAACATGTACCCCTCCCTCATCGACCTTGAAGTGACCCATTGTTATTATTGTTATTATCAAGCGCCGCTTTCCACCTTCTTCTCCAGCAGGACTCAGATGAGGGTGTTGCACTTTTCTTTTCCTTATATTCCTTATATTAGATGTGATGTTTTGGTGTTGTTGTTTTTTGTTGTTTTGTTTCTTTCCGTTAAGTATTTTTTGGTGTTTCTCTTAGTATCCTAAGATACTGTTATGTTTGGCTGTGAAAAAAAAATTATTATAAAGGGCTATTCTATCTATTTGTATTTATTTAGTTTTTTTAGAAAGGGGCAGGTCAGACGTTATTCTTCTCCCTGCTCCTTTTCGCTCCATGCTGTTTTGGTATAGTCGTGTTCTGTTGGTAATTATTGTACATTTGGTTTTGCGTACCATGAGCGGGACAAATAAGAATGAAATGAAGTGTAGCCTCAGCACCGAGGCTGCTGGTGTGGCAGCCCAGGTCAGATTGTGGAACAAATTCACCAGGAGAGTTTTCTTGACTAATAGAATGAATTCTGGGGGTTGGAGCAAGACTTTCCCACTTTCAATTTCAAGGACCACCCTACTGAGGCTAAACTTCAAGGTTGATGAGGGAGGGGTAAATGTTGTTGGAATTTGAATCAAATTCACCAGGAGAGTTTTCTTGACTATCATAACGAATTCCGCTAGTTGGAGCTAAAAATAAATGAATTTGAAAATGTACAAGGCACTAAGGACCACCCTAATATACGTGTATTTGGTGCAATACGACTTGTAACTTGATAACAATGTTGTAAATGTCAAACAGGAGAAACTATAGGAAAAACAGCCCTGGCATTATTCTATTTTAATGTTGCTTTGTTTTTGGCAGACTGTCATCCTGTCACTCAGATCAGTCTCTTTGAAGCCTGTAAACGCAGTAGATGTTAAAAATAAGTATTTTCTGTGGTACCCAGATGATTCCAACCTAAGCTGGTTTGCAGGCAGTCTGCCACCACATAACAGCAGAGGGTGGGCTTATGCACTTGCCCACGTTGTTTGCAGGAACAACACATGTGTGCTTTCATGCTATAACATGGATTTTTGCAAGGGCATGTATATCTTAAATGTGAAACCTCTGCTGTTGACTCGACACAGCTTGTCTCTGTCAGTTCCTTTAGGCTTTGCAAACCCCTCTGCTTCTGCTTCACAATAAAATGCTTTTTTTGTCAGACTCCAGATTACCAAAGGCTCTCATGCATGCCTGATGTGTTGTTTTAGTTGTTTTTAAATGTATGACTACATCAGCACATATAATACCATTTTGTGGCAATGTCATCCACATTGGTTTTATTTTGAGTTTATTTAAATCTTTCAGAATATTTGTATTTATTTAGTATTATATATATTTACATGTTATACTTACATACTCAATACTGTGAGCAATCCCCACAGGAGCAATGTTGGGTGAAGTGTCTTGCCCAGGGACACAACGACATGCTGACTGCAGTGGGGTTTGAACCTGTGCTCCCCTGATCCAAACACCAACGCACTAGGCCATTGCGCCACATGCCTCCCTGTAAACACATTGTAGTATTTTGTAATATGGCCAACTGCTCATATACATCCCTTTATTTGTGAATGTAGGAAGCTTCATAAATGCTATAATACGCACTATTAAAAGACCACTAGGATAAATGAAATCAGCTATGTCGTCTCAGGCGTATTACTTTAGATCCTGAAGCCTCGGGGCAAAAGAAGCAGTGCAGATTTGTTATTTAAGAAATGTGTAAGATGGAGTGACTGTTTTAGAGATGATTAGCTTCACTTGTTTAATATTGCACATTTGAACACAATACTATAGAATAACAGTTGAATTGCATATAACACCACAACTACCAATTGCCCCTACTCTGTTCAGTTTTAATGGTCTGGTTTCACTTTCTAAAGGGTAGGAGTTAACTGTCCAGTCGTCCCCTCTTCACATACTGTGTCTGTGTCTTTTGAATGCAGCTTATCCACAAAGTCCTCAAAGGACGAATTATGGAAACAGCTGCAATTAGTGGCTGATTTATATATTGTGGTAGGACCTTAGAGACTAATTAGAGCCCTTTGTGTTCTTGTCTATTGGAGACATGCTAATTTGAAGCCTTTCGACTGAGATTTACAAGTACAAGTCTGCATTTCATGCATCTCAATTTGCACGCTCGCACTGCAATAACGAACATTCAGGGTGGTGGTTTGAATGGGAACGTTTAAACATGTTCCATAATATTTCAATCTGTACATCATTAGAGTGCATTTTGCGGTGGGCTTCTGCTTATTCTTTATTGGATGGAGATGCGGGAGCTCTTTCTACATTAAGGCTTTAAAGCTATTGTACTTATGGCAGAATTCTGAAAAGGGCAAAGCAAATTATCCACAGGATTTTTCTCTCAAGGAGCAGGTTCCCCCCTGTTTATTAAATTTGTTAAAGTGCTTCTGTGCAATGCACATTTTATCCTCTTAACAGTCAAATGACTATATACTCCAGCAATTACTTAATGTACTCTAATGAGATTTCCCCGTGACATGGACGGATTCATTTATTTTAATGTGACGCATTCCACCGGGCGGTTTATGCATCACGTCCTCTCGCATCCAGGGAGGCTTTGACTCATAAATAGTTAGATGAGCTTGGCTTCAGGAACAGCCTCTCTGCCTAACGCAGCAGAGACGTGTGCATCAGTTATCCCGGCATTAGGGGTCTGTTCGGGCATCAGAGGTCAGCCAAGCTCAGCACTCTGTGACCAGGTATTCTCCAGGATTAGTGAAATAATACCAGATTGTAAGGCAGTGTGTGTGTGTGTGTGTGTGTGTGTGTGTGTGTGTGTGTGTGTGTGTGTGTGTGTGTGTGTGTGTGTGTGTGTGTGTGTGTGTGTGTGTGTGTGTGTGTGTGTGTGTGTGTGTGCCAGGCCATGGGAACAACAGAATCATTAACACAAATACAGCACCACAATAAGATAAATAGCTTTGTGCTATTTGAATTGAATTAGGGTTAATTCAATTAAAGCCATTGTTATAGATGTGTTCCTGTGTCGTGTATTGTAAAGCATATGAATCCAGTTACTGCTTGGAATGTACATACATCAACATTGTTTTAAAGATTATTTCAAGAAGTATCTCAATCATCCAACTGTTGGCAACAATATCAATATTCCAGTGAAATGAACAGACAGCTCATTAACGTCCGACAAAATTAAGCAACCTCTGAAACCATTAGTCAAATAATATATCAAGTCCATCGTCACGTAGCTAATTGGCACCAATTCTAAGAACTGGTACATTTCCATGTATCAAGCAAACCATCTTGAATGTGAGGTTTGCTGCTTTTCTCTGAGTTGTGTCATTCCAATTAAGATATCTTAAGGTTATCCTAAAGAGAGATCTGACTGAATCAGAATAAACAGGATGCAGACATAGCTTTAAAGATATCTACCGCAGTGATTTAGTGTTTGGAAATGTGCAGGGAAAACAGGTTTCAAAAGGTTGTCTTTATAGCTCAAATGATGGCCATAAACGTTAAACTTAAGTACAGACATTTGCAACTTTTGTTGACAGTGAACTTTTTCAGAAGTGACGGGAGATGGCAGAGACATTTTGCTTTGTTATTGAAATAGATAACACGATGAGAGAGGAGGTGGAGGAGCCAGTCTCTCCATAAGCGGAAGTTCCTACAGGCATCTTTTAAGATTCTGTCTAAACTGTCTTCTCAAAGGCGGCGGCTGAGCTACACAGGGACTTTGTTGTCTTACATTGTCAGTATTTAAAGTTTGTTACTTTACCAATTACACCCAGCTGGTGGGAGGTGTACTAGCTATTTTAATGTAAGATGCCGAGGATATGAAGACAACAACTCTGACTTTTAGTTTTTAATGTTCAACAAATAGACAAAATAAATAAATTAGTTCGTTTTCTCTACTGTTTTCTTCAGAAGTACAATTCAGTATATGAAAAGAGACGTCATAAGTTCCTTAAACATTGTATCTTACGTTCCCAAATATGCGAGCAATTGTATCATTTCGTTAACCACTGTGCGTTAAATGAATACACTTTTTCCAGTGCCATGTAACACAGGCTTTCGGTGATTTCAATATAAACTGTAAGTCTCCAACGCCATGACATCATCATTTAGAAAGGTCCTTTAAGAGCTACAGAGAAAATGATACGCCCATTTTCATAAATTGAGTGGTTAGTTCCAAATAAACTGGTCTATAATATCTGTGAAGTCGCCTTTAAGTTAACTAAATTCACGAAAATACTGTATGCTGATTCTTTAAGTTGTATTGCAGGCTCAAAATCATAATGACACATTTTAATCTGGCAAACTATTGAAAAAAACACTGCAGGATGTAGTGCAGCACCGTTGGTTTGATACACACCACCAAAGTGAAAGTCCACTTTGATGTGCTCATAAACAGGTTTTGTAAGTTTTATGCAGTAGCACAGTCCATCTAAAAAAATGGAAAAATACTTCCCTTTGAATCTTATGTAAAAGAAGAGTGCCCTAGTCCAGTTATCTGCTCCACCAATATGTTTTCTGGTCAAATAAAAGGATACCTTAATGGAAAGACAAGAGCCTGAGATATTATGCTGCCCTGATGGAAGAGACAGAAACACACTCCTGAAATCCACTAGGGCTCGAGACTTCAAAGCTGATATTGGCTTTTACAGGCTTCTCTGAAAAGACAGAGGGTTGCTCCTTGTTTGCCGAGTAAATGTAATACCTTGTGTTATGTGTGCTGCCCTCTCACTGCGAGTCCTAAGTGCAAATGTCTGTAAATATTTTCTCCATTTAGTGCCTCCTGGAAATGTGACCGCCTTTCTCCTTCTGCTTGTGATAATGTCTGATGCCGACAGTCAGGGGCCTTACGAGTCTCTCTTTTGTCTTTCAGGTGGGATTTTCGAACAGACCGATGGACCCGTTTCACTTGTTAGTGCGGAGGAGCTTGCCTTTAAATTTGCTGTCAATAGCATTAACAGAAACAGGACTTTGTTGCCAAACACAACATTAACATATGACATACAGAGGATTAATATCTACGACAGTTTTGAGGCATCGAGAAAAGGTGAGTGGCTTGTTCTCGGTCTATTCACGGATTGTGATTACAGTGAGAAAAGGAATCTGTTCAGTCAAAAGCAACAACGTATTAGTTTGATAATTATAATTGTTCAATGGCATAAATCAAACTGTGGTATTTAGTGGAACATACTTTAAGTATTTAGAAATCTTTAGTACATGGACCATTGACTGAAGATGTACCACACTTCCTTTCTCAAGCTCTCTTCTCTTACTCTTCTGTAGCTTGTGACCAGCTTTCTCTAGGTGTAGTGGCAATCTTTGGGCCCCTCACATAGTTCATCGTCAAACGCCGTGCAGTCAATCTGCAATGCGTTGGAAGTGCCGCACGTCCAGGTGCGATGGAAACATCACCCCCTGGACAACAGGGACAGCTTTTATGCCAATTTATACCCGGACTATTCTTCACTAAGCTATGCTATCCTGGACCTGGTGCAGTCTCTCAAATGGAAAACAGCCACCGTCGTATATGATGACAGCACAGGTGAACACACTATTACAATGTTACTGTATTCTCATTGGGAAAGTACTCTTACCTACTTCAAAACAATACATGGGACTGCCTTTTCTCTGCTGCCACGTATTTATTTCTACTGTTTCTTTTCTTTAGGGCTTATAAGACTACAGGAGCTGATAATGGCCCCGTCCAGGTACAACATTAGGCTAAAGATCCGTCAGCTTCCTCTCGACTCACAGGACACGAGACCCCTTCTTAAGGAAATGAAGCGGAGCCGGGAGTTCCGCATCATCTTCGACTGCAGTCACCAAATGGCTGCACAAGTCCTCAAGCAGGTTAGTGAGAGAGTGTGGCACAGGCCTTCTGATGTCAGATCTGAGCATGAAGCAGGAATCTGAAAGCATGTGGTTCTCTTCCACACAGCTGTCACCAGCACCCGTTGATTCTTTAGCATTCAGTTGATCAGATGTGTTGTGATGGAAATACAGAGGCTTTGATTTGCCGAGAACTTGGCAGCAGAGAAGCAGCAGAAGGTGCGTCGGTTATAATTAAGCAGCAGTGACATTCTGCTGTCAGAACAACTTAAAAGAAACTGCAGTAGTGTCCAGCAGTAGATATGACATCTGTAACCCACCAATCGATCGTTGTGTATTTGTTTACTTCCAGGAGTGAACAATCCTCTTTTGATGTTTGGCAGAGAAACATGTAATAGTTTCATGTCGAGCTGTGATGAATTTTGAAGCACAGCTGTTCTTTCGCATCTGTTGAAACAGGCTTTGACTTATAGACTGCATAACTGTATTGTGTAGTTCTTACCTTTGGGGTAATCCTGTTTAACATTTGACAATTGTATAACAGATAGAGCATAGAATACAATTAAAATATTGTTTACTTGTTACAAACATTACCGGCACTTTCCAGGAATAAATTGTTAGGCAGACTTGAACATACATCCCACATAGAGGCATAACATCCAAGACGCTTCATAATTCAAACATGAAAGGATTGTCAGTCAACAAAGATCTGTCAGGGTGATGCATAGGGTAGAGATTGTGTAGGTGGTCTAATGCTTTATAGATGTCAGGAACAGGCTGCCGGATCCCCCCCTCCTCCACTCTGTGTGCTGTCAGTTTCTGTTAACATGTGTACCTAATGCATCATCCGCTCCCTAGTTGTTTAATTAACTCATTCCTCTCAAGTTATTGAGATCTAAGTTGACACATATTCGCTTGTGGCCAGTCTGCACATCTCGCACCAAGGAATGTGTGTCCTTTAGAGACAAGAAGTGAGAAAAGGTTAGAAGGCAAAAAAGCTACTGACAGTAGAAATAAGGAAAAATAAGTTTTTATGTTGTATGAGTTGAACTGCTTTGTGTGGCAGCAGGGCCATGTATCCTGGCTATAATAGCCTCAATAACGTTTAGGGTGCAAATGAGGTATACATCCATTCCTGGTTTAATTACTCATCAATTTCTCAGTTAATCTTCATTTGTAAAATGACACAAATAATGAATAGCCATCAAAAGTTTCAAAAGCCACAGTTGACATTTTAAATTAGCTTGTCTAATCTCACCTTCAGCACAACACCCAACATATTCGTATATGGAGGGAACTTTAGCCATTGCTGCTTACAAAAATAAAAATAAAGATTAAATTCGAAGTATATACTAAGAGTCAAGCCACTATCAATATTGCAGCACACAAAGCATGATCTCTCCATAAGTCGTGTGTCAAAACCTAAAACAAAAGTCTTACTAAAGGCAAACTTGGAAAGATTATCACCGACGTTTGATTTGCATAAGTGACAAAATGTACGAGCTACTCAACCTCCGTATCTTACAATATGCAGACTGCTCCATTTACAGATTTACAAAAGGGTTAGTCCTTTCCAAGAATATAAGTAGCATCGAAAGGACATAATTGAATTCATGTGTAATGTGACTTGACTGGTACAGCATACGTGTGAAGGAGAGTCTCTATTTTAACAGGGTTTAAATACCAAGTACTGCATAATGCCCTTGGAATATTTCACTTCTCATATTATGATTCCTAACAATATGTCGAGTCTTCACCATGACAGGCTCCACGCCTCTGTCAGGTTATACTTCCTCTCAGATTGGATGGGAGAAAATGAGAAACATGTCCCTGGTGTATTTTAAAAGAACTCTGGGAGCCTTTTTATATTGTGTGTGTGTATTGTTATTCTATTGTTTGCTGTGACCCTGCTTCAGTATTGGTGGGAAAAGGGATAGGTTTCCAAAAACAAGACGTTAACAAATAGAAATGTTGACACCATCACATTGTGTCACACTATAAATCCATCTGGCGGCAGTGGAGAAATTACTTTAATGAAAGAAAACTCCTGCTAACAATACAAAGCGTGACACCAAGTTTCAATGTCATGTATTTGGCTTGATGTCTATGGGAGGAGTACATTTGCCTCCACATACGCATCTTATTTACATAACCTTGGCTTTTGTTTTCACGACAGATGGTACAATTAAATGTGCAGAACAGCCGCCATGGGAACACGGTGCCTTTGAACGTAGATTGAGTGAAACAAGTGGCAGTGATGGAGTATGAGGCAGAGATTACCGAGCTCTTTTGATTGAAGGCTGCTGCTGGAATAACGTCACGTGCACCAAGCCATTTAAATGCATAGAAAAGCATTGAGTACTGTTGCTATTCTGTGGACCACATATGGTGCACAAACCCTGACAAGGAGTAGCAGAAACTCGCCCACAAAATGAACAGCGTGTCAATATGCTCATTAAAACATTTCAATTTGTTCTATTACTGATGACGTCTTGTTGGTATTATTTGTGATCACTGTGCTGTTGATTTTAAAATGCTCAGACGGGAACAAATATATGATTTTCTCCAACCTGCCTCTTTTCCTTCACACTCTCTTTCCATCCACTGTCTCTGTATCCTTGCAGGCGCAGACCATGGGGATGATGACGGAGTATTACTCCTATATCTTCACCACTCTGGTAATGTACCATGCTTGTTAATGCAAATAAGAGCCTCGTTTGTTCTCATCTCCCGTCGCTTGAGTTTTTTGATGAATAGTGGCTAATTGCCAATGGGGTTCGGACCAAGTCCATAATATCAATTTAGTTTGACAAGCTATAGGCATAATGCAGTCTTCAGCATGCTGTAGTAAACACACACACTGCTTTACAGTGAACACAACAGAAGTCTTTGAGATGGCAGCATAAAAAACAACAGCTTGAGATTTTAAATTGAAAGTCGTTCCAAGTTCCTCTGTGAGATCTTAAATGATATACGATTAATTCTATATTCAAAAGCAAAATATTCAAAAAATGGTAGCACAAAATCGACCTTCATGAATGGAAAATAATGTTTAGTTGTTGTTGGTTAATCATTATGGTCCTTTTGTTCGCAGCAGGTTGTGTTGCTGTTGAATTTTATATAATTGTACTATTATTTTGTCTGCACCATGTCATCAATGAGGGTAAGCTTAGTAAAAACGTGTGGTTCTGTTCAACAAAACAGAACCACACGACTACAGAATTATCTGATTTAATTAAATAAAAATAAAACGTTTATTCATCAGAGAAGGTAGATTTATAGACAGTTATTATGCAGAGAAATCATTAGATATTAAGTCTCAAAAGTCGTTGGTATTCATAATTCATGAGATTTCTTGAACATATTTCTTCAAGCCATCCTAAGGCTTGTGTCTTTTTCACAATCAAATATACTTAACACAAGCTAACATGGGTAATAGTACAGATTCATTCCCATCTGGAGAATTTTGTGTTTTCACTCCGCTATAAAATGATCTTGTCTGACTTATACAAGCAGACCCAGCAGGGAGCCTCGCTGCTCGTCACCGAGACGCAGACTATCTGGAGACAAACAGACTGAATGGAAATGAATACCAGCGTGATGTGTGCTGTTCCTTTCGCTCTGTGTTATCGTCTGTGCTCGTGCTTCTCATGCGCACACGCGTCCAGCCTGTTGTGATGATGCGATATGACACAAAGGTCCAGGCATGATGTGTGTCATCTTTCACACTTGACAGCGACATCGTGCAGCCATAGGTTATTGCACTGTCTATTGCTTTAATAGGGAGAACACATCTCACTTAAATTGCCAGGGGTCTGATTTATGTGTCAAGGTTTTACAGTTGCAGATCATAGGTGAATTTATTTACAAGAGGATTAACTGGTATTTATTTCGACAATATTTTCCACGTGTAGGCTGGATATCTTTGTGGAATCACAGTGTGCAATCTAATGCTGCAATAAGCTGCCATATTGATAGACACACCATTAAGGAGATTATACCTGGCGGCTTGATTTGATCCAACATGATGAATACTCTCAACGATACATGGCATTACAATTTCCTCTCGATGGAATCCACTGATGTCTGTGTTTTATCTTAAGAGGTGAAGGAAATGCCGACTTATTAGAGCGTGAACAAGCAATAGCAGTGGTACGTGGTAATAACTTCCATGTCCTTTAAAATGAGTCTGTCATAGCTCTCTATGAGAACCTGAAGCTAAGAACTTTGTTATGTCACCTCCATAACACTTCTGTATGGAGACATGTACAGCAGGGTCTCTGGTACAATGTTTAGTGTAATGCTGCTGTAGGATTGTGTCGAGTGTGTGCTATAAATGTGTTTACAAAGCAGTACTGCAAAAAGTGAACTTATAATTGGAACAAGACCATTTTTGACATCCCAAAATGCCCTAACAGAAAGGAGGATGTCACAAAAGACGAATTATACTTTTTTACAAACAATTCTGTCACAGTTAGTTTGTATTATTAGCTTCAAAGCTGAGAAACTTGTAACCCAATCTATTTTCTGAGCATTTTGAATGTCATATAGAACAACAGTGATTTTCTTTCATCTCTGTTCACAAAAGGGAGGATTGTACTAAATAAATACAACAAGGAGAAATATTTCAGTGACTTGCAGCGACCGTTATTTAGTAAGTGTCTTACACGCTCTCGTTCCCCCAGCACTAACCCCACAGGGTGCTAATGAAATATCTATGTTCATCCAAATGTCTTTTCCAAGCCCCCTGGCCGATTCCAGCACGACATGTGTCAACATGTGACTTCACACTTCAGCTACAATCGCTGCCCTAGAAATTACAGCAGCTCAAAATGAATTGCTTTCTGCTTGGATGTTGCCAAGGGAATACTAGTAGATTATTAATGTGGTACAACAGAATTAGATTAGCTTCTTTTCTTGTTCTTTGATTTGTCTCATTTCATTATAACATTTTTAATTTTCCGATAAACAAATATGCACCTATAAAAAATATTTGACAGACAGATTTAAACTAGATAAAAACATATCACAAGCTTGTAGTTTAGGCAGTGTAATTCATTTTTATGTTGGCACAAAACAAATAACAATTTTTCAAATTCTTAAAGGCTCTGCCAGCAGAAAAGCGGCTCCTCCATCAGAGCTTTTCAGATTTCCTTTATATAACAGACACTGCTTCCAGACACTCACTGAAACCCCTTAATTTGACATTGAAAACTAATGTGTGTCTCCTTCCTTTTACTCTATTTGGTCTTAAAATAGCATCCCTTTAATCAGCAGCTGCATCATTCTCTTTTCATGTGAGGAGAAAGCATTCAGGATGAATACTTAAAACAGGGATGTTGAGAGCTGGCAGATTAAATGAGAATCCATCTTTTATGACTTTTGTCTCTCAAAAAGGACCTGATGGCCATTGACCTGGAGCCATATCGATACTGTGGTGTCAACATGACCGGCTTCCGCATCATGAACGTGGATAATCCCCTGGTCGCATCCATTGTGGAGAAATGGTCGATGGAAAGGCAGCTTCCACATAAACCTGACTCAGGCCTGCTGGAGGGGGTTATGACGGTATGTTTTATTACTTCTGTGTTCTTGTTCCATTTAAAGCCAGTCACAAAAATGTAAATATTTAAAGGGACAGGGAAATCTATGTATTTATATATGTGGCTATAATGGCTTTTTCCATGGTAACACATGGTTTTAATCCTCTCCGCAACCCTAAAGAACTGTTACAAACGCAATTATAACACTATATACTTTAGAGCAGGGGTCTCAAACTGAAGGCCCCAGGGCCAAATCCGGCCCGCGACTTCATTTTATGCGGCCCCGCAAGAGAATATAATACGTTTATTATACGGTTACATGCCACTTTACAGATGCAGGTTGCCCATAAACTACATGTCCCACAATGCATCTCGTTTTGTGACATGCGCACTGAAGAGACTTGCAATTATTTGCCCTGGACTTCTGCTTTCAGACGTAATTAATTACTAAGTTAATATCCTATCCAATAATAATCCAATTCAGAGGCAATAATGTAATATAATACATTATTTTATATATATATTATATATTTATATAATTACAACCGGCCTCCGATGAAATTTAGTTTGACACCCCTGCTTTAGAGTAACTACTTAAGAACACCATTTGACACACAAACAGTTGACTCCTTCAGGATGTTTATCATGTAGTAGCAAATTACTAATGTATGAAAGACGTCAACACATTTGAGCAGTTCAGATACAGTTCCACTACATTTTGAATGTGAAAAATGCATATTTTAAGGGAGTGCTATGACCGTCAGTACCATCATCTTGTAAATACATATTACCCTGGGATTGTGTGGACCACAATGTCTCCTATTTACTCATGATTATTTAGGAACAAAATGTCTTGTTGATCATGAGGTTAGAGGACAAATCAGTCAAGATTATACATAAATTATGTATACAGGGTATATACTTTACAAACACAGTTAACCATTTGGGTGTTTTAAAGACCACCAAGGAGTACCTGAGGCTCCACACATGTTTATCTCCTAATATTCGAGCTAAAACCTGCTGCTTGAATCCCTACACTTAAAACTAGAGTCAGATATTTGCAACAAAATCACAAATCATATCTTGTACACTTTCAATGGTTCAGATGGGAATGATATGATACTGCAGAGAACATTCATTAAGCCAATTTGCACCAATTATCCTTTGGATGTGCCATTCTCCAATCATATTGTTTCAGACCAGGTGCATCCCTTTACAGCCATTCGCTCTCAAATGGATAGTTTATAATGGACAACGCACCATTGTCTCAGTATGCAACTAGGAAGATGAGAGGGATTTTGGCTTACTCCAATGGCCCACTCGGTTCAGGTATTAGACTCAGAACAGCCGGGTTAGGATGAAATAGAGGAAGGGGTTCATAGCATGAATGAACTACCAAACAATCAAGACAGAAATATAATGCAAAGCTTCCATCTCTTGTAAGATCCATACCTACAGGATGTTGAGGATTAAAGCAGTGTTGTTTTTATGACATACTGCCAGAAAATGTATTGCCGATTTTTGATAAATGTTCTAACTTAAATAAACATTGTTGTGTCATATGTCCATTAAAGTGCAAATCCTATTGATCTATTAAACAATTAGCTTGATTATTTTTTAATTACATTTTTAAAAGATCTGTTAAATACATAGGCTGGCGAAACACAAGGATGTCCAACAGTAAATACAGTATGTATAAAAGGTGCTACAGAGACGTGTTCATTTTAATATGAGAAAAAGACAAGAACTACAGTACAGTCAATACAACAAAAACAGAAAACACCAGGTGTTGATAAATGAGGTCGTAAATGATTTGACTTATTCAATTATGGATGTACTGTATATCAATCAATCACAACTTTATTACAGACTCAGGGTCCAGATAAAAGACAAGACATTACATATAATAAATGACATACACAGCATCACAAACAAATCATAGGGTAAGAATAATTTAAATCAGTGTCCTACAAAGAGACAACTATCCAATGTCTCCACAGCTGCGATTGGTAGTGTGTAGTACTAAACCTTATGTGTGATAAAGAGGATTTCATTATCAGTCATTAAGCCGGCAAATACATTTATATATACATATATGTAGACATATTCCGTATAGTTGTGTAAAGTGGGCCTTTAAAACCCGTCATGTAATAACATTAGGGACTCAGAGGGTTATAATTCATCTAAAAATGTCATATCTGTATCAAAGGAAATTTGAACTATAAAAGCCTGCACAGTTCCTTTGAATCTTTCATCAGCAGTGTGGAGATTATATTGATGGTGATCAAACTATTAATGTCTTTCCGCAGGCATCAGCTGAATTAATGTTCACCCCTTATTCCAGACAGATGCGGCTCTGACCTATGATGCAGTCCACATTGTATCCGTCTCGTACCAGCACGCGCCACAGATGACGGTAAACTCGCTGCAGTGCCACCGCCACAAACCCTGGAGATTTGGTGGGCGCTTCATGAGTTTCATCAAAGAGGTGATGGGAGACCTTTGGCCTGTTGCTATTTGAATGAAGTGTTATTGATATTAGAGCATACTGATTGGTGAACGCGACAATAGGAGTGGGGGAGAGGGACTTTGTTGTCATTTGAGACTTGGATATTTACCGAGCAAATCAATCACATCCACACACAAAAGCAAACCAAGCCTTGATAGACACATCAAAGCAGTGTTGTTGTCAGCTTTATAAATTCCCATTCATTCATAACCTATTTTCCAGAAAGCACGTACTGTAACCTTTTGAAAGCACAACTAGTGTAATTGGCTCTTATTTAATCTAACATGAGCGTCTGACAGGGCGTCAGAATGGCAGATTAAGGGTGTGCAGAGATGCTACCGTTTGTATCTTGAATTGTTCAAACAACAACTTAATTTGTATTTATATGTATCCTGGGTGTGGTTTTTAAATGGTAGGAATTCCATTCATGTTTGCCTTTTAGAATTCCCCCTATTATTGCTAAATTAAACCATTAACCTCATAGATCTACTGTATTATAGAGGCATCCCTCAAAGCAGGGACCCCTTATTCATGGTAACTGCAAAACTAATCTGCAGATACTCACAAAGCAATCAGAATGAGGGGGCTGTCAATTCTTTCCTCAACCACTTAACATTATAAAAATGAACTTCAGTTCAGTAACAACAGCTTTGTTCAATGATAGCCTCCATGTACAGGTTAGGTTGGTCTGTGTCAGTGCTTTACACGTCCTAATGGACAGCAAACCCACCAATTTCAGGATACTTTTGGCCAGTTTGGGCTGATTTCCAGAGAGGATCGCTCTTCAGAGATACTGTGATGACAGTTAGAGTGTGGCCATAGATCTCCTGAGCCTGACTCACCTGTCCACAGCATCCTACTCCATCAAGATATTAAAGACACTAAAGAACTAAAAATGCTTAAACCACAGAAGGCCTAAGTCAGAGTAACATTGTGGCCGGGGCTGGCAACCTTCAGATGTCACAAAAAACATAATTCCTTTGTCATACTGTGATATTGCCTGGCCTGCAATTGTTCTCCAATGAGAGAGATGGGGGAGCAGTGGGCCGTCTGTAACAAACTGTACTGTAGGTCCATTGGCATCAGCCTTTCACCCAGTGTACAAAGGGAAGAATGCACGTGTGTATGTGGCTCCTCATGGGGTCCATCCACTTGACAGGAGACAATCCGGGGTGACCCTGAACTCATGGTATAATAGCAATGGCCACTTTGGTACCAGGATGTGGGGAGTTAAGTATGGTGTAGCTGGGGATGACCTGGCTCTGGTGAACAGGGGTAATAACAGGGCAAAAAAAAATATATAATCGTCTGTTTCAACATCTTTTAAAATAAATTGTGTGTGTGTGTGTGTGTGTAAGTGGGAGGTTTGACATTGGTTGGTGGCTCCTCCAAGGCTTTCTTTTACCAGCATGCAGCGTCCTTGAGAAAGAAAACTGATATAAAAATAGTGGCACGATTCACCCACAGGGAACAACTATATATTTGTGTGCTGCAAACATAGGAGGGGTAGGATAGATGTTTGGAATCCTCCTTCTGTTTAGGAGCAATGATGCCAGTCACTGTGCATTCCTTTTAAGCGCAATGCACTGAAAAGGAAAGTCCCAAGAAAGTCCTGAACCGTGGGGATTAAAGACTGGTGCTAGCGGTTTCAGGGCAGCGCACTAAGAGCAATGAGGTGTTAGGTGGTTTGACCTAGCAAACAAACCCTGATGCTTCTTTAGTCTTTGAAGATTTAGAAAAGGATTGAGAGGGTCTGTGGTGAACTGAAGGAAGTGTTTGGTGCAGGAGCCTTTAGAGATGATGTGAAAGTAGATGTAATCTGATTTACAGTATGTGGTTTGGCAACAATAAGGGGTTAATCCTACAGTTTAAAGATCTGTTTATTTATAGAACTAGTGTTACAATGTGCAACCATCCATTTGTAATGACATCAACATAATTATTGTGAGCACAATGTTAGAAGCTGAGATACTACAATTGTCTAATTCAACTCACTATGTGCTCATTTTCAACCATTCCTATAATACCAAGAATTCATTGTGTATTGTGTAACATTGAACTATGAAATCCATGTATTGTTCCTCTCAGCTACACATCTCCAACTGGCACTACATCTGTGAATACTATTGTTTGTTTCTGAGTTGTAGTGACAATTCCTGCTTGTCTGCCAAATGTGCAACACACTATTGCAAAGGCCTTCAACATTACAATGCACAACAAACATTGTCTTGTGTCTGCGTACTACAAAAGGGTCGGTGGAAAAAGTGAGCATTGTTAGCTATCCCATCAAGCAGTTAGTGACTTTTAGAGATCACAACTAAAGCCAAGTAAACAGTATAGCGATGTCCTTATACAGACATACTGTGTTTGGTTATAAAAGTACAACTCATGGCTGATTTACAGTCTTCTCGACAGGCGTCAGACATGTTCTGAAGGTCAGGTTGGCCCTTCGGATGTGATGAGGCCGAGGCATTTATGTCACTCTCTGAATTAGAGCCGTTTGAACATACCACCCACCTCAGTGGCGATAGGCCAGATGGATTGAGGTATGAGGGGGTTTGAAAAAAGAGAGTGCCACACATTTCCGCTTTAAGCTTCAATCTTCTTACAACACACTTTTGGCAAGCTACACTGACGACAAGTGAGAGCTGTAGCCTTTAGGGGTTGTGACAGTTTGGGAATTTAAATATCTGTGTGCAACTTCACACAAAAGGATTGATTACTCTATTGTACCAAGACTTTTTAGAGATGTAGTAAAATGAAAATGACCCTGATAGACAACTAAATAAGTCTGTTTTTCAGTGGGATCATATTAGAAATAAAAAGGTAAATGTATAAGACACTAATGTATCTTAGGACTTCTTTGATACTCCACAATTGTAAAAAAAAAAGCTAAGACTTAACAAAAAGATACAGGTCAGAGAGTTAGCTGAAAGAGGCTTATTAGCATTCGTGAGGGAAAACCGGCATGTTGACTGTCTTGTGTTTGCTTATAAACACCACCTGTGGAGGTTGCGGGTATCAGGGATGTGTAATAGGGGGCAGTTTTGTGTTTGTCCCCCTCATGGGGAATCAAGCAAAAGGAGATGGTTGTTAATTAACTCCGTAGTCTGGAGGGGAAAATGCGTTGAGGCATTGAGATGTAAAATGTAATTAAAAAGGAAATGCAGCCTGTATGGTTGGTGTTAGTACTTTTGATCTGTGTGTGTGCATGCGTCTGAATGTACTCGCAGTAAAAGATAAAGGGTGTGGTAGTGTTTGATCGCAATGTGTGTTTTATTTAGTAGCTCTTTTTCCATATTGCAATAGAAAAACTACTAAATTATTTATTGTGTACATAATTGTACACGAGAGTAGATGGGACAACATATTGGGTACATGTACATACTAAATGAGTGTGTGTGAATATAAGTATAAATATGTATTATTTTTCAGTCACACTGGGATGGTTTGACGGGGAGACTGTCGTTCAACAAGTCATCGGGTCTGCGTACAGACTTCGACCTGGACATCATCAGTCTGAAGGAGGAAGGACTTGAAAAGGTACAATTTGTCTTTGTTTTCAAAGCATTCTTTGCTAATATAGAGCTGTGATGGCTAGGCCTATACCGTGAAAGTAATTGAATGGATTATTGATCTCACAAATATGTTTCAGATTGTCCTCCTGGTGCGGAACAGATAATGCAAATGTGACAGTGTCATTTACCTCCTAACAAGGAAGCAAATTGGCTGTTTCATCAACATAAGCATTAAGTTAGTGGATCATAAAGCAAATTGGATTAGGGTACACATTAGGGTGTTAATTGCAGCCTCTCTTAATGATAATTTGAGATGATGCCCAAAATGCTGTTTGGTGGTAATGAGCTGTATAAACATGTTTTACTAAAAAAAGCAGGAGAGAAAAAACAAACTAAAAGGTTTGTAATGTAGAAATTATTTTATTATACTGGAAGGCAAAGTGCCCTCTGGACTATTACAGCTTTTCTCTACAAGAGGGCTTTCATACATTATGAATACATCAAATAGGGATAAGTCCCATTATGACTTCCTCAAGTACTCCCTAAAGGCTCAACACTATATAATAGCAGGGGCTTTTCAGCTAACCCCTCTGTGCAGGAATAAAGCTTGTAAAAATGCAGCTTTGAAATTGTTCCTCTGTATTTCCCTGGCATCTTGTCCTGCGTGTGGTCAATTAAGTTGAAGTACATTCATCTTGCAAAAGTATTTGATGTCACATTAGCATCTTCTAATGTCTCTGACAAATCCCATGCTCAAGTGTGTGAATTTTCTTCTTCTCTTGTATATCCGTGGAATCGCTTTAAACTGTTTGAGCCGGTTAAGAGGTGGAATTTTCTCAACTAATCCATTGTAATTGAATATTAGCCTAAGTTTGAGCGTGTGCAGGAATTATGACAAGGTTTGCAGAGAACCACTTTCAGTCGAAGCCAGCATGCTAGGGAGGGGGAAATAAATGCAATGCTCTCCATATGGTTGCATGAGTAAATAACCTTTGAATCAGGTCTATTGTCTATCATGTTTAATGAATTGAGCTAATTGTAATTGGGTACAATTAGGAAAAAAAATTGCAAAGCGGAAAACATTCAGACATTTTTAAATCTCTCTCCTGGAGTCCTCTTTGGTTGTGAGACAAGCTGTAACTAATGTGCTTTTCAAATTAGAGCATATGCCTCTTTCTGGATTCAACAGGGAGGACATTAACAAGACGTTTTTCATGCTTTTTTGAGGGGGGGGTCGTACGTCTTTAAATGGATCCACCTGAAGCACGAACCCAAGTGAATATTCAGTCTGTAGTAAAAGAGGAAACAGGAGGGGGAGGGTGTGGTGGAGGGCTCGACTTGCAAACAGAGATTGTTACAGACAGCCACAGGACTATTTGTGCTAATGATATGTTCCAGAGTGTCTCTACAATATGCAGAGTGTTTTTGCCTGCAGGCTTCTCGCATGTATAAATCATTTTATTTGTTGAAATCTCTTCGCTCATCTCACTGCAGAGCAAGATTACATTTACTGTGTGATCCAACCAGCATGCGGTGCCTTCATTCAAATGAACTGTAACCTTTTTACAATACTTTCTAATTTTATTTAACCCTCCTGTTGTGTTCAAATCTGACCGATTTACTACTTTCATCAGTCATAACTTTTTTGTTTTACATTCGATTTCATTAACGGCCCGTCCACACAGCGGCGTGCGTTGACGCTTGGAGGGGGGCGTGTCTGAAGCTTGGGGATTTTTTGCAAGCAACGCGACCAACAACCAATCACATGAATCTCCCGCCCCCGACATACAAAGCAATAGCAATGTTAAAACATTGCAAAATACAGTTTTTCATTGTTATAAAAATATGTTTAGTCTATAATTTTAACAACAAATTATTTTTGCATCTGTGGTTTGTTGCCATGCCTACCCATAACCCTTGTTTTTCTCCAGAAACACACATAACTAACCTCTGCTCTCAAAAACACCTTGGCCTGCTGAGATAAAGGGGACACAGCCAATCACCTTATGCTGCTGGAGAAGTGTTCAACCTGGCACTAATGTGGGAGACTGTTAGGCAGGTGGGGGGGGGGGTGCTGGGGTCACAGTCCACCAACACACACAGAACACTGAGCTACACCTTTTCCATCTTCTGCAGGTGGGGAAGTGGAGTGTGTCGGGAGGTCTTAACATCACAGAACTGCCGAAGCGAAAAGGGATGAACATCACCGATTCCCTGGCTAACCGATCCCTTGTCATCACCACCATCCTGGTAGGTAACCCGTGTAGCCTAGCGTAAAACATATAACCTTCATGATTTCCTTCCAGATAGTACAGCCGCCACAGTACATACTAAATTGTAAGCATCAGCCATGTTACATTATATAATAAATGTATTGCAACATGTTATAGAAGTGTGCACACACATGATACTTGTGATATCTAAATATTTCACATTGCAGGGTTGCCAACTCTCACGCATCTGGCGTGTGACACACGCTTTCACTCTCAATCTCACGCTCTCACGCTGCCCACACTATTCTCACGCCAAAAACAAGAATACCGAGGACTAGAAACGGTTTTGAAAACTGTTGTCACTTAGTGATCGTCTTCTCAATAGACAATCTTTGATAATGTCTTCTGGCCAATCAGAATCAAGATAACGGCGTGGTGTTGTTGCAGGAAGTCCCGACGGAGAATACTTATGCGGGTAGTACAAATCGATACAACATTACTTATTATTATAGAAATCAACACGTAATGAAATAAGACCCCCATGGTTTGATGATTGATAGGTGTGTTTGGGCTGTCTTTCATTTTGACACACAGAACATGGGGGCTATCCACCCTTATCCACAATGTAAAGTCATTCACACAGCCTCTTCCCTCTTCTCTCTGTGAGGAGCAGCAGGTTCAGCTTTCAGAACAAAGTAACAAAAAACTAAAATGGCATTCATTTTTTTAAATATGTCGTGGAGTAATAGATGTATTTATTTTTCTTCTCAAAAGAGTACCAGAATGTGTATTTTATGTTAGTATTTCAAAAAATTGCAGGATTGGCTCCAGCTCGCTCTTTTTATTTACTACAAGACAAATGTGCCTTTTTATTTCATACAGTTCAATTTAGATTGAGACAGGGAAATAATCTAAACCTCACGCGTGGCGTTTCACTGTCAAGGGGGGCGTGTATGTAATTACATTGCAAATACTGACTTGAGCCCCACCACTGTATGGGTTAGCCCTACGATAGATTACCCAACAAAAATACTCTGGAGCCGCCACTGCCGACCCGTATTACGCATGCGCAGATCTAAGATCCAGTAGAAATTATAAAAAAGTAAAAGTCTGCTGCTTATTGTTCTACTAGGCCAAAATAGAGTCAAAGAGTGTATGAGAGTGAGAGTGTGTTAATTAATATATTTGGCAGTTTGGAGTAAGCCTGTAGATTGTGTGTGTGTGTGTGTGTGTGTGTGTGTGTGTGTGTGTGTGTGTGTGTGTGTTTCATGTATAGGCCTCTCACAATAATTAATTTTGTTGGATACATTTTCCCAGAAATTATTACGATAAACGATAATATTGTCGGCACTGTTGTATGACCATTTTAGACCACTGACATAATGATAATATATAATAATAATTCAAGTACATCCTTTCAAACTGCTAGTCACATCCTCATGTAAATGACAATTTATCGAGTTCATTTTTATTTATCGTACGATAAGTCAATTAATTGCTTATCAGGCACACAATAAAACAGTGGAAACAAACATGTGTTTGACTCCGGTCGGGTCGTGGAATACCGGAAGCTGTGTCGTTCATAAAAACATGTTCTTACTCAATATCAAGCCACAATTATTGCTTTTATTTTAAATCGTATAATTTCGGACTTTTGTTTCCGTCTGTGAGGAAAATAAATGGGGCTCAGAGCCTCAGGATACTGAAATCTGTATTTTTAAAATCTTTTTTTCCTTCTAATTTGTTATTCTTTTCAAAATAACACACTGTTATTTACTCACCAATAACACACAATTATCCTTGCTTTTATTTATTGGTTTAATTCCATAATCTCGGGCTTTTTTGGCGTCCGTCAGGAACTGAATTTCAAAATAAAAATAACCGGAAACAGATGTAGGCCTATAAGGGACATTTTGAGCATCATTGCGATTGTCAACATTTCTGAGTTTAGGATGGCCGAAGACACTACACTACCCATAATCCCCAGCTATCGTTTAGGACTACAGTCCCCATGATTAATCTTCAAGCTCTGGGATTAGATGTTGGAGTGGCAGTGCGCCAAGGTTACGCCGAGCGTCAAACAGCTGTTTGATATGGAATGAAACCACGCCAGACTTTTCCAAAACTGGAATCGAACGCCCCCCCAGAACTACACGTGCTGGCCAGCGCCATATAGTCTGTATGTAGTCTATATGGCGCTGATGCTGGCTATTGTGTTTCACAAAATGTTCTATGGGACGTCTCTACTGAACGTTTTCCCCACAATTAGAAGTTGCCAGTATTAAACACATTGGTGTTATCAAATGTAAAACATATAATTAATAAATGGGTGAAAATCGCTTGTGTCCATAATGCGCAGCATTAATATATACCCACATGACAGCTCATTGTTACTTTGTAATTCTACTCCACTACAGTTCAGAGGTTAACCTGGTATTGTTACTCCACTACATTTATTTGAGTTACTTTGCAGATTCTGATTAATGATGTGAAATATAAACAACCCTTAAATCAGACTTTAGTTACACCTGAGTAAAATTCAGGTAAGGTGATTGTCAAGTGCCAACAATCAGGAGAGATATTTGATAGTTGGTGCTTGAGAAGACTAAACATTTATCTGCAATTGACATGAATGGAAACGAGTAATAAAGTATATGAATTACTCGTTATTCTCTACTAATAGTTAATTAAAAACTGTATATAATGGCTATTTTGCACATCCCTTTCAAGATTTCAAGATGTTCTAAGGTTTATTGACATGTCATATACACAACTACGGTGTAGTTATGCATTGAATGAACAACTTGTGTCACAGGTTCCTCAACAGTGCATTACAAGACATCTATCAATATGTGTGTACCTCCACCATTAAACTGTCGTATTCTGCACATTTCTTATACTATCTACATACATAAGAGTATAATCCATATGTATAATATCAGTTAAAATAAGTGCTTCAACATAGTTAACATTTCAGCAAAGCAATATATTAGACGTTAAGTACTTTATCAGGCTTAATATTTATCTGTAGATAGATACCCCAAAGTGTTTTTCTTATTTAAAAGAAAACCTTAATCTGTTATTTAATGTTTAAATAAAGGTTAATTTTTTTTTCTGTTTTGCACATCCTCCTATTAATATCTTTGCACATACTGCACTAAACTGTTTTATTGTAGAGATCACTTATAGTATCTTCTTGATTTTTTATATTCTATATTTCTATCACAGACCTTCTACTTTCCCCCTATGAAAGTATGTACTCTTAATATTTGTTTAATCAAATATAACATAAAAACAATAATTCAATAACGTGCTTTAACCACTAGGCAGTGTACACAGCCATAATAACTTTGTATTATTAGTGTAGGACACTTGTGTATGTACAACATCTGAAGATGTGTAGTTTTATTCGTGGTTTCACATAATTTTACAACATATTGCTATACTATTTCAGACTCAGTATTTACATTCTTACATTCAAAGAAAATCAGTAATATCTTTAAAAACTACAAGTCCTATCAGCTGTGCACCGTTATGGTGTAAATATAACCTATCTATGAATTAGATCAAATGTAAAAGTCAGCCGAATTAGTGTTGATACTGTAAGGAGACGTATTGTGTGAAGAGAAATAGAAGATGTTGTTTAATTGTTGATATATTTATGATCCACGTCAAGTATTCAGTTTCGGCGGCATTTCTTTAGTTTTTCCAAAGGTCTTCTCATCAGGGCTCTATAAATAAAGAACTATGGCAGATCTGTAATATGTAATGAAGCCGAACCGTGTATTACAATGCCGTTATGTGATGACTTTCAAAGAGAAAAGCAAGAGCACTCGGAATTAAGTATTATTTTATTATTTTAAAATGTTTTCCAGATTTCATATAATATAAACACCAAATCCCAGCATGCATTGCGGCTAAAACATCCAATCAGCGAGCTTAAACCATAGCTGAGGATCTTGGGTAATCGCTCAAAATTCCTACATCTGTTTCCGGTTATTTTTATTTTGAAATTCAGTTCCTGACGGACGCCAACAAAGCCCGAGATTATGGAATTAAACCAATAAATAAAAGCAAGGATAATTGTGTGTTATTGGTGAGTAAATAACAGTGTGTTATTTTGAAAAGAATAACAAATTAGAAGGAAAAAAAGATTTTAAAAATACAGATTTCAGTATCCTGAGGCTCTGAGCCCCATTTATTTTCCTCACAGACGGAAACAAAAGTCCGAAATTATACGATTTAAAATAAATGCAATAATTGTGGCTTGATATTGAGTAAGAACATGTTTTTATGAACCACACAGCTTCCGGTCTTCCACGACCCGACCGGAGAAAAAGACGTGCTGCAGGCACGAAACACATTACCAGTAGAAATACATTGCTTTTAAAATTGTGCTGTGCAACACGAAAAAAAGGGGAAAATCGTGTTGGTGAACACGAATCAATAGATTAAAAATCGTGTTGGTGAACACGAAATGCCATGAGACTGGGTTGGCACAGCAGGCCTGTCAAACCTAGTATTTCCCCCACATAGTATAGCGCACATGGCTGTAGTCACAGTGATATTACTCAGTATTCAAGGGATTGACACGGTAGTAAGCTGTTTTTCTTTGTTTTTCTATACCAAAACAGAGCTTTTAACCACCTAATGGAGCTAGCGTTAGCTTATTTAGCTTGCTAGCTACAGTTAAAAAAAGCTAGTTTTCATTTCAGCTTGTTATCAGAAGGGCATACTTTAGTTCAAAATAAAGGGTTCATCGTCTGGAAAATACCACTGATAGTTTGAAATGTTGAGTATGCCCTCATCATTAACTGCTTAAGTATGCCGTGGGAGAGCAGGGAGCTTTGACAGCATTAGCAACAGTAACTACAATTATCAGGAATGTTAAATGAGAAGGCCTGGCAGAAAGGAGTCAGAAATACAGAACAAACTATTCCTGAGACTGCAATAATTACATGGGCAGACAGAGAGAACTCTCTGATCCCTTCCCTTCGCTCGACACTGCATTCATTTGTCGGTCCCTAGTTGTATGTACTTAACACTGTGAATGGATGCTGGGGTCTTTGTGGAGCTATCAGAGAGGTGCTGACACAGATGTTCCCCCCTGCACCTTTTCAGAACAGATATACAAGCCACAACAATAAACACTATCATTATGCCTATATTGGACCACAAGGCTGTAATTATGAGTAAGGGCAAGGGAGAGCATAATTAATGCCTATCAGGTGCCATCTATGTTAATTTGGGCTTTAAAACTAGACATTGAACAAGGTTTAAAGTGCTCTAATGTTGAACTATTGCACTAGGTAGTTGCTTTTATGTTGTAGTAAGAGTGGTGGTAATGTTTCTCCCCCGGTACTGTAGTTCAAGTGTTTGTACATTTCCCCTATGTGGGACGAATAAAGTTATTAGTCACATTTCACGTTTACTTAAAATGTCTTGGATCCCTTTTTCCTCAAGTGCACTTGAGTTTTGACATGTTCCTCGATTTTTCCTATGTTGTTTGGAATCATTAGTTTAAGATGATAGAAATTGCTTACTTTCAAATTGCAGAAGCGAGTTTAAACTTTAATATCAATCTCCCCTCTTAGTGTAATGACATTGCATCAAACTGATTCCAGTGATGCATGAACAAGACGTCTGACAGCTTTATAGTGATAACTTTGTCGAAGACATTAAGGCGCTTAATGTGTTTTCCCCCTTACATTAATTGTTTGCACTCCATTGCCTGTAATGTCTCTTCGCAAGCCCGCCTCCCTCCTCGTTCTGTTATGCACGCCCATGCTGCGACTGTGAGGGTGAAACTGGTATAAACACTTTGATTTGAGTCCAAACCTTGGGGAATAGCAAGAATTGGAGGGCTAGAAACAGATGGTAATGACTTTTTCCCTTCACATGCAAACTTTTTGATCAAGTTAATTGGACAACTTTAGCAAAGTATGCGGCGAAACACTTGCTCTCTAAATGCATTGTCATCAAATATTCATAACATATTATTTATTTAAAATACCATCGACATTGTGGTGTCCAAGTGGCTTCTATTTTGTTGGCTAATAATTAAGGATGTGTAGGCCTATCATCACTGTGTGTTTTCTTAGGCATTCTTTCCAGAATGTATGGAATAAACTATCTCCTGCTTAATGTCAGTGTATGCATTGTACTGTCGAGGCAATTTAACAAATAGTGCAACTGTGTAAACATGACACTACCACATGATGTTATAGTGTTGACCCATATACACTAATCACCTCCATGAACAATACATCCCTCTTTCCTCTTTGACTAATATCTTTATATTGCCAACAAACAAGGATCACCTTCACTAAAGAATCAATTACGCTGTTTCTGAACTTAGTTTCTAAATTATACATCTGGCTATTCGAGGCAATAAATTGTATTACAGCCTTGCATAAATGCACCAACATGTTATGCGATGCACAGTGGGACATGCAAGTTTATCTGACAGGGAAATGATAACAGGCAGTTTATAATGGAAATCATTTATGAGCTTCTCCGTGTAAGTCATTGTCACTGCAGGCCTCAGCTCGGCCGCTCTCCCTCGGAAATTGGTGCCAATTGATGTAGGCGACGTCGTGGGCATGTTCCATTTCACCGCTGCATTCTGTTTCTAATCAAGCTTTTATAAGGGCCGAATTATGAGCAGCCAGGCAGGATATTACAGACCAGTAAAGAGTGTCAGCAACCCGACTATAAAACAAACCGACCTGTACACCAGTTATATAGCTCAACATACAAAAAAGTCACAAAAACTCACCTCTTCAATCTGGCTTTTAATGTGTGATTGTTTTTGTATTATTTGACTTTAACTATATATTTATTTGTTGTTCCTTTCTTTTCACTATATCTGTAAAGCGTCTTTGAGCACCTGTAAAAGTGCTAACAAAATAAATCTATTATTGTTATTATAACATACAGCAGTGTAGGTTTAGTAAGCTCCCTGTATAAACATTCATTCTGTATGCATTACCATCACTATAGCAAGGCACTTCATTTACATTAGAGTATTAAATTAGCCTAGGTCTCTTTTGGTTAATACAAATCGATGTAGGAAAAGCTCAGCCGCCTTTCATATTTGAACACTCCCTGTACCCGCACGCTGAACTTGAATCTGCTGTCACTGCCTGTTAAATGCAACAGCGACTCATCAGCTCAGATCACTTTGCTTCAATTAAGTGCATGTGCTGAAACAAATTGAAAAAAGCTGACCTCGCCATTGCGTTTCATTTGATCTTTTGGGTCTGTGCAGGAGGAGCCATACGTCATGCTTAAGAAGTCTGACAAGGCGCTGGTTGGGAACGACAGATTCGAAGGATACTGCATCGACTTGCTCAAGGAGCTGGCCATCGTCCTGGGCTTCACGTATGAGATCCGTCTGGTTCCTGATGGGAGATACGGCTCTCAGGATGAAAAGGGCCAATGGAATGGCATGATAAGGGAACTGATAGAGCATGTAAGTTGTATTTCATATTGTCTGCTTACTATAGTTCCGCGATAGGCTTTTTTGTTTACTTGCAAGGTACCAGATAAAAAGATAGATGCCATTTGTATGGTACGTAGCTAAAGCCAGCAGTGTGTTGGCCTAAACTGCCAACTTCATCAGTTTCTGCTCTGAGCAATAGTAAGTAAACGACCAGGATATAATTCACTTAAAACGTACATTTTGGTCTCAGTTTTGACTTAACAAATGAAGCATCGTGTTATTGTGCTATAGTTTGTGTACGTTGTTAAAGGGGGCCATGTCCAGGCTTTATGCTAAGCTAAGCTAATGAACTGCTGGCTCCGGTTACATATTGTGCAAACATAAGAGATATGAATCTTAATAATAATATCCCAGCAAGAACGCTAATGAGTGTTCATGTGAAACTATTCCTTAATTTTTTTTTTTTTTATGTATGCAGCTTCATATGCTGTAAAATGTTTTACATCATCACACAAACTTACAAAAGCATGCCATTGAACAGAATTGAAGGTTATGTCCTCTGTGTCGCCAGTGATACAGTTATGATTGAGTGCAAGTCAGGA
Source organism: Harpagifer antarcticus (assembly GCA_902827135.1). NCBI lineage: Eukaryota > Metazoa > Chordata > Actinopteri > Perciformes > Harpagiferidae > Harpagifer > Harpagifer antarcticus. Next base: position 1,215,801 of record CADEHL010001039.1, on the reverse strand, counting down.
AGAGCCTGCAAAGCTGTCAGTTACATTTATGGCACAATTATGTCAAGGTTGCCTAAAAGTTACAAGTGTGTTGATGCCATTCAGTGAGACGAACCACTTCCTTTAGCGGGATAAGAAAGAAATCCAGGATGAGCATGTGATCCTGCATATATTGAGTGGAGGAGAACACAGCGCAATCATCCTGCTGAGGGATAGTGGGCAATCGCAGCTGTCTGTGTCAAACTCAGAGCCTCAGCGGCCACGAAACGGCCTCACATCGAAGCGATGGTGGCAATTCTCTGCTGGCATTTCATAAGTGTCCCTGTCAGTGTTCCCTCTTTGTCCTCAGCCCCATCGGGTCAGCGCTGTACTCAGCTGAAAACTTGTAATAGCTTAAGTGGCATTTAGTGCAGGGAATCGTATGGCAGGAGTCAATGGCTTGGTGCTGAAAGGGTTGGGGAAGGTGTCTCCCACTGCAGCACTTTATTTCTCCGTCCAAGCTTTTTGCTAGATCCGTGTTAATAACAATAACCTTCAGGGGAACAAATGGATTACTAAAGGCAGAACATTCTGGCACCAAAAAGGGATGCATGACTCCATCATTAAGCAGCACATACGCCAGATTGTTACAGAGAATATGTTCATAATCTTACAGCCTAAGACATTTCCTTTTATTTCCCTGTTGTTGTTGTTGTTGTTGTTGTGACATATGGTTACATGTGATTGGGAAGATGTAGCATCTGGTAATTGAGACCTCTAGACTGACTTACTGTAAATATGAACAATGCTGAACACAAACATCCAAACCCATGTGAACGGGGAAATTATTATAATTATAATTTTGAGAATGTGTATAATATATTTTAGCTTATTTTCCCCAAGTCTACTGCCTTTGTAAATAGCAGAAGAAGTGAATATTAGAATATATACTGGTAGTCATTGCTTTTACTGCGCCTTATCGCATGATCAAGGGCGCATGATGTCTTCTTTGCGGATTTTTAGTGGGTTCCATTTTGTGCTCTAGTGGCTTCCTTACCCCTGCCGGTGTGGATAAGCTGATCTTGATTCAGCAGACCTGAAATATAAACTTTAACTCAAGCTCAAGAGATCTGACCCTGGAATAATATGAGGCCAATATGTCTACAGATTTCTTAGGAATAAAACTCAAACTACCACATCTCCTTCACCGAGCGACTAAAGTCTAGGCTATTTTTCTTCCAAACTCTGAAAATAAATGCTATGTGTATTGTGTGTACATCATACACACAGAGAGAAGGGAAAAGTAAATGGCTGCTGTCAATCGTTATCTGTTCAATTTGTATTCATAACTACTTTCTATTAACCTCTTAAAAACCCATTGCCCCTTCGTTGTAATACAGACGGATAAGATTTATAACAGTTACTGAGGATCAGTGCCTTTACTTAGAAATGGGTTACAGAGTTAGATAAGGTCCGAGGTAGAAAGCGGGGGTGTTAGCTGATAAAGCGGGGCTGAAACACAAGGCTCATGCATTCCTGATATCAGCTCACATAGTGTACTCGTATAAATCACAGCTGCATTACAGAATTACACAAAACTGCTGACTGACATTTATTTAAAAGAACAAGACTCGAGTTTATTAAAATCAGGTGTACGCCTTCATTCTTCTCTATAGTTCATCAAGATGTGTCACATAGAGAAAGTGATGTGACAGAACTAGAGTAAAGCTCCTTAAGTGTTGCTTGCCTGTATTTTCTGATACTATAATGCGATTTACTTCACATGTAACTGATGCTTCTGAATGAGGAACTGCAATGCAACAATTTAGCATTGTGTAGCATAAAGCCCTTATTTCCCTGTGCGTAGTCACAAAGCTCACTGCAGTGCCAAAGGGCATTGTTTGGAAGGTGCTAAGTGATGCAACAGGCCTTGTTAAACTTGATTTAGTCACAATAGATGATCACTTTAATCACGCTTTGATGCAAATGTTAATAGCGTGCTTAGCACATCCTTTGTTTCCGTCATGGCAATTGTCATTATTTGCTTCGACAGACACACTGGAAGGTTGTAGTCAGCCCACATCACCGTTGTCTCACATAGATAGACACTGTAGAAGTCTATCTATGAAATGCTAAACCAATTGAGGTGTATTCAGATAAATCTCACATATTTTGTTTATAAGAATGTCCCGGTAAACGAGGAAAGCATCTGAATGGTCATGTGTGATTTTGATTTTGATCCGAGGCAGCAGGATGACCTTGTGGTGAGAGCGGCTGACCTGTAGCAGAGAGGGCTAAAGTTAAACTGCCTCAACAGCGAACATGTCTGTCCCGCCTGTCAAAGCGCCGCTAAGTAAATCCCAGCTCTCGGCCATCAAGCTCTGAATGTTGTGCTTATGCAAAGCAAACATTTCTTGATTACAGTGCATGTCATCATCATTAGCCCTTAGTACCTTTTGATTCAGACTGTATTCTGTAAGAGGCATCCTCCACGTTGTGCATAGAAGTGTGGAACATTAGTTTTGTTCATTAGTCATGTTCAAAAGGGAAATTAGAAATGTTTATATCCACTCAATATTTTGTGTAGCCCGTATCATTGTTCAGAAAAGTGTGTGTCTTGAAATGCTTCACATTCTACTGAAGCAAAAATCTGCTTTTGTAAAAGTCCTAAATGTTTGTATAAAACTAAGAAAGGAGTACCACAGGAGCCCTTTACCGATACAATCTGCACATTAGCATTGTGATTGCAAGCTGTGAAATGCACACAAACTGTGTAGCATAGTGTGTACATGTTTGTTAAGGGATCAAAAGCCTTGGTTGTAAGCGGTATGTCATTATGGTATGTTTGATCAAATCCCCTAATTTCCACATTGTTGATGAGAAACACAGAAACAAAGAAAAAGCTCACTGTAATAATGCTCAGGTATCCTCAATGTGTACAGACATGGATCAATTGTTATTTTATGAATCCTTCAGGCTATCATCAGGTGAGTATGTCCGGAGGGAGAACAGCACTAAGCCCACCGTCTGCAGACCCAGATAACACCGAGCCATGTGGCACTATCAGGTTATCTTGCTTGTGCCCAGTTTGTGTGTCAAAGCACACGGCAGAACAAGGACATGCGGCATGTACCGTATATTAGCCCACCGTAGTGATGTCTGGAATCACATGCTGATTGATCTTCCGCCTGAGTGGCAGGTCGGTTCAAAGCTGCAGTTGGCAGCAGGGAACAGAGGGAGCAGTATGTGATGTACACATTTGAATAGTTTAAGAGAGACAGCAGACGCACTGCAGGATGCATCGGTGTTCCCTTCTTTCCGTCTCTTCAGAAGCCCCCGCGTATTTAGCTATGGTGCTGACCACAGGAGAACATAAGCCGCAGCGCCACACTCAAAGAGGGAATGTTTTCTTTCTCACCTTCGTTACCGTCATGCGGTAGTTATCACAAGAATTTAAGTAAAACGCTGTCTTAGCCACAGGGAAAGTTTAACTCGTGTTAAGAACAGCCTTAGGGTCGAAAGAGTATCGAAGTCAAGAAACTGATATTATCTGGTGTTCAATGTAAACGGGAGCCATCAAATACACTCGTTCATAATATGCAAAATGGCTGTTCACAATTCAACTCTTTTTCAGTTTTCTATGTATTAGGTTGTGTGTGTTTCTTGAACCAGCTGCTAATAGGTTTAACAGTTTTGCATAAAGCTCCAAAACATGGTCTTTCATTGTGTTTGTTTGAAATGCCGCACGATGAACTGTTTTTTTAACAAGCCCTGTTCCTCTGTAGCTGCTCAGCAGGAAGAGAAGAAAGCCTTCCTTTGTGAGTTGCGTCAGTTCTTGGTGGATAGAGGTATCCGAGCGTGCACCGAGCAGCTGGTTTCATTAACCTCCTGTCCAGCCGGGTGCCGGGGAGTGGTGGGCGCTGCCAATTTAAATGGTAGCCTTCTGTATATGCAGTCAAACGTATATAATACTGACTGCAACTTATCTGTCATGCTCCGCTGTCTCCATTGCCCAATGCAATATGGTGTTATACAGTATGCCATTCTATTGAATCTATATGATGTCTTTGTGGATAGAACTGTATCTGATACACTGGAACAATGTTTCTCCATTGTGCATCATTGAAGAGATATTATGCATTCATATTATACGTTACACAGGGAATGACACTGCAGTATATTGTGGCCTAAACCCACATTTACATAAAAGAGGCGAGCACCCTATTAGTGTCCTTCTGATAGAGTTCAAAGACATGTTTGAGCTTGCATACTAACCTGCTCATAAGGAAAATGCTAACATGCAGTATGAATAATGTTTACCATCTTATTGTAGAAGGTAAGGGTGTTATTAGTTTTGGACAAACTAGAATTTAAATCTGATCTCCTGGTACAGTTGTTGAGACATTTTACTTAAAGCCACAAATATTAACCTCACAATGGCGCTACAGGAAAAGTCAGGGGATCTCCAAAGTCATGAGGATTCATATGCTGTAACCATGAATGTCTAAACCAAAATGTAATTGATGGTAGTATTTCAGTCTGGAACAATCTGGAACTGCCTTTACAACTTCTTGAGCAATGTTTCCAGCTTGGTCGAATTAATCAATCTGTCAATATCATAATTAAATGTTCTGTTTTTTGTGTTTCTCTACAGAGGGCAGACTTGGCAGTGGCTCCCTTCACCATCACCTATATGCGTGAAAAGGTCATCGACTTCACCAAGCCCTTCATGAACACTGGAATCAGCATTCTGTATCGCAAACCCAATGCCACCAACAACGGCTTCTTCTCCTTCCTGAACCCCATGACTCCTGACATCTGGGTCTACATCCTCCTGGCCTACCTGGGTGTTAGCTGTGTCCTCTTTGTCATTGCCAGGTAAGTCCGCAGGTTACATACTGTTAGTCCTATAAGTCCTGCATACAGTTCTCCTTCAGGTCTCTCAATGAGTAATTTCCTCATCGCAGGGATTGGAGTACACCCATTTCTCATATGGTGCTAGCTGCTAGGTAGTGATCAAGGTATTAATCTCTGCATGGGCTCTCTACAACCCAGCACGTAGAGGAGAAATAGGAAAAAAAAGAAAACTTCAATTGAGTTGTAAAGTTTCCCTCAATGTGCAATTTCATCTTTCCCGTGTGATGCCTTTGGAATTGGCAAAGCACATTTAATCGGTCGTTTCAAAAGAATAAATACTGGCTTAATGATCATATTCAAAGAAAAACAGTATACACATCGACGGAGGCTATATATAGTTGAACATAAACATTCATGGCAGTAATAAGTCATAAAAAGATTATGGATGGATGCTGTTTGATTGGCTGAAAAGTATCTCACTTGTAAATTATTTTTGGCATGAAGATGTTGAATATCCTGTAAGTATTATTGTGAGCGTTTCCTGCTGCTTTTCATTCAAAGTGGTGCTTTAGGAAGTTATAGAAAGGGACGCTGAAAGGAGTTGACTTGAGAGCAAACAGCTGCACTCCTCTATCCCCATTCGTTGTTTTGCGAGACCAAAATAATTCTGGAGTGGCTTCACATAAGTACAAAATCATCTTAAACTGTTGCATCAGATTTTTTGGAGGCCGTCCTAGATGGCTGAAAAGCTGCATCCCTGAAAGTGCATTGTGTGAGCATAAAACACACATTGTTGAACAAAGAAAAGGGTACTTTTAAACGTTGTCAAGCCATTAAGAAACAATGCTAGCCAGAAAACACTTTGGCTTTGAAAAGCAATGCTTCATCATAATAATCATGTTTCGAGGCGCATTCTCCACTGGACTCTTTTCAAAATCCTGTTTAGACGCTCTCCATCTTTTTTTGACCAGGAAAATTGTGCAAACTATGCCACTGTTTAACAAGCTGTCGGATTTTGGCTGGGAATGTGATTTGAGCTGTTGATTTTGCTCTGATATACTCCAAAGGTTGTCCAGTAAGCTGTGGACACAGAAAGCCTGCTATGCAGTACGACAGAACATTTCAGAGCCTGTGGATGCAGACGTGTTCAACAAGCTAACAGAATGACCGAGCAGCTCAGACAAATGGAACGCCAACAGTGGCAGTAGTCATTTTTATTTTGGAGATGGGATGATAAAAAGAAAGGGAATGCTATTTGGTAGGGATGTAACGATACCAAAAACTCACGGTACGATAATATCGCGATAACAAGTCCACGGTACGGTATTTATCGCGATATTGAATAATAAATATATTCGGTATATCGTTACATCCCTACTATTTGGCATGGCATTTTGGCAGTAAATTAGGCCTGGATAATCATATTTTCTGTCTCGTCTGTCATTGTATTTATCCTACGCATATTTGAGTTCCATGGACAGGGAGCGGAGGTCTTGTTTGTATAAACTTCATAGGAAAAAAAGGCCTGTATTGAATTACATGCTTATATCTACAGTAGAAGGTTACCAACACGTATTCAAAACCATTGGTGGAGACTGAGGAAAACCTTCTACTTAGTTAAAGTACTAATTCCACACCATGAAACGAGCCGCATTCAAAATATTAAAGGTCCCCTGTCATACTGTTTTTCATCAATATATTATAGGTCTCAGATATATACAAAACATGTCTCTGAAGTGTTTAGCTCGAAACACCAAACAGATCATTGCAGCATCCCATAATCCCCTCTGTTTCAGCCCTGTTTCAAAAGTGCTGATTCTGTGTCTGTTACTTCAGATGAAAATAAGGAGCCCCTCCCCACGCCCCTCTGAGAAATGTTTGGTTAAAAAGAACACAATGGTGCTCTAGGAGGAGATTCAGGTGATAAGGTGTGTGGGGGGGGTTACCTTGATTGGTTATTGCAGGGGTCGGCAACCTTTTTCATATGAAGTGCCATTTTCAAAAAAAATTGTTATCAGCGTGCCAACGATCGAGAATTATCAAGTGGGGGGGGGGGGGGGGGGGGGGGGGTGAGGAGCTTGACGCTTGTCAACTATCAGCAGGAGGGTGGGGGAGTCTCTCTGCGGGGAAGCAGTGTGTGGACCTGTCAGCGCAACTTACATGATGTCGAATTTAACAAACACATTTAAATAATTGGTTTAAACAGCATAATAATAAGGACGATTGTCCGTTCTGTGATTCTCCAGAACACACATGTTATGATATTAGGGTCATGCAGAGTGAGATGAGATCGCTGTCCCTTTAAGAGAGAGAGAGAGGGGTGTGGCTTGTGCATAGTGTTTGTGGATGGTAGAGCGACAGTGAGAGAATGTGTGTATGTTTCTGGAAGTGAAACGAGGAAGCAGAAAAACAGAGGTCTGCCCTCCTCGACTCCGGTCTGGGAGCCGACAGGAAAGTTCAACACACAGATGGCCAGTCCGCTCCTTTGTAGCATATTATTTCAATGAGAGATGATCAGATCGCCACTGGGCTTTCAACTAAATACACAGCCACGCAGAAACTGCGGCATTTGTACAGCTCCTTATGGGTAGGCTACTGCAATTAGTGAGGTGCTTTCCTCTCCGTGGTGAAACGATCAGCACCACGGAGGAAAGCGGCAGAAAGTCACCTGGAGTTAAAGAGAGCGGGGCTGCGTTGTGTGCATGGCTTCCTTCTGCGGGTAACAGGGAGACGCGCTCTGGCGGCGGCCTCGTTCAGGATCCCAAAATACAATTTAAATATTTTTGCACACTTATTCCACTTATTCCTAGCGTGCCACTGGTTACGGTGCCGCGTGCCAGGGGTTGCCGACCCCTGGGTTATTGGCTAACGTCACACTGTCCCGAAATTGACACCAGATTTCGAAGGAATACAGGAAGTGGGATTCAAATTGTATGTGCACACTGTACTCACAGCTAATAGTGTTGTTTAGCAGACAGTTTTCCAAGAGGTTACTCAGCAGGCAGTCTGACGCAAGCCTGTGGCTCTAATTGCAGACACAGCCTTTCTAGAAATTAGCAAAGAACCAGGAGTATTACATCAGCAGTGGTAAATTGTCTGTGTAGAAAATGGCCTCAAAGTCGATACACTTTTCTCTTTCTGGATTTGAGTCCAGTTTTTGACCAGTTTGAAATGCACAGAGTCTTTCCATGCCTCTTTACTTTCACATATTTTTTGACCACAGCTTTCAATTCAACATTGAAGTAAAAGTAAATGAGACTGAAGGAATTAATTGAAATAGCAGGGAGAACCAACAGCTGCCAAATAACTTTCCGATGCCTGCAAATGTTCTGAAGGGAATGATTGCGACAAGTAACACTAATGAGTATGTTTTTTTTTAAGATATAAAACATTTAGCAAAAGCACCCACTGTTTTTGTCCATCAGTTCTGATGTCTGAGTGCGAAGCTGAGAGGAGAGATGCTTGAATGATGGCTGGAATAGACTCCATTTTAAGGCAGTTTTATGATTAACCATCAGTCCTGTTTGGTGTCTGATTAAAAATACTGCTGACATATTCAAAACTATTCCTGCAGCATGTAATTAGATTGAAGTGTATCTATCTCTCACAATATACATTTCAGCTGATTAAATCTTTCTAGGGATTTCTACGGTCTTCTAAGTGAGAATGTGCACTCGAGGATTCACCATTGTGGGTTCCAGTTTTGTGGACCATTTAGTTACTTATCTGTTTCCTGCCATAACCACTTCTCATCAAAGAGAGAGATGTCCCATGTTCCCAGGGGGATACTTTCTGGAGTTTAAGGGATCCAATTGTACTCAGCAGAGCAGCCAGAAGAAAATATTTTCCACATAAAAAAAAGTAGTGACAAACTAAAAACTAAAAAGACCTTATGGTTTCATGTGACTTTAGAAAGGAGTCTTTAATGTCTCAAACATGACCTTGTATTTCCTCTGAAGAATTGGGTTATTGGGCCTTTGGTCATCGTCAAGAAAACCATTAAGACATAGTTGAAAGGGTTTCTGAGGGGAAGCTAAACCAGGACCAGTTGATTCGAACATGTTTTGATTTGTCAAGTCAACTTTATTGTCAACCATGAAACCTTTCCGAGGTAACATACACTGCCTTAGAAGAAGAAACCAAAAGGAGCTTTTTTAAAAAGCAAGGATTATTTTTACATTTTGAGTATACAAATATACAAGTATAGAAACAGCAAGCATGCAACAGCTGGATGTAAAGCCACTCAGGTCTATGTAGAAAGTCAAAGTAAACTTTATTGTCAATATTTCAGTGTGTGTGCACAGACAGAGAGATCGAAATACCATTTCCCACAATCCTGAATATAAAACAAATGTATATAAATATAATAATAGTTTTGACCTGTGAAAATAGTGCATGTCAACATCTTCGAATGTACAGTATGGGTGGGTGGTTAAATTGTTCACAAGGTTATGACCGTACACACTTAAAGACACGATGTTGTTGACGCTAACATTGGATTAGAAGATGATGTTAAATACAAAGGCTGTTGCTCATTGAGGTGAAACCACAGAAACCCATCACCCACTTCCCCTCAGCTTTTCAATGCATTTCAGCTCATTGTTTTGGTGTTCATGGCCCATAGCTTTAATGTGAGTGGTTCACTTCTACTGCTCCCATCAATTGTGTTTCCAGCAGCAGCAGGCAGCTGTTTTCAGTGAACAAACCGACCATTCTATGACTGCCCCGCACCCGACAGCACACTAACCACTAACTGGTGAACATAGTGGAGTATGTACCAGCTAAAGAGCCAGATATTATATGTATGATAATGAGTGTTGTAGTTTATTAGGTTGCCACAATCTCTCAATGAATGCTTGTGTTGCTATAGGAAACTGTTTAGAAAGTTGTTCCGGCAAACATCATGGCAAAGTTTCTCAAGGTTATATATTCAGAGGAACAAATTAGTTTCACAACCTATTTTTGCTAGAGCTGCTGCTGAACTCCTCAATACCTCAGTGTTGTTACTGGAAACCACAGATGGAACGGTAAAATAGAAGTAACTCTCAAAATAGCTCTCATGCTAATATGATTCTGTTTATGAGCTTTTTCTTGAGGAAGGAATGGTGCTCCAGAAGCATACATAAGATGTTATTCTTGCATTTCTTTCAGAACGTATAACCCAAAAACTGCTTTCCAACTTCCTGTCTCGCTCCCAGGTTCAGCCCGTATGAATGGTACGACGCCCATCCCTGCAACCCAGGATCAGATGTGGTGGAGAACAACTTCACCCTCTTCAACAGCTTCTGGTTTGGAGTCGGCTCCTTAATGCAACAAGGTACTGCGGCACGCACATCCTCTTCCCCGTCAGAAACAATACTGTCACACCGCTTGCTCCCTTTTCTCTGCCTCTTTAACTGACAAGCTCCATGATTTCCATTCCCTGACTGTTTCATAAGACATTTACCTGTCAAGAACAACAGCAGAGCTCAGCCTTACATGACAAAGGAAGGCTGTTGTCAGCTACCTGCTGTTTAAAATGGGAAGAGTAGGTGCCAGGCACTTGTCAGAGATTGTCAGGTAAGGATGGAAAACATTGCTGCATTTATTTTCCCATAAGGCAGTCACTGGCCCTACTCAAGAGCTTTCTAAGGGTTGGGACGCAAAGGGTAAGTTGAGGAACATGTCTGACAAATGCCAGGTGTCAGCCACGCTAGAGCGGTCTGGTGTGATATTTCAGCGCTGTACGACTTGCTCGCTGTAGAAAATCCATATGCCTCATTGTCCAACAAGTAGCCTACCAAATCAATGTCACATCAATGTAACATTTTGAAACCAGTCAAAAAAGGAAGTGACTGCTTCCGTTAGCACACAGGTTCAATCTTTATTACTAGACCTGCTACCACTGCAGATTTAATTCTACAAATAGACCTTCACTTGTCTGGTGTCGCTTAAAGGACTAGAGTAAACTAATGAAGGCCCAGACATGACATAATGAAGTCAACTGTGGGGGGAAAGAGTCCTGAGTAATACAATGCTTAACCTCAAAGTAAGAAGGCAAATCAAGGAGGCTCGGTAGTGGATCTTTGCCCATAAGGATAGCAAACACATTGAGCAATTCATTAAGGGAGCATTCTTATAAAAATGCATAGCAGCGTCGACAAATGACCCGTGCAGGCAGAGATCTGCAACTGTAGCATCAAATCAAAAATGAACTAGTTAGTAGTCTGTATTATTCCAGCTAAACTGGGGAGAATTCCCCATTATAATTCGTATCATGCTTACCAGGGCTCTCTGTCAAAGCCTGAGCTCTAGTGTGACTCATGTGGAGGTTACTGCAATTAAACACAAGTCCCAGCACAGGAAAGTGGGAGTTATGTTACAATGTGTCACACAATGCTTGATAAATAAAATGTTAGTACATATCATGATGTAAACAAAAATTATGTCCCTCAACTATGATCTCAATGTTCATTTTAAAGCACAGTCAAATGTGTTCACAATTACACGAAGAAAATATTGTGTTTCTTTGTTATAGTCCCCTGAATAAAGAGGTTTAAATTGGGATATTGAAATAAACTTATAGTTCATGTTTGAGTTCTGTTGCAGGTTTATCTTCATTATGATAGATTCTTTATTTATTTGGGTTCACATTATACTAAAAGTACAGTTTTGCAAATCATATATTTTTAGAGAACCGAAAATGACAAATTAAATACCGAATAAAATGTGTAAAATAAAAACGCAAAACTGTTTCTACATCTTTTTTTAACTAAGTATTGTGAAAAAAGGATCGTGTTAATGATCCTCCACATATACATTCTAAGAGTTTCAAATGGACAGACTGACTCTGGCTTTGGGCGACACCCATTTGGGCTGCAGCAGCGAGGAATATGTTGTCTCTGTCACATAAACAGACATCCTCCGCTTGTCTGCCAAACAGCGACAGAAGCCGAGATGGAAGCCATTTCTTTGACATGTTTAAAATGCAAATGGACGTCTTTGAGGAGATCCAAAAAAAAATCTACCAGCTTGTCTGTGGGAGGAAGGTGTCATAGCCAAGACAAAGGAGGCCAAATATGAGGAGGTGCAGAAGCAAACACTTTGTGCACTTCAAATGCTTTGCTGGGGGTCTCAGTAGGCTGTTGCTCACAACAAACATATGTCTGATCATTTCCTGTAAATTGGTTTCCCCACATAAAATCATTTTAGAAAGTGTCTTTGATTTACAAGTTGACTTATTCCAAATGTTCATGACTTGATGTTCGAGAACATATTCCGTCTCAATATTTCCAAGATGCAGGGTCTGAGGCATAACAACATTGTGTTCGTTATGCAACAGCTAATCTGTGCTGACTTGTTGTCTCTGATTAAGAAACTGCAGTTGTGACTTTGCCCCTTTTTGAGATTCAGATCAAGATTTACTTGCAATTGAATAAACATTTCCATTCACAACTGTCATTATTTAAAAGCAATTAACAACAAGTTGAAGCCTCAAGCAAGGACAGAGGGGTTTTGTGCTATGACTTCACACAGGGAATGGTAAGTGCATGTAATCATTCTCATGGGAAGGTGTAGCTCTCTCGTGGGAAGGTGAGGCATTGCTAGTGGGGGAAAACACTACAGGAAACCAGGACATCTTGTGTGGAACAATGCACTTCTAAATCTACAGGGAACAGATTTCTTCTTTGTCAGACTGACTGATTCAAAAGCATCCTTAGGTACAAGATCATCTGTGAATGTATTCAAAAGGGAGAATTGCAGTGTCAGTGACTTCTTTATGGGCTTTGTTTAAGAACAGTATTTGCATGGATATAGACATTGTGTTTCCATTATACTTACATTAACTTCCTTATTGAATATAGTCAGTATTCGCAAATGTCGCAAAAAGTACTAACACACAAAAATAGTGAATTTAAATGCAGCCTCAGTCGATATAAGGTTTAAAAAACGATGGAGTTTCGCCTAATGCTGGTTAATTTAAGCATTACAGAGAAAAACTGTTGAAATAAACTGAAATAGAAATTGCCCAAAATCATGTTTCACATTGATGTATTAATCATACGACTGAACAGATCTAAAAGGAGTTAAAAATGCAACTGTATCGTTTTTAAATTAGACCTTAACTAAAGGAATATTTCCATTTAAATTCAAATCTACTTTTTATATATTCCAAAAAGAAGCTCCCTAAAGCACTTTGAAGCAAGGGGACATTGAGTTAAGATTTTGTCAAATGCCTTTCAAAGCCATCTCATGAGAGATTAGGTTTTTATAAACTCTGACTAACAACAAGGGGAGGTTTAGTACCACCCCTATAATAAGAGTTAACGCCTAAGTAAGCATACCTCATATTAAAAATGTTTGTATTTTAAGTAAAAAATGTACAACATGACATCAAAGCAATGGTTGTTACTTACCGCAGGATGTTTATAGTTGTTTTGGTGGATAAGCTCATTAGCATATGGAGCTAACAATATACTTCATAGCTTGTTTTCCGTTTCCAGCTAATATGTGGTATACTCTAGAGTGCCTTTTAAAAAGCTCAATATTAGGAATATGCTTATTGACTTTATTTCTGATAGTTATAGGAGAAGAATAACCACTCTCATAGCTGTCAGGTAATGCAAAGTGTGTACCAGCAGTCATTAGCCATTTTGTTCATCCAACAGCTTTTGTCTATAAAAGTATTTATCAGTGATCTTGTGGGGCTCTCTTTATTCAAACAACATGGCATAATAAAGCTTTATTATTTGTGATTAATAGTACATTTATTTACCTAGTCACAATATTAAAAAGGTCTATTTTTAACACACATCCCACAAAGAAACCTAACCTTCATTGTTTTGTGTATTCTATGTATAGACTTTCTTGGAGGCATCTATTTACTGCATTAATGTGAATGAGCAGTGCAGCAGTCAGGGAGATGGATGTGATGTTTGGGTTACTGAAATAGTATCAGTGCCGCCTCCCTCAAACATTTATTTCTGTAGTTTACAATATATGTCAAAAGAATGCACGGCATATTGACACCATTTTATTTCCCTGGCACCAAATGACTGATCTGCTTTTTATATGTATTAGTCCTCTGATGCCGCATATACTGTTCCCTGCTGACAACAGCACTTTATACTCTGGAATTCAATTGAGTTACCCCTCGCTTCACTTGATGTTTTGTGCAACCAGAGAATGCATCTTGATCTTCCCCATTGTGAAGTCATAGTGAATTAAGAGACACAACTGTCTTCCCTTGTCTGTAACCATGAGAGTCTTTGTCAAACCACAAAGGACATATCCAATCAAATTTGGTAGAAGAGGTTAAAGAGCGGACCAATCTGCCCCCCCCCCCCCGTCTGTGGGCTTGTTACTCTTTAGAATTGCCCTCATAAATCTTCTCACGGAAGTAAAAGAGTGCACAGAGCGCAAGGGTATTTTAAAGGTTGTCAAAGATGAGATATAAAGTAACTTTAACACCAGTCAGTGAGCCCTTGACAACATAGTATTACTCGGCAGAGGACCCCTGAAAGTCAAGGCTGATGTCGAGGTGTACCGTCAGTCTGGCTCTGTTCCATGTCTTTATTTATATCTTTCTGGCCTGTGATGAGTTGTTAATAAAAGATATTATTGTGTACATCTGGTTAACGTGATCAGCTAAACTGTTTCCAGTCTAACAGTTTGAGATACATAGGATATGTCTTCTGGTTTATCAAGACTAATTCCAGCTTCAAGACATTCACACGCAATTGTATAATTCATTATATATCTAAATGAATAACTTAATGAGTACATAGGGAGCTGGTTTAGTTATTAAGGTCAAATTAAAATGCTTACATGAGCTGAAAACATTTGTTGTACCTACTAGGAGCCTGAGAAACACAGTTTACTGATCTGATGTGCCCATGCTGAGTTGTTAGCTTACAGTTTAGCTAAACTGCCAAACTGGCTTCATTTTCTGTTTCATCGCTAACAATGCCTTGATCAACCGCAGTGGCATTTGCAGGCTAATGAACAGAAACGCAAGCGATCCTGTTTCCTGCATTTGTTTAATATGGTTACAGTGTTGGCAGGTACACATTTATCTAGATAATTGCTTCATAGTCTCTCTCTGATTGTGTTGTTTTCAGGCTCAGAACTGATGCCCAAAGCCCTGTCCACCAGGATCATCGGGGGGATCTGGTGGTTCTTCACACTCATCATCATATCCTCATACACTGCTAATCTAGCAGCCTTTCTCACTGTGGAGAGAATGGACTCGCCTGTGGACTCAGCCGATGACATCGCTAAGCAGACCAAGATTGAGTATGGTGTGGTGAAGGATGGAGCAACCATGACTTTCTTCAAGGTACACTAAACACTCTATATAGATCTATACAACAATGTCTTTCTTCAAGCTACAGTAAACACGATAAAGGATAGTCATGATGAGATGAAGGTCTTTTATCATTTTGAAGGCGTTATTCACAACAAACTAATTACTGATGGTACTGTTCAGGTATAGTGTAACAATTGTCAAACAATATAGTCACTTAAATTGGTTTCATTATATACTTCAGTTTGAAGTATTATGTACAATACAAATAATGAGTGTTTGTGTTCAGAAATGAGGCAGAAGACCTCAAGTTTTAAGTTGACTGTCAAAAAACGTTATATGTCAGGCATGTCTCCAAAGAAGAAAAATCTCTATATATAAATATATGTATCATTTTTTTCATCTTAATTCCCACAGCAAAGGCAACTTCTTCATCGTCTTCGCTTCTCAACACTGTTTGATGTGTTTCTCCATAATGAGTTTCAGCATTGCCTGCAGGGCCTTTGACTTCATTTTATTATTTTGAGCTTTGTTTTAGATGGTGCTTACTGTGGAGCTGAATAACATAGTTACAGTAAGAAAATGAAAACCCTGCACATTTCTATTGAAGGCAGTCCATAGGTTTATGACATTACACATAGCAAGAAAGCAGAAGTTGATTCTTCCAGTGCATCTGTCTGCCCCTTTTTTGTATTCCCACACAAATATGGTGGCGCTCATAAACACTGCCTCTTTGTTGAATCTTCTGAATAGTGTGTCCCCCAGCTTTGGTCTTGGAAGTCCACCAACACTAATCACAAGACTGGAAGATTGCTTAGTTATTGCATTGCATCCCTGGAATAGAAAATGTTTTGTAATGATTATTAGTGCGCCTGGATCCGACTCAAGTCCTTGACCCTTTGAAAATACATCAACCTTCCGTTTCTCTGAATAGCCAACTAAAAGGAATTATTTGAGATCATTCGGTGTACTTTGATAAATTGTAGTTCTCATACATAGAAGGAGAAACAGGTGTTTAATTACCTCATCAGAGCAGCATGGCTCAAGTGCCCTCTGCTCCCCATTGCACTTACAGAAAGGCCTAATGATGCCGATTCAATGAGGCGGAGAAGCATGATAAATACTGAGGAGACCGGGGAGGAGATGAATGCGCTGCAGATGTATGAAACTGGATGGGTTTGGTTCTAAACTCATGTGTCAGTGACAAACTAAACGGTCTTTGATGTTGCCATAGATTACACTCAAATGTGATATTAATTTATAGCTTGAGCAGAGTCTATTATAGATGGTTAGTAATGAGCCAGACGTGGAGACTGGTTACTATAGTGGATATGGATCATTGCTAAATCCACCACCGACAAATATCCCTGAATCTAGCATATAGGCTTTTGAAATGGTACATTGGTTTTATGCTAATTCAACACATACAACTGCCTTTTTTTATTTATAAGTTGTATTTAATATAATTATGTTGTACTTAAATGATAACATTAGACCCAAAGTGTATGGCTATTATTAAAACCAATTGTATTCAAATCTTCCAATTCTGATGTGTTCATACTCAAATGATTAAGCAGGGTATGGTGGTTGGATTTGTATGATACCCCCACCCACCAGACCTGTTATAATTGCCAATCCACACAGTTTAACCCAACCCAAAAACGAACATCTTGATGCATTACAGAAGCAATATTGTCAGGTCTGAGGACTGACACAAGAATAAGATACAAGGACTGTGTGTGTGCTCTCTGAGGGAGGGCTATATCTGTCTCTCTTACACACACGTGCCCAAACGATTATGGATTAAGTACTTTTCTCCTCATATAAGTAACAACAGCGACTATCCAACCAATTTGAAATGTCTGACAAGATCATATCAACCAATCAACCAACCGGAATGTGTCAACCCTAGTAGTTACACACCTAGCACATAAATATGTGTCCCCGGTGTGTCGGGGAACTCACGCAGCATCAGAAAATAAAACCCTCTCTCTTTTCCTCCGTACCAAAATCTCTAAAAACGGGGCTACAACGGAGCTGATCCAGATTTGCATCCAATATGACGTCATATCGGAAATGTAGGCTGGCTTTACACCCACGGCCCTATCAGAAACTCTGCTATCAGAAACAATGCCCGACTGTTTTGGACGTAATATGGTCGGTGTTTACATTAGCATCGCTAACACTCTAACCTGTGCTGGAGAGCATGTGTGTGAAGAAGCAGGAAGTAAAAAGCAACTCACCTTGTGGTATAACCGGCAAGAGAGAAAGCTTTTGAGCTCCAGACTGTTTCAGAAATAATCCTTGATAATCCATGATATGGCGTTTCATCACCGCAGCATTTAGTTTAGACAGTAGCTGCTGGGTCCCGCATGAGCTCAGCCCCCTTCTTTTTCTTTTTTTAATCAATTTTTTTAAAGCTTTATACCCCAAATCAGCACTTTTGAAACAGGAAGTGAAATGGAGAGATATGAGGCATGGCTAGAATGGGTGATCTGTTTGGTATTTTGAGCAAAACACTTCATAGAACTGTTTTTTATATATATCTGAGACCTATGCTATTGCCTAAAAATAGCATGATAGGTGACCTAAAATACTACAGTACACCACAATACAGTGTAATTCTTCCTTCTACTAGATGCATTCAATAACTCACCAGTAAATGTTTACGTGATTGCTGAGCAGGTACTCTGATATAATGTAACATTTGAAATGTCAATGGCATTAAGATACAATTAAAATAAGCATGTTGCATTAGACACATAATCACTGCTGCCCAGTAGGTTGTCATGTCATCTGCACCCCTCTTATAGGGAGCTGTTGTTATTTTAAGTTTCACATTTTATGGAAAGCAATAAGAGCGCAATAAAGTAAGTCAACTGCTTCCAAGGAAAGTAGCTTTCATCTGTTAAAAATAAAAGGTTGAATGAAATTGGTGGTTGGACAGCATGCCATTTTGTACACTTAGCTGTACTAAGCTGCCATATGGACATGTTCCTTCCTGACCTCTTCTTCTCCATCTGGACAGTGAAAAACATATCATTAAAATCTAGAGACAAAGATGCCAACTTGGCAGCTCTTGCTATACATTTTAATTGGTGCTTTTAAGTTTTAATATCAGACCATTATATCTCAGTTTTAAGCAACCTACTGTAGTTCCACATAAAGAGGGGCTTGTTATAATAGCTTTATCTTCACAATTTGAAATGGCTTATAGTCTTTAGACAGTAATTATCTACGATTAGACATGGCATAAATGTGACCTCATATATAAATGGCATGAAATACCACATAGCCTGATGCAAGACTAATGGAGAGGCATTCTATTATTGCTGCTTGGGTAGCACTTATGAGAAAAGCTTCAATTTACTTTCCTGTAATCCTGTGACGATGGAGATCTGTAGAAGTAATCATATAAATCTATTTGGTCAATGGTAATTTTGTTCGAGCTCAACCTTTGTTTAGTGGTAATAGCATTGTATAATTTAACCATGGTCTTCTCACTTGCAGTAAGGTGTATGTTTAAATGCACATATCTAACCTAGATCTTTCCATCCCTTACAGAAATCCAAAGTTTCTACATTTGAGAAGATGTGGGCCTTTATGAGCAGCAAGCCGAGCACTTCCCTTGTAAAGTCTATTGAAGATGGGATTCAGAGAGTGCTGAAGTCAGACTATGCCCTCCTTATGGAGTCTGCAACTATTGATTACATTACTCGGAGGAACTGTAACCTGTCCCAGGTGGGAGGGCTCATCGACAGCAAAGGCTACGGCATCGGCACTCCCCAAGGTAAGACATGCAAATACATTTGAGACACCGAGCAATATAAAAATCTCCCGCTTTTTTATACGTTTTCTGTTGCCTTTTAGAAGGATGAGGATGAGTAATTGCTTTTTAGACAATGCAGCATCATAATACATTTTTAGAAACCAGTCAGACAGCATGCCAAACCGTGTTTATGAGCCTTATTATCACAGAATCCAGCTGGCGTTTCTGCCAAAGTAAAACGGGCCTTATGTTGCTTTCAGGCTCCCCGTACAGGGACAAAATCACCATGGCAATCCTAAACATCTTGGAGGACGGGCGCCTACACATGCTGAGGCAGAAGTGGTGGAGTGTGAGCAGCTGCTTAGACGAAGAGCGTCACGAGACAGGCCCCTTGGGTATTCATAACCTGGGGGGGCTATTCATCGTGCTGGCATGTGGACTAGTGCTCTCCATTTTTGTGGCGATTGCTGAATTCCTCTACAAGCTAAGGAAGACTGCAGAACATGACCAGGTATATATCCCCATAAATTACGCGAGAAATGTTCTTTATTTCATCTTTATGTTGTGTTTCGGATGGATGGAAAACAAGTCAAACGTTAATTTAATTACGCTCCACTAGGATTTCGGTTTTATTCAGCCTTGATTTTAGCGTAGAAGTTTCCACGCCTTTGTTGTTATGACACTTATTCAACATAGCCTCTAACCCAACGCCGTGCTCTACTCATGGTTTTTAGTTCAAACACGCTATAAAGGGATTTGCATGCCTGTGGATAATCCCTATGAGTACTTGAGCCATAACACCACAACATTTGCTTATTTTATCAGGCATAATTGCAAATTGGAGCATAGAGAATTAATCCATTATTAGTCATTGGAGATGTCAGAATAGCACAAACTCCTAACTGTTCATAATCACTCATTTGAATCATGCAAAGTAAGTAGTTGCACGCATGCTCATGCACCATACTCCTTATCTCCCAGGAGCAATATTGAACCGTGTCCAGACTACGTGGTGTGCTGGTGAGATTTGATTTTGCTGACAGCCATGGGCGCGCTCACACCATCTGTAATGACCTAACGCATGTTGTGTGCTCTTTAGACTGTCAACGCTCACTGCTGTCAGAACAATTTAAAGCTAAAGCATTTACCCCCCCGTCCCTTTCCCCTTCTTGCTCTCCTCCCCTCATCCTCCCTTTTCACCCAGAGGTCTTTGTGCAGTGTCATGGTGGACGAGATCAGACTGTCGTTCACCTACGAGAGGCGGGTGAAACACAAGCCTCAGCCTCCAGTCGTGGTGAAGACGGATGCAGTGATCAACATGCATGCCTACAACGACCGACGACTCCCGGGAAAGGACAATATGAGCTGCAGCACTGGGATGACCCCCGTGTTCCCGTGACAATGTGTTCCCCCCAGGGCAAGAGCCTCCTGAGCAGCGTGTCAGGGGGGGTACCAGAGACTAGAGACAATGGCATAGACGGGATAACCAGATTCTCCATTAACCACAATGACATGGGGACACTAACTAAACATGGGCATCTCAAAATGGCAGCCTCAGCCACACAGGTATGACAACATTCACGACTGTATTCCAAACCACAAGAGGTAAAAGTAATATTTGCAAGAGGCTGGGGGAAATCGGTTTACCCAAATGATCAGTTTCAAGTCTGATGTTTACGTGCGCAACACAGAAACACAAGAAAAATATAGACTGTTCAAGGAAGCAGTGAAAAGACTGACGAAAAACGGACAAAAGCAAGAAGAAAGGCGGTGTTAAGAATGGCAATAAATTACAGATATACATGGAGGACAAAGAGCAGTTTTAGTTGGTGATCAGTTTTGCCACACAATTAAATGATAAAAAAGTTCCGACTTCCATCCTGTTTTATACAAGCTTCCAAATGGCTTTTGATGGCAGGAAATAATGTTACCTCAAACATGTTTTCGAGGCTTCAATGGTTATCTTTGAGTCATAGGCTACAGGTCATGAGACCAGATGTTTTGGTTTGCTGGAAGAGTATCTGCAGTATTGCTGCTGTTGGAAACCCATGGAGAGTCAAAACTGTTGGAGTTGATTAACTATATTGTAACACACAAGCAATTCATTATAAATGCAGAGATTGATTTCAGCAAAAGTACATTCTATGTCAAAAGGAGTTTTTACATAATGAAATTAGATCAAATATTGAGAGCCAAAGATTTGAATATTCATCATAACTAGGTTCAGTACAGTTCAGGCCAGTTCCTGCTCACTTTGTTTTTAATAGAGCGCTAATATTGTGTTCAATGCAAAGTCAATATGAATGGTTTAAATGGGACTAAGGGGAGCAGTTTTTCCAACCATGCAAGGCAATATTAATACAAAGCAAATGTTAATTGTGTATTTTACTTAAAAAAAAGATTTCGAAATAGAACATCTCTTCTAAACACAACAACACATAACTTAATGAAAATATCTTGATTTCCAAAAATCTGGTAAATACTGAGAATATAAACCAATTTTAAACATTTGTTTGTTAATCTTGGATCAAATGGTAACAGGTCTGTACTTATAAATACACAGAAAAATATATTAGGTCACAGAGACGAAAAGATTAGATACTGTGACCTCCACATTTTTTTTATTTTGTATTAAATGTACATGTATTGGTGCCATATCCATAAAACAACATTCTAGTCCATGTGTGGCTACAGGATTATTTAACATCCAAACTAATTCTGAAAACTTGTTTCAACAGTTTCTTAATTTGTGTGATTAATGCTTTTTGGCAGGAAACAGATTGTTTAGCATCATGAAACTGATTAAGAGGGTTTGGTTTTAACTGTGAACACATTTTGAAGGTTATCTCAGACTTGAAAGTCACAAGCTTTTTCTGTTTAATTTCCCAACGTGGACAGAATACATCTATATGTGTAGTGCGTGAAAACACTGAACGATAATGTGATGAATAGATAACATATGATGATTTTGTGTGGTCATGTTGACTTTCATGCCTTTTGAGTAAGTGTATATCTTCAGCAAATGTCATGCCGTAAGAAGATTGAGGAGTCTGTCAGCTGGGGGCCGAACCTCTGTGAGGTTTATGTTGTCGATACGTTGAGTCAAAAAAACACTTATCTATGATCCAAGGAAAGTCCAATCTGTAAAAGTTAGCATTGGTTTGGTAGAGATCCACTGTATAATTGTCTATTGATTCCCTTCTGCAGAGTAGAGTATGTAGATAAGATCAGCAGGAGAAAATGTATTTTGCTAAATTTATACTGTTATAAATGAATTCTGTTCAGTCAAATATGTTCTAGATGCTATTTATTTCATTAGAGAGGTCCCTTTAACCTACTTCCTCACTTTACCCCAGTTCCACAGCCCCAAACCTTTTTTATTTATTTAATGGAAATGCATTATATAATAGTATATTGGATAACTATCATCCAGTTGAAAAACTGTATGTAAATCCTTGTTTATGATGACCGATATTTCTACAAGGTGAACGTGAAATGGAAAGAATTTAGGGGACACTCTTAGAATAGGGAGAATTAGGGTTTATCTTGTGTAACTGGACCTTTACTGCTCTTAAAAATCCCAATTAGGACCTTGTCTTTGGCTGCGGCTGACTCGTGGTTACAAGACATTGCTGTTACCCTCATGTGTACTGTAGCTTTCCATGGAGGTGATTCAAAGACTCAAGTTTGCTTGTATGTCACCTCTGTAATATGTGAAAATAATTGAAAAATTCATTATAATCAACATTTGTTGGAATTACAACAGGGTTTCGGATTTGGCTGATTCAGTCAGTTTGGTTACTGAATATATACATCTTTTTTATAAATTAATGTGAATAATAATGTCATTTTACACAAAAAATGGTATGAAATGTGAGAGAAAAGTAATTCAAAATGTAAGCTACATATCCTGTGTTCCATTAGAAGTGTGTAATTATGAGTTTAGATTTTCCAGCAGTCACAACAGTATGCCTTTTTATGTATACCTTTCTTTTTAGTTGCACAGCTTATATTATTTGGCAGAAAACCACTCGAACAAAACGATACATATGTTGGTACCAACCAGGGTTTTCTTTGTTGACATGCAGAATTTCTATGAATATAGTTTTTGTAAGGTTTTTTAAAAAACAGGGGGGAAAAAACGATCTTGTTTTCCTAGTAACTGTATGTGTTAAGAGAACATTAGAAAGACTGACATCCGAGTAGAACATGGGGAAATGAATCTAAATATTATAGAAAAGGTGTTCAATTATTTTCTTTTTAACACATTGTGAATAATTCAATTGTACAGTTTGCTGTATGGGTTATATGACATTTTAAATAAAAAATACAAACTTTATCTCCCCTACTGATTGATTGGCGTTTTGTCACCCTGCAAAAAACATGAACATTTGGCATGGTAAAGTGAAATGTGTAAGGGATATGTAAGGGATATGACGCGTCATATCGTAAGGGTGATCTAGATCAGTGGTTCTCAACTGGTGGGTCGCGACCCAAAAGTGGGTCGCGGACCCGTTTCAAGTGGGATGTGTGAGTGAAGAAGTGACTGCTGTGCATGCAGTCGGCGATGGACTGGAAGTACCGGAGACCATAAACGGTTTTGAAAACTTATGTCACATAGTGATCATCTTCTCAATAAAATATCTTTGTAGATGTTTTTTCGAGTCTTCTGGCCAATCAGAATCAAGAGTGTTGCCGGAAGTCCCCACGGAGAATAACTTAGCGGTAGAACTATTCTTTATACATCCATGGGTACAACTTCAGATACAAATGAACACATCATGAAATATGACCCCCGGTCTGATGATTGACAGGTCACAGAACAATGGGGGCTATCTCCCCTTACCCACAATTTAAAGGTAACCAATCATGCTATATTTAAATGATATAGTGTATGACCATACCTATATAAGGTATATTTATACATTTTATTTTTCAAAATACCAAACAGATCATTTTTTAGCCATGCCTCGTTTCGCTCATTTTCGCTTTATTCCAAACCTGCCTATGAAAATTCTGAGCAGCAGCTGACCACGCCCCCTGCAGAAGAGCCGGCGAGAGTCACGTTACCATGCTTGCTGTGTTTACGAGTGTGGAATACACATGTCATCTCAGAGCAATGCATGTGGTCAAGCATATTATCAATTTGATCCAGAAACTGAAGCAGCGGAGGTTTTGGTGGAGGTGCAAACATCTCGGTTGCAGCAGGACGTTTCTGAATGGTTAGTTGACAAGCTGTTGTCCCTATTTATTTTTACTCTGTTTGTTACGATGGTGGCTACTTATTCCATTCATATTTTGGCTAATTAGCAAGAATGCAATGTGTACAGTTTGTAACGCAAACACAGCGATACATATATATATTTATAAAGGGAGACATTCATATTTTCAGCATATATACAATGGACTCATTGCGTTTAATAGTTTACAGTCCTTTTCTTCCAACATCGTGCAACAACCGTTGGAAAGTTCACACACAACCTTATGCTTGTGAAATCAGAATATTCTTTACCCATCCCAACATGAATAATCACGACACACTTGATATCAACTCGGAACTTTATTGTCAAAATCAACGGTTATTTGAACCCATAAAAAACAGGAGCTTTGTGAGCTGGTGCTGGGGCTTCCTTGGAGAGAGGAGCAGAGTGGTGATTCCGGCCTGCGTTGTCCTCTGATCCGTGAAATGTCTATGTTAGGTTCAGACAGCAGCCAAATTGAACCGTGTGGCATACCCGGCGATGACCTCCTCCCTGTCAGGTTGCTCATAATGGTGCAGGGTCCACAAAGACTTGGTCGAAGATGAGGTCCATCAAGTTGGCCACGTAGCCTGTGCAATGTTAAAAAAAGCACAACAAAAAAAGTGGTTTAGATTAGTAAATGCATGTCAACAACAACATACCAGGGCTTTAGCTCCGTTTTACTCGTGGTGTGTGTCCCCTCGCATACATACATACAGTGTTGTATCCTAACACACCCCCATTGATATTCATGTGCGCAAACAAGTAAACATACTGCAAAAAACGGCATGTCTCATTAGCTTAGCGTAGCTTAGCTTAGCGTAGCTTAGCTTACAGATCGATGATATCTGATCGTTCTTACAGACTACAATCACAAAAGCTTTTACATAACGCTGGAAAAAACGGCACTTACCTCCAGAAGATTACGTTTGTTATTATAACTTACTCAATATGATTTTTTAGAGGATACAAAATACTAATACATAGGAGAATAAATACTTGTGTTATCGGCTAGGCTAGGCGTGGCTTTACAGCCTTCACACAGATCGCCATTACGGCAGTCTGAACATGTTCGCAAATGCCTGATAATTAAAATAAAAGACAAAGCAAAGACTGCGGAGCGTACAAAATAAAATGTTACAAGAACATATAAACACCTAACCGATTACTAGTTGGGGTTGAGGCGACATTGATACGGCTAAGCTACATGCTACATGCTACATACTACAAGCTAGATATAGCTTTATCAGGAAAAACACCGCTAAATAAAAACTTACAGCTTCAGAATTGGATGTGTCCTCACTGGCCTGGTCCCGGATGGTTGGTATTGATCCCGGGTGTAGCATTAGTTTGGAGGCATATCCGTGTTGGACTTGAGAGAAGTTCATAAACATGTCCGTGGTTTAACTGGCTTAGACATCCTGGCAATAGCAGGAAAAAACACAGATGTGACTGGGGTAGCCTGCCGATAGCCTATATGCGAATGAGAGGTTTGGCAATACACGTGGCTGTGGCTCATTCCCCTGATAGGTGGAGAGTTGACCAATAAGCGGAGTACGTCTTTGTGACGTAGAAAAGTGTCGGAATGTGGATCCATTTTTTTCAGATCCGTTGCAGCCCCTTTTTTAGAGATTTGGCGAAGGAGGAAAATAGAGAGGGTTGTGTTTTCTGACACTTGGCGAGTTCCCTGGAACACCGGGGACACATAATCATGTATAAAAGACGTACAAAGGTGCATTTAGCATGATAGGTGCCCTTTAAAGTAAGTCACACAGACTATCTCCTCTTTGCTCTTCTCGCAGCAAGATGTCAGAACAAAGTGAAAAACAAACAATGGCATAAAATATTATAAATATGTCGGGTAGTAATAGATTTATTTATTTTCTTCTCAGAGTGTACCAGAATGCATAGTTTATGTTAGTATTTCTAAAAATCTCCTGGGGGAGAATCCCCCCAGACCCCCTGCTGGGGTTGGGTTTTCAGCATGTCTTTTTATATAGTTCAGCTTTGATTCCATCTCATTAAACCTTTTTTAAAAGCATACTTTAGTTCTGTGAAGGGATATATGCACTGTACTTCACTTTAATTAATATTGTATGCTGAAAAGCATATATATTACAGCACGTTTTTTTGTTGAATAGATTTGAGTGCTTCAAAATGTTGGGTCGCGATGTATTGACTAAGTAAAAAGTGGGTCCCGAGGCCTAACCAGTTGAGAACCACTGATCTAGATCCCTCCGCTTCGCGTCGGGCTCCTGATCAGCCTGTCGGTGTTCTTTTCCCCATAATGACCAAGTCGCTGCACATTATCCCGCTTATTACATGGCCATATTCTCAACAAAGTAACGTTATGACTCCCAATATTAATTGAAATGCTTTTATGGATTTAGAAAATGATTTTATTGATTTAAAAATAGTATATTGATTTAAATTGACATGCATCCGCTAAGAAAAATAGTCCGTTGTTACCGTTTGAACGAACGTAGCAACGGCAGGAACTGCTTCGATAGCGTTTTTGAGGAGCTTTTTTATTTAAGCAATCATACACGAGAGGCCGTTCTTCTCAGTACAGGCGTACGGACCTCGGCGCAAGCGCCTCGGTCCTGCCGCAGTACTGTCGTACCAATAATGCCGTGCAAGAACGGCCTCAAGTGTATGATTGCGATTCTATTACACAAATATCATTGTAATCAACAATATCGTAAAAATAATGTCATAATGTGGGCTAATTTGCTCCCAAACCTACGCGTTCTGCTTGAGTTAATCACTGTCAGAAAGTAGTTCCCATTGTAACGATAGCCGATCAATCGAACACTCCTGCTACCCCGCTTACAGTTATTGATATAATTATAGTAAATAATATATTATTAACCAATTTATTGAAAACTATTTATTGAAAACAATTCTTGAATTAGGCTATTTAAATATCTGAGTAATCACTGTGTGGGATTAGCGGAACAAATCAAATCAGGCTGTCCCTGGTGCTGAAACATTTTGGGTTCAGAATGAAGGTGGATGTTCATGCTGCCATTAAAAGTGCAATTCTTGAAACAGCTCTCCATGAACTCCATGCCAGACTTTTTTGCAGGTGGTGCTGTGGTGTTCACGGGTAGGACTACGTTATAGCAAGAGCTTTCCTCCAGTGGCCGTTTCATGGCGTGTCCCGGACTGGCAAAAAGTGCGTTGCTTCACATCTTTCTGTTGTCTAGAGATGGAGCCCAGTAGCTGCGAAGCGATGACTCGTTTTTATGTCCGCTAACGGACATGATTTCTCTGGCCTCCAACCCTGCCTCCGCCAGCCACTGTATGTAGGTGCTTCTGACATTTTGTAGCTACCGTTTTGTTCAGCCGGATAATATCCACATGTCTATCCTACTTTTATAATTTTCTAAGCATAAATCTAGTCACAAGAAGCAAAATGCTAACGTTATGCTATAAAGGAACTACAGCAGGGTCGCTGCTTCAACGTCACGCCAACTTAAGATCCATATTCAAACATACAGACTCTAAATGGTTCGAGTTGAAGTGTTTGTTTGAACAGTTTGCAGGAGGCAGGTACTTGCTTTCAAGCAGAACAGGGCAAACAAACTTAGCGGGAGTGTTTTACGTGTTCGGTGTAATGAAGTAAAACGGCCTGGACAACTTCTGTAGTCCTATACAACCACTTGTTAACAACCATCGTTTTTCAGACACGTAAACTCTTCAAAATCACCAGTGGGGTCACTGCTGATGGATTTAATGTCGTAGAACAAAACGTGATCTGTCTCTTCAATTTGTGTCAAACACGGACCTTATTTGGAGCTATTTTCCAAAATCCTATGGAGAAATTGCATTGCTTTTTATCGAAGGAACCGGACGTGGTAAACATGCTAACTTACTTCCGGGTTTTAGGACGCGTCACTGCGGTTCTCTATTAGAGTCTTGCAATCAAGCAATCATTAGGTTTTTAGGCTAAATGTAGCATTACCATTTATTACCGGATTATAGCAACATGATACATTTAGATTCATGTGGATAAGATTTGATCAATGATAGCAGGGATCACAGCACTATCTAAATATAAGGTACGACCAATGAACATCAAAAGCACAGTGAATCATTAAAAGCAAGCAAATGTAATGGACCATAATAACAATTTTAGAATCATTGACTTTGAAGAAAACTAAGATTCCCAAATTGTGCACCGCTTGTATTCAGATTAAATATCCCATTGTGCATAAAGTACACATAACAAGCAATGTGCAGCAAGGTTTTGTTTAAAAAATATCATGCTGATCCAATTATTGAATGCCAAACAATTTTGTATTTTCACTTTTGGGAGCAGCATTATGTGATTGAAAGTCAAATTGAAGGGGCACACACACATGGTAAACACACGCCTTGGTTAATAAGCGTGATTAATATCGACAATATGTTTTGCCACATTTACTATTAAGGTCAAACAAAGCAAAACAGATTATACTACAAAACTCACAATGACATGATTTAGATACTAGAGAAGAGATGAGCAAACCGCTGCCTGGGTACGTAGCATAATACAGGTCGGTAACTTCAAACAGACTAATGCATACGTGTTACGGCTGCTGTTTCTGCCTGCTTGGTAACCTGTCTGGGATTGTCTGCAGCTGTGTGTGATAATGTAAATGAGCTGTGTGGTTGCCCCAACGTGATTGGCTGTCATCTCCTGGTCCACTTCCGAGGACACTGATTGGAGCACGCCGGGCCTGATGTTCTCCAATCGCAGCGCACAGCCGGCGCACACCTGCTGGAGACGACTACAAAGCTGGGGACATCACTCTGGAGGGGTCTGTTGAGTGAACAGACGCCTCTCGCTATTTGCTTTTCTTTCTGTGGTTAACTTGTGTGGTCTGTGTCTGGTAGTGTGATATTGTGTGTTAGTAGTGCCTAGAGTAGCTTAGTTAGAGGTTAGAGTAGCTTAGGGTTTGTGACTGTTGCCTTTAGTTTAGCTGTGTGTTTTGTATTCCCTGTGTTAGTCTGTACCACTTTTATAGTGAGGGTTTTAGTTTCTATTTAGTTCCGATATTATCTATTTTTTTGTATGTAAACAGGCTCCCTTTTTAGAGTCCTCCCTTTGTTTGGTTATTTGTCAACCTGTGCCCTTTTGGCCTTTTTTTGTTGTTCCAGGCTGCATGCCTGCCATTTTGTTTACCGCTGCTATTTATAATAAAACCACTTGTAATTAATACCAATCCCATTCTGGTTGTGTTGCTTCCCTTTGGTTCCCCTAGCCCAGTAGGGAACGTAATAATACGGCAGCTCTCCGTGCCCAAAAAAAGGAGATTAAGGAACCTTTGAAGGCTGAACATCTAAAAGATCTCTCAAAAGTGTCTCAGCGACAGGTACACAGAGTTATTCAGAACCATGAAACCTTTCCGAGGTAACATACACTGCCTTAGAAGAAGAAACCAAAAGGAGCCTTTTTAAAAAGCAAGGATTATTTTTGTTTTTACATTTTGAGTATACAAATATACAAGTATAGAAACAGCAAGCATGCAACAGCTGGATGTAAAGCCACTCAGGTCTATGTAGAAAGTCAAAGTAAACTTTATTGTCAATATGTCAGTGTGTGTGCACAGACAGAGAGATCGAAATACCGTTTCCCACAATCCCGAATACAAAAACAAATATATATAAATATGTATGCAAATATGTATATACCTATATACACAATCAAAAGATACATTTATACACATGCACACATTAAGACCTAAATTAAAGCAAAACAATCAAAAATAACAGTCGCTTCAGAAAGCTGAGTATTGCAAAACTACAGAGAAAAAGCGGAAAGGAATGAACGTGTGTGCCTTCAATTGTGTTCATGACTGAATGTGTGTCGTGACGTGAAGTAGCCATCGACTGCAATAGGCAGAGTTTAACCTTGCTGGCTACTGATGGCAGACGTGCATGTTGAGAAAGCAAGGGGAAACCCCAGGCCACAGCGTTGAGGAGCAGTGGGCGCATAATGAGCGATGGGCAGGGGCCTTGTACCTAATGGGAAGATTTATTATCTCTCACTATCAATTAATCCCTTCGGACAGACCGGGGCCAGCAGGAGCGCATCAGGAGTATGTAAAAGAGAGAGAGGGAGGGAGGCAGAGGGAGGACGGGAGCCAGACAAATGAAAAGAGAGATGTGAAAGGACATGAGAGGTTGAGGGAGCAGGAGCCGCAGGGCAAAATGGAAAGAGATGGGGTGAGAACAGGAAAATGGCAAAGAGAATTAGAGAATGATTTGAAAACCCACACACATTTGAGAGCTCTATCGAGAGCAGAGGGACGAGAAAACATGGGTAATAATGACAAAGTCAAGAAGGATGAAAAGTTGTTAATAAGATAGAGAGGTGAAGTCCCTCCCCTTCCGCTGGAGCTCCGTGGGACCTGGAGAGAGAAAGATTATCTTTTGATTCCATTTGAATTGTGCCACGAATTACACCGATGATGTTGGTCAATTTAAAAGATAATTTTGCAAGTCAAAAAAATAAAAATGTGTCGTAAAACTGTGAAGTAACACTTTTTTTGTGTGATGCCGGTCAATGAACTACATCTCCCGTCTCGCACCACACACCCAGACGGCCGTCACGTTGGCACTTTTCACTTCTTTCTTTCAGAATGAGGCGGAAAGTATTTAAAGAGGTGAAAATCACTCCAAGTCTGGGCACGTTGAGAGCTGTACATACACACAAGGGGAGTTAGTCGGTTCCTAAGAGCCAGCATGCGGGACCGGGATTCTGGGATTTGTAGTCTTTCTAGGTGCGTATTTTTTATAGTCTTATATTTCAACAGTTTTAAGACAAACTGTGACTTTTTTGACATGGAAATAATTTGTTAAGATTGACAAACATCATATGTGTAATTCATGGCACAATTCAAACGGGATCGAAAGATACGTTTTCTCTCTCCATTGACTTCAATACATACTTTTTCAGAAATAAGGTCCCATGGGGCGGAAGTAGATGGGCGTGACCTCACCTCTCTATATGGACAAGAAAAAGGAATTTGGGAAATACATGAGATTTAAATAAAAGGGAGAACAAATAATGAGTGAAGAAACAGTAGATAAAGAGAACTCAAGACATCTGGGAGACTCCAACTGAATGTTGATGACTGAACCAACACTGTGAGCTACTTTTCAGATTAGCTATGTTCAGCTTAACATAACAATCAGCTGGACTGCTGGATAAACAATGCAAATGCACTTTGGAAGAGGGTCAACAAAGTAGACAATTTTAAGAAATGAGCCATTTTCAAAAATATCCTACACAGTTACTAAATGGATTTTAATGAACAAATGATTCCATTCAGAAGCAGTTGTATGTGGTGGTGCTCAATTATGTTGGAGTGGCTTTTAAGAAAATGACTTTTTGTTCATAATGGAAAGTCTACGTTTCATGTTATGTTATTGGCCTCAGACTAATGTAGAACCATAACACATTTATCTAGAGTGGTTTTGCATAGTGTTGCGTATGAAGCGCAGCAGAAGGATTGAATGAAAAGACTTGCTGTGCTTTGACAGTCCTCTATAAGATATAGACTCTATATCAGTGGTTCTCAACTGGTGTTGAATGTGGATGTGTGAGAAAAAAGTGATTTATTTTTATTTTGAAGGCCCAATTTCCTAACGCTGTGCATGCAGTATGCGTTAGACTGGAAGTACCGGAGACCATAAACGGTTTTGAAAACGTCTGTCACGTAGTGATCATCTTCTCAATAAAACATATTTGCTGATGTTTTGAGTCTTCTGGCCAATCAGAATCAAGATTGTTGCCGGAAGTCCCCACGGAGAATAACTTTGCGGTAGAACAATTCTTTATACATCCATGGGTACAACTTCAGATAGAAATGAACACATAATGAAATATGACCCCCGGTTTGCTGATTGACAGGTCACAGAACAATGGGAGCTATCTACCCTTACCCACAAAGTAATTCACACAGACAAGTTCAGCTGTCAGAACAAAGTGAAAAACAAACAATGGCATGAAATATTATTAAAATGTCGGGTTGTAATATATTTATTTTCTTCTCAGAGTGTACCAGAATGCGTAGTATGTTAGTATTTCTAAAAATCTCCTGGGGTTGGGTTTTCAGCATGTCACGTTTTTATGTGATACAGTTCAGCTTTGATCCCATCATCTCATTAAACCTTTTTTTAAAGCATACTTTAGTTCTGTGAAGGGATATACAGTAAGGGATATATGCACTGTACTTCACTTTAATTAATATTGTATGCTGAAAAGGTATATATATTACAGCACCATTTTTTGTTGAATAGATTTGAGTGGTTCAAAATGTTGGGTCGCGATTTAAAGTGGGTCCGAGGCCTGACCAGTTGAGGACCACTGCTCTTATGTCCTCACATTTATTCTCTCATATTTTTCTGGACTGTGCCATGTTTGATAAGTGTACTGCTGCATGGAGAGTACAACATAAAGCTGACCTCCAGCGTCTTTGCCATTATGGAGACTTCCTCGGTCCGTCGCTCATGCATGCTCGTGGCGGTTTTCTCACTCTGACGGCACATGTCTGGACCAGCGCTCTCTTTGATGACCTTGACAGGGCCGTCAGTGGGTGATGTTCTGCTTGACACTCCAGGGCGATGTGCTGGAGCCCCATGGCTGTGCATCATCGACCCATTTGGGGGTGAATGGATGTCGGGTCTGTGCCATGCTCATCTCAGTTGACCCACTGAGTGAGAGACCCATCTCAGCTTAAGCCGCAGCAGAGGATTGGCTTGATAGGAAAGCCAGTGCGCGCTGAACCTTATTATAGGCAATGTCATCATCCAAGAAAACTGATTTCCCCCAAGGAAGTGTGAGATATGTAGATGTGAAGGATGCAGCTGAATAAAAATGTTTAGGAGAAATTAAGTTAGAAATCACCTTCAAACAGAACAACAAAGGTATTACAAACTAGGGCATGGACAGCTACTTTAAGGTAGTGTTGCATCAACATACGAACATATAGTTGACTTTTAAGCACGTTTTTAAATTCTGTAATAACTTCATTATATTGAACTGTTATGACCTGACTCAAAAGGCCACAACAAAGAGGAGACACACCATGTCAACGGTTATCAAAATGTGTTTATTTACAGGAAACAATCCAAATTAGCCAAATTATTTGAAGTACAACAATAAGTAAGGCATGAGGTGTGGACGTCAGTGGTATCAGTAGTGTAAATGCAGGGTGAGGGTTGTATGAATATGTATGTGTGAGAGTGTTGAAGTGCACAGAGTAAAGCAAATAGAGTAACCACAACATATACTCAACAAAACCGGGGCCCTGTACGGGAAAGCAGAGAGGGCACAGAGAGGAGCAGAGAGGCTCTAAATAGCTGCAGGACACCAGACCCAGGTGCCCTGAGTTACTGCAATCAATGCAAACAGCAAACACCAATCACCACAGCCACCTCCTCTCTACTGATGCACCCACAGGGGCATCACATGAACATTTAAGTATACTAGTGGAATCAGTCTTCCCCACATCGGATGGATCATTTTGTGGGTTGTTTTTGACAGCAGATTTGACATTTTTGCCAAATGATAACGGAACAAAAGAGGAGCCACAGAGAGAAGTTAGAAAAGGGAACAAGCTGCAAATCTCCAAATCTTCAACGAGATAATTATAATTGACAATTACAATAATTGATCACTTTTGTGCATTCACCTCAAAAGAAAATCTAAATCCTAATTGGGTACAGAGGCCAACATGAGTCTTATCAAGTGAAATAAAGTGATGCATCTCACTTATACAGTTTCAAAATCATGTGGGCTGTGTGCCAAAGACGCTGGATAACCAGACTTGTAGTGGGTGAAAAGCACTGTCCATCCGGGTAAAGAATGAACAATTAATAAAGGCGTTAATCACAGCAAATCACAACGCTCAAATGACGTGGTACCACAGAGAGAACACTCATGCATATTCTACCTTCCTTAATGAGCTTGGCATTACATGTATCATATTTGTACAGCGAGGCACCATATGGCATGGTGTTGGAATGAGAGAAACCCATTGTTTACACCAGTATCAGAGCGTTATTCTCACACCATCATGTCGAATTATCCATTTGACTTTAGGTGAAATCGCTTGATAGAGACAGTGCCTATTAAATGCCTTAGTGCTTTGCTCTTTCTGTTCTTTCTTTGACCCTTATGATGACTTGAATAGAGGCTTTTCATGAATATAAATAAAGAACTAGATGAAAGGCAATTTTATCCAGTGTACATAATATAATTATCTCGAACATTTAATGTAGAGCAGTGTTTGTCAAGAAGGTACTGTGCTTTTAGTTTAAGAATCGCATTTAGCGGTCACTATTAGGTTCAACTCCTAATTTGCGTAAATGACTCATTCCTCTAGAGAGTCACTTGTCAATGATGTGCAAGTGTACTGTAAAGCTTACACTCACACAAAGTAAGAACGCACATGATGCAATCAATGCATCTTTCAAATAAAAGATATGTGCCAGCATCTTGGACCTTACAAAGAGTAGTGAAGTCCGGCAGTGGCTCAGTCAGTAAGGGCTTGGACTGGGAGCCGCCGGGTCGCAGGTTCAAGTCCCTGACCAGACCTAAATATGGAGTGTGGACTTCTACTTTGAGAGGTCCCAGTTCACCTCCTGCCCTGCTGTGGTGCCTTTGATCAAGGCACATTCAAGCAGACAGTTGAAAGAAATACACAGCCCATTTAAATATTACTAATGCTAGGTAAAACAATGTGGATGTTAAGCTACATTAAAAACAAATAAATACAAATCACTGTGAATTGTAAGGTAAAGTGGAACTTAAATATACACAGACGAATCCAGAAATGTTTCTCTTCTGCCCAGACAATGAATAATTAAGCACCCATGCGCCTTTGAGATGAACTGGATGAAATGTTAACGCCATAGATGTTTCAGTGAAGTTACTTCAGTAAATGTTAGATGTTATCCATTCATCAAAGATACATATCTGTTTGAAAGCTTCTAGCACCTTGAGTCCATGCATAGAAGAATGCGGCTCAAGATGAAACGGGGACAGCTTTTCACCATCGTCAGAGAGGCAAAGATCTTACAAGCAAGCTTCATCCAACGGCAGCGCTGTAAAGCTCCCTGCCATCAGGGGGCATTAAAGTTACAATGGCAGCAGCTATTCCCTTCCCTGCTCGATGCAGCTATCACAATACGTTTGTAGAGTTAAACTGGATCCATTATTGCTTTGACTTCCTGTAGGAGGCATATGTGAAAAAGAAGACCAATGACCCTCTTGTAGTCTGCCAAATGTTAGTCAGTGTGTGAGTGATACTGAGTTACTCCATAAGTTGCTAGCATGTCAAACAGAAGTTGAATCTGAAGTTTGTCTAATTATGGTAACCAAGTATGTTTTAATTGATTAAACTTGTTTTGTTTGGCAGGTCTCCCGATTCATCAAACAGGAACTCCAAACCTCTTCACTTGTTTTCTACCTGAGAAGATACTGCCAGTGTTTTATCCCAAGGTTCCTTGCAGCCTCCAGCAAGGCTGTTTGATGTTGGCCCAGGACCAGACTTCAGTCCCAGAGGGGGATGAGGTTCACCAGCAGATCATTTGCTATTCTCTATCAAACTCCATCCCTACATTTCCTTCCATCTGCTTGGGAAGGTGCCAATGCAGCATGTAAAGCTACATACATGTTGCTTACAAAATACAAAGAGTGAAAATACATCAAGATTGTACAAAGGAAAATATACCATTCACGGTCTTATGGGTCTTGACAGGTTTGTGCTGTCTTCTCTGCACAGCCTTGTCAATTGTGTACTAAAAGCACATTTTTAGTATTAGCTAATCCTAATAGCAGCTAAAATTGCTTGGCATATTATAATAACTTGATTGTGATGACAACTTTAATGGAGGCTTTCTTGAACAACAACAGGGTTAAGCCAATGGTGCAGCCCTATTGCAGAGAAGAAGTGATTAGACTCGCAACGTAATATAAGTAGTAGGTATTTTGTTCTCTTTTAGTTGTTCGTAAAACATGACAAAACCTTAGCGGTGGAAGCAAGAGAGTCTATTCCATAAGAGAACATTATATGGCCTGTCCACAAGGAAAGAGCTCGAGGGTGTCTGGCTGATAGGGGGAAGTTTATGAGCTGTGAAGGCCAATTTAAGCAGTCTGCAGATGGATTCAAAAACCGCCATGTGACGCTCCTCCCTCTATCGCTGTCCAACTGAATTTCAGAGGGGGGAAAAAAGCCACAATCACCAAGGAAACAAAACTCCTGTTCAAACTATTTGACATTTTGAGCGGTAGTGGCTTGGATTTGTGTATCGTAAAATGCTCATTAATATTAAATAAGGAAGTGACAGTTGGAAAGACTTGGCATACACAGTTGGCACCTCAGGCGGGATTGCAAGTGATGGCTGGGTGCTTTGTTTAACCCAATATGTGGTGGTTAAGTGAAAGAACAGCTGCTTTGGACCTCCAAGACTGAGGATGCTGCTTGGCAGTGTTGAGATAACGTGGGCAAACTGCAAAAACCCAATGTCCCGTGAATGTTACAGAAAGGTTATAACCGTTATAATTTAATTTGTTTATTTCTATAAATTACAACTTATTCATTTGTTGGAATACCCCTATTTTAAATGGTGAGAAATGTGTTATTTGGAATATTTAACAGACTCTGAATGATAATAAATGTAATTTCTTGACTGTTCATTTATTTGTAATTAGTATTTTAATTATATTCGACACATGTCCATTCAGAGTCATGTTCAAGTCTTGATCTGGCTTCTGTTATCAACATAACCTTATGCCACATATTAAATGTGCAGTTGCAAACCAGGCTGCAAACTGTAGCGATAAAGAGCATGATTAAAACATGCGTCTTTCTTTCAGGATTTATGGCAGATGACTTCCGTTGAGCTAGACTGGTTTTAATAGCCACACAAAAGCTACAAAAATGTAAATGTATAGCCACTAAAAATAACAATTTATGTCTGTCATTGTGTTTTATTTTTGTGGCTCTGTGTTGCCTGTGTTTATGGGGAAGGCCAAAAGTAAAGTCATATTTAATTAGAGATTATTGCTCAATGAGGCTTTGTTAATGCAAAGTCGTGTCTCAGATATAAAAAGAGAAAGACAGCACCTGTAGCAGAGCTTAAATGGGACAGTGTATTACCTTTTATGTTGACATGGAATCACCGAGTTATTCAATTTATGAGTCCACTCGCAGAAGTGAACTTGAAGATATGATGTTTAATGTACGACTTTTGTTGACAAAATGAGTTGGAAACCTAAATTGTGTTCCTATTGTTGATCTGTTAAACAAAGTCAATCAGAATAATATGTCAGGGAAGGGACCTGGAAAGCTGCTTACTAGAACTCGTCCAAGGCACGCTCAAGTCGTACTTTCAAAAAAAAGCTTCCAGTTTGAGAGAAGATTGAGACCCCAAAACATTCCACAGCATTGCCTTTGACTTCCCCCCACTAGAAGACGTTAGGAATTACGGTTTGGCGTACAGCGAGGGGCACAGGCTTCGCTGGCGGTTTGTGGCATTGAATATGGGAAGTCCTTCAAAGTCAGCCTTCGTGCTGCAGGCAGCATTCTAATGAGGTCATCAATAACCTGCAACAGCTGCTCGGAGAGAGAGACCTCATCTGTTAAGCTCTAGCCACCAGTGACTCTGCTGTAACTGAACAAACAGCTCAGAAATAATGAGGTATTCTATGGAACATACAGCACCACTTTACTATCAACCATTCATTGGTGAAACTGTGGAAGATTTTAAAAGTGACAGCAGTGAATGAAAAGGATGCAGGTAAATCCCTCAGGAACTGTCACTTAGTCCATTGTGATACTGTGGTAGAAAGAGCCTCTCAAAATCCAGGCAACAGTAAATGTGTCGCCCACTTTCGGCCAATCAGGAATAAGTAAACACACTGCTGCACCCCCCACAGATAGGGGGATAGGAATCTCTACCTTTTTTGCATTTAATTATTTTGTAATTATCTTGAACCACAGATCCAGTAAATGTATTCACTCATAGTATACATTTTTACATTTGAAAAAAAATATCCATTTAATATCCACTTAGGGAAGTGTGCAAATACCTTAAATTCACTAGGGTCATTTTGAAATGTGGTCCTTTAGTTATAAGCATTGCAGGACCTTCAAAATAAGATTTCCAGCATTCAAAATAATATGTATTACTGATCGATGAAAGCTGAAAGGCAAATGGAAGGATACATGAGGGAAAATCCAAAACCCCTTCCAAAATTGATCATGAGGAATCTACCATACTAGAAATGGTTGGCTTCTGGTCTTTGGTCTATTGCTCGATGAAAATACCAAAGTGACCTTCCGGTTAAAAATGTGGATGAATGACTTCTCACCCCCCGGTTCCTATCCTGAAACATGTCAGTGTCAAGCTTTTGCCCCTCTCACCATGCAGTATATTATTGGTTTTCATCTTCATTGCATGGTTGACCCCTTCTCCGTCTCACTGTTGGAGGCCCCGGCACACGCTCATCTATTTGTGTGACATTTGTGGCGTGGCTCCTGTAACCTGGAGGACTCTTATAACGCCTCTGAAGCTGTCAGAACATCAGCAACGATGGAAAGATCTCTGTCCTTTCCTGTCTATTATGGAACAAGCCCGCAGTTCAATCTTGACTGAATAAAGCAACAAAACTGGGGCAACTATGCTTGCAAGTAACACAATGTCTCCCAGCCTACTAAGAAGGATTTTTTTGGAAATATGTTTTATGTTTTATGAATGTCTGGGAACAACCGCTGAGATATTGTTGGATTTTTGTTCCCAATACATCTGCAAATCATTGACTTATACACGTATTGGGTGAAATGTCTGATTATTTACTTGTATCTTAATCCTAAAAGGTCCTGACTAGTAAATGAGGGTGTCCATTTGTATTACAAATAAAACATTAATAGTTGTTTTTCTGGTTAACCTGTTACTTAGTAAATATGTGAAATTGAGCTAGTGCGAGAAAAATAGATGACTAAAATGCAGTGGCGAACCGTGTCTATCACAACTGGACCTTCTGTAGACACACCTGCTTCACTGTATTACCTGCTTAGCTGCTGTTTGATTTTGTTCTGCCACAAAAGACACAACAACGGTCCTCTCCACCCAGCCCGTCTGACAGCGATCAGAAGCTAGCCTAGTTCTACCTGCTCATGCTAGCCTGCTCTGGCCACCACCGGTGCTCCTCTGCAGCAAACTTCTTCAACTTCCACCATCTCTCCTCAGTGCTGTCTGTCCTTGAGTCGCTTCCTGGACAGGCTGCCTGCTGCCTGTTGTCCTGGTTCATCTGTACTCTTGGCTGATAGCGCATTCTCCCGGCCGATCCGCGACCACAGCTAACGCTGTGCTAACGTTAGCATCATACCATCGTGATGCTTCATTACTCCGCCTCGCAACTTTTTAGGATCAACCACTTCACTACACCCCCTCTATGTCTGTCAGTAATTGAATACCTCGGGCTGTTACGAGTTGGCAGACCCAGGTATGTCCATAGAGGTTCCAAACATGGGTTTGTTTACACCGGCTCAGCTGACACTATCCCAACTGTGTGGTCCCAGCGCCCCGTCACCGCCCACTTACGTCATCACAACAAACCACAGGTGTGCAGTGTTAACCTGAAGCCCTTGGCCTGTGTTGATGGCATCACTGTTGTACCAGCCATTGCAACATATAACAACTCCCACACATTCATGTTGTTAAATACCCGCTCCCTTAACAACAAAGCATCACTTATTAATGAAATCATCATTGATAGGAAATTGGATTTTCTCTGCCTCACTGAGACATGGCAAAACCAACAGGACTTCCTCACACTCAACCTAGCCACCCCACCAGGTTATGCTTATCTCCAACAGCCCCGCTCCATTGGTCGTGGTGGTGGGCTGGCAGTCATCCACAGAGCAGATATCCCTGTCAAACAGCTGCTTGTGACGAATACAATCTCACTTGAGTGCATTGCCTTCTCAGTGGCTGCCCCCTCAAAGCAGCAGGTCGTCCTCATTTACCGCCCCCCCCCATTCATGTCTGAGTTGTCTGAGCTTCTCACCTCAATCTGCTCCATGTCCCCATCCACACTACTGCTAGGTGATTTTAACATCCACGTGGACTCCAGCACCTGCACCTTTGCCGCTGAGTTTCTGTCACTATTGGAGTGCTTTAACATCACGCAGCATGTCCAAGGTCCCACCCACACTAAGGGCCACACCTTGCGTGTCTTCACTTGCAGAGAGAAGCAATCAGCTTCATGGACTGCCTTGCATCACTCCAATAGTGTCCAGAGCTGGCTGCCATTATAAGTAGTGGTTTGGGATTGTAGCAATGCAGTTGTTTTGCAATTTACTTGATATTGCAATGCAGGCATGAGTTCAATTGTTTATAGCCTGCATTTATTTTGTGATTAGACTTTTATAAATTATTTAACTAAGAGTGAAACACTTGATGTGTTATCTCTATGTGTGTGTGTGTGTGTGTGTGTGTGTGTGTGTGTGTGTGTGTGTGTGTGTGTGTTCTGAAATGCACTTCAAATGATCACTTTCTCTTGATTTCCCTTTGATATGTTGTTTAGGTACAGTGTTACTTGCAGCTAATTCATTGATTGTGTTATGAGTATTCTGTGTTGAGATGGTGCAAATATTTTTAATACATATCTAATATCTTTCTAATACATTTCTCTTGTGTTGTTCTTTCACATAACTAAGACTATAGAAGTGTAAAAAATAGGCTACGTCAGATTGTTCCAAGGGACATACATGTCAAATCAAGTCAATTTTTATTTATATAGCCCAAAATCACAAATCAGAATGAGGGGGTCCTTGGTGTATTCTCTATCTTGTAAGGGGTCCTTGGCTGAAAAACAATTGAGAACCTCTGTTCTAGACCCTGGAACCGAGGGGAACTCTGAAAGAATACGCCCATTGGCTACAAATCAATATATGATTGGTTGATCAAACTGTCAGTCCAAACGTACGCTCTCATTCAGTGCAACGGCCAGGGCATTCGATCAAGGATGTAGAATACCTTGGTTGAAGGATATTCTACCCAGAGACCCAGAACAAGATCTGATTGGTTGCTTTCTTTTCTAACACAAAACCACTGAAATGCGTAGAGCATGGTCCGAGAAGGACAAACAAATCAAAGTAACACTGTAATATTACAGATCAACAACACGGATACGATTCTCGTTTATTAATTTTATATACATTTTATTTATATAATTAAATCAATTTTTTGTTTGTTTTATCTGAGTGTTCCAGTGTATTCTCTGAATACCGTGAAGGCCCTGACGGTTCGCCACTGCTAAAATGACATGATACTCTAAAATCTGAATGATCTCTATAGGCCAATGGTTGAAAAGTAATGGTGTGATTAATGATGGTCATCTTGCTCTTTAGGTTGTGTAAAATGAGCCTTGCTCTTGAAATTTCAAGTCAACACCTGCCAATAGAATTATGTTTAAGATGTCCTTTATTTATTTTATGGCATCATATATTCGAGTATTGCAACTCTGCACCTTCTTGTTTTAGAAGTCTCGTCTGTAGAGAGGCGGGTCTCCTTTCTTTTTACTATCCGTTATAAAGCTGTCTGTGTACCATGGCAGCTTGTGCAGCGCTCTCAATGAGAAACACTAGAGATATGCCATTTGCATTATGACTAATGAGAGTTCCTAACACACCCACTAATAACTCCTGTAAAAAACCAAACATATTCACAATAACGTATGGACTCTTGGCTGAGACACACACACACACAAGATGTATTCCCCCCCCCCCCCCTTATGTGCCGATCCCCCCACATGGATCACACCTGGCACACGCAATACATGTTCAGTGTCTATTCTTTGTACATTTACTGCAGTTTTTCATGTATACCAGTAGTCTGATACAATGCTTACAGTTTGAAAGGGTGTGAAATGACATTTTAAATGTGGTGATGATTAATGGTTGTTGTGTTAATGTAATAGCAGTTAAAACAGGACCGGTCAAATTTGACCGCGAACACCAAGAAAACGAAGACAATAGGAGGGTTAAATCATATAAAGATACTCTAGGCAGGTATCGTGTAACATTTTGATATTTCCACAACACCTTAATGCAAATATACAGCTATTATCAAAATAGAGATTGTTCGAGAAGCAAGACTTATCCTTTATCTGTTGAATCAGACTTGCTATGATATTGGGCACCATGAATTACTTTCTAATAACCAATTTTTCTCTGTATTTCTGCCATGATGGCTTCTATGCACTGGTCAGAAGTGAGGTGGTAGAAGGATTAGGAATAGTCATATCTGAGGCTCACTTGCAGTAGGGCACACTAAAGGTGGCTACAGTCACAGATTAGATATGGACGGACGCCATAGCTAATTATAAGAGAAATAGAAGCTGAGCAGTTTTACCATAACACTAATATAAATCCAAAGTAAATCAGAGTAAATGTATGGAACAGGATTTTAAATAAATACATGTATTCTTCTCTAAATACATGCATGCAACACAATATGCTGCTGGTGCAATTGTGTAGTAAACACTATCCATTTCTTCTGAGCATTTAAACTGTCCTACACTTTGTGCTCAAGTCTTATTATGATGGCTTTCTTGCTAGAATGTACCTCATCTGTCAATTCATTATCTTAATTATACATTT
Organism: Harpagifer antarcticus; assembly: GCA_902827135.1. Classification (NCBI taxonomy): domain Eukaryota; kingdom Metazoa; phylum Chordata; class Actinopteri; order Perciformes; family Harpagiferidae; genus Harpagifer; species Harpagifer antarcticus. Next base: position 1,173,027 of record CADEHL010001039.1, on the reverse strand, counting down.
ATACACCTAATGGAATATACTTAGCCTTGCCAGTCTTCTTCAAAATGATGTATTGCTCTTGTTGATGGATTGATTTCTGTACACTGCTTGTGTTACCGCTAATTGTCCTCATTGATTACTTTTCACCATCTTGTCACGAATGTCTCCTTTATTTAGGCCACACATTGTTTCGTGAAGGCACGTGTCAGTTATATTAACAGTCAACAGGCCCTATAAGCCACTACTGGAGATCAAGTGACAAGTGATGCATTGAAATCTGATACATTTGATTTAGGTGCAGCACGATGAGCAAGGCATTAGGGGCAGAAAAACGGTATTGTTTTGAGAATATACTTTAGGCAGGAAAATATACTGTACTCAGATGGGACACCTATACACATGAGTTGGCAAAAAGTGAGTGCAACATGCAGTCTGACCTCTCCTTGTCCTCAGTAACTTCAGCAATAGTTAACATCATAATGCAGCTATTTATGGCACCTGTTAAATAAGGCAATACCTCAGGATCGATTTTGCTGCCGCTCGCTAGCCCCTTTGGCACTCTCTTCCGACACAAGTTGGATTTGATAACTCAAGCCTTATTGATTTTTCCATAAGCAAAAATAGTCTGCAGAGTGGCATAAACAAAAGATATTGCTTGTGTCCTTATGCTTTTTTAAAGATCAATGTGTTTTCGTGTGAAACTTTATACACACCGTAGTATACACTGTACATAGAAACTGTGTTTACAGCTGCCACATTCTTTCTTAAATTGAAAGGAAAATGTACTTCCCGTGCTTAAGGCATGGCACTGGACAGAGTGTCATTTCTCCAACTGCAAGATAACCTTGAATGTTTCACATGCATGAGGGGGAAATGTGTTTTTGGAGGATTATGCTGGAAGAATAGTGAGATGATATACAGGAAGATTGCTGCCCTGACACAAATGGAGATACACAGTGTGAAACAAACGCAGAAAAGTAATGGCAAGGCGGTGTTGGGAAAGGTCTTATGTGTGTGAGGGAAAAGAGATCTGGGGGGATGGGGGTTGGAGGGAGAGGGGCCATAACATTCAAATGGCAGATTGGGATCTAGCTTCCTGAGTTGGGGAGAAAGTGACAGAGACTAATGGATTTCTGCGCCTGGTGTGATTAAGAGGCTGTACTAAACCTGAGATAATGTGCTGGTATCTGCTGGGAGCTGCTTGACGCTAGCTGATCATTATCAGAGGACCGAGGAAAGAGGAGGAGCCACTCACCTCTCCGCAGTACTCAGCTCGCCCTACATGTCCGCTCTGGTTATATCTGAAGAAGCACATATTCGTCTACATTACATCCCGCTATTCAAATGATAAAGTGCTGATTTGGTTAAAGGGTTTTAGCAAATAGCAGAGCATGTGTTTCCTACTTAGCCTAATGGAATGCAAAGGAAATCATTTCACCATTAGATGTCCTGTGGCGTTTAGTGCAATTGTAGGACATGTTCAATAGCTGTAGTGCTATTAAAGCATCGATTAGTGGACAAAAATACCACTTGGTGAGCTGGCAAAACAAAACTTTAAGTTGCGTGGAGGTAAACAGGCTGTGGTGCATTAAACATTGCTGATGTTCTTATGCATGGCCCTTGAGCTTCACTCTGCCGTTGCACATTTTAATTTTAATCTTAATCAATGTTCGGTGCTCTAATGAGAACACTGTATCTTTACACGCTTGTTGACCTGCCAGATCAGGATGCACTAAATGTGATCAGTCCTATTAGCCTTGGGAATGTAAGCACTAGCCTCTAGCACAAAAAAAACAACCCTAACCGATGTTGCGAGCCCCTCACCAAGCATGAACTACAGTACGGCATAAAATAGCTTTTTATTTTCTAAAGGAATGACTCTCTGATGAGTTGCTGTAACAATTTAAAAAGGCCACAAAAACCATGAGTGGGACTTCAATGCAGCACTTGTGGAAAATGTACTCTCGTCAATTCATACCATACTGTCATTACTACCGAACTGGTCCATTGGGACTCCTTTTCTGCACAATAACAAGTCCCTGCATCTCAACAGCCATATGTCCTGCGTTTCCCTGGGGAAGACGCCTCCAGCTGCCCACATCCCATTTTCTTACTGTCAGTTTCAGTCAGAAGAAGCCTGACAGCTGTGTGTTGTACCTTCAAGATGGATCAGGATGAAGTACTTTGCTCTCAAATTGTAAACACAAATGCTCAATTTCAGTGTGAAGGCTTTGCTCGTTTGTCTTGTGCGTGATCTTGTGTTAACAGTCTGTGTGAAATGCAGTTTGTTTGGAATGTGGTATAGCACATCAAATCAGATTAATCATGACACATTTATGGTTTTGATTTATCTACCATGGACTTCAACTGGGTTTCAAAAGCTACAGGTGGTGAATTTTTGTCAGATCAAACATTGCTATCCTGAAGGTCTGGCTACTCTGACAGTTTCCAGCTGATTATCTCATCTGCCCAAGAGCGCAACTTGATAGAGCAATGTTTGAGATTAAATAGGTTTCAATCTGGAGTGATCTGAATGAAAACAGGAGTAGAATGGTACGTAAAGTCAGTGATCAAGCAGCGTATGTGTGTGAGCCACAGAGACATTATTTAAATGCTACTTTACTGCACTGTGTCATAACAGGCATATTACGAGCATGCTTAAAATACATTACTAACTCTGACACTTACAACATGATGAAATGAATTGCATAAATGAGTAGGATAGCTCATTTATTTATCTGTTTCATTCTTGTTCATTATTGAATTAAACGACACAATCCAATTAGGAGTGTGCATTACCCTTTCTAGCAGTTTGATTAAGCAACTAAAATATGAAGGCAGATGCTTAGCCAAATAATGTTGCATAACAAATCCTCTAAATAGGGATTTCCATTCATGTGCAAAGATATTGTTCTACAGAAACTCCCAGAGCTGCAGGCTGTATCTGCCAGTAGTGTTGGAGCTTATTAGTGTAAAGACTGGCCTGAGCAAGACGTCTAGTTTAATGCAAATGTCAATTAGGTTTAAAAATTAAAATTGTGGTACGCACTGTGCACTGTAACTTTTATCCATGTATTTTTTCTTTTAATGTTTATCCATGTATTTCTTCTTTTAATGTTTATTTTATTAGCTTTTCTTTTTAATGACTGATTTTAAATGCCATTTTCTTAATGTCTTTCATTTTTTGTAAAGCACTTTGAATTGCCTTGTGTTGAAAAGTGCTATATAAATAAACTTGCCTTGCCTTGCCTTACGCATGTATTTATTGTCAACATACTGCCATGCCATTTCTAATACAGAAAAGACTGCATGGGTTCATAGCCAACAACGATTGGGTGCATGTCACTGTTACTGTTGTGATATATTTTCCCTCCTGTTGGATTGCCTCAACAATAAATATTTGAATAGAAATGACCTCACTTTCGAGGGAACATTTCATTTGGCTAGAGTGCGTGTTATACATATTGAGGAATAGCAACATGTCAGGCCTGCCAGCAGATTCCCCAAGTAGCTGAAAATGACACCGCTTAGAGCCAGCACTGTCTTCACCGTATGCGTGTGCCAAGTATTTTGTATGCAACTACGAATATTGGATGCAGAGGATGTTTGGTTTTGTCGCACTCAGATTATATTAACTCCTTTTTCTCCGACTATACTGGAGAGCTGTGACACCATGTTTCCATTGTCAAACGATCACCTTAAAAGGTTTCTGGAAAACACCTTGTCACTTTGTCCCGACACATTACTGTGAGGGTACGTCTGCTGGAGAACAACAACTATTGGGAAAGTTTAAGGTTATCATTTGTTTCCTAACGTGACAGGTGTCATTTATTAAGCGCTGACACATTGCGGCTAGCTTTAAAGAAGAATTACTTCAACATGAGGAGAAAAACATTATTTCTCTAGCCACCTACTGCGGTGAATAGAAAATATAACGTATGACCCTAATTTTCTTATGACAGATGCCTTGCAGGTCTGAGTAAATGAGAAGAGGTTTACTTTCACTTTTAACCAATCTTTAGAGAGTGTTGCGACATTAACTTGGCATGGCGTTTGATCTGTAATCTGGGTGAATGGCTGTGTCATATATCAAAGCTCTTGGCAGGAGCCCTGTGTTCAAAACTGTTTGAAAAACCAACAGACCGAGAGTGTGGCGCCCACCTATTTCTTACAGCACTGTTGACAAAAACAATGAATCTGTCCCTGGCACTCAAAGGAGCTCTTGCTTTTAGTCATACTAGTACTCTGCGTGGTGAATGATTGATATCAGGGCTTATCATTACCATGTTATACAAACAAATCTATTTGTCCAACAGTGAGGCGTACTTAACCGTTGCTACACACAGACAACTTGATCAATTGGCACACATGAAATCCACTTAGAAAAAATTGGAAGCAAAAATCTAAAATACAACCAGTGTTTGTAAAAAGTAGATCTCTTCAACATTCATGAAGCAATAGAATATTAGGAGCATCTATTTCCAATAATAAAGTGCAGATACAAGCAGCCGGTCCTTAATGGAACTCCTCACTGTATCGCTCATTGGTCGGGGCCCCCCCCAGGCTTAGCAAGATTGAATACACCATATGTTTATCTGGAGCTTTTCCCCTTGTAAGTGGCATGACGGCATGGTTTTGGCACTACGCTTCTACTTCCCATAATGCATCAATCCAAAAGCTCATTTAGGGAGTCACACAAAAGGGACTGGGTCTTTTCTTTGTTTGTTAGATAACGGCTATCCATCCGCTGTGTGTATCTTACACTATTCAGGCATCACTTTATTGAGCTGTGTATGTAGAGAGTATCACCCACAGAAGCCCAGGACATGTTGCTTGCATGACCCAGTGGTGTCATACTTTATAACAACAAGTAACAAGTAAGGCAGCTGCTTTTAATAAAGTAAGAGCTCTATCTTTGATTGTGATGTTGGCCCCCTGATGTGTAGAACCAAAATGCTTTTAGACATTGTGGGGAGATTTTTCCAAAGATATATTCAAGCTGTAGAGGAGACAGGGTTGTCATGTCATTGTTCTACAATTGTCAATGTCTCTCCCCTGCTACGCTCTGGGTGTGTGAACTGATTATTTTTTGGTGATATCCATATCTCATCTAACCTTGTAATGATATTCCCCTATCCCGCCTCAGCAGCCCTCCCCCTCCCCCCCCAGTTACCCTGCTGCTGCTATGCGGCCATTTTTAGCCCCATAATTTCTTTGGCAATAAGCTCCTGATGAGGTTGGTCAGGGATGAAGACTTCTATTAACTCAAATGTTGTACATGAAGGGAATTGCAGACCCATAAAGTAAGGTCTTGTCAGTCTCCCAGGTGAGCTCTAGCATGAAGAGCATAGCCTCGCTCTCCTCCCACTGGCAGATTTGCCTTAAAAGTTTCAGTACCAAGGGGGGAGGTAAAAACTTTGGGATAGTTGCTAGATTTTCCCTGTCACTTAATCACTAATGCTATATCTGTTATTTAATAAGAGTAATCTACCCAAAAAGCAAGCTTCACTCAGTGCATTCACAGTATAATAATTACCCTACAGTATAACTCATCACAACATGGTCCTATTTCAGCGTAGTGCATGGAGCAGTTTTTCTTTAAGTGAGTCTCAGTTTTGTTTCTGATTCAAGCACACAAGGACGCAACTGCACACAAGGACGCAACTGCACACGTTTGGCTTATGCTATACACAGTCCTACCAATCACACTATTGCACTGATCTGTAGGTTGCAGTAACACTGGGAGATATACAACAATGTGTAGGGAAGAAGATGACTCAGGGTTTTTCTTTTGGTGAGCAACACTGAATGTAAACATCACTTTTGAAGGTGGAGTACTTTTATCTTCATGTTGCTGATGAATCAAAAGAAGACCTTGCTTATTGTAACAATGAGCACCATCGTGTTGCAGGTGAGCAAATCTGCTAAAAGCCACATGTATGAGCCGTAATAATGTGGAGCACTTACAAGACAAAGAATAAAAACACTTTTTTGGTGAGTTCAAAACCACTCAATATCTGAACATACAAAGGCAGCTTTAGCATTTCTAAAAGTATTTATTTGTATGTGACAAACTCTTGATGGCAGCTATAACTTAGTCCTCGATGTGTTGGCTGCAGAGCACATATGTTCCTGTTGATGTACTAAAATCATCTAAGAGAACTGCATTCAACTAAAATATCACCTGGGTGTCACATACTGTATGGACCTAAAGAAGTAGCTACTTTTAGTCAAATTCACGCAATTTATAAGTCAAATAAAAAAACAAGAGCAATGTATTCCCGTTACACCAATGATCTACTCAATTAAGACTCAAAATATAACCGAAGGTCAGACACCAATACAACATTCAGATTTTACACACTTTATTGCCTCATTTATAGCTTACGATTGCCCTATTATATGGTATCCTCCCCCCCCCCCTCTCGCCCTTCCTTGAACAGATCTTCTAAGGAGGACAGAAAATCACGTTGGCAGTTGCAAAGGATTTGGATGCAGAGAAATATTCCATATATTATCCTGGACGCAGCACAGAAAGACGCTTTAAAGACTGCAGAAATGGTGATGATTATTGACTCATAAAAGCATATTTGCAGTAGCAGGAATTAATCTTCATAGCTGGAATCAAAGTGGCTGCGTGGCTGCGTCAGACCACTTCACGCAGATCATTTGTGGAGGAGGAAAAAATATGATGTAATAAACGTATGAGAATTGCTATTCCTCAAGGGTAAATTCAATATGAATACTCTTTTAATAAAAAGACATACAGTATAGACTATGACGCACTATTTTAACTGCCATGACTAAAATATTAGAACATTTTAGCATAAGTGAACACTGAATCAGAATCAACAGTTTAAGTGTCTTGTGAATTGAAACCGTCTGTTGACATAAACAGTTATACATTAATTGATTTTTCACATTCGGGGTCAAGATGTCATCATTGTGTGGGAGAGTCTTACACTATCTTGCTATGGTATTGATTTTTCTAATCACTCGTCTTGGGAAAGCATGCACATACTAGTTTTTGTTTTAAACCCTTGCATTTTCCCCTGCACTATTGTTGCTTTCAGTTTGACTCGTCTTGAATGTGTGAAATGCAGCGTGGGTATTCCACCCACGTAAAGTACCGAATGACCTCTGATAATTTGGCTGATAACCTCCTCTGGTATGTCAGCAGTATAACTTTCCCAGTGAGGTGGGATGTAGTGTAAACAACAGTGATTAAAGCATGTTCTCTATCCTACCATTTGACACTTGTGTATCTGAGGCTGGGTTAAGAAGACACATGCTGTCAGGCAAACAATCTTTGTTATTTCCCAAGGTCTAACCATGTTTACATTAAGAGTGCTGCGTTAAATTTTATGAAGAGTTATCACACACTAGTGTTTGGGTATGTCAGTAAGCTTTGATAATGGTGAAAGTTCCAGATATGTGGTGGCGACTTTGAGGCCATCAGATAAAGCCGAGAAAATACCATCGATCCAAGTCACAAAACTGCTCAAAAAACTATGATTAACGACTTGCACAATAAATGTTGCTATGTTTGGCATATTGTGTAAATGTATAAGCAACGATTACGGATTCATGAGGCTTGTAAAGCTGGGCAGACATTGGGATGGACTGAGCCCAGTTTTGAAATTGAAGTGATTGCATCCAACTGCTTTTAGGATTCGGCCAAATTGTATTGAAAAATATTAAAATCAACCTTTCAAAGTTTGAGAGAAAAATCATATTTGATAGAAGAATTCTTGAGGAAAGTTATATCAGCAAATCGAATATCAGAAGTAAGACAATTAAAGAGTTAAGCACTGACTTGTTGTGTAATTGTGCACGTGCCCTGTAAGCCCTCGGCCCCTGACTGTACATCAGTAAATACAAATCTTTGTGTAGACTAATGTAAGCGCTCCTGTCATTGACAAATATGTTTTGACAAATTATGAAGGACGTCTTTACACATTTAGAGCCGTATCACGGAGTATTCTGTCAGCTACATGTGGAAATTATTCCACCACACTACACAATGCGGTCTACCTACCAAGGTGTCTGCCTGCACTTTAATGAGAGTCGGGGTAATGGGCTGTTTAATCTGGCCTCAGAGCTTGGATGAATATGATGATTAAGAATATGACAGCGGAACTTCCACACCTTGAGAAAGTGATGATTCTAAACGTGTTGGTTGTCGCCTTGCGTTAAATGGTTGTTTCATCACTGTCAGCGACAGATGCGGCGATCCTGCTCCTGCCAAACTGAGAGGAGCCTCGTCGCACCAGAATAACGTGACAAGAGGAGGAGGTGTCCATTGGTGTGCATTATTCTGTAAAGAATATCAATCCAGCTGTATGTCTTCATACAGAACATACTGTATCATCCTCAACAACAAGTGTCCCCCGGATATCTGGAACAATTTGTTGTCATAAAAATACCCCTGACAAGAAAGGAGGCCATTTACAAGCAGATCCCCTAGCTGAAAATATAACACTCGCTGTAATGCATCACCTGTTTCGAGGGAGGTGCACTGCTGCCGGCCATTAGGACCACCGAGGGTTTAACCACAGCCCGGCAATGAGTTGTTGTCATGAAATACTGGACTGTTATCGTGTGGATTGTATGAGCAGGTTGTGCACTCAGTGATGGAGTAGTACAGACACTTCACTGAACCTCTGAGCTGACCAGCTGTTGGAGCATTGGACGTCAGGCTGTTCAAGTGCAATATTAATATAGATTGTTCTGCTGTCACTGGGGGAAAATCTATAACCATGACCTGGGACACTTTGATCTTGGGCAAACATATCGCCAAGGCCAGATTTGTTTGCTCAATGTATAGAGGGCAAACTATAAAGAAAAGTAACCCCAATGGGTTTAGTGCACTTGTGCTTTTGAGAAGCTTCAGTGGTGGCAGGTAGAGAGTGGAGGACAGAGGAGAGTTTGTGGATGTAACACAGTTGGATTTAACTTTTACTTAAAGGTGGGGTAGGTAAGTTTGAGAAACCGGCTTGAGATACATTTTGTTATATTCCATGGAATGCTCTTAACATCTCGATAGCAATGAATATCTGAAGTGCTTTGACAAAAAAATTCATACAAAAATGTAATCTGTGGAAGCTGTAGTAATGTAAAAAGCACGGCTAAAGTAACTGGATGGCCTACCTGCCTGTCAGCCTTCCATCTGTGCACAAACTTATCTCGTGCCCTCATTGGTCATGTGCGCGTTCGTGTGTATTGGAGGAGGGGCTCTGTAAGGAAGTGGCAGATTTTCTCCGGTTGTGTATTTTCAAAATTCTAGCGCACTCGAGCTGGTTTCTCCGAAATTACATACCCCACCTTTAAGGTACTATTGGCCTAAAGATGCATGCATTCATTTCCCTGACCAATGTTTATAGCAAATTGTGTTATATGTAGACTAACAAGATAAATGAAAACAGGTAGCAGGAGAGGTGCTTCTATAAACCCCAGATCTAAAAACAGAAAAATTAAATATGAAGTTTGAAATGCAAGTTGTTCAGATGTTCATGTCTTTCTGATAATCAGAATAGATTGACTTTCAGTGGAACTTTACAGAGAAATTAACCTATTAAGTTATCACTTTTATAACTTTCTATAATTCAGCCGTCAGAATGAAAGCTGGAAAACTGAAACTTTACAAAAAAACAAGTTTATGTGTTTTAGATTAAGAGTTTCATCTTTGATAACCATTGGTCAGATTATTTTTTTTGATATCTATGTAAACATAATTCCCATAGTGAATATAAAAATGTATATTGACTGGAATTATTTCAATAATATTGCATCCAAGTTGTCCTTCTTTATAGTTTAGATAAGGCATGGCAAATGTATTTATATAGCACGTCTTAGCAACAAGGCAACCCAGAGGCTTCACATAAACATTAAAAGCATGGAGACAGATTGCAAAAGACACACACTACAAAAGGACATTTAAATACAATTAAAAATAGTCATTAAAAAGCTGAGAGTAAAACAAAAAATCAAAACAAGCTAAAATAGAAAATATGAATAAAAGAATAAACATTGCAGCACAGTGTAAGAAGGAATATTGACTTAATAAAAATAAGTGGTAAACACTAAACAGACAAACCTGAGCAGCAGACCTGTATATCTCTGAGTGTTTTTTTCAGATGGATGTCGCATCAAACTGAACAAGTAAGAGTGTTTGGTTATCCAAATTAACTAAATGGGGTAAAAACACCCGGACCATGGAGGTTAGATGAGTGTTGAGTGTAAACAAGAGTCTTTTGTCCAGGAGACTGAACTCTCAGTGAACGCTGACATGATGATGGAGGGGGTCCGGATGGGAGCTTGTCAGCGGGCCACAGCGCCGTCCCCCAGAGCAGAGCTACAGCGGATAAGGGTGCCATCACTCTGTCCGTTAACATAGAAAAGAAATGAGCGAGAGGTAAGCTGAGGACTGTAAAACAGGGTCAGTGGGGAGTCCCTGTGTCTAGCCCCACATCAAGTGATGGGAGGAGACACACAAGCACGGCTTTTAGACACAACACATTCACAGAGCAAGCAGTGAATGAAGCGCTGTCAATTTGCCAAAGTAGCTCGGGTGATTAACATTTGAACTGCGGCACATCAAGGGCCCCCTGTGGATGAATGGTCATTCCATCAGCCTCATTAGGGGGAAGAAACCTATTCAAGGATGCCAAGCACAAATTGTCCAGGCCCAACTGTCAAGCATGGGCAGAGAATGACAATAGCAACCCAAAGTATACAGTCGCATCGGGTAGATCGCTCAAATCCTCCAGTAAACAACATTCAGAGCCAAGATAAGCAATGAGCTTCTTAAACTGATGGGGGGTGACATAACAATAACCTATGGTAACTCAATAGTAAATCGCTTCGATATGGTCTCCTCCTCAGAGTAAATAAGGCCATGGACAGCTTGATAGCTATTTGGGCAGTCAGTGAGATCTGAACACACATACAGTGGGGCAAAAAAGTATTTAGTCAGCCACCAATTGTGCAAGTTCTCCCACTTAAAAAGATGAGAGAGGCCTGTAATTTTCATCCTAGGTACACTTCAACTATGAGAGACAGAATGGGGGGAAAGACTCCAGGAAATCACATTGTAGGATTTTTAATGAATGAATTGGTAAATCCCTCGGTAAAATAAGTATTTGGTCACCTACAAACAAACAAGATTTCTGACTCTCACAGACCTGTAACTTCTTCTTTAAGAGCCTCCTCTGTCCTCCACTTGTTAACTGTATTAATGGCACCTGTTTGAACTCGTTATCAGTAAAAGACACCTGTCCATAACCTCAAACAGTCACACTCCGAACTCCACTATGGCCAAGACCAAAGAGCTGTCAAAGGACACCAGAAACAAAATTGTAGACCTGCACCAGGCTGGGAAGACTGAATCTGCAATAGGTAAGCAGCTTGGTGTGAAGAAATCAACTGTGGGAGCAATTATTAGAAAATGGAAGACATACAAGACCACTGATAATCTCCCTCGATCTGGGGCTCCACGCAAGATCTCACCCCGTGGGGTCAAATGATCACAAGAACGGTGAGCAAAAATCCCAGACCCACACGGGGGGACCTAGTCAATGACCTGCAGAGAGCTGGGACCAAAGTAACAAAGGCTACCATCAGTAACACACTATGCCGCCAGGGACTCAAATCCTGCAGTGCCAGACGTGTCCCCCTGCTTAAGCCAGTACATGTCCAGGCCCGTCTGAAGTTTGCTAGAGAGCATTTAGATGATCCAGAAGAGGATTGGGAGAATGTCATATGGTCAGATGAAACCAAAATAGAACTTTTTGGTAAAAACTCAACTAGACGTGTTTTGAGGAGAAAGAATGCTGAGTTGCATCCAAAGAACACCATACCTACTGTGAAACATGGGGGTGGAAACATCATGCTTTGGGGCTGTTCTTCTGCAAAGGGACCAGGACGACTGATCCGTGTAAAGGAAAGAATGAATGGGGCCATGTATCGTGAGATTTTGAGTGACAACCTCCTTCCATCAGCAAGGGCATTGAAGATGAAACGTGGCTGGGTCTTTCAGCATGACAATGATCCCAAACACACCGCCCGGGCAATGAAGGAGTGGCTCCGTAAGAAGCATTTCAAGGTCCTGGAGTGGCCTAGCCAGTCTCCAGATCTCAACCCCATAGAAAATCTTTGGAGGGAGTTGAAAGTCCGTGTTGCCCAGCGACAGCCCCAAAACATCACTGCTCTAGAGGAGATCTGCATGGAGGAATGGGCCGAAATACCAGCAACAGTGTGTGAAAACCTTGTGAAGACTTACAGAAAACGTTTGACCTCTGTCATTGCCAACAAAGGGTATATAACAAAGTATTGAGATGAACTTTTGTTATTGACCAAATACTTATTTTCCACCATAATTTGCAAATAAAAATCAGTGATTTTCTGGATTTTTTTTCTCATTTTGTCTCTCATAGTTGAAGTGTACCTAGGATGAAAATTACAGGCCTCTCTCATCTTTTTAAGTGGGAGAACTTGCACAATTGGTGGATGATAAAATACTTTTTTGCCCCACTATACTGTATACACGTGTTTATACAATTAACTATTCTTTAAAATCAGGCTCATTCACGCTTGTAAGCATTGTTTTGCTTTAAAGTGTTCGTCGATGTGCACTGTCCTGGTTCAAATAAACAATTAAAATGAAAAATAACTGAAAAATAACTGAAAAATAACTGAAAAACACTCAGTGTTTTTGTCTCACATGTGTAGTTTCTTGCATGGAAAGAAATTGCTGGTGTTACACTTAATGGAATAACTGACTTCCAAATGGATTTACTTTACAACATGGCTCCAGCTAATGATACAAAAAGCAGCAAGTCCACCAAATGTGTCGGCGGCCACCCTTGAAGAGACACAGCAGTGGCTTTCCAGCACTTTGTCATTTTTCTTTCACTTTCCTGCCATCTGAAAGCCCCTCATCAACTATTTATGGACTTGACACACAAACAAACAGAAGCGGAGACAACTACATGAGAAGTTTCACTATACTGTTCACATATACATGTATGTATACACATGTTTGAATAAAGAGTTACAAACATCTCAACAAAAACAAACTAGGAATTAGATTTATGATGTTTGCCCTTAATAGTTATTGCCTCTGCCAAGGAACTCATACGTTAGCATGGATTGTCAGCAGGATTACAGGACAAACTACTAGTTTATTATCTAGATGGGCCAAGGAAGAGCCTATAAGATTGTCATTAGGTGCATCTCACTTCGGTTAAATGATGCAAGGAAACCACGAGAAGCAGGGAAATTAGTTTTAAGAGCATTGGGACGTCCTTTCCTCCGGAGCGTCACGTGAAGCGACGTCCGTTTGTGATGACCCCGCCCAGCTGATCGTCTGACAGCAGCCAGATCAGTGCATGCGCTGCATCGTCCAATCAGTGAGCGATACACAGTAAGGGGGCCGGGCGATGTGTCTGAGGATTTCACCGGAGGATGGTCTGGTAGTTCCTCGATTATCGCTCCTCCGTTATCACTCCTCAGTCCTCCGGCAAGCCCGGGGAGCGAGGAAATGAAAAATAACCGAAGTGAGACGCATCCAATGTCTTAATATTTCACTGTCGTATGTTGGATTTAGCTAAATGGCTAAGAGAGTGCATTTAGTATGGCTCTGCCTGTATCCATCTATTGCTGTTTTCTAAAACTACTATTTGTAAATCTCAGGAGTGAACAATGTAGGGCATAACTAGATTGATCGTTTTTTTTGTATCCATGAAAAGATAATGCACTAACATAAATGAATGCATAGGGGTTTTCAGTTTTACAAGATAATAGCACTACAACACCGTGTTCCTCTTCCTTTTAGCATTACATTGCTGCTATTAGAGATATAGAACTGTCTCTCTTCCAAGTCCTTAGTGGGAACAGTCATTTTGGCTCAGAAAATGTTCACGGTTAGTGATTACCTTCCCATATTTGTTTTTTTCTTCTCCCCTTCTCTTCTCTCTCCAGTTCAAAAATCAGCAGGATCTTGTTTGATAGACGTGTTTACCCAAGCTCTGGATGGAATTCATTCGCCATAATTAAGCGTTTACTTGATCAGGAGGGTAAAAAAAAGGATTATGTGAAGTCAGATTAAAGGGAGCCGAGTGAAACATACGAAGAGATTATCAAGCGCTTCCAGGCAAGCAGGCAAGCCTTTGGAGTTGGGCCCTCTCTGATCGCTATCTCGTTAGTGCTTTATGCGTCAAGCGCGAGCTAATGCATAAAACAAGCTTGGATTTATCCAGATTCTTCTGCAGGAACCCTTGAGATGTTCTATTGACCGACTGGTTCAGTTGATGTCAGAGATGAGGTTAGAAAGACTGGAGAAATTGTATAATTGTTTCGTATCAAGGGATTTGCATTCTTTTTTTGTATTTATTAATTGTTATTTTGGCCGTATGGGGTCGGTAATCAAGCTGTAGAAATGACCTTAACAGTAAATAAGGCAAACATTTTTTTCTTTTACACATCCAGTAGATACAAGGCAACATTACTTATTTGGAGAGGTGTCCACCTGGTGAATTAAGGTCCCATTCTCTCTCCTCCAGAATCCTGAGGGAAATATCTGTCTCTTTAGCTGCTAAATGTGTTCCTTTTCACCAGCCTCTAGCTTTTCGTCCGTTTCTCTCTTTGGTGCAGAGTGAGACACTAAATAATAGAACTATGGGGAGGAACTGCAGCTTTGGGTGATAATTTGTTGTGGATTTGTCATGTCACTGCATGAACAACGGCTTAGATATACCACATAATATGTAATTCCATCTATAGCTATTATACAAACAAGTATTAAGTGCAGCTCTTAAGTTTAGAAATCAGTGTTGGATATGAACACTTAAAAGAAAAACATTTGAACATCCTTGTGAAATTACTTTTGAATATTCATCCGTTAATGCTTATTTTGCTTGATAAATACAGATGCACCGACTGTGTTCCAAAAGCCATGAGAAAATCCTTTGAAACATGCATAGCTTCAAACCGCAGTATCACAGACACGAGGAGCTTCGGGCGGTTGTAAATACTTTACAGGGTTTAGAGCAGGGGGGTGAAACTCAAATACACAGTGGGCCAAAATTAAAAAATGGTTACTAGTCGAGGGCCGGACTGGTTCAATGTTTATTGCAGAACTTATTGCACATATTAAACCTGGAACTAACAAAGCTTAAATGATTGCCTATAAAAACAACATTAAATAATCAGTAGCATTCATTTCTTATGGCTCTATCTGCAGCTTTTCCAGAGTCATTTCTTATGATTACATGTTTCCACAGGCCAACAGCAGCTTCAAAAAAACTATTTCCCTCAAAGAAAAAAAACAAACATGCCCCGTTGTCGCAAGAAAGAAAGTGCAAAAGTAACCATCTATTGAAACTCAGTGTGCTGCTCTGTGATGCACTAAGCCAGATACTTGGCATCTCATCTTGAGTGCAAGTTCATCAATGTTTGGGGTCAGGCTCTGAGCTGAGGAAACCCTCAGGATTGAGTGAAGGTGCAATATACCGGCGGGCCAGATCTAATAGTAATTAGAAATTAGCCTGCGGGCCGAAATT
Source organism: Harpagifer antarcticus (assembly GCA_902827135.1). Taxonomy (NCBI): domain Eukaryota; kingdom Metazoa; phylum Chordata; class Actinopteri; order Perciformes; family Harpagiferidae; genus Harpagifer; species Harpagifer antarcticus. The sequence goes on along the minus strand of CADEHL010001039.1, from coordinate 1,157,488 downwards.
AAATCTACCATGGGCCGCATTTGGCCCCCGGGCCTTGAGTTTGACATGTGTGGTTTAGAGACTTCATGGGCTGTAATGCTGATAGGGCAAAACATTACACTGGCCTTTGTAGATGACAGCCTCTCCTCACACTCCTCACAGTGGATAACAGGAACATCGGAAAATCATACATTTCACCAGAATAGACTTACACCATCTCTGTACCAACGTTACTCTGTAAAAGATTACATTCCCCTCTCTTGTAGATTCAGAGAAACACCCTTGGCAATACCAATATTGCTCCAGTAAGTGGGAAACAAGTGTTTATATGTGTGCGATTAGAGGGTAGTAACACTAAAGTATAACGTCTCTAAATATTTCTTTTGGTTGCTTGCCTAATGAATAAGAAGAACTTGTCAGCAGAAGAGTCAATCCTTTCATGTCGCCTCTGCACATCTCATCCCTCCAATTATTTTCTCACGACTGATCTTGGTCAGAGGATTTCATATATACGAGATCAGTAATAGGAAAGGACACTGACATGCCTCCCCACACATGAGTCTATGTGCAGTGATTAATGTTAAAGTGTGGCCTAGGCCTACTATTACTGACCTGTAGATTTGAGGGCTGCAAAGTAGAGCCTGTCAGATTGCTGCTGGAACACTGAAGAAGCTGTAATGAGGCCTGTGAGGGATGCCAAGTGGTTGGAAACTGAAGCATACCTGCAGCTGGCTGAGGCACGGCAGCCTGGCAAGCAGATTTAAGAATGAATGCCTCTTTAAAGCAACACAAATGTGATTTAAAGTTCATCTAAATTGGATTTTTTATGCCAGCATTTCTTTTTAACACATATATATTTCTAATAGATTATAAAAATTGTATTATTTTGCAATCAAAGTACTCTAATGTCTGATAACTTTAAAATGAATCTCCCCGTGGTCTCTCTTTCAGACCGAGAATCACTTAACAGAGCCAGTTTATGCTTTGTAGATATTAGATTAGGGCTTTTTCAAATAGCACTCAAAATTAGCACAAATGGATTAAATTCAAAATACCTTTTTTACAATCTTTAGTATATTGGTTTTGCTTTCTTAAAAGAGGTAATCATGAATCTGCAGGGCTCTCACACAGACGGCAGACTTCTGAACAAAAACATTTGAAAGTGTGAGCACTACAAACTTCTTTGATTATGCTGATTCAACTCAGTCAATGTGAGGGTTGTTTTCATCGAATATACTTCTAATATGTAGTCTACACCTTTTGATACAAATAGCATGAAGTGACCCAACAACAAACAAAAGTCTACCATTGTTTAATGGCAGGAACAATTACTTTTGAATGACCACGTGACATAAGATCAGGTATAATATGTATTATAGGGGATAGTTAAATGATTTTAAACATCCTGGAAAACAACCCTGATATATTGATGAGAAAACGTGTGTGGTTGAGTGGCAGTATATTACTTACATAAAGCTTGACGTGCTTCATGGAGTGGTAGCAGGGCTGTGTGATTCAACATAAACATTATCTCACTCATTTCCTTTCCCAAATGATATATCAGAATACCTTTATTAGTCCCACAGATGGGACATGTGCATCGTTCCAGCAGGAAAGAGCCACAGACAGCTTAATGTTACATCATTTAAAAAAAAGTGCTAAGTTATGATATAATACAAAATATAATAACAAAATAAAAGTAAAGAAAAAATACTTTTCAAAATACAAATCCTGATTTGACAGTTCTTAGGATTTAGCAGCCAGGTATATATATTACACAGTTATTAATGGCATATGTATATAATAATGTATATATTGCACAACAGCAGCAAGTTACACAACTTACAAAATGCAAGAAACACACTTTGTAACGGTTCCAAGGATTTAGCAGCCAGGTATAAATTACACAGTTATTAACGGCATATATATATATTTGTTACGTCCCCCTCTAGGGGTAGAGGGAAACAACACACTAGTTGGAATTGGTATAATTATATATATTATATAGTTTATTTTATATAGCAGAGTAAACAAAGTGGCAGGCATGCAGCCTGGAACAAACACAAAGGGCCAAAAGGGCACAGGTTAATAAATAACCAACAAAAGGAGGACTCTAAAAAGGAGTCCAGTTGCATACAATGGAATAAACACTATTACACTAAATAAGAAATGAAACTAAACCTCACTTTAAAAGTGCTACAACTAACAAAAGAGTGTGCAAAAACACAGCTAAACTAAAGGCAACAGTCACAAAATCCTAAACTACTCTAAACACTAACTAAACTACTCTAGACACTAACTAAACTACTCTAAACACTAATTAAACTACTCTAGACACTACTAATATCACAAGAGTCAAACACAATCTATAGGACGTCATTCTCTAAGGAACAAGTAGCGAGAGGCGTCAACAGGCCTTCAACAACAACAAATGCACATATAAGTGCATGCATACAAATGTGCACACAGTAGACATGTAGAACTAGATAAGCTTATGATAAGCCTATGATAAGCCAGCCTTGTCTACTTATTAAGGAAAAGTGGGAGGTTCTTTTTAATGAACAGTAGCTTCTCTGCTTTATCAGCCATAAGTCTGTTCCTCTTCTCATCAAGCACATGAGAGGCAGCGCTGAACAGTATCTCACTGTCAGTGCTTGTGCATGGAGCACTCAAATACTTGCGTGCCACCTTGGCCAGGTCAGGAAAGCGGTCTTGTTTCTCCAGTATCCAAGAGGATTTAAAATAGGGACAGTGCATAATGAACATTTAGTCAAATGTATTTATGCATGCCAGATCACTTGGCAGACAAATCAAATCATCTGACATGTCAAAATAAAATACAAGATTAAGAGAATATTACAGAGCAGCACATACAGTACTAATACATATCACATTCAGTAGCACATAGTACAGTAAGTAACCAAGTCAGAACAGAGTAGCCTACCTATTTGGGGTAGTATTCTCTTCCATGATCTCGTTGAACATATCAGACAACGAGGGTGGTTGCCCCCCCGCTGTTCAAATGGGGCAATAACGGAAAGAATGTTCTCCATTAAGATCCACTGGTTTGGAGTGAATGATGCGGGGAGATCAAGCCAAGGTTCGCTTTTGCGCAAAGAGGCTTTCCAGCATATAATAAGTACTGTTCCACCGTGTACTCATCTTATTGGAACCGTTTCATTGTTACTCCAAGCTCATCTTGTATTGGCTCTATGCGAGAATAGGCCAGTTGAGAATGTTTGAAGTGACCAACAATCTTTCTGCTTACCGCCAACAGATCTTTTACGCTCCGTTGAGCCAACACTCCCTCGTTCACAGCTAATTGCAGAGTGTGGGCCATGCAGCGTATTCCACTCAGATTGCCTTCTTCCATAGCTTTAGTCATATTTCTTGCGTTATCACTGACTAATGCGTGCACTTTAGGTCGGTCAATAAGCCATGTGTCGAATGCCAAGAAGATGGATTGTGCTGTACGAGACCCCCTAAACTCTTGTGAATGCAACAGAATCTATTGCAGTTTAAAATCCTTGTCGATCCATTGTGCAGTTAGACTGAGCATACTGGTGATGCTTTCGTCGGAGCTCCATATGTCTGTCGTGAAGCTGATGGCTGTAATATCTGTAGCCAAGAGCTCATGGATGTGATTAGCAACGACATTGTACAGTTCAGGTAAGCACACGTCTGCTAAGTGCCGTCTGCTAGGCAAGGAATAACGTGGCTCAATGTGCTCAATAAGCCTACGTTTTTTTGCATTTATTATTTATTACATAATATAAAACTGTTTACCTCTAATAATAAACAAAGAACTCTTACAAGGAGAATTCAAAAAAATACACAGGCCTACTTCAAAATAAATCAACACAGCACGTGGGGAGTTCTCTGCACATTTGAAGAAAATGAATATAATTCAAATCGGCCCACTTTGAAATAAATAAAACCTATAGCTGCACCCTAAAAATAGATAACTGATTGAATTATGACTGAAGATCGTCAGCTGTCTTCCTCTTCCGTGTTGTTCCTCCCATACGTAAAGGCTGCAGCACCTTTGACAACTTCTCTCCACATATCAAACATACCGGTAAGCCAGCATCGTTTGCTGTGAAAGCAGATAACTCTAAGCGCGCAGAATTAAACCCTCTGTGTTCCTCAGATACTTTTATTTTCTTGATTTATCCATAGTTCGCTCATCGAGCCGGGGGTCAGGTTATTCGCCTGCAAGAAAAGGCGCTGGTGCGGGACCGTAGCAGGATATGATGCATATTTTAGTTGATCAATTAAAACCGTTTTTTTTTTTCATGTGTCACAGTCAGGGCCGGCCCTTGGCATAGGCAGTATAGGTGAATGCTATGGGCGCATCAATCAATGGGGGGTGCCGAAAAAAAATTAGAAATTTTAAAAATATAATATATATTTTTTATTTTCATAATACAATTTCCCGATTTTGTATCAACAAAGTACATCTTATTATCTTATACTAACAGAACTACGCCTATATTGCGTACAGCGCCCATAAACGATGGCGCACCCCCCCCCAAAATCAAGTTGAACCGCCCCAGCCCGAGTGAAGACCAGGGGCCTCATTTATAAAGGGATATACGCTCAAAAAATTGCGTACTCCAGTTTCTACGCAATGTTTGCGATTTATAAAATACTAACTTGACGGGAAAACATGCGGTCCTCCACGGAAACTCTAACCCATGCGTACGCACTAAGCACAAAAACGGGAGAGATGAGAAACTGCGACACCGTTGGCAGAAGGAAGAATGGAGAGAAATATGTGGAAATAATACCATGAATAAAATGTTACCTCTCATTTATCATATATGAAGAATTCATTTTCAAACATTGATTAAAGCTGATCTTAAAATGATTAAACAAACGCCTGTTTGCGACTCCTCAGTGCACACAAACACATAACTTGGAGAAATAAATAAATACGGATATGTTATTTAAAACCACCTTGAATATGTTGTGTTAATGTTATGAAATGTTTTCTCATAAATGATGCGGTTTTGCATTTCTAGGTTGTACGAGCATGGTTTTATATACTACCATGTTTAATCATGTTTTATGCCGTTTGCTAAGACTTGATACGTCGCTCATAAAACACAGTGGTATGGAAACTAAGAACACCATATGTGGTAAATTGTACAGCTAATATAACACAACACATTAGTTGTATTTCCTTTAACTGGTGGATATAGAGTTGCTGCGGGGAGGGTTGAGATGCACAGGCTGCAGTAGAGACGCTGCGCACAGCTGATCGACAGCTGGGACACAAACCACCAAATACGAAAACATAATTCAGATCCAGTCGTCATGAATCCACTCTGGAGGGATTCCCCGATAATTTCTTACAGTCACTCATCCAGGGGGTGTCTCCTGTCCCCGGTACAGACACACTGCTTGAGGAAGGCAATGTGTATTTTTTTTGTCATGAACCTTTTTCGCACCACTTATTTATTTATTTTGGTGACGATCCGACCTCCATGCTGCTACTCTGGTTCAAACTGCATCCACCAAACAATATAATGTATCTCGACCTCCCCAAAATAACCAAAATCTGACACGGTGTGAGATGTATTTTTTAGCTGTTCTGTCGTCATTTCCTGCGATCTTCTTCATAAAGTCAGTCAAAATGAATGAATGAATGAATGAATGGGCGTTTCTTTGACTGTTTATAGGCAAATATGGGCGTTACGTGAAGCCCGCAAAAGCTGCACCGCATTTCGAGTAGGTTGTGATTTACAAAGGGAAACCGGCGTAGGAAGTGCTGTACCACTTCCTCGCCGGTACGCAATGTTTGGTGAATCGGAAAATGTCGGAACATTTCTGTACCTATTTTTTGGATTTCTACTACGTAAGCAACCTGCCCACGTGAATCCTACGCACGGCGTTATAAATGAGGCCCCAGAGGTTTATGTGAAATAGTTCTTTTTTTGAAATAAAGGTTTTAGTGTGCAATTCTAGGTTTTAATTTTGTATTTGTGTTAATTTAAAATAAATCAAACTCCCAAAAAACGTATACAGCTTTTATTAACATTAGAATTGACTGTGTAAGCGGCCGCGGGGGGGGGGGGGGGGGGGGGGGGGGGGAGCTTTAGAGAGCTCTCTCCTGAAAGACTGAGAGGCTCTGATAACCTCAGCTCAGTGAGGTAAAGGCACACCTTTATATGATCATTATAGTTGTAAAAAAAAAAAAAAGAATAGTATAAAACAGTATACTATTACTATAGTATCTTATAGTATAAAATACTATATGACAGTAAAAAAGTTGTTATTAATAAACAAGAATACAGTTTAAAAGAGTGATTTGTAAAATATCCATAAAGAAAAAGAAAATCTGCTTACAGTTCTGTTTCATATGGGTGTTGAGAGATGAGATGAGATAAAAACATCCATTTGGTGCACTTTGAGAGCAACATTACGAGATCTATGGATACATAGATCTCGTAATGTTGCTCTCAAAGTGCACCAGATTGATGCTTTTAACTGAAATATTTAAAAAAAAAGATCTTCCCGGGGGGCGCATGCCCCAGGACCCCCCTGGAGGACTTAAATCATGTCCACATGGATAGGATACTAAATACATTTGCACACATCTTGTGTCCATATCTTTCTGTTTAGGTGGTCAATCAATCAATCAATGTTTATTTATATAGCCCAATATCACAAATGTTACATTTGTCTCAGTGGACTTCACAGTGTGTACAGAATATCAGTATGACAATACGACACCCTCTGTCCTTAGACCCTCACATCGTACAAGGAAAAACTTCCGAAGAAAACCCACAGTTTAAAGGGAAAAATGGGAGAAACCTTAGGGAGAGCAACAGAGGAGGGATCCCTCTCCCAGGACGGACAGACGTGCAATAGATGCCGTGTGTAAATTGGAAATGCATGTGTGTATAATAGGAAGATGAATCCACGAGGATATCCATCCAGGACCTATGATCCAGGACCACAGCCACGACTCGCGATCCAGGGCTCGCGATCCAGGACACAGGACCGCAGGATCATCCATGACTCCAGATCCCAGCGTATATAGACACCAAAAAGAAAGAAATTTGAGGAAGCTGGGTTAATCTGAACATGAGAGTACACAGGTATAGACAGAGAGAAGGAAGAAGTAAGATGTCCCCCGACAAACTAAGCCTATATCAGCAAAACTAGGGGCTGAATCTAATCAGCCTTAACTATAAGCTTTATCAAAAAGGAAGGTCTTAAGCGCACTCTTAAAAACGGATAGGGTGTCTGCCGCCCGAACACAAACTGGAAGCTGATTCCACAAATGTGGAGCTTGATAAGAAAAGGCTCTGGCTCCCATTGTACTTTTAGAGACTCTAGGAACAACCAACAACCCTGCATTCTTGGAACGCAATGCCCTAGTAGGACAGTAGGGTATAATGAGTTCTTTAAGGTAAGATGGCACCTGCCCATTAAGGGCTTTGTAGGCCCTTTTCCTAACTCTGGTTAGTACACGAGCTGCAGCATTTTGAATTAGCTGAAGCGACTTGACTGCCTTCTTGGTACACCCTGATAATAAAGAGTTACAATAATCCAGCCTTGAAGTAACAAATGCATGGACTAGTTTCTCTGCATCGTTTGAGGCAAGATATGCCTGATTTTTGCAATGTTACGTAGATGGAAGTAGGCGGTCCTTGAAATTGATTTTATGTGGGCGTTAAAGGATAAATCCTGATCAAATATAACACCAAGATTCCTTACAGTCTCACTGGAGGCCAAATTAATGCCATCCATAGTTAGTATATCTTTAGATAATTTGTTTCGTAGATTCTCGGGCCGAGTACAATAACTTCAGTTTTGGTCGTGTTTAACATCAAAAAGTTTAAGGTCATCCACGTTTTTAAGTCCTTGAGGCAGTCTTGAATTTTATTTAGATGATTAATTTCATCAGGCTTGATTGATAAATATAGTTGATTATCATCCGCATAACAATGAAAGTTTACAGAATGATTCCTTATAATATTGCCTAACGGAAGCATATATAATGTGAACAAAATAGGTCCGAGCACTGAACCCTTTGGCACTCCACGGCTAACTTTGGTTTGCGTGGAAGATTCATCGTTAACACGTACAAACTGAGAGCGTTCAGATAGATAGGACCTAAACCAGCCTAAAGCAGTTCCCTGTATGCCAACTAAGTGCTCTAATCTTTGCAATAGCATATTATGGTCGATAGTATCAAATGCAGCACTGAGATCGAGCAAAACAAGAATAGAGACAAGTCCCTTGTCAGAGGCTATTAGAATGTCATTTGTGACTTTGACCAGAGCTGTCTCTGTGCTATGATGTGTTCTAAAGCCAGACTGAAAATCTTCAGATAAATCATTGTTTTTTAAGTAATCGCACAGCTGTTTTGCGACCGCTTTCTCTAGAATTTTTGAGAGGAACGGAAGATTAGAAATAGGTCTATAGTTGGCTAAAACCTCTGGATCGAGGTTGTGCTTTTTAAGAAGCGGTTTTATCACTGCTACTTTGAATGATTGTGGAACATAGCCTGATAATAAAGACATATTCATAATATTTAATAAAGAAGTGCTAATTAATGGAAAAACTTCCTTCAACAGCTTAGTTGGAATTGGGTCTAACATACACGTTGATGGTTTAGAAGAGAGAATCATTGAATTTAATTGTTCAAGGTTTATGGCTGAAAAGCATTCTAGTTTACTATCTAGTGTAATATTAGAACTTACGTTTCCGGGAGCTGTTGATAACACTATACTGGTCAAAGGCAAGAGGTCATTAATTTTGTTTCTAAGAGTAACAATTTTGTCGTTAAAAAAGCACATACAATCATTACTACTGAGTGCTATGGGAATAGAAGGCTCAATCGAGCTATGGCTCTTTGTCAGCCTGGCTACAGTGCTGAAAAGAAATCTTGCATTATTCTTAGTCTCATCTATTAATGAAGAGCTCTCGCTTTACGCAGTGCTTTCTTATATTCATTGAGAGTAATATGCCAAATTAAACGAGATTCTTCAAGTTTAGTGGAACGCCATATCCTTTGTGGCATTATGCCATGGAGCTAATCTATGTTGTTTTATTTTCTTCTTTTTCAAAGGAGCAACAGAGTCTAATTTTATTTGCAGCGCATCTATAGCACTATCAACAACATGATCAATTTGGGGTGGTGTACATTTTGTATAAGTTTCCTCCCTTACATGCAGACATGCTATCGAGTTAAGTATTGGTGGAATCTCTTCCTTAAATTTGGCTATAGCACTAACAGATAGGTTTCTGCTGCAGGAGCTTTTGACTAATGCTTTGTAGTCTAGTAACAGTACTTCAAAAGTTACTAAGAAATGGTCGGATAAAGCAGGATTATGCGGTTCGACTAATAGTTGCTCAATTTCAATACCATAAGTCAGAACAAGGTCAAGAGTGTGATTATAGCAGTGGGTTGGTTTATTTACACTCTGACAGAAACCAACAGAATCTAATATAGAGTTAAATGCAACAGTAAGGCTATTTGTATCATCGTCAACATGAATATTAAAGTCACCTACGATAATTACTTTATCTGTTTTAAGTGCCAAAGTTGATAAAAACTCTTCTGATAAGAATTCTGAATAAGGACCTGTTGCATGGTACACTGTAACAAATAAGATTGGCTGCAAAGTTTTCCAGGTCGGATGCGTAAGACTAAAAACGAGGCTTTCAAAGGAGGTATAATTTAATTTTGGTTTAGTATTGATAAGTAAACTTGAGTCAAAGATTGCTGCAACTCCACCACCTCGGCCCGTGCCTCGAGCAATATGAGTGTTGATATGGTTGGGTGGAGTGGCCTCATTTATGCTGACATATTCTTCATGTCTCAACCAAGTTTCAGTGAGACAGCATATATCAATATTATAATCTGATATTAAATTATTTACCAATATTGCTTTAGATGCTAGAGATCTTATGTTTAAGAGACCACATTTAATCTTCCTGTTTTGTTGCACTGTAGTAGTTGTTACATTTACTTGTATTAGGTTATTATGTATGACACCTCTATTAGGTTTTACCTTAAATTGTCCTTGGGCAGACACACACACCGTTAATATTGGGTATTTTATTGGGTTCGGGATTCCTATGGATGACTGCCTAGGAGAGAGCGCAGAGAAGCGCGTAAGACTGTGACTCCGCCTCCTGGTCTCAACTCCAGTTTGTCATGGATTAAGTCCACAAAGCCCTGAAATGTTTGCCGAAATGAGATCTGCACCTTCCAAAGTAGGATGAATGCCGTCTCTCTTAATCAGACCAGGTTTTCCCCAGAAGGCTGTCCAATTATTTACGAAGCCCACATTGTTTGCTGGGCAGCACCAAGACAACCAGCGCTGAAATGATGACATGTGGCTATACATGTCATCATTGATCAGATTGGGGAGGGGACCAGAGAAGATTACGGTGTCCGACATCGTTTTAGCATAACTACACACCGACTCCACATTAAGTTTGGTGCATTCTGATTGGCGTAAGCGAACATCATTACCACCGACGTGAATAACAATCCTACTGTATTTACGTTTATTTTTAGCCAGCAGTTTAAGATGCGCCTCAATGTCGACCGCACTGGCCCCCGGAATGCATGTGACTGTGGAGGCTTCGGTCTCTAAATTCACGTGTCTCATAATAGAGCTACCAATAACCAGAGTTGGCTTCTCAGCGGGTGTCTCGCTGAGTGGGGAATATCTGTTAGATACGTGAACGGGTTGGTGGGGACCTGCGGGTTTCGCGTTATGCCCCTTCTGAACAGTCACCCAGTCTCCCTGCTGCTCGGGAGTTGCCGCGGGACGCCTTTTGCCGGTCCGCACTGGCTAACATGGGCTTTACTGTAGCTGAGTTATTTTCTAAGATGCGGAGCCGGGCTTCTATGGCTATGATTCCCTCCTCCAACCTAACAACTATACTACATTTAACACATGTATCGGTACCAGTAAAGGAGGTAGGGAAGTAACCGAACATGAGACAGTTAGAGCAGGAAATAACACCCGAGGGTGGGGAAAGAGCCATGGCTAGCTATCAAGCTAAAGTAGCTACCGTTAGCAAACCCGAAAAGAGTGTAGGCAACTGTGGAGTTACAGTCGCTAAGAGAAGTAGAGTTGTGAGTGCTTAAGCTGTAGTAACGTGTGATTACAACGTCAGGCAGTTGCCGTGATCAAGAGTTTTAAAACGATCGATTAAGTTAAGATAATAAGCTATCAGCAACAGAACAGGCACACGGGATACCCGGAGGAGAAGACAGCAACAACCGGAAGTTACAACATGCTTACCACAATAGTGGTCCGTGTAGGTCATACCACAACCGTGCATGTGCATGCATGCGCGAGTCATAGTGAGTGTCTGCATTTTGGGGGGGCGCCAGCTAAAATGTTGCCTAGGGCAGCAAATTGGTCAGGACCGGCCCTGGTCACAGTATCACCTCAAAATACAAGATTCGAAAAAATTTCAACCGTGCAACAAAATATAAATAGTCCCACAAATGTTTTTATTTTATTTCCTTCTTATTTTGGTCTAAGCTCAAGGGAGCCAGAGTAGAGGGCTTAAAGAGCAGCATGTGGCTCGAGAGCCACTGCATGGTTGCTGACCCCTGGACTAAGGTGAAACATCCCAAACATCTTTGTTTTGGACACAAAAAGCTGAAGTCAACATTTTTCTTCTTGGTTTAAAATAGCAAACTATATCCCTTTATAAACATAATGAGGAGACTATTACGAAGGAGGGGGGATATTCATTCATGCATGCAGAAGATGCAGCTGCACCTAATGAGTCTGTCTATATATCTGAGTTTCGAGGTCGCTGTGGATCAACCAGTGAACAGAATAGAACAGGCACCAAGTGACCAAGTTGCCATGACAGTTCTGCTTGGATGGCATCATGTTAATATGGAGCATTGGCTTTATGCCCCAAGCTATGAGTCTGGCTTTAGCTTTGCCTATTGACACCGTTTGCATTCAAAATCAATAATTAAACAGGGAGGAAAGGGATCCTTAAGTTTTCTTCACATTGAACATTTTCCCACCCAATCATTTGTCTTGTATCCATTTCCTACAGCACTGCCACCCTGCAGACATCAGCACTCATTTCCCAAACGTATTCACTTTTGCACAATGAAGTGTTCCCATGCATGCCCTCAGTAATACTGTACACAGCCGGATAAGCAAACTACACGAGGCTATAACAACTTTCACTGTGTGGCAAGAAAATAAATCAGCTTGTACTTGAATATCTGCACATCAGAGCAAAGCCCTTTGGTTATTGTAATTACAAAGTGCAATAAATCAAAATAGAAACTGGATGTGTTTGCCGTGGTTTTTCTCTCTCCGAGCTGATTTTTCTTTTTTCGAAAGATCCTACTGCTGATTCAGCTTTCCTTGAGACAACAAGCCCTGGAGAATTGCGCATGTCTCAGCAAATATGAGAAATCGACATCAGGGGTAATGAAGTGACAGAGAGAGGGGAACGGTCTGCTGGGTGGTGTTGTGATAATGCATTTCTTCCTGGGTATCTGATTTTAGTATAGTGATTACAATGCTTTTGTTTACCTTATGTCATAAGCCTTTAGTTCCCCGACAGATGTTTGTACTCCAATGGACACTGGCACTGTGTATTCACTGTGTTGTATAGTTTTATGAGATGCTAGTGAGTAAAAAGATACTATGAAGTTATAATCAGGACGGTGTATGCTGCAGGGTGAACCACAGTGACTTTATTAGGGGTGTGATGACCAATCGGCCTTAATGTGGCATGCAACTTGTCACCTCTACTTGCAGAGGAAAAGTGACAGATGTAAACCAGCCTTGTAAAACAAACAGAGTGTTGGCTCTTCCAATAAACCAGTATTTGCTATAAAACTATAAGATTGACATTCTTTTCCATTCAGCATTTTAAACAGGCTGTCAGATTTTGCTTGCCACAAAGAAAAGGAGCAGTAACACCTCCCTAAAAAGGTAAATAGAAAGTGCCTCGCTTGCAGTTTGAGCTTGATTTTCACTCAGCTTAGCTGTCATTGACAACCTACAAAATAATCCATAATTACATTTTAGTATTGTTGGGTTGGAAAAACGCAATAGTATTATTTCCAGAGGTAAATGTGCAAAAATGTCCAAGGATCCCACATTGTACAGTCCAGCAAGGCTGGATTTTGCAGCATTACATCTGCATTGCTTTAGGGATACATGTCATATTAGGTTAGGTGGCAAAAGGAATGCATGGCTTGAGGTTTCCAGGCTTTGTGAACATTTCATGCAGCCTATGTGAAGCAGTAGGGTAGAGCTCAGGAGAGCGTGCTGCCCTTCCAACCGCCCTTGAGGCCAGCGGGCTGTCACCATCACTCTGTAACAAAAGCCAACTCTTCACTTTGATTTGTGTGCATTTCAGACATTCACCCGAGGATTTGCAAGCCGTCTGCATTCCACACTGTGTGGAGATAGAAAAATTGAAATATAGTGTATGGTAAATTATTAATAAATATTAAATTAGTCAATTATAAGATCATTATTTACTCATTAAATTGTATCCATTGGAACAACAAAATTAATTATTTAATTACATTTGTTGTTTTCTGTTTCAAATAAGCCTCCACATACATGTTAGATATTATGTACTAAAGGGGCCCTTGTATTCTCATTTACAGGTTCATATTTGTACTTTGTGCCTCTACCGTGACATGCTTACATGCTTTAATGTTCAAAAAGGCCTTTATTTTTCTCATACTGCCTATGCTGCAGCATCTCTTTTGAGTGCTAGCCAATAGAAGCGGGAGAGCTACATAGTGATGTCACAATAGCCACTTTCACACCAATTACTTAGCCGGTACTTGTTCCCCCCAAACTCTTTAGTCCCTCGAACTGTCCTAGTAGATCGCGTTCTCACTGGAGTCCCCTGAGGGAGGATTAGGCAAATGAAGCCGCTGACGTCACTTCTTCTTCTTCTTCTTCTTCTGCTTTGGGTTCACAAAACTTTTCGTTGTTTTACGGGGCGTGGTTTGCAATTCGCCCAGCCAATCAGAAATTGTTAGTGTGGCCGACACACCCACAAACCATTTCCTCCTCAGGAAAGTACTACCTCTCTAGCAGGGATTATCTGAGGGTGAAAAAGTTTGTGCGAACTAGGGACTAGTTCCAGATCCTTTTTGGTGTGAAACCAATGGCGCTTTTCCACTGCAGGACCTAGCACGGCTTTGTATGGTATGGTTAGGCCTTGGTAGGCCAGCCTCACTTTATGCTGCGTTTCCTTACAGTTTAGTAACAGGGGTAGTAACTATAGTAACGCAGTGTAGGCGGGGCGATCAGCTGATCGGCGGGCGGAGCGACGCTGCGTAAAACTGCTGTGACGTCATCTTAGTTGTAGCCCCCTTGCCAGCGATTCTCTCTGACCATTCAGCAGTCGGGAGTGTTTACGTCACTAGTTTAGGATATTCAGCCCGGTTGTTGGCCCGGGAGGAACCTCGATTTTGGAGAGCCAGAAAAAAGTTGAAAAAGTAGCCCTGAGCTGGAACTACACCTAGTGGAAAAGCAAAAAAAAAAGCGGGCGCGCTTTGGCCCGGCCCGCTTAAACCGTGCTACGTGCTGCAGTGGAAAAGCACCACAAATCTCCCCCCCCCCCCTATCGGCCTAGTTCGAGGGGAAATGTACTCCGGTGTGAAAGCGCCTAATGTTATATTAGTGATGAAAGGGTCTAATGGAGGCGTTTCCAGCAGGGAACTTTGGGATTTTAGCCTTTGCAGACCATTTACATGCACAACAACTTCTATAACACACTACCGGAAAGGTAAAACCCCAAAAGCTCAATAGGGCCCCTTTAATACATGTGGAAATAGAAAGTTATCTATTATTACCTTTCACTGTTTGGTCTACTCACCACAGCACTGAACATGGCTGAATGTTTTCCAAAATGTGTAAACAAGGCCGCTTAAAAGAAACACATTAAAGGAGAATCCTGTCACTCATCTCAGAAAATCCACTTTTAGGTTTTGCCACAAACTGTCAAACCACTGACACCCACAGAAAACCAACAGGGACAATCAATTCCAGTTTCAACTGGCAACAGACATTTAATTTGGCTTTTTACTTTTGTTGAAGCTTTCATGCCTTGCGGGTATCTGATGATTGCTTCAGTCAACATGGAACAAGACGTTATCAGGAAACGTGAACTTCACATGATCAAGAATGTGCTGTGGTTTCCATGGCTACCAAGATATCCTATGTAGCGAAGCTGAATTGTCAGTCTCAATTACAAAAGGGCTGATTAGCATCAAGGTACTTGTGCGGGAGGAAGTACTAGAGGCTTTCAGATCCGCAGGCAGCTGTGCGACTGAGGGGCAATCAAAGCGTGTGATTGCCGTCATTTCACAAGAACTCTGTTTGTTTTGCAAATTAGCTCAAACTTACTAAGGTCAGATACAGTCAGATTGTCAAGCAAGAAGTAAAACTTTGTGGCACTTTTATATCTTTACATGTAATGTAGTCAAAAAAGATTCATAGGCTTGTTGGCCATGTTCTTTTTCTTTCTTAATCTTCATTTTATTTCATAACTTCATTTTAAGGCAAAATTGTGGAATAGTGAACCTCATGGGAGTTAAGAGAAATGAGAAAGATATAACAGGAGAATCATGCTCCGTAGTTATTGGTTGTTTTTTGCAGAGACCATGCAAACAGAGCGAAGGATCCTCTATTTATCTCTGTCGCCTTGCGTGGGTCAGGCAGAGGACACAATCAGGCTAATAATAAAATTAGCCTTGATCAAATTACTTCTACCTTGGTGGTTAACGATACTGCAAAATGTGGAGCCCCCCGGAGCCAAGAATGCACATTTATCGGATGACCGTGGTGCAGTTGAAGTTAAATTAACTTTGAAATCACAGACCACTAATGCTTATGGGTCTGTTCTCCTTAAGGCTTCCTCAACAGGAACTCCTCACAACACAGTTATCGCTGCATCTCAGCAGGAGCGAATTACTTTGACATGTGCACTGTCAGCATACTTCCACTGACATTTCTACTTACCTAAAAAAAAATAGACGGGTAGACATTAAGAGCGCTGTGGGAAACAATGTTCTATTCTGTAGGTGTTTTGGCCAAGAAGGATTCCAGTACAACACACCTGCTACCTGGGATTGGATCAAGTCATGATTTCTGTGGGTGCCCAGGGGCTATGAGCTAGCGCCCAGTCAGACTTCAGCGCCACAGAGCCCTCAGTCTCCCAGTGGGAGCTCATGCTCAGTGTCAGGTGTCAGGTGGAGTTACCCTGGCCCCGCAAAGAGGACTCCATTGTTTGTGAAAGCCCCGGTCATTGTCACACCACATTTATTGCCGCAAGGAGAGATGGGACAGGAAGGTTTCTAAAGTGATCTGATTCCCAGTTAGAAGAGGTAACCGTGAGGGCAAATGTGGTTTAGGCTGCATGCATGTGGGAAATGCTTCATGGGTTGTACAGCTACAAAAGTGAAATGGCAGTGTATGGAGATCTCTCTGAAAAAGGAAGTCATCAAAATTGAAGGCAAGCAGACAGTTTGCAGTGCATGGTCATAGTTCTTCAATTTCTTTACCTCCTTTGAGAGCGTTTTTATGTATGGTTATAGGGTGGGAAAAGCTCTGTAAATATGGAACAGATGGCCTAAGAGGCAAAGCTAACTTCTCCTGGAAGCTAGAGTGAGTATGAGAGCTGTCACTCTCGGTTTTAGCACTTGTCTTATCAACGCACAGCCCCTCAGATGACGTGCGGTCATTGTCATGTTGCTGCAGTCACTCCTGCACTGAGTGGTGAAAGTGACCAGAATATATGAGTGCTTGACTCTCAGTTGACCCCGTCATAGACTGTCTCTAGAACAGCACTGCACATCTATGATTGATCCAAACAGTATCACGGTTAGAAAAAAAGAGCCTAGGTTTTTTTTTTGGCTAACCGTGAGTCCTTGTGATTAGATAGAAATTCAAATGAGGGGCAGCAGTTGAGATAACTCAAAAATTGAATGGCGATAAAACTGAGTGTTTTATTCAAAGGTTTGTGAATTTACAAGGTCACCTTGCTTTTTGAGAGAAACAGCAACAGGAATTCATGTGGCGGCTGCCCTTATCAAATTCACAACACAGTCAATTGAGTAAAAGAGATCCACACCGGCACTGCACCTGAAGGCCTTTTTTGCAGCTCCACATGCCACAATACCGTCTGCTTAGCAATCCTTTCTCTACTGTGGTTTCACCCTGGTCTTTACATCTCAACCCACTTTTTTACCTTCCCAAATCAGAGCAGAGTTGCACAGTCCTTCCCAATCTTCCATCATAGGCTGGACATTACATTATACACATTGAAAACAGCTCTCCTCCATTTAGATTAATTTCTCTCAAAAGTCAATTTGATCTCTCCTAAGCCATCATTGTCTTCGTTTTATATGTCTTCCCGTTTGCAGTTACCTTGGTGTTATACAGTCACAGAAATATTGTGAGGCAATGTAGTAATGTCGACTTACTCTTGCGATTTTGGGAATCGGTGTATTCAAATGTACCCAACTTCACTTTGGCTTGATTTTTAATTGGTATGGACCCTAGTTAGATCAAATTGCTACTGTTCCGCCTATAGATTGAATAACTGTCAACAGTTTAATTGCTCATAAGAAAGTTCTGTATTTCTATCAATCAAAATATCAATAGCCCAGATCCTTAAGATATTAAAACACATTTTGAAGTACATTTTAACTAGTTGAACATATGAATTGTAAATCTGAAATCTGAAATGTAATTGCAAAAAATGTCTTAGTTTTCAAAAAGGCTGTACAATAGCTGCCCACTGCTCCTAGTACTAGACTCCTGGTACTAGGATGGGTTAACACCATTGTGTGCTCTGCAAGTGTGACCATTAAAGAGGGTTTCATCCTATTCTAACTATGCTAAGCTAATTTCACCAGGTAAAGTGAAAAACTGCCTTTGAACTCTGCATAGAAAATCACAGGAACAAACTTGATGGGTTTGCCCTTGCACAATCCCTGAGGTTTGATCTTTCACAGTTGCTTGCCTTATGGTGTTTACAGCAGGGAAGTGATGATGTATGAGTTTGCTAGTCGAGACTTGCAGGGTAATTAACAAATGATATTTTGGCAAACAAAGCATGGCCTTGATGGGGATGCATTACTTTCATGGAGCCCCACAGATAGGCCCCTCACAAGGAAGCCGCTTAATAGAGTTAGATGAATGGACTATGACTTGGACCAAGCAGGTGGACCCACCATTACCCCACCCAGACACCTGCTGACTCAAACTAACACACTCATATGGACATGCACACAGACCAATGCACATACACCTAATCCTCAAAGGAGAGTGTGTACAGCTGCAAGGTGAAACATGGTGGAGAAGAGACCAATTATCCAACAGACAGATGACTGTGGATGTGGGAGGCCTGATCATTTTTCCTGCCTTGGTTTGAACCCCTGCTGCTGTCTGCTGCTGACAACTGCAGCCCTCTGTTTATGGTGCTGTCTGCTTTAGAGAAACACTTACCAGCACACTGTCTGAATGTTGGGGTTAAGATGTTGGCTTTGTGCTCTTGTGAAATGTAAGACGATAGTTATAGAGAGACTAACAGTTATGATATAAACCCTCTGTTTCAATACTGCTGTGTGCTCTCTTGACAATTACTGTAAATGTCTGTATATCCGCAAGGTCAGCACAATTTCACTTGGCACCATCGACAGTGAGGGCAACAACTCAACAACTGCAACCTTGAACAGAATATGTGTAAATAACATGTTGTGCTATATAAGGAGATTTCCACTGTTAATCCTAAGGAGATAATGATGCACCAAAGACATGCCTGGGATAGTTTTCAATGCTGAACAAAATGGGAAAATGTAATTTGATCCTGACTTCTCAATATGTGTTGATGGCTTTGTATTTAGGAACTGGATATGTTTATAATCTGAATGACCTCAGTGCATGTATGGCAATTGTAACTCAAAATCAACTACATTCCCCCTGAATGGAGCCTAAACAATGACTTGCTGGTTATCAAGATGTGTAACAAACATTTTAGACAGTTTTTGAGTTGTATATTTAATAAGTTATTGTCCCAAACATCACATACAAATTGGCAAGGGCATTCAACTATAGAATGCAATATTGTTAATATAATCTGTGTTGATGTTTTCAAGTTTAAAAAAAAAACTGGTGCACAGTATTAAACAAGAAATCCAAGCATTAGATGGAGCTGAACATGGCTAACAGAGGAGGTTTAACTAATATTCAAATAACCATATAAACATGCACAATATGGGGTGCAAACGATGCCGAGAATAGCAAGTACTGCAAGCAACACTTCAAGATCTCTGTAACACCAGCAGCTTCAAAGGCTAATGTATCCACCATGACTCCATGCCCTATGGCGGAGAGATCAAACAGGAAAGGACAAATATATATATTTGTCACTAAAGGTAAAAAAAGGAAAGTAACTTGTCAATGATGAGATTGAACATGTTAATATTGAGTCATTTACTTTGCCAACAAAAGATGTCTATTAAGCTATGAAGGCTGTGTATACACTGCATGGCTAATTAGTGAATAACAGACTTGAAAGTCTCTCTCTATTTTCTTTATTTGGCTGAACTGTGATAACAAAACCTATTATTGTCAATCGATATAGTTGACGGTTCCAAATACTGAATGGATGTGATGTAGAAAAAGGCTGTTAACATGATATCTAGAGCTCTTGAACACAATCTAAAACAAATCTATTGATCAAATGACATCTACTACGCTAGGGCATTGCAATTATGGTCATATATATTTGGACATTAAAAGTCTAAAGAACGTTTACCATAATAACAAAGTAATGGTCTTCTGTAGTCTTCTGTGTGAATGGGAATCAGACATTTCATACAGTATTGCTATTGAAAATATATTGATCAAATGACGTTAGTATAATATTGCATACACATTCAGCATCTGTGAAATGTATGATTTCTTTATTCAAAAAAAGAAAACGATATATTAGCTCTGAGTTTTCATTGGGTAACGAGTAGTGTGGTAAAATAAGAATGAGAATATATTTATCCCAAACAGGAAGCAGCCATTTGACATTAGGCTGCATCCCAACACTTATACAGCCTCGCCAAACATATATTTTTTTTGTTATTTTTTTCCTGCGTACTGCAAAAAATATGGTGCTGTTCCCAAAAGGGACGCCATTTATTAGTTTCAGAGTAATGTTGACGTTTGATTTTGAAGTTTCAAAATTGACCTGGGAAATAATAGTATGATAAAGAGGATTGCAAAAATACTACTTAATATACACCCTCATTTTCCCAAAGGATGTGTTTGTTTCTCATTTGTGTTAAGTTTGATATCACTTACTTCATCAATTATCACTGTCTGCTTAGTTTATTGTTTTCATATATATATTTTCTATATTCATTGTGAATAAATAACAATAAAGGCTTGAAAGTCAGAACCATTGTCAGAGCTTAGCACAGGTTTTGGGTAGAAGAAGTGTTATTTTGTAATGACAAAAAACAGGCTGACTTATTAAACATATGTAAACAACATTAATCTGCTATACACCACGCAGAGACAATACGAGAGTACAACACAATGTGAACTGGGGAGTTAATCTACACAATATCACGACAAGTTGCTTAGTCAATGAGAGATTTCAGAATAAATTAACATAAGAATTTCCCCCGGGGACGATTCTAATCAGAGTATACTATCGTTTTCTGTTCCTGCTTAATGAATCATACGAATTATAGTCACATTATAAATGGCAAGTCTTTGCAGGGCTATTAGTTTGTTTCTTTAGGGGTCTAATAGAAGACATGCTTCATTTAGGGCACTGTAGTATCCCGCAGCAACAGGGAATGAATTGCATTATTCCCAACAGCTGCCATTTTCAAATGATCTTATCAGAAGAGCACTAACATAATGTGGCAGAGGAAGTTATTATTCCAGACCAGCCGCTCACTCTCGCTCCATAATAGCATTCATCTTTCTGAGCAGGTCTTTTACTTCCAGCTCTCCGTCCTCCACACACACATTTCACACACATTCTTTCTTAATGACAAAAGATGGATTCCGTCAGTACTTTCCTCGTCAAGATTTATATTCAGTGGGAGCTTGCCTTTAACTTTCATTTTAATGCTAATGATGTGCTTTATTAACTCCCCGATGTGTACACCTTGTTTGCGAGAATGTGCTACCCACAGAATGCAATAACACCTAATTCAATAGGTTGATTACATTTTGGGGTGTCTAAAGAGGTGCCCGTGGAAATTTTCACTGGGTGGGACAAATAATCATTCATCCTATTAATGGCTGCAGGTTTTCCTCATTGCAGAATTTTCTATGTTGTTTTTTTAACCCAAATCTGAGTTGAGTGCTTGACTTCTCGTAGTCTAGCTGAGAACGGGAAAAAGCACTTCTCAAGTATTCTTCCAGGCATAATCATGCAGCACTTATCGCCTAGCTTTACACTTGGCTGTCATCACAAATCAGCAGATGGTTTCAAACTTACATCTATAGGGTATTGCAATTATGGTAAAAGTTATTTAGAGATTCAAAGAATAAAGAACTTTTTACCATAATAACAAAATAGCTTATTGTTTTCTGTGATATGCTACTTGATTGGGGATCGCAGACATTTCATATTGCTATTGAAAAGACATGCCTTGTACGCAGTGATTAATAACATGACTATATTCAGCCTCGTGAATACACTTGGGTGCATATCTAATGGCTTTGAAGAGAATTTCAATAGTCAAAAGGTCGCCAAGTTTTATACATAATCCCTCAATTGCAATTAAAACACCACAACTATGGAAAATAAGTGTTCAGATTATAACGGCATTTGTTATTTTCTTAATCTGAACCTTAATCAATCTATCATGGCACTGAATTGAATGCATGCATTTTTAAATCACACGATCTGAGATAGATGAGCTCACAATGTACATTCATAGTTTTATCAAAAGAAGAAAAACATTGAGAGAAGGCACTCAGTTAATTCCACACATAAAAGGAACAGCTCTTGCAAATGTTGATTGATATATGCTACATAATAAAAAAGACTAATAAATATTGTTAAGGTTAGGTAACGTGATGACATGTATTACCCACAATAACGAAGAAAATGAATGAACCAGCATTAAGAGCCTCAAAGGCTAACAGTGCTGTATTACAAACAGACATTTTGCACATATTGTGACTTGTCTGGGATGAAACAAATAACATTAATGGTGGCTCGATTATATTCAAGTGTGACAGTAAGCCATGACAGTGTGACAGTCAGCAAGCATGCAAAAGAGCGGTGTCCGAAAAATAAATGGATTTCAGTCACCATTAATTAGAGTACTTACACACATGCTTTCACTCACTGTGACGCAGTGGCGGCTGGTGGAAAATATTTTTGGTGGGGCTATGGAAATAGGGACCAAACCATACAAAGGCGGTCCGGGGGGATCCTAAATATGAGATCATCCATAATCTTCAGTGTGGTTAGCTATGAATCTTCCAAATCAGGAGACTAAATACGAACATTATGTGTGTGTGGTGTGTGTTGTAGTAGAATATTTGAATGTATTCATGTTAGCTCCAATGGATAAGCTTAAAAATGGGAATTATTTGGGTAAAACTGTGAGCTGGGTTTTTGAGGCCTACCCCACATGTGACTTTTGAGAGACCATATGTGCTTTTGAGGACAAAGGGAGATGGGGGAAGGTGAGAGCATGTCTTCACTTGCACTGTATGCAAATGCTCTCGCCACCTGTGATTGGGGGAACTTAAGATTTGAGGTGTTGGGGATATTTGGGCTGCCAATCAAATTGGGGGGATCGGATGACCCCTCCCATTGCTTAAGCATAAATGCAGAAGACACAACTGGATTCAGGCTCTTTTCTGCTGGCTGGCTGACGTGATCACCAGGTAATTCGGGTTCCCATGTATATTGTATTGTATGTATTATTGTATTGAATGTAATGATTTGTGGTGCATTGTAATATTGCCATTAAAGTAGAGTATTGTTGACTTGGTGGCACTGAATTCCTTCCATATAAAACAGCTCTAGACGGACGCGGAGAGATTTGAAACGTGGAGTGTAAATCCATTTCAATATCTAACAGTGTGTGTGTGTGTGTCATACTTGCCAACCCTCCCGATTTCATTGCCCTCTCCCCGGTTTCCTCCCGGGGTCATATTTCTCCCACATTTCTGACAAAATCAGATTTACTCACGACTGTTTCCACTCGGACTTTAATACAGCTACACCATTGTTTGATTTCCATGGTTGCGCGTCTCTTTAGCAGCGTGCGCAACTCAAAGTTTGAGAGGGTGAGGAAGATGAAAACTGAACAAGAATCGACAACTCCACCCTCTGCTCACTCCTTTCCTGTAAAATACAGGTCCAGCCCACACATATGCTCCATGGTGCTACAGGCATTGCCCTTACACCTACAATAAGCATGTCAATGTTAATCTACAGCTCCGGCGATCCACTAGCACCGAGACGCAGCCATCCTCGACAACTACTGTAGCGCCACCTTGGATACGAGTCCAAACAACTCACAGACACACAGGCCAGGGCGCTGACAGGGCGCCCTTTGAGCGTCAGATCTGACGACGCTGATTGGCTGAAATTATGTTTCGGCGGCATAGTATACAGATAGCAACAGTCAGCTTGTTGGCTGCTGCTGCTCTGGCTGAGGGCTCCTTTCTACCGCCCGGACGAGAGCGGGTAATGATGCACGCTGCGGCCAGGCCATGTGACTCAGTAACTTTAGATATCGTAAAACAATTTTAAACGAGATTTTATTGTAGATTATACTTTTAACTGATACCAATTATATAATAGTTACCTTGTTCATTAAAAATAAAAATAAATAATATTTTTTTTTAAATATATATTTTTTTATTATTTTTTATTTTTAATGACAATCAAACATGTGGGAAGAGGGTGGGCGGCGCCCCTAGTGCCCCTATGGGCCGTCCGCCACTGCTGTGACGTCAACATTTCTCAGGAAAATACTAAATGTAAAACTTGTCCCTTTAGACTTTGTGGTACTGCTATGATGAGTGTCTAATGTCAGGCTAATGGAGATTAATGTGATGTTTGGTTTGGTGATACAGGACTACGAGTACACAAAACAAATAAGTATCCAGAGGCATCTTTTGGGCATTTTAAGCTCAAAGCTAACATAATGGCTGGCTCTGGATTTTAGTGTGTTGTTCAAATTTGAAAAAAGATAAGTTCAGGTCAGAGCTAATTTTTGGGGGGAAAATCCACGATCATAACCGGAGGATTATTTGCCCAGATATTGATTATTTGTGAATATAAATCAAGTATGACATTATGGGGCGGAGAGCTAGTAAACGTTAGCCGAATGACATTATGATTTGTCCTACTTAGTCAAAATAACTATTGGTAGATGATAAATAAAAGAAACAAACAACTAAAAAGTGTTCAAATGTAAAGTTGTTGATTGTAGTCTTTGCTGAGAACTTGAAAATGTGCCTACAGTGGATTGGAGACCATATTTTTACAGCAATAAAAAAAAGATTTTAGCAAATAAATATATATTTTTTGTTTGGTATTGGGCTGTGTAATTCAATTGGTGATTTATACTGGTATTGGTATATCGACTAGTACATTTTTCTAATTGTGAAAGCTCTGGCTTTGATAGCCCAAAATAGTTAAATAACAGGCCAGAGAGGAGTTGCTAAAACAAATTGGTGTGGTAAAACGTTTTCCCTATAAATAACAATATGAAACTTAATTATTTATTAGCGGCAGGTGCAAATAATCTCCACTGAATGAATGTGCGAAGCTTCAATGGGAAACCCTTTCCTCGGGTTCTTTTAACTTGAGTGAAAGACTCCTATAGTTATTCATAAAGGTGTGCAAAACCTTTTTAAAAGGCAGAGTTAATGCATTATTCAAAAGTGATTCAGGAGCAGCTTATTATAGACTGCTATCAAAGTATTACTCTGTTGTACTTCTGTGAGGTTCTCTCCCCCTTGATGACACCCAGAGAAACAATGCAGCACAGGGAGAAGGGAAGGGAACAACTTTTTAGCAGAGAGCTGGGACTCCCGAAACATCCATCTCATCATGCCAATTAAACTAGCGATCATTTGAGCCAAAAGTGGATTACCCTCCACCTCCCCTACGTACATTACATCGTCTCAATGAGGAGGCATCTTACTGCCCTCAGAAGCCGCCTATAGCAAACTGTACTCTATTTTGTTTGTTGATCAAAGCAACCACTTGCAACATGAATGTGCGGATACGGCGCTCTGATTACTTCAATAATACATGAGAAATCTAATGAACACATTCAGAAAGAGGCACGTCTGTGCGACGCTGAGTGTTGATTAAAGTTTTCCTGTTTGGCATTTGAATAATGAACAAACACTGTGAAGAAACGGCAGCTATTAACCTTTCAGCGAGTCCCTCTTATTCTAAGCCGTGGCGTATCAGGACGTTCCAATTCCTGATTTCCATTTTCCACTACATTACCCTTCTCGAAAAGATTCCTACAGTGTCCCCATCAACCGAAAGGTGTGACAGAGGACTTTTAGTTATGAGCCATGCAACAAGCTGATGTACGATCGATGTAGTCGCCCTTTTGTTACCTTTCAGGCACCTGATTTTTAAGTCTCAAACTGCAAGATGCGACATTTCACTGCAAAACATCATACTGGAATCAGGTTGAGTTAACATGTTCACATTCAGTGTAACCAGAACTAAATATATTACATGACTCATTCATGTCAAACAAACGTGCTCAATTAATTTCCTTTTACATTTTTATAATCAGCACTGTAAAATGGCTGACATGCTTGTACAGTATGCACAATGCAAATAAGATGGTGCCCACTCATCAACACTGATATCAGAAACTTGTCAAAACTATTGATGCTTTAATTTGCTTCCCATTAGATTGGTTGTTACAACTGTTGAAGAATGGAGACGGAGATCTTTCATCAAACACAGAGATTTATTGAAGTATCGGCCGGAGAGGGCACACTCAGTTTCACACATGAACAGTCCTCCACCGAGTGGCACTCTGAAGGATACATAGAATAATCACACAATATATTGACCAAGGGCGGATCCCAAACTTACGCGCCCTTTCTCTGCTAATTATTAACAGATGCCACAAACTGGACAAACACCTAGCCAGGACGCCCCCCTTTCTCCACAGAGCCAGGCATCTGACCTCTGACCTGACCCTGAGGATGGCACGATCGTATTTCACAGATTGAGGGAACAACACTTTAATTAGAAACAGAAGTTTGCAGATAAGTTCCCAATTCGATACATGGGAACAGACAGGATTAAAATATTCTCTAACAGTTACAACTGTTGGTCTAGCAAAAAGGCATTTCATATTGTGAATGTTCTTTAAGAGGTGACCAAAATGAACTGAATAAAACTATGGTCATTTTAAAGTGTACAAAGTTGAATTCAACAAAAAATCTATCCATCTCATGATTTCCTGTACGTTTATTTTTCAGAGCTTTCGAAGCATGCAGCTTGAAATCTGTTTTCACAGTTGACAGCTTTTATAACTTACAATTCTGCTGTCACCATTCTGCTATTTTGATTGTTACAAATAAACTGTGAGCTTTCCATTTGTTTTTCGATTAACAGTATACAGATTAACACAAAACTAAAAACTGTGCATGGCTTTCACAGCATTGAGGTGGTAGAATGGGGTGTCTGCACGTCTCGCTGCGCCTCCAAACTTCTGTTTCCTGTTCAAAGGGGGCTCTTTGTGTTTTCCTGGCATACGTTTCAGCTTCCACTAAGCCTCTAACATGTTGCTAATGGAGACGTTTATGTTTTGCTTCAGGAAGCGGTAGTGTAGCTCGTTAAAAAGACAAACACCAAAGCTTTGTCATCATCTTTCTGTAGACAACTTTTTTGCCAACTACTAGCAATCCATGCTAGTAATTAAAATAGTTGTTTTGTTCTCCAATAGATGAAAGCAAACCCAGACGTGTTCTCTGAATCAGTACAGCCTCTTTGGTAAACACTGCCTGTAAAATGAGTTGTACTTCAAAACAGTTAAGCTGATTGAAGAAGAGCACACTCACTGTTTCTGCTTAGGACTCCATGCCCATCACTCTGCTTGTTGCAACATATCTCTTAACAGTGTATATTCAGTCATTCGTTGTCAGACAGTAGCAGACACTGAGTGCATAAAAGCATCGGAGTAAACATGTATCGTAATTATCCCTTTGAGAACATTAGTATCTATAAATCTAGAATGCTTTTACTGGAAATATAAAGAGGATGATATGTGGTATGATGAGTTTAATTTCGCTCAACCATAGGGGGCTTGCTGAGATGACAGTGACACCTACAGTATGCTCACAGATAATAACATAACAGAAATACAGCACCATCTAAATGCAGCCAGGCGGAACGGAGATGTCTGGTGAAGCTGGCAAAAAATATGTCAGGTGTTGAGCTAATGTGCAGCATATGGTCACAAGAGAAAAGTGTGACAATCAACAGCAGAAAGGTGCAAACTTCTCTAAGCAACTGCATAGGCAACCATCTGTGGGGTACTTCACTTCGAGGAAAAGGTGTTTTTTTAATACACAAAATAAAATGATAGTCTGACATTTAAAGGTCCCCTGTTATACTGTTTTTCATCAATATATTATAGGTCTCAGATATATAAAACACATGTCTCTGAAGAGGAGATTCAGGTGATAAGATGGGGGGGGGGGGTTACCTTGGTTGCTGTTTGGCTAGTGGTTACACAAGCCAAACAATCATGGCATCATAAAGTGGGCAAAATGTGATCAGTTCATTTTCAGACAGGTTTTTATATAAATGGATCAGGACAAAAAGTGAGCCAATCTTTTTTCCTGAAAGTTTCAGAATCTCTTTACACAGAGGGGAAGGGACACATGCTGATGTAGAAAAGACATGAAAAAGTGGATTGTTCATAATAGGTGACCTAAGACTCCATTCAGATTTCCAATTTTGCAGGTGTATTTCTTTTTGCAAAATGATTGTAAAACCAGACAGTTTGAACATGTCCAATGAATGATTAAATTCCAGGCAGTTTCAATGAACTTTCTAATGATACTCCTGTCCAAACTGTGGTTTCATCAAGGTTCATAATAAATCAGATCTCAAAAAGGAATAGGGAAGTGTTGTTTGAGGGTTGTTTTTTTCATTAGATAGGTTAGTTTTTAAATCACTGGGATATGGTATCAATGGAGGATGTGAGGGGTTGGAGCGAGGGCTCTTTCTTGCTTAGACAGGCTCTGGCACGCAGCTCTAAGAACCATAATAACTTTGGAGGAAGGGTTGGGAGGAAAACACTCCTTTTAATAATGTGTTGAACTCCATCTGTTGAAACTCCCTTTAAAGATAGAACAAAGATTGTAGAAAACAATCTCTCTTGGACTGTACATAGTGGGAATGCATGTCCTATGTTGATATGGGACTCGTTCTAAATAAATATCCAATAACTGACCTTCATTTTAGGAAAGCTTTACATAATTACAAGTTTATGCTTTGTTCACAAATGTATTGATTTAGATATTCACTTACCGTTTTTTTTGCACAAACTAGAATAGTTGCCATCATCTCTAGTAAAGCTTGAGTTATCTTGCCTTCACCTGGTTCACTATACTCTGCTGTTAGCTCTGTGTGTGTGTGTGTGTGTGTGTGTGTGTGTGTGTGTGTGTGTGTGTGTGTGTGTGTGTGTGTGTGTGTGTGTGTGTGTGTGTGTGTGTGTGTGTGTGTGTGTATGTGTATGTGTATGTGTGTGTGTGTGTGTGTGTGTGTGTGTGTGTGTGTGTGTGTGTGTGTGTGTGTGTGTGTGTGTGTGTGTGTGTGTGTGTGTGTGTGTCTGTATGAGCTCAGCCTTGACACAGAAATCAGAGAAGATGCTACAGTGTGATAATACATCACACCAAAACGTTTGAAATTACAGATAAGAGAACCGGTAACATCCAAGCTCATCTAAGGTTTTAAACTACTGCTGGGTGTTGGTACCCCTCCCCAGTCCTGAGACTCCAACAGAAAACGGCCTTCACTGCATTCGTACTGTTATTTATTATTTAGTGTGTTCAGTTGCTCAATGTCTTCGGCCAGTTTCATCAGTTTTGTTTTTGCACCAGAAAACCTCCATGTAAAGTTTTGGAAGTCTGAAATTATGTGTTATATTTTTTACGTATTTCAAAGCAACGTTTCACAACTGAATTATGATATAATTGTTTTTAAATATACAACAGACTGCTCATAGTAAACTTGAAGGATCCACAAACCAACTAGCTTCATTATTTACCTGTACGATTTCTGATGAAATTCCTTCATTAAATAAATTATAAAATGTTTACTACATGGTTGATGCTTGATGGTAATTTCTGTGCCAGGGAGAATCATATCTGAAAAAATAAAATGTGTACGATCTCCATGTGTCTTCCTTTGAGTTGATATGCAGGGTTTTTTCACACTGTGTTAACGAAAGCTAATCTTTGCAAACATGAGAAACGGAAGAATTGCATTTACTTTATTTGAAAGCTCAGACCAACCAACACAATGATCGTTTGACAAACTGTGCTTCTAGGTCAGCTTTTGTACCATGTTACATAGTAGCTTTGCTTTATTATGATCACATGTGCAAAGCATACAAGAGCTATATTTAACATTCTTACATGACGATCACTCATCCACAGTAATCTCATTTTGATTGTCTTTATACAGCAGGGCTCGACAGTAACGGTTGCCAGGTTGCCATTGGCAACCATTCAGAAAAAATGTCAACCACTTCTTGGCCTTTGGTTGCCATCAGTGGCAACCAGTTTTTAACAAAGAAATAAGGACAGTAAACAGCTAAATGTGCACCCCAAAATAGATGTTAAATATTTGTTGTATTAAGAGTGATATTTAATTATTGTTGTGACCAGTCGGAACTGATACTTAAGTTGCACGTGCATTGGTGTGAGGATTACGGAGCCAGAAAGTGTTTTACAAAAAATGGCGAAGCAAATTAAGTTGTTTGACTGTGGGGTAAAAAGTTGAACCCGAACGGAAAGCAAAGAGGACATTTGTAAAGTCTTGGGAGGCGAAATATAAATGTACATTCTGCTACGTTGTCCATTCACTTCCAGTAAAAGATCCTTCAAAATAAGAGTCCCAATCTTATTACTACCAAAATAAAAGTGCTAAACAAAACTTTACCATAGGAAAAAATTGGCATAAAAATATAATCACTTCTATAAAAAGGTAACACATTTTAAATATAGTTAGACATATTAAAGGTAATATACAGCATTTATAATTAATATCTAATTCTTAAATGTGAATGGTTTTAATTTATTTAACATTAGAAATGTATTAGTCTGGCCAATCCAAGACTTCAATGCTGAAGGGCCAATGGGTCTGTGGTGGGGGTCAGCACAAAGGTCAAGAAAGCCCACATTTAAAGGGAGACAACAGATGACCAAGAAGTTTCCTACCACTTAAGTTTCAAATAATTGTGTTAATTACTTATTGTAAAACATTTGAACATTCTTTTGTGTCACATTTTCATTATTAAGTTGATGTATAACTGCATAGTGTCTTAATTATTTAAAATATAAGGTAACTAAAAATGGCAACCGTATTTTCAGTTTTGGCAACCAGAAGCTGATGCCAGGTTGCCAGCCTGGCAACCACTTTTAAAAGTTAGCGTTGAGCCCTGTACAGTGTAGATAATTCAAATGATGTGTTCACTGGGGTGGTCTATGGGTGATATCTCAGTCTGACAACTATGAGTATTGAGTTGATGCGTTTCTTTTTTTAACTCAAATCACAGTAAAAGAGATTCGGAACAGGAATTCAGAGAAGCACACAACTTACTTTTGACTATCCCTACATCTTTACAGTATCTTACAGTAAAATAACTTCTACCTCTTGTCAATGCCATAATTAAATTAGCGTAGTTCTTGTCACAATCACTTGCTAAGATGCCAGAGACATCACAGCTGCTCTCTAGATATGCCCTAGCTCTGCACAATGTCAAACTTTTTGAAATCCCTGATAGACTTTATTGTTGAGTCTCACCGCTGTTCAACACCAAATTGCAAAATCCTTTCCTTTACAAACTCAGCTCAGACAAGCCAAGTGCACTCCACCTGCCCAGCATGAAATGACAGAGAGCTGAAGTAAAGCAGAAATGGCTGAAAAACAAAAAAAGTGAGATCTCAAAGGAACGAATACGAGATGGAACACAGAGCTTATTCCATAAAATGTCAACGTATCCCTTCAGGCAGTTATTCCATTGTTCAGATAATAGCTTTTTTGTTTTAATTAGTTAAGTAGTTATAACTTGTACATGGCAATATGTCTCTGCAGAGTGTGACAAAGTTTACTGTATCAAAATAACTGGAATTTCATCGTTGTAAACGGGTCAAGAAAATAACATTCCTTCCTAATATTTTGGCTCACAGTAGAAATGTTGCTCTTGGGAACATGCTGATTTTTGTCTCTGTATTCCCCTCTGATTCGTCCATATGCCTTTGGCGATGTCTGATAACACTGCCATTGTTTGATAGCATTGGAACACACAAACACACACAAAGTCACAAACACACACACACACACACACCACTGCTGTAGGAGGGGGACAAGTGTCAGCTGGAGGCACAGAAAGATAGGCCGCCCCCGCTACACAGTTAATCTTAATGAAAAACGAGTCTGCCTTCAGACTGGGTACTTTGGCTGACATCCATTGATGTTCTTTCCCTTATTATATTTATATATTTTTTATATAAGCATCATGAGCTTAAATTGAATGTATTTTCAATTGTCTAACATATTGCTCATCAATCTCATTTCCCTTTGGACTACGAGATCTAAAATGAGTTCATGATGAGTCAGCTGCTAAACTTTATCTGAAATATAAATGATGCAGTTATTTTTATGGTGATTAATGAACCAAATCATTAAATATCTATTCATGTAAAACACCAAAGTTAACAGAGACCAAATACTGTAAGCTAGAAGTATTGTATTTTTGAGCATCACACTTCTTGAGGTGGTATCAGCTTTAAATTACTTATTTAACTTAATGGATTATGAACAATTAGTCTTAGTTTGTGTTCCTTTACTAATGGATCTATTGTTTCAGCACTATTCCGTACGTCATGTTATAAATTAAACCAGAGTACAGTATTTATTGCAGGAAACGAGGTAGCATTTCTATTTTCATTTCAATCATCTTCTAATGCTTAATGGGTGTTGAATTGCTATGAATATTAATGTGAATGACTGGCTGTAGCTTTTTTTCTAGGCAGCTGTTCTGGCTGTTGTTCTTAGATAAAGAAAAATATATAATGAGGACAAATATTTTGTATTACGAGGCAAAATTACGAGAGAAAATTAACAGGCAATTAACGAAACTTCCTGTTCGTGCTATTCCTGATTGCACTATTATGTACAAACTAAACTTAAGATTGAATCCAACTGCATGCATTTACACTGGTTTTGGTTCAGTGTTTGTTCAGGGCTCTCAAAAATGCATTACTTTTCAGGGGGCTGTTATTGGTTGTTTTGTCATTTCTAAAAAAAAAACAGGGCCAGTTGCATTATAAGTGCACCTAACACACAAAATACCCTTACAAATAATATGTTATATAACAGAAAAAGAACAGTTAATCCTTTCATCATTCTTTTCGAGAAACCCTTTTCTTCAGCAGATTGAACAGTCCAGTTCTTGCTGCACAATAGATCCAGAAGCTATCTACCCATCAGGTCAGACGCTGAATTGGTTTCCACTCCTACTGTAAACAAGTGCCTTGAGCCGAGTCCTGACCTCTTGCGCCTGTCAAATGTTCAACTTGGTGCTGTGACTTCCAATTTGCTCGTCTCATTGTTGCAGCACGAGGGGACAGGACTTGTCATGACTGGTCTGCGGACAGAGAGGCATGGAGTTCAGTGGAAGTGTTTTGTCCCTCCGGTGAGGTCCTCTGGCAGGGCTTCCTCTTGGTGGTCTGGCATGACATTGAGCATTAAGAATCCTGACTGCAGAAGGGAATAAGGGGGTTTGACACTTTAGCCCCGAATCGCCAAGGGCTTGGACACTTAATTAACTCCTCACAGTTGTGTTCACTCGTTAATGTAAAGGATTACTGACTCCAGACTAAGTGAACGGACGAGCTTTGTCAGAAGTGGTCTTCCTTACTCACCCCAACATAATACCGGTGGACAAATATGTCAGTTTGTAGTTGATATATGAACAATATCTCCCAAATGGATATAAAAACATTGCAATAACCCACATTATGCCTTTAGCTAGCATGAGATGTATGCTAATGTTTTCAGAGGAAGATCACTGGTGCTTGGACTTTGCTTATGCACAATGCTTTTTTTCTGTTCAATAAAGTGTGTTTTTTAATTAACATTTTGTTTTTTATATTTAATAATTATTACCCGTGTCTTTGAATAGCAAGTTTAGCAAGTCAGCTAACGCAGGCCTAGCAGGCTACTAATATAAAGAAAAGCACCGTTAAAGGTCACCTATTGTGCAAAATCCACTTTTTCATGTATTTTATACATCACCACGTGTCCCCTCTGTGTGAAGAGATTCTGAAAGTTTCTGGAAGAAAGATTCGCTCACTTTTTCTCCCGATCCATTTCTATAAAAACCTGTCTGAAAATGAGCTGATCTGATTTTGGCCACTTTATGATCTCATAACGTTTTTTTGGCTTATGTAACCATTAGCCAATCAGCAACCAAGGTAACCCCCCCCCCCCCCACACACCTTATCACCTGGATCTCCTCCTAGAGCACCATTGTGTTCTTTTTAACCAGATGTCTCTCAGAGGGGAGGGGCTTCTTATTTTCATCTGAAGTAACAGACAGGGAATCAGCACTTTGGAAACAGGGCTGAAACATAGGGGATTATGGGATGCTGCAATGATCTGTTTGGTACTTTGAGCCAAACACTTCAGAGACATGTTTTGTATATATCTGAGATCTATAATATATTGATGGAAAACAGTATAACAGGGGACCTTTAAGTTATGATGCAGACGCCCCAAAAAGGTTTTACTCAGTCTGTCTTTGCTCTTAATCAGCTGAGTTGTTTGTAGCTTTTACTATTTTCCTTATTGAGATAATTGTACTTTGGGAAGCTAACATTCACAGTCACAGCAATTTTGGATTAGCTGAGCTAAGAAAATCAGGTTAATGTTGGTGCTACACCAAGTGACTAACTTTAGCGAACGTCGCTAACTACCTAAAAAAGGTTTAGGGTCTGTTTATGAATTCTGATAACTGTTATCTTCGACACCAAGGTGGTATTCAAAATGTTGGAAAACACTAACGTTACTAAGAAAAAACAAAGGTTGAAAAACAGAGATATGGTACACAACATGACATTGTGTAGGTAAAGAGATTTCTTTAGAACTATGTCAAAACATAGTCTCAGGTAGTTTACGACAACAATTGACTTAAATTATTTCAACAAATTCTTCAAATATTTGTGCAAGAAAACCAAAAGGCATGATTTACTCGCTTCTTCAGCAATTGATTAAGCGACTTTCTAAACTGGATTTAAAACTACAATTGCTCTTGAACCAATACAAAAATGTAACAACATTATCCCGAGGGAAATTGGCGTTAAGAGAACAAGAACTGGGAGCAGAACTCTTTCAGGGACCTTGAAGTGCTGTGAAGCAGATCAGAAAGAAAGAATGATGTGAATCGAATCTGCTGCCTGAAAGGAAGCTATCAAAAGTAAAGCAGTAAGTGTCAAGTCTATGTTACTGACTTTTTGAGATGTTGGACTTTGTGAGAACCTAATGAAGCCTTTTACAGTAGTTCATGGCCAGAGAAATATTTAAATAACGGCAGAAGACCGGATATACCTTAATTCTGCAAGCTGATTAGCCCTTTGTTGTCTTTGACGTCAGCACATAAGAGAAAAAATGATCTACGATAAGAAGCAATCTATGTAATCCAACCCTCACACACTGCTGGTAACTGTTGGCAACAGTACTTCTGATGTGCAAGCTTCTAATTGGATGCAACCCGATTACAATCACTGGTTTCATGATGGAAAGTCTTAATTTGAAGCTTTGTTGACAAGGTATTTGAAATCTTATCGGACTATTGCAGAAAGATTCTTGGTCTATCAAAACACCCACTCATAACTTTATCAGAAAAGTTCTGAAGTACACCATCTATGCAGCTCATCCAGAATGCAGCTGCTCGTCTGGTCTTCAACCTTCCTAAATGTTCCCACACCACTCCGCTCCTCCGCTCCCTCCACTGGCTTCCGGTGCTAGAATCCACTTCAAGACACTGGTACTTGCATACCATGCTGCGAATGGATCTGGCCCTTCCTACATCCAGGATATGGTTAAACTGTACACCCCAGCACGTGCACTCCGCTCTGCATCAGCCAAACGGCTCGCTGCACCAGCACTGTGGGTTTGCTATCCTGGCTCCAAAATGGTGGAATGAGCTCCCCATTGAAATCAGGACAGCAGATAGCTTACACACCTTCCGGCGCAGACTGAAAACTCCTCTCTTTCGACTCCACTTCGAGCGATAGAATTACTAACAAAGAACTGCTAACAAAGCACTTATATACTAACAAAGGACTGGCTTATCTAGAGCCAGTTGAGTAGCACTTGAAATGTTTTGGCTCTATGAAACCTCCATCCATCCATCCATCTTCTTCCGCTTATCCGTGGTCGGGTCGCGGGGGTAGCAGTTCCAGCAGAGAGCCCCAAACTTCCTTTTCCCTGGCGACATCAACCAGCTCTGACTGGGGGATCCCAAGGCGCTCCCAGGCCAGCGAAGAGATATAATCCCTCCACCTGGTCCTAGGTCTACCCCTTGGTCTCTTCCCAGCTGGACGTGCCTGGAACACCTCCCTAGGGAGGCGCCCAGGTGGCATCCTAACTAGGTGCCCGAACCACCTCAACTGGCTCCTTTCGACGCGAAGGAGGAGCGGCTCAACTCCGAGTCCCTCCCGGATGACCGAACTTCTCACCTTATCCCTAAGGGAGACACCAGCCACCCTGCGGAGAAAACCCATCTCGGCCGCTTGTATCCGCGATCTCGCTCTATGAAACCTGATGTACTTATATGATTCTGTTTTCTTCAAGTTTGTATCTTCCTGGTCGAATGCACTTATTGTAAGTCGCTTTGGATAAAAGCGTCAGCTTTTTTTTTCAATCACCGGACCTGGGGGGACAGAGCCTTCTCTGTCGCTGCCCCCTCCCTCTGGAACACACTCCCCCAACCCATCAGAGACTGCACTGACCTCACCACCTTCAAAACACTCACCTCTTCAATCTGGCTTTTAATGTGATTGTTTTTGTATTATTTGACTTTAACTTTAACTATATATTTATTTGTTGTTCCTTTCTTTTCTTTTCCCTTCACTATATCTGTAAAGCGTCTTTGAGCACCTGTAAAAGCGCTAACAAAATAAATATATTATTATTATTATTAGCTAAATGCAATGTAATGTAATCTTTCAAGTCAACCAAAAATCCTTGTATAGGCCTCGAGCCTGGCGTGTGAGCGTGTGTGTGTGTGAGCGTGTGTGTAGTCATAGTTGCAGGTCTAAACCAATTATGTTCCACAGACAAGCCTTTTGTTGGACTACGACAAACCAATTTCCTGAATCTATGGCAGCCAAGTGACTTATCACTTCTCTTATTCGGTCTCCGTAGCATACAAGTAACGCATAGTGCCTTTTGAAATAAGCAATATTTCTTATCTAAATAAATCAATTACCTCCATCTGCACAAACCCCACAAGGTCACTGAATTCTCCATTTTTGCAAACTCCACTGGTTTCAAATAGCCAGCGATCAAAATACTGAGGAAAACTAGTTTCATAAAGTAAGGATTGTTGTTAGGTGAACTAAATTGCAAGGTTCCATTTAATAGAAGGCGCCTCATCAGGTCTGAATAATAATGACATTGGTGCCCATCTCATAATAAGTCTTGGCTTTATGTGGCAGACAGCTCGAGCAGCCCAGGCTGAAATTGAATTTGGTTCATTTCCTTCGTCTGTCTAATTCTTTTGTGCACTTCTCCTCTACTTGGCATTGATTGTTACGATACAAGGTGTATCTAGGCTAACTTCCTTCAGACACACACATGCACACACACACAAATACAAAAGGGGCCTCTGTGCTTGCAGAAAAGCATTGAGGGAATATAAAACCACTTAAAAAGTGTATTCAAAAATGTTAAAAGCTTTTCTCCTCATGTTCAGCTCGACCTCAAATTCTTAAAAACACAAAAATAGACCGATGTAGTTCTGAGATGGTGACCCGTAGGACTTGTTTGGCTGGATTCTGCCAAGTGCATGATGGATCCAGACCTTGTGACGATGAATGTGATCAAACATGTTAGGCAAAAATACATGAATGAATGAATGAAGGTGAATGGCCCCCCGTCTCATAACAGTAATTTTAATTAGGGTGAGCAGAAGGCAGAGTGTACAGTGAACACTTGCTTTCCGTCCAAGTTTTTTTGTCTGGAGTTTGTCAGAGCTTATTTTGGCAATGAGCATTGTGCGGTCAGGAAACAATTGCATGTTGTGTTTCAATGTTGGACCCAAAGAGTTAGTATTTTAGCTAATTAGAGTCTGGTTCAGACTCTGACCATAAGTCATGGCATTCTTGTCCATGCTCTGGGACTCTTTTAGTGCCAGTAATGCTTGTCTCTTTTTTTTCCCAGACAGCTGCTCCAGCTTTTGCCCCCAGATTAGCACTAATGTCAATAACGATCACACTGTGCCGAAAAACATCCAAGATGGTCGAGCCAAGTCGTAAGTACCACTTTGTTTAACATGTCTCTGAGGATAGGGGGAATCCATAATTGGAGAAAACAATTGACTGTGATCTTCTGATCAAGTGGATATGCAATAAATTGTGTGCATTGTGTACAGCAGAAGTATCTAGTCATACAATGTTTAATAGTCCCATTAATGATGAAGACTCCTGCAGGGTCAATATGTAGCATGCACCTAAATGTTTTGATCTTTACAAAACACCATTGCACTGAGATGTTTCACAACCCAAAGTTAAAGTTTAACGTATCATAGCGTCAAACATATCCTGATTAAATCATGGAGGAAAGTTGTGTGGGATGTGATGGAATGCTGCTGTGCATTTCTCGATATATCGTATGACATGATAACATATAGATCCCAGTGGCGTTTTCTCCCGGAGGCCAAGGGAAGCCAGGCTTCCCGTTTTTTCGGATTGTAGTTTTAATTTAAATAAATAAATACACTTTGTTTTGTTTCGATAATTCTCCTTTGCTGTGTGTTGCTGCCGGCCCGTCTCTCCCCCATTCTCATTGAGTATTTTACAAAGAGTGAAACAAACAGAGCCCCTCTAGATGTTATGGTGAAACAGTAGAATGCACTCACTGTTGCGAGAGGAGGCCAGCCGAATCTGGCTTCCCTTGGTGAAAAAAAATGGAGGGATTGACCAATCAGATGAGGCCCACGTGATGCCCCTGCCAACCTGTGATTGGTCAGGGCGATGCCATGGGAAGCCAGCCGCCTCTTGCTTCCCTTCACAAGCGGCTGGCGATTTGATTGGACACTGCCATCCAATCAAATCACATCAACATCAGTTTTAATACTGTAACTGTCATCGCCGCCAATAGAAATTATCAAGCAAATTAAGCATTATGGAGGGTGGAGATTTGGCGTAGTTAATCGAACATAACTTTACTAAACTTCCGCTACAGCAGCAACTAAAAGGGAGAGAATCGGACGTTCAATGAGGACAATTATGTCCGCACGGAGTGGCTAACTGGAAGCGCTAATCTTCAGCGTCTATTTTGCTGACCATGTGTCACAAACGAGCTGAGGACCAAAATGCAGAACACGGGAAACCAGAGATAGTCGGTAACCAGCTTTATTAGAGTCAATAGGCTGGTAGGAGACAACACGGCAGATAGTAGGCAAAGGGCTGGTCGGGGACAGGCGAGGTTTCCGGGAGAAGGCAGGACGGGAGTCGTAGGCACAGAACGGGTCAGGGAGCAGGCGAGGCAGGCTGGTCAGGGACAGGCGAGGGTTCCGGGAGAAGGCAGGACGGGAGTCGCAGGTACAGAACGGGTCAGGGAGCAGGCGAGGCAGGCTGGTCAGGGACAGGCAGGGTCGAAACCGGGAGAGCAATCTGAGGAGTAGTGCGGGAAAGACGGGCATGCTGCGAAGTACGATCTGGCACTGAGGTGAAAGTGAAGTGGGCCTAAATACTAATGGAGCTGATGGGTGTAACAGAGTGAGAGAGAGAGAGAGACAGGGTGTGACTACCAGGTGACTAAGGAATGATAATGCAGAAAATAGGTGAGTGAGAAAGCAGACTGTGACAGAACCCCCCCCTTAATGGACGGCTCCAGACGTCTAAACAATACTAAAAAAGGAGACTCAAGAAAAAAAAAACCCTACAGACACCGGGTGGAAGGTGGAGGTATGGGAAAGGTTAGTACTCGTCTGAGACTGCTCTCTCGGCCTCTCCCTCCTGGAAATCCTCGTCCTCCTCGCCCGATGATGACTCCCCCTCCTCCTCGACGAAGCCTCTGGTCCGTAGCGGACGAGTACTCCCTGGCTTAACGCCTGGTTGAGCGTGGGTCCTAGACGGCTGCTCCGGGTAACGCAGGTGGAAGTCTCGGATGAGTTGAGGGTTGAGGATATGACGAGCCGGAACCCACTGCCTCTCCTCAGGACCATAGCCCTCCCAGTCCACCAAATATTGAACCCCTCTTCCTCTGAGACGGGAACGGAGTAAACGACGAAGGGTGTAGGTAGGGCCCCCATCGATCATCCTAGGGGGTGGTGGTGGAGGGGCGGCGGAAACCATAGGACTCTCCCGGACCGGTTTAATCCTAGAGACGTGGAAGGTGGGATGGATCTTCATGTTCCGGGGCAAACTCAGTCGAACTGCTGCAGGATTAATGACCTTGATAATCTTGAAGGGTCCAATAAACCTGGGCGCTAACTTCTTAGACTCCATCCGAAGGGGAATGTTCTGAGTGGAAAGCCACACCCTCTGGCCTACCTGGTACACAGGTGCCTTGGTTCGTCGGCGGTTCGCTGATGTGGCGTACCGGTTAGCAGACTGAAGCAGAGTTGTACGAGCCTGCCTCCAAGTCCTCCGACAACGTCGGATGAAAGCCTGGACAGACGGACAGGTAACCTCCTTCTCCAATGCAGAGAACAATGGGGGTTGAAAACCGTATGCACACTGAAAAGGGGAAAGACCAGTAGCGGAACTGATGAGGGTGTTGTGGGCATACTCCACCCACAGGAGTTGTTTTGACCAGGTCGTGGGATGATCGGAAGCCATGCAGCGGAGAGTGGTCTCCATCTCCTGATTCTTCCGTTCGGTCTGGCCATTGGCCTGTGGGTGGAAACCGGAGGTGAGACTAACCGTCGCCCCGATCAGTTCACAAAACTCCCTCCAAAACACAGAGGTGAATTGGGGCCCCCGGTCGGAAACCACATCAGTCGCCAGTCCGTGAATGCGAAACACGTAGAGAAGAATCAGTTCTGCCGTCTCCTTAGCTGACGGGATCTTAGGCAGGGGTATGAAATGAGCCATCTTACTAAACCGATCTACCACCGTCAAGATGGCAGTATGTCCGTGGGACGGTGGTAGACCAGTCACAAAGTCCAATGAAATATGTGACCAAGGGCGACGTGGGACCGGTAATGGATGAAGGAGGCCAGCTGGCGCTTGGTGAGATGGTTTGTGCCGATTGCACACAGGACAGGCGTTCACAAACTCCCGGGTGTCAGCCTCCAGCGTGGCCCACCAGAACCGTTGTAGGACCATCCCCTTGGTACGTTGAATTCCAGGGTGGCAGGAAAGTCTGGAGCTATGAGCCCACTGAAGCACCTCAGCCCTCAAAACCTGAGGCACAAACAAGCGGTTAAGAGGACAAGAACTAGGACCGGGTTGGTCCACCAAAGCGGTCTTAACCCTCTCCTCAATCTCCCAAGCGAGGACGCCGATCACTCGAGGAGCAGGAAGAATAGTGTCCGGAATACCCCGGGTGTCTCCCTCCCTCCCGAACTGCCGGGACAAAGCGTCGGCCTTCACGTTGCGGGAGCCCGGGCGGTAGGAGAGAAAAAAATTAAACCGGGTGAAAAATAACGACCACCTGGCTTGCCGAGAATTCAGTCTCTGTGCCGACCTGATGTATTCCAGGTTCTTATGGTCGGTCCATACCTGAAATGGTTGTTCTGTCCCCTCAAGCCAGTGTCGCCACTCCTCCAACGCCAACTTGACTGCTAGAAGCTCTCGATTCCCCACGTCATAGTTTCTCTCCGCCGGACTCAATCTCCTCGAAAAGAAAGCACAGGGGTGGAGCTTCTGGTTCTCACCAGAACGTTGCGACAGGATGGCCCCCACCCCTACGTCAGAAGCATCCACCTCCACCACCAACTGACCAGCGGGGTCTGGTACTTGCAGGATAGGAGCTGACGTAAACCGGCCCTTGAGGTCCTGAAAAGCCTCCTCGGCTGCAGGGGACCATCGGAACGTCACCTTGGATGAGGTCAGGGCGGTGAGCGGGGCGGCCACGGTGCTGTAGCCACGGATGAACCGTCTGTAAAAGTTGGCGAATCCCAGGAAACGCTGCAGCTCCTTCCGGGAATCAGGGACCCGCCACGAGGTAACTGCTGAGACCTTAGAAGGATCCATCTCCACACTTCCCTGACCCACGATGTAGCCAAGAAAGGCGACCGAAGAAGTGTGAAACTCGCACTTCTCCGTCTTGACGAACAGTGAGTTCTCCAGAAGTCTCTGGAGGACTGTCTGGACATGATGGACGTGCTCCTTGAGGTTCTTTGAAAAAATCAAGATGTCGTCCAGATAGACAAAAACATAACGATCCAACATGTCTCGGAGTACGTCGTTCACCAACGCCTGGAAAACTGCAGGGGCGTTGGTAAGTCCAAATGGCATCACCAGGTACTCGTAATGTCCCGAAGAGGTGTTGAAGGCGGTCTTCCATTCGTCCCCCTCCCGGATTCGTACCAGGTGATAAGCGTTTCGTAGATCCAGCTTAGTGAAGATTGTAGCCCCCTGTAGTAACTCAAATGCTGACGAGATGAGTGGCAAGGGATAACGATTCTTCACCGTGACGTCGTTCAGGCCCCGATAGTCAATGCAGGGTCTCAGGGTCTTGTCCTTCTTCGCCACAAAAAAAAACCCTGCTCCTGCGGGTGATGTGGAAGGACGAATAATTCCCGCAGCCAGAGAGTCATTGACGTAGGTCTCCATGGCCCTCCTCTCCGGTGCCGAAAGCGAGTACAACCGGGCCTTGGGTGGGACTGCGCCTGGATGTAGCTCAATGGCGCAGTCATAGGGCCGATGAGGTGGGAGAGATGTCGCCTTAGCCTTGCTAAACACCTCCTTAAAGTCCAAATACTCCGCCGGAACCCCTGTGACATCCGGAACCAGGTTCATATCCACAGATAGTTGAGGTGCGGCGGCCTGCTTGAGACAAACCTGATGACAGGAGGAACTCCAACCTAGGATGGACCCAGTTGCCCAGTCAATGTTCGGGTTGTGGCGGCGGAGCCACGGATACCCCAAAATCAGAGGGATTTGGGGGGACCGTAGCACATGAAACTGGATTGTCTCATGGTGGTTCCCCGACATGAGCATACGGACCGGTGTCGTCTGGTGTGTCACTGTTCCCAGCAGGTGACCATCCAAAGCATTAGCCGGTACCGGCTGGAGCAGCCGAACCTGTTGGATGCCCAGCTGTCGTGCGAGCTCCTCGTCAATGATGCTAACATCTGATCCGGAGTCGATAAAAACAGCCAGAGCCTGAGATTTGCCTGTCAGGAGGAGTCGAGCATGGCACAAGGGTCTTAGATTGGGGATCAGCTCAGAGGTTTGGCCCACCAGTATACTCCCCATTACTGATGAGCTCTGTCTTTTACCGGACAACGGGAAACCCTATGTCCAGCCTGACCACAGTAAAGGCAAAGATTACCTCTTCGACGTAATTCCCTCTCCTCAGAGGTAAGACTGGTACGACCCACTTGCATGGGCTCGACCTCGTACCGTGAGTCAGAGTAGGAGTGGGAACTCTCCGCCGAACCCGGAAGTCGAAATCTCCCGGAAACCGGAAGTTGTTGTCGCGAGCGGCTCTCCTCTCCGAGTCTGGATTCGTCCGTCAATCCGAGAGGTGAGCTCAATCAACCCATCCAAGGAAGCAGGGAGATCATAGGAAACCAGCTCATCTCTCATATAATCCGCTAATCCTCTCAGATATGCGTCACACTGCGCCGGCTCATTCCAGCTGCTGCGACGGCTGCTGGTGCGGAAGTCAATAGCGTAATCCACCACCGTGCCGGAACCCTGGCACAAACTCAGCAGGCCTCCAGCAGCGTCGGGACCCAGACGAACGGGACCGAACACCTTCCGCATCTCCGCGGAAAATGCAGCAAAAGAGGCACAGGCTGGTGTCTGCTGCTCCCACTCAGCAGTTCCCCATAAATGTGCTCTCCCCGTCAGATGATTAACGGTGAAAGCTACACGAGCCGCCGAGGAGGCGAAGGTGTGTGGCTGCAGTGAAAACAATATGGAACAGTTTGTGAGAAAAGGACTGCATCCCTCCGGCTCACCAGCGTAGCGTTCCGGCGTTCCCACACGAGGCTCCGGAGCGTATCCCGTCGACCCAGGGGCTGGAGCGAGCATCGGAGCTGCGGGCGGAGGGACGGTAGCAGCCATGGTAGCGGCTAGCTGTTGTACGGTGGCGGCCATCTGTTGCATCTGGGAGGTAAGGTGAGCCAGCGTTTGTCCCTGGGTTGAGGTTGCCTGGTGGGTCTCGATAGCTAAGGTAGCTATTGTGACCTCCTG
Organism: Harpagifer antarcticus; assembly: GCA_902827135.1. Taxonomy (NCBI): domain Eukaryota; kingdom Metazoa; phylum Chordata; class Actinopteri; order Perciformes; family Harpagiferidae; genus Harpagifer; species Harpagifer antarcticus. Next base: position 1,113,647 of record CADEHL010001039.1, on the reverse strand, counting down.
TCTTTGGATGGCATCCTCAACCCTCTCAAAGCGGTCTCTAGGAGACCCGGTGTTTGCTTGGTCCATTTCTGGCCAGATCGTTCTGTCACAAACGAGCTGAGGACCAAAATGCAGAACACGGGAAACCAGAGATAGTCGGTAACCAGCTTTATTAGAGTCAATAGGCTGGTAGGAGACAACACGGCAGATAGTAGGCAAAGGGCTGGTCGGGGACAGGCGAGGTTTCCGGGAGAAGGCAGGACGGGAGTCGTAGGCACAGAACGGGTCAGGGAGCAGGCGAGGCAGGCTGGTCAGGGACAGGCGAGGGTTCCGGGAGAAGGCAGGACGGGAGTCGCAGGTACAGAACGGGTCAGGGAGCAGGCGAGGCAGGCTGGTCAGGGACAGGCAGGGTCGAAACCGGGAGAGCAATCTGAGGAGTAGTGCGGGAAAGACGGGCATGCTGCGAAGTACGATCTGGCACTGAGGTGAAAGTGAAGTGGGCCTAAATACTAATGGAGCTGATGGGTGTAACAGAGTGAGAGAGAGAGAGAGACAGGGTGTGACTACCAGGTGACTAAGGAATGATAATGCAGAAAATAGGTGAGTGAGAAAGCAGACTGTGACACCATGTCTTCTTTTTGACAAGGATTCGTGCTCCCTGAACAATCCTTGTGCAACTTCAGGATTCATCGACCTTGCCAACCTGTCACGGGCAATTGAGAGGCACGGTAAATCCAAAAATCACAGATTGTGTGATTGTCTGCATACATTAATAAGTAAAATGCTTAAATTAATAAGGAGAGAGATTCAGCTGGAGAGTGCATGCGGACCTTTCGGTTAGATAACAGGCGTGTGCAAGTCCTGCATCTGTGTGATACAAATGTGTGTAATATACCGGGCGCTGTAATCACTCATATGGTTACGTTATTGACCACCCCCCCCCCCCCCGACCCAAAAAATGGGCTTCCCCTACATTTTTCCCCACGCCACTCTACTGATAGATCCAGACTTATATCTGTACTGCATTCAAATGAAATGTGTCTGTCGGTATAAGGCTGGGTTATGAATGACATTTAAATCAAATCTAAAGTCAGTCTTGAATGCTTTGTGTCACGGTTGAGTGAAGGAAGCAGGACCCAAGCGCAGATAACTTCGATAAACCTTTATTTCAAGGCTAAAATGGAACGAATATAGACAAACACAGAACACTCACCGGTGAAGTCCGTCACCAACAAAAGAAGCACCGACACTGAACACAGCACGAGACAAGACTAAATACAGGGAGGGCTAATTACCAGACACAGGTGAACACAATCGGTAAACGAGACACAGGTGAGGAGGGAGGAGAAAAACACAAGAGCCACAGGTGAACACAATTAGCTAAACGAGACACAGGTGAGGAGGGAGGAGAACACACAGGGACACTAACGACAGGAGGAAAACATGACAGAGAACAGTGAAAACACCCAAACTTAGACAGAACTGTGACAGAACCCCCCCCTCAAGGGACGGATTCCAGACGTCCCTAAACCCCAACACAAAATCCAAAAAAAATCCAGCAGGGTGGGTGGAGGGGGGCCCGGAGGAGGGACGTATCCCTAGCCCACCAGGGTGGGTGGAGGGGGTCCGGAGGACGGGACTAAGCTGACCGCCCAGGAGCCCAGTAGGGGACCAGGAAGGGATCTCGGGCGGACGGCCCGGGGGCACGGCAGAAGCCGAGAAGGGGGACTCGGGCGGACGGCCTGGGGGCAAGGCAGAGTCCATGGTGGGGCGTAGGCCACAGCGGGCGAACTCAGGGGGCCGAGCATGAGGGCGAAGGCAGCGGCAGGAAGAGTCAGGGGGCCGGGCTCGAGGACGAGGGCAGCGGCAGGAAGAGTCAGGGGGCCGGGCTCGAGGACGAGGGCAGCGGCAGGAAGAGTCAGGGGGCCGGGCCCGCGGACGAAGACCGCGGCTCACAGAGGGTCGGGATCGAGGGCGAAGACCACGGCAGGAAAAGTCAGGGGGCCGGGCCCGAGGACGAGGGCAGCGGCAGGAAGAGTCAGGAGGCCGGGCCCGCGGACGAAGACCGCGGCTCACAGAGGGTCGGGATCGAGGGCGAAGACCAGACAGCTCCGGAGGCCGGGCAGGACCCGGTGTCGGCCGGACAGGAACCGGAGCCGGCGGGACAGGCTTCGGCAGGATCCCCCACGGAAGAGGACCAGGAGTTGGCAGGACCCCCAGCAGGAGAGCGGTTGGCGGGACCTCCGACGAGACAGGACAAAAGGTTGGCAGTACCCCCGGCAGGAGAGTAGACGGCGGGACCTCCAACGGCACAGGACACAGGGTTGGCAGTACCCCCGGCAGGTGAGTAGACGGCGGGACCTCCAACGGAACAGGACATAGGGTTGGCAGGACCCCCGGCAGGAGAGTAGTCGGCGGGACCTCCAACGGGACAGGACACGGGGTTGGCAGGAACCCCGGCAGGAGAGTAGTCGGCGGGGCCTCCAACGGGACAGGACATGGGGTTGGCAGGACCCCCGGCAGGAGAGTAGTCGGCGGGGCCTCCAACGGGACAGGACATAGGGTTGGCAGGACCCCCGGCAGGAGAGTAGTCGGCGGGGCCTCCAACGGGACAGGACACAGGGTTGGCAGGACCCCCGGCAGGAGAGTAGTCGGCGGGGCCTCCAACGGGACAGGACACAGGGTTGGCAGGACCCCCGGCAGGAGAGTAGTCGGCGGGGCCTCCAACGGGACAAGACATGGGGTTGGCAGGACCCCCGGCAGAGGGCTAGTCTGCGGGACCTCCAACTGGACAGGACATGGGGTTGGCAGGACCCCCGGCAGAGGGCTAGTCTGCGGGACCTCCAACTGGACAAGACATGGGGTTGGCAGGACCCCCGGCAGAGGGCTAGTCTGCGGGACCTCCAACTGGACGGGACATGGGGTTGGCAGGACCCCCAGCGGAACCTCCAACGGTACAGGACATGGGGGTGGCAGGACCCCCGGCAGAAGACTAGTCTGCGGGACCTCCAACTGGACATGAGTAGGGGCTTGAGTGGGGACTCGAGAGAGGGCTTGAGAGGGAACTTGAGAGGAAACTGGAGAGTGGACTCGAGAAGGAACTCGAGAGGTAACTCGAGAGGGGACCTGAGAGGGGACTTGAGAGGGGACCTGAGAGGGGACTTGAGAGGGAACTCGAGAGGAGACCTGAGGGGAAACTTGAGAGGTGACTCGAGAGGGAACTCGAGAGGGGACTAGAGAGGGGACTTGAGAGGGGACTCGAGAGGACACTGGAGAGTTGACTTGGGAGGTGACTCGAGAGGACACTGGGGAGTTGACTTGAGAGGGGACTCGAGAAAAGACTCGAGAGGGAACTCGAGATGGGATGAGGGAAGGGACTAGAGAAGTGACTTGAGGAGGGACTTGAGAAGTGACTAGAGGTGGAACTGGAGAAGGGACTAGAGAAGGGACTAGGACAGCTGGGGCCAGAGCTAAGGCTGGAACCATGGCTGCTGGGGCCAGAACTGGGGCTGGAACCATGGCTGCTGGGGCCTGTACTGGGGCCGGAACTATGGCTGTGTGGGCCGGTTCTGTAGCCGGAACCATGACTCTTGGGGCTCGGATTGCTAGCCTGGACTTGCGACTCCTTCTCCTAGAAGCCGCCTGAAGGCTCCGTGGACCTCCAAAAGCCAGCCGAGTTCCAGAAAACGCCTCTTGGACAGGAGCAGGAACTGGGGCGGAAGCACTGGTTGACTCCAGACGGAACACACCGAGACGTTTATAGTCCGCAGGCTGGAAATCACACGCCCAGATGAAGTTCAACATCCAGTCAGGTAAGAACTTCACCAAGTCCGGTTTCTCCATAGCCAACCGGTGCGCCTCTACCAGAGCGGCCTCCTTCTGCCGAACACTGGACGCTCCCCTCCACCAATCATAGCAGCAAGCCAAAGCAAATGAAAAATGCTGTAATTCCACTTCAAATGGGTCATCCGCTGGGTCCATCTCTGGTCGGTGCTTTCTGTCACGGTTGAGTGAAGGAAGCAGGACCCAAGCGCAGATAACTTCGATAAACCTTTATTTCAAGGCTAAAATGGAACGAATATAGACAAACACAGAACACTCACCGGTGAAGTCCGTCACCAACAAAAGAAGCACCGACACTGAACACAGCACGAGACAAGACTAAATACAGGGAGGGCTAATTACCAGACACAGGTGAACACAATCGGTAAACGAGACACAGGTGAGGAGGGAGGAGAAAAACACAAGAGCCACAGGTGAACACAATTAGCTAAACGAGACACAGGTGAGGAGGGAGGAGAACACACAGGGACACTAACGACAGGAGGAAAACATGACAGAGAACAGTGAAAACACCCAAACTTAGACAGAACTGTGACACTTTGAATGAATCAAAATTACTTCCACGTTCTGACCACTGAACTTTGCATAGATCGGCCAAATCGTTTCACAAGAGGAGTCACCACTATACAGAGGTTGTTAGAATGGTAATTGACATTTAGAATTTACCTTTAAAATCAGGTTTTCAGAGTTCAAACTTTGTAATGGCAACATCTTTTCTAAATGACCAAAAACATTTTTTATTGTAAGTTACAAGTGAATGAATGAAGGTGAATGGCCCCCGTAAAACCTTACAAGTTATGTTGATAACGTGTCATGATAAGATTATGTGGCCAATAATGTTGGCTATGTCAAAGTTTTAGATGGGTCTGGTCTAGAGTGGTGTTTCTAACATGTGATCTTTGGTCGTATGGTGTGCCTGGGCCTTAAGGAAAGTAACGTTCATTAAGTAAAGTTTATAAAACCGGCCTCTAGTTACACTAATGATGCGAAAGTGATGGTTCAAAAGCTGACTTTGAACAGAGAAGATATTTGATTTGTCAGTGCTGGAGTGCAGATTTAAAAGGATATGGCATAAAACAAATAAAGAGATTTGAGAAATATTTAAATCAAGACTGTTAATAAAACCAATTGTACTTCTGAGATATAGGAAGTCATAATTAAATGGTTTGAAATACTGCAAATACACTGAACAAAAATATAAATGCAACACTTTTGTTTTTGCTCCCATTTTTCATGAGATGAACTCAAAGATCTAAAACATTTTCTATTTACACAAAATAACCATTTATCTCAAATATTGTTCACAAATCTGAAAAAATCTGTGATAGTGAGCACTTCTCCTTTGCCGAGAGATAATCCATCCCACCTCACAGGTGTGGCATATCAAGATGCTGATTAGACAGCATGATTATTGCACAGGTGTGCCTTAGGCTGGCCACAATAAAAGGCCACTCTAAAATGTTCAGTTTTATCACACAGCACAATGCCACAGATGTCGCAAGTTTTGAGGGAGCGTGCAATTGGCATGCTGACAGCAGGAATATCCACCAGAGCTGTTGCCCGTGAATTGAATGTTCATTTCTCTACCATAAGTCCTCTCCAAAAGCGTTTCAGAGAATTTGGCAGTACATCCAACCGGCCTCACAACCGCAGACCACGTGTAACCACACCAGCCCAGGACCTCCACATCCAGCATGTTCACCTCCAAGATCGTCTGAGACCAGCCACTCGGACAGCTGCTGCAACAATCGGTTTGCATAACCAAAGAATTTCTGCACAAACTGTCAGAAACCGTCTCAGGGAAGCTCATCTGCATGCTCGTCGTCTTCATCGGGGTCTCGACCTGACTCCGGTTCGTCGTCGTAACCGACTTGAGTGGGCAAATGCTCACATTCGATGGCGTCTGGCACGTTGGAGAGGTGTTCTCTTCACGGATGAATCCCGGTTTTCACTGTTCAGGGCAGATGGCAGACAGCGTGTGTGGCGTCGTGTGGGTGAGCGGTTTTCTGATGTCAATGCTGTGAATCGAGTGGCCCATGGTGGTGGTGGGGTTATGGTATGAGCAGGCGTATGTTATGGACGACGAACACAGGTGCATTTTATTGATGGCATTGTGAATGCACAGAGATACGGTGACGAGATCCTGAGGCCCATTGTTGTGCCATTCATCCACGACCATCACCTCATGTTGCAGCATGATAATGCACGGCCCCATGTTGCAAGGATCTATACACAATTCCTGGAGGCTGAAAACATCCCAGTTCTTGCATGGCCAGCATACTCACCGGACATGTCACCCATTGAGCATGTTGGGGATGCTCTGGATCGGCGAATACGACAGCGTGTTCCAGTTCCTGCCAATATCCAGCAACTTGGCACAGCCATTGAAGAGGAGTAGACCAACATTCCACAGGTCACAATCAACAACCTGATCAACTCTATGCGAAGATGTGTTGCACTGCGTGAGGCAAATGGTGGTCACCCCAGATACTGACTGGTTTTCGGACCCCCCCAGACCCCCCCAATAAAGCAAAACTGCACGTTTCAGAGTGGCCTTTTATTGTGGCCAGCCTAAGGCACACCTGTGCAATAATCATGCTGTCTAATCAGCATCTTGATATGCCACACCTGTGAGGTGGGATGGATTATCTCGGCAAAGGAGAAGTGCTCATCACAGATTTTTTCAGATTTGTGAACAATATTTGAGAGAAATGGTTATTTTGTGTAAAATGTTTTAGATCTTTGAGTTCATCTCATGAAAAATGGGAACAAAAACAAAAGTGTTGAATTTATATTTTTTGTTCAGTGTAGTATATGCTTTAACAGCCATATTGTGTGTGAAAATATATTATATTACTTTTATTCAAAATCCTTATCAATTATTGATGTGGCAGGGAGGAAAAGGCAGCACATTCTCACATTAATTGGGTCATACCTGTGCGGTATGCGGGGAAGGAATTTGTAGTGAAATCCCATACTCCTGAGAGTGTGTGCTAAGTTCAGATAAGCCTCCGCTGCATGGATTCTCCATCTTATCTTGAGCCTGCAATAGGACTGTGAGATTGAATAATCTGGGGAAGGTGAGAGAGCAATAGTTCATGCATCCATAGGCTCTTAGAAGCAATTTGACAATGCTTCCACACTCTAATAAGTGTGGCAAGTCCCCTTGCTGTCAGTCAAGGATGCCAAAATAAGAGGAGGTTTCGACTTGACATCTTCCTTTACAAGAATATAAAACTACTAATAACTATGCAGTCTGTTGTGTGCTGTCAAAGTCATCTGATTTGTCACTAAACTGTATACTGGTTTCTACTACACGATGTGAGTCCATCATTACCCGCATGATTTGGGACACTACAACACAGATACATTTTTGATCTTTCACAACCACTATGTGAAAGATTATGTGTCTTTGTTCTGTTATAACGCCTTGTGCAGAATGCTTTGGCAATATGTTTAAAATGTGGTCATGCCAAAGAAGACCCTTTGTTTTGTATTGTATGTGCAAACAATATTTGTCTCTTCATTACTCTGAGGACTATGTGAGGACGATGTAAATTATTTTTAGAAATTGTCTATTGTGGTAGTTAATGTAGAGTGTTTACTGTATCTTCTAAAGAAATAAAGAGCTGCAAGCAGCAGTGATTTGCATACTTGATACATGCGGCTTTCACACCAGCGCTTTTCCCTTTCTAGCTCCGAGCGGGAGCCCAGAGCTGCCGCTGCTGCGTCATGACGTCACCGTTTACATGCCTGCTTCATAAAATCCAAACCGCGCGGATATCCCTCACATCGACAACAACAACGGCCGATTGTATTGAGGCTCTGATCGCTTTGGTTATCCTCTTACGAAACGAAATGGAAGGCATCGGACGACTTTACAAGGGAAGACTTTACTTGGAACTTTACAAACATCACATGCGAAATGCAAGACTTCTTTGTGGTCTTCAGCATCTACTTCAACGACGAATCCGTAGGAAAAAGAAGCCTGCCCCCGCCTCGACGTAAGAGAGACGTAAGCGTAAGCTCCGAAGCTCTTGCCTCTAGACCGAAAAAATGTTGGAGCTGGAAGTGAACCGGATTCCGGAGCTAAGAGGCGGCGCCTCTGCGGTGTGAACAGGAACAAACGGTACTTTTCAGGCTTCAGCTCCGAGCCGGAGCTGAAAACGCGTTTTCAGCTCAGGGGCAAAAGAGACGTTAACTCTAAGTGAGTATTTTCTGAATCCCCAAGTTACATTTTAAAATTGATTGTTTTGTCCAGTCTGTTCAGTTTATTGTAATCTTGAAATGTTTTGTATTTACTTAAAGACTTCAATCAACAGTGTGTTTCTGATCAATTTGAATTAATTGTAAAAGGTTTTCTGTCTTTTTTTTGACAAATGTGGCCATCATCTTTTATTGTATTTTAAACGTACATAATTTGGTAAATTGGTAAATTACCATGAGCTTTTTAGATGATCCAAAGTTTATTGGAGAAACAAATTGTGAAAGAAATCAAGGATATTTATAGGTTCATAACTGTCTCTTTAAAACCACTGGAGGTTACAACCTGTATGCCAAGAGAAAAAAATACAGACGGTGCTTTTTTTAAACAGTAAAGATTAGAGATCAAGAGTAAGAGGCTATGAAGTGTGAGCGAAGGAACGGAAATTGAACCTCACTGCCATAGCACTAGTCAATCAGATAAATAACGGTTTAAACGAGTTTAGCCCCTCACATGCATAATTCATCTTACATTTAGCTTTAGATCGCTTTTTTCTCTCAGAATGACTTTCCTGCTCAGGACAAATTGTTGTGGGTTTAAGAACATGATGGGAATTCATTTTTCTTCTGTCAACCATATAGGTTGTAACCCAGAGTGATATAACAGCGGTCTCATAAAAGCCAGAGAGTTGGATTTCTGTGCACAGTTCGCTTTTTCATCTTCCCTTTTAACCTAGATTATATCAGTTCTTCACATGGCAAACCTGATTATTCCACACATGGATCAAGGTCATAAATGTATTGCTCTAAGAAGCAACCTTTAGCAACACTATATTGGAGTTCAAACTCAATCAGCATTATTTTTCTATGGCTTAGTGTTAGCTTTCCCAATTCCAAAACAGCACAAGAAACACTTATTGAATCATTTAATTTATCGCCAAATAATATGTTGGTTTTGACTTTGGATTTTATTTACCCTCATGGTTGTGAATGATCAGTTTGAAGATGTTTCAGTGCTGATGGATGATACATCACAGCCAGCCAGCCAGATACCACTCATATATAGAACCAGTGGGTGAAGGAAAATAGAGTGTTTTCTTGTGGCTACACAGTCCTTGGCAGGTGTAGAGGCAGCTCACTCACAACTCCACATACCACCTGCTGCCAAATCTGATTTAGTGCAGGGAAATATGTTCTCCCTGAGACCCTGCCTTCGGTTTAGAAGGCCAGGCCACATGTTGTGAAACGAAGTAGGCCGCCAAACTAAACGGGTTGTCATTTGCCCACACTGCGTGGCTATTGATTTACTGCTTCTTGCTGCTGGCTTCCTGGAGGGGACTGCGAGCTCGGGGAAAAAAAGCACGCATGCTCCATCAAAAGAAAGGTTTCCCAGGCCAGACCTCCCGTGAGGCTCAACCACTGGCATTAGGCACCATCAGGGGTTAAATAAATGATCACCTAATACAACAGTGATGACTTTAATTGAACATGTGTCATCACATGAAAAGGTATCATGTCAATGGACGGCATTACTTGCAATGGTGTCTTTGGCACATAGCAATATTCAGTGAAAGGTCCCCTATTATACTGTTTTTCATTACTTTATTATAGGTCTCAGATATATACAAAACGTGTCTCTGAAGTGTTTGGTCTAACCCAAATAGATCGTGCATTGCAGCATCCCATAATCCCCTCTGTTTCAGCCCTGTTTCAAAAGTGCTGATTCTCTGTCTGTTACTTTAGATGAAAATAAGGAGCCAATCCCCACACCCCTCTGAGAGAGATGTGGTTAAAAAGAACACAATGGTGCTCTAGGAGGAGATTCAGGTGATAAGGTGTGGGGGTTGGTTGGTCATTGGCTAATGGTTAGACATGCCAACAAAAACGTTATGACATCATAAAGTGGCCAAAACCTGATCAGCTCATTTTCAGACAGGTTTTTATATATATACAGTGGGGCAAAAAAGTATTTAGTCAGCCACCAATTGTGCAAGTTCTCCCACTTAAAAAAGATGAGAGGTCTGTAATTTTCATCCTAGGTACACTTCAACTATGAGAGACAGAATGGGGGGGGGGGGGGAGAAATCCAGAAAATCACATTGTCTGATTTTTAAAGAATTTATTTGCAAATTATGGTGGAAAATAAGTATTTGGTCAATAACAAAAGTTCATCTCAATACTTTGTTATATACCCTTTGTTGGCAATGACAGAGGTCAAATATTTTCTGTAGGTCTTCACAAGGTTTTCACACACTGTTGCTGGTATTTTGGCCCATTCCTCCATGCAGATCTCCTCTAGAGCAGTGATGTTTTGGGGCAGTCGCTGGGCAACACAGACTTTCAACTCCCTCCAAAGATTTTCTATGGGCTTGAGATCTGGAGACTGGCTGGGCCACTCCAGGACCTTGAAATGCTTCTTATGAAGCCACTCCTTCATTGCCCGGGTGGTGTGTTTGGGATCATTGTCATGCTGAAAGACCCAGCCACGTTTCATCTTCAATGCCCTTGCTGATGGAAGGAGGTTGTCACTCAAAATCTCACGATACATGGCCCCATTAATTCTTTCCTTTACACGGATCAGTCGTCCTGGTCCCTTTGCAGAAAAACAGCCCCAAAGCATGATGTTTCCACCCCCATGTTTCACAGTAGGTATGGTGTTCTTTGGATGCAACTCAGCATTCTTTCTACTCCAAACACGTCGAGTTGAGTTTTTACCAAAAAGTTCTATTTTGGTTTCATCTGACCATATGATATTCTCCCAATCCTCTTCTGGATCATCTAAATGCTCTCTACCAAACTTCAGACGGGCCTGGACACGTCTGGCACTGCAGGATTTGAGTCCCTGGCGGCGTAGTGTGTTGGTAGCCTTTGTTACTTTGGTCCCAACTCTCTGCAGGTCATTGACTAGGTCCCCCCATGTGATTCTGGGATTTTTGCTCACCGTTCTTGTGATCATTTTGTCCCCACGGGGTGAGATCTTGCATGGAGCCCCAGATCGAGGGAGATTATCAGTGGTCTTTTATGTCTTCCATTTTCTAATAATTGCTCCCACAGTTGATGTCTTCACACCAAGCTGCTTACCTATTGCAGATTTATTCTGGTGTCCTTTGACAGCTCTTTGGTCTTGGCCATAGTGGAGTTTGGAGTGTGACTGTTTGATGTTGTGGACAGGTGTCTTTTATACTGATAACGAGTTCAAACAGGTGCCATTAATACAGTTAACCAGTGGAGGACAGAGGAGGCTCTTAAAGAAGAAGTTACAGGTCTGTGAGAGCCAGAAATCTTGTTTGTTTGTAGGTGACCAAATACTTATTTTACCGAGGAATTTACCAATTAATTCATTAAAAATCCTACAATGTGATTTCCTGGATTCTTTCCCCCCATTCTGTCGCTCATAGTTGAAGTGTACCGGCCTCTCATCTTTTTAAGTGGCTGACTAAATACTTTTTTGCCCCACTGAGGAGGAGGAGGAGGAGAAGACGAAGACGAAGACGAAGACGAAGACGAAGACGAAGAAGAAGAAGAAGAAGAAGAAGAAGAACCTGCACCAAAGAAATAAATTAGTATTTAAAGCCAAGCAAGAGCAATAAAATCACTTAATTTGTTGTGTTATCACCAGTGTTGTGCTAGTTACTGAAAACCAGTAACTAGTTACCATTACTAGTTACTTCATTTCAAAAGTAACTCAGTTACTTTACTGATTACTTACACCAAAAAGTAATGCGTTACTGTGAAAAGTAACGTTTTAGTTACTCAAAAAAAGGGCTCCCATTAATGCCCTTATAGCCTTCATTTCAGTACTGTTATTGCATTGGAGAATAATACAATCTGTTGATCAACTTGACATGCATTATATGCAATCTGGATTGCATCGATATTAGATGGCTTTCCATTTTTGTATATTCTTTCTCCAGGTAGTTGGAAAAAGTGTTCCGTCCCATATGCCTTGTGCCGCTCGGACATGGCATCATGCACTAGCTCCCTGAAAGCGGGTGACTCCACTGTAGCAATAGCCTGCATGTGTTCTACAACATACCGTGCAATGGCTTTATCGACTTTTCCCTGGCTAGCAGTCCCTTGGTTAAAATCCAGCCGCTGTTGCTTAGGTGGAGGTGGAGTGGCGTCGGCTGAGTCTGGGTCTGTGCCGGTCTTAGTTACTAGCTTCGTCCCAGCATGTTGTTTTTGCAGATGTTTTAAGAGATCTGAATTACTGGTTTGGGCAGTAGATAGGCTCTTTGACCCGCCAGGACACAACTTACATTTAACAGAAACTTTCTTTTCTTTGTGCTCGACAAAAGTGAGAATATCTCCAGGTGGAGAAACTAGACTTGAGCTCCGCCGCCGCCATGATAGTCTTGTTAGTAAACAACACAAACACGCCCACAGCCCGTCTCTGCATGTGACACAGGAAGTATCTAAGTACATTTACTCAAGTACTGTACTAAAGTACAGTTCTCATCTCTGTTCGCCTGGCTGTTGACTATAAAAAAACTAACGGAGTAACGCACCATGTAGTAACGGTAACTAAGTTACTGAATTTAAAAAGTAATGCGTTAGAGCAGTGGTTCTCAAGTGGTGGGTCGCGACCCAAAAGTGGGTCGCGGACCCGTTTCGAGTGGGTCGCGGATGTGTGAGTGGAAAAAAAAAAATTGGGAAAAAAAATATTGGAATTATTTTTTTTTTTTTGGGGGGAAAAGTCAAACTTTTATTTTGAAGGCCCGATTTTCTAACGCTGTGCATGCAGACGGCGTTGGACTGGAAGTACCGGAGACCATAAACTGTTTTGAAAACTTCTGTCACTTAGTGATCATCTTCTCAATAAAATGTCTTTACTGATGTTTTTTCGAGTCTTCTGGCCAATCAGAATCAAGATTGTTGCCGGAAGTCCCCACGGAGAATAACTTTGCGGTAGAACTCTTCTTTATACATCCATGGGTACAACTTCAGATAGAAATGAACACATAATGAAATATGACCCCCGGTCTGATGACTGACAGGTCACAGAACAATGGGAGCTATCTACCCTTACCCACAATTTAAAGTAAGTCACACAGACTATCTCCTCTTTACTCTTCTCGCAGCAAGATGTCAGAACAAAGTGAAAAACAAACAATGGCATAAAATATTATTAATATGTCGGGTAGCTAGTAATAGATTTATTTTCTTCACAGTGTACCAGAATGCATAGTTTATGTTAGTATTTCTAAAAATCTCCTGGGGGAGAATCCCCCCAGACCCCCCTGCTGGGGTTGGGTTTTCAGCATGCGTACCTTTTTATATAGTTCAGCTTTGATTCCATCATCTCATTAAACCTTTTTTAAAAGCATACTTTAGTTCTGTGAAGGAATATAAGGGATATATGCACTGTACTTCACTTTTATTAATATTGTATGCTGAAAAGCGGATATTTTACAGCACGATTATTTGTTGAATAGATTTGAGTGCTTCAAAATGTTGGGTCGCGATGTATTGACCAAGTAAAAAGTGGGTCCCGAGGCCTGACCAGTTGAGAACCACTGCGTTAGAGTACTAGTTACTGCCAAAAATAACGGCGTTACAGTACCCAACACTGGTTATCACAGAGGATGATCTGAATACAGTATTGTACTGTGAAATAATACAGTAACATGTTGTGAAATCCTGCTAATCATTTATCCTGTACATGCACAGTAATTAACTGTGCCTGCATTGATTTCACTGTGAAATTCAAAATTACAGTATTATATTGTGAACATTACAGGTAAAGACTGTAAAGTGGTAAAACAGTAATTTATTGTAAAATATTACAGCTAAATATTGTGAAATCAAGGTAATATTTTACAGTGTATAGCTCAGGTGAGGTGAAGGATAGTGTTTAGATAGTTAACTTAGTATAAGTTATCTCAGTGGGTCTCAAACGGTTCGGTCACCATTTATGTAAACACATATTTCCATTTGAGGGGGAGTGATTAGTAAAATATGCATGAATAATACAAATAAAATGTTAACTAGGTGAAAAAAGGTAAGATAAACTTGTTGAGAGCTAAAACTAGTCTTTGCTGCTGCCTCGAAGAGGAGCAGGGGGGAGAGGAGGGAGACAGGTGAGGCTGGTTCAGGAGCACAGACACACTCACAACTATAAATAAAACCAAAAACAAATAAATAAACAAGTTTCAATGTTTTTTCATATTGGATATGGTATGTTATTGGTTATGGCCATGTACTTATGATGTTATGATTATTTAAATGTATACAGTTCGGTTTCATATGGGTGTAGTCTCTTTATTTCCCCCTCAAAATGCACCAGATTGATGCATTTAAGTCCAACATTTAAAAAAAAAATCTTACCCCATATAGGATTTGAGGTGCACCCCCACTTAAAATATGTTCACATGAACAGATTCCTAGATAGATTTGCACATTTTTTTAAATAGTAACCCATCTCATATGTTTATTTTTGGGTAGTAGATTTAAACTATAGGGCTATCACATGGGCAGCAATGCTGTAAATATTGACAAATAAATCCAGCAATATGGCACAAAAAACTGGTTGGGTGTAAGTGCTATACAAATAACACTTTACCACTGCACCCCCTCTAATCTCAGATGCACCCCGAGTCATTTTGTTTAAGTACAGTGAGCCTTTCTAAAATATACAGTAAAGAGACAAACCCACCAGCATTATAGGATATACTATGACTTTGAGCCAAATACTTGTTTTTGGGCTGTATAAATACATTGACTTGAAACAGTTGCTGATTTAGAGTACTGGCACCTTTTTTATTCCAATTCAAGCACTGTCTAAAACCAACTCCAAAGCTTCATAGCCAGCTAATTAAGATGCTGATGCACTTCAATTACTTCAAAACAAGATCATAACGCAATGTTAATGCAATCTGTGTGATTAGTGCTGGTGGCCGAGGTGCAGACTGTCTGCACATTGCACATGATCAACCCATTACATGCTGCCAGGGATGGTTATGGAAATAGACTTATAACAGAGCTACCTGATGTTGCTGCCCACTGAGACAGACGGAGAATCACATTCATTTACCAGCTTCCAATTAGTGCTGAGCCCGCATCATCATCAATTCACATACTAATTGTCCCGCGTGGCTTGCATAGTGTACCACCATCTGTGCAGATCCTCTAAATTGTGAGCAGGTTTTTATTTTTTGGGTTCGGGAAAAGTGAGTGTGGATGTAAGGCATCTGCAGATTTGCCCCTGTACACTGTAAAAAATAAAAATCAAGTTTATTTGTCTAATATCTAGTCAGGATATGTCTGTACACTCGATATAAGACAGGCTTGTCAAGGCTTATTTTGGAATAGCATTTACATGATCCTGGTTAAATATAGTTCAAAATGAGTTTTCCTAGCTAATTAAGATCTCCATCTAAATATCCAAGAAATCTAACCAAGCAAATCTTCACTTGTTCTATTGGCAGATTTGTTTTACTTATTACAACAAAAACACCCTGTTTTCATTATTCTTTAATTTGATTTTGGAGCAATATTTTTCCAGTGTAGGGCTTACATTATTTGGAAATCTGACATGTTTGCATTATGACATCAGTCTTTAAAGGTAATTGATTAAAGCACAACTCAACCTGAGGTGTATCATTATAATTGGCAATGTAGCTTACTTCCTGTGCCCTTCTCATTGTTTAGTGTCATTGCCTTTCAAACGACTCATTAAAAGTAGGCAGTGAGACCTCACATTGAGATGTTTCTAGGGATACAACAGAAACACTTTCTCTGCATTAAACATCAATGCTAAACGTCAGGTTTGCAGCTCCTCAAAATCAAAGAGCAAGGTTTTCTCTGTAGCTGCCATTTTGCGTTTATGATCAAAAATCTTACAGCGCAAATACCATCACAGAAAAGGTCAATATTTCTACCAACCGTTGCCTCAACAGACCAGAACATAAAGCCGCGAGACATAATTGCACTTTCATTCTCTGAGAGTTGTTGAAAGTCTCACTGGGGAGCAAAAATAAATCACAAACTGAGGCAGAAACAGAAGTTGATAAGCTGAAACAGGAAATGACAAGACTTTATCGCACCCAGTAATGCTTCACAGTTTATTCTACAACCTGATAATAGGTGCAAGTCTTTCTTACAATGCAGGTCAACACATTTCATATATTTCTAATGAAGACTGGCTAATTGTGTTGAGATTATTTGGCTTGCAAAAAGGGTTTTCCTGACACAAAACAGTGAAATCAACAGCCACGCAACTGTATCAATATTTTGAGTATAGAATCTGCAGATTACACTTTAACCTTAGCAGCTGCGGTGGAAAAACCGCAAACAGAGAAGGTGAACGGAGTTTAGTAGTGACCTCAAAACATGAAACGTAATAGTTTTTAAAGCTTACACAGAAGAAAGGTGGCTATACTGTTTAACAGACTGGTTTAATAGAGACCATATATAAAGGTATACTATATTTGCATACATATTTTTATATATATTTGTTTTTGTATTCGGGATAGTGGGAAACGGTATTTCTGTAGACACAAACTGAAAAGATTGACAATAACTTTGACTTTGATATTACAGAGCAATCATAAAAGAAAAAACAACTCAAACTAGGGATGCTCCGATGGCCAATTTCTGGGCCGATCGCCGATCCGATAGCCGATCCGAGTGGGCGGGGCCTAAATGGAAGATTTAAACATCACTTTAAATCTTCCATTTAAAGTGATGTTTAAATCTCAGTTAATGGGGCTCATTCACTGGAGCTTCCACAAACAACAATCAACTTAATTATTACATTCAAATGATGTACATTATTCAAGTTTACATTCACTTTGGATAATAACACGGGAGAAATGAGCGGAAGCGCTCTCTTTTCTCTCTCTTTCTCCTGACAGCCTGTCAGTATCTCATGCAGCTCACTGATCCAGTAATGAGTGACCCGACAGTGAAGAATACATATATATTTATAATGACTAGTTTAGCTTGTTCCAGAGGTAGATAAAATAGCTAAGTGTGTTAAGTCTAACTCTTAGTGTGTGTTTCGCTCCGCTCACCGGTCCGGCGGGCAGAGCTGCAGGATTTCTACTTCACACACGTTGCATACCGCTATTTTACTGTCTTTTTCGGACACCTTAAAATAATGCCAGACCGGTGAAGCCATTTTGGCGAGCTTGTTTTGCCGCACACAGAGAAAAGTGTCATGTATTTTACGTCATGCGATCGGCATGTTTAGAGAGCACCGATCGATCGGTAGAGAGTGAGTATCGGCCGATCTCGATCGGTGACCAATCGATCGGAGCATCCCTCAAACGTATTGTCAATGTGAAAAAGACAAGTGAAACATGTCTACTCTGAACTGTAATACCATAAATCAGACAAGACAATTTGCAAGGATTTTTAACTGATTAATGATTTCACCATTAGTAACAATTGTACAATACACTGTCTCTACACATGTAATGATAATGTTGTAGACAGGTATCACCATCTCACAGCAAAGGGCTAAAATAACTAAAACATTAAGATCATTTATAAGTTGACATGACTATACCCATTCATAGCAATACAGCTGCCAAATGTTTTTTAAGTAGCAATATTCTTAATCAGCACCATGAGTTTATTCAATGTTTTTCAAATTCAAACATCTGAATATCAGATATATTGGAAATAAATCAAGATTCTGCATATAACCACAACAGAGGAGTTTTTTTTTGTTAAATCTTAGAAGAGGATATATGAAATTGATAAACTTTTCCGGCGTTTTTTTGTCTTCCACATCATTGTTTGTGAAGATATATGGCTCCGTTCATATGTGCCAAGATGTCAGCAGTCAAGTGTGCTTCTCTTAACACATTTCGACCTGGCACCGAGTCCGATCACGCACCCATCCAATCCCGTGGCTGGCTGCAAAGTAAAATGATTCAATACATCCAATAAGCTTTTCGCTTTCTTTTCATTTCTTTCATTTGAAGCTGGTTGTGTACTGCCATCCCGGGTCAGTCAACCCCATTTCAAGTGGCTCTTCTTCAATCTATACCACACATTTCCTCTGCGGTTTCTCCTTTCAAAAAATCACAGACGTGAGGTTTGCTGTTTCGAAAAAACACAAAAGAGAATAAATCCTTCACAACGATAACATACTTCATTGTGTTAGAGAGGATTATTTACAATAAGGCCACACCATTGTTATATCTAGATTGTTGTTTCAAGATATCGCTCCAGGTGTCATTGGACGGGATAATTAAACTTTTCAAGAGGTCTTACGAACCATTATTACATTTTCAATTGATTCACAGAAGTGCAAACATAATTAAATGCTTTATATAAAAGGCTAGACAATATCTCACACTCCTCGCTCAAGAGTTTGAACCATGAACATTAGTGCGAAAGCACAGACAATAAAACTGGACATGAAAAATGTCATCCTCTACTCTGGCTCCACTGACAGGCTTTAGACCAATAATCTCAAATGTCTGAAGGATAATGCTCGCATTAGGGCTTGATTCATTCACCGTCTCTATTCAGAGCCCTCTGTGAAACAAAGTGAATATTACCGTGCGTGCATTACATCTCGCTCGATGGAATCCTTTCTACTGGGAGCAAGTGCACAGCATAGATCACCAAACAAAAAGCTTATAGGAAAGGCCCTGATTAGCCTCATGATTATCCTCCATTCAAATCATGGGGATTAGTCCACTATTATGAATGGCACCATTAACCTTGGCACATTTGTGAATACTTTCTCAAATATATCCTGTGTGTGATGCAACAATGGAGATGCAATGTGACCATGTGGCGGGGGTTACAGTAGCTCGGATATATTCATATATTGATTTTCTATCTTCTATTGGGTTAAAGTGAGCTGAAGACATGGTCATGCCTTTGTTCATCACTGCTCAAAGACAATTATGGAGCGAGAACTTAAGGGTAGCAGAGGGTAATCCTTTTACCAGGCTCCCTCTGGGCTTTCCACTGGGTTGCTTGATTCAGGATATTGACTCCAACCACTCTTGTCTGGCCCCAAAATTACCTATTGATTCACCCTTTTGACAGTTGTTAGTTGGAAACTTAATCACAGCGACCTACATTGTCATATAAAGTACATTGTTGTCTGGCACTAGCTGCTGGTTCCCCTTCGGTGTCACTGCTGTAAGTATTGCCGTTGCACAAACATGGGAGATCAATAGCTGTAGTATACCAGCTCAGATTTGCTTACAGATGCTCAGCCCTTTATGTAAATGTTTTTATATCGATCTTTGACGAAACGGAATGATTATTCTAAAGCAATTTGTAGTATGTCCTCCAAATAATGAATTATCTACACGCATACTATTGGCACCACCTTTTTCTAATAAATCATTTTATATTATGCTTTTGTTATGGCTCCAAAATTTAATTTCTATCCGCAGCTGAAAACCACAACAATCTAAGGTCGTATAACAAAATGCATTTAAATTCAGACATCTTCAGGCTTTACTATCAGTTGTACTTGCTGTAAGATGTCATGGAGGCAGAGAGATTGAAAGAAATAGCATTCAACTCTGACACAGGATCATGCCCTTTGCTTCAAGTAAGCAAGACCGAAATCCCTGCTAGATCCCACCTAGGTGACCTTTGACCTTCACTGTTGGTGTTGACAAGGACAATGAAATGTTTCCAGCAAGTCACCAAGTTTGCTCATAAATAAAAAAAGATCAAAAGGGACATTTGGATTTGCATTAAAAGGAAAATAAGAATACTGTTTATGATGTTGCACAACATGTAGAATAATAACATGGGTATGTGTACAATCATTATCCATAGAAACACATTTTTTCAAATTAACTAATGTTGTTCAGTGAAATTGCCAATATGTCAATATGTTCAAATGAGACCCGGATTAGGGTCCTCTCGGGCTTAACAGGTTAAAAAACAAATCTTCTAAAACAGCTTTTAAACCATCAGACAATGCTTGCTCGTCACACTAAATGCAGTCATTTGAGTGACACATGCTATGCACAAAATAACACAATTTACTTTTTGCCATTTCATTTTAGGTTACCACATTTTAAAAAAAAACAGCCATATCCTTCAAATGTCTACAATAGAACCTAAAAAAGAACCGTGTTAATGGCATGTTCAGCACTTTCTTCTAACAATCCCAGAATGCAATGTTTTGAGCTTCATATGCAAAAGTTAGGGTTGATAGTATTTTTTATCGAATCGTATTTTCGACAAGGCGAAAGCTCCCACTGTCAAACAGAGAGCAATGAATAAGTGAACACAAAGGTTATTTCACACAGCCGATTACTGTGTCGGAACTACAAGCTCATATGCAGTACTAACACATGTATCATTACAACGCCATTGTGTCAAGAGCATTCCCGCATAAATCTCAATCCGAAATGACATCAACATGAGCAAAGTTACCCAGATCCAATGTTAAAAATGAAATGGAAAAATATTGATATAGAACACTTTTTGAATTATTTTAAAAACATAGATCCCTTTTCCTGGTCAAAAAGTGTTATTGTGCAAATTATAAGACACAATATGTTAATGACAAAAGATAGACAACCCTGACAAGAGTTTCTCAAGATACAGAACAA
The DNA here is from genome assembly GCA_902827135.1 of Harpagifer antarcticus. Classification (NCBI taxonomy): domain Eukaryota; kingdom Metazoa; phylum Chordata; class Actinopteri; order Perciformes; family Harpagiferidae; genus Harpagifer; species Harpagifer antarcticus. The sequence goes on along the minus strand of CADEHL010001039.1, from coordinate 1,093,074 downwards.
AAAAGGCAAAACTCACACCAAGACTGAATGGTGGCCATAAACTCTTAAAATACAGTAGTCTATAATCAATGCCAAGTCAGCAGGTCTTAAAGTACTGCCAGTAAGCACTGCTAACTCATGCCAATGTACATACACCCTCAGACACGCCTAATAACATTAAACCAACATCAAATGTACTCCCTATAGAAACGACCTCGTATCAGCAGTGAATCATATGACTGTTTGATATTGGATTTTCAATAAAAAAGCAATTTACGGTAAACTTGCAGGAAAAATAAAGATTTATTTCATAAATAGACAACTTAATTTGGCAAATCTACAAATACAAGCACATTTCACCAACGTTAAAATATGTCAGGAAACTGATTAAAATTGGGTGCCATCAGACGTCTCTTATTAGCATAAAAAGCTTGATTTACATGACTCTGTTGATACAAGTAAATGTCATTAACATTTAGTGGATCCCCTACTGATTAACGCCTACACATGGTTAGACCATTTGTTTATGCAACTCCTCTGCAGGAATTAGTTAAGCCTGATTGTAAGTGTTGCTCTTGTTGGGTGTTTTGTGTAGAGCTGTACAAGATGTCTGATGTGTAATTTTAACTGAATGGATCACTAACAGCATTAAAAGGGCTTGTACTGCTCTTTGACCACTAGACGTGTGAAGATTGCATGCTTTCAAATGCTTTGCAAATCAAAGTGTTCAGATACATCTGACAGGCCTTTCATTTAGCACATGTTTGAACCTCTTGATTTACCAACGTTTGATGTGTTTTGTGAATACAACTTTTTTTGACAACTTGTTTTTAAGTTGCAACATCTTTGAATAAAAATAAAAACAAGTGGATAATTAATTTACAGCATTCACCAAAGGAAGAGATATCTTTTTATATGACTTGTTTTTTTGTAACACAAAATTAAGTTGCTTTAAGAAAAAAAAAGCCAGATTTTCTTTAAGCTGTTGTCAAGTTGCACTAGAGGAGTTACTGTGACATTGAACATACATGAAAAGCAGCGCCAAGGGAGATTTGTGACAAAACACTGTGACTGCTGAGAAACGTCTAGTGGAGCCATTCAAATGAAGGTGAAGGAACAGCAGGGGAGGACCTGAGGAGTTTGGGGTGATATTTCTAGGAGTTCATGGATAGACCAGCACACAACTACTGTGTAATGACAAATCCAATATGTTGTACAATTGAAACATTAAAGGTCACCTATTGTGCAAAATCCACTTGTTCATGTCTTTTATACATACACATGTGTCCCCTCTGTGTGAAGAGGAAAAGTTTCAGGTAAAAAGATTATCTCCCATTTTGTCCTGATCCATTTATATAAAAACCAGTCTGAAAATGTGCTGATCAGATTTTGGCCACTTTGTGATGTCACAATGTTTGCAGGTGTGTGTCATATGAGAGTCCCCGCCTTACATGTTCCCCCACAGATTTGGGGACAGTGGTCCGTGCGCAAAGCATTGTGGGGATTTTAAGACCGCGGAGTCTACACATGTGCAGCCTCGAAATTTCTCGCTACGAAGTCTGCTGGGCTCGGTAGAATTCCAAGTATGCTGGACATTGGAACAGTCCTTCGGCGGCACTCGATGACGTAGTATGCTTGAAATAGTGGCTCTGGAGCAGCTTTACTCGACATTGAGAAACGACCAGAATCAACACTTTTGAACCAGAGGGGATTATGGGATGCTCCAATGATCCGTTTGGTACTTTGAGCCAAACACTTCAGAGACATGTTTTGTATATATCTGAGATCTATAATATATTGTTGAAATTAGTATATTAGGGGACCTTTTAATATGCAACTGTAAACCAAGATGGCAAAGATTTAATATGAGTTTTAAGTCTTTCAAAATGTATATACGAATAGGAAATTCACAGAACTTCAAGTTTGAAAAACATTACTGTAAGCTTCTTATTCTACCTACTAAAAATATAGTATTACAGGGTTTTTTATAATGTTTATGACTGAATGAGTTGAATATAAAGTTATAATTAATGAAAATGACAGGCAGCTAAATATTTGCAACATGCGGAGGTGCATTTACAAATAGTACATTCAATTTGAGCTGTTTTATAACAAATATAAAGTATGCCTGTTCACTTATGCGGACGTACATTGCTGGATTGCCAGTGCACACTTTAACATGCTCATCTTTATAAGTGGAAAAAAGGTCATTCCACCCATCACAACATTAAACATTTATATTGTTTTTCTTATTTTCTGCAGCAAAATGCCTCTCAGCAAGTCTTGATGTGCACCAATCTATGTTTTCTCTCCCTGCTGGATCTTATATTTTTTATATCCATTACCGCAGGCATTAGTGGGGTGTTTGCACTCTGCACTGAAGCTTGGTGGTGTAATAAACTGTTAATTTGTATATAGCTATAAAAGGAGATATGGCAAATAAAAGCTTGCCATTCTTATAATAATTTGCTCCACACATTTGGTAATAATAATAATAATTATATCACTGGGGGGCAAATGCAAGCTCACATTTCTGTGTCGATACTGCAACGGTGTGATGATGTTGAGTAGATGCTGTTGAGTCTGTGTAATGGGAGCAACGTCAGACTCTATCCTCTGCAAGATTTTTTTATTTTAGCTTTTTGTGGTATTTAAACACTAGATTCAACCAACCCTTTTATAGTGAGTTTGTGGGTGATTCATTCCCTACTTTTACTCAGGAAACAGGTTGCTCCTGGCAGCCTGGGAGGTATAGAGTGAAACGGAAAGCTGGTTTGGAGAGGATATCTGTCCATCTCCAACCATGGAGATTACAGCCGTGACAGCTGTTGTGGCGAACGGCTTACAGAAGTACCTGCATAGAGATGGCCACGATAAAATAAATTACCTGTGTGATGGCTGACGGCTTAAGAACACTCCCTCATTTCATTTGATTTTTTCCCCTCACTAACAGAACTGTTATCTGATTTTCCATGGGCTAAATACAGATTAAGAGGTTTTTAACTAAATATGTTTCTCATTTTACTCAATGTATGAGGCTGTTGTTCTCTCATGTTCAATCTAAACAGTCCCCAAACATTTAACCAACCCTCCAGATTACACCAATAAACAGGTAGCCCTGCATATTCTGCATTGTTTACTATGTGCTCAAAGCCCAGTCTGTTTCTATAAAAATTCTGGGCTCGGCGTCATGATTTCTGATGTGACCATGTGGTTGTGGTGGTGCAGTGTATTCTGCTCCAACCTCTCTTTGCACACTCAGCCTGTGGAGCTGAGGTTTAAAGGGAAAGGCCTTATCAGTGTCCTCCAGGCTCGACACCTCCACTGGAGTCGGTATCGTTGGGGGTTAAGGCGGGGGGGGGCGGGGGAAGTAAAGTCTGGCAGAAGAGGGAGGAAGGAGACAAAGAAGTGCAACCAAGGAGAAATAGGTAGAGAAGAAAAATGAGCTCACGAACTTGGTGTAACATGAGCCAAAACAGTTCGATGCAGATTTTGAAAATTATTTTTCTCATTAGTATCAACCAGGTTCTAAATGAACTAGTCGTAGTAAAAGAAAAGTACTGTATATGTTTTAAAACACATTTTTAGAGAGTTTTAACGAGTCATTGACCAAATAAATGCATTACCGTAACACATTTTCAATTGATGATAACTAAATATTTGAGTAAATGTTTGGCATTTTATTTTTTAACGTATGCTGCTGTCAATAGTCACAAGTAGTCACATAGTGTAATAATTCAGGTAAATATATAATAATATAATAATTTTAGTTATTAACTTCATTACAGTAACACAATTTTATGTTCCACACATTGACTTTTACTGTGGTGTAAATTGTACAATTGATTGAAAAAAGACAATTTAAAAATATGAACAGACATACCAAACATTTCCTGTCCAAATGAAAATTTGAAGGTTTTCCATATTCCTATCAAAATATTAACTTATTAAGGAAGTGTTATGGTAATGAAAAGGGCATGTCGGTAATGAAAAGCTTTTATTATGGTAATGACCTTACATGGAGAAGAGATATACTATTGCTTTATAAATACTATCGTTTTACGTATACAGTGGGGCAAAAAAGTATTTAGTCAGCCACCAATTGTGCAAGTTCTCCCACTTAAAAAGATGAGAGGCCTGTAATTTTCATTCTAGGTATATCAACTATGAGAGACAAGATGAGAAAAAAAAAATCAAGAAAATCACATTGTCTGATTTTTAAAGAATGTATTTGCAAATTATGGTGGAAAATAAGTATTTGGTCAATAACAAAAGTCCATCTCAATACTTTGTTATATACCCTTTGTTGGCAATGACAGAGGTCAAACGTTTTCTGTAAGTCTTCACAAGGTTTTCACACACTGTTGCTGGTATTTTGGCCCATTCCTCCATGCAGATCTCCTCTAGAGCAGTGATGTTTTGGGGCTGTCGCTGGACAACACGGACTTTCAACTCCCTCCAAAGATGTTCTATGGGCTTGAGATCTGGAGACTGGCTAGGCCACTCCAGGACCTTGAAATGCTTCTTACGAAGCCACTCCTTCGTTGCCCGGGCGGTGTGTTTGGGATCATTGTCATGCTGAAAGACCCAGCCATGTTTCATCTTCAATGCCCTTGCTGATGGAAGGAGGTTGTCACTCAAAATCTCACGATACATGGCCCCATTCATTCTTTCCTTTACACGGATCAGTCGTCCTGGACCCTTTGCAGAAAAACAGCCCCAAAGCATGATGTTTCCACCCCCATGTTTCACAGTAGGTATGGTGTTCTTTGGATGCAACTCAGCATTCTTTCTCCTCCAAACAATTCTAGAAAATTACAGGCCTCTCATCTTTTTAAGTGGGAGAACTTGCACAATTGGAGGCTGACTAAATACTTTTTTGCCCCACTGTATATGCACACACACAATTTTGAATTGCACCGTTACTTTTATATACCGTCTCTTTACACACACAATAGACAATAGTAACGTAACGTTTGTTACATGATACATAATGTACCTGTATAAAATCACCGCTGCCGGCAGGGACACCGTGTTTTTCCACTCTAAACTTTTCCAGGGCTCTGTGGAAGTCAAATTGTTCAATGGGTGGTCCTTCAATGCAGATTCTCATCAGGACGTCGAGATTTTCTGCTTTTATTCTTGCCCTGCCCTTGGTCTTTATGCGATTTTGAATGCTGAATCCACATCCGCACGGCACCGTGCACATTGGAATGACCGATATTGCAGCCAGGAGCTTTGTGGTTTCAGGTAGGAAGCCAGTATGTTGTGTAGCCATGATCTTCACCAACTCCTGGAAGGAATTTTTGCTGTAGTTTGCATGGACCAGCTCCTTAAAAGGTGACCACTCTGCGCTGCAGGTGTCCGTGTCAACGATAGGTTCCAGTCCCGCTGGGCACAAGTGATCCAGGATGGTCTGCAGCTCATCGCGTCCAAATCGCGCACGTTCAGTGTTGTTCCGTGGCAGACACCATTGGTCAAATATGCGAAAAGCGGAAAAGAGGCCGATGTCGGGGAAACGATCTTCAATATTCTGGATGAGGGTGTCGAGGAAGCGCTGCCTTACACCATCCACGGCCTGCCGCATCGCCCTGGTGGCCTTTATCTTTTCTCCCTTAAAATACATCTCGCCGTTTTTCTCCGCAATGTTGGCCAGGAATTCTTGGAATTTTGGGCCGCCTTCATCTCCAATCTGCATGGCTCACAGCGCATTGATCGTTGAGGTTACAGCAGGCTGAACGTCATCAGTGTCCAGGATGACATGCATTTCTTTAATCCGTGCTTGCCGAGAGCTGCTGTTGGAGAAGTATCTATAGATGCTGCCCACCGTCCTCTGGTAGCGCTGGAGGGATGGTATCGCCACAGCAGCCTGCTGGGCACACAAGTTTAGCTTATGTGCGGCGCAGTGTGTGCCACCGATGGCTGGGTTTTCCCTTTTTAAAACATTTTCTCTTCCAGTCATAACCGCTGTCCCATCTGTACGGACGTCAGTTATGTCGTTCAGGTCGATGTTGTAATTTTGCAACTGCTCCTTAATGGTTTGCGTTACGGTAGCAGCGTCGCATGCAGTAATCTTTCTGTTGCACAAGTAGTGGGTTTCTAAGTCACTGTCATGTATTAGGTTAACATATGTGCAAAGAAGCTTTTCCACCGAAATGTCCGTGGACTCGTCAGTCATGAGCCCCTTGAATGTTGAGTTATTTAACTTTGCAATTAAATCCTCCTTCAGCACATTACGGCGCACTGCATGTCCTGCACCATGTTCGTTGTGAGGGCGTTTGCTGAAACGCGCAGTTCTGCCAAGGTTTCACATCCCTGCAGAATGCACAGTTCATTCAAGCTTTTGTTTTTGTGTATCAGCAACAGTTCTTTTGCCAGGTAATACACGTTCCTCTTGGCCGCAATTACCGCCTTTGATCTGGCACAGACCATTCGATTAACGGCAACTTGAACGTTGTTTCTTCGTAAATGCTTTGCATCTAGCACTGCTTTGTGATCCACCCCCTTTATGTGCATGTCTATAGTCTTCACCCTGAAGTTGGACGTCCCCGCGGTGAACACGTTGTGCTTTTTTTTCCCCTTACACATAGTGTGCAATACATTTTATGACTTTGTTTGTTATAGCACAACCACGGGAACTTCATTTTCCAGGTTCCGACAAACTTCCTTTTGTTGTGGCTGACCGGTTTCTCTTTGTGGCTTACGGGTGTAGAAGTGACATTGTCAGATGGCGTAGGCTCTGGATGGGGTGGGAGGCTAGATGACGACAACTCCGGCCCCAGGGCACCTGCACGGGCGGGGGATGCTGGCGGAGAATAGGATGGCGGCAACTCAGGCTCCGGCTGAGAGCCAACGGCAAGGCTCGCTGGCAGTACACTTTTTTTCAGTCACAGGAACCGGCTTTGCTGGTGGCGAAAAAAATCCCACCAGCCTCCTTTGCCCCTCCAACAGAGGGATGTCATTTTCCTTTTTGTCATTTAAACCAGAGGTTCCCAAAGTGTGGGAAGGTGAGCCTCCCCTCAGAGAACATAATCACAGCCGCGCCCCCCCTCCCAATTATTATTGCTATTATTATTTTTGTTGTTGTTGCTACAATGCAGGGGTATTCAATTGCATTTCAAAGAGAAAATGTAAGGTGAGAAAATGTTATAAAATGCTCTGTTTTCGCTACCTTCCTATTTTTTGATTGGCTGAGCGTCACCTCCTTAAAACATTAAACAATAGCTTTTTTAAACCTCTTTATCTTTATGTTTTAAACATGTTGAGGTTAAGGATGGCAGCTTCCTCTTACGTTTCACTCTGAGAGAAATAGTTGAGACGGAGCTGTCTTTAGCAGCAGGGAGGAGTAACGTTTCACCAATGTTGTGAGGTTTACCTGCCTTAGCTATCCGTAACGCCACTCGGTATGATGCTTCTGTTGCCTTTGTATTCACAGTGCTAAATGTGTCAATGACATTTTTCTGTGACTGCAATTCCTTGAGCTTCCGGTCAAAAAACTCCTGTGGCTTGGTCACCAAACATGGGTGTTTCGTCTCAATATGACGCCGGAGTTTACATGGTCTCATACTATCATTAGCTAGCACCTCGTTGCAGATAACACACTGTGGCAGTGGAGTGTCATCAGGACCGGTTCATGAAAATCCTAGCTTCAAATAATCATTGTCATACTTCCTCTGTTTTCTCTCTCACTTTAGGTAACTTCAATAAAAATCTATCCATATTTTGCCGCTCGCATAAAGTTAGCTGAAGTTAACTAGCTAGATTTCACTGTTTCTCTTTTCTAGAGAAACAGTGCCTGCGCCTCCCTTGAAGCTCTCTGGCGCCCCCCCAGGGGAGGCGCGCCTCACACTTTGGGAACCCCTGATTTAAACGATAAAAATTGTCGATCTTCTCTCGGATAAATCTTTTTTTTTTGGGCCGCTTCGGCTCGAGTTGAGGGCGTTCCGAGCTGAAAAAGAGCATCCAATGACGGCAAGACGGCCCCCTGGCGGAAACACTGCTCAGTCTCTCTCTCCCAGTCTCTCTGTCTCACTCACTCTCTCTCTCACACACAATGTGAAGATGTCCTGTTCTAACCTCTCTCTTTCCTTCCTTCTGTACTCTTCCAGCAGCTCTGGGTTGCTGTACACTTTCTCTCTGTGCTTCACCACCCTCACCTTGGAAGCTGCCTTTTTCCTTTCCACCTTTTCTGAACTTAATTTCAAGAGGGATTCAGTATTCACTAAATAAATTAGATTCAAATAATATATATAAATTATTTCTTTATAGTTAAAGCTCACCATACATAGCTGCATACATTTCTTTCATTACCGCAACAATTTTGTTCATTAACGTAACAGCCTCCTTTATGACATGGTAATGAATGCAGAGCATTACGGTAATGAATGACCATAACACTAGCTAGCATAATAGTTAGCATAGCCATGATGCTACAAAAGAAATATTTGCAGTATCATTCTGGCTCTATAAAAGCTACTTTTCTATTGATTTTGGAATCAATAACTTTAAAAAAAACATTATATAATACCCCATTACGGTAATGACAGTTAGTAGAGTACACTGGGGTGTCAGTAAATTGAATCTTTAACATATCTATAGCTTGACCTTGAAAGGACATCTTACCTTGTAGCCATCTTGCATCTTCTCTTTCATGCAATGCATCATGGGTAAAACAAAAACTAATTTAAACAAACAGGAATTGTAATGGGGCCAAATAGGCAGTGCATCGGTAATGAACTTCACATGCTCCGGACACACATATTAATCAAAAAATATTTTAATTCATAAATCTTAGACCCAAAATAATTATATTACCAGTAAGAATGTACCATTTCAACAATTGTTTGTATTTATGTATGTATTAAATTGTGCAGATTTATTGTGATATTTTGGGGTTAAATGTAAAAAAATAAACTCCGGACGCATTACGGTAATGAATTTCTACATGGAAAAATTGTGAAAGAAATATGAATTACTACCTCAACTACAAAAATACCAATAGTACCACATACAATACACAATGCAGTTTGATATAGAATTGATTATTTTGATTATTTTTGTAATTTTGTCTATCAATTCCTCACAGACATGACCAAAGGTGGTTTCATGAGAATCACCCAAGGGTGTTATGAGAGGACGAGGACAAATCTAAAACAGAAACAACAACATTGACGCACGGTAGCTATTAGACTCCTTTGTTTATGAATGGCAGAGGAATCACTTCATCACGACCGTCCACTTTAATGTTGGATGATTAGGATCATCATTACCTAATCTGAAGAACATCCATTGTTATTTATAATATTCTGGCAGGAAACAAGATTGGCAGCCATTCAAACATTGAAATAGCAGTAAGTGAGAGTTTGTTAAACCTCAAAAGAACATTTTATTAATTGTGCTGTCAATCAATGTACATCATTCAGTTTTACATTCATTTTAGAGGTTTTCCTTCTTCCAAGTTGCCCTGTGCTCTCCCAGGTGATTGTCAGCCTTTTGTCTTCACACATATAAACGTAGATTATTTCAAATCATGTATTACATCATAAAGGCACAAACGTGAGATTAATGGCAAGGAGCCAATGCATTTATGCTCATTTAATCCAATTACTCGAAAATGAATGTCCATTAAGGGCTGTGCAATTAATCGTATTGTAATCTCCATTGCGATTTTGATTTACGAAAACAACGTAATCGAAATAAAACGATTATTTAAAAAAAAAATGTAATTAAATTTTTTTTTTTATTATTGGTTTTTCAGTTGAATTATTCTTAAAGTTCAGGGTAATCAAATGTTAAAAACCTACTGTTCAACATTTTTTTTCAAGAAATTGATGTTTTCAAAGTAAATGGATAATCGTTTTTAATAGGAGGCGTGTGGCGCAGTGAGTAGAGCGTTGGTGTTCGGATCAGGGGGTCACAGGTTCAAGCCCCACTGCAGTCAGCATGTCGTTGTGTCCCTGGGCAAGACACTTCAGCCCAAATTGCTCCTGTGGGGATTGCCCACAGTATTGAGTATGGAAGTTGCTTTGGATAAAAGCGTCTAACAAGTGACATGTAATGTACTGTAATAATTGTGATATCAATTATTGACTAAAATAATCGTAATTATGATTTTTGCCATAATCGAGCAGCCCTACTATTTAGAAATATTAACAGTTATCAAATGGTCATCACTCACTGTCATGTGGTGATTTATTTCTACAAATAACAAATCCAACATATACAAAGTAAGGTTAATTCAGTCTTAATATAGCTACAAGGGCTTCTGTATTGAACAACCACTTTGCATCAACAGTGAACAATCAAAGAAATCCATTATAGAAAAGATAGAGAAAGCAATTTCTCAACCTGCAGTATAGCCGAGACATATCACAAAGCATTGCAGCTGTAAAGCGTGCAGGGCGTAGCTTTCCCTTTCTTTCCCTTAAACCTCCTGTTACACTTCTTTTTCATCTCTTTCCACATAGAACATCCCTGATGAGAATGCAACAAACTCTGAAAACATAGCAGGAAAAGGACGCTTGATGTAGAAAAAACACTGCCTTGGTGTTTTTTTCATTTAAAAATACTAAAAGCAAATGTTAAAATGTAATGACATGTGCATAATGCTAATTAACTGTTTAGATGAGGAGATTTGAACTGTTGATAGGGCAGAAACAGCCACAGTACAACAGTGGATATCACAAAAAATGTCAGGTCTCAGGTCCAGGAAAAGGTTTGGCATGCGCCGTCATTAAACAGCTAATTTACATTTTTACACCTCGTATAAGTATATGTTAAACAAACGAAACATAACATGTTCATTAATGAGATTACAGAGGTTTGTAAGAGGATTTTAAATTGAAAAAAGTGTCGACAGAGCCAGGCAGGGTGTTTCCCTGTGCTTTTAGTCTTTGAGGCTGCAGCTTCCTATTTACCTGACAGCATGGGTGTCCAAATGAGGCCCGCGGACCATTTTGAATCGGCCCTCAGCAAATTAAAAAAATATGATGCAGTAAGGCCCTCAAATGAAACCTGAGCTTGTCTTTTACTTCTTAAATATAGATGTAAACAGATATTACACAGTAGTATTCAAGTGTTAAGAAGCCCACTTTTCAAATAAATGCAGTCAGTTAAAGCTGAAAACATTTTCTAACAAATCTAAGTTGATAAGAAAAAAGCTCAATAAGTTATTTTCATAACAAGCTTGAAATAAACCCTTCCTCTTTCCTCTTATTATAAGTAATCTGAGGTTTCTGTTGTAAGAAATTAGCTGCCAACAAAATAATTGAAACCATATGGAGAGCTGTGATGTACGCTGATTAAGCATCATTTACTTCCAATTGATTGATTTTGATGACTTATAACTTAACTTATGAGGCAGTACACATCACCTCTAATGAGTGGCCCAGCCCTTCGTATATTTGTCTGTATGTAACCCTCGGTGGAAAAAGTTTGGACACCCCTGCTTTACAGAATAAATCACAGATTATGGTACCAATGTTCTCATCCAACACACAGCAGATAAGTGTACTCCGCAAAATATTAAAACTCTAAGAACACTATGATAATCTCACAAAGGACCAATCAGTGGAAAGTGAGCCGACCTATGCCAACACAGTGATGTGAGAGTTATAGTTTAGCGAGGCTGGAACAGTAGAAGCCTTTAGGCTCAATCAAAGGTAATATGGGTCACTGTCGCTGCATGCTAATTTAGACGTCTCTTCAGGGACATATTACCTGGCAACAAAATCCAAGAATGGCACAAAACATGAACTTAGATCTAAAAATATATCATTTAGAGGAGGTCTGGCCATCTGTGTAGTGTGCAATGAAGGAACATAAAATGAGAGTAGTATGAAGGTCAGTTGGCTGAATTACATTAAAAGCAATTTTTATTTGAAGGGCATTTCTTTGTGATTTTGAATGATTAACTCCAAAGAGGTTACGTTTTGCTCGGTTTGCCTGTGTGTCTGGCTGTCAGCAGGATTATGGGAAAACTACTGACTGTTTTTTTCACAAATCATGGTGAAAGAGAATGGGAGAAGAAAGTATTCAAAGCATCAATATGCAGGGTCTTTCTGCTCTAAAAGGGCAATCGAAATATAATTGATGTCACCTAAATATCAGCAATGCAAGAGACATTATATGAAATATGGAGCAACATTACATGTAATCACTTGTTAGGACACAACATGTAGGGAAATCATAAACAGTGGCAACAATACTTCCATAGTAAAAGGTTTTGATCTTATTTTAAAAGCTTTTTCCTCACATATTGGCTTATTGAAATGCCACATATCAATTATGTTAATACAAACTTTGTACTATGGACCAATTAATGGAAAATAGCAGTGGATTCCTATTAAAGACCTACAAAAAGTATATTCTACTCTTGTTTAGTTTCGTGCCTGTTTATGTTGTGTCAAGAGTGACAAGCATTAAAGCTATGAGAGATTTGTTTTAATATTGTCACATCTCAAACAGCAAAAACTGAAGGTGACTTTCAGAAGACTTGGCAATCTCCCATAATTGCCAGCTTTTATGATGCCGCAAAGCTGCCTTTAAAAAGGAGGCTCTTAGCGCAGGAGGGACCCAATGAGGGATGTGTCCTCGACGTTGGGCGGGAACTGTTTGTTCAAACTGCTATTAGGCTACATTGTTGAGGACACACTGCGGTCATTTGTTTGAAACTAGTGACAGCGTCCATTCAATTAGAGGAAACGCCTCATGTCTTGTGAAAGGAGGTGGAACAGAAGAGCACATCATGATCCAGGGACAGTTCTTACCCTCTAAATTCTCCACAGAGTCATATTTCAGAGAATCATTGTCGCTAGCAATTGTCTTCTAAATGGCTGTTGAAGGCATTTCTAGGAAAAAGGTGACATTCGAGTAATGTCAATGGAAACTGATAAAACTTAATGGATCCAGGCCCCAAGTAACAGGCCCCAAGTTAAGACATTCAGTTTGGAAGTGATTTACACAAATGATTCACAGTCTCTCAATGTGTTTGTCTGCCTGTAAACAACAGATATGGTTCACCATTTGGAATCTTAAACGAGGATGCATTCAGGTAAACTTACATTTTGAAACCCATTTCCTTGTACGAGACATTACAAAACAGCCAGACATTCAGTCATACACAGAAATAAATCTGTCCAGTTGAGGAAACCATTGACATCTTGCAGACACGTCCCCTTGAAATGACAAGTAGCCACCATGACACATCAGAGTGGTGCAGCAGGTGAGCCACATCATTAGATTAGGTAGATTTATGGCTTCATGAAACTTGTTATTACCCACGGCGCGCTCCACTGATGTTTAGCCTGATGTCTTTATGAGAAGGCCGCTGTTCACCTTGCCCTGACAGACAGTGTGTGATGATTAGAAGACTAGAGACTTAATTTGACTCACATCTCCATCAGAGTAGCTGTCTGCAGCATTTAAAACACATTTGGGTGGGATGAAATCCAACATGGAAATATATGTTCTTATTGAGCTTCCACTATAAATCAAGATTTTCTGTATGAACCCAATTTTACTACCAACGTTTTGGCTATGTCAAAGGACTGTTTGCTTTACGCCTACTTATTTGCTTACAGTATGTCAGCAGGCTACTGTCAATCAAATTGGATATAGCTCAATCTCTGGGGTGTTTGTTTCTGAACTTCAACGCGGAGTATTGCTTATTTATTTATGGTTATTTAATGCAGGAAAGAAAAACTTGGGACTGGGAATGAAAGCTAACACGCAACATCTGACTTATTTTGATTGTGTGACTCTTTTGGGTCTGTGTTTGAATCATAAACAATAAATATCAAAACGCCTTTGGAAAAGACTTTGTGTACATCCAGAAACTGCACTGAGATCAGACACAGATGTGTTCACCTTCTTTGTGCAGTATGGCTAGTTAATCTATTAGAGCAGCTCATGCCAATGGGTTTTTCCTCTGCTCACAGAGACTCAACGGATGGATCGTTGAGGCTTAATTCAAGACAGCAAACAATGGAAAACAGCCGCAAATAACGGCAGCCGTCATGAGCTTATCAGCCTGAGCGGGGATTACAAGGGAAATGAATCATTAACACTATTGCCACTCCAATGTTGCTAAAGCATGATTGGCAGGTTGAAAGCTAGGTTTTAGGAGGAGGGAAAAACAATGGGTGGAGCTGTGGTCTGATACCCAGTGAAGCGGGTATCATTATCGGATAAAACATCCAGGAAGCCAAGCCAAAATGACCCGCTGTGTGTCGGTGAAAGATGCACTGCAGTGAAGAAATGGATGAAAGAAAATTAAAGGATGACAGAAAGAGAACAAGTTAAACTGCATGCCCACCACGCCTGGTCAGAGCAGACATACACTGACACACAATCCAAAGTCCATGAACCGATTCTGTCCCAACAACATTGGGACAGCAGGTGATGAATCGTAATGTTGCCTTCTTCTATTTATAGTTTAGTGTTGGGGTTTTTGTATCAACAGAACGTCTTTGAGATGTGCATGGCATGGAGTGCACTGCAACCCCACGCCGCCTCTCCCAATATGACACCTGGTAAATTTTAATGGCTTTATGGAAAATAGTGGGATGCCACGCTGGTGAAGGGGATTCTGGGTCATGGAGGGATTTGTTAAGTTATTACGGTGTCTAGAGCAAGGCCCTTATCGGCACCAGTGGGATTGCACTGACCCTAGTGGAAGTAATGGATATTAGAAAATCTTCCCACTGTGAGGAGGGGGGGAATGGGTGACAGATCAGAGAAAAGGCAGCGAGGGAGGAGAAAAAGATAGAAACTCAAGGACACAAATACACACTATTGCAGTTATTTAACTGAGCAAAGAGAAACGGGGAATGTTGTGCAAGAAAGTTGATCTGGAAGTTTAAATGCTATTGACTAAACGACGGATATGTTTAAGTTTTAACAATGTCTTAATCCAAATCATGAGGTCACATGATCACATCTGAGGCAGGAAGGACAGCACAAGCATCCCCCCTTTACATTACCTTAATGAGAGGCCATACTGCCTTCCCCCATTTGTTCTTTCTTTGACCCAGATGATTCAACATTAGATGTAGGCCTACTTTATCTCATGAGATTTCTTTTTGAATATTTGATGTAATGTTTGTTTAAACACACCAAGTCTTAACATACCACAAAACTAGAAATCCACAAAGAAACAAGAAAGATATATGAATATGCATCCTGAGTCCTTCTTCACCCATGGGCCTCTCGAACGTGAAACTCAGACTGACAGTCAATGCCATTTTACATTTTTGATTGAGAAAAGAAATGATGATCTGATCTGTAACTGTCGGCAGAAGAAAAAAGAGAATTAAAAAATATTGTGTCCAACCATAATCAGAATTAAGTAGTGAGTATTCTTAATATTGATTAACCTGACTTGTACAAATTATATAGCAAATAAACTTTGTAAAACAATGTTATAGTCAAGGTCAAAAGTCATCTTCTTTACAAGAAAATGTTTGAACAAAAGTCTTACACTTGAATTAAAGTTTTCACTTTTTCATACAGAGAAAAAGTCTGCTGGTACCCGCACATGATCCAAGATGTAGTCTATCTGTGCAACCGTCCAGCAATAATGAAGACAGACTGTTAGTGGCGACGACGCACACATCGCACATTAACAAGACGAAGCCACTCACTGAGGGGCTGGCTTTCTGACAACTGCTTCATTATCACATGCTGCCCTTCTCAGGGTCAAAACCACAAACAATGAAACTCATTCGCTTACAAATGCACTTCAGTCATTTACCGCACAGTATGAACAGCACTGCGTAATATATTCCAACCCTATATAGGTTGTACATCTCTTTTGATTAAGCCTCGCCTTGAGACAAACCAGACACAAACCAAGCCAAACAAATCAAAGCCGAGCATAAATGTTTCAGAGCTCGTCATATCTCCTGTTGGTTCTCAGCCTAAAATGCTTTCCCTTTTTTTCTTTTATGTGAATCTTACAGGCAGATACAAACTGATAACCAGCGGATGAACTGTCAGGAAGGAGGTAGGATCAAGTGACTCCTTACTGGGATGCAAAAATAGACCAAGGAGGAACAGATTCTTTGGTGTTGTAGGGGCTTTAATGTTGTCATTATGCAGTGTGTGGATCTGAGCTTGCAGATGACAATGTTTAGAGATCAGACCCGGCCTTACTGCGGCGTTAACACACTGCAGAAACATCCATGTTAAGCATGCATAGTGCTAGTAGCATATTGACCTTATGTAGCGGCTTAGATGCAAGCACAGTAAGACACAAGAAAATCCATTGTTTCCATGTTCTCACTTTCACCACGAAAAGAAAGGGGGATAGAGAAAGGGACATATTCTGCTTTGGAGATTTAAAACCTAGAGGACAGAGGAGGATTTTTCTGTCTGCACTTTCTTGTAAGTCAAGAAAATGAAAATTACCAGCAGTAAATAGATGAGTTTGATAAGGCCTCCTAAATATAAGTCTTATCTCTCGCTCAATTTGAAACAGCCATGGAATAAATAGGCCACGTTGTCACTCAGGCTTT
Source organism: Harpagifer antarcticus (assembly GCA_902827135.1). Lineage (NCBI taxonomy): Eukaryota > Metazoa > Chordata > Actinopteri > Perciformes > Harpagiferidae > Harpagifer > Harpagifer antarcticus. The sequence goes on along the minus strand of CADEHL010001039.1, from coordinate 1,076,581 downwards.
TAATTAAAAACAGGGAAAGTCTGTGTGTTTGTGTGTGTGTGTGCGCTTGTGTTCCCAGGAGAGAGTAGTTTTAAAAACATTTATTCACGCTTAAAGGTGGGGTAGGTAAGTTTGAGAAACCGGCTCGAGATACACTTTTTGTTATATTCCATGGAATTCTCTTAACATCCCGATAGCAATGAAAAGCTTAAGTGCTTTGACAAAATCCATAACAAAATGTCATCTGTGGAAGCCGTAATACTGTAAAAAGCACGACCAATCATCTGAGCCGGCCCGGCTAAAGTAACTGGATGGCCTACCTGCCTGTCAGCCTTCCATCTGTGCACAAACTGATCTCGTGCCCTCATTGGTCATGTGCGCGTTCGTGTGTGTTGGAGGAGGGGCTCTGTAAGGAAGTGGCAGATTTTTTCCGGCTGTGTATTTTCAAATTCTAGCGCACTCGAGCTGGCTTCTCCAAAATGACCTACCCCACCTTTAATGTTTATCACTTTGAAATAACGTCGGGAATACTCTTCGTACTTTTTGTCTGATTTAACATGCCTGCCCCAATCTCATTCGCCCAGTGTGACAAACATGGGGAATTGGTGAGAGAGAAAGAATGAAAGGGAGAGAGAGGGGTGACGTGACCCCATGTCTATTAATCAGTAGCTCTGCTGGGCTCACATCACTAGAGCAGATAAGAGCGCCTGTTGTCACACAGGTGGAAGTAATGGCTGGGATTGGGAAGCACCCTTGTCCGATAGCAGCTTGTCCGAATGCTGAGATGTGAACTGACAAAGGCACGTACAGGGCCTGGAAACAGAGAACCGATGTCAGGCCTTTGACTGATAACAGCTTGAGTGAGCAGTTCAAGTGAAGAGGAACAAGTAGAAACAGACAGATAACAAAGGGGCCTAAATGTGATTATGGCTCATTGTCAGTTTAAAAGCGTTCTTTTGATTGTGTGACTCTTTTGTTTATCTGAGGCATGATTAAAAAGAAAAGTGTTCTGTAATTGCAATGGTTTCACCTAACTAAAAAATTGGTTTAAGACGGTAATCCTCTTGAGTGCTTTGGACCTCCCTTTTATCTTTTACTGCAGATCTTTGATAGAGATGATCCGTTAGGGCTGTTAGTGAAATGCCCTTTAGTTTCACACAATGAATGCAGTCAGAAGTGTAGTGTAGTTATTCCTTCATACTGGAAATGCACTGCAATGTAGCAAAATGTCTGACATCAAACGCTATTGTTTCACAAAATCGGTTTAAGACCTTCTTGATATTTTAGGGTACAGCACAGTTTTTAAATTAAAGCCTGTATCAGAAAAAACTTTGCTGCTCCTGTGTTTTTGTATATATTTTTAATTTAAACTGATATTACAATATTGTGACTCATTTTGGTTAGTTTTCAAGTTTGAAAGCAGAGTCCCAAATCAGTCATGTCCGTGTCATGAGTGTCAAGTGTCAGCTCACTAATCTGAATAAAAAAACTAAATTAAACTGTATTAGTCAACTCTGAACAATGACACTAAGAAGAACTTGCAATAGTTTTACAGAATACTTAGTAAATTGCAGTGCAGGAATGGCATACGGTACCATCATCTACTAGAGACGTGTTTGCTGTGAGTCAAGCAAACCTTTCAGAAAAAAATGAAACATTCTTAATTGAAATATGCCACAAATCCTGCTCATAAACACTCAAACATCCATTTCAATGAAGCACACGCCAAAAAAACTAATATAACAGGCGCCACAATCCACAATTAATAGCATTGCATATAGACAGATGGTGGATAAAAGCAAAAACTAGCAATGAGTGAAAGCAATGAAACAACCAACAGTGAAGACAGATTAGTGTAAAGCACACAAATCAGCCACATCTGAGCATTTTCCCACAACGCATTTAAAAACCAAAAGCAAACCCCTTGTTGAAGCGAAGAGACATACCCTTATGTTCCTGTAGGAAAATATGTAGATGTCCAAACAGGAAAACTGCTGTCGTGGCCGCATAGTGGACATGTTATGCCTACGGCAGACATTAACAATAATGAGGTTAGAATAAACCCAAATTACAGGACATCATGTGAGTGTGATGTCTGTTAGACAAATAGCGTGTGTACATGATCCATAAAGCTAGTTTACATTAATAGCAAAGGAGCTGAGACCCACATTTGAGTTAAAACGCAACACAAACAGCAACCAAGAAGTGCTATACACTAAATGCAACAGAAACGCTCCAAATAATCAAAGCAGATTGGACAATATGGCTGAAATGAATGATGAGAACTTGAAATGTACTTAAAATAGTTATAAATAAGATAGCAACGGCAGGCGAAATCCCACATAAACTAATATTAAGCACAAGTTTATTGCAATAATAACCTGTAATGTTAGCTTGACAATCACTAAATGACAGCAACTGTAAAATCCACCTAAACACCTAAATGGGGAAACAAGCTGCAGAACAAACTTCTATGGCCCAAAACATCAATATTCCGACATTCAATGATAATAAATAATAATAATAATGCCATATTTGAAATGCATAGAATCATTATATAATGCACTGGCAAACAAAGACCAAAAGAAAACTAAACCCAGCAAGCAAAAGACAGACCCAACTTATGCTAAACCATGGCAACAGCATTTAGCAGAGCAATTAGCAGCTAACGCTAGCCCGATATAGCAGAAAGCAAAACACAAAGCAGCATCCAAACACAAAAACACATCCAAGTTATAAAGTCACAAAAATAATAGCTCCTACCTTGGTAGAAGATCTTGTGGTGTGGAGGTAACACAGGAACAACAGCAGAGTCCAACTTCCAGTGTGAGGCTGTGTTTGAGGCCCAAAGATGATGATATGGAGGAATTGCAGGCAGCAGGAGCTTGGTTCAAACACAATTATTTCCTCAATAAGGCCATCGTGAAGCGACACAATCGTAACGCTAGGAAGCTAGCCTGCTCAGAAAATACTACGAGCAGTGAGAGCAGGGCCAAACAGAGGAGAGGGCACTGACTGCCTAAATGCATGGTCAACCCACACAGGTGTTTCCAATTGTGCCTGATTAGCCTTCCTCTCAGGAAAGTGTGGTTAAAAAAAAAAAAAAAAAAAAAATGAAATGTAATAAGGCCTGCTCTATTTGTCACCCATTATCTCCTGTAAGCTTTGTTGTAGGCTACTTGCTAGGCTAGGACACATTATATCTTTATTATTCACAATAATACTAGTCTGGTGACCTAACATGTTATTGCTTTAACCTGTTAAACCCCAAGGTCCCCGCCGGCGGGGACCCTGGTTTTTTTTTTCACGACACTGTGTCTCAGGGGATCTTAATATTTAAGAACCTATTAATGTGTTATACCAGATTAACGGAAATAATCTCAGCTAACTGACGATACAAACCATTTTTACCAAAACAAAACACAAGTCTCATAAGAAGCATCTAAATGACCCCTTAGCGAAAAATGCTAACGGACATTGGCACAGAACTCAAGATAAAAGTATCCTTATTACTTATCGTAGTTGCACATACAAGATATCCGATTAAAGCTGAGGTTCCACAGATTATTTAGGTATTTGGTATCATCACTGAGTGATCCGAACTCGCGACAGGGGAAGCAAACACAGACATCACAACACGTACCTTTACGGAGCTTCTAGGGAGATCGTCTCGCCGTAGCTGTCAATCTGATCAAAAGACGTGTTCAATGGCATTAAAACGAGAAAAAACGCGGCTGAATCGGTTAATCCATAGGTTTTTAACGTCTCTGTATAAAAAAATTATTTCATTTATAATTCATAATTCCATTTTTATGTAAAAATCGCAGAGCAAAAGTTAGCTGCTAATGGTAGCCACCAGAGTGGCTGCTGCTTCCGGTCTTGGCTATGCGGTAGTCTAACACACACATTACCAAATAAGGACTATGTGGGAGTTCCGCTCGATTCCATTGGCTCTGACGGTCAGAAAGAGATGTCACATGTCAAAATCCAGCAAGAGGGGCCAGAGATATGGAAAATCCGCCCAGATGGCCCCAGAAGTGGGTTTATTTTGCTAAATCTGTCTAAAAAGGTCAAATTTCACTTGTTTTGCATCAATCTTGATACAGGGTACTTATTATATGTTGTACTTTGGATTCATAAAGCTTTTAGTCTACTAACCCATCATCCAAGGTTAGTTTTCACTATAAGTACAAAATATTTTTTGGACAGACACTATCATTTACAGTTTTTTACCAATTTTCTTTAAAATAAAAAAACATCTATATTTATTCTGACTTTTCTACATCCATCTCACAGGGTTATCATTACTTTGAGAAAAAAGATTATTAATTTAACCCTTTTAGAAGGGAAGATATGGTCATTTGTTCTGGGAATGTCATTTTCGAGCCTGAAACCTGAAAAACAGGCTCGGGTACTAACTTCAAGCTGAGCAGAAGCAATCGTGGAATGTAAGTACAATTAAGTACATTTACTCAAATAGGCTACTGTAAGTGCAAATCTGAGTAGCCAACTTGTGCTGTGCTAGAGTATATGTTTGTCATGCTAGTTTTATATACTACAGCTTCACTGAACTATCCAAAAAAAGTTGTACTTTTTGTAACGGGTATTGTACAAGGTTCAAGGTTCTTTATTGTCAAACTAACATAGCTACAGAGTAATTATGTCGTTGAAAATCTTAGGTCACAGGCTTCTCCAACAATGCAACACAATAATACAGATAAGCAGACAATATTAAAACAATATTAATGTATATTATATTAAAAGTAATACAAAAAAGAAAAATAGTTTTTTTTTTAAGTGAGAAATGTACAGATTGTAATGGGCCAAATGCTTTCATTTATGACCGTGGTTTAATCCTGGTCTTGCCTTGACTTTGTCTTGTTCATTTGAGACTTTTTGCATACACGCCTTTTTTTCAGAATCTTTTATTAACATTGAACTGACACTTTTTCTTGTAGCTACTAGGTGGAGAAGTGCATCACTTACTTCATTTATTTCTCATGACTTTCATTGTTGGCTCACTCTGAGATCAAACAGCATCCATTTGTTTTCCCTGTAAATCTGCAGATCTTTGATGTTTGCATGACACACTTTGTCACATTGGATTGTTTTTCTCATCATTTTCTTGCAATGAAAAACGGCCTCTGAGGCCATTACCTTTTTTCTCCCTCCATTTACCATTTATCCAACTGTGCAAGCCCCATTGTTTAAATTTCATGCAAGACGTAGTAGTCTGGTGATTTGGTTGAATCACAAGTATATTTAAAAGTGAAAGCCGTTCAGTTTTTCAGAGCTCGGGGTGATGGCAGTTTTTATTTTAAGTACACATCTCTTATCAATCAAACATTGCATTTAGTTTTTTTTTTGTGTGTGAGAGCCTAAATGAGTTCAGGATGCAGAGCTTTAACGAATCAGACTTTTGATGTTTAGCTATCTGTGGATGGGAGACTAAATTCACATTTTCATGCTTGCTGAAATCGCCCACTCCATATTTCAAGCCACCGGGTAATCACAAGTGGAGTTAATAGAAATGCGGCACTAGGGGGAGTTTAATTACTAACCTAAAATACTTTAAAATTATGTTTGGGTTGATGCTGTTGCTTGAAGTAAGTGTCTGGCAGGGGGAAGGGCTGGGTTTAGAGGACTTCTGAGTCAAAGTAGCCGCTTTATTTGTGTTGTGGGACTTAAAAAGCAACTGGAGCAGAGATCAATAAGGTGTAATGGGTCTGGGAATTAAATGATGCCAAAGTGTCCCATGTCAATTAATCTGCTTATCTGTCTGCCAAACTCCTCGACTGGCCCGTGCTTACTCACCTGTAGATTGCTGGTAGTGAACTGGAGAGCGTTTGGGAGCACTAAATAAGGCCTGAGTTCAACTCTGTGCCCTTGACTTATCTCTAGAGCCAGAGGTATTTCTCCAACAAGTGCAGATGTATGGCTCTTACACTGAGGGGTTATGTAATGTTAAAGAGTTTAGGGAAATATACTTTGACTTATTTGATAGCCTATAGCAGAGGATGTACAGCATTACGACGGAAAGTGCTCAGGGTGGATGTATCCGAATAAATCCTGGCCTAAGGGTAATTCAACTGCATTTGACAGTAGGTTTGTGCCATTAACTGCCCTGTTTTTGTCCACTAGGAGTCTCTAATATAGATTTACTTCTGGAGTCAAACCATGGACTCCAGGTTTTACAACATCTAGATTGTGTCACAAAATATGAATAACGTGCACATATTGCATACTGCAGTTGCGTCTTTGAGGTTGTACCATTGTAAAAGGCAGGCAAAGACCCTCTCCTGGCATGGTCCGATAAGCCATGTTAACATGCACCCTGCTATTCTCTTATCTCGCTGACATGCTCAAAACGCCCCCATGCCAGTGCTGAGCATGACATGTGCAGCCCGGCATTATTAGCGTGATAGGAAGAGGTCCTTTTATTCAAGGACGTGATGATCATGACAAATGCTGCACAAACCTGAGTGCATCATGACAAATTACTTTTCCTTTCTTAGAGGAAGGCTGTGTGTCATGGTTGGCCTGACTAGAAACGTGATGCCAATGATGAGTAGAGCTGTAAATTGGAGACTGAGTGACAGGTTAACACCCGTCAACCGTATGGTAGGAGCAGGTGCTGATCTCCTGGCCTGTCTCATTTGACAACTTATGGTGCTGATGGAGAGTGTTGGAGCTTGACTTGAACTGATCGGCCCTGATGTTCCCAAATATGCACCAGAAAACCTCAGAATACATTCATTTGTTCACCTTTTATCACACATTTCATGGAATGGGGCTGTCCTGTTTCTCAGTATTTCCTTATGTATCACCTACTAGCTGAACTGTATACCCTTCAAAACATGTGGTGTGAAAGGCCCCCTATTGGTCAGCTGTTTATTTGTTTGTTAATGTGTTCTTATGCAGTAATGGTAGAAAACGTCTTTGTTTTTCTTTATATTTATTCCATTATTTTGAATTACATCCGAGACCTTGTCAAGAATGTATGCTTTAGGTGGTATTTAGTTTCTTACCATAGATGTAATATTGAATCTGACCTGGTCATTAATACATTGCACATATCTTATTTTATTCACTTTTTACCTCGAGACATACCTAGACAGAATATACACAGGGGTGGTTTTCTATAGAGGAGCTGCACGCTGAAAGCGATCTTAAACTACCTACACTTGTCCTTGGCCAAGCTCTTGACAAATAAATGGTGACTTGGATATTAAAATAGAAGGGCAAGCTGCCAGGTGTGTTGTGTTCAGGAGCCTTGATGTGGATCTCTGCCTTTTATTGTCATATATTGCTATGTAGAAATTCTTTAGGAGACAACTCTAAGTATTTTGTTTCTATGAACAGTAGTAGTCACAACAGTAAGAACCACAGGCTTTAAAGTCTGGTTGGCTATAATTGTATTATATAATGGATTAGTTTTGTATCATAAAGATAAAGCAACACTTTCTCAGAATAAAGCAAAACTATGAGTTTAAAAGAAAAAAAACTGAGTCAAGCAAAAATAAAATTAATTTCAAAAGTAAAACTATAAGTTGCAAACAAATCATTTGTGTAATCATGTAAACCATAAGACTTTTTTCTTTTTTTTAACATAGGTTTTTGTTTGCAGTTCTTGTTGCTTCTTTCTCAATGATCAGACTTTTGCTCTCGCTGCAGCTCTTCTCTTTTGCGCTCCCTCATTTTTTGTTTCTATGTATTTTCAAGCTAAAAGTGATACACACTGTATACTATTATTTTTTCAAAGACATGTTACATTTCAAAAGCATATATTGCTATGTTTAGGACAAACAATTAAAGACTGCTTTAATTAAAAAAATTCTACAATATAAAAGTGGCAGATTTGCTTTATTAAACAGAGCAGACCTAGGCTGCATACCAACACAATTAGGAACATGCTCACGTCTTACTATGTTGGTGTGAAGAGCTGAAGCATTCATACACAATGGATAAAAACGGTGTTGTTTCATTTCTATATCCTGTGAGAAAATTATATACATTTAGCATTAAAAACTCGACATACTATTCCTAACCTGAGGAAGATATGAATAATCAACAGATTTGAATGGAATCTCTTTTTCATGTAGAATAAAGACAAAAGAGTGATTTATACAAATTACATTTATTGAAATGTGAACCAGAAGATGAAGTCTCAAAGAATGTTTTAAATAAAAGGACATCAAACAAAAAGGTGGATAATAATAAAATCTATTAAAGACATTTGGTCAAATGAAATGACACTGAGCCAGTGATAACAACAACGCATGGATGAAGCTGGTGCAGGTCTTTCTTCATGGGGACGCACCCCTGAAAGTCCCGCCCATCTGGGAGGTTTGTGTCAGAATCTCTTTGCAACTTATAGTTTTATTTTTGGAATTGATTTTATTTTGCTTGACTCAGTTGTTTTTTCTTTTAAACTCATAGTTTCGCTTTATTCTGAGAAAGTGTTGCTTTATCTTTATGATACAAAACTAATCCCATAGTTTAAACCAATGGTTCTCAACTGGTGGGTCGCGACCCAAAAGTGGGTCGCGGACCCGTTTCGAGTGGGTCGCGGAAAAAGTGAAGAAAAACAATTGAAAAAATAAATTGGAATTTTTTTTTGGAAAAAAGTCAAACTTTTATTTTGAAGGCCCGATTTTCTAACGCTGTGCAAGCAGTAGGCGTTGGACAGGAAGTACCGGAGACCATAAACGGCTTTGAAAACGTCTGTCACGTAGTGATCATCTTCTCAATAAAACATCTTTGCTGCTGTTTTTTCGAGTCTTCTGGCCAATCAGAATCAAGATTGTTGCCGGAAGTCCCCACAGAGAATAACTTTGCGGTAGAACTATTCTTTATACATCCATGGGTACAACTTCAGATACAAATGAACACGTAATGAAATATGACCCTCGGTTTGATGATTGACAGGTCACAGAACAATGGGAGCTATCTACCCTAACCCACAATTTAAAGTAAGTCACACAGACTATCTCCTCTTTGCTCTTCTCTCTGTGAGGAGCAGCAAGTTCAGCTTCAGAACAAAGTGAAAAACAAACAATGGCATAAAATATTATTAATATGTCGGGTAGTGATAGATAGATTTATTTATTTTCTTCTCAGAGTGTACCAGAATGCGTAGTTTATGTTAGTATTTCTAAAAATCTCCTGGGGAGAATCCCCCCAGACCCCCCTGCTGGGGTTGGGTTTCCAGCATGTGCCTTTTTATACAGTTCAGCTTTGATTCCATCAACTCATTAAACTTTTTTAAAAGCATACTTTAGTTCTGTGAAGGGATATAAGGGATATATGCACTGTATTTCACTTTAATTAATATTGTATGCTGAAAAGTGTATATTACAGCACGATTTTTTGTTGAATAGATTTTAGTGCTTCAAAATGTTGGGTCGCGATTTACTGACCAAGTAAAAAGTGGGTCCCGAGGCCTGACCAGTTGAGAACCACTGGTTTAAACCATAGTCACATTGAGTGTTTTGTGCAGTCCAACACAAATGCTCTTGTGTGACTCTTGTTTACCAGTAGCAGAGAAAATGGTAGCAAAGATAATAAAGTTTGAATGACATCATCAATAGCCATTCATACAAAAGGAGTTAACACAGGATCAATATTCTGAAAATACAAAAGCTTTCATATATTGCTGTGAGAGATTCAGGGGTTTATTGTCAATGCAAGGGTTTCCAGAAGCTTGAAGGGATAAGAGGATTTAAAAAGGGAATTAGGAGAAGAAAAAGATGAGTAAAGAATAACAATCAATGTTTTACAATTCCTTAGAAGATGGGAGATGAAAGGGATATGATTCAAAACGGCGTTCTCTATAACATATACATGACGTCAGTGATGTAGATGAATACATCAGAATTCAGCAGGATTGCAAAATCTTGTCGAATATAATTTACATATGTTTAAAAATAAACTGTATAAATGAATTATTGTTTTTTGATTTGTCATTATATTGTGTTTTAAAATGAACCCAATCAATGTACCTATCTCCAACTGATTTCACACCTTCACCAGAACACTTTTAAAGCTGAGATCACTTGAAAAGATTATCAAACATTAAGGATACCTAAAATAGGATTTGACTAAATAGGAGACAAAATCATCTCAAATGGCTTTTTTCTGAGATATTGTGAAATAGAATGATCCTTCGCTCAGGTTGTTTATTCTTATCCTCAGACATTCCCTAAAATGACCATTTAGCAATTAGAAAAAGCCAGTATGATTTATGGAGATGACGGTTGAAGTGGTGCGTTTGTATAAGTAAGCAGCTTTTATGTTAAAACAGGATCTTGCATCCATTGTTGTTAGACTGTAAAAGGTATGAGGCCTTTTTAAAGACCTTATGTCACAGCAATCATGCAAACATGTTTCACATTTCCACGCTGGACTGATTTTATGTCACACGGTAAAGTCCTGGAGCAACATTGCATTGAACCCCTTTCCCCCCTTATTGCCCTCAGCATTGACCAGCGTCATACTAACATGCACAAACAAGCAACTTTAAGGTTATTTAAAGGACAGTGATCAATAATGCTCCTGTAACTCCTACTTAATCTCCATAATGAGCTTTATTACAGCAATTAATCATGTCTTTGCAGCCAGTACCCAGCCTCCCTGAAGAATGCTGGCCACTATCCAGCTGTCTTCACACAGTCCCATAGTGAGCAAATCCTGTTCTAAGATGTACTGACTTCTTATATTGATAGCTGTTTGATTTTCCATGTTGATATTAAGCAATACATTAAGCATGCATTGAAATATATCCTACACTAATGTCTCATTCTTTGCATAATCTGTGAGGCTGTTTTGTTACAGTCCTTCCTGTTTTGGGATTATTCTTCCATGCCCTATTTTTAAATAGAATAAATATATAAATAGAAGCACATCTTTTAAACAAAACATAATTTCAGTAAGCAATGAAACCAAAGATAACACAGTTCTGTCAACATGCGCTCCATGGATTCAGTTTCCCCAGAGTTACTTTTTTCCAAACCTGCAAAAATTATACTGAAGATGAAAGGTATCTATATTTGATTTTCCCAAAAACTTTGTACTGTATATTAATTGAACACAACTAATTATGAATTTAGCTCCTTATTCAACAACACAATACTTTTCCCCCTTGATTTCAGAAACCCATTAATATCCTGCTGCTGCATTTAGAACTCCTCCATGTGTATAGGTCAGACAATGACAGTCGGGTGTATTGGGTTTACATGTGTATTAAAATGTCCCCAAGACAAGATTATCCCGTGTCAGTTACGATTATCTTCTTGGAATCTGAAAATCTTTACGTTTAATTTGTGTAAAGCACCATTAGACGGCCGTAATCTGTGAAATTGATGACACCTGTTCGCAGCTTGATCAAGTCTTCCTCTTCGGGGGTTTTCATAAATGGGTACTCAATTCTCTATATGAGGAGTTAAAACTAGTGAGGCAGGTGGGAGAGGAAGCAGGCGGAGGATGAGGCGGGCGGCACGAGGCCTCTTATGATGAACGATTCAGCCGCATTTAGAAAACTATTGATTCTGTCCTGGGCCTAATAGAAGGTGATGATGGCACAGAGGTGAATCCATTACCGGGTAAGAAGCTGCGTCAGGTACGCAGAGGGCTAATGTGTGTCCTTTCCCATGTGTCATTACCAGCGTAGACACAGTAGATGAGCACGCATGTGGGAGAATGTCTTTTAATCTCTGCAGCAATTCCAAAAAATGCCAAAAGTCACTTTGCCCCTTTTTGTCATTCTGCCTGAGGAATCTCCATGTCGTACGCAGACAGAAAGAAAGTAAAAGGGCACATAGCGGCTGTCTTTACTCAGTCGAGATCCTCTCTGTCCACATCTGAAGCACTACTTATCCGGCTGAGAGCGAGGCAGAGGACCACACAATCAATAAGTCCTCTGGGACGGCAGTTTGTGAAACAAGCCGCTCCATGACAGAGCACAATGCACTTGTATATACAGGACTGTCTCAGAAAATTAGAATATTGTGATAAAGTTCTTTATTTTCTGTAATGCAATTAAAAAAACAAAAATGTCATACATTCTGGATTCATTACAAATCAACTGAAATATTGCAAGCCTTTTATTATTTTAATATTGCTGATTATGGCATACAGCTTAAGAAAACTCAAATATCTCTAAATATTAGAATATCATGAAAAAGTATACTAGTAGGGTGTTCAACGAATCACTTGAATCGTCTAATTAACTCGAAACACCTGCAAGGGTTTCCTGAGCCTTGAAAAACACTCAGCTTGGTTCAGTAAACTAAATCACAAGTATGGGGAAGACTGCTGATCTGACTGCTGTCCAGAGGACCGTCATTGACACCCTCCATCAGGAGGGTAAGACACAAAAAGAAATTTCTCAAAGAGCAAGCTGTTCACAGAGTGCAGTTTCAAAGCACATCCACAAAAAGTCTGTTGGAAGGGGGAAATGTGGCAGGAAACGCTGCACAACCAAGAGAGATGACCGCAGCCTTAACAGCATTGTGAAGAAGAGTCGCTTCCAGAATTTGGGGGAGCTTCAAAGACAGTGGACTGAAGCTGGAGTCCAGGTATCAAAAGTCACTGTTCACAGACGTGTCCGGGAAATGGGCTACAATAGCCGTATTCCCATGGTCAAGCCACTTCTGAACTCAAGACAACGGAAGAGGCGTCTGACTTGGGCTAAGGAAAAGAAGCACTGGACAGTTGCACAGTGGTCCAAAGTCCTCTTTTCAGACGAAAGCAAGTTTTGTATTTCATTTGGAAGTCAAGGCGCCAGAGTCTGGAGAAAGGCTGGAGAGGAGCAAAATCCAAGTTGCTTGAAATCCAGTGTGAAGTTCCCACAGTCAGCGATGGTTTGGGGAGCCATGTCAGCTGCTGGTGTTGGTCCACTGTGTTTCATCAAGCCCAGAGTAAATGCAGCTGTGTACCAAGAGATTTTAGAGCACTACATGCTTCCGTCTGCTGAAAAGCTCTATGGAGATGAGGAATTCATTTTCCAGCATGATCTGGCACCTGCCCACAGTGCCAAAACCACCAGTAACTGGTGTACTGACCATGGCATTACTGTCCTCGATTGGCCTGCAAATTCCCCTGACCTGAACCCCATAGAGAATATGTGGGGTATTGTGAAGAAGAAGCTGAAAGACACCAGACCCAACAATGCTAATGAGCTAAAGGCCGCTATTGAAGCATCCTGGGCATCCATAACACCTCAGCAATGCCACAGGCTGATTGCCTCCATGCCACGCCGCATTGATGCAGTAATCCGTGCAAAAGGATTCCCAACCAAGTACTGAGTGCATTAATGGACATTTTCAAATGTTTGATTGTGTTTTGCTGTTATAAATCTTTTTTTTTTACTTGGTCTGAGGAACTATTCTAATTTTTTGAAATAGGATTTTTGAGTTTTCTTAAGCTGTATGCCATAATCAGCAATATTAAAATAATAAAAGGCTTGCAATATTTCAGTTGATTTGTAATGAATCCAGAATGTATGACATTTTTGTTTTTTTAATTGCATTACAGAAAATAAAGAACTTTATCACAATATTCTAATTTTCTGAGACAGTCCTGTACAGTAGCATTAGTGTAGCCTTTGCTTAGGTGTATTAAAATGACACTGTACAAAGATTCATTTGATTATGGTGTACAGATCTAGCATTTTGTCTAAACATATACATGAAACTACTCTGGCACTGTAAAACACACTTTGGTTGACACATCAGTTTATTACTCTGGGATCAATATTCTATTATTGTTTAGTTATGACTGAAAACTGAACGTAGCCAAACAAACAATCCATCACGAGGTCAGCGCAACAGGCATCCGGTCACTGCCAACAAGGTGAAGGAGGTTTAGAAACAAACAGACTTTTGCCATTTCTCTGGCCTTGCCATAGGCTGAGTTGCTTCAGTGTTTCCATGAAGGTCTTGTGACATTTGATTAGAAAGCCTTTGGGGAGTTCCTACATGTCTTTCCCTGAGTCGTTTGAAGTGTTTGCAGCTCAGTGGAGCTGTATCAACAGCAGCTGTGAAGCCTCTGAGGCCTTTTCTTTCAGAATCCGAAAAGGTGTCATTGCCTTCTCCAAATCTTCTGACTCACACTGTGCCTTTTGCTTAAGAGAGAATGAGCAGCTAAAGAAACCTGTATCCTTAAAAGATGTTGTCTCTGCACTGAAGCATCAAAGATATTGACTTCCATACTAATGCTTATGGAACCAGTGCTTTACAGTTTACATCACCATAGAACAATGTGAGTTATTTCCTCTATACATCTATGGTAACATTACAATCATATTTTACTATTATTCAGTTTGCATAATGTCAGAATTACATTTTCTGCTGCATGCTCTTCTTTCAACGGTATTTATTTTCCAAAAACGTATTCTTCTGGTGCAATATAGTCAGAATAACTGATTATTTACTATAAATATAGTCATACAAGAAGTCATTGTATTGCATTGTACTGTTGTTTTGCTTTAAAGGTTGTCCCATATGTGTTGCTAATAACAATAGATTTTATTTTAGGAACCCAAAAACAAAGAAGAATATTGTGATAAAAGATGAAAGTGCTGGGAGCTCACATAACCCAAATCATTACTATCATTACAGTTATTTCTTCTCATGACTCTAATTCACACGCTGTGCCTTTGTACAGGCTGTTCTCTTCTCTTTATCGGAACATGCAGCCGTTTGCTCAAGGGGATAGTATTTTTAGCAGAGAAAAAAGGAAATGTATGGAGCTTATTTACCGCCATCATATCATCAAACTGTCAAGAAGCATCTTTTGCCGACTAAACCGTTCCCATATCTGTGTACTCATAATTGATTCCCTGTTATATCGCCAGCAAAATGCCACCAAGATAACTGAGCAGTGCAGCGTGGATGGTATAAAACCCTCACAGAGGTTTGATAGACTGTCACATCTTATCACGACTTTGAAACACTGAGAGGAAAGAGAGAGAGAGAGAGGGGTTGAATATGCACTCGACTCCCGCACCTCAAAAGGTGTTTCTGTGCTAAACATTTTCAAAGCATTCCACTTTGAAAATGTCATTTTGGATTTTTTATTTTGCAGGTTAGGGAAATGCAAGGATTAAGTGAGATAGAGGTAACAACTGACTTCAAGCGACAAACTTTGAGATTTAAAAGTTTGCGTTTGAAACTTTTCATACAAGGTGCAAATAGAGATGTGGGCACAGTAAATAGTAAGAGTGCAGACACGACGGTTACAAGTTCCCATTAAGTAGGACACGGGGAGAAACATTTAAAGCTGTAAAATGAACCCTGTTTAGTGTAATTGACTACGAACTATGCCTCACCCCCTTAGTTACTGTTGCTAAGCCTGTCAATTCTAGCACCTTTGCAGTTCCCTGTAATAACACTGGCAGATTTAGCGATTGAAGTGTATTGTAATATTCTGAAACAATCAGTCCTGATATTAGACGGAGACAGACAAAAGCAGCTTCTCATTTTTGGCTTGCCACCATGGATTAGGAAAATGAAATGACAACTGCTGGCAGGTCTGATCATCTCTAGCTAACTAACTAATTTTGGTGTCACCATTTTGCTGCTTGAAATCTCCTGGTGTCTTGTTTTAAATCATGAATGCAATTAATGGATTTTAGACTTTAATTTGATGCTAAAACACTGAGGCTAAAGCGACATGTTCCTTCCAAAAAGTCTTCATTTTCACCACTTCCCACACAAAACAAAGAATAGATTTATACTGCATTGTTAGTATTTTGAACATTATGTTCTATTTTTTTCAAGAACAAGGCATTGAAGAGAACAATCTGATGTATTTGGTAATGAGTCTGGCTGGAGTAACTGGAGTTTAAACTCAAAACAAAAACCTGACAGAGGCGTTGTTGTTACCCTTTGTTACATGGAGGCAAAAGGGACCTGAGAACACAGAGTTACTGTAGGACATGCCAGTCCTGAACACATCATTTGATTTGATTATTTCTCTTCACAGGCCTGCCATTCTTTGTTATGATGTCTTCATAGATAACACGTTTAAAGGATAATGTTGAAATATATTCATGGTCCCAATTTCACCAAATGCTGCTTGTTTCAGTCATGTAAAATCTGCACAGTTATTTTCACACAGTGAAACCTTCTTGAAATGGATGTTAGAGGATAAGTGTTACACTTAAACTCAACAAAAATAACTTGTTTTTGCATCTTTCAAGCAGGGATGTAGCCCACTTTGTATTCTCTTTTACTGATGGATTATTTGTATGATACCTAACCATACTTATCTGTCCTGGAAGCTACTTTTCTCTTTTGTGTTTGTGTCCAAACAAATCTTTTTATAATTACAAACGCTGACGGCCCAGTCCCTAAAATGCAACTATTTATCCCAAAGGCAGCTATTTATCCCAAAGGCTCTCATGATTTAGGAGCATTGTTAATGATTTGTAAAAACATAAGATACGAATAAAATAAATCTCAATTGCATGGTTAAATCGTTATGATGTTTCTTTTGAAAGCTTGCAGTATAAAAGGCATGTGTTGACAGTGCAGGCCTGCGATGCCCATGCTGTGCAGAGACTAACAACAAAGAACAGCATCTTCCCTGAGCATCAGCAGCCACTCTCCTCTGCACTCCTCCAGCCAACCGGCACCAACTCCTTCCCCCTGCGTGCCACTTTGAACATAAGCCGCACAACTGAGTCCCCAAGTCACATGAAATCACAAACGTCAACCGTCACATCACATATTTGTCTGGAAAATGACTCTGACAGAGTTCAGCTGGGTCCTGCTAATAAAGCATGCTTTGTGTTAAAACCATCAAATTCTGACTTACGACATCAGATAGTCGGAGATTTGATATCCGATCTTTAATACATCAAAAGTGATTTACTGTAGAGTGATATCATGTTTCTTCATTAAACCATCAAGCGTTCAAATGGCTTGTGGTTTGAAAGTCAAATCAGGTCATATGTATAACAAGTCACACAAAGGAGCTTTAGAAACCGCCTGCTAGGCTGGCTCCATCCTAAAACTAGTAAAACAAATGTTATTTGTGGTCAAATGAATTAGAATAGGAAGTAGACATTCACATCTTGTACATACTGTTATTCATACTCACCTAAAGATACAAAACGTATTGCAGAGAAAGCACAGGTAACTCTAAATCTCCCTTTGAGTCTACCTTTCTCTCTGCTGCTAACCCTGCAGCTTTTTACATACTGCAGGTTATGACAAATGGCAAAAAAGTACAGTGAAATACAGCTTGTTACATAATATAAACATAACGGTTGCAAGTAAACAATGACATCTCTCCAGTTTTGTAACCGTGTACCTTTTTACCTATATCTCTGGCCTTTGCCCCAACAGATAATCCCCGACATCGGCTTTATGTTTTTCACAACATTGTTATTTTTCTCCTATGACTCATAGTTATAACTGACCATGTGACCTGTCAGAGAGGTTTAGGGGGGGATTGAGCACAACACTGTCAGCCACTCTGTCCTCGGAGGGGGGTTCAGGGTCCACAAAGGTTATTGCTGTTACACACGTGTATACTCATGATCAAATGTCACACCCTTAAAATATTTGGTGGCTATCATTTCAGGGCGAGTATGTGAGATATATGCATTGGTTGGATTTCATACAGATGAAAGTAGAACACAATGCAATGACAGGAATCTTTTTGACGCAAGGATGACTTTTAAGCACTCTTAGTGTCACTTCACTGGTATATTTAGATTATAACTGCATCTGGTTGTTTTCTTTTTCTAAATGAATGTGTTGATGGAGAAAAAGATGAAAACATCATTTGTTGAAGGAAACTCTGACATTTCAAAAACTACATTTTTCAAGTGCATGTTAATAATCGGACTAGCTGCAAATCTGCTTAAGTGGGACAAGATGTTGCAAAAATCATCAACATACACTTCCCGCTTGATATGTGGCGCATACAGACAAATAATTATTCTGGATGACTCCCACAAGGGCGGTTAACTGTTGAGTTGTTGATCGGCCGCTTCAAAGGCAACAAAACACTAATGATTTTATTAAGTAGGCTTATTTTTACAGAGGTACTGAGCTGTCGGACAGACTCTTTAAAAAATTAAATACAAAGTCGATTCAAATTTGTAGATCTAAGGCCAGCATTTTAGATGTAAGTCCAAATCCCTCCAAATGATCCTCCCCTCCACTCTGCACACACCTTTGCTAGATGTACCCATAAATGCATTGACCTTATATGGAATTCCCCAAAATGTGTTGTTTCTTTTTTGCGTTGGTTCAGACGGAAATAACTCATCAGTTATTGGATGGATTGGTGGTGGCGAAGTCGATAGGGACTTGGCAACTGGAAGGTCACCAGTTCAAGTCCCGGCAAGACCAAGCCTTACCGAGGTGTCCCTGAGCAAGGCACCGTTCTCTACACTGCTCCCCGGGCGCTGTTCAAAATGGCAGCACACTGCTCCTAACACTAGGATGGGTCAAATGCAGAGAAACACTTTCCCCACGAGGGATTAATAAAGTATATCAAAATAAAAAAGGATCTGGTAAATATGTAACTTTGGTGATCCTATAACTTTTATCTATATTTGGCAAAACTTGTATTTATGAACAAGCTCCTGCAAAAATAATACAATTCCCATCACCATTGTTATTGTAGATTGAATACATCCTAATTCCCAAGGAACATACGGATGTCGCGACCTCAGTGCGTTGTGCTCGCTTTGGCTGTGGTCATCAGGAATGAAAAGTTTGACTCAGTTTGTAAGCACCCTTCTTGTGTCCTACTTTCGGAGTCAAATGTCAAAACATCCTGTTGTGAAAGTTCGTGTCATAATGGAAAACAAAACGAGTGTTCCTGTAATCAGAGGGACCACTGATTGTCTGAACAACCCCTGCACACACACACAACTGATGAATAAAACTGATGCCAAAAGTCACTCTCAGAGGACCCCCGTCCCCCCCCTCTCCCTAAAAGCTCCCAGGAAGCTAATTGTCAACGGAACACTTTTGTATGTAAGAGAGCTCTCCTCCAAGTAGTGCCTATTACTCCGTGCATGAATTGACAGGGCTAATGAGGAAATTAAGGTTTTATTAATTCACCCAGAGGACAAGATGAGGGAGACACAGGGGAGGAGAGGAATCCATCTTTGATTTAAAGGTTAATTTGACGAGGAGTGTAGTGGGAGCACAGAGAGTGGTCCTGACAATATTGTGATGCTCCTGGATGTGGGCCAGCTGTCCCGCCATGGGCACATCTCGGGAGTGGAGACAGAGGAGAGCGAGATGAAGTGGCGGCAGAGTTTGGGTCAAGCCTGGGAATCACGCGGAGGCAATTAGGAGTGTTAGCTTCATCAGTAATGTCGGTGTCTACGTTCGGCAGGTGAAATCTTCTCTGCTGCGCACGCTGGGTAACTTTAGCAACTCAACACTTGACTTTGACAAGGTCAGGCTCCAGGAGCAGCAGGCGGACTAGCATGGTGCTGATGACCTTCTGCTGTCATGCTGGTGACCTTGCCATGCTCAGCACTCGCCTCCGCAGAGAAAATTACAAGGATCACTCACTAATTCTCTATATTTCTGCACACCGGTCTGCTGCATCACTGCTCGTCAGGGTTTGAGAGGTGAAGGGGGAGTTTATATCATAGAGGTGAATGTAAGCTCAATAACATTTGATTCACAGCGTACACCTTCCCATAGTGAACTTGTTTATTTAAAAATTGAAAAACGACACTCTTATCAAGGAGGAACAGATGTCCTCTAATATGGCCACATACCATTAAGCGGGAAACATTTCAATTCATGAAAATCATTAACTGCAATATCACAATTAACTACAAAACCAGATTTGTAAGATATTGCTCAGGAACTTACTGGTTGGAAACAACTTTCATATTTTCAGAGCCAAAACAAACTGGTATAATTAAAAACCCCAATATTGGCCTTTTATGAATAAAAAGAGTATGCAGAGGCAATTACTGGCATGCAGACGACACACCGAATATTAGGAGGGATACCTTGATATGTAATGTTTTAAAAATCACCTAAATATGGATTTAAACTATTATGATGAGAGTGTTGACCGGTTCTGAGTTGTGTAAACACGTAATTGTAGGCTGGATGAATCTAATTATATCTTTATGATGTGTCTCATGCTTACAGTATAAGTGGATCCACTTGTTTATTATGTGCTTTGTGTGATAACAATCTTTTCCCTTGATATTTAACACGCAAGATGGCAATGTGTAAAGTACTGTGCACAAGTCCATGTAGAGTGGAGCATATGTGAAGGACTAACAAGAGACACTTGGGTGACAGGAAAAAATGCTGTACCTTAGAAAAAGGAAATTATTTTAGGTTTGTGGTTCACAACAACTGTTTATCATGAATCATTTATTTAAGTGTAAAAATAAAACCCAATAGGTTCTCTAATTCATAAAATGTACAAAAAAGATCAAATTAACTAAATACTCTTGAGCTTTTCTAATGCTTCATTTTTTAAACACCATACAAAGAGAAAAAACAGATTATGCTCATAGTTCATGTTCTAACACCTTGTAAAATAGCAACGAGTCATATGCGTTTTGTTAAATAATTCATCGATCAAACTCAATCTGAGTCATATGCGTTTTGTTAAATAATTCATCGATCAAACTCAATCTGAGCTGTGTCGGTTTCTGTTAATTGGCCCTTGTGAGGAGTCCTCCATTAAAGAGCAGTAGGAACAAGCCAGGGTGGACGCTGAATGATTTATGAGACACCTTCCTCTGATAGGGACATCAACAGGATTACATTTCTTTTATTCTCTGCTTTAAAAGGAAATGCAAACACTAACATCCTTCAGTGTATCATTAAAAGGTGTTGGAAGATTTCAGTTGATGCTCAGATGTGTGTTTGGGAGATTATACTGCTTTAGGTTAGATGGAGTAAATCATTTTGTATTAGAGTTACGCTTGTATAGGGTTAGTTAAATAAACAGAAAACAAATCATATTTTTTCTATGCATGTAATGCGGCCATATTACACCCACTGTTTTAACCAGTTTAGTAATAATAATAAATGCCCTTTGCCACTCTGTTCATGTTTAATGTTCTCTTTGGACATAAGAGCAATTAAATCAGCTGCAATCCATATTTGTATATGTTGTGAATAAAGGTAAATTAAATTATATAATATTTGCTTTATGAAATAATTGTGTTGTACCTGTTGCATCCATAAAGAAAAAGCATTCACAAGATGATACTCAAAACGGCTTGGATAACATTTACCTTTAGACAGACATAGTTGTATTATTGGGATCCCAAATAATTTGTCAAATGCAAGGTTTAAAATAAAAGTGTGTGTGAACTGATACAGTCAAATAGACCATTTCATTCTGCATAGATACAACATTGAAACTGTTAATGTTTACATTGGAATGGCACTCTACACACATGTCCAAATAACCTGAACCTGATCCCTTTTTATAAAACATTCCTATTTGAATGGTACTGAACCATATCCTCTGCCATCAGAACCAGAGGTGGGGCAAACAACCCCTGCACGAGCACGTAAAAAAGAAAAGCATCTCATGAATAACAGACAAGTGTATGAGCCATGGCCTGTGTGGCAGTGGCGAGCCGTCAGGGCCCTCTAGGGCTTGATTTAATTGTATTTAAAATAACATTTCCAAATAAATCCTTCGAATCTGCCTGTTCAGTTTCTGTTGGAATGTGAAGGGTTAAATGCCGTCTCTGCGAGTTATGTGAAGACGGGAGAGCTTGTTGGTCCCTCTCTACATTCACAGAGGGCCCGCTATAGTAACTCAACGAGAGAGTAATGTCAAATGACAGTACAATTGACCAATCATATCTTCCCTCTAAATAGGTGGGCTTTATTATCGCTGTGAGGTCCATGCAAGTGGTGCAGTGATGCGTCCTAAAACCCGGAAGTAAGCTGCGCTCGGATTCCCTCGACAGAAAAGCAATGGGATTTCTCCATAGGATTTTGGAAAATAGCTTGAAATAAGGTCTGTGGAAAACGAACCTGTTAAATAAATGCACGTTTTGTTCAGCCGGATAATATCCACATGTCTACCCTACTTTTATTATTTTCGATAAGAGGTCAGAGGGCCTAGGTATAAAAGTCACGGCTCGCCACTGCTTTGTGGTCATCTGATCTAATATCGTAGACATCTGTACCGCTGTCAAGACTAAAGCAATCACTGGCAGAGCAAAGATTGTGGAAATACCGGGATGGTACATCAAGTCAAATGTGTTATTTATGCAGACTGCTTGGATTGTGTTTGTTGTGTTCTGTTGCGACTCAGTCCAGATTAACGTTATCGCAGTTTGGCTGGAATTAGCATTTGTGAATGGATACTGTACATGTGAAATTAGAATAAACAAATACAGATGGGAAATACTACTTGAGCAAAAATAACAAAATGTTCAATAATGAAAAACTAATCTATCGAACTAACTATATAGCTATTTAAAAATGAATAGATATGATAAGTGTAATTCTCTGCTAGATGTTCAGGCCCCAAGGAAGCACCGTATTGGGTCTGAACGTTGGTAAGGCTACTTAATTTGGCTGTATGTGTATTTTGTGAACACAACTGCATAACATATAAGAATTAAAATAAAAGGTAGAGAACTAGGAAAATATAAAAAATAATTGTTGATTAGTATTCTTCAGTGAAAGGCATTATATCAAGGAGAATCTGCTTTATGTCTTGTCTACTAGTTACAATATACTCCACTTCTACCAGTTCATCGTAATTCATGGCTTTGGGGAGTTCTGCCTTTTATGAGAAGAAGTGAATGTGGTCCTTACTTGGTATCTCACTTGGTAGACGGCTGAGGAGCTGCTTTTTAACGAGAAGAAACAACTCAATTCTGTTTAAATAACATTTCTACAATTCCCCCGTTTACTTTAATTTGGATTTCATGGTTTGATTGCCTCATTCTCTACACCAAAGGTGCCCAGTACGTCGACCGCGGAATGCTGGTAGATCGCGTGTCATTCATAAAAAAAAAAAATCCAGTTCCGTTAGAATCAGGCAGGTTTTGATTCCTCCTCCCTTGGCCTCCCTGCCACTTATTTCAGGAGTTTACTTGATTGACAGAAAAAGCGACCTATCGCTTTCCAGTCTGTTAACCCAGAATGCGAAGCGATACAAAATCAGTCAAGTGCCAGGAAAACTCAAACTCAAAACTCAAACAACACATTTGAGTGCTGGACCGAGCAAAAAAGCTAAAGGCATACCACTTCCACCCAGAATGGGAGGAAGAATATTTGTTTGTGATGTCACATTCAAAGGTTATTTGCCTTATTTGTAAAGTAAGCGTCGCTCTGCCAAAGAAAGGAAACGTGGAGAGGCATTATCGGAGTGTTCACAAGGCATATGACAGCGACTTCCCTTCGAGTAGCGAGTTGAGAAAGAGAAAGGTCATGTATTATTGCTACACAAACATTATCTCGCAGTCTTAGTGTCGCCAACTCGTTTCTAATATGCAAAAAGACAAACAAATGCGTCTATGGTCGGTGTATTTTCGATCTTTCCGATCCAGACGAGATCTCTCTCTCCCCCGTCTGTGTGCGAGGGGGCGGGACAGTTTACACACACGCAGCTGCTACATGCAGCAACACACGGAGGGGATGGCGGAGAGAAGCGCTCCAAGGTGTGGTTAAATGTTACCCGTCTTGAGGTGGACAATGCTCCTTGCCAAGAGTGTTCAGCATGTAAGGGCGGTAACACGAGCAATGTGTCCAATTTGTCTTTGTTTAGCAAAAGTGCACCACATTCAGACGGAGGAATGCACCGGGTTCGACTGTCTTTCTAGTAGCTCTGTAGCGGGTAACTTTTCCACGTCAGGTGTTATGTATGCTAGCAGCAACACACAGAGTTAACTCAATGATACAAACATGGGTTAATGATTAGAGGTAACTGAGTTACTCTTTATTTTGTTAAAGTTTCAGCTATTCTGTTTACAGTTCTGTCATCAGATTATTTAATATGATTTGTTAAAACATTGTTTCTTTTGATGTGAAATATGATTTATTTAATTTAAATAAAAAGCAATGTTAATTTTGTAAACAATTTGTTAAATTAATTTAATAATATATGTATTTTTGAATCAAGTATTCATCTTTATTGTCTTCATTGTTAGTTTCCACATGCCTAAAACAACCTCAAGCTAAATCTAAAAGTTGATGGCTAAATAAGAGCGTTTGAGAAATTGTGCAAGGCATGTAATAGTCCGAATAGTCGATTCATCGTTTCATTAATCGATAGATTAATCGATTATCAAATTAGTCGTTGGTTGCAGCCCTATTATCCCATTTATAAATAAAACGTGTTATTCAGCAACCCTTGCAATTTGGGATTTTATTTTTGGTTGGTAGACCTCGGTGAGCTGGTCATTTCAAAAGTAGCTCAACAGCCAAAAAAGTGTGGGCACCCCTGCTCTAAACTAATGGCACATTTCTGGTTAAAATTGAACCATTTAAAAACCTAATTCTGCAAACCTTGAGTACTTTTATTTAGGATTTCTGAATGATCGGTAACAGTTGGAACCAAACATTTCCAAAATATGCAATAGAAATTATCGGAAATCCAATTCAAAGTTTACCCCACTTTTCCAAAGCAAGCAGATCAATGTCTTCTCGTATTTGACAACATACATTGTTTCTGTGGCTAATAGTCACCTCCTGTAAATCCCCTACATCTGTCTGGATTTATGTAAATTAGGGGGTCACATTTTCCCTGTGTAAACAATGTTCATTTTTGAAAAGTGTGATTTCAAAGGAGGATAATGTGACCTTCCAGAGACTTACAGGCCACAGTGGGTTCCTCTTGTTCTGCAATGGTTGAATACTGCCATCTAAGGATTGCCTGTAATCGTAATCCATTGTGCTACAGGCAGGCAGACTTGATCCGTCTTGTCTTTTCTTTTTTTGTTGAGATTGAAAAACAATAATGTAACAAATCAACAACAGAAAGAATTGTTTGAGATTAAGAGAGGTAGAAGATTTGAGTAAGAACAAGGATTTAAATCCAGTAACGTGAAACAAATCAAATACAAATGTTAAAAAGGAAGACCGGGGAATCCTGATTGTCTGTATTGACTTTTTAGTAACTGCACATCAATCATATTCATTTGTTTCAGCCTTGACTTTTGTATTTATTCAATTACAAATTCAAACCATTTAAATAATGGATACCCCTGTGTCAGTTAACACCGCAGTAATGGGATCTCGCTGTTAGCTCATGTGCAGTTCAATTATGACAGTTGATTTGGTGTATATGCTAAGAATTTATCTTGCTTTAATGGCTGAAACAAAGGTCTGTTTGTCATGATGTGCTCAGAAAGCCACACTCATCCTGTCTCCCCTTTTCCATCCAACAATTCTCCCAGGAGAGTGATTGACGGGGGCTTTACCAAGACAATCTTGCACAGAAATCTATCTCGTTCCCTCTCATCCTCAAAGGGTCTTGAGCAGTTCCAAACAAGGTTGAATGCTGTTTTTTACGAAAGGTATTTGCAATCTGGGCCAGCATTTGCTTGAGCTTTGTGGGTCTCTGCATTGAGGAATATCAGACTTTGAAAGCCCTTGCCGAGATTTGTGGAGACAGTGTTTTCTATTTCCTTTTTTCACAGCGCTGATTCGAGGAGTCAATGAACGAAAAACTGACTCGACTAATGTTCAGGAAGAAATCTGACATTATAAACCACGACAAGTAAATGTAATAGAAGGTTCTGTTATCAGCGAGTTCAAAAGAAAATTGCACACAGCCTCAATTCAAATCTGGCCCCAAAATGGTGTAATTGCATCCATGAGGACATAAGCTTGGAAAAACCTTTCCTCTCGGGTATCCTAGATACTTGTACACAATGACGTATTTTCTTCAAAACCATTGAGGGAGCAATAACTAATTTGTTTTCCTGTCTGAAGTTCAAGAAAACATTTGGCATTCTTGAAAATAATTTCAAGTGCAAGATAATCCCTGATTAAAGATCAGTTCTAAGTGTCAGAGTTATTTGCTGGTGCTGTAATGAGGAGAAAAGCCACTCTACCTGATGTGCTGCTGCTATAATCTTCACAGTAAACACTTATCATGCATTCGCCATTGATTAGGATGTGCCTCTCATCAATCATCAGGGGCTCGTCTGAACAGATTAATAATTATGACATCTGCATTCAGTCAGGAACGCTGATTAGAGGGCGGAGGGAGGCAAAGGCATCTGATAATAGTGAGCAGTGAGGTGTTCAGGAACTTCATCATCTTGTCTGGTTAATTTGGTGATTATCACTGTGGTGCTCACAAGTTTGCTTGCTGATGATTTTATTAACCATATACAGTACGTACAATAATAAACTGCAAGACAATGTGATGTACTGAGTGATATTAGATATTCCACAGATTTGATTGGCTGTATTTTGTAGGCAGAGGCCAATTTTAGTATTTTAGAGTTTTCAAAATGCTACAGGTACAGCAAATGTACTGTCCCTGTGTTCACCTAAAGCCAATTCAGACACCATGTCACAATTCCGTCTGATTAATGCTAAAGACCTGGAAGACATTATCCAACATCAGAAATCCTCCTCCTGTAGCCTCGACATCATCCCGACAGGATTTTTCATTGCTTGGCCTCAGATATACTACACATAGTAAATAAGTCTCTTCAATCAGGTGTATTTCCACAGGCCCTGACAACTGCAATAATTAAACCGCTCCTAAAAAAGCATAACCTAGACAAAACCATAATGAATAATTACAGGCCAATATCAAACCTTCCCTTGTTAAGCAAATTGATTGAAAAAGCAGTTTTTCAACAGTTGAGTAGTGGTTTTGATGTGTTTCAGTCGGGCTTTCGACCTAACCACAGCACTGAAACTTCCCTTGTTAAGGTCTTAAATTACATCCATTTGAACACAGACAGTGGCAGAATATCAGTGCTAGTATTATTAGATCTCAGCGCTGTCTTTGATACTGTTGACCACAACATATTACTAGACCAACTGGAAAACTGGGTGGGAGTTTCAGCAACAGCTCTAAACTGGTTTAGCTCCTACTTGAAGGACAGAACAAACTGTGTCTCAATAGGCAATTACAAATCAACCCTAATAAATATGTCATGCGGGGTTCCTCAAGGCTCCATCTTAGGACCTTTGCTTTTTAATATTTATATGCTACCTCTGGCTGAAATGATTAAAAAGAGCGATCTAAGCTATCACATCTATACGGAGCCCCTAAAGGGACATGGGAAGACAAAAAAAAAAAACAGAGAGAGAAAAAAAAAGTCAGGATAACGGGTTTGTATCTCGTGCGCACGCGAATGTTTCTCGTGCGCACGAGAAAGTATCTTAAAAAAAAGTCAGGATAACGGGTTTGTATCTCGTGCGCACGCGAATGTTTCTCGTGCGCACGAGAAAGTATCTTAAAAAAAAGTCAGGATAACGGTTTAAGGGACATAAAAAAAAATTATGAGAAAAAAAATAAAGTCAGGAAAACGGGTTCCTTTCTCGTGCGCACGCGAAACTAATCCGTTATCCTGACTTTATTTTGAATCCACTTCCTATTAACCAGTGCGCCAAGGAGGAAGTGCAGCACACAGTAGACCAACATTTCAATGCAGACTTGTATGTATACGTTTTGAAATGACAGTGGAAAGTTTAATTCGGGTATATTTTAATCTCGGACTTCCTTATAAGGACATTACGTTCCTGCTTGCACGTCGTCACCGTTACATTCTTTCCGAACGGCATTTAAAACGGATTTTGAAGTCTTGTCGTCTGTCCCGGCGCAAGAAATACTCCAGTTTTGAGACAGTAATTACTTTAATCTCTGAACAATTACAAACATCTGGCCAACTTCATGGGTATAGGTGGATGTTCACAAAATGCAAGGAGAATGGATTACTCGTCAGAAAAGAAGATGTACGTTTAATCCTCAAAGAACTAGATCCAAGGGGGGTTGAACTCAGCAAGCAGGACCGTAATGTCCTTAGGCTATAAGGAAGTCCGAGATTAAAATACACCTTTCCACTGTCATTTCAAAACGTATACATACAAGTCTGCATTGAAATGTTGGTCTACTGTGTGCTGCACTTCCTCCTTGGCGCACTGGTTAATAGGAAGTGGATTCAAAAATAAAGTCAGGATAACGGATTAGTTTCGCGTGCGCACGAGAAAGGAACCCGTTTTCCTGACTTTATTTTTTTTCTCATAATTTTTTTTTATGTCCCTTAAACCGTTATCCTGACTTTTTTTTAAGATACTTTCTCGTGCGCACGCGAAACATTCGCGTGCGCACGAGATACAAACCCGTTATCCTGACTTTTTTTTTCTCTCTCTGTTTTTTTTTTTTGTCTTCCCATGTCCCTTTAGGGGCTCCGTACATCTATGCAGACGACACCCAGATTTATTTTAAAATTACACCGGGAGACTATTCTCCGATTAGAACACTGAGCAAGTACATTGAGCACCTCACTGACTGGATGACTCAGAACTTTCTCCAATTTAAAAAAAACAAAAAACTGAGATCATTGTTTTTGGAGCAAAGAAGGACCGATTAAAAGTAATCACAGAGCTTCAGTCGGAAGACTACAAAGTAACTCAAAAAGCAAGAAATCTGGGTGTAGTGATGGACTCAGACCTGAATTTTAACAGTCACATTACAACAGGTTTTTATTAGGTCTGCATACTACCACCTGAAGAACATATCAAGGATTAAAAAACTAATGTCGCAACAGGATTTAGAAAAACTTGTCC
The DNA here is from genome assembly GCA_902827135.1 of Harpagifer antarcticus. NCBI lineage: Eukaryota > Metazoa > Chordata > Actinopteri > Perciformes > Harpagiferidae > Harpagifer > Harpagifer antarcticus. The sequence goes on along the minus strand of CADEHL010001039.1, from coordinate 1,047,860 downwards.
ATGCTTTTATTTTCAGTAGACTCGACTACTACAATAGTGTATTCAGAGAGCTCACTAAAAAAACAGAAAGCTGCAGCTGATTCAGAACGCTGCTGCTCCAGTACTCACTGACACTAGAAAAGTGGATCACATCACTCCGGTTCTGAGATCATTACACTGGCTTCCAGTCTGCCAAATAATTGATTTTAAAATACTACTGCTAGTTTTTAAATCACTAAATGGCTTAGGACCGAGGTATGACGACCTACTCCATGAACCATCCAGGGTCGGGTCTGCTCTCTGTTCCGAGAATAACCACCAAACATGGAAAAGCAGCTTTTAGTTATTATGCCCCAACAATTTGGAACAAACTGCCTAAATCGTGCACATCCGCCGAAACACTTCCTACTTTTAAATCCCGACTAAAAACGCACCTATTTGCCGCTGCTTTTAATTGAGCTGCCCATACTCACACTACAGTATGCCTTTTTAGTCATGTATTCTGTACCTGCTGTGTTTATTTATTTTATTTATTTCATTACCTTTGCTTATTATGCCTGTTTTTAAATGCCTTTTTAATAATGTATTTATGCTGTATTTGTTCTTAAATGTCTTTTGCTTTTAATCTGTAAAGCACTTTGAATCGCCACGTGCTGAAAAGTGCTATATAAATAAAATTGCCTTGCCTTACACTTAACAGAAACCCTGTGTTTTGTTTTGGGTGGTGGTGGATACTCAAGCCTTCTTTTGAACGTCAAAATAATATTTAACATTGATTTATCAGCTTGATACCCATTTCCTAGTTCTGAACTTTTTGAATTAACAGAAATGAAAGCCCTAACCCTTTCAAATAGCCTGGTAATGGCTTATGCTAAATGCTAGCAATAATGCTTACTGTTGTTTCATGATTATGTTAAGATAAGAGTCAATAAAGTTACTGTTAACCAAACAGTATAACCTGAATTGATATAAGCATTTGAAATCTTAGGTTATATGCAAGGCTGGCATATATATATATATAGGAAATAGTACCGGGCATTAGCACTGGATATTTATTTTAAAATATATAGAATTCAGATACTTTGCACTAAAATGTCAAGATTCTGACCGGCATCATCAACAACACTACAATGTGCCCATGATTTTAAACTAATTCATTTTGTTTTGTGGTTTAGTTATTCTTTAATGGGAATTGATTAAAACAAAGACTTAAAAACGTGTATATGCTCTATATCTGTATTCTTTGAGTTAATGTGGTCGTGTATAACATTTGACGTCACATAAAACATCAAGACGAAAGTCAATCATCAGATGGAGGTTGACAGCATTCCTTATTTCTAGACATTTGTGTGCAATATATTTTCTCTTCCCTCTGTTGTTATGCATGTCATCATACCATAGGAAAAAATAAATACAAAGACATTGAATACATTTAGTGTCTGGGACCATTGTGCTATATACATATGTCTCTTTTACGTTTTTTCCTTAATGACTAATGGTAAAAAGTCTGGCCTTTTACTTGAAGAATGTCTGCAAGTGCACTTATCTGGCAAATATCAAAAATAGATTACGGGGCCATTGGGAGGTAAGTAGTTCCATAAGCAGAATTGATAGTACTAAGGAGTATCATGGAGACTGCCTACATCACCTTGAGGGTCTCATTGGCTTAATGATGCCATGTGCCTCATACTTTCCTCCTGAAGAATGGCAACCATTTTGCTGTGGGCTCTGACACTCCACTTAAACTGATATTCCAAGCAGTTAACAGGAGCACCAGGGCCCACATATCCGACAGCTGGAAGATGGACAACAGGGGGTGATGTGGTTGTAAAAATGCTCTGCCTGCACACACACACAATTGAGACATCCAAGGGCAAATGAAACGGCTGTATTTTCTGTAAGCTTTGCTGTCAGTTATATTAGAAATATGGGATATCAGAGGTCAGCTTTAAAAACATCTTAAAGTTAATATATTTGTACAGGGAATACTGACTTGACAAGTCTGCATGGTGAATACAAGTGAAATCCGCTTTCATTATTTACAATTAATTGCAGCATGCAGAAGCCAATATTGCTTTACATAATTTCTGAACGGAAGTTTTTTATTTGATTCACCTAGAAGACACTTGAAACTTATGTGTGTGTTTCCTTGAAATTGGAGTTGGAATGGAGAAAAAGAGAACATTTATAGATTCAAACTTCAGGTGAAGTTTCCCCTTGGTTTGTGCTTCCAGCATGATTTTTGTACAAGTGATGCACTCCTCTAAGCCAGCTCAAGGGAAAGGTGTGGACAGCTGCCAGTTCCGTGGGGTTTGGGGATGCCTTGTGCAATTAGGTTCTTCCACCGTAAAAGACTGCCGTTCTGGTGCTGCCAGCCCCTTTCCCTGGACCTTGAGCCCCTTCTGACAGCCAGCCCGTCAGCAGACGGGTTGAAAGGTGCCATTTGACCATGGAGATGGGACTTCCTTCTCTGCCAGCAAGCTTCTGAGCCGATTTTGAAGGTGTGCGTCCCTGGACTGGAAAATCTTCCCTATCCGAAAGTCGATTAAAGCCAACAGCTGCGTTTCAGGCTCTGCCAGGCAACCCTACAGTGGACACACACACATGCACAGACTTTGACATCAAGAAGCGTTTGGAGCTGTCAGCTGTATGCATGATTATAGCCCAAACATGAAGACAACTTTATTTGATGAGCCTTTAAACTTGATCATGCTGTCCAATTAATTAGTGTTCTCTTGTCAGGAAGTTGTGTTCACTTTATTAACAAACTTCATCAGATTCATTAGCAAGACTCAACTGGCGGTATATTAAACACTGCACACATTAAATCAGCCAGGAAACACAGTGATCAGTCATTTCTATATTGTTTTTCCTCTATGTTAAACGTATGAGCTTGTCTGGAGTTCAAATAAAGAACAAATGGATTGAAGTGAAGGGGGGCAGAAATGCCTGATGACTTGGGTAAAAATGTTAACAGCAAAACAGTCTTTTGGCTTTATTTTCTCTATGTAGAATGAAGTAGAGAAGTTAGATATCCCTCAGACTTCACTAGAATATTCTATAAAAATGCTACAAAAACAAAATTACTTGTAGTTTAGATTTCCATTTCATAAAAACATAAAATCATGTCACATTTTCTGGAGAGCACACACTTACTCTGTAGAGTCAAACTGCATGTTTCAGGAAATGGAGCACTGCAATGACGCATCGCTCAGCAGCCACCAAATACATTTCCATTGGAGGAAGGGAAATCAATATGTGCATTCTGCCTCTTTTAGGTCCTTCTAGACTCCCTTGTGATTTTAAAAGTATGTTAATGTAATTTATTGAACCTCTTACCCTAATCACGCACATAGCCTATAATTACATACCTTGACGGTTGCTGGACGTCTAATTGCTAATGCTTTTCCTGGAATTTGTCCTCTAATCCTTATATGTAATGACTCTTAGAAGAAGGAAAAGTGCTTTGCTGCTACTTTCAGCTGCTCTCCGGGCTGTAAGGCCACTATGGCTCAAGCTGTATCTGATGTTGCTCCCATCCGATCTTTGTTACTGTTGGATGGGGAGCATATAGTTTATAAACAATAATATTTGTGTATGAGTTGTCTGATTAGCAGAGGTGCATTGATGGAGCTCAATTTGTTACATTTTAAAAGACTAAATAAATTACAAGATTACATTACAAGCTAAATTAAGCCTTATGCAGATAAACACGCTATTTTCTTTTAAAACCCACATTAGCCCCAAACAGATGTTCTTGCTTCAGGCTTGCCTTACCAGCTCAAAGACTGTTTTAAAAATCAATTTAACTAATCTTTTGCCTGTTTCAGGCTTCTACTATATAATCAAAGTAATTGTAGATAACTTTGGCCGCCTAATTTAAAAAAAGAAAGAAATTAACTTTGAAACGTATAATCTCTGGCTTTTTTTGCTGTCCGTCAGGAACTGAATTTCAAAATAAAATAACCGGAAACAGATACACCCACTGAACTGATTACCCAAGATCCTCAGCTATGGTTGAAGCTTGGGCCCCGTCTCAGGTAGACTATTTTCATTTCCTCGGTCCTCGGTCTCACCGGAAGTTGATTTGTCTGCGCCATCTTGAGTACCGTCCCATGGCTCTTATTTCTGCCGGAGGACCGAGGATCGAGGAGCGAGGAGCGAGGAGCGATAATGGAGGAGCGATAACCGAGGAACCACCAGACCATCCTCCGATGAAATCCTCAGATACTCGCCCCGCCCCCTTACTGTGTATCGCTCACTGATTGGACGATGCAGCGCATGCACTGATCTGATGCTTCTTGACATGAGAGCTGTTTCCCAGCGGAGTGAAGAAAATACATGAACCTCACGAGAGTCACTCCTCAGTTTATACTGTGTTTTGTTTCAATTCATGTATCATTTAGTTACAAATATGTGATATATCTGAACAACAAAGTGGTCAAAAATCATTTTATTCATTTATTGGAAACATTTTCATGATCGCTTTTTTCGTTTTACATTTTCATTTATTGTCATTTCCATTCAGTCAGTCATTAAGTGCTATTAAAATGTTAATTTGCTACATATCCAATCAAACAAACAAAGTGTGCAATCCAATGAATGTTAATCTAACTGGGTTTTGATAGATAACATATCTCTTTTTCTTCTCTCAATTATTTTATTTATATTGTGCACTCTAATCAATATTAATCAAACTATTGTAACGATCACAAAGGGAGTCGGAAACAGGCTTCTAGTTATTAGGTTTTAATAACTCTTCTTCTTTACAGATGATCACAGGTTCAGGAACAGCTTGTGGGTTCAACCTCACACTAACACTAACTCCCACACATACCCCTATATATAATAGTGTCTACGTCACAACTTCCCGCCCTCCCCCGTCTGCTCCCCCAACCACAGGCCCGCACCTCAACCAGCATCACTGTGCAGCTCTATGATTGGCAGAGTGACACCCTCAGCATCCTATACAGGGTCGCTACACTACCCCCCCACTACAAAGTTCCTCGCCCACAAGGAACAAATAAAACTCAGCACAAACACTATAACTACACACTGTACTTTGACTAGGAAGGTCTGAGTGGACTACCATCCCTTCCAATGAGACCAGGGCGCATTCTTGCCCTCTACAGGAACCGAGGGGTCTCACTATAACTTTACTACCAAACAAAGTCTCTGAAACGACCCGGGGGTCGTGACTGCCTTCTCGGCAGGGGGACTGGGGTCAGGAGGACAGGGGTTGCCGGTTCTGGCCCAGGCGACGAAAAAATGGGGGGACACTCAGTCCCTGATGGGGGACTGCTGCTCTGCTCGCCGGGGGACCTGAGTGGGGGTGTCGAGGGGGCGGCTGTGGGCCCCGATGTTCCTTGGGCCTGTGGAGAAGCGACTCCTCTGTACGGAGCCAACCTGTCTCTGTGGAGCACAACTTTTCTCCCCTTTGGTGGCAGCTGCACCCTGTAGACCACTTCCCCCACCCTCTCCAGTACTCTGCAGGGACCAACCCACTGACTGTCCAGTTTTGGGCACCGGCCTTTCTTCCGTTGTGGGCTGTAGACCCAAACCAGCTCCCCGGCCCGGAAATGCTGCCCTCTTGTCCTGGTGTCATAGTTCCGCTTCTGTCTCACCCCAGCACTTTTCTGCTGATCGCGGGCAAAGGCGTGAGCAGAATCAAGGCGGTCCTGAAGTCTCCTGGCGTACTCAGACCCTGGAGGTGTGTCCAGGGAATCTGGTGGCTGACCAAACGCCAAAACAGCAGGGGTTCGAAGCTCTCTCCCCAACATGAGGAGGGCAGGAGAACAGGCTGAGGACTCCTGGACTGCAGAACGACATGCCATGAGCACAAGGGGCAGTTGCTCGTCCCAGTCGCGATGATGCTGAGACGTGAGGATGGCCAGCTGCTGTCCCATGGGGCGATGGAATCTCTCGACTAGTCCGTCGCTCTGAGGTCGCAAGGGGGAGGTGCGTGTTTTGTGCATGCCCAGTTGTGAGCACATGGAGGCGAACACCCGGGACTCGAAATTTCTCCCCTGGTCACTGTGCAGGGTCTCCGGCACTCCAAAACGGCTGAACATGCCGGCCACCAAGGCATCTGCGACTGTCTCTGCTTCCTGATCAGGGAGAGCATACGCCTCTGGCCACTTTGTGAAATAGTCTATGGCCGTGAGAACGTAGCGGTTACCCCTGTTTGACAAAGGTAGAGGCCCCACCACATCAACCGCTACTCTCTCCATCGGGGCCCCCACGGGAAACTGTTGCAGCGGAGCATGGGAACGACCAGGGGGGCCCTTCCGAGCCATACAAGGATCACAGCGGCGACAGAAATCTTCGACATCCCTCCGGCACTGCCCCCAGTAGCAGCCCTGACGAAGGCGCCGGAGAGTCTTAGTGACGCCAAAGTTCCCAGAGCCTGCCGTACCATGCATGGCCTTGAGTACGACCTCTTGCAGACCCCTCGGGACCACCACTTGCCACCTCTTCTCCCCCGTTGCTGGCTCCTTCCACGCCCGCTGTTGTACGCCCTGACACAGACGTAGAGTCTCAAACTGAGGCCACAGCCCCTTGGTTGCTTTGGAGAGCACTGCCACTTCCTCCCACGGTGGCCGCTGCTGCGACTCAACCCACTGCAGTACAGGCTGGAGAACGGCGTCAAGCTCTTGCTGTTGCTTCCACTCTGCCACGTCCACTGTCTGGAGCTCCCGGCAGATAACCTCTTCCACTTGCCGCGCTGCCGCACAGACGATGTCCTCCTCCAGCAGCTCCTTTTCACGAGTCTCTCTCTTCTCGCAGTAGTGGCATCCGCCGGCGGCACATGGTCGGCGGGAGAGAGCGTCTGCATTTGTGTGACGCACATCAGCCCAGTGCTCCACCCTGAAGTCGAAAGCTTGGAGCTCTTCTAACCACCTGGTGACCTGCCCATCTGGCTCTTTGAACGTCATGAGCCACTGTAATGCAGAGTGATCCGTCCTCACCGTGAACGCCTGCCCACACAGGTAGTACTTAAAGTGCCTGATGGACAGCACCACTGCCAAAAGTTCCTGCCAACCCTGTGTCCTGTCCCGTTGGGGGTCCCGCCGACGACTCTTCTGCCGGGGTCCTGCCAACCCTATGTCCTGTTCCGTTGGAGGACCCGCTGAGAGTCCTGCGAATCCCATGTCTTGTTCCGTTGGAGGTCCCGCCATTACCGCCGGGGGTCGTGCCAACTCCCGGTCCTCTTCCGTGGGGGACACTGCCGAAGCCTGTCCCACCGGCTCTGGTTCCTGTCCGGCCGACACCGGGTCCTGCCCGGCCTCCGGAGCTGTCCCGTCAGCGCCTTCCTGCCCGGCCTCCGGAGCTGTCCCGTCAGCGCCTTCCTGCCCGGCCTCCGGAGCTGTCCCGTCAGCACCCTCGAAGCCCGGCCCTCTGAGAGCCCGGCCCTCTGAGAGCCGCGGCCTTTGCCTTCGAGCCAGGCCCCCTGAGTGCCACGGCCTTCGCCCTCATGCTCGGCCCCCCGACTCTTCCTGCCGCTGCCTTCGCCCTCATGCTCGGCCCCCCGAGTTTGCCCGCTGTGGTCTTCGCCCCTCCAAGGACTCTACCTTGCCCCCGGGCCGTCCGCCCGAGACCCCCACCTTGGACTTTGCCTTGCCCCCGGGCCGTCTGCCCGAGATCCCTTCCGGGCCCTCCCCTGTGCTCCTGGGCTGTCAGCCCAAAACCCGTCCTCCAGACCCCCTCCACCCACCCTGGTGGCCCTAGATTTGTGTCCCTGTGTTTTTCCTCCCGTCGTTAGTTTCCCTGGTGTGTCTAGTTGTCTGATTGTGTTCACCTGTTGTCCTTCTCCTCCCCTGCCCGGCTGTTTCTCGTCTCGTGATTACCCCTCCCTGTATTTAGTCTTGTCTACTCCTGTGTTCAGTGTTGGTTCGTCTTTTGTTGGTGACTGAGTTCACCGGTGAGTGTTCTGTTTTGTCTGTATTAGTTTAATTATCCTTGAAATAAAGGTTTATCAGAGTTATCTGCATTTGGGTCCTGCTTCCTTCACTCAACCGTGATAATTGATGCATCAATAATTATAATTAAAACATATAATACATATTATTCTGAAATGGGCCAAACTGCATAATGAGTCATTTTACTTGTGGTACTTTAACTATATGTTGATGGTAATACGTTTGTACTTTACTTGAGTAACTTTTACTATGTAGGGCCTTTACTTGTAGCAGAGTATCCCTACAATCTTGTAGTTCTACTATTACTTAAGTACAAGATCCAAGTACTTCTCCTACCTCTGCTAATCGGGCTGTAGGGCCAGCAACACTGGTGCAGATAATTCAACCAGGAGCTGCTCCAACAACTCCTCTAATTGTCTGAGGAAAAAGATGAATGGGACTTTAATTATGAAACCCCAGGCTGGACATGTCTGTACTGTTATATCTAGTATCTGTCTGGTAGGCAGACAGTCTTTGCAAACATATGCTTAATTCTCTATTAGACCAGGACTTTATAACAAGAGAATTTGACAGTTGAAAAAGCACAGGTGTCGAAACAAATATTTACAGATAAATGGGTCAGTTTCAGTGTTGTCCATGCTGGCTCACTGTCATGACTTACTGCAACATCGTTAATGTTATCAGGAACAGCTGGGCCTTTTTTACTATGATAATTCATAATGTCTGCTGTGAAAAAGGCTCATGAATATTACTTGTACTTACTTGGCTTCCATATATTTTATTTATGGCTCCTCATATGGCAATAGGCCTAGGATTCCCTTTATTCGACATACAAAGGGAGAGACATGAGCTAAAGAACAACACAGTTCGTAGCTGCATATGGCTGCTCTGCATTTGTTGACTATTTATACAGTTTGTTTCAGTCATAAATTAATTTCATTTTGAAAAATGCAGCATCATATGTTTTGGTTGTAGTTGATTAAATGTTCTGACTTATAAATAGTATAACCTATAAATAACACATGTTACCATGGTAATGCTAACATAGGGATGTAAATGATTGCCTTCTCAATAATAAATGTTTTGTTTAATCTGGCAACAGTCCAAAACTCGGATATATTCAGAAGACCACAAACACAACTCCCTTTTGGTCTCTTCATAAAGCTATATCAGTTGACATAGTGTTTCCTTTGTCTGGCTGTCTGGTCTCCCATATGTGAACAAATAAATCAAAAGACAACAATAAATGGGGTATAGATTAGATTTTTACAATTGGCAAGCTGTCATTCATAAAGCTTGACATAGGCAGTCTGCTGAATATATATTTATTGTATACAACAGTACATACATAATATAGCTGATGTGACTGCTACACATCACTGAACAGAAAAGCATTAATTCATTCATGAAACAATATCCTGGTTGATGTAACACAAAAAGATACATGATACAAAAATAAAATGTTTTCCTCCCTGATATCTCCCCCTCAGTCCACTCCCCCCTGCTGAGAGGCTAATATCATCCTCTCTGCTTCCCAAGTCTCCTCTCCCCATGTGGCCTCAAATGATCCAATGACATTAATCCAATACGAGGAATGACTGCTTATTTTTCTCTCATAAACACAGCCATTACACACTTTTTGTGATTTGCACTTTAATACCATTACTATACTGTAAGTGCTGATTTGTAATATCTTCACTATTTTAATTTTAGTAGTTTTATTTTATTTAGAAATGTTGCAAGGGGGTGTTTGGTTTAACACAGCACATATGCACCACACCTATGTGATTAGCGAATACATAGTTCAATGCAACATGATAATTCATCTTAGTGTCCATTAGAGCTTAATAATTATCTGTGGAAAGCATAATAACTAGCCTATATTCAGGAACATGTATGTACTGCCTTGGTCAAAAGAAAAGGAAGAATTAGCATGAAGCCAAACGTCTGAATGCTGTAGTTTCAAATGCAGCATTCATGTAAACATTTGTTTAAGCACATCGGGCTGACTATAGCAGAAAATGCAGCCATGAGAATGTGGAGTCAGCAGATAAACAAAGCAGGTTTTACTTGGGTCAAAGTGTGCTATCCAGAAATCATAACTAAACAATGCAACAGATTTGTTATTATTTATTTGACTAAATACAAGAAGTCTTGATCTGCAGACTGCCGGCATTTGCATATTAAGTGTGACTTTTTAATCTGCATTTCAAATTATTTATCCGGAAAGCTTATAGCAAAATTGAGAACAAGTCTGAGTCGAGAGACAGGAGAGACGAAGAGAGACGGCGATTGAAGAAAAGTGAAACAAATATTGAGAATTGAGAGATAGTTAGATATATTTAGAGTATTGAAGATATAACTAATATTTTCATAATGATGAAGAGAACTCTTAACGTGAGTCAAGCTATAAGCTTGTTTTTTCACATGGAGGAGGAGGATACCGTTCATTAAAAACCCCTATATGGAAACACCTGCTATTTGTTCATAAAATGTGTATATAGGTTCATGCTACCTCAATCAAACTTTCACTTATATCATAGTGACAACCCAGGTATATATTTCCAGCTTTGTCCAAAATGTTTTGTTGTGCATGTTTGTGTTATTTATAGTTCACATAATATCATTTTCAAAATCAGTTTTTACGTTTTTTGTGCGGTTTTGGCTCCAAAATGTTATAGTATGTCACAATGTAAAAAATATATATAGGTGAGGTTACCTTAAAAAAATAGATACAAACATTGACATTCTAAACATTTCTTAATGGGGTTTAGTAAGACAAATCAAAGGTATGCGAAAACAGCCAAATTAGCCCATGACTCTAAAGGGTTAACAAGCTTTTTTGAACATGTCATTATGTCAATATGTCTCCTTAATAGTTTGCTGTCTGGCCTCAACGGCATGCTCAGGCCACCGTCCCCTTTGTTGAAATGTTACCAATCGGCCGCTGTCATTTACCACAACTCAGTCTCCCAGCCTGTAGACATGCAACAGATCAAAGGTACTCTACCATCAGTGTCTCCAGCCTACCAGATGGCTGCTGGGCTTCTGTCTCCCGACATTCATCAGTGTCTTGCAGTCAGATGCTCCCGCAGCAGAGTTCTGACCCGGGGACTGGTCCAGCAGACGAGTCTCTCTCGCTCTTCCATTGGGGCTGCGAGGGCTTGGTCTAATGATGCCGCCAAATTAGGTACCGTCGCCTGGGAGCGTTTGGAAATTTGGACAATATGGCCTAGCTTTCCCATACAGCTGTCCAACTAAGCTGTAGTTGGTGCAGCGAATGCATTTCACGGACAGGATGAAATGCGTGACCTGATATTCTATCCCTGTGTCCAAGTACTTCTAAGGATTGCCTCGACAAACCCCATTAAGCAATTATACCTTGTGCTCTATAAGCTGTTGCATCAGTCTATAACACCCCCTGTTATCATCATGTTGACTCATAGATGTGAAGTACAACAAAATATAACAGCATCCTTATGGCCTTGCTGGTGTGTTCAGCGTCATGGAATCTTCTTCACCACCTCTGTCCACAAAAGGGGAAAGCATCGTCCCACTAAGTGTTTTTCTCTGACTCCCCCGGGTGATAAAGTGCACTTTGAAGCCACCCATAGAGAATTGTCCCTAAAACACCCAGCAATTTACAACTGTAGCTTCGATAACCCAGCTTTTTTCCCCTCAACCTGTAAAGTATTTTCTAATGGACCCAACTTCACTACCTTTGAAACCCACAGGCCCCACGGCACCTCCAAATGAGCCTTGTGCAACACTGCAGAAGGAAATAGATGTCACAAAAATGTAATTCCGGCTCTCAAGTAAAGGGCTCTCCTGGCTCCCAATCTCAATACCTACTGGAATGTTATTTGTAGTGTTGCAATTTCATAAAGGTTACACATTAAATTCTAGTTCTGTTAGTTGTGCTTCAGTGGTCTGGCCAAATTGGTTGCTTTGCCATGTAGCTTAATACCATATTCCTTCTGCTTTTTATTGGTACAAATGACCATGGATGAACAGACAAAGTACTCCAAGTCTCCATAAGAGGGCATATCATCACCTTTTAAAAAATTATTTAATATTCTACTGATTATTTGGATAATCGATTATGTAATTACATCATTTTTGATTATATACTTAATCAAAGAATCACTGTAATTATGATAGAAACACAGCAGAACTGGCCACCTTAAAATAAACATTTACCTTTTGAATGTTTTAATCGGATGTTTGTTTATTTTACTTTACAATTGAAGGACACATATTTAGCGTGATGAAGGAATGGTTAGCATTAGTGTTGTCAAATGAAATTACCGACATTTTGACTTTGATAACAGCTTTAGTAGCATGATAATCTATACCGAAAGAGAGGTTATTTGAAACCAAACGATTCTCATTCTGTCATTTAAAGTAATAAGAGCTACTGGAGAAGCCATAGCTAAATACTCCCTCTTTATATACAAATTAGTGCCACGAGATAAATGATTGCCACATTGCCACTATCAGAGGCCTCACTTACCACACCAAGGATTTCCTTCTATAGCAGGTGCAGTAGCAGCTTTCTATCCCTCCTCATATAATTAGGAAACAGCTTACCCTGATACTGATAATGCCAGTGCCAAGCTAATCTATAATTATCAACCAGACAGGGTGTGCTGCTTGTACACTCAAAAATGCAGGAACCATTATTTATTTTTTATTACCCAAAGCATCAAATAAGCTAAACAGAAGGAGAGAAAGAGGAGATATGTATTTGGATCAAATTGATTTCATTCTTTTGTATGAATATCAAGAATTCATTCTTTCCTGTTTTCCCCTCACTCCCCATGGTAGCGTGTATTCATTGGGACTGCTGTTCTGACCAGATAAACAGGTTTTTTTTGTTTATGGCAATTATTGCCTGAGGATTGTTTTGAATGTGACTTGACTGTCAATGAGGAGGCTGTCAGGAGGGAGGGGAGATGTGATGAGAGGGAATTTAGACCAACAAGCAGAGTGCATTCAGCTCTAGGGAACATCTGCCACAGATATGGCTGCTACTCAGTGGCGGTTCTAGACCAATTTGACTGGGGGGGCCACTGAGGGGCCAGTTATTTTCTGAGGGGGGCACAATAAATGCAGGACGAAAAAGAGAACTAGACAGTATGAAGTAATTGCGCATAAGAAAACAATGCAATACAGTTATTGGTATTTGTTTCAGTACACTTACTTATTTCAGATATATCTTATAGTTCTTACTGTTAGCTCCAGCTTAAGTTATCGTGCAATGTTTGCACTAACACATTTAACATTTAAAAAAAAAAAAAAAAAAACTTTTCATTGTTAGGGGTGCCACAGGGGGGTCAAAGGTCAGTGTTAGGGGACCCCCCTGCTGCTACTGTATGTTTTATACAATGTAGAAATATACATGCTGTTTTATTGCCCCATTACTATTATCAGTTGGAGGGAGGTAATCTTTACAGGATAACTCGTCTTCTAAGAGCACAATGTGAGATGCTTTTAGAACATATTATTGGTGCTCATGAGTGGTGATAACAGTTAAAAAGCTGCTTGTGTAAGCAGACAGAAAGGACCTTTAGAACAATATTGAACTTAATTTAATTACCTAATTGGAATATATCGAAATGTAAAGTTAAAAGCTGATAGCACATTGAGCATTTTATTTCCCATTAATGTTACAAGCATGAACAGTCGTTACCCTGGCGTCAAGAGACCATCACTCATAATGGGATTCAGGAATAATGCTTTTTTTTAGCTTGACAGCTTACTCACCATGATCGAACAATGACGACAATATAATTCCACCACACTTTGAATTGGTGAGAGCTGAGTCAGAACATCAGTGTGGATGTAAATACATTAAATGAAAGAACAGGAAACTGTACTAAGATCTCGCTTTGCATTAAAAAATGCCTTGTCATGGGTTCAACATATTTACATAATTGTTTAATTAGCAAGCAAAACTGAAATGTTTGCCACGTAAGCATATGATTTGGCCATTTGGGGGTATCTTAAGGTCTCTGTGGTCATTTAGACAACGGACAAAAGCCTTTATCTAAATGTATTTCTTTATTCTTTATTTGTTTGTTCTTAACATATCCTTTCAACTTGGGTCACTGATTTTCTGTACAAGGGGTTACAATATCATTAGTTATTTTTAAGTAGTTTTCAGTAGTTATCAAACCAGGTTTTGAACATAAGTAATTTTGATACAACTTTACAATAATACCATTATAAAGGATTCATAAAGGGTTTATAATTAGGTTATGAATTAGGTTGTAAACACTTTATTTATCATTAAGAACCATTTATAAACCAGTTCTAACATAGTTTTCATACATCAACACAGGCTCACTATTTGGCAAGATGACTAAGCCTTATATTGGCTACTTAGCGAGAATCAAGTCAGTGAGCAACAGATACCAAGGATGCTGGCTGATGAAGGAGACGAAGTAAGCTAAGTAGCTAATGTAAGGCTTAGCAGTACAGATAAATGTAGGTTCACTATTTGGCAAGCAACCGGTCACAGTTGCCCTGTTTATCTCATGTCTTATAAATGCTTATTAATGATTTATAAAGTGTTCACAACCTAATTAATAAATTAATTACAAACTATTCGTAAACCCTTTACTGTATAAGGGTAATCTTATTGTAAAGTGGTACCGTAATGTTTCCATTGTGTCATTCATTCAGCATGTACCGTGTCAGGGCACACATGCTTTACAAATTATAATAATTGTCCAGATCCTTATTGATTTATCTTGTAATAGGCTTACATTTTAGAATTCAGACAAGTAGCTATCAGTCAAGTTCAACCTTGCCTTTTGAGAAGTGGCTGTAAAAGTAACTTTTTTATATTTTGGTATACTAATAGTTTCATTTCTAAAATGGGATTCAGTCTAAACTCCAGTCAACTATCTGGGCAGCATTTTGCCTTTAAGGTGGGTGATATCTCACGTGAAAACTATGAACAGTCTTATTTATATTTTTACTATGAACAGCCCTGTTTTTGCCCCCAAAAGCCTGAAATGACCTTGTTTTGGAGACATCATTAGATAGTAAACTGTTGTTTTCCCTCACATCCAAGTACTTTTCTGCGGGCTGTATAATAGGACTTCTACAGCGAAAGGGATTGGAAGAGGCGAGCAGGCAACCACGAGCTCACCAAGGTCACGAGAGAGACTTCCCCCAGAGGTAGAGCTGGAAGGCGGTGTTGGGTCGTATTTGCATATATTAGCTTCAACATTGTGTATAAAAGGCAGCAGATTGGTTAGCCACTGTCTCATGTTGTAGTCCACTGGTGGAAATTATTATGATACATTCACCTTGGTGCAGCTTTATGATTATTATTATTATTAAGCACCATATGGTCCTATATAAACAGGCTCCATATATTAAACCACTGGACAATCCCCATTAAATGACCAATGAAAATGCAAATGTAAGTCCCTTGATGCTCATGAGGATAAATATGGATTTACATTTCTAAGATGTGTTATAATCCTGGGTAGAAATAACTTAATAAAGATGTCAATGCCTTTTTAAGTGAAGACCAATCTAAAGGGTGCATGCGAAAGTAACATCAAACCGATTGCTGTGTGTTATGCAATTGATGTGAATTTTTAAAACAGTATAGTATTTGTTTTATTTGTCCCCGAGGGGGAAATGGGTTGCAGCACATCACAAAGGCATTTAAAAAGATAAGACCATACGTCACTCACCACAGCAGAGACACAGATTAAAACAAACAGACATAAGAAAATCAGATATCGGCAGACATGACAAGGGGCCTATAGGCCCTCAGCGAGGTTGGGGGCTGCTATAAAGGTCTCTTTCTGTGCTGGGAGATATTAAAAGGCCTCACTTCTATGTATAAACTCTTCTAGCTTTCTGGTATCTCTTCATTCATTGGATTGTTGCAGCTATTCATCCCTCCGAACTATTTAACCTGGCCGGAATAACGCATTAGCTGATTTCCAATCTAGTCACTCTTTAGCCAAATGGAAAGACAGCATGTTTTGCTTTCTCCCTTTACATTTACACTATTGCATGTTCTCATATGATTAGTCAAAAATAACCCTTATTTGAAAATATAATACTAATGTGACAAAAAATCCTTAGAGTTGCTCCCATGACTTCAGTGGTTAGAACAGTCATTCATCAAAGCATGTATGACACATATTGATAGAGCCGTGTTGTCTTGGTGCTTGTAAAGGGTTTTACATGTTTGACAAACGATCAGCGAAGAGCCTTTAAACAAATTCTTGACACTCAGAAATAATTTGATAAAAAACACATCATTAAATCAGCGTGTTTCCCTGACATTTGTCAACCTGTCAGGACACAGCGAGCGCTGTCTGATATGCATAATGTTGAAGACAGCAAGCCACAAACCAGCATGAGCCAACTCTTCAATCAGATAAAAAAATAAACGTATTTTAAGTTTTATTTCATGATATTGTTTCATTAAACCCATTCAAGAGCATTGGGACTTGTATGTCAGTGTTGTGTGTTATACAATCTGCAATATTCCTCTTGAATCCTATTGAAAAAAGCAGAGGAATATTACCATTAGCTCAAATCATTGGTATGCTTTAAAAATGATTGAGCTGTATGCACCACCGAAGAAGCCTCGAGCCATGTATGAATGTTCACTGTATTACATTAAGTGCAGTACTGATTTATATTCCAACACAATTACTGTTGAAGTGAGTGCAGAATAATTGCTTATTACTTTTTCCTCCATTTTACCCCAATCAGAATGAACATAATAATGTCACATATAACACTGTGACATTTAATCACAAGGGACACTCAGGGCTATGAATCGGATAAATAGTTACATTAAGTTTTTCCCAAAACACTGCCTGCACACAATCAAACAAGGTTATAAAGAAGTTTTTTTTTTTTTACAGGAACCATTGCAATAATAAACTGGATAGAGAAAAGACTTGTTTATATTCAGACACATTTCTCTTTAGGACAATAGAGGCTCAGTCTATTTTCTGGCCTCATTGTCACTGAAATAAATAAATAATGGGCCGAGGATGGATAAATCATGAGGAAAAAGTCATGTGTCCGGCATCAATTTGTTCGTCAAAACAACACAGATATGCAAGAACTGGTAACTCGGAGTGCTAAGATCAGTCCAACTATGTCAAAAATAAATGTGCGGAAAGACACACCTACCTAACTAATAATCATAATGCTAAATAGGGTTTGTTAGCTGTGTATATCTAATGTTAACAAAGATTAAAATATATTAGACCACGCCACAGGAAGTGTTTTCCATTTAATACCAATGGCACAGCTTTTAATGTGTAATCTTTAGTTATTATAGAACATATTTGACTGTATACACCGCTTTGTACTCTTGTCGCCCATAGAGCTGAACCCTCTTCCCTCATTATTTACCGTCCTGTGTGGCCTGCTGGTTTTGCTGCTAGTAGAGGAGTGTTTGTGAGGAGCTAACATTATTTCCTCAATCCCAAGCCTCTGGGATGCTTTGGGCTTTGCGACTGAAATGCCTGGGAGCTGAATGTGAGGCTATAGCACTCACTACTGGTGGCATTTCACCACAAGCCAGAGGCAGACCACAGGCTTTCCTCAGGGGATTTGCATCAGAATGAATGAGGCAGGCTGGTTTACAACCACTGGAAGTGGCAGTGGAACAGAGAAGAAAATGCTGCCATGAAACATCTCGCCTTACACTTTGCAATATATGCCATACAAGTGGGCAGAAATTGATTGTGGAAAGGAAATGGGGGCTCTCATAATGATTCCCTTTTGTTGTGTAACCTCTCTTCCATTCATCTTGCTTTGTTTCTTTCTCCCTCTTTCTTATTTTTACTCATAAACCAAACACTGACAAACGTGGCTTCTTCAAATCCATATTTATTCCCAATTTAAGTGAAAAAACGTGTTTGTTTTTTAGAATTTGAGCAATGTTTTTCTACTAATTCAGATTCAGATTCCTTTTATTGTTACTTCACAGAGCACAGCGAAATTCCAAGCATTTCCGATGCTGCAATCACACATAACAGACAGTATACGTATCATTTTGATAATACAAGCTAAAACGTTGAATATATAATATAAAGTGACTATAAATTGGACCTATGATACATTGAACAGTACGCTTATAAAACAATACATCATTACCATACAAATACAAGAACAATACGGTCAAGGCAAGGCAGTCATATTATTACAACAATTATTTCAAGCCTACACTTCCTGCAAAGCTGATAAAGGCAGTGACAGAGCTGCTGTTGTTGACATTTGGAGAGTCTTTGCTTTAATTCTGTAGGTCTTTTGTAATGACAGTGGCAATATCCCCACCAGAATGCTGACTGGTTGGTGTGTGTCCGCTGAGCGTGGAGTGGCGTGCTATATCACCAGGAGACAGGCCAGAATCGCAGCTGCTGAGCTGCCCAGATTGCATCAGCATGGAGCGGACTAAATCCTATCAGACAAGTCAGTGGAGGGAGAGGAGTCTGCCGTGGCACTGCTGAAGGAAGGGAAAGTGAAAGCCAATAAACAGAAATCAGGTCACAATGGCGCAGAGACAATTTACAACAGATGTGTAGAGGAAAAGTCAGAGGCAGGGATGATCGATGGGAGAGCTTAGAGAAGCTAATGAGAGGTCACCCACTTATTCACTGATGTTGCAATAAATTGTAGACCATTATCATTGGTGAACATTAAGTGAATATACTACTACTGTAATGATCATACCACACAACAGGATTCAACATGGATTGCCTGCTGGTCTACGGTGTAAAAATAGACATAAGAAGTTACAATTCTCCCTCAACAATATCAATAAAGTGAAATTCAATTTTGGAGAGCAGGAATCAGTCCATCATTGGTGAGGGCCATTCATTTGATGATGGGTAATCAACACAGCAATCATCTCTGTCAATGAGACGGGAGCAGAACCACCCACTAACTGCAGCTGCCAGCACCAACCTGCTCTGCGTGTGCCGATTAAAACCGGCCAGGTTAATGAATGACATTGATCAATTTCTCCGCTGAAATAGTGAAAGCCTAATGTTGCTCTTTGCAGCCAAAAAAAAGAAAATCGGCAGTGAAGAGGAACTACAACGTCATGGGGAGAGATATCCCCGTGCAGCTCTTCTATGTATTTCATTGTCAGCGGTATTGATTGTAATGTCTCTTTGTAGTGTGTGTTCTTTTCCATTATTCTGTATGCTTGTGGAATGTCCCCGATGAGCGATGACTTTGGTCTTATCAGACAGACTTGGTGACATTTTTGGATGTCATTCAAAAATAGTCCTACAATTTCGAGCAATGGTGTCTAAAGACGGACATAAATGTAGGTGCAATTTCACACAATTCAATGAGTCTTTTCTACAAACAGTCCAAAAGACTTTACTGATAATCAAAAACCATGAAATGTTTGTAATACAGATAGAGCCTGGATAGCTCAGTCGGTAGAGCATCAGACTTTTAATCTGAGGGTCCAGGGTTCAAGTCCCTGTTCAGGCGTAACTATATTGTGTGATGTGACTCAAGTCCTCTCTAAAGCTAACACTTGTAATACAGATAGTAAACTGACATTTCTTACTTTGGTAGTCTTGGTTTTGTTTTGGTCATGTGCATGTGTTAGGCTGCTGGTACTCTGCACTTGTATGTCAATCTAAAACGTTGCTCCAATTTAGGGCAATGGTTTTTAAAGATGGACATTAAATGTGTCAGAAATGTAGGTCCAATTTCACATAATTTCACTGTTTCTATGAGCCTTTTCTACAAACAGTCCAAAATACTTTACTGATAATCAACAACCATTACATGTTTGTAATGCAGATAGTTAACCCACATTTCTTACTTTGGTTGGTTCTGTTTTGGTCAGTGCATGTGTTAGGCTGCTGGTACTGCGGCTCTGCACTTGTATATTATGGTCTGGAACTTATTTTAGGGGCTTTGCATCAGTGTGTGTCCTTGTTTGCTGTTGCTGCACTGCACCCGCTGCTTTCTGGATGTCATTCTCAGCATGCTAATTCCACACAGACACCAATCCCTGCACTTCAACAATATATTTTGAGTGTATTTTCTTTTGCATCCAATAGTTTCATACTTTCATATTTATTGTCAATGTTTTTTACAAATATACATTACTATTGAATTGAATTGCTCCTAAAAGAGAAGATACATAACTGTTGGTGCTGTCAATAAGAGATCATAGAAATACATATATTGTAATCTGCAAAATACAGAATCAGCAGGTCGGAAAGAAAAAATCTGAAACCAGATTTGGCAAGAAAACTGCCATAGGTGCATCTCTAGTGAAAAGACAGACGGATGACAGATGAAGACACAAATATTCAGTGACAAGAACAGCAGTGCAGTCGAATATGAGTAATAAATCAATTGTGCTTCTCGTGGAGAGCAGAGGCAAGTGAACAGTCTTATGATGGGCACCTGGGGATGTGATGTCATCACTCAATATCCCAGTCTGATGATGAACAGCGAGTCTTTCTCTGCGCCTCCTCTGTTGATTATCCAAGAGGCTCACCTTGTCTTTTCTGTGATGCAAGATCAATACAAAAACAGCATGTGCGTTCTCACTCAAATCAATATGCTACATAAGAGCTTTGGACTTAATTTCAGCATTAGCACCATGACAACCCTCAACCTCCTGAGAAGTAAATTGCGGCAATGATAAGGTTTTTCATGTAACCCTCCCCATTTGTATAGGTGATGTATCTTTGTGTGACAGTATGCATAATGACTTGTGCTTTTCTTCATACCTTCTCTTACTGCACAGAGGCTGATGGAAAATCTCAGAGCAGGCGAAGAGAGCAAAATCAATAATCTATTCTATTTAATGGGCTGGAGTGTCACAGTAACCAGATAGGAGTGGATGAGTCGCGTCGTCCATTGCCAAATCTTAACAGACGGCGTTTCTCAATCGCGAGGATGCTGGCTTGGTAGACGCGTACTTCCATGTCACTTCCTTCAGAAACGAAGCCAGTATGCTTCCAAGCCACGGCTTCGGAAAACTAAGAAGAATGGAACAGACTAACAAGTGTGCCACTCTCTCTAACGGTTTCAACATAAACTGTACCGAAAATAAATACCTCACGATGTCTATCTAATTATGAACTTGCTTTACTTTCACGGAACACATTTTTCGTGATAACAAACAAATGTAACAAAGTAACATATTTACCAACACATGTTCTACGCAACTACATACTTACATTTAAATGTGTGCTGCGTCGGTTCAGCCATTCTCCGCAAGGGTCTTTTAAATTGGTCCGTGCGCAAAGCATTGTGGGGATTTTAAGGACGCGAAGTCTACCCATGTGCAGCCTCGAAATTTCCCCCAAACCAAGGACGCGGCCTCGGTGGAATTCCAAGTATGCTGGAGATTGGAACAGTCCTTCGGCGGCACTCGATGACGTAGCATCCTTGAAATATTGCTTGGAAGCCAGTATCCTCGAGATTGAGAAACGGCCAGAGACTCTCCCCCCCCCCCCATCTCCTGTCATGTGCACAGTTACACATATGTACTTTTCCGCCCAAGATCTTTCTGACACACACACACACACACACACACACATACACACACACACACACACACACACACACACACATACACACACATACATACACACACACACACACACACACACACCCACACATCTTATAATAATAATTATGCCCCAATTCATTTGTCGTTTATACCTATATATTATGAATAGCTCCAATTCAGAGTGGGACATTAATAATTCTTAACCTCACGATCTTTGCTGTGCTTTTGCATCAATATATAAAATGCTCATCATCACTACATATTTCAGAGTTCTGCGACACAGTATTGACCTGCACTCATGCCACAGAAACACGCTGGTAATATTTCAAAAGGACTGGCAGCTTCTGTTTGCCGCTTTTGTTCTACCGAGTTTAAATATTATTTCTCCAGCTGTTCTACTTTGCGCCGTCTTGCATTGCCACACTCATGCATAGGAAATGATTTGAAAGATTTCTGACTTTGATGCCTGCTTTCCCCAACGCTGTACTCTCCCCCCACCCATCGACGTTTCTGTATCGACTTCTAAATTAATCTCTGTGATTAAGCTATACAGGAAGGTGATGGTTTTATTCCTTGTATTACAAACAGAGGATTTAGCTGCACTGTTTCTCTGTCGCTATACTTGGCAGGCAATATTGGCAGCACAATGATTTCATACATGGCTGATGGAAATTGGAAATCATATTTTGAAACAACGATACTGTCTGCTGCTTTTTCTGAATGCAGTCCGCTATAGTGCAACGTGATGTGAGTTTCAAACACCTTCTCCACTCACAGTCCACACAAATCCTGTTAATACTACTTGTGGATGCTTTGACCTTTTAGTAGAGATTTCTGTCTCGTAACATGTGAATTACAATGTATGTCATGAACCCATTGCCGGATGATATTAATAACTACTCCATGATTACCGACTATTTTACTCAGTATTTTAAAATGGAGGAGGATTCATTGGAGAACCTCAACAAGCATGATTCACTTTTTACTTTAACATTTCATTTCTGGTAATTCGGCTGTACGGTTTTGTGTACATTTACTGAAATCCAGTATAGGTTGATGCTTGTGACGTTGAACCAACATTTTCTTAGTTTCATCCTGAAACTTCTAGCAAACCTCCGTTAGCTACATCTTGCAATCATTAGCAACAATCAATTGGATGGCTGAGTCAGATGCACTGAGGCCATCACAAAATACGTAATTGCTGGAACTGTAAGACCTTGTGTGAGAATTGTGTGTAAGAAAAGGAATACGAAAAATATTCAATACGCTTGCGTACGTTAAACATCATATTGACTTCTGTATGTAATATACACTCTTATCACACCTTGAGCCTACTTGGTCCACCAGACATTACCTAAAGAAGGGAGAGGCGTCCTTGGGTCTCTTGAAAGGCGGTATACAAATGTTACTTAATGTGGCGATACCATGGCAACGGATCCTTCGCCATTAAACACGGTGTCCCTGTAATGCTACGTTCACACCGGACGCGATGCGATGTTTGGGGGCGGCGCGATTACATGTAAAGTCAATGCAGAGACGCGGACAGACGCAAATTCGC
The DNA here is from genome assembly GCA_902827135.1 of Harpagifer antarcticus. NCBI lineage: Eukaryota > Metazoa > Chordata > Actinopteri > Perciformes > Harpagiferidae > Harpagifer > Harpagifer antarcticus. Next base: position 1,024,849 of record CADEHL010001039.1, on the reverse strand, counting down.
TCCGACGGCGAGCATGAAGCGGTGGACGCGGCGCGAATCATGCGATTGAACTGTGCCGCTTCAAACGCGAGAGTTCAATTTTTTCAACTCGAGCGTCGCGTTCTCGCGGAAGCCAATCAGTGGTGAGGATCTCAGCCTGCCGTTACTGACGTTCAACCAGAAAACATCAGCCATTAGCTGTTAGCAGTTAGCACACAGAGATCACAGCTCCTCATATCTGTTCAGAAACTGTACAGAAGTTAAACAAGAACAAACCACAGACAGTCTGTGTCATGGCGAATACAGTCGCTGCTTTATTTATGTCTGTAGGCCGTTGTTATGAGTGTGGAGTGAGCATATACAACGTTAGCTTAGCCTGGTCGACCCGATCTTCATTCAGAAAACAAGCATTTTAAAAGTGTTTTTGCCTGCCGTCTGTCTGCAGACTTGTCAAGCATTAATTCATGTTTTTTTCTAACCGGTATCAGTATGTTGTTACGTCGGCATCATTTAGAAACGTGTATTACAATTTAATCACGGTAAAATATGTTCATTTTGTTGTAGTTGTAGCTCCCGAGCCAGCGCGTCTTGTTTGAATGATGCGAGTAAACACAGCTGGCAGCCGCGGTGAAACTCGAGCGATTAGAGCGAAGCAAATATTCGCATCGCGTCCGGTGTGAACGCACCAATAGACTAGAGTGATGCAATAGGAGCGTTTAGAGCGAAGCGAATATTCGCATCGCGTCCGGTGTGAACGTAGCATAACTCCAATGGACACGGTCCCATCGTCCCCCAATCTTCACTTTTATATCACCGGTCCATGCCTCAACAGCTCTACATGACTTCTGAGATCTCACCATATGCCGTTTCCATGGAAACGCATCCTTCACCAAAAAATACGATATTGTTGTAATTCAATGGAAAATCGTCCAAACAGCACCAGACTTCAGACTATCATTAATGGTCCGGCCCTCAACAGCTCTATGTCAATTATGGAATGTCATCATATGCCGTTGCCATGGCGACATATCCCTCGCCAAAAAAACTGGTGTTATCGTAATTCAATGGAAAATCGTCCAAACGGCGCCAGACTTCATATGATGGCTAATGGTCTGGCCCTCAACAGCTCTACACCAATTATGGGATGTCATTATATGCCGTGGCCATGGCGACAGATCCCTCGCCATGAAACACGGTGTTGTCCTAATTCAATGGGAAATCGTCGAAATGGCACCACACTTCAGATGATGGCTAATGGTCCGGCCCTCAACACCTCACTATGACAATAGTGAGTTTTTCTCAAAAGCTGTTGCCATGGCAACGCTTCCGTCGCCGTTAAGCACAATATTGCTATAACTCCTGTGTAAATGGTAAAAAAGTGTTAAAATTTCACATGTGTGCTAACCGTCAAGCCCTCGAGACATATAGTTGCTATGGTAACAAAATGGTCGCCGTGAAACACGGTTTTCTCATAACTCCAGTTAACATGCTCCAAACGGCCCACAACTTCACAGGTTTGATAAAGATGTGGCCCTCAACACATCTAAGCATATTATGGGGTGTCATCAAATGCCGTTGCCATGGCGACAGATCACCCACCATCAAACACAATGTTTGTGTTACTGCTGTAACTCAAAGACATTGTCCGATTGGCCTGAAACTTCCCACGTTTGCCAACAGCCGAGTCCTCGAGACATCTGCCTCACGTCGACGTGCGGACAACAGCCTGCGGAGCGTCGACGACCCACTCAACGCTGCTTGCAGCTTTAATTATTATTATTATTAGAGGAGATGGGAGACAGACAGAACGATGGGGGAGGATGAATGGATGTGCAGAAGACTGGCTAATGAAGGATAATGGACAGAAATGGGTGGGTTTGCAAGCTAAGACCAACAGAATATTAGTTTAGTTATGGGTTGACAGGTTATTCACAGTGGAGATCATAACATGATGATAATGGAAAAAACATCCATCATTTTAAACATCATATGTCTGTGTGGACAAATGTTTGAATGGGTTGCTCAGTGCAAAATCAAAATGTTCGTCCCTATATTCACATTTTAGACTAATAAACTGAGCGATACCCCTCAAGACCAGGTATTTTTCATTTTTTTGCATTTGATTTAAAAATGGCTGTTGAGTGTATTGAGAATTTCAACAAAATAAAACCATTTTAAAGAAGATTTTAAACCTGCTATAAATTGATAAATACATTTTGGGATTTGAATTCATACCATCTTTCAGCTCAAAGTATGCTGACATTGGAGATGTATGTAAAGGGAATTATATCTGCTCTCAGACTAGGAGATGTTTACCAAACACACCCAGTTTAAGAATCAAACTGGCACAAACTGTCAGTATTAACTCAAGCTTTGGAAACACACACTTACACACACAGATCTTCGTGGTTTCTGCTCTGCTGTCCAGCTCCGTAGATAGTGGGTTGTACAGTTTGGTGAGAATCTGTGCTGATTGGCAGCTTCTATTTATTTGGACTCTATAACTTGCCATCATGAGGTCTCTGGGCTCTCGCCCGTGGAGTGTTCTGGACGAGGAGGTACTGTAGAGCAGTTCCAAGGGCACCTTGGCTCAGTGCCACACTTCTTAACTTCAGGAACTGCACAGGCAAGCGCATAAGCCGCACACACACACACACACACTGCCCACACTTCACTTATGGCTCGGGCAGTCTCTCCTAATGAATATTATTTTAACAGAAAGTTTAGGAAGCAGAAAGTATTTCTTCGCCTGAAGGAAGTAGAATATTGGTGTTTGTGGTATAATGATGACATGTGTTCACTTTTTGGTTCCTATATATGTTGCACTGTTTATTGAAAGGGTGAAGGTTATGTTATACGTGCTGAGATGTAAAATGTATGATTCTGAATCAATCAATATTGAAATACTATACGGTATGTCAAAATGCAGCAGTGCTCTTTGTTCTGATTAAACCAAGCAGCACTCGTTACAGAATGACTAACATGCCCGTCTGAAATAAAAGGAAAAGAACATTGAGTTGATATTGATACTATTACTCTAATACTGCACTGACACTCCAATCTATTGTGATTTACATCGATAGCCGGTGCCCATTTCCAGAATCAGTCAGTTGTTATTAGCCCAAAGATTAGTCCAAAGCACAGCCAGTAATAGGATATTAGTGTTTAAAACATTACAGCACACCCTAGTTAACGTTTGGAGGGAAAGTGAGTGACACCAGTGACTTGAGGCTTGGCTGTGAGGCGGGCAGAGGGCAGAGGGCAGAGCAGCTGCAGACACCTCCAGCTGTGTGGAAGCTTGCAGCGGCCAAAGGCTGAGGACACAAATGCTCGGCACAGTCCCGAGGAAATCAGCACATTTCATCAGAACGAAGGCAGCTGAATGGCCTGTGATAAAGCTGGTATTGAGTCATCAGTGATTTTCAAGAACTGGTGGCAATGGTGCAAACTGATTGCATGCATTCCGTATATACATCTCATTTCCTTCTCTTTATCCCAAACAAAATGTCACATTTCCAAGATTTTGATAGCAGGACAAAGGTTTATTCTTTCCTTTAAAGATGGATTTTTATGCAAAATGCACCCATCAGAGTCACTAAGTGGGGCTCCAGGAGAGAAGAGCATTATATCCTGTGATTGAGGCGCTGCTTTTCTACTCTATTCTCTCCTTATAATTGGAATAACTGACTACTACTACTGGTTGAAGTATGTTCTTATCCTATTATCAATTGTGACAGAAAAGGCGCATTGTGCATTCACTGGATGTGAAAAGGTTGCCTTGTTTTTTCAGATTCAACCCAAATATCTAAAACGTTATTCGGTTTTAAATGAAGGAGCTTATTCTCACATTTGAGAATATCAAACTAGACCATTTTTGTCTTTTTAGATAAAACCAAAAAATGGTTCCCAATAACTTGTGTTCATTTAAATGTGATTTTAATATATTTTGTATTCTGCTATGACTATACCCCTAAATAAATGCAACCAGCCCACCCAGAAAAATAAATAGGAATATATTGAAACAGAAATCATGAAAAAGAAGGCATCCTACCAAATTAAACCAATCCAAGGAGTATACAAATATATATAAATATCATCCTCAAAGAATGCAGCCTCAAAGCCTGTGTATCTTCAGTTGCAAGAAGGAGACTGATTGAAATAGTCCTTTGTATGTTGGTAGAAAGAGTTGCTTCTGAGGAACGTATAAGGCAGGAAGCCATAAAAGCATGTGCACAACCATCCGTCCCTTATCTCATGCCTTTTACTCAACTTCACACACAACTGACTGGGGAGCAATGAGGGGCATCCTCACACAAGACAAGATATAACACTTTATTTAATTAAAATGGCCAAATACTCTTAGCTGGGACATTTATTGCAGATTTTCAGCAAAACTTAAAATAGTGTAAATATACCCTCCAAATGACTGATGCAGTTATCATTTGTGTTACATTATTACACAAAGTGAACTCAATTATTACACAAAGTGAACTCAGCTGCAAACTAAATGTGTTGACAGTAAATCATTTGGACAGTTATATAGAGCTTCTCTCTGTGACTCCATACCACAATTGCGCTGATTTTTTAATTCAAGAACACTGCCCTGAGCCTGTTTTTCAGGGTTCAGGCTAGAAAATGACATTCCCAGAACAAATGACCATATCTTCCCTTCTAAAAGGGTAAAATAATCATCTTTTTTCTCAAAGTAATGATAAACCTGTGAGTTGGATGTAGAAAAGTCAGAATCAATATCGATGTTTTTATTTTAAAGAAAATTCAGATTGAACATGATAAAAACTGTAAATGATAGTGTCCGTCCAAAAGATATTTTGTACTTATAGTGAAAACTAACCTTGGATGATGGGTTAGTAGACTAAAAGCTTTTTAGACAGATTTAGCAAAAAAAAACCTCTTCTGGGCCATTTGGGTGGAATTTCTTTATCTCTGGCCCCCCTTCTTCGATTTGAATCTCTTTCTGACCGTTAGGCCTATAGAATCAAAGGGAAATCTCCCTGCACACACTCATGTTAAAAAAAAAGATGGGGTCTTCGTGCACACAGTTTTTGCTCCAGAGTGAAGCTGTCTCTTGGTCTGATATCTCAAAACCGAAAAGCAGATTTATTGCTCATGGATTATCAGAAGTCATTCAAAGTCACACAGGACACATTGAATTAACCTATGGATTAACTTCAGCATCGTTTTTATCGTTTTAATGCCATTGAAGACCACTTTTGACCAGGACTACCAGACTGGTGAGCCATTTTGCCGTTTTTTGGCTAAACTAGCTCCACATGTTTTGATGTGTGTTCTTGTCATTATCTCAGAGAATTCGTATAATTGGTGATAATGAGGGTACCCATTGATTCTGTGTTCCCCTCACAATGTAAAAACGATGGGTTGTTGAGATGTGCAGCAAAGATAAATAATAAGGTTTTTGTGAGTGAATTTCGGTACAGTCATCTGTTAGCATTTTTCGCTCGTTGCTAATTCAGAGGCTCAGCGTTAGCATTGTGGGGGTTTTTTGGAAAAAAAAATTAAAATGATCAGTTAGATGAGTTTCTTTCCGTTACATGGATATAAAACATTCATAGTTTATTAAATGAACATGCCCTCAGACACTGTTTTCTGCAAGATATTGCAGGAGGCCCCCGTTACCGGGGTCTCTCGGGCTTAAAAAGATGACGGAATAACCCTAACGCTTTAGTTCTTACTGTGGATTACACAAGGGAATATATACTTTACAATATATGTGGAGGGCATGCAGATATTATTTCCTACAAATGACAATCATACAAGAGTAACCCAGTATGGAATTCAGTGACATTTGCTTACTATATTTTAAATCAGTTAACCATTGATCCCTGATTTTTTCATTGCACAATGTTCTCCCTATATGGCCCGGACTATATTTCTTGTGTACAAATTATTCAAAATTCAACACAGTTTTACTGATTAGCTGATGAAGAATGAGAGGTAAAATCTTTAATTTGATTTTGGATACGGAGAAAATCTGTCCAAACATGTGAGTATGTATGATTGCCCCACCAGTTAGTCATGTTCTCAATCTACTATAAGTGTAAACAGAATGATTAACAATAAGAATACTCTTGCGCGTGTTTCCATAACCTTTTATTTTGATGGAAAGAATAGTAGTAACAACATGTATAAGAATGTTGCCAAGAAACTGTAAGGAGAGCACAGAGTAACAATACTGTAAAAACACAAGATTGTTGGTGGATAAAAGCTTTAATTTGTTAAAATATCTGAATAATTAATGGTTTCTACATTGTTGTTGCAATCATTAACGTTTGTCATTTTGTATTCAGTTTACTGTATGCTTGTGTTTTTATGAGCATAATAATTATAGCAAGTGATTACTAAGAGCTGGGTGAGTGTGGGGAAACTCACAGGACCCCCAACAGAGTACCCACTGTAATGGAGTTTCCCCCGGAGAGCGAGAGAGTCTCCTCTATGCTACAGCATGTTGGGGTGGGGGGGGTGCTGTGCCTGTTGTTTGTGCCTGTGGGCTTGATAGAGATGTGAGTGTAGAGTCTCCTTTGATCCTGTGGGTAAGGGTTGTGGAAAAGGCACTGCTTGCAAACTTGATGTTTGACGCTGGGTAACTTGGTTAATGCAGTGGGGAAAGCTGCTGGAAACAACCCAACTTACAGTGATGGTGCGCTGGGAAACTCTGGTTTGATGCTCCTGTCTGTAGGGTGTAACGGACAGGGGGCGCTACATGGATTTGGATTGGGACATGCTCAAAACCAAGGCAATGGTTCTTAGTTGTTGCCAAGAGCTGCTGGTGTGTGTTATGATGCAACCCAAGAATCCACTGGTGGACATGAGGACAGAAGGAAGCCCAAGGAGAAGGAGGCACTGTTCAAACACAATGGGCCCAAGCCCCCGGATTCTGCAACTGACTGAAAGATCGAAAATGGTGCAGCTTCTGTTGTCAAAGGGAAACAAATACGTTTTGGTTTGCTTCAAAGAGTTTCTGGAAATGTGCAGAGTCTTGCCCAAGCCTTGTTTTCATCAAGAGAGAAGAAATGATGTTGGGAAGTAAATAAAAGTCCTCATTGAGCTCCAGAAAGGAAGAAAACATGCCCAGAACCCGAATACTTGGGGAAGGCCTTGCCAATAGATCTAGCATTGAAATAAATCAGAAATCTCTTGTGGATGTTGCGCTATGCCAAGGTTGTGTGGTGTAACTGACTCTGTGTTTTCGGATTTTCATGGAATTACTCTCGGTGCATAAAGGGGCCTTTCACTGACCCTGGCTGGCCCTGCAGAATATGTGTGTAGTACGGATGATCCTAGCATCCGTACTACAAACATATTCATTATGTCCATGACGATTAAATGGAAGTTTAAAACTACACTAGCCAACTTCTTCGAGTAAGAAAACATTCAGAAAACAATTGAATCTATAACTTTAAATGTTGTCTGAAACAATATTTGGAATAGAACCCATATGAAATGGTTGATAGCATTTTTCAAAAAGGCCGGAATGCACCTCAATGTTCAATGTGAGGCTTTATAGCTTCAACACATCTTGAATGGATTTAAATGATGCAAAATGTGACACCTTTCATCTATTATATAACTACAACCAGGGCGTAATCTGCTTTACAGATACAGTATTTTATAAATACAAGAACAAACTCCTGTCATATTAAGTCAACTCTTCAACCCTCCTATTGTCTTCGTTTGTTACAAAGTTGAACTAAATCATCCAAAATGCAATGAAAGTGGTGATCAGCAATGTTATATGTTCAAAGGTCTACTGTGAAGGATATCATAAAGCCTTAATGCAATCGAATGTAAAGGTAAAAAGTAATGATTGATGAAAGTAGTGAATCGGTCAGATTTGACCCGAAGACAACAGGAGGGTTAAATGTGCCTTCACGTACATTATAAAGTAATACAAAGTGTGTATGAATTGTTTGTACTGCTTATTAATACAAAACCAAATGTAACTAATTGTATTCCTCCTTCATGAGCAAGTCTAATTTGTTTCTAGCATCTGTGACGGAGCATCTGCTGCTTACCAAGGACACAATTAGCAATCCATCCATCAACTCCCTCTCTTGTAGCTAACTCAGATCATTCACTGCCAAAAGGCATGGGCATTAACAAGCAACCGTTGGCCATCATGTGCTCTGGCTTTACAGTCAGGAAAATGTAATTTGAGAAGTGATATTGAAGATTTCTTCTCTGGAATTGTCTAACAGGACACACAAACTAAATGAACTTTGTTGCCGTGAGTCTGTTATCCTAAAGAGAGATGCGACTGTACGCCAACATGCCCTTTATTAACTGAGCTCTCTTGGTGAACATGCTACACCACCGTCTGCTGTCAAACCCAATTCTCCAAACACATATTTAGATAGAATACTGAGTTGTGACATGGTGATGGTAACACGTAGTTAATTCTTCGATGTTAAGGGCTTGGAAAACACAAGGTTAGCTACTGTAAGAAAAGGATGGCAAGAACATTGCGAGCCATTTTTCCTAGTGTGGTAGTGGGAACATCCGCTCCTTTCTCACTCTCTAATCCATATCATTGAATTCTACTTTTCATCAGATGATTTGTGGATCATATGCGTTAAATCATACTTTAGACACCAATACAAAAATGTAAGACATCGCTGCCCCCTCCCTCTGGAACTCACTCCCACGACCCATCAGAGACGGCACTGACCTCGCCACATTAAAAAACGTACATAAACTCACCTCTGCAAACTGGCTTTTTTTGCTCGATTTTAATGTGACTTTTACTATATTTATTTGTTGTCCTTTTTTACTACCTCTGTAAAGCGACTTTGAGCACCTGTAAAAGCACTTACAAAATGAATGTATTATTATTATCATTGAAGACATCGGACACATAGAAAAGGACTTCGGGCAGAGATTAACTCAGATCTAAACAAATGGAAAATATTAAGGAGGAAATATACATTTTATTATGATAGACTTTATTTATAAAGCTTATAGAACACAAAGTGCAAAGTGCTTTACAAAGAACAAAATAAAAGGCAAATATAAAGGATAAATTACATGAACTATGAACAAAAGATTAAAAAAAAGATAAACAAACTCAGCTAAAATCAGTTAATGCTTTCTTATAATAGTGTGGTTTTAGAGAAGACTTGAAAGGAAACGCTGACTCTGGAAGAGACAGAAATCCTGTGCCAGAGGATCTCAAATTACAAAACGGTTTACAAGAGACTAAAAGGTCCCAAATGAAGTCTTAAGCCAGGCCATGAAGAGCCTTCAAATGTATCAATAATATCTTAAATGCTGTGTTTTAGTCTGCAGCCTTGCACTTCCTCCGGTGTTTGAATGCTGCTATGAAGTATGCCCTCTGCTGAGATCTTCAAGAGGGGACAGAACGAGGTCAAGTCTTTCTGTCCATCACTTCCATTCCTCCTCTATCACCATAAGGCAATCCTTTGCACCCCTAATGAGCTCTCCAACCAATTATGATCCTCCGGAGACTTCTAGGCTCCTTATTTGCACCTACTACCATTTACATACAATAAATATCTGTGGAGCATATTCTTGCTTGAATGCATTACATTGCTCTTGGGACAGAAAGATGGATTTGCTTTGACTGGGTATTATTCCTCCGGTATATTCCCTTCAAATAAGAATGTCCCTTGCCGCTACTCTCCCCACTGGGACAATCTGCAGCATGACGAAGTGCAATTATGTGCCGCATAATAGCCAGTTCTAACCCTAACCCTGTTTAAGACACGAAGGGCAAAGTAAAACCCTGCGGGACACGCTCTGACTGTGGAAAATTGTGGAAGGAGAGTATGTGTGACACATTGACTGAAAAAGCCAGCAACAATAGACTAATAATGGAAGGTCACGCCTCTGCCTGACATCACCAAGAAGAGGCAGCTCATTCAGGATTTCTGGCTCAGCTCCTGACGAGATGCACACGGGCATTAGGATATGCTACGACTGTCCCAGTTACACTTCAACATAAGTGCTGCGCCTCTGACAAAAACCGACATGATGACAGAACGCTTAGGTGTGTTTTGAGATGTGTATCACATTACAGTCAAGGAAAAACGAGGGAAGCAGTTGCCCTTAAACGGTATATACGAATTATGTGTTTTTATGGTAGGGGTTCCCAATACCAGATGCCTGGACATTTCCCCTAGGACTAAACTGTTGTCAGAGGACAGCATCAAATCCTTAATTTATTTCCTGTAGACAAGACAATGCGACATATGTTGACAGAATGACAAACCTTCGTACTGTCTGAGGAAGAGCCTGGTGCTGGGAACGTTGCACAGCAGCATTAAATAATCCTCAGAGAGCTATTCGATGAGCGGCTCTCTCTGCTCCTATATGTCAAACCTTGGAAAAGTCTGTATTTCAACCTTGTCAGGAAATAAGTGTTTTGACACTTTTGAGCATTGGTTCAATGTTCTTACCCGTAAATGTAATAATCATGCCACAGGCTCCATAATATCAATTCAAATGATATGAAATTGTTAAAGAGCTGGATTGTATGCGCCCAATCTAATCAATGCAGCATTTGAGTTCATTTTTATTTCAGTAAGTCTTTACTTTAGGCTCATAAAAACTGAAAATGCGGCTGACCCTAATAATCCAGCTAAAATATATAGATCTATTTTCAAAAATAAATGCAAGTAAAAGGTCTAATTAGCATAAAGATAAGTAAAAAGGTTAATATGATTCATTTAAGAAGTAATAGGGACATTTGGATTAGTGAATTAAATGCTCCTTATTTTACATTTCCGTTATTATTTATTTGCCTCCAGGCCAAAAGCAAAGAAAAATGTATCTGGTGCAGAGGGGGAAACACATGCTGGTTTTTATTTCACCTACTTACTGCATGCTGCTATAATTCAAATGCAGCTCATACACTACATGTTGAGAAATGTCTTCACAACAGCTGCCCAAGCACTATTCTTCTCCCGTGGCATCCAATCTGAAACAATGTTTTCCCTATGAATGGCCAATTTCTCAATTACTGTTCCCCCCGTTTCAATGATGATGGTTGTTTGTTCAGCGTTTTTTTCCTTCCAACTCAGTCACTCAGTTTCTGTGCTTCATCGTCTCCTTCAGAGGCAGGAAATGCAGTTCATTTAGGGTTAATTTGCGAGACACTGAACAGAATAGACGGCCTTGGTCATTGTTTAATGCGAGCAGTCAATTACACTGTTTCTAATGAGATCAAACGATGCACGCCATAAAGAGCAACATAAAGTCTTATCGGTCGCAGATTAATAGTCGGTTTAATATTGAGGACGTTTGAATGTCCCTTGTCTCTTTCTAACAATCTCGAGGTCAGTCTCTTGACCCTCAGAATAATTTTTTCCACTGTTGTGGAATAATGATCCATATTAAATAAAGCTTTGTAACACAGGGTTGTAAACATTGTATGCACGACTGTTGTATTCAATTAAAGGACTTGACCTCACACGTCTTTGATATGTGTCATGGGATGAAGAGAAAATCCCATCCTGCTCATGTAGTCTTCACCTCCCCTCTGCACCCGTGCCCCTTGTTCCATTACATTTGATCTGGAAACCCATTCACGGTCCAGTGCCTCCCATTTTCTCACAGGATTATCGACAGGGAGCCTCCATTTGTTCTAATCCATCTCGTTGTCATTCAAAAGTCGAAGTTGATCCCATAATTATATTTTCTATCTTCCAGTCAGACCTGGCTGAAAGATTTGTATATTAAATCCAAATAAATCCGAATTCCCCCTAAAGTAATACAATCCGATGGAGTATATTTTGATCCCTGCCGTGCAGACTGTTTCGTTTCTTTTACGCTCTCCTCTGATGAGTCACTCCTCGTCTTCCTCGCCAGATGTGCAATACCCACAGCTCTGGAGGAGCCTCTGTTCTGTGATAAGAGGAGAGGTGAAGGCAGCTCATGTTTATGCCATGACCGGGATGTACTTATATGTGACCCTGAGGCAAATGAGCAGATGCTTCATTACCCTCTCCGTGCATTACCAGGATTATAACAACACATGGATATGGAAATAAAGACTCACCGATGACATAAGGGAGGAGGCATACATGGAGAACACGGATGTTCACAAGCTATGGCGGCAGTCAGAGAAAAGAAATACTAGATGGATAGAAAAATTGATATATTAATAGATAGATGGATCTAATTTGCCATATATTTCTATCTGGTATGAATATGAGTTAAGTTAAATCCACATCTCTCCACAGTCTCAACTAAATCTGCATTTATTGTCTTGAAGTTAGACGTTTATTGCACAGCCATTGTTTTAATCTGCATTACAGTTATTACAATTGCACAGACTGACAACAATATAAACCCTATAGTTATGTTGATTGACAACATCATTTTGCGCGATCAAATTCTGCTTCGCTGAATAGTGGTAGTTCTTGAGGATTCAGAAACTACAGAATTCTCAGCGGTTGTCCGGCAGCATGAAGAGTTCTTCCTCTTACTAAGGAGGGCTGAAAGTCAGCGGATGGTGATTCGTTTGGAATGAAAACCTACAACCTGTTTGCTCCCCATAGCCCAAAGGATCATTTAGACTTCTGGAGTAAATGAGGCGTACGTTGGTTTTATTATTGTTTAAAGACTTTTTTTATTTGGCCCAACTAGACACTTTTTAATGGTGTTTCTGCAGGCTGCTTAAATCCACTCTACATTAATGGCGCTGGTTCAAGTGTATGCTTACTTAATCCTATTGTGAAGCCAACCATTTGACAATAGGGCACTGGTAGTAAAAATAGCCTTGGGTTTTAGCAATCATCCGTTTGATCAATCATTGCAATCAGCAATAATATTACTGATCTCTTAAATAAAGAGGCCCTTTTAGGCTTTAGAGGTTTTCTCTTTCCTCCAGTGTTGTATCGTTTTGTGTGCATGTAATTGGTCCGCAAATAGGAATCCCAATGTTCCATCCAAGAGGTGCTGCAGCACAGGCAGTATGAGGAAAATAAAGACTGTTGAACATTAAAGCATGTGAACAGGTCAAAGTCAACTTTAATGTCAATCTTTCAGTTTGTGTGTAGTGTACAGACAGAGAGATCGAAATAACGTTTCCAACAATCCCGAATACAAAAATACATGTATACAAATATACAAATAAGTATATCCTATATATACACAATCAACACATGTACACGTATGCACACATTAAGATATAAACACAACAATCAATATATTCAAAATAACAGTCACATCAATATATTTGGGAATGTACATTAGTGCAAGATTGTCCAGAGCAGCGTAAAAAAAGTGTCTGGTGCTGGTATAAAATACAAATATGAACCTGACAATGAGAATAATATATCCTCTTTAACACCTAACTCTATGCTTCAGCACTGTTAAAGGGGTCATTCATGCTAACAGAGGCAAGACATTTGGGTTCCCTTTCTGTCAGCAAGAAAGCAGCAATACTGATGAAATCAACTCGAGTGAATCCTACGGGTGCTGCAAACCCTGACACAATGTACTTTGTTTGCAGTATTCAACTTTGCTGTTAATGGAAGATATGATGATCTCAGCCTCTTCAAGTTCATCCGCTAACTTGTTATCTTCTGTCAGTTTGCATTAAGCCCAGCAGCACATGCAGAGAGGCATGTGACCAGTAGACCTTGTGTTTTCTTCGAATGCAGCTCAGAGTTTTCACCTCACTAACTTTATTATGTTCCTAGCACTCCCTAAGCATTGCTCTCTGAACTCAAAGTCCAAAGAGATCTCAATCCAGAGGGTGTATGTAGAGACGGACTCGAGATAAACCAGAGGGCAGACTACCAAATTCAAAAACACTTTTAAATACAGAGACTGAAAATAAGGCCTCAGAGGGCATTTTTTATTAGACTGTGAGGAGGCTGTGATAAATGGGATTGCACTGTAAACATTTTCACTGGGGGAACACTATTAATGGTGGAGCGTATGACACGAGGAAGCACAGACAAATGCATGAGGTGTTGTGGAGGGAGATTTTTGCTGCTTTTTGAAGGTGCAGTGTCAGCTCACTTCCTCTGAGTTTTGCTTACAGAGCAAGAAAGCCTGGGTCACCTGGTAGGTCACAGCAGGCGCAGAATCCCTCGGTTGCATAGCGACGGCTTTCAATGCCATTCGTACGCTTTCGGAAACTCAACCTTGTACATCACTATAAACAAGACTCTCCAATGATGACCCGAGCGATTACAAAGTAAATAATTGCATGTTAGAAAAGGGACTCTGAATTGAAACAACATTGTGATGTCTGACTTTACACAGGGCGCTGCACACTTGATCTGCGAGGTTAGTCGTTCCAATAAAATGGACATCAAAGCAACAATGTGTTGGTTTCACATTATGCTGTACTGTAATAGTGCCGGTTTTAGAAATATTAGCACTGCATTGCGTGAATGTGTCCTCAGTGGCCCATTAATTCAAAAAAGCACACTTCATTTGAAAGTGAAAAATCATAGTGACACAGCCATGAAGATGAGATATAGAGCGCCTCTTTAGTCTAAACATCGGCTTTTTTTTATGATTATTTAGGACTAAAGTGATGCCCTCAGCTACATGACAATGCTGCAGAAATTGGGATTGGGAATGTATAGCTGTTTCCAGGACAGGTTTGCTGCTCCTATACAGAGGAAAGTGCAAATTCAATTACTTATTTGTGCATGTATGTAGCCTGCAGGGCAGGCTTCACAATCTAAATGGGTAATCGCGAGAGCCTATTTATTTTTGCTGCGGTTTCCGAACAGTACTGTTGTTATATTGGTTCCTTGTGAGGACGCTCCTCACCGACATATCTTCATTACCTCATGCAACGCTGACATAATGATAATTGTGTAATCCCCGGTAAAAGCAGCCATCACTTTGTGAGTGGCATAAATAAATAGGGCCTTTAGAGAATGGTGAACACCATAATGTTAATGCTATTTTATAATACTTTTTGAATTGTTTCTTTACTAATGTTAGAGTTATCTTGTGCCATACAATCTGAAAACCTATTCAGTTTGCGACTCATTCAACATTCGTCCTCTACAACCTGGTTGACTGAACTACAGCGTTCATGGGTGACTTTAAGATGGACAAGCGGTTGGAGTGTTTGCTTGCCCCCAGCTTCACCCTGCCAGGCTGAATACGCTGAGGACATTGTTTTGATTTCAGGCCGAGCTCCACCGCTGCCTGAATCAGATTGTCTATGAAGGGGGAAAGAAAAACTGCTACACCCGCCCTGCAATCTTCACTTGGCTGAAGTAAATTGCCTTCATTTTGGCTAGGCTCCCCTTTGTTATAATGTGACAAGGCTACTGATTAGACGAGAGGAAGATCAATAAACTGTCACGCTTGTGGCTCAAAAGCAGTACAGGGAAATCAAGAGAGAGACTTTCTCCACTCGGTCCACAGGGTGTAGTTCACATCAAGCCTCCAGTCCTGAGGTTTAACACCCAGATCTGAATCCACTGCAGGGAGTTTAATCTCCTGACTAACGAGTTAGCTGTGGATAACTACTTACCTTAAAACCTGTTTTTTTTACATCATCATCAATTCATACATAACCTCATACTGTCTGAGGGTGACCTCTTTTTGATGTTTAACTTTGGATCAAAACATATACAATACTTCATATATTTATCCTACACATTGCATCAAACAATTAGCGTTAAGGAGGAAATTGTTATTCACATTATATTACTGTTTTAATATTACTGGAGGCATTATTGTGTATGAAGCATTTCAGGTTTTAGCTGGTTGAAGATCAGTAAGTAAAGTATATTTCAAAAATGTAATAAATTAGCTAACTTACATCACTTCTCTCACTACTTAAGTTAGGATGTATTAGCATTGAGCGTTTGCTACTCCAGGTATTACATGCTAATGCAAATAGAGCCAAACCTACTGTAAAAATCAACTCAAAATCTACACCTTGACAGCTCCAGATCACCATGTGTTTTATGAAAACCTTTTAAGAAACATTCTTACAGTATTCCCTTTAATACAATAAACCAGTGTAACATCCAGTTGTTATCCCCTAAATGCACTGGGTGGTTGGTCCGAGTGTGGGGTTTTAACGAGGGATTATGTTGTGGGGTTATTTCTTGGCCGGGAGCAGTGATTTAGGAAATTCTCTTCTGGTTGCCTGGCAACCTCACAGATACAAGACTTGAAGTAGTCCCTGCCTCTGGCACATGACAATCTGTAAAACCACAACCATGACATTTTCACATTCGATTAAAAAAGAAAACCTTGATATGACATGTTAATGGGCTATAGAGGTGCTAGTAGTTGGATGTATTACTACTGGACAGAGCCAGCTTTGTTTCCCCTCCATCCAGTATTTATGCTAAGCTCACTCTGGAGTATTTACAGTGCAGACAGGGGAGTGATCTCAATCTGTTATCCAGCCCAACTCTTAGCTAGAGAGCAAATAAATGGATCTCAGAAAACCTTGAACTAATGCTTTAAGGGGGGAAAGCCCACACTGCAGTTTCATACCCTCCCACCTTCTCTGTATCAAATAGCTTTATTGGCCTAACCCAAATTGACATACATTTTTGTCAAAGCATTGTAAGATTACAACATGCATCTAAACTGTACATTTTCATTTCGAAAAATACCTTTGTGTTATTTTTCAATGTTTTTTTGACAAGAAAAAACAAATGTAAATGTCCCCCACCCCCTGTCGTATTTATTAACCCTGCTAATTAAAGAACAAAGAGATTGATTTTGTGCCGGATATGACTATTAATATTTACTTTAAAGCACAGAAAAGATTTCCTCCCTCAATGCAATGCGAACACACCCACCCACTTAAACACATGCTTTTCATGTTATATGGGTGTACCATGAACTCTTTAATGGCAACCAAGAGAGCATAAGCATTAATCTGCTGTTCATCTTTTCATATAAGAGCGTTGGTAAAGTCAGTCATTGCAGAAACAAGTTTGCTTCCAGCTGTGAGCCATCTCGGGCCGTCTATGATGCAAGGAAGTATAATCTTCTTTTGTGCTAGGGTGATGCTTATTGACGCTGATGCTGATAGGATGGGGCAGGTGTCCTTTTGATGTCCTCAGCACAGTTATTAACAAGTCATATTGTATGTGAAAACCAATCATAAAGGATAACAGGCAGTAATAGCTGTTGTCTCAGCATCATTTGTTTAGAACTCAGGTTGCAGGAACGAGAGGACGACTAGCACGGCGGAGACGTATTTGCGCTCTCTGCCTTTTTGAAGATTGCCATTGTCCATAAGGGGAAATGGAGCAGCAGCTACTGTAGATATTTGCCATCCAATTTGGATTATTCGTCGAGTTCAACAAGCAAACCGTTCTTTCATAAATTCACAATACGCTTCTTTAATGATAAAGACAGTGGGATACTAATGAATGTCGCAGACTCAGACACTTCCCTCCAGGAGAAACAGCCAATCGCGTCTCAGATCTGTTTATCTATTAATGAGTAGATACGGATCTCACTAATGCCCGCAGAGTACGCTTTAAGTTCGTCATGAAGTGATCGCTATGTTTAGTTCATTAAGCCTAAAGCGTGGTGAACCCTTTCTACAGAGTTGACACCATCCAACACAGTGCTGGTAAACGTGCGACAGCTGTGCGTTTGAAATAAGGGAGGTAGCTGTTGTTCATGCACGACAGCGATTCTCTGTTAAACATGACACCCAGGGAATACCGTTTGATACATGATACTGTGACTAAACATGTCATGCCTGCAGTGTCAGTTACATTGAAATAAATAACATCAGGTAAACACGCCTGATACCGTATACCGTAGGTTACTGTGGAGCGCTGTGTTTCCTTCATGCCATGGTTTGTTATTCGGAGATGTTTAATTATAAGATTGATGCTTTCACCGAAAGTTACGCCTCGAGAGAGAAATTGCTTTGCGTACACAATACCTCCATTTCGGAGTTGTAGAAGAAGAGCCCAGGGGCCAGAAGGCACATGCACTTCACTTTGATCCTGACAGAAAGATGGCTGACTCCCAAAATATCATCTCTTTTCAGCTTGACCCACTTGTTGGCTCTTATCTCCGGTATGTTGAGGGGGAGTGAATTGATATGCTGTTGCCGGTAGAAATGTTCTCTATGCGACAGTGTATTTAGTAGATTGTAAGTTAAAAATGAAATAAGCTATTTTGTGGACGCTTTTAACCAATGTGACTTACAGTGCCGCACGAGCATGCATTATTAGAGTGGACCCAGATGCATGAGCTGTACACTCAATGAGCTATACTGGGTTTGGATGGACAGAGTCACTCATATTGAAGGCTGGTGGCAGATAAGAGTATGTCAACCCGTTTAAACCGTCGTTGTCTGCAATAGAGCTGCAGGATGAACATTATGCGACTACAGGTTCTTTCCGTGTGACGACAGCAGCTAGATCACTGAGCCGGACAAATTCAGGTCTCCAGCAAGGTGACTTGTCATGTGTGCGCGGATCTTGTATAACCCCCATTAATCCCATGCGTGAGACAAAGCAGTCGGATCAGACAGTAGAAAGAGACCCTTACTAATGTTTACAACCACTAACTTCATCATTGTCACATAGTGCTGTTTCTCACTTCTTCCCCCGGTGGGCTTAATGACCCTCAACGCAAGCCTGTAGAATCCAAAGAACCCCGTTATTATCTTTGTTAATAAAGTCGGATTGTTTTAGAAAGATGTCAAAATGTGTTTCTAATGTCTATTGTGCCATTTGTCAGCCTGACGCACTCGCTCTAATCATCATCAGCAGAAGCAGTTGGTTATGATTTCTGATAATTGATTTTGCAATGAGTGAAAAGATGCGGGGGGAAAACCACTTTAAAGAGACATCATTCAAAAATATAAAAAATATAAACGAAGAAATATTTTCACCCGTTTTAGTAATCATCATTGTCAAACAAAGTGTTCTCCTTTTCAGTATTAACTTTGTCTGGATTCATACAATAAGGAATTGTTATATTAACTAAAAAAAGAATAAATATGTTTTGTTATGTTGTTTTTTTCTTCACGTACAGCAAGGAAAGCATCTGAGTGTACAAGGACTGTGCCAGCGAGATAAGGTGTAGAGTCTCTTTGCTGTCTTATCAGTATCCTCTGCAGTCTCAGTACTGCCACAGCTCCACTGGGAATTGACAATAACAACCACATTTTTTTGCTGCAGATGGATTTATGGGATCTTAAAGTATGAAAGCTGTTGCCAAGCCCCCGTATTAAACGCTATCTTTCCTCATTTAGTCTGAGAGAACTCCAGTAAACTCAAATACATTTACTCAACTTTGCAGGTGTTATTGACATGGACATACGAGAAGGGCATTCCATTTTTCCATTAGTCTCCATATTGGCTTTTGCACTATTTCTTACAATTCAAATGTAAGAAAAGTACGAGCTTAGATTGTGGTCATATTTTAACAAGGTGAAGTTATTTATCCAGGAGTGGCTAATTAATATGCTTGTAAACTCTTAACATAGTTACTGTGGTTCATGTGTGAAAGACTTTACTCTCTTTGTATTTTCACATCCAGCTGGTACTGAATGGTGGATTAAGATTATGATTACATGTCAATGCAATGCTGATCCTGCAGATTGAGATGACTTCAATCCTTAATGTGGGTAAAAGGTATAATTAAAAATGACCACGATTTAAAATGTGGCCTAAACTCGTCAACAACAGCTTCTGGCAGACAAGGGGATACGGCCATTACAGGCAATCATATGAACGTGGCCGTTACTTTGAATTAAGGATTAAATTAAGGATTTATTTAGGTTAAACAATTGTTGGAAACATTTAGGATAATAGGTACACAACTCAACAACAAGTATAACATTATGTCTAGTTGTTTTTAGACATTTTAATGCGGAACATTTCAATTGAATACCTAGGTATCAGGATTAAATACTGATGATGCAGCAGATTGCCCCCTGTGTTATTAAATACATTACTTAAGGCTCATAAGGTTAATCTGTGACCTTGGAAACATGGCACCCCACTGAAGGTCCATTTTGTAGGAGCTTCCAATCACAATAAATGAACCTCATCAGCAGATTGAGTTTCCCACCTGCCAATAGATCATATTTAGAAAAGATTTGCTTGTGTGTTGGCTTAAAAGTTGAGGTTCAAAGTGTATTCTTGACTATACATACTGCATTAACCATTTGACTGCCTTTTGATGCCTTAGCTGTTTGAAATGAAGTTAATTCAACACATTGGATATTTGTTTTATGTAACATTTCACTACTTAGGGAAAGATGAATACTTCAAAATGTAGGCAAGTACATCACAGGAGTAAATGTACTTAGTTAAACTGAATATCACATTTACAGTATCGCATGATATAATTGTCATGATACAGTAGTTAGACGAGCAAGAGTTATATTCAGCCGCAAAGGGCGAGTGAGGCAATAAAACTGTCCAAACAACATTTACAAAATTCATAATAAATTACTCCTGTCCAACTTGTTTATGAAACTCTGTAGAAATGCAATACATTTAACATGCTTTTTTCCACAAATCCCTAATACTTAACAGCACCAGAGATAATAAACGAGTACTTTCACTATAGGAGAGATAATATGAGGCTTTGGCTTACCCCCCGCTCTGCTTGCACGGCTCCTTTGTGTCCTTGTGCGACATATAGCAGGACAGAGGGGTGACTAATGTATCCAGGTGGGTCATATCTAGCTGGCTGTATAATAAGCAGAATGGGATCACATTTTGAGAGTGGAAACAGATCAGGAACAGTTTCCCACCCTCTGTGTAAGTAATGTAGTGACCTTGACCGGACTTGGAGCTCAGCTTTGGGTATTTCGCCAGAGTGTGCTCCAAGGTTATTTAGCTTAAGCTTTTCAATGTTTCTGTCAGCCACCGTGAAGCTGAGGGCGCTGCAAATCTAGACAACGCTCCGTAAAAAATATCAAAAACTATCTAGAGACAGTTGATAAGGCTGCATTCCCACTGAGCAATGCTTTATCTGTTATTGACCTACTGACCGACCATTTTCTCTAAGACCAATTGGCTGTGAAAAACAAAAATAACCAAAAAAAAGAGGGGTAGCGCGTAAGAGGGAAATGAGGCATTCAAATGCCCCTCACAGCACAGCAGTGGATCTAAACAGGAGCGCAGTATAACGGGTCACAGCGACATTGCAAACAGCTGCACAGTGCCATCTAGAGGAGCCTCAGGCAAATGTTAAAAATAATCAAATTGGAGAGAAAACATCCAAAAGTTGAGGTTCGTGCAGGTGTCGCCTACATTTCTGCAGGTGTGCATTCTGGGTATCAGTTGGTGACAGGAGATATCCGTCTCACACGCTCAGATCCTCTCCAGGTGAAAAAATAAGGCAACATGTCACAATGTTTGCTGATTCTGTTCTCGCCACAGAACTAATCCCTAACTGATCCTATTTGGAGAAAAAAACGCGATGCAACCAAAACTGTAGCAAGAATGCCTTTACCAGGGCAGACTGCTAGGAAGCAAAGGGAGCAAAAAACGAAAGATATGGAGTACCGTGAAATGTGTCGAGGTTGTGGAGCTGTCGTACTTGAGAGTGCCTGCTGTTGAGTAGCAATGCATTGTCCTTTGTTTTTAATCACGAGTGCTCAACTGCCCCCAGTGTGACTTCTTTACCACTGCAGGTGTACAAGCCTCCTATAGTCTGTCATCAATTTTCCTGCCCACTGAGCACACATTGTTCATGTTTAGTATACCCTTGTCACAAAAGTCACTGTTCTTGTGTTCTCTTGTGTCTTAAAATGTAGGCTACCATTTCACTTGACCAGAAATACAAATATACAAGCTGTCACTACAGAGAGGGATGTGAGAAAATAATCCACTTTCAACAAGAAAACAATGTGCTACTTGTAAAATGCATTACTTGCATAAACACAGGATTAGAGGTGTTATGTGCCCTGAAGAATATAGCATAAATGGTTAGATAAAGGCAATGTAAATATGATATTTATTTGTAGTTAAGAGCCTGTTGTCTAAAATGCTAAAGGTTTTTCTCCTGCTGTGACGGTGGCATTTTAGAGAAAGGCTTAGTTTAGTAGCAGATGGGTTCAAGACATTCGAGATAATTTCATCAGTAGAGGAAGCTTTCCCATCAGCAGGTTTACTTAGCTAAATAAAACCAAAAACACCTTTTAATTTGTGTGCAAAGACCTGTAATGAGTTTTTCTACGCATATAGTGCTACAAATGTAATAATAAATAAATCTAGCAGAGAAATAATAATAATTCTGCTTTGTGATACAGTGCACCCCTTGAGAATTGGGGAAATGAGAACAAAAAAATTGCATGTACACATGTACAAGTGTTTGAGTTCATGCAATTGATTTGTTTTCATGCTGTTATTCTGAGTATGTACTGTATTAGTAGAAGCTGAGTGGGCGGGGGTGGGAGGTGAGGTAATGTGAGGAACATCATATTCTCAAGGAAAAATGGGGACAAAGGTCTGGAGTCTGAATTAATTGCCAACACCTAAAGCTAATGTGACCTCAATTCAACCACCCGATGATTACAGAGGTCACTGGAGCCCTAGGAGCTCTTGTCCTCATTCTCAACTAAAAAATGTGTTCCTCCAGGGCTTATTGTGACTTCTACCAATGTCACAGTTAAAATATTCCAAACCTGGAATTCTTCTAGGACGTTAACATGTAAAATAATGAAGTAGGCTATGCATGTGAACATCTATTGGGAGCTTAAACCTATTTAAATCTATTAAACATATACATTATAATTATTTGCTGACCTGTATTCAGTGTTCATTGGTAACATCACAAAGATTAAGGGGAAAAAAAGGAAAAAAGTACAGATTTTTCATAGCAGGAGAAGTAGATACCAAGACTTTGTTTGTTATTAGTTAAACCTGTTTTGTTAAGAACCTTGTCTAACAAATGAGAATGAGAAAGGTCTATATTTTATAGTATTGTCAGCCATATTAACAGCAAGGCTCTAGGTATCCAACACTTTGGTCCTGACTAAATATCTAAAAATCTATTAAATGGATTGCCTTGAAATGTGGTACAGATATCCAAGATCCCCAAGGATGAATTGTAATTACTTTGTTGATCCCCTGACTTTCCCTAATGCGCCAAAGAAAGGTATTTTTCTGGTTTTGAGTGAAACGTCTTAACAACTATACTGTACAATGGACACATAATTGGAATCACTTTAATAATCCCTTATCTGTTCCACTCTTCCACCATCTGGTCTAAATTTAAGTTTCTCTTTTAGTTTTGTTTAAGGCTGAATACCTGCTGGTGACACTCCCATGAGCCTTAGATACACTTAGTTGTTGTATGCCAATTATCACTTGTTAGTATGCTAACACATTCAAGTTAGATGAGGAATATGGTAAACGTTGTGTCTACTTAGCATCAAGCTTTCAGCATTGTCATTGTTAGCATTAGCTTTAAGCTAAAAGCATCATTTTTGCTTAACTACACCACTAGCCTGGCTGTCTTTGTCTTCTTGTTACAGGATGTAATGCCTTGTGTCTTTTTATATACCGGTGATCCCAGATATATATAGTGGGTAAACATTTGCACAAAGTGTTTGTTGTGGCTGATACAATTCATTTTGGGTGTAATTTGTATGCCCTTTGGCAGGAAGGATTTTATATTACCTCAGACTGATTGAAATCATTAGGTGCACATTTAGTTTTGATGTTGATAGTAGTGCTGCTGTTGCAGGGGTGTTATGGTCTCTGTGTGCATGTGTTCACATTATGATCCTATCTGACAGTTGATGAAACAAACAGGATGTGATGGATCCATCTGATGCTCACAGTAAGAGAGAACAACGTCCTTCTAGTCAGGTAACGCAGCTCGACGTTAGATACCTTTGTGGTGTAACTGGCTGGACAGTTGACCTGGATAATGTTTTATATATTATCAACAACACTATAGGGACTCTGTGTTTGGTTTTATTTTTGTTTTTTCATGCTAGCCAAACATGAAAGGTCCAACTTTTACATGTTCACCTACAGGGAGAAATCTGTTGAATTGTAGAGCTGTAGATTGATTACAGTTCAATTAAAGATTCAGTTTATTTCCATTTTCATCCAAAATAATATTTTTTGAAACGTGACATCTGACTTGTAATGTAGGGTAGAGATGTAAATGTTTTCATCTACTACACATTGATTTAAACATTCAAATAATAACATGTTTCTCCTCGATTTCCTGAATGGGGCGAATGCAGTTCAAACTTTGAGGAAATAGGTATGTGAGTTCAGTATCCCCCCTCTCCTGGGTATACCATAGATGTCCCACTTCCGCTATGTATGCACTTTCCCCCAAACCAAGGACGCGGCCTCGGTGGAATTCCAAGTATGCTGGAGATTGGAACAGTCCTTCGGCGGCACTCGATGACGTAGCATCCTTGAAATATTGCTTGGAAGCCAGTATCCTCGAGATTGAGAAACGGCCAGAGACTCTCCCCCCCCCATCTCCTGTCATGTGCACAGTTACACATATGTACTTTTCCGCCCAAGATCTTTTGACACACACACACACACACACACACACATACACACACACACACACACACACACACACACACACATACACACACATACATAACACACACACACACACACACACACCCACACATCTTATAATAATAATATGCCCCAATTCATTTGTCGTTTATACCTATATATGATAGCTCCAATTCAGAGTGGGACATTAATAATTCTTAACCTCACGATCTTTGCTGTGCTTTTGCATCAATATATAAAATGCTCATCATCACTACATATTCAGAGTTCTGCGACACAGTATTGACCTGCACTCATGCCACAGAAACACGCTGGTAATATTTCAAAAGGACTGGCAGCTTCTGTTTGCCGCTTTTGTTCTACCGAGTTTAAATATTATTTCTCCAGCTGTTCTACTTTGCGCCGTCTTGCATTGCCACACTCATGCATAGGAAATGATTTGAAAGATTTCGACTTTGATGCCTGCTTTCCCAACGCTGTACTCTCCCCCACCCATCGACGTTTCTGTATCGACTTCTAAATTAATCTCTGTGATTAAGCTATACAGGAAGGTGATGGTTTTATTCCTTGTATTACAAACAGAGGATTTAGCTGCACTGTTTCTCTGTCGCTATACTTGGCAGGCAATATTGGCAGCACAATGATTTCATACATGGCTGATGGAAATTGGAAATCATATTTTGAAACAACGATACTGTCTGCTGCTTTTTCTGAATGCAGTCCGCTATAGTGCAACGTGATGTGAGTTTCAAACACCTTCTCCACTCACAGTCCACACAAATCCTGTTAATACTACTTGTGGATGCTTTGACCTTTTAGTAGAGATTTCTGTCTCGTAACATGTGAATTACAATGTATGTCATGAACCCATTGCCGGATGATATTAATAACTACTCCATGATTACCGACTATTTTACTCAGTATTTTAAAATGGAGGAGGATTCATTGGAGAACCTCAACAAGCATGATTCACTTTTTACTTTAACATTTCATTTCTGGTAATTCGGCTGTACGGTTTTGTGTACATTTACTGAAATCCAGTATAGGTTGATGCTTGTGACGTTGAACCAACATTTTCTTAGTTTCATCCTGAAACTTCTAGCAAACCTCCGTTAGCTACATCTTGCAATCATTAGCAACAATCAATTGGATGGCTGAGTCAGATGCACTGAGGCCATCACAAAATACGTAATTGCTGGAACTGTAAGACCTTGTGTGAGAATTGTGTGTAAGAAAAGGAATACGAAAAATATTCAATACGCTTGCGTACGTTAAACATCATATTGACTTCTGTATGTAATATACACTCTTATCACACCTTGAGCCTACTTGGTCCACCAGACATTACCTAAAGAAGGGAGAGGTCCTTGGGTCTCTTGAAAGGCGGTATACAAATGTTACTTAATGTGGCGATACCATGGCAACGGATCCTTCGCCATTAAACACGGTGTCCCTGTAATGCTACGTTCACACCGGACGCGATGCGATGTTTGGGGGCGGCGCGATTACATGTAAAGTCAATGCAGAGACGCGGACAGACGCAAATTCTCCGACGGCGAGCATGAAGCGGTGGACGCGGCGCGAATCATGCGATTGAACTGTGCCGCTTCAAACGCGAGAGTTCAATTTTTTCAACTCGAGCGTCGCGTTCTCGCGGAAGCCAATCAGTGGTGAGGATCTCAGCCCTGACTGTTACACGTTCAACCAGAAAACATCAGCCATTAGCTGTTAGCAGTTAGCACACAGAGATCACAGCTCCTCATATCTGTTCAGAAACTGTACAGAAGTTAAACAAGAACAAACCACAGACAGTCTGTGTCATGGCGAATACAGTCGCTGCTTTATTTATGTCTGTAGGCCGTTGTTATGAGTGTGGAGTGAGCATATACCAACGTTAGCTTAGCCTGGTCGACCCGATCTTCATTCAGAAAACAAGCATTTTAAAAGTGTTTTTGCCTGCCGTCTGTCTGCAGACTTGTCAAGCATTACTTCATGTTTTTTTCTAACCTGTATCAGTATGTTGTTACGTCGGCATCATTAGAAACGTGTATTACAATTTAATCACGGTAAAATATGTTCATTTTGTTGTAGTTGTAGCTCCCGAGCCAGCGCGTCTTGTTTGAATGATGCGAGTAAACACAGCTGGCAGCCGCGGTGGATGAAACTCGAGCGATTAGGAGCGAAGCAAATATTCGCATCGCGTCCGGTTGTGAACGCACCAATAGACTAGAGTGATGCAATAGGAGCGTTTAGAGCGAAGCGAATATTCGCATCGCGTCCGGTGTGAACGTAGCATAACTCCAATGGACACGGTCCCATCGTCCCCCAATCTTCACTTTTATATCACCGGTCCATGCCTCAACAGCTCTACATGACTTCTGAGATCTCACCATATGCCGTTTCCATGGAAACGCATCCTTCACCAAAAATACGATATTGTTGTAATTCAATGGAAAATCGTCCAAACAGCACCAGACTTCAGAACTATCATTAATGGTCCGGCCCTCAACAGCTCTATGTCAATTATGGAATGTCATCATATGCCGTTGCCATGGCGACATATCCCTCGCCAAAAAAACTGGTGTTATCGTAATTCAATGGAAAATCGTCCAAACGGCGCCAGACTTCATATGATGGCTAATGGTCTGGCCCTCAACAGCTCTACACCAATTATGGGATGTCATTATATGCCGTGGCCATGGCGACAGATCCCTCGCCATGAAACACGGTGTTGTCCTAATTCATGGGAAATCGTCGAAATGGCAACCACACTTCAGATGATGGCTAATGGTCCGGCCCTCAACACCTCACTATGACAATAGTGAGTTTTTCTCAAAAGCTGTTGCCATGGCAACGCTTCCGTCGCCGTTAAGCACAATATTGCTATAACTCCTGTGTAAATGGTAAAAAAGTGTTAAAATTTCACATGTGTGCTAACCGTCAAGCCCTCGAGACATATAGTTGCTATGGTAACAAAATGGTCGCCGTGAAACACGGTTTTTCTCATACTCCAGTAACATGCTCCAAACGGCCCACAACTTCACAGGTTTGATAAAGATGTGCCCTCAACACATCTAAGCATATTATGGGGTGTCATCAAATGCCGTTGCCATGGCGACAGATCACCCACCATCAAACACAATGTTTGTGTTACTGCTGTAACTCAAAGACATTGTCCGATTGGCCTGAAACTTCCCACGTTTGCCAACAGCCGAGTCCTCGAGACATCTGCCTCACGTCGACGTGCGGACAACAGCCTGCGGAGCGTCGACGACCCACTCAACGCTGCTTGCAGCTTTAATTATTATTATTATTAGAGGAGATGGGAGACAGACAGAACGATGGGGGAGGATGAATGGATGTGCAGAAGGACTGGCTAATGAAGGATAATGGACAGAAATGGGTGGGTTTGCAAGCTAAGACCAACAGAATATTAGTTTAGTTATGGGTTGACAGGTTATTCACAGTGGAGATCATAACATGATGATAATGGAAAAAACATCCATCATTTTAAACATCATATGTCTGTGTGGACAAATGTTTGAATGGGTTGCTCAGTGCAAAAATCAAAATGTTCGTCCCTATATTCACATTTTAGACTAATAAACTGAGCGATACCCTCAAGACCAGGTATTTTTCATTTTTTGCATTTGATTTAAAAATGGCTGTTGAGTGTATTGAGAATTTCAACAAAATAAAACCATTTTAAAGAAGATTTTAAACCTGCTATAAATTGATAAATACATTTTGGGATTTGAATCATACCATCTTTCAGCTCTAAAGTATGCTGACATTGGAGATGTTATGTAAAGGGAATTATATCTGCTCTCAGACTAGGAGATGTTTACCAAACACACCCAGTTTAAGAATCAAACCTGGCACAAACTGTCAGTATTAACTCAAGCTTTGGAAACACACACTTACCACACACAGATCTTCGTGGTTTCTGCTCTGCTGTCCAGCTCCGTAGATAGTGGGTTGTACAGTTTGGTGAGAATCTGTGCTGATTGGCAGCTTCTATTTATTTGGACTCTATAACTTGCCATCATGAGGTCTCTGGGCTCTCGCCCGTGGAGTGTTCTGGCACGAGGAGGTACTGCTAGAGCAGTTTCCAAGGGCACCTTGGCTCAGTGGCCACCACTTCTTAACTTCAGGAACTGCACAGGCAAGCGCATAGCCGCACCACAACACAACACACACTGCCCACACTTCACTTATGGCTCGGGCAGTCTCTCCTAATGAATATTATTTTAAACAGAAAGTTTAGGAAGCAGAAAGTATTTCTTCGCCTGAAGGAAGTAGAATATTGGTGTTTGTGGTATAATGATGACATGTGTCACTTTTTGGTTCCTATATATGTTGCACTGTTTATTGAAAGGGTGAAGGTTATGTTATACGTGCTTGAGATGTAAAATGTATGATTCTGAATCAATCAATATTGAAATACTATAACGGTATGTCAAAATGCAGCAGTGCTCTTTGTTCTGATTAAACCAAGCAGCACTCGTTACAGAATGACTAACATGCCCGTCTGAAATAAAAGGACAAAGAACATTGAGTTGATATTGATACTATTACTCTAATACTGCACTGACACTCCAATCTATTGTGATTTACATCGATAGCCGGTGCCCATTTCCAGAATCAGTCAGTTGTTATTAGCCCAAAGATTAGTCCAAAGCACAGCCAGTAATAGGATATTAGTGTTAAAACATTACAGCACACCCTAGTTAACGTTTGGAGGGAAAGTGAGTGACACCAGTGACTTGAGGCTTGGCTGTGAGGCGGGCAGAGGGCAGAGGGCAGAGCAGCTGCAGACACCTCCAGCTGTGTGGAAGCTTGCAGCGGCCAAAGGCTGAGGACACAAATGCTCGGCACAGTCCCGAGGAAATCAGCACATTTCATCAGAACGAAGGCAGCTGAATGGCCTGTGATAAAAGCTGGTATTGAGTCATCAGTGATTTTCAAGAACTGGTGGCAATGGTGCAAACTGATTGCATGCATTCCGTATATACATCTCATTTCCTTCTCTTTATCCCAAACAAAATGTCACATTTCCAAGATTTGATAGCAGGACAAAGGTTTATTCTTTCCTTTAAAGATGGATTTTTATGCAAAATGCACCCATCAGAGTCACTAAGTGGGGCTCCAGGAGAGAAGAGCATTATATCCTGTGATTGAGGCGCTGCTTTTCTACTCTATTCTCTCCTTATAATTGGAATAACTGACTACTACTACTGGTTGAAAGTATGTTCTTATCCTATTATCAATTGTGACAGAAAAGGCGCATTGTGCATTCACTGGATGTGAAAAGGTTGCCTTGTTTTTTCAGATTCAACCCAAATATCTAAAACGTTATTCGGTTTTAAATGAAGGGAGCTTATTCTCACATTTGAGAATATCAAACTAGACCATTTTTGTCTTTTTAGATAAAACCAAAAAATGGTTCCCAATAACTTGTGTTCATTTAAATGTGATTTTAATATATTTTGTATTCTGCTATGACTATACCCCTAAATAAATGCACCAGCCCACCCAGAAAAATAAATAGGAATATATTGAAACAGAAATCATGAAAAAGAAGGCATCCTACCAAATTAAACCAATCCAAGGAGTATACAATATATATATAATATATCATCCTCAAAGAATGCAGCCTCAAAGCCTGTGTATCTTCAGTTGCAAGAAGGAGACTGATTGAAATAGTCCTTTGTATGTTGGTAGAAAGAGTTGCTTTCTGAGGAACGTATAAGGCAGGAAGCCATAAAAGCATGTGCACACCATCCGTCCTATCTCATGCCTTTTACTCAACTTCACACACAACTGACTGGGGAGCAATGAGGGGCATCCTCACACAAGACAAGATATAACACTTTATTTAATTAAATGGCCCAAATACTTCTTAGCTTGGGACATTTATTGCAGATTTTCAGCAAAACTTAAAAATAGTGTAAATATACCCTCCAAATGACTGATGCAAGTTATCATTTGTGTTACATTATTACACAAAGTGAACTCAATTATTACACAAAGTGAACTCAGCTGCAACTAAATGTGTTGACAGTAAATCATTTGGACAGTTATATAGAGGCTTCTCTCTGTGACTCCATACCACAATTGCGCTGATTTTTAATTCAAGAACACTGCCCTGAGCCTGTTTTTCAGGGTTCAGGCTAGAAAATGACATTCCCAAGAACAAATGACCATATCTTTCCCTTCTAAAAGGGTAAAATTAATCATCTTTTTTTCTCAAAGTAATGATAACCTGTGAGTTGGATGGTAGAAAAGTCAGAATCAATATCGATGTTTTTTATTTAAAGAAAATTCAGATTGAACATGATAAAAAAACTGTAAATGATAGTGTCCGTCCAAAAGATATTTTGTACTTATAGTGAAAACTAACCTTGGATGATGGGTTAGTAGACTAAAAGCTTTTTAGACAGATTTAGCAAAAAAAACCTCTTCTGGGGCCATTTGGGTGGAATTTCTTTATCTCTGGCCCCCCTTCTTCGATTTGAATCTCTTTCTGACCGTTAGGCCTATAGAACTCAAAGGGAAATCTCCCTGCACACACTCATGTTAAAAAAAAGATGGGGTCTTCGTGCACACAGTTTTGCTCCAGAGTGAAGCTGTCTCTTGGTCTGATATCTCAAACCGAAAAGCAGATTTATTGCTCATGGATTATCAGAAGTCATTCAAAGTCACACAGACACATTGAATAACCTATGGATTAACTTCAGCATCGTTTTTATCTGTTTTAATGCCATTGAAGACCACTTTTGACCAGACTACCAGACTGGTGAGCCATTTGTGCCGTGTTTTGGCTAACTAGCTCCACATGTTTTGATGTGTGTTCCTTGTCATTATCTCAGAGAATTCGTATAATTGAGTGATAATGAGGGTACCCATTGATTCTGTGTCCCCTCACAATGTAAAACGATGGGTTGAGATGTGCAGCAAAGATAAATAATAAGGTTTTGTGAGTGAATTTCGGTACAGTCATCTGTTAGCATTTTTCGCTCGTTGCTAATTCAGAGGCTCAGCGTTAGCATTGTGGGGGTTTTTTTGGAAAAAAAAATTAAAATGATCAGTTAGATGAGTTTCTTTCCGTTACATGGATATAAAACATTCATAGTTTATTAAATGAACATGCCCTCAGACACTGTTTTCTGCAAGATATTGCAGGAGGCCCCCGTTACCGGGGTCTCTCGGCTTAAAAAGATGACGGAATAACCCTAACGCTTTAGTTCTTACTGTGGATTACACAAGGGAATATAACTTTACATAATAT
This sequence comes from Harpagifer antarcticus, assembly GCA_902827135.1. Taxonomy (NCBI): domain Eukaryota; kingdom Metazoa; phylum Chordata; class Actinopteri; order Perciformes; family Harpagiferidae; genus Harpagifer; species Harpagifer antarcticus. The sequence goes on along the minus strand of CADEHL010001039.1, from coordinate 993,088 downwards.
GTGGAGGGCATGCAGATATTATTTCCTACAAATGACAATCATACAAGAGTAACCCAGTATGGAATTCAGTGACATTTGCTTACTATATTTAAATCAGTTTAACCATTGATCCTGATTTTTTCATTGCACAATGTTCTCCCTATATGGCCCGACTATATTTCTTGTGTACAAATTATTCAAAATTCAACACAGTTTACTGATTAGCTGATGAAGAATGAGAGGTAAAATCTTTAATTTGATTTTGGATACGGAGAAAATCTGTCCAAACATGTGAGTATGTATGATTGCCCCACCAGTTAGTCATGTTCTCAATCAATATAATGTAAACAGAATGATTAACAATAAGAATACTCTTGCGCGTGTTTCCATAACCTTTTATTTTGATGGAAAGAATAGTAGTAACAACATGTATAAGAATGTTGCCAAGAAACTGTAAGGAGAGCACAGAGTAACAATACTGTAAAAAACACAAGATTGTTGGTGGATAAAAGCTTTAATTTGTTAAAATATCTGAATAATTAATGGTTTCTACATTGTTGTTGCAATCATTAACGTTTGTCATTTTGTATTCAGTTTACTGTATGCTTGTGTTTTTATGAGCATAATAATTATAGCAAGTGATTACTAAGAGCTGGGTGAGTGTGGGGAAACTCACAGGACCCCAACAGAGTACCACTGTAATGGAGTTTCCCCCGGAGAGCGAGAGAGTCTCCTCTATGCTACAGCATGTTGGGGTGGGGGGGGTGCTGTGCCTGTTGTTTGTGCCTGTGGGCTTGATAGAGATGTGAGTGTAGAGTCTCCTTTGATCCTGTGGGTAAGGGTTGTGGAAAAGGCACTGCTTGCAAACTTGATGTTTGACGCTGGGTAACTTGGTTAATGCAGTGGGGAAAGCTGCTGGAAACAACCCAAACTTACAGTGATGGTGCGCTGGGAAACTCTGGTTTGATGCTCCTGTCTGTAGGGTGTAACGGACAGGGGGCGCTACATGGATTTGGATTGGGACATGCTCAAAACCAAAGGCAATGGTTCTTAGTTGTTGCCAAAGAGCTGCTGGTGTGTGTTATGATGCAACCCAAGAATCCACTGGTGGACATGAGGACAGAAGGAAGCCCAAAGGAGAAGGAGGCACTGTTCAAACACAATGGGCCCAAGCCCCCGGATTCTGCAACTGACTGAAAGATCGAAATGGTGCAGCTTCTGTTGTCAAAGGGAAACAAATTACGTTTTGGTTTGCTTCAAAGAGTTTCTGGAAATGTGCAGAGTCTTGCCCAAGCCTTGTTTTCATCAAGAGAGAAGAAATGATGTTGGGAAGTAAATAAAAGTCCTCATTGAGCTCCAGAAAGGAAGAAAACATGCCCAGAACCCGAATACTTGGGGAAGGCCTTGCCAATAGATCTAGCATTGAAATAATCAGAAATCTCTTGTGGATGTTGCGCTATGCCAAGGTTGTGTGGTGTAACTGACTCTGTGTTTTCGGATTTTCATGGAATTACTCTCGGTGCATAAAGGGGCCTTTCACTGACCCTGGCTTGGCCCGCAGAATATGTGTGTAGTACGGAGATCCTAGCATCCGTACTACAAACATATTCATTATGTCCATGACGATTAAATGGAAGTTTAAAACTACACTAGCCAACTTCTTCGAGTAAGAAAACATTCAGAAAACAATTGAATCTATAACTTTAAATGTTGTCTGAAACAATATTTGGAATAGAACCCATATGAAATGGTTGATAGCATTTTTCAAAAAGGCCGGAATGCACCTCAATGTTCAATGTGAGGCTTTATAGCTTCAACACATCTTGAATGGATTTAAAATGATGCAAAATGTGACACCTTTCATCTATTATATAACTACAACCAGGGCGTAATCTGCTTTACAGATACAGTATTTTATAAATACAAGAACAAACTCCTGTCATATTAAGTCAACTCTTCAACCCTCCTATTGTCTTCGTTTGTTACAAAGTTGACTAAATCATCCAAAATGCAATGAAAGTGGTGATCAGCAATGTTATATGTTCAAAGGTCTACTGTGAAGGATATCATAAAGCCTTAATGCAATCGAATGTAAAAGGTAAAAAAGTAATGATTGATGAAAGTAGTGAATCGGTCAGATTTGACCCGAAGACAACAGGAGGGTTAAATGTGCCTTCACGTACATTATAAAGTAATACAAAGTGTGTATGAATTGTTTGTACTGCTTATTAATACAAAACCAAATGTAACTAATTGTATTCCTCCTTCATGAGCAAGTCTAATTTGTTTCTAGCATCTGTGACGGAGCATCTGCTGCTTACCAAGGACACAATTAGCAATCCATCCATCAACTCCCTCTCTTGTAGCTAACTCAGATCATTCACTGCCAAAAGGCATGGGCATTAACAAGCAACCGTTGGCCATCATGTGCTCTGGCTTTACAGTCAGGAAAATGTAATTTGAGAAGTGATATTGAAGATTTCTTCTCTGGAATTGTCTAACAGGACACACAACTAAATGAACTTTGTTGCCGTGAGTCTGTTATCCTAAAGAGAGATGCGACTGTACGCCAACATGCCCTTTTATTAACTGAGCTCTCTTGGTGAACATGCTACACCACCGTCTGCTGTCAAACCCAATTCTCCAAACACATATTTAGATAGAATACTGAGTTGTGACATGGTGATGGTAACACGTAGTTAATTTCTTCGATGTAAGGGCTTGGAAAACACAAGGTTAGCTACTGTAAGAAAAGGATGGCAAGAACATTGCGAGCCATTTTCTAGGTGTGGTAGTGGGGAACATCCGCTCCTTTCTCACTCTCTAATCCATATCATTGAATTCTACTTTTCATCAGATGATTTGTGGATCATATGCGTTAAATCATACTTTAGACACCAATACAAAATGTAAGACATCGCTGCCCCCTCCCTCTGGAACTCACTCCCACGACCCATCAGAGACGGCACTGACCTCGCCACATTAAAAAACGTACATAAACTCACCTCTGCAAACTGGCTTTTTTGCTCGATTTTAATGTGACTTTTACTATATTTATTTGTTGTCCTTTTTTACTACCCTCTGTAAAGCGACTTTGAGCACCTGTAAAAGCACTTACAAAATGAATGTATTATTATTATCATTGAAGACATCGGACCACATAGAAAAGGACTTCGGGCAGAGATTAACTCAGATCTAAACAAATGGAAAATATTAAGGAGTAAATATACATTTATTATGATAGACTTTATTTATAAAGCTTATAGAACACAAAGTGCAAAAGTGCTTACAAAGAACAAAATAAAAGGCAAATATAAAGGATAAATTACATGAACTATGAACAAAAGATTAAAAAAAGATAAACAAACTCAGCTAAAATCAGTTAATGCTTTCTTATAATAGTGTGGTTTTAGAGAAGACTTGAAAGGAACGCTGACTCTGGAAGAGACAGAAATCCTGTGCCAGAGGATCTCAAATTACAAAACGGTTTACAAGAGACTAAAAGGTCCCAAATGAAGTCTTAAGCCAGGCCATGAAGAGCCTTCAAATGTATCAATAATATCTTAAATGCTGTGTTTTAGTCTGCAGCCTTGCACTTCCTCCGGTGTTTGAATGCTGCTATGAAGTATGCCCTCTGCTGAGATCTTCAAGAGGGGACAGAACGAGGTCAAGTCTTTCTGTCCATCACTTCCATTCCTCCTCTATCACCATAAGGCAATCCTTTGCAACCCTAATGAGCTCTCCAACCAATTATGATCCTCCGGAGACTTCTAGGCTCCTTATTTGCACCTACTACCATTTACATACAATAAATATCTGTGGAGCATATTCTTGCTTGAATGCATTACATTGCTCTTGGACAGAAAGATGGATTTGCTTTGACTGGGTATTATTCCTCCGGTATATTCCCTTCAAATAAGAATGTCCCTTGCCGCTACTCTCCCCACTGGGACAATCTGCAGCATGACGAAGTGCAATTATGTGCCGCATAATAGCCAGTTCTAACCCTAACCCTGTTTAAGACACGAAGGGCAAAGTAAAACCCTGCGGGACACGCTCTGACTGTGGAAAATTGTGGAAGGAGAGTATGTGTGACACATTGACTGAAAAAAGCCAGCAACAATAGACTAATAATGAAGGTCACGCCTCTGCCTGACATCACCAAGAAGAGGCAGCTCATTCAGGATTTCTGGCTCAGCTCCTGACGAGATGCACACGGGCATTAGGATATGCTACGACTGTCCCAGTTACACTTCAACATAAGTGCTGCGCCTCTGACAAAAAACCGACATGATGACAGAACGCTTAGGTGTGTTTTGAGATGTGTATCACATTACAGTCAAGGAAAAACGAGGGAAGCAGTTGCCCTTAAACGGTATATACGAATTATGTGTTTTTATGGTAGGGGTTCCCAATACCAGATGCCTGGACATTTCCCCTAGGACTAAACTGTTGTCAGAGACAGCATCAAATCCTTAATTATTTCCTGTAGACAAGACAATGCGACATATGTTGACAGAATGACAAACCTTCGTACTGTCTGAGGAAGAGCCTGGTGCTGGGAACGTTGCACAGCAGCATTAAATAATCCTCAGAGAGCTATTCGATGAGCGGCTCTCTCTGCTCCTATATGTCAAACCTTGGAAAAGTCTGTATTTCAACCTTGTCAGGAAATAAGTGTTTTGACACTTTTGAGCATTGGTTCAATGTTCTTACCCGTAAATGTAATAATCATGCCACAGGCTCCATAATATCAATTCAAATGATATGAAATTGTTAAAGAGCTGGATTGTATGCGCCCAATCTAATCAATGCAGCATTTGAGTTCATTTTTATTTCAGTAAGTCTTTACTTTAGGCTCATAAAAACTGAAAATGCGGCTGACCCTAATAATCCAGCTAAAATATATAGATCTATTTTCAAAAATAAATGCAAGTAAAAGGTCTAATTAGCATAAAGATAAGTAAAAAGGTTAATATGATTCATTTAAGAAGTAATAGGGACATTTGGATTAGTGAATTAAATGCTCCTTATTTTACATTTCCGTTATTATTTATTTGCCTCCAGGCCAAAAGCAAAGAAAAATGTATCTGGTGCAGAGGGGAAACACATGCTGGTTTTTATTTCACCTACTTACTGCATGCTGCTATAATTCAAATGCAGCTCATACACTACATGTTGAGAAATGTCTTCACAACAGCTGCCCAAGCACTATTCTTCTCCCGTGGCATCCAATCTGAAACAATGTTTTCCCTATGAATGGCCAATTTCTCAATTACTGTTCCCCCCGTTTCAATGATGATGGTTGTTTGTTCAGCGTTTTTTTCCTTCCAACTCAGTCACTCAGTTCTGTGCTTCATCGTCTCCTTCAGAGGCAGGAAATGCAGTTCATTTAGGGTTAATTTGCGAGACACTGAACAGAATAGACGGCCTTGGTCATTGTTTAATGCGAGCAGTCAATTACACTGTTTCTAATGAGATCAAACGATGCACGCCATAAAGAGCAACATAAAGTCTTATCGGTCGCAGATTAATAGTCGGTTTAATATTGAGGACGTTTGAATGTCCCTTGTCTCTTTCTAACAATCTCGAGGTCAGTCTCTTGACCCTCAGAATAATTTTTTCCACTGTTGTGGAATAATGATCCATATTAAATAAAGCTTTGTAACACAGGGTTGTAACATTGTATGCACGACTGTTGTATTCAATTAAAGGACTTGACCTCCACACGTCTTTGATATGTGTCATGGGATGAAGAGAAAATCCCATCCTGCTCATGTAGTCTTCACCTCCCCTCTGCACCCGTGCCCCTTGTTCCATTACATTTGATCTGGAAACCCATTCACGGTCCAGTGCCTCCCATTTTCTCACAGGATTATCGACAGGGAGCCTCCATTTGTTCTAATCCATCTCGTTGTCATTCAAAAGTCGAAGTTGATCCCATAATTATATTTTCTATCTTCCAGTCAGACCTGGCTGAAAGATTTGTATATTAAATCCAAATAAATCCGAATTCCCCCTAAAGTAATACAATCCGATGGAGTATATTTTGATCCCTGCCGTGCAGACTGTTTCGTTTCTTTTACGCTCCTCCTCTGATGAGTCACTCCTCGTCTTCCTCGCCAGATGTGCAATACCCACAGCTCTGGAGGAGCCTCTGTTCTGTGATAAGAGGAGAGGTGAGGCAGCTCATGTTTATGCCATGACCGGGATGTACTTATATGTGACCCTGAGGCAAATGAGCAGATGCTTCATTACCCTCTCCGTGCATTACCAGGATTATAACAACACATGGATATGGAAATAAAGACTCACCGATGACATAAGGGAGGAGGCATACATGGAGAACACGGATGTTCACAAGCTATGGCGGCAGTCAGAGAAAAGAAATACTAGATGGATAGAAAAATTGATATATTAATAGATAGATGGATCTAATTTGCCATATATTTCTATCTGGTATGAATATGAGTTAAGTTAAATCCACATCTCTCCACAGTCTCAACTAAATCTGCATTTATTGTTCTTGAAGTTAGACGTTATTGCACAGCCATTGTTTTAATCTGCATTACAGTTATTACAATTGCACAGACTGACAACAATATAAACCCTATAGTTATGTTGATTGACAACATCATTTTGCGCGATCAAATTCTGCTTCGCTGAATAGTGGTAGTTCTTGAGGATTCAGAACTACAGAATTTCTCAGCGGTTGTCCGGCAGCATGAAGAGTTCTTCCTCTTACTAAGGAGGGCTGAAAGTCAGCGGATGGTGATTCGTTGGAATGAAAACCTACAACCTGTTTGCTCCCCATAGCCCAAAGGATCATTTAGACTTCTGGAGTAAATGAGGCGTACGTTGGTTTTATTATTGTTTAAAGACTTTTTTTATTGGCCCAACTAGACACTTTTAATGGTGTTTCTGCAGGCTGCTTAAATCCACTCTACATTAATGGCGCTGGTTCAAGTGTATGCTTACTTAATCCTATTGTGAAGCCAACCATTTGACAATAGGGCACTGGTAGTAAAAATAGCCTTGGGTTTTAGCAATCATCCGTTTGATCAATCATTGCAATCAGCAATAATATTACTGATCTCTTAAATAAAGAGGCCCTTTTAGGCTTTTAGAGGTTTTCTCTTTCCTCCAGTGTTGTATCGTTTTGTGTGCATGTAATTGGTCCGCAAATAGGAATCCCAATGTTCCATCCAAGAGGTGCTGCAGCACAGGCAGTATGAGGAAAATAAAGACTGTTGAACATTAAAGCATGTGAACAGGTCAAAGTCAACTTTAATGTCAATCTTTCAGTTTGTGTGTAGTGTACAGACAGAGAGATCGAAATAACGTTTCCAACAATCCCGAATACAAAAATACATGTATACAATATACAAATAAGTATATCCTATATATACACAATCAACACATGTACACGTATGCACACATTAAGATCAAAACACAACAATCAATATATACAAAAATAACAGTCACTTCAATATCTTTGGGAATGTACATTAGTGCAAGATTGTCCATAGCAGCGTAAAAAAAGTGTCTGGTGCTGGTATAAAATACAAATATGAACCTGACAATGAGAATAATATATCCTCTTTAACACCTAACTCTATGCTTCAGCACTGTTAAAGGGGTCATTCATGCTAACAGAGGCAAGACATTTGGGTTCCCTTTCTGTCAGCAAGAAAGCAGCAATACTGATGAAATCAACTCGAGTGAATCCTACGGGTGCTGCAAACCCTGACACAATGTACTTTGTTTGCAGTATTCAACTTTGCTGTTAATGGAAGATATGATGATCTCAGCCTCTTCAAGTTCATCCGCTAACTTGTTATCTTCTGTCAGTTTGCATTAAGCCCAGCAGCACATGCAGAGAGGCATGTGACCAGTAGACCTTGTGTTTTTCTTCGAATGCAGCTCAGAGTTTTCACCTCACTAACTTTATTATGTTCCTAGCACTCCCTAAGCATTTGCTCTCTGAACTCAAAGTCCAAAGAGATCTCAATCCAGAGGGTGTAGAGACGGACTCGAGATAAACCAGAGGGCAGACTACCAAATTCAAAAACACTTTTAAATACAGAGACTGAAAATAAGGCCTCAGAGGGCATTTTTTATTAGACTGTGAGGAGGCTGTGATAAATGGGATGCACTGTAAACATTTTCACTGGGGAACACTATTAATGGTGGAGCGTATGACACGAGGAAGCACAGACAAATGCATGAGGTGTTGTGGAGGGAGATTTTTGCTGCTTTTGAAGGTGCAGTGTCAGCTCACTTCCTCTGAGTTTTGCTTACAGAGCCAGAAAGCCTGGGTCACCTGGTAGGTCACAGCAAGGCGCAGAATCCCTCGGTTGCATAGCGACGGCTTTCAATGCCATTCGTACGCTTTCGGAAACTCAACCTTGTACATCACTATAAACAAGACTCTCCAATGATGACCCGAGCGATTACAAAGTAAATAATTGCATGTTAGAAAAGGGACTCTGAATTGAAACAACATTGTGATGTCTGACTTTACACAGGGCGCTGCACACTTGATCTGCGAGGTTAGTCGGTCCAATAAAATGGACATCAAAGCAACAATGTGTGGTTTCACATTATGCTGTACTGTAATAGTGCCGGTTAGAAAATATTAGCACTGCATTGCGTGAATGTGTCCTCAGTGGCCCATTAATTCAAAAAAGCACACTTCATTTGAAAGTGAAAAATCAGTGAACAGCCATGAAGATGAGATAAGAGCGCCTCTTTAGTCTAAACATCGGCTTTTTATGATTATTTAGGACTAAAGTGATGCCCTCAGCTACATGACAATGCTGCAGAAATTGGGATTGGGAAGTATAGCTGTTTCCAGACAGGTTTGCTGCTCCTATACAGAGGAAAGTGCAAATTCAATTACTTATTTGTGCATGTATGTAGCCTGCAGGGCAGGCTTCACAATCTAAATGGTAATCGCGAGCCTATTTATTTTTGCTGCGGTTTCGAACAGTACTGTTGTTATATTGGTTCCTTGTGAGGACGCTCCTCACCGACATATCTTCATTACCTCATGCAACGCTTGACATAATGATAATGTGTAATCCCCGGTAAAGCAGCCATCACTTTGTGAGTGGCATAAATAAATAGGCCTTTAGAGAATGGTGAAACACCTAATGTTAATGCTATTTTATAATACTTTTGAATTGTTTCTTTACTAATGTTAGAGTTATCTTGTGCCATACAATCTGAAACCTATTCAGTTTGCGACTCATTCAACATTCGTCCTCACAACCTGGTTTGACTGAATAACAGCGTTCATGGGTGACTTTAAGATGGACAAGCGGTTGGAGTGTTTGCTTGCCCCCAGCTTCACCCTGCCAGGCTGAATACGCTGAGACATTGTTTTGATTTCAGGCCGAGCTCCACCGCTGCCTGAATCAGATTGTCTATGAAGGGGGAAAGAAAACTGCTACACCCTGCCCTGCAATCTTCACTTGGCTGAAGTAAATTGCCTTCATTTTGGCTAGGCTCCCCTTTGTTATAATGTGACAAGGCTACTGATTAGACGAGAGGAAGATCAATAAACTGTCACGCTTGTGGCTCAAAAGCAGTACAGGGAAATCAAGAGAGAGACTTTCTCCACTCGGTCACAGGTTGTAGTTCACATCAAGCCTCCAGTCCTGAGGTTTAACACCCAGATCTGAATCCACTGCAGGGAGTTTAATCTCCTGACTAACGAGTTAGCTGTGGATAACTACTTACCTTAAACCTGTTTTTTTACCATCATCATCAATTCATCATAACCTCATACTGTCTGAGGGTGACCTCTTTTTGATGTTTAAACTTTGGATCATAACATATACAATACTTCATATATTTATCCTACACATTGCATCAAACAATTAGCGTTAAGGAGGAAATGTTATTCACATTATATTACTGTTTTAATATTACTGAGGCATTATTGTGTATGAAGCATTTCAGGTTTTAGCTGGTGAAGATCAGTAAGTAAAGTATATTTCAAAAATGTAATAAATTAGCTAACTTTACATCACTTTCTCTCACGTACTTAAGTTAGATGTATTAGCATTGAGCGTTTGCTACTCCAGGTATTACATGCTAATGCAAATAGAGCCAAACCTACTGTAAAAATCAAACTCAAAATCTACACCTTGACAGCTCCAGATCACCATGTGTTTTATGAAAACCTTTTAAGAAACATTCTTACAGTATTCCCTTTAATACAATAAACAGTGTAACATCCAGTTGTTATCCCCTAAATGCACTGGGTGGTGTCTGAGTTGTGGTTTTACGAGGGATTATGTTGTGGGGTTATTTCTTGGCCGGGAGCAGTGATTTAGGAAATTCTCTTCTGGTTGCCTGGCAACCTCACAGATACAAGACTTGAAGTAGTCCTTGCCTCTGGCACATGACAATCTGTAAAACCACAACCATGACATTTTCACATTCGATTAAAAAAGAAAACCTTGATATGACATGTTAATGGGCTATAGAGGTGCTAGTAGTTGGATGTATTACTACTGGACAGAGCCAGCTTTGTTTCCCCTCCATCCAGTATTTATGCTAAGCTCACTCTGGAGTATTTACAGTGCAGACAGGGGAGTGATCTCAATCTGTTATCCAGCCCAACTCTTAGCTGGAGAGCAAATAAATGGATCTCAGAAAACCTTGAACTAATGCTTTAAGGGGGGAAAGACCACACTGCAGTTTCATACCCTCCCACCTTCTCTGTATCAAATAGCTTTATTGGCCTAACCCAAATTGACATACATTTTTGTCAAAGCATTGTAAGATTACAGCATCTAAACTGTACATTTTCATTTCGAAAAAATACCTTTGTGTTATTTTTCAATGTTTAATGTTTTTTTGACAAGAAAAAACAAATGTAAATGTCCCCCACCCCCTGTCGTATTTATTAACCCTGCTAATTAAAGAACAAAGAGATTGATTTTGTGCCGGATATGACTATTAATATTTACTTTAAAGCACAGAAAAGATTTCCTCCCTCAATGCAATGCGAACACACCCACCCACTTAAACACATGCTTTTCATGTTATATGGGTGTACCATGAACTCTTTAATGGCAACCAAGAGAGCATAAGCATTAATCTGCTGTTCATCTTTTCATATAAGAGCGTTGGTAAAGTCAGTCATTGCAGAAACAAGTTTGCTTCCAGCTGTGAGCCATCTCGGGCCGTCTATGATGCAAGGAAGTATAATCTTCTTTTGTGCTAGGGTGATGCTTATTGACGCTGATGCTGATAGGATGGGGCAGGTGTCCTTTTGATGTCCTCAGCACAGTTATTAACAAGTCATATTGTATGTGAAAACCAATCATAAAGGATAACAGGCAGTAATAGCTGTTGTCTCAGCATCATTTGTTTAGAACTCAGGTTGCAGGAACGAGAGGACGACTAGCACGGCGGAGACGTATTTGCGCTCTCTGCCTTTTTGAAGATTGCCATTGTCCATAAGGGGAAATGGAGCAGCAGCTACTGTAGATATTTGCCATCCAATTTGGATTATTCGTCGAGTTCAACAAGCAAACCGTTCTTTCATAAATTCACAATACGCTTCTTTAATGATAAAGACAGTGGGATACTAATGAATGTCGCAGACTCAGACACTTCCCTCCAGGAGAAACAGCCAATCGCGTCTCAGATCTGTTTATCTATTAATGAGTAGATACGGATCTCACTAATGCCCGCAGAGTACGCTTTAAGTTCGTCATGAAGTGATCGCTATGTTTAGTTCATTAAGCCTAAAGCGTGGTGAACCCTTTCTACAGAGTTGACACCATCCAACACAGTGCTGGTAAACGTGCGACAGCTGTGCGTTTGAAATAAGGGAGGTAGCTGTTGTTCATGCACGACAGCGATTCTCTGTTAAACATGACACCCAGGGAATACCGTTTGATACATGATACTGTGACTAAACATGTCATGCCTGCAGTGTCAGTTACATTGAAATAAATAACATCAGGTAAACACGCCTGATACCGTATACCGTAGGTTACTGTGGAGCGCTGTGTTTCCTTCATGCCATGGTTTGTTATTCGGAGATGTTTAATTATAAGATTGATGCTTTCACCGAAAGTTACGCCTCGAGAGAGAAATTGCTTTGCGTACACAATACCTCCATTTCGGAGTTGTAGAAGGAAGAGCCCAGGGGCCAGAAGGCACATGCACTTCACTTTGATCCTGACAGAAAGATGGCTGACTCCCAAAATATCATCTCTTTTCAGCTTGACCCACTTGTTGGCTCTTATCTCCGGCTATGTTGAGGGGGAGTGAATTGATATGCTGTTGCCGGTAGAAATGTTCTCTATGCGACAGTGTATTTAGTAGATTGTAAGTTAAAAATGAAATAAGCTATTTTGTGGACGCTTTTAACCAATGTGACTTACAGTGCCGCACGAGCATGCATTATTAGAGTGGACCCAGATGCATGAGCTGTACACTCAATGAGCTATACTGGGTTTGGATGGACAGAGTCACTCATATTGAAGGCTGGTGGCAGATAAGAGTATGTCAACCCGTTTAAACCGTCGTTGTCTGCAATAGAGCTGCAGGATGAACATTATGCGACTACAGGTTCTTTCCGTGTGACGACAGCAGCTAGATCACTGAGCCGGACAAATTCAGGTCTCCAGCAAGGTGACTTGTCATGTGTGCGCGGATCTTGTATAACCCCCCATTAATCCCATGCGTGAGACAAAGCAGTCGGATCAGACAGTAGAAAGAGACCCTTACTAATGTTTACAACCACTAACTTCATCATTGTCACATAGTGCTGTTTCTCACTTCTTCCCCCCGGTGGGCTTAATGACCCTCAACGCAAGCCTGTAGAATCCAAAGAACCCCGTTATTATCTTTGTTAATAAAGTCGGATTGTTTTAGAAAGATGTCAAAATGTATTTCTAATGTCTATTGTGCCATTTGTCAGCCTGACGCACTCGCTCTAATCATCATCAGCAGAAGCAGTTGGTTATGATTTCTGATAATTGATTTTGCAATGAGTGAAAAGATGCGGGGGGAAAACCACTTTAAAGAGACATCATTCAAAAATATAAAAAATATAAACGAAGAAATATTTTCACCCGTTTTAGTAATCATCATTGTCAAACAAAGTGTTCTCCTTTTCAGTATTAACTTTGTCTGGATTCATACAATAAGGAATTGTTATATTAACTAAAAAAAGAATAAATATGTTTTGTTATGTTGTTTTTTTCTTCACGTACAGCAAGGAAAGCATCTGAGTGTACAAGGACTGTGCCAGCGAGATAAGGTGTAGAGTCTCTTTGCTGTCTTATCAGTATCCTCTGCAGTCTCAGTACTGCCACAGCTCCACTGGGAATTGACAATAACAACCACATTTTTTTGCTGCAGATGGATTTATGGGATCTTAAAGTATGAAAGCTGTTGCCAAGCCCCCGTATTAAACGCTATCTTTCCTCATTTAGTCTGAGAGAACTCCAGTAAACTCAAATACATTTACTCAACTTTGCAGGTGTTATTGACATGGACATACGAGAAGGGCATTCCATTTTTCCATTAGTCTCCATATTGGCTTTTGCACTATTTCTTACAATTCAAATGTAAGAAAAGTACGAGCTTAGATTGTGGTCATATTTTAACAAGGTGAAGTTATTTATCCAGGAGTGGCTAATTAATATGCTTGTAAACTCTTAACATAGTTACTGTGGTTCATGTGTGAAAGACTTTACTCTCTTTGTATTTTCACATCCAGCTGGTACTGAATGGTGGATTAAGATTATGATTACATGTCAATGCAATGCTGATCCTGCAGATTGAGATGACTTCAATCCTTAATGTGGGTAAAAGGTATAATTAAAAATGACCACGATTTAAAATGTGGCCTAAACTCGTCAACAACAGCTTCTGGCAGACAAGGGGATACGGCCATTACAGGCAATCATATGAACGTGGCCGTTACTTTGAATTAAGGATTAAATTAAGGATTTATTTAGGTTAAACAATTGTTGGAAACATTTAGGATAATAGGTACACAACTCAACAACAAGTATAACATTATGTCTAGTTGTTTTTAGACATTTTAATGCGGAACATTTCAATTGAATACCTAGGTATCAGGATTAAATACTGATGATGCAGCAGATTGCCCCCTGTGTTATTAAATACATTACTTAAGGCTCATAAGGTTAATCTGTGACCTTGGAAACATGGCACCCCACTGAAGGTCCATTTTGTAGGAGCTTCCAATCACAATAAATGAACCTCATCAGCAGATTGAGTTTCCCACCTGCCAATAGATCATATTTAGAAAAGATTTGCTTGTGTGTTGGCTTAAAAGTTGAGGTTCAAAGTGTATTCTTGACTATACATACTGCATTAACCATTTGACTGCCTTTTGATGCCTTAGCTGTTTGAAATGAAGTTAATTCAACACATTGGATATTTGTTTTATGTAACATTTCACTACTTAGGGAAAGATGAATACTTCAAAACTGTAGGCAAGTACGTCACAGGAGTAAATGTACTTAGTTAAACTGAATATCACATTTACAGTATCGCATGATATAATTGTCATGATACAGTAGTTAGACGAGCAAGAGTTATATTCAGGGCGAGTGAGGCAATAAAACTGTCCAAACAACATTTACAAAATTCATAATAAATTACTCCTGTCCAACTTGTTTATGAAACTCTGTAGAAATGCAATACATTTAACATGCTTTTTTCCACAAATCCCTAATACTTAACAGCACCAGAGATAATAAATGAGTACTTTCACTATAGGAGAGATAATATGAGGCTTTGGCTTACCCCCCGCTCTGCTTGCACGGCTCCTTTGTGTCCTTGTGCGACATATAGCAGGACAGAGGGGTGACTAATGTATCCAGGTGGGTTATATCTAGCTGGCTGTATACTAAGCAGAATGGGATCACATTTTGAGAGTGGAAACAGATCAGGAACAGTTTCCCACCCTCTGTGTAAGTAATGTAGTGACCTTGACCGGACTTGGAGCTCAGCTTTGGGTATTTCGCCAGAGTGTCCTCCAAGGTTATTTAGCTTAAGCTTTTCAATGTTTCTGTCAGCCACCGTGAAGCTGAGGGCGCTGCAAATCTAGACAACGCTCCGTAAAAAATATCAAAAACTATTTAGAGACAGTTGATAAGGCTGCATTCCCACTGAGCAATGCTTTATCTGTTATTGACCTACTGACCGACCATTTTCTCTAAGACCAATTGGCTGTGAAAAACAAAAATAACCAAAAAAAAGAGGGGTAGCGCGTAAGAGGGAAATGAGGCATTCAAATGCCCCTCACAGCACAGCAGTGGATCTAAACAGGAGCGCAGTATAACGGGTCACAGCGACATTGCAAACAGCTGCACAGTGCCATCTAGAGGAGCCTCAGGCAAATGTTAAAAATAATCAAATTGGAGAGAAAACATCCAAAAGTTGAGGTTCGTGCAGGTGTCGCCTACATTTCTGCAGGTGTGCATTCTGGGTATCAGTTGGTGACAGGAGATATCCGTCTCACACGCTCAGATCCTCTCCAGGTGAAAAAATAAGGCAACATGTCACAATGTTTGCTGATTCTGTTCTCGCCACAGAACTAATCCCTAACTGATCCTATTTGGAGAAAAAAACGCGATGCAACCAAAACTGTAGCAAGAATGCCTTTACCAGGGCAGACTGCTAGGAAGCAAAGGGAGCAAAAAACGAAAGATATGGAGTACCGTGAAATGTGTCGAGGTTGTGGAGCTGTCGTACTTGAGAGTGCCTGCTGTTGAGTAGCAATGCATTGTCCTTTTGTTTTAATCACGAGTGCTCAACTGCCCCCAGTGTGACTTCTTTACCACTGCAGGTGTACAAGCCTCCAGATATAGTCTGTCATCAATTTTCCTGCCCACTGAGCACACATTGTTCATGTTTAGTATACCCTTGTCACAAAAGTCACTGTTCTTGTGTTCTCTTGTGTCTTAAAATGTAGGCTACCATTTCACTTGACCAGAAATACAAATATACAAGCTGTCACTACAGAGAGGGATGTGAGAAAATAATCCACTTTCAACAAGAAAACAATGTGCTACTTGTAAAATGCATTACTTGCATAAACACAGGATTAGAGGTGTTATGTGCCCTGAAGAATATAGCATAAATGGTTAGATAAAGGCAATGTAAATATGATATTTATTTGTAGTTAAGAGCCTGTTGTCTAAAATGCTAAAGGTTTTTCTCCTGCTGTGACGGTGGCATTTTAGAGAAAGGCTTAGTTTAGTAGCAGATGGGTTCAAGACATTCGAGATAATTTCATCAGTAGAGGAAGCTTTCCCATCAGCAGGTTTACTTAGCTAAATAAAACCAAAAACACCTTTTAATTTGTGTGCAAAGACCTGTAATGAGTTTTTCTACGCATATAGTGCTACAAATGTAATAATAAAATAAATCTAGCAGAGAAATAATAATAATTCTGCTTTGTGATACAGTGCACCCCTTGAGAATTGGGGAAATGAGAACAAAAAAATTGCATGTACACATGTACAAGTGTTTGAGTTCATGCAATTGATTTGTTTTCATGCTGTTATTCTGAGTATGTACTGTATTAGTAGAAGCTGAGGGGGGGGGGGTGGGAGGTGAGGTAATGTGAGGAACATCATATTCTCAAGGAAAAATGGGGACAAAGGTCTGGAGTCTGAATTAATTGCCAACACCTAAAGCTAATGTGACCTCAATTCAACCACCCGATGATTACAGAGGTCACTGGAGCCCTAGGAGCTCTTGTCCTCATTCTCAACTAAAAAATGTGTTCCTCCAGGGCTTATTGTGACTTCTACCAATGTCACAGTTAAAATATTCCAAACCTGGAATTCTTCTAGGACGTTAACATGTAAAATAATGAAGTAGGCTATGCATGTGAACATCTATTGGGAGCTTAAACCTATTTAAATCTATTAAACATATACATTATAATTATTTGCTGACCTGTATTCAGTGTTCATTGGTAACATCACAAAGATTAAGGGGAAAAAAAGGAAAAAAGTACAGATTTTTCATAGCAGGAGAAGTAGATACCAAGACTTTGTTTGTTATTAGTTAAACCTGTTTTGTTAAGAACCTTGTCTAACAAATGAGAATGAGAAAGGTCTATATTTTATAGTATTGTCAGCCATATTAACAGCAAGGCTCTAGGTATCCAACACTTTGGTCCTGACTAAATATCTAAAAATCTATTAAATGGATTGCCTTGAAATGTGGTACAGATATCCAAGATCCCCAAGGATGAATTGTAATTACTTTGTTGATCCCCTGACTTTCCCTAATGCGCCAAAGAAAGGTATTTTTCTGGTTTTGAGTGAAACGTCTTAACAACTATACTGTACAATGGACACATAATTGGAATCACTTTAATAATCCCTTATCTGTTCCACTCTTCCACCATCTGGTCTAAATTTAAGTTTCTCTTTTAGTTTTGTTTAAGGCTGAATACCTGCTGGTGACACTCCCATGAGCCTTAGATACACTTAGTTGTTGTATGCCAATTATCACTTGTTAGTATGCTAACACATTCAAGTTAGATGAGGAATATGGTAAACGTTGTGTCTACTTAGCATCAAGCTTTCAGCATTGTCATTGTTAGCATTAGCTTTAAGCTAAAAGCATCATTTTTGCTTAACTACACCACTAGCCTGGCTGTCTTTGTCTTCTTGTTACAGGATGTAATGCCTTGTGTCTTTTTTATATACCGGTGATCCCAGATATATATAGTGGGTAAACATTTGCACAAAGTGTTTGTTGTGGCTGATACAATTCATTTTGGGTGTAATTTGTATGCCCTTTGGCAGGAAGGATTTTATATATTACCTCAGACTGATTGAAATCATTAGGTGCACATTTAGTTTTGATGTTGATAGTAGTGCTGCTGTTGCAGGGGTGTTATGGTCTCTGTGTGCATGTGTTCACATTATGATCCTATCTGACAGTTGATGAAACAAACAGGATGTGATGGATCCATCTGATGCTCACAGTAAGAGAGAACAACGTCCTTCTAGTCAGGTAACGCAGCTCGACGTTAGATACCTTTGTGGTGTAACTGGCTGGACAGTTGACCTGGATAATGTTTTATATATTATATCAACAACACTATAGGGACTCTGTGTTTGGTTTTATTTTTGTTTTTTTCATGCTAGCCAAACATGAAAGGTCCAACTTTTACATGTTCACCTACAGGGAGAAATCTGTTGAATTGTAGAGCTGTAGATTGATTACAGTTCAATTAAAGATTCAGTTTATTTCCATTTTCATCCAAAATAATATTTTTTGAAACGTGACATCTGACTTGTAATGTAGGGTAGAGATGTAAATGTTTTCATCTACTACACATTGATTTAAACATTCAAATAATAACATGTTTCTCCTCGATTTCCTGAATGGGGCGAATGCAGTTCAAACTTTGAGGAAATAGGTATGTGAGTTCAGTATCCCCCCTCTCCTGGGTATACCATAGATGTCCCACTTCCGCTATGTATGCACCTCATTGCATACAATGTTTCCATTGATACTGGGAGCCAATTCATGTTACATCTGAAACATTATTGAAGTTCATTCTCAGCATGCTCCGCTCCAGGCAATTCCTTAAGGGAACAGCCTGGTTCTTTGTCTCCCATGTCACTATCTCAGCCTGCAGGCAGCATATCGATCCATCTTGCAAATCCCTCATGCTAAAACTTCCTCTCAAATAGAGTGCAGGCTCACAGATGTTCTGCCGCACCTACAGATGTCAGGTAGAAAAAATACGTTTTACTTTAATGCTATTTTTGTGTTTTATTTATCATTGAAAATACACTTTTTCATCTGGTCCTAGTGGGATGATGTTCCTATATGTTGTGAGCAAACCTGTGTTCCCATTTAACAACAAGAGTCCTACCGCCCAGGTTGCTGCCCATAGTTGCATTCTGCATTGCTGAATAATTGACAGCAACATAGAACTTCATACTTTAATTCCAGGTTAGTCTTCTTCTGTGAAACATAGATGTGTTTATCCAATGTGATTGCATCAGTCTATACGTGTATTCAATATATTTGGTGCGAGTAGAAGCTTTGGTGGTTGGTGACACAAGATAAAAACCCACTTATTCCACAAAAATTTTAAAAATGATCATGATGACTATCCATTCCTATTTGAATTGCAATACGTTATGTAACCAGGTGTTAAACACTCTCAATGACATACACAAGTTCTTTGTGCCTCAGAGCCTGTCTCGGGCTGTTTTCTGTGCAGACTGTGGTGCACAATGGGCAGTCAACAACACTCTCTATCCATGATATATTATTTGTTTTGGATATGTGGAGAAGTGAGAGGGAGAAACCTGTCTCCTTGATACGCCAGATGTTTCCTCAGGAGCTTCTCATCTCGCCTGAGGCTAAACAACAAAGAGTTCATTGAATCATAATGTTGTCTCCTCTTCCTCAGCATGCTAACTTCAGGTGTTGTTGTTATTGTTGAACTGCGATAGCTTCCACATATAAATGATTTGGTAGAAAACATTCTTCCAAGCTACGGAAATTAGCAAGTAGACTGACTTTAACAATGGTATTATCATGCAAATATACGTACATGCATATTTAAACATACATGGGGTATTTTCTTCTTACATGGCGTGTGTACCTCACAAATAAATGTACTTCCTGCCAGAAAGTGTCCAGTGTGCTGTACCCATTAGGCGCTTTCACACCGGAGTACTTTTCCTCCCGAACTAGGCCGATCTTCTTCTTCGAGTCCGTAGCAATCTCAGATGTCGTTCTGCCAGTATCGGGCACAGGCCACAGCTGATGGGGTAGGTTCTGCCAGGTCTTCTGGACTGCACCGGGGGGCATCGGCACATTCCAGTAGGTGGGACTGTCTGCACTGATCCACAGCTGCACGTGTCTTCTTTCATCAGTGCTTTGCACCTCCCTTGTTCCCAGGGGTGCCGTAAGGGGGTGAAAAGTTAGGACGATTCTAAGGGCCCATGACTGACAGGGGTCCCCAAAATGTTTAGAACATTAAGAAAAAAAATGTAAGTAACCTTTCATCAATCATCAATAATTAACATTAATATAACGTCATATTGATGATGTACTCACTAAACTTATGATTCATTTCACTTATTTTCTTCCAAAAGTTAATTATCCAAAACATCGAACACACCCCTCTATTTACATGTAATGGTTTGGTCCTGCCTCCAAACGCTGTGGGACACCACACTTTCTAGCAGCAGAGAGTGAGAGCATGTGAGGAGGGATGCTAGTACTTAGTACAATGTCTCAACGACTAACAAAGTCAGGCTTTCAAGAAAGAAAAGAAAGGAGAGAAAGACAAGAGAGAGGGACTAAAGGGCGACAGTATGTCACCCAGTTTTTCAAAGTTAGCTAAGCTTAGTCCATTGTAAATAATAATTGTAATGTTTTGCTGACATTAAGTACTGTTAATATCTTCACAGAAAATTCAGAGGTTTTTCATTTCACTCCTCTTTTAGCTGATATTTAATAAATGCAGGTACATTTTTAGCAGCTATTCATACTAAATCAGTTGTCCCTCCCCTGGTGCCAGGACCAACAGATCCATCTCTAGGCTCCGCAGCCCTGTCCCTCCCATAAGGCTTTGCAGTCTTGCCATGCATTGAAAGCCAGTTGGCTAGAAAGCTGGACTTCAAGAACTTGATCAGTGACTTTGCCTGTAAGAAGGCTAGGCGCTGGGCTCTTGGTGAGTAAGGCTGAGCAAGGGCTCGTAATAACTGTTAAAGGGCAAGGCTAGGTAATAGGCTCTGATTTAGCGCCACCATCAGACCTTTTCACTTCCATTTCGGTTTTGTTGTCCGTTTACACTTTAATACCCGCTTATTTTGTAGTTGGTATATATATGTAATTAAAAAATCTGCTGCTTATGTTATTTTTTTTTGTTATAGCATTTTATAAATTATAATATTGGTGTTAATGTTCACTTTATTTTAATTTAAGAGGTCATGTATATTTAAGTTAGATTTATTTAGATGTATGAATGTTCCATCCAAAAATGTTATTAAAAAAGGCATGTACTCCATAAAAGATTACTATTGAGATCTATTGTCAGGAATGTTAGTGTTATATCAAATAGTGAATTATACTGCAGTAGAATGTTCCACGTCTGCACAGTGTTATATGTTCACCGCTCAGTGTCAGTAAATATTGTGCAGTTAGTACTACAAGATAGATGCAAGCCTGTACAGGTAGTTATTTAAAGCATAAATGAGTCGGTTGGGTTCTGGAGGTGTGGTTACAGCATTGTGCTCGGTTGGCGTGGCCTGGGCCTGGTGGTGGGGCCCAATGTGATATCTTTTCATGCGGCCCAAAATCCCTGGCGGCGCCCCTGCTTGTTCCACACGCAGTCTATTAAGTGACTTCCAGGTTGTCCAGCCAAGGTCGTGACCACTAGCGAGGCATTCCGTTGGTGTGATTCCTCTGTCCAGCAATTCAAGAGGCCGATAGGGAGCGAAGATAGGGGGGGAGATTTGTTTTCACACCAAAAAGGGTCTGGAACTAGTCCCTAGTTTGAACCTTTTCACCTCCAGATAGTCCCTTCTAGCGAGGTAGTACTTTACTGAGGAGGACATGGTTTGTGGGTGTGTCGGCCACACTAACAATTTCTGATTGGCTGGGCGAATTGCAAACCATGTCCCATAAAACTCTGAAAAGTTGTGTGAACCCAAAGCAGAAGAAGAAGAAGAAGAAGAAGAAGAAGAAGAAGAAGAAGAAGAAGAAGAAGAAGAAGAAGAAGAAGAAGAAGAAGAAGAAGAAGAAAGAAGAAGAAGAAGAAGAAGAAGAAGAAGAAGAAGAAGAAGAAGAAGAAGAAGAAGAAGTGATATCAGCGGCTTAATTTGCCTAATCCTCCCTCAGGGACTTATTCCAGTGAGAACGCGATCTACTAGGACAGTTCGAGGGACTAAAGAGTTCGCGTGGAAGTACCGGCTAAGTACTTTGTGTGAAAGCGGCTATGTGGTGGCTGTACTCTGCCAGCCGCCTCCCTTGTGTTTGTTGTCCCTTTCCCTGTCTGTGTTTGTGTGGGCGTGGTGGCTGGCTCCCGGCTCAACCTCCACCTGCTGCAATAAACTGTGTGTGCACCCTCCCCTACTACAAACCTGATTCCCATCAGCCATTTACTAATGGTATTGTTAGAAATTAAAATCAATGTTTAATAGCATAATGTAGCTTAAACATACCGTCAGTTTAAATGCTATTTTATTCTGGAAAAAAACGGAAGTTCTCAATACCAAGCTTTTATTCTGAAAATCCTTCATGACGACATCCGGGACTACCGTCCATTAGTATCACTAAAGTGGCTATTGACGCCGTTAACATGTATTGCATATAAAGTTATGAAAGAGTTAAGGAAGAGAAAAGGCGTGTTTAGATATATTGAATGTACATTCTTTATGGTTTTTTTTCTGGAAATGTGTGCGCAGTTTGAAAGAAGCCTGAGTTTACAGGTCTCTCAGGCTTTCTTTTGTCTTATGTCCCTTACGTTTGTTGTATGTGTTCAGTGCAACACCAATAATCCCTTGGAAGACATACCGTCAGAAAGTGTGCAGCAAAATCTAGGATTATTTGTTTCTATGACTGTAGACGTTTCGCCTCATCTCACTACCTTCCTAATTTGTTCGACCATATTGAACTGTCTACACTGCGAAATGTGTCGACATCTTTTTTAAATAATACAGCCAGCTACAAGAATTACAAACTGTTTACAGGATGAGAACTAATGCACCATATGGCTACGTCGTGTTACAATCTGTGATCACCATGCAACAGCGGCTTCAGTGGGTTTTCTGTCGGTGTCGATGGATGGATGAATGGTTGTTCTACTGCGGGTTGTTCTTTATCTCAACTTGTGAGGTTTTGCCTGATATGCCTGCAAAAATACTTGAGACAGAGTTGAGTCAAACCTACTACTAATGCATATATCGACCATGATGAACAACAAGGTGCTCCTCATCACTCCCTAACTATGTATGAATATTGTAGGAACCCATACGAGTGCATCGTTTCATTATGAAGAGCTTAAACATGATACAGTGAGAATCAAACCAGGAGTTCACATCAGATGAACTGAGTTCTCGAGGCGCATCTTTCTCTTTTCCCTCTGCAACAACCTCCCTATAAATATAGCATCAATATAATAACGCCTGTCTGTTGTTTTGGGTGAGGAGAAAGAAGCGTTTCTACCTGGAGCCTCAATGATCTTAGCTGAATGGGGAGTCATTCAGGGAATAAGCAGGGCAGAGAGGTTGGATGTTTTGCCAGGTGCTGCAGCTGCTGTGAAGGCCGTTTCCTCTCAGCCTCAATCACTTTCTAAAGCTTAACCTGTCTTCGCGCTCCTTTGCACAGCTCTGCGCCGGAGCCTTTCATGAGCTCCTCCGCTCGTGTAGAAAAAGGTGTAACCCCTCTCGTAAAGAGGACTTCATGTACCACCAGAAATATCTTATCAAAGAGATATCAGAGTAAACAAGGTTTGCTTCAGTAAAATTCAGCTAAAATCTTAAAAAATACATTATTGATATTGTTGCATCGACTCAGTTGTCTTGAGTCTTATCTGTCAGAGAGAAACCATTATTTATTTTATTCTATTTTGTTTTTATTATCATACATTTTAAAGTTCCTAACAAATAATCTGAGGGAAATTTCTTGTTGTTTGTTTTTAACTTGTGATGTGTCATTTTGTAAAGCACTTTGAGCTGCATGTGTTGTATGAAAAGTCCTATATAAATAAAGCTTTATTATTATTATTCAGTTATTCAAAGATGCCTCGTCAAAATCAAGGCAAATTAAATCACCTATTTCTTCTTTACCCTAAAATAAATCACTTTTGTCTACTTCAAATCAGAGACTGTTAAACTATAATGCAGGTTAAAAGCAAAAGCAGCATACATGTTAACTTTAGATGGATGTTAAAATGGCATTTTGAAGGAAAAAAATGACAAAAACCAGCCAGTATCACGCCAACTACTTCCTCAAGAAAAGCTGTTGAAGTCTATCTAATGTTTTCCTAAGAGAATTATTTTTGACTGTGCACAGGTGGACCTATCAATCTAGTGTCTGTTTACACTGCTGCCAGATGTTAGCTGCCGTGACCAAGAGCATCCACAACTTAGCTTTTTTAAGTTACTGTTATTGGGAGAACACTTATAGCCTGACTGAAGTACCATAAGTTAATTCTGCTGACTTGAAGCTTTAGTATTTCTGCTTTTGTATGCCTTTTACTAAGGTTATGATATTCATATGTTTGTTAAAGGTCCCATGTCATGTCAAAAACCTTCAAAGTACACCCTGTAGCGAGTAAAACTCTAACACAGAAAATATCTGTCCGTGCTGTCCCAGAACGCCTCGTTGGAGATCTTTCTTTTTCCATTTTTTTCTTCCTGGGTATGGTGACGTAATCATACCCAAACGGACCAATCCGCGGACTTCCTCACACACACATACTCAATCTTTTCTCTGCAGAAAAGATCCGCGGGGCTGCAGCCCCTCAGCCTGACCCCCAGTTTCCACTGGATCCGTCTGCGCCGTGCTGCGCCGCGTCACGGGTGCGCCGCGGTTTTGGTCCAACCTCCTCTAGCCCCATAACCCACCGGACGCGTCCTAGAAGCGTTTCAGAAGCGTAGCGTCGTGCGTGCAAGCTCGCAGTTTTGTTATTGATTCGGGCATCCTGGACATTTGTACTTCTACAAGAAAGTAAGTAGGCTACGTAGTTAAATGTTTTATTTTTGTGTCTGTTTAAATTGTGTTTATTGTTGTTATACATTTCCTAATATGTAGTTGTTACCGTCCACTCCACAAACTGCAGCGACTAAAACCAGGCCTTGTCCTTTCTGATGTTGTCCTTGTAGAAAGCATTGGTTACATCATATAAAATAGTGTGTTTTTCCACTTCCATGATGAAAACCTCGTCGTCCATTGTGCATATCGTAGTGGAGGTGTTGTGATGAAGGAGGGGGGTCTGCTAAATTAGTATATGTGGGGGATGGGCCTGGCCCGGATGCTCACCTTTCCACTTCCTGTGAGGGGGGGCTGCCTGCCCGACCTTACGTTACGGCCGGGATCATTTAAATGGCCACTAAGTACCAGCACTCTCAGTATGTGTATTTTATTATTTTCCCAAAATCAGAATTGTACAGAGAAAGTTAAATGTTATTATTTCAACCTCCACAATACATCAACCTTGCAAGGAAATTAACTTTCGCGTTGGAGATCAGGTCATGTTATTTCCACACAGCAGATAAGACAGGACGAGACAGGGCAGCTCAGGATAACACAGGTAAACAAAAGGGTCTAAACATGCTGCGTCACTGTGACAGGACAGGACAAGCCAGGATTTCATGAGACAGGACTGGGACACATCAGACCGTCGAATATTCATTAATTAATGCTCCTCTGATTGCTGACTGTGGACGCTGTCATTACGGCTATCTCAACATACATGTGCAGACCCAGTTTCCACTGTTTGTGTCACAAACGAGCTGAGGACCAAAATGCAGAACACGGGAAACCAGGGATAGTCGGTAATCAGCTTTATTGAAGGCAACAGGCTGGTAGGAGACAAAACGGCAGATAGTAGGCAAAGGGCTGGTCGGGGACAGGCGTGGGTTCCAGGAGACAGCAGGACGGGAGTCGCAGGTACAGAACGGGTCAGGGAGCAGGCGAGGCAGGCTGGTCAGGGACAGGCAGGGTCGAAACCGGGAGAGCAATCTGAAGGGTAATGCGGGAAAGACTGGCATGCTGCAAAGTACGATCTGGCACTGAGGTGGGCCTAAATACTAATGGAGCTGATGGGTGTAACAGAGTGAGAGAGAGAGACAGGGTGTGACTACCAGGTGACTAACGAATGTTAATGCAGAAAACACACAGCAAATTCTGGCCTTTTGAATAAACTCCCTCAGAGTTAAAATCAACTACATTTGAGTGTACATGTGAGACCATTGAATAAACTCAACGGCAGAGTTAAAGTTACTCTTTTCTTGGAGTTAATCTTTAACCCTTTTCAGGAGTTAAACCTGAACACTTGTGGGAGTCAAAAACTACTCCCAAGTGCAGTTAAATACAACTACCACTTTAGAGTTATTTTAATGTGAACTCTATAATAGTGTTAATAGTTAACACTTGAAAGGGTGTATATTCAACACTCATGGAGTTAAAATAAAAATCAATAAAAATGACTACAAACAACGTATTGATTCATACAAATGTGTTTCTTTTATTTGAAAACTCTTAAAATCCATTGTTGATGGACATTTTATAAAGTGCTGTTGCTTTTACAAACAGTGTAAACATGTTACAGCGAACATTCAATTTACATTCGAGTGTTGAAATCCTCAAGCTGCATAAACTCAGTGCATTAAGTGCAAGTTCAGTGTACAAAACATTGCATTACAGAACATATACAGACATGTACAAAGAACAAATGGAAAGGACAAATTCCATTAAACAACCAATACTGGCAAATTAAATAATACAACTCTCTGACACAACATAAAAATGTGAATCACACCCATATGACATTTGGGAATCAAAAGGTTTGAAATGTCTTAATCCTTCTTTTTCAAGGACCAGTATCTTCCTGGGGATTTTTTCACTTAATTGAAAAGCATGAAAATGGTCATGGAAACACGTTTCATACTCGACCAAAACAAAAATAACTTTTCCATTGTGAAGAATGATACAGGTTATTTTGCTGAACACCGGCATGTTTTCATCGGTGCTTGTACAAACAAAGAGGCCAACTCGATATTGACTTTTGGAGTTTCTACTGTTGTGACAATGTCAATATTGTACAGAGTAGTCTGCAGAAATGTGTACAGGCTGGACAGAGCATCATCATATGTCACACTAAAAGTGAAGTGGGACTTGAAAAGCTCATCAAATGCACCAAAGGATGTACATGACTAACAAGGAAGAAGCTTTTTGTCCAATACGATGTAGAAGCTGAAAACCTGTGCCTTTGAAGTGCCTGTGGCCAGAAGATACGGCTGGTGGGTTCCCTCAATGGTCATGAGGTGATCCTCAAGGCTCTTGCAGGACTGAAACAAAATGAAAAGCATTTTCATATAAGCCATTAGATTTTAAATGATTGGACAAACCACAATATTTGGAATTGGAATGCATTGTCTTGACAAACCTTGTGAAAAATCACCAGATGATCTATTGCCTCTCTGACACTGATTTTCTTGGCCCGCTTCCTTCCAGCTGGTTGTGGAGTGAGAAGATGCAGCAAGACAAGAAGAGAAGCCATGTCGCTGTCCCACTCTGCAGACAGTGGAAATCATCTTCACATTTCTACATTGTCATGGACAAGGTTACCACTATGAGGGGATGTCAGAGACATTATTCAGAAATACCATTCACATATAATTATGTAACTCTCACACGCATAACTGAAACCAAAATCATATATCGACACATGGGAAACGCTCTCATAAACACACATGAAATGCTCTCCCACACATGTTGTGTATGAGAGCATTTCAAGTGTGTGTGTGTGTTTGTGAGAGCATTTCACATGCGTGTGTGAGAGTGTTTCACACGTGTTTCTGAGAGCACATTTTCCACGTGTATATGAGAGTGTTTCATATGTGTATGTGAATAACTTTTAAATTCAGTTGTCGTTTTTAAATAATGTTGTTTCTGTTATGTGAGAGTGTTTCATAATGGTTTGTGAACGGTATTTCTGAATAATGTCCCTGATGGCCCCGCATACACAACAACATGATGCACAGCATACAGGACGTAGATGATATTGTCAGACAGGAATGTACAATTGAACGTTAAAGTTCAATTGACATCACATCAAGTCATCCCTATTAGTAGTGAAAAATAATGTTAATGTGCTTTTCTTAGTGAAAATATCAGAAATGATGCCTATCCTGATATTCAAGACCATATTACTACACTTATGGAGTATGACTGTATGAAAGTACCTGGCTCATCGGTGTCAGATGCTTCATTCAGCGCAGATTTCAGCTGATTTTTCAGAAGAGGAGTCTCTAAGGTCCCTGGCCTCTCGTAGGACTTT
This sequence comes from Harpagifer antarcticus, assembly GCA_902827135.1. Taxonomy (NCBI): domain Eukaryota; kingdom Metazoa; phylum Chordata; class Actinopteri; order Perciformes; family Harpagiferidae; genus Harpagifer; species Harpagifer antarcticus. Next base: position 965,040 of record CADEHL010001039.1, on the reverse strand, counting down.
GTCTTTAAAACCGCTGTTCCATCTTTCCAGGAACCTGGATGCAGTTTCGGCTCCGAACATCAATGAGAAATCTTGCAGAATCTAATAAAAAAGAAAGTAAGATTATTATTACAATCATTTAATGTAAACCAAGTATTTTTCAAGGAGGGAATTCAAAATGCAAAATGTGTTACGTACCAGTCCCTTAGTGTCCAAGAAACGAGGAAACATTTGAAGTATGTTGGCAGATTGCTGTTGGTCATGGATCATCTTCTGGAAGACTAGGTCATGGTCAGTGGTGTGGTGAAGAAGAGACATGGCTTCCATACAGTCGTCTCCTGTTTGCAGGTCGTTTATGGAACCAAAACTTCTGGATGATGTTGGACCTCCTTGTAGCTCCACTCCGTCATGGAATGTTGACCTTGACGTGGGATTGGCGTCGCACAGTCTTGAGACGCCACTCGAGAAAGCCTTTGTTGCTCTGAATGTCATAGAAATGTTCCTAAAAAGAAAAGAGCGCTTCTGGTTAGAATGCAGACAATATCAGGTTTTTCATAGATCTAATGCAAATATGCTGCTGCTTGTACACAAAAGACCAAATAACCTAAATGTGAAAAAAATGGCAACAATGCAAAACTCACATATCCTTTTGTTGAGTAAGGGTCCTTAAGAGATGGGAAAAGTGACACAATCCCAAGTGCATGGAACTCCTTCGTCGCTTTACTTACACCTCTCCTGCAAAAGAAAAATAATTGGTTTACAATAAGATTTTTCTTTATAAATGAATAATTACAGCCGAGGCTCTTACCTTTCCTTTTCACACTTGTGAGCTCCAATGATGTTCACCATTAATCGCCTGGTGGACTCCCAGTATCGTCGTACTCTTTGATCACAGTCAACCCTGCCGGCTTAGAAGTTAGAACCTGCTCCACCATCTAAACCCAATTTATATGAAATAACAAAAAACAATTAACAAAATAGATCATGTGTAACCAACTACTGATCAAATCGATCATCAATAACAAAGCTTCTTCAATTCCATGACACAAATTTGTTTAAACTTGCTTTTCATCTCAGGCAAAGTTAGGAGTAAAGTGTATTTAAGTTCATTTACATTTCTTGCTCGGGTACTCTCCCTCATAGGTTGAATCCTTTCACATCCAGCATCACTTGTGTCACTGCTTAGGCCGCTTGAGGTTGAGACAGACAATGTATCTGTACAACTTGGAGAAAAGGGACCTTCACCATGTTGCTGCAGGTTGGTAAGATCTGGGGATCACAATTAACATAAATTATCCATATGGCCAATTATAATAATAATAATAGATTTAATTTGTTAGCGCTTTTACAGGTGCTCAAAGACGCTTTACAGATATAGTGAAGGGAAAAGGAAGGAACAACAAATAAATATATAGTAAACAATCACACATTAAAAGCCAGATTGAAGAGGTGAGTTTTTGTAAGTTTTTTGAAGGTGGTGAGGTCAGTGCAGTCTCTGATGGGTTGGGGGAGTGAGTTCCAGAGGGAGGGGGCAGCGACGGAGAAGGCTCTGTCCCCCCAGGTCCGGTGATTGGTGCGGGTGGGGATGGATAGGAGGTTGGCATCTGATGAGCGGAGGCAGCGGGAAGGGGCGTGGTGGTGCAGCAAGTCTGTGAGGTAGGGGGGGGCCTGATTGTTGAGGGCTTTGTGGGTAATGAGGAGGACTTTGAAGTTGATTCTTTGACGGACGGGGAGCCAGTGGAGGTTCTGGAGGACGGGAGTGATGTGGTCTCGGGAGCGGGTGTGGGTGAGGAGGCGGGCAGCAGAGTTCTGGATATGTTGGAGTTTATTGATTAGGTTGGATGGTATGCCGTAGAGGATGCTATTGCAGTAGTCGAGTCGTGAAGTGATGAATGCATGAATCAGGGTTTCAGCAGCAGAGGAGGAGAGTGATGGGCGGAGACGGGCAATGTTTTTGAGGTGGAAAAAGGCTGTCCTGGTGATGTGATTTATGTGGTGGTTGAATTTGAGCTGACTGTCGAAGATGACTCCGAGGTTGCGGATGTGAGGGGGGGGAGATAGAGTGTGGCTGTCAATGGTGAAGTTGAAATTCTGGATGTCTTTGATACGGGATGGGGGGCCAATGATGATGATGTCTGATTTGGCACTGTTCAGTTGGAGATAGTTTGTTTGCATCCACGCTTTTATTTCTGAGAGACAGTTGGTGAGAGTGGAGTGTGTTGTGGGGGTGATGGTTTTTGTTGAGATATAAAGTTGGATGTCATCGGCGTAGCAGTGAAATTGAAGGTTGTGGCGACAAATTATTTTGCCAAGGGGGAGCATATAGAGGATGAAGAGGAGGGGGCCAAGCACCGAACCCTGGGGGACACCTTGGGACAGAGGAGCAGTGGAGGAGGTGCAGTTGTTGATGTTGATAAACTGATGTCTGTCGGTGAGGTAGGATTTCAGCCAGGAGAGTGCAGTGTCGGTGATGTTGAGTGATGATTCGAGGAGGGACAGCAGGATGGCGTGGTTGATGGTGTCGAATGCTGCGGTGAGGTCGAGGAGGATGAGGATGTTAAGGTTGCCGGAGTCAGAGGAGAGGAGGAGGTCGTTTGTGATTTTGAGAAGAGCTGTTTCGGTGCTGTGTTTTGATCGGAAACCGGATTGAAATGGCTCAAAGAGATCATTGGAGCTGAGGTGGGCTTTAAGTTGTGAGGCAACGACACGTTCAAGTATTTTGGACAGAAAGGGGAGATTTGAGATGGGCCGGAAGTTGGACATGATGTCAGGTGTGAGTCCAGGTCTTTTGAGAATGGGTGTGACAGCAGCCAGTTTGAGAGAGGGGGGAACTGATCCAGATCTGAGGGAGGAGTTAATGATGGTGGCGATGAGTTGGGAGATGGCAGGGAGGCTCTCTTTAACAAATTTGGAGGGCATTGGGTCAAGTGTGCAGGTGGAGTTAATTCCAGTCATGAAGTCGGACAGTTGCATGGGGGTCACAGGGGAGAAGTGGGACAGGGGGTGTGAGGTGAAGGGGGGGGAGGCAGGAGGGAAGGTGGGGGGTGCTGATGAGGGTGTCAGATTGCTGTAAATGTTGCTGATTTTGGTTTGGAAAAACGAGAGGAAGGAGTTGCACTGTTCGGTGGTGAAGGATGAGGTGGCGTTGTCACAGGGTTTGAGAAGTTTGCTGATGGTGGAGAACAGACGCTTGGGGTTGCTGGAGCCAGACTGAATGAGTTGTGAGTAGTAATTAGACCGGGCTGCTTTGAGTGCGTTACTGTACTGCTGGAGATAGTCTTTGTAGATTTGAAGATGGACTGTTAGTGTGGTTTTCTTGTGTTGGCGTTCAAGTTGACGTTTCCTTGATTTCATTTGGCGGAGTTCGGGGGTATACCAGGGGGCGGAGTGTATGAAAGAGACATTTTTTGTTTTTGTGGGGGCCAGTTCATTGAGACAGAAGGAGAGGGTGCTGTTATAATAGTCCACAAGTTCAGATGGGTTTTCCGAAAGTGGGGAGGGGGAGACAGACATCTTGCAGGTAATGGAGGCAGTGATTGCTGAAGGTGAGATGGATTTGAGATTTCTGTAGGTTATTGTGCGTTTTTGCTTTTGGGCGGGGATGGGGATGTTGATGTCCATGATGATGGCCAGGTGATCAGAGATGTGGAGATTGAGGCTGGACAGATGGTGGATGGTGAGACCAGTGGAGCAGACCAAGTCCAGGATGTGACCACGGCTGTGTGTTGGGAAGCTACTTTTTATTTTATTAGAACAACTTTTTATTCATTATGAACATTTACTATAACCCTACCTACCACATGTTGTAAGTATCACACATTCGGTCAGGTTGGAGCAGTCATCCATGTTTTTGGATGATTCTGCCAGTGGGAGGTCTGAAATGCACATGATACATAGATGTTACTGTGGAGAGGGAAAATACTAAATGATGTGATTGCTGTTGGTTATTGGCTAGTACAGAATATTAAAAATCAGTTTTTTACACATAGAAAATACAAATCTCTCATAGCATTTTTTTGCAACAAAACAAAACCCAGAAATATCACCTTACCATAATCAGTGTTGATGACAAAACAAATGTCTTGTACTGTTGCCACTTCAGGAAAGACATCCTCATCCACCTCTATGCCTTGCTCATTGGTGACTTTCAGCATTGTGTTTTCTGGTATGAGAAACTTCTGTTGCACTGAAGCATAACAATAGACACTTAATTAAATAAAGGACTTTTACTACCCCTTCAATGAATTCAACAACACAGACAACACTTACCTGCTCTGATGAAGTCTGAGAAGTGGACTTCGTCCAGTTTGACATATTTTTTTGTCCCTCCACGTCTCACCTTCAGCAACATATTGGCTAACTAAGGAAAAAAGAGATAGCTCTTACTGTAGCAACATTTTGACTGTCACTAACAAAATGATCTTGGGTAGCCATGTGGTAATATTATTTCATAAGCATTTTAAGGTAGCCTATTCGCGAGCCTACGTCATCAGGTTGGGCAATTAAGATCAGTTGTGGGGTAGTTATTTGAAAAAAGTAATGAGTTAGATGTTAACAGTTACTTTAAAAAAAGGTATCCCTTACTTTACTTCGTTATTTACTGCTGAAAGTAATTAGTTACACTACTAGTAACAGTCGTTTTGGATTACTCTGTAACATCACCTGAGATGCACCATAACCTCTGTTTTCTACTCTTTTATTTGAAAATCAACCACGTTTTCTTTTCACCGTTGAAACGGAGAATTGTCGTCTCCACGGTGGAGGGAAATGTTGGTTCAACCAGCCTCTTTATTCCGCCATTTCTGCTCCCGTCTCCTGCATTAAGTCTGAGTGTAGCGCAGCGAAAAGGGACGTTTGCTTTATTTTTCTTTCCTCCCGTCATGCAGATAGTTAAAGTCGAAGACCATACAAGTAAGGAGCTAATTTCGTGCTTTGTTTCGCCTTACACTTATAAAGACGCCATTTACCTTGTCGTGTTACTAGCTAGCTGTTACCTCAACACAAATGTCCGGGAAAGTACGTCACCTCGTCCACATTCCCTCAATGTAGCTCGCGGGACTCGTCCGGTACCGTCGTAGCCGTTCAGTCTAACGTTTAATGCAAAGGAAAAGGCATTTTCGGTGTTGAAAGAACAACAAACTAAACTTTAAGCTAACACAAAAGAAACAGATATGACTACTATAAAGTTCATTTGCATTAGCCTAAATCATGTCCATGTTCAACGGCATTCAATTCAGCAGCTAGTTAAACTTGCTAAGTTCGTTTTAGCGAAAATAAACACATTAACTTTACAATGACAGAAAATATAGTTTGAGATGTAAAACAGGACTTACCTTCCTTGGGACGGAGTCAAAGTGAAGCCTCGTGGTCGGGGCAGCAGAGAAGTTGTGAATACACACCAGGGTAGTGTTGTGTCACGTTCCTGAACACCCAGTGAATGAACCCCGAAATATTACTCCGCCCAAGAGTATCTCTTAACTCAAACGGTAGTCTAAATTCGAAATAAACTCCCAAAATCTAACCCTTTCACACTTTTTTGTCTAACTACCAATTATTTTACTCCAGAAATTTGCTGTGGAGGTGAGTGAGAAAGCACACTGTGACAGTTTTCTACGTCACTCAGGATGAACACTAATTTCAGGAATAAGTTAAGTAAGGTAAAACAATTTAGGAAGGGTTTACGATGCAGTGTGTATCAGTGTTTGCTTCTCTCTGGGAAAAGTGTTCTCCAATCTGTGTTCCTGTAGCGGCCATGTTGTGCATGCCGATGCTTCTCTGTGGGCCCTTCTCACTTCTCTTATTTTTCATTTCCTCGCTCCTCGGTCTCGGTCTCACCGGAAGTTGATTTGTCTGCGCCATCTTGAGTAGCGTCCCAATGGCCTTATTTTTCTGACACTCGCCCCGCCCCCTTACTGTGTATCGCTCACTGATTGGACGATGCAGTGCATGCACTGATCTGTTGCTTCTTGACATGAGAGCAGTTTCCCAGCGGAGTGAAGAAAATACATGAAACTCACGGGACTCACTCCTCAGTTTATACCGTGTTTTGTTTCAATTCATGTATCATTTACTTACAAATATGTGATATATCTGAACAACAAAGTGGTCAAAAATCATTTTATTCATTTATTGGAAACATTTTCATGATCGCTTTTTTCGTTTTACATTTTCATTTATTGTCATTTCCATTCAGTCAGTCATTAAGTGCTATTAAAATGTTAATGTGCTACATATCCACACAAACAAACAAAGTGTGCAATCCAATGAATGTTAATCTAACTGGGTTTTGATAGATAACATATCTCTTTTTCTTCTCTATTTGGGTCTACAACAGATGATACAAATATTTGTGTCAGTAAATGTGTTGCGGGGGTGTGTGTGGAAATAACGGGGACAGAGCTGCTGTCAGACGATCAGCTTTGCAGCGTCATCACAAACGGACATCCTTCACGTGACGCTCCGGAGGAAAGGACGGCCCATTGCTCTTAAAACTAATTGCCCTGCTTCTCGTGGTTTCCTTGCATCTCTCCCTTTATATATACAGTCTATGGGTCCTTCTCACTTCGGTTAAATAGATTCCTTGCGTCCCTCACTTGCGTCGTTTCCCTGCGACTAGTCCCTCCCACCAGGGAAGCATGGAGGGACGCAAGGAAACCACGAGAAGCAGGGAAATGAGTTTTAAGAGCAATGGGACGTCTTTTCCTCCGGAGCGTCACGTAAAGCGACGTCCGTTTGTGATGACGCTGCACAGCTGATCGTCTGACAACAGCTCTGTCCCCGTTATTTCCACACACACCCCCGCCTCTGTTAGTACACATTTACTGACACAAACATTTGTATCATCTGTTGTAGACCCAAATAAATAAAAATAAAATAAGAACTAATTCTCAAAAAAGATAAACGCCATTCTTAAAATGTATAAACGAACAATAGTTTGATTAATATTGATTAGAGTGCACAATAGAAATAAAAATAATTGAGATAAGAAAAAGAGATATGTTATCTATCAAAACCCAGTTAGATTAACATTCATTGGATTGCACACTTTGTTTGTTTGTTTGGATATGTAGCACATTAACATTTTAATAGCACTTAATGACTGACTGAATGGAAATGACAATAAATGAAAATGTAAAACGAAAAAAGCGATCATGAAAATGTTTCCAACAAATGAATAAAATGATTTTTGACCACTTTGTTGTTCAGATATATCACATATTTGTAACTAAATGAAACATGAATTGAAACAAAACACGGTATAAACTGAGGAGTGAGTCCCGTGAGGTTCATGTATTTTCTTCACTCTGCTCTCATGTCAAGAAGCATCAGATCAGTGCATGCGCTGCATCGTCCAATCAGTGAGCGATACACAGTAAGGGGGCGGGGCGAGTGTCAGAGGATTTCATCGGAGGATGGTCTGGTGGTTCCTCGGTTATAACTCCTCCATTATCGCTCCTCACTCCTCGATCCTCGATTCTCCAGCAAAAATAAGGCCATTGGGACGCTACTCAAGATGGCGCAGACAAATCAACTTCCGGTGAGACCGAGACCGAGGAGCGAGGAAATAAAAAATAAGAGAAGTGAGAAGGACCCTGTGCCTCCTGCAGGAAGACACACCTGGGTGAAACTGCAGAGAATCTCAAACAAGTTCTGTGCCTGACCATTAGTTACTCAACTTTTAGTTTAGTTGTATCAACTGTCTTCACTTCATTTCATAGTTGTTTTAATATTAAAGAGACTTGAGAGAGAATGATAATAATGTAACCCCTCGTTGTGCAGAATTGCCCCAGACATGGAACTCATGGCATTATATAAGGGAGATTTTCTTTGATACACCCTCTCTGTGTCTTCTGTTGAAGGATTCTCGCATTATGGGGACCACTCTGTTCCCACTTGGTGTAATTTAATTACAGTGGACCTTGGCATACCCAGGCTGTGCCCACGTGGAGCCGGTGCAGAATGCCAGCCGGGAACATCCTGTCTTAGGCGACAGGAACATCAGATGCGACAGATGGCTCATAAATCATGGAGGTGCATGCACAGAGGCGATGGGAGGCCTTCCTCTGGAGAGCACACTGTGAGCAGGTGGGCAGAGGGAGCATCAACATTAGCACTCTGAGTGGGGAACTGGTGTCACACAGGCTGAGCTGGGAAGGAAAACATGGAGCACGGCTTCCACATTGTGTCGAAACATTTTAAGGTGAGATGTTATAGGGTGCAAGAACTTTCATTTGGAGAGTATCTAATCTGCATAAAGGTAACAACGTTTTTTACAGTGTCACAATGTAAACCATATGGCAGAGCTCCCACCTAACAGCTGCCACCATTTTTGTTTAAAACTGATGTAGGATTTTGTTTCCTTGTGAATCTTACGAGGAAAGAGCCAGACTGAAACAGGTTCATGCATGTTAAGTATATTTTTGTATTGCTTGGTCCCTCACACAGGGGAATATAATGATTATTACAATATAATATTATTTTGTTAAAAGCTAGTTTTCCAGCAGATCCTTAAAAAACCTTAAAATACATTAAAGTCATTATTAAAATGTCCTAAACCAATCTTTTCAAAGTAATTGTTAACATCTACCTTTTAAATATTATACCCAATGACTCCTGCATGAATGTCACTCACAATAGGATAGCATTGCTAAATCTAGCACATGCTAATTTCTACTTGAAAATATGAAAAGAATGTTTCCATTATTGCCGTCTCCAGATTTGAGAAATATTGATATTGTTCAGTTAAAATTGGTTATAAACTGCATTTTTTTATTCATACTAAAAATTGAAAGTTACAGTGTTTATTCTGCAAGATCCATCAAGATGAATCCTGTTTCAAAATAGGGAAATATACTGTCTCTGTGATTAAGCTGTCTTCATTGTATTCGACTTCAATTCTTCCCACACGCTAAAGAGTTGATTCCATGCATCAGGGTCCCCCTCCACCATGTGTATTCATTTCTCATCTGTTATGACTTCATTAAGACACATTAACTGATACTGATGTTATTCATTCATAGGGAAAGTCATTTCCTTTTTATTGCAAACTGCCTCTGCGTCTTCTAATCAATGCTTTACTTTGCATTCACTCACATTAAAGAAGTGCTGCTGCTGCGTGCGTAAGGCATAGTGCAGCAGGCGATAAAATGCTACTGTCATAAATAAATAACAATCCTCCATTGATTTGGAGCGTGTTTATTTCTCCTTGAACGGTTTCAAGAGGATACATCAAAGTGATACAAGTCCTGCAAACCACAGACTCCACTGTTTTGTGATATAAATGAAACATGTCTAACTTTAAACACCTTAATGTCATATATGTTGTTTTATTGAGCTAACCTATTCTGCAAAAACTGTGTTGTAAGAGGACATATCTTGGCAGACAAAATATAAGCATATTTGGCCTTGATTTAAGATATGTCATCTTGGTAAGATTTCAGTTTTTGCAGTGTACAAAAGTAAGAAGTTAAACACAGCTTATTTGAATTGATACTCAAGATAAAAGAATAGTAAAGTAATAGGTAAAGTGAAAGTCTAGGAATAATAATAATGTCTGTTTTCTATGGTAGTCTATGCAGGTAATTCGCTTGTAGTCCAGTCTTGCATTGTTGAGAAAACATGAGTTTCACCAGCTGGCAAAGAACCAGTCCTGAAGATATATTATGGTCATTTAATTCTATTGGACGATAAACATAGTTACTGCGCATTTAGGCCAGACAGACTTAATGAATATGTATGCAGTGTGGCATATTAATTATACCGGGGTCAAACACAATTAGAATATTATTGGTGTTTACAACATCACAACACTTTCATTGTGTCCAATACTTTGGCAGGAAGTAAAGAACAGTTCATTTTTCAACTCCTGCCACATCATTGAGAAACATGTCAGCCAATAAGCTGTCTGTTACTTTAGTGTCAAACAGGATGATCATGAATGGGTGAAGTTGTTCTATTTAAATTACCAGATCATATTTGTCCTCTTGTTTTATAGAAAGGCATCAATAAATAAATACAGTCAAGCCAGATCTGCAGAATGTTCCAGTTGATGATGAAGACCATGATGGATCATCAAGACTTATAAAAACCTACAGGTCAGTCAGTTTAAATGTACTGTGAAAATGACCTCCTCTGCCAAAAGGTAATATTTCATTGTCATTATCTTTGATCCGGTTTAATGAACTCAGAAGGGTTACAGCTTTGTCTAACAATGGCAAACGCAGCAAAGGTTATCATATCGACGTTACCAGGAAAGAAAGGCAAGAGCAAATGAAATATTCAAGATGATTTCAATTAGTGACGGGAAGAAGCCTTTGATAACCGGATACATGGACAGATAAACAGACTGACAGATGAATTGATGAATAATACACTAACAGACTTCATAAGTGAGATTGATTCCTTCTCAGATCAATGCTTCTCATACTTACCTTGATGTGAAAGTGCAGGTATCGCCATTCTGAATCAGAGCACATCACCGGCTCTCTCAAGGGAGCCCTGCACTTCAGTGTAAAAAGACTAGCTGAAATATTCAGCATTAACTCCACTTGAAGCCAATGTCACTAGTTCTCTCTCCTCCAGCTGGCTTGCAATACACACGCACGCACACACACGCACACACACACACACACACACTTTTCCACTCCTGTGTTTGCATACTAATGTCTGTGTGCTAAACACCTTTCCATCATCCCTCTGATGAAATCTCTTGGCGCATAGATCCACAGTTTGGATTGTTTGTTTGGCGTTCATTATTCTTTTGTTAATGAAACACAAATTCACACAGCATCTTGAAGTGAAGTGTGGCATGCTGTCACTCTCAGTCTGTTACCCAGAATAGTGACATCAAAACTGTAAAATCTCCAATGGCAGCTTATCATGTTTGAAAGACGAATGTGAATCCAAATTCTGCAAAACAAATAAATATGATGAATGAATATGAATATCTCTGTTATAAAGGAACTGTTTTTTGAAGAGAGGAGTTTTCCCGTATTTTGGTCCTGATTAAAAACTATCAACAAGTGTTGGATGGATTGCCATCAAACACAGTATAGACATTAATTCACTCGCGCCATAAAAAGTGAAAACGGCCAAACTGTAGTGGAACAAAGCTCATCAAGCCAGCATGCTAAGCTGTGATGGTAAGCATGGTGACGTTATGTATGCTCAACATCAGTGTGTTAAGATTGTCATTGTGACCTAGTTAGCAGGCTGACATTAGCATTTAGCTCACAGAGCTGCTGTATGTCTTGTTTTCACACCCAAGGTCTCATTGTCCTCGTTCATGCAACCTTTCCTGCTCATCCTGAACTGCAAGGACAATCAGGTGCACATTATCTATAGGAACAACTGATTTGGGTGTTAATATAAAGATCAAGATGTGAGATGAGACAGAAAAGCATAACCTCCTTAAACCTCAAGTTTATATTCCTCCTGAAGTCACTCTCATCAAGGGATGTTGAATTACAGGACAGCACTTACAGCATCACTCCATTAAAGCTACACAGTAGGAGTTTTGCTTTGGTCCTGCTGTTTGCAATTCTATACAATGATGAAGAGCAATTTACATTGTTTTCTATGTGGGGGTAATTTTAAAAGCTTTTTCATAAAGAGACTTCACAAAATGGGCGCTGTTGTTAAGATCCACTTTAAGGCATCTTACATAAGGTGTTCTCTCAACAATCAATGTGTGCTCTTGGTCTTTAGTGTTCCTTTTTTATTTGTTTACGTTTTTAGTTTACTGTCAGTACAGCGTGTGCTTTATCAAGGCTGATGTAATTTACCACAACAAACACCAAACTACAATAAAGAGGTATTTGGGATTAATGTAGAAGAGTAACCTGTATATGGGCCAATAGGCGCATTCACACTGCGGTACTTTTCCCACAAAGGTTCATGCGAACTTAGTTCATGAGAACTCTTTTATCGCGTTCACACCAAAAAGAGCCGGTACTAAAATTAGTTCATGAGAACCTTTTTACCCGCTCGAAAGTCCCTGCTAGAGAGCAGGGACTTTCGTGCGGCTCTCTTAAAGAGCTATATTTCTGATTGGCTGGGCGGAATGCAAACCACGCCCCGTAAAACTCCGAAAAAGTTTTGTGAAGCCGCCATTTTATTATCCTCGCATTAGCATTATTAGCATTAGCATTAGCCCAGCGCAGAAACGCAGAGAGACTAACTTATGGCAACACAAAATAAAACATGGGAGCGGTGGAGATGAGGAGGTGTCGGCGTTCTGGCGATTTACTCGGAAGGCTTCAGTAGAAGCTGCTGGGAGTCCCTGCAACTTACTCTGAAGTCCTCTTACAACTCCGGGGACTTCCGGCCGGGGACTTTGGGCGGCAGTATCCGCCGTGAAGTTGTTTGTAGCCTGCCAGTAAACCCAAAGCAGAAGAAGAAGAAGTGACGTCAGCGGCTTCATTTGCCTAATCCTCCCCCAGGAACTTTTTCCGGTGTGAACGCGATCTGTACTTAGTTCATGCGAACTAAAGAGTTCGCATGAACTAAGTTCGCATGAACCTTTGTGGGAAAAGTACTGCGGTGTGAATGCGCCTATTTAGACTTTAATTAATGTCATGTTTACCACAGGTGTCTCATTGGGGGACTGTGGCCATGAATCATTTACATCTATTGCTGACCTTATATTAGTGTAATTTCCCTCTTTCAAATCATATTTATTTTTTCTTGCATCTTTGCTAATGGGTATTCAAACCAAGTAAATCAAACACTCCAGTAAACCGGTATGAGGCTGAAGAATAGGAAAGGAGGCTAAAGGTAATACATTGTAACCACAGTGCTGTTGGATCAGTCGATAACAAGCTGCAATGGCTTGACCTCTAACAGCAGCATCATATTGAGATTAGCATTCATTTGCTCTGCTCCTCCCGTGGTACCTGCACTAAGTTTAGCCAAGCTGTTACTACCCAACATCCATCAAATCTGTAACATCCCAGTTTCCTAAGGCCACTGAGAATTGACTTCTTTCTCCATTTGGATCACCTCATAGGTATGGCCAGCATTCCTGAGCAGGTCATTTTTTCCACATACTAGTTGACCTTTAACCTGCAGCCAGTACACATTATACAAAGGTGTGGGAAGAGCTAAATGCTGCATGCCAGAGGCGGCAAAAGTCACATGTATAACTTATTCCTAACACAGCACGGAGAATTGTTTCAGTGTTCTGCTCAGTGGCTCGCTGACCTGTCAAACTGCTCCAGATGGTCAAATTGACCCATGTGGTTAGCTATGCAAATTGCCTTTGTATCCCTCATTCATTATCACTGTATGCAGCAGATATATTTCTGGTCTTTATTTATGCTTTGTGATGTTGTTGATGTTGTTGTTTTTAAGAACATCAGTCCATCAGTGCAGGTCTTTCAGTAGCATTTTCTGCAAAGATAAGATGTTTCTCAATGAAGCTGTGGTTTCTTCCTGGGGTGGATTTTCGCTGTATTTGCAGTACTGTCTCCGCTCACCGTAAGGATGCTGGCCAATTAGGAAACTGAAAATCTGTGTTAAATTGCTGAGCAGGATCCTACAGCGAGGAGGACTGAACTTCCTCTGAAAAGTTTAGAGGGTGGCCTCCAGATGGTCGACAGATCTGTGTAAAGCACCAGAGTGGAGGATGTGACTACTGCTGATATATATGAAATTACACATGTCACATTTGACACTTTAAAACACTACAGTAGATCCATTACAAAAGAAAACTTGACCAGCTAGAGATTATTCCCCACAGCACATGATTGAATACTTGACTTAATTATTAAAGGGTAAATCCACTGATAAAATAAGAAAATATGTACTTTATTAATCCCAATTTGTTTTTAGTTTTTTTTATATATAATAGATATGTACACTTCAAAGGTGATAGCTGTTGTGGGGTATAACCCAAACATTTAAAAAAGTTGTGTTAAAATATGTCAGGTGATGTCATTCGAGGCAGCATTTGTTGGAGCTTAAATCAAATTTGACAAGCAGCTTGAGGCAACATTAGCCGCTACTAGCATAACACATTCTAATTTCCCACCTCCTTTTCACTGGTTGTGTTGCATCATGGGTAAAGTGAGCCCCAGATTTGACAAGGAAGAGAAATGGAAAAAGGACAAAAGATTATATTCCAACCGTCAATCAGGAAAATGGGAATATCATAGTTGCATTGATAAACCTCTAAAGTACTATTTTCTACGCGTAATGAAATTCAGATAACACATCATTTCTACATGAACCATGAAATGTGAATCACATCCACCATTTCATTGGGAAATTCTCTTTTCAAGTTCATTTCATTTCATGGTGTCTACGCGGTAAACCACCGTGCACCAGGTCGAGCGGAAGAGGGGCAGGTGGGTGCTGCCAGACGCCATGAACAGAGAGAAGAAGCCAAAACCTGCCAAGCATACTGAGACACCAGCGAGCCCCCAAATGACACAACATATGGAGTACAGCTGAAAAAATCCCTCCACCCTTCTCCACGCGCCACCATCTCGTCCTCGTCTGTGAAAAACACGCTCTGAAACTGTGAAAGCAAGAGGGATAGAGAATTTGAATATCTATTTCTGTAACAATAGCAACCATGTTAGGCATTCTCAGAAGACATGCTAAACCGCAGTCCCTCTGTTGAAAACATCTAATTCTGTATAATAAGTGAATCAGTGAAGCTTGTTAGACAATAACATTTCCTCTGCAGTATCAGAGCCTGCTACCTGAATACCGCCTTCTTGAAAAGACAGTTCAGAAAAGCACAACGTGAATCCTGTTATTTCTGGTGTATATTTCTCTTGATATGATCAATTTAATCGATGCGCTGCCCTCTAGAAACACCGCCCACCTCTTTTAGTAATGAGGTGGAGGACAATTACCACTGAGACTACTTTCCAAGCCATTCATTAAAGGCACACCCCTTGTCTGCAGGCCACAAAGGAGATAATGGAAGGAGTGCTTGACCTTGACTTTCCACCACTTCACTTATTTTCTCATGGCACAACTTGACAAAAAACTCTCCAGCCTTTCTTTGCCGGCAAGAATTATTTGTCAGGTTTTCAGTGAGATAGAGATGATGGAAGAATCGGGGCATGGGACTAATCTCCAGAATCCGCCATCACAGCCTTATAGCTGTTTTTGTCAGTTTTCTCCTTTCCTTTATAGACCTCTTTTTACTTTCTTAGTCTCATTTTCTCTTTGCCTGCTCTCATCACAGTGCCATTTCAGCTCCGTTGAAGCCTCAAAAACATTACCACCTACTGCTCCAGCAACATGGCTGTGGCTGCAGGGCACGTCCAGATGTTGGGGGGGATCATTACCTTACATTTCATTTAGCTGATGCTTTATATCCAAAGTGACTTAAATAACACTGTTCACAGTACCTATGGGAGCAATTTGGGGTTCAGTATTTTGCCCAAGTCTACCTTAACATGTTTACTGCCGGGGCGAGGGATCCATCCACTGACCCTCTGATTGGCTGACTAGCCACGGTTGCCTCTTGACTGGCTGATGCTTAACTGAAGCTTTTTATCCAAAGGTACTTACACTGTACTCTACAGTGTTGGCCGCACCGGATAATTGTTGGGTTCAGTATCTTGCCCAAGGACACCATGACATTTTGACTACCAATCGGACCATTGACCCTCCGATTGGTAGAGAACCATCGAACCCCTAAGCGACCGTCCAGCGTTACCAAAATGCTCTTCACTCACAATCATTTATACGACTCAAAGGGTGTCACACGCTCGTGGCTCGCTGGTTGTGGGGCATTCAAAGCTGATAGAATTCCAAGTTACTTCCTCCCTGCTGACTTTGCTCACAACAGTTCATCGCCCGTTCTACAAAACCAAAGATAGGATCCTTCCCTAAACCCTAATCAGACTTTTTAAAACATTATATAATCACAATATCGTTTTTTGTGCCAACACATGACATCACTTCGACCACTTACAGTATTCATCATTGATGTCTTTTGTGGAGAAGAAGCGCCTGTGACCATCTGTCTTTCCCAAAAGCACGGCGATCAAATGGCTTAGGGGGAGATTCTGTGATGTTCAATGTACTGGACAATATACAACGAACCAGGGTGTATACATGCATTATCCATTTCAATGGGGAATACACGACAAATCAACTTTGCTTTGTTTGGTTATGTTTTGTCATACACAGGTGGAAATTCTTAAAGTGAGCTGATAAGTTTGAGTGTAAACTTTAAAGAAACGCAAGTTGACATCTGCAAATGACATCTTAGCTACTGCACTATACAGTAGCTCATAAAACTACAGAGTGAAATATAATTAAATGAAACCCTGAAATGCTATAAAAAGTATAAAAACTAATTTGAGGAATGGGAACGCAAAAAAGAAAGTGTTTCTGCTTCCACAACCACTGCCTTATTTGTTATTGTCATTAGTATTATTATTCACGTGGTTGTGGAAATAATGAGAGCAGTTATACTTTTGAAACTATATGAGTCTCTGTCATAGACACTCGGCGCTTTTGAATTCTGCCTTCGAGGAAAAGTAATTAAGGATGTTGACAAAACATGCAGAATGTGTGAAAACATACAGAATGTACAGATAATAAGTCGTGGCAAAGTATACTAATCATTTGAAATATACAGCACAAACTATAAACTAACTTGCGTATAATGAACTCACCAGCACATACAGGAGGAGTTGCATATGGATTAGCAACTGCTTAAATAGCAAACACAGTGAGAAAGACACCAGTGTTGGTTCATCATTACTCCTTTCTCCTCTTTCTCTTGAGTGGTTTTCTTGGGTTTCTTGGCCTCTGTAGAAAACAGACATCGCTAATTAATCCCTGACACTGAGCCCAGCGTGGGGAGATGATTTGGGACAGCCCCATGCAAAGTGGAAGCCACCACTTCCAAATGAGGCCTGACAGGTGACTGCGTCCCCCATGCAAGCCCCTGCAAGCATGCTGCTACCATCCACTTGGGGTATTTGTCAAAAGATATCACAAACAATATTTTGCTGACTGCTCTTTTGCCTAATTGGTTGGGAATTTTAAGGAACTATCGTCTTTGTGTCATTTTTAATTATACAAAAGGCCTAACAGTTGACATATTGCAAGCAACAGTATGTTTAGTTCGTTAAATAATGAGGCTCCAAAAAAGCCTGAATTGATCGTTGTTTCATATTGCAGGCTCAGTGTCTAAGTGTGGCTGGTGCAGGGATGGCTTTATGATGGTAGTTGTCTAAACAGGAGAGGAATCGGAGGACATTTGGTAGTGTAGAAACAAATAACCTACTTCCACATGTACACAATCAAATCTCTTACAACTCTTGCTAGATATCTCACTATGTGTGTACTTTGACAATCGTTTTTTTGTGTCTCTGTTTCTATTCTCCTTCACTCTCTCCCCTGATTGATATGTGAGGCTGCCTGAGCTCTATAGCTCAAATAATTCACTATGTGTTGTTCAAAGTGGTGAGAATGTGGTAGCTGCAATAAAATAGTAGAAATTCAAAGGATGGGAAGCCGGTTTTCAGTCAAATTCAGTCACTAAATGCTAGTGTTGATTATTGATAGAATAGAATCGGAGGGATGAAATCCTCTTTAACGGTCACACATGCAGAGCACACAGCACACAGTGAAATTTGTTCTCTGCTTTTAACCCATCCTAGTACCAGGAGTCTAGTACTAGGAGCAGTGGGCAGCTATTGTACAGCAATAAGTACATTGTATGTACTTATTGTAAGTCGCTTTGGATAAAAGCGTCAGCTAAATGCAATGTAATGGACAGCGCCCGGGGAGCAATGGGGAAAGGGGGTTGTCCGGTGCCTTGCTCAAAGGCACCACGGCAGGGCAGGAGGTGAACTGGGACCTCTCCAAGCAGCAGTCCACACTCCATATTTAGGGGAGGCTTGAACCAGCGACCCTACAGCTCACAGTCCAAGCCCCTACTGACTGAGCCACTGCCGGACACCATGATAACTCCAATAAAAGTAAAGGTTGCAAGTTTCCTGTGCTTTCTACCATTTGAAACATGACATTGCTAGCGGTAAATAAATAAAAAAATCCCTTGTTATAGTGTTTTCAAGCTTCCATTTTTGCTTTACATTTTAAATACTCACAAGCTTACATGAGAATTAAAAGGTATTTGAATTTGCATGCCATTTTACAGCCTCAAATGTGTGCTTTGTGGCCGTCATTCAGACTGTTCATCCTATACAATACCATAAGGGTTAATGGGGCCAATGTATAACTGGAGATCCACCTGCATAATTTAGCATTCTGTATATTATAATGAATGTAAATAACAAACATGTGGGGATGTGGATGTGTTGAGGCAAAATGATATGGATATGTGCTCTCTTCTATCATAGATGTTTGGGTAGTAATGGTTACACTTTGTGCTCACTCTAGCACTGTAAAATCTCTTAAAATAGCAAGTTGTTCCGGATGAAAATGTTCTTGTCTTCTGCCGCCTCAGTATGGACCAACACGTAGGGCAAATGCACAGAAATATATTAAAGGTCTCAATACTTTACACTCTCGAGCTCGCCCTCCCCTCGTACATGTAAACACACACACATTCGCCCACACACAACCACTGGAAAAGACAAAATACTGTTTGCTGATATGCGGATTGGCATAAGAGCGGAACGCTGAGCATTTCAATCTAAACAGTAAACACTCTTAATTGGATTGTGTGCTTATGTGCTTTGATGTGAATCCTCTAAGGGCTGTATATTATGTGGCCTAATTGATTTAGATACATATTTACACGAGTTTGGTAAATTAGTCCAAAGCAAAATGTTTCGTCATTAACTCTAATAGGGGAGAATTATGGGCCACCTTTTGGTTTACACAGCCATTACTGGAACATTGTGTCGTTGCAGTGTCAGAGTTCACTGGTCATTTGGCAGTGCCCTGTCTGTGTCAACATCCTGTGGAAATAACCATGCGGACCTCCCGCTCATCACAGAGGGGATGATGGGAGCTGAGTGTGGGGCCTTGTCGTCACCCTGAGGTTAAGAGGTGGAGCAATAATCCTCTCTTGCTGATCTCTAACCATCACCTGCCTCAGGAGGTTGTGCGTCAAGCAATTCAACCTCATTCACATGAGATATAGGTCTGCTTTAGTGTCCCTAGAAATGTCGAAACACCACCATCACCAGCGTTTGTCAGACAGTTTGAATACGGTATGTGTGTTCACAGGAGTGTGCACTGTAGAGTCAAATAGCATAGTTTAGGTCTGCACAATATTAAACCAAACTAATATCAAAAACAATTGCACTATGTCTGCGGTATAAAAGATGCCGGAATATCCCCTCTAAATTGTGAAAATGTAAAAAGATAAATGCATTGATCTGGTGCAACTTAAGTGGCTAGATAGATATAACTGTGCTTTAGTAAACATTTTAATCCTATACTTATTTGATTGTATCTATAAGCAAATTAATGACTAGGAGTAGGTTGATGTGGAAGGGAGGCTGTGGCTCAGTGGATAGAGTGCTGGACTTCAAATCAGGGGGTAGCAAGTTTGAGTCCCACTGTAGTCAGCATGTCGTTGTGTCCCTGGCAAGACACTTCACCTCAAATTGATAAAAGCGTCTAACAAATGACATGTAATGTTAGTGATCCCACAGCCGGGAAATTCTTAGTACTGTTATTTATACTGTAGAGATGTTAAGAAATGAATTGACTGTATTTAATCCGAACATCAAAACACTGAAATAACATTTCAAATATTAAATTCCTTAAATCCTCAATAATTGCACAATGGACATTTAAAATGTGTTTTTCCCAAAGTTATTGTTCAAATATTCATGTATTTTTTTAATAAATATGTATTTTTGTAAATCTGTTGGATCTCAGAAGTGATTTTAGGTGAACAAAGATATATTGAAACAAACAGCTGGTTATCCGTTAGTTTGGCGTCACACAAGGCACAGTTCTAGGATATCTTGGCTTTCTTTCAATCAATGTGTTCTACATTCATTATAGTCCACAGGAACGATTTCATGTGGCTACTGTGTACAAGGTATTTCATTTCCTTGGAATATGCTTTTCAATAAAATATAATTATGAGTGCAGTACACAGCCAACTAAAGTGTCTATTGTGAGTGTTTCCTTTAATTTCTGATGGTTAGATGGCTTTGTGCCTTTCCGCTTTGTCTTCTTGTCTCAGTCTCATACCAAAAGTTTAAAGATTTAATCACTCACTTTTACAGTATCCCTTCAAGCATTGTTTGGTTTTAAATCTGACATTTGCCAAATGTTGCTTTTCGCTTTGACACCAAATCCTCCGCCATCTTGACTGTCAACTCTCTGTATTACTAATCCTGCTAATCTGTGCTGCTGCTGTACAGAGCAAACACCTTTTTCCTTCAGTTTATAATTGTAGCTCCATGTGGGCAGGTAATGTAATCGATGTTTGTCCTTACACTGTGTAACTTGGGTTAACATCGACTAGCGAGCCTTGTTGGTGGCACTTTTTGGCAGGGGGACACTGTGGCACTGTGGGAAAATAACATGAGCCCCTTGGCCATGCAGGCATCCACATCCTTGGTTTCACATCACCTGCAATTTAAATTCCATTACTTGCCGTGCCACACATCAAATAAAGCTCGGGCCTAATTACCAAAGTATGGGTTCAGGGTAAAGGTGAATGTGCAATTACAGAATTAAAACAAGCCCCCGTTTAGCTTGTCAGTCCTGACAGAAATAATTTGAGTGAATTATGAAATGCTTCCACTGCTCTCAGCTTCATTGTCTTCTCAGGAAAAAAACAAATCCAATCTCTACTGCTCCTTTCTCTTCAAAAGTAAAGCAACTAATTGTGCTTTCCTATAATTACTTTTGAACTGTACGTGTTGGTGATAAACAAAAGGAAATAAACACCTCCTGTAACTGCTGTACCTGTGCTGCCTAATGCTTTCTGTGTTCCTTGAACCGTTTAATAAAAGAGGTCAAAATTAATGAGATCATTTTAATTTCGGTGTGGTGGTTATGGTATTCATGCGGAAATTGTATATCATTATCAAGGTTTTAGGTCTAGTGAATTAGAAGCTGTAATTAGCTGCTCAGGTAAATTAAAGTTGTGATGTTGACAATTATGCTAGGATTGCAAAATAGATAACTAAATGACACCAAATGATAATACACTTTTTTTTGTTTTGCTTTCTTAAAGGGACATTGCACTGAAACTGAAATGTCTCTTACCCCTGCTGCCATGTTTTAAATGTGTGCTTTACTAAAATGTAAAAACCTTTATGTTTTTCTTTCAAAAAATCCTGCTACAAGCAAGCATTTTAAAAAATTGCCTGTAATGACGCAATTTGCCAGTGGCTGACCAGATTCACTGGTTGAAGTTGTGTCTCTATGACAACCAGCTGTCTGTAATTAGCAAATCAAGCCAGAGTGAGGTTGGAGCATCAGAGTGGCTGCAGAAAAGTCAAGAGTGACAAGTGTTTGCAGTAATTGCATTGCTGTGAAGTTAATGCTGACATAACTGCAGGGATGTGTGTTCTACTGTTGCTTTTCATCAGGTATTGTAAAACTGAATGTTTCCCGTGTTGAAAGAGAAACAATCATAGCTGTTCAGTGCTGTTTGTCTTACACTGATTTCTGTTTCTCTGCAGCTCCATTGTGCTTCACTCTGTGTCAGCTGGAGGTGTGTATTGTGCTAAAACAGCCAGAGGTATGTAGTGCGCTTTGATTAATGGTTGTAATTTTTTTTTTAATCACCCATTAGTGGGTATTTTTGATATTTCATAACAAATCGCTCACAGAGAATAAAAAAACGTTTGTTAATATGTCTGTGTTGCAGCCCGTGCAGCTGCTCTGGGTTTGGATTATCCTGGAGTACATGGAGGGCCTGATCTCTATAATAGACCACCTCACCATGGGATGCACCACAGCATGATGGCGCCCAGACCTCAACCTGAGAATAACCATGATCCTGGATGGGGTGCGACTGAACCTAACATGGCCTCGAACGAAGGTCACCCCAGGAGTCTGCATGGCGCTTACAGGCCGGTTCAAGCTGAATACACCACGGACCAAGTGCTCAGCCTCCCTAGAGAACGGTCACTTATTCACCGCAAGTCAAATTTTAAGCAGGTCAAGCATGTTGCCCCTCCAACTCTGGCTGAAGCCCCAGGCCAACCTGACCTTGTGAACAGGGACCCCCGAGGTCGTAACAAGCCGCTCTCATATGTCTACAATAAGTACGACCTTCTGGTTGACGAGTCCGTCCCAAATAGACATGGCATGTCCCAAAGCAGGGGTCATGGCGCTCACCAGAGGCGTTTCACTGGATATGGCCTGGGAAGAGAAGTTCCTGTCCTCAGTTCATATGGCATCATGAACAACGGCCACATCAGAGCGACAACTAGCTCAAAACCTGCTGTTGACAGAAGGAAATGGATCAGGGTTCCTGGCCGTCTTCCTCAGCCCCTGCACCAACGCCTGAATGTCAAACAGTATTTTCAAGGTAACCCTGTCCTGAGACATCTGACGGAAAGCAAAATCAGGCCGAATTAGCTGGTGAGCTAAAGGGTCTGACACATAGCTTGGCTGTCTTGTCAAATATTGTGTATGTGAGGAGTTCTTAAAGTTAACAGGCAAGCATTTTTTGAAAGGAAAAACAATGTGATTTCAGAATCTATTTTTCTGGCTTCCTCTAACCTTTACTGAAAGATGAAATGTCCTATCTATCTGAATACAAGCTCTTGCATTGTTGCTTCCTCACCTGTAGCTCTAAAACAAGTCACATCTTGTATTGTCTCTCGATTTATTAAATTACAAATGGCTATAATTCTCATTGCCTCTCTTTCTCTTCTGCCCTGCTCATCATAAATGCCTCACTCAGGTCTGGATGTTACCAGAGTGCCATCTGTTGGCTCTAATGGGTACATCTCCTTTGGCTCACATTGTTGAACACAGGTGCTGCTTAACAGAAGGTCAGCTTTTTACAAATCCCCTAATCTGTTTACAATCTGTTGTTTGCGAGTACTACCAGTGGGTATGCTAATTTATCCAAGAACCTTGGTCTTTAAATGAGGCCATGTTTCACTAGTGTTCTGCCATTTCCAATAGAGACAATGGGGTTTTAAATGCAGCCTTATATTTCGAATTTAGGAAAGCGTCACCAAGTATTTAATATTACTCATTATATTACAAAATAAAACCAGAAAAAAATTAGCTACGGAGGGTTTTGTAGACCAGATTAATTAAAGTAAAGCTTTGTATTTCAGCCCCTGGCTTTGATTCCTCACTGAAAGACGTTTGAGTGTGTGCAATGGTAAGCGGGTTATTCAGTTATCAAGTGATTGAGCCATAAATCAATCAGAAGCCAGAAAGAAGGAGTCGGTTATGAGCAATCATCCAGGACGTGTATAAGGTAATGAGGGACAGAACAAAGAAAATCTATCAGCGGTTTATGGGAGGCGGGAACAGTGAAGAGTGGTAGTACATCATACAAGATGTCACGTCTGGACTAAAAAAAGGGTTGAGGTCCAGCAGCTGCAGGTGGCCGGTGATGTCAGGCTAAACCTAGAAGAATCCTGCACACATTATGTTGGTATCAGAGTATTGAATGCACCACTAAGTACATGGGGGAAATACTAACCCTTCAGCACAGGTTTTCAGCTGGTCTTCACTGATGTTCGCTGAACACCCATTTCCTGTTACATGCTGCAGTTGTTCGCCTCCTTACCTTCAATCAATGACTTAATGACCCCTTTTACAGTTTGACAAATTAGGCTGGATGTTGGGAGGTGAGAGAATCAGCTGTGTAAACCTGTGGCCACCTAAGATTAACCTGGACTATCTTTAGTACACCTAATGTACCTTTCTAGCTTAAATATAGCGTACAAAATGACTGATAATACGTTTACCATCTCTTTTTATCACATCCCGCACAATTTAACTCAATTCAACTCTAATGTCGGATCAGATGTTTGACAACAAATCCCACATAGAGCAGTACGGCCTAGAATACAGACCTAATGGGTTTAGCACTGTTTCCATGTTGGCATCAGTTTATTTGGAACAACAAGAGGAACCAATGTGCACATGGACAACTTCACAATAGTATTATATTGATGTTTACAAGATTATCTTTTATCTAGGCATGGAGGGATATTCATTTTTATTTAAAGTCATTTTGTAGGTAGTAGTTTGTGTTGTTGCGCTGCTGTAAATCACCACACACCACTGTTGTGTCCACCTGTAAGACAAAATAACATGTGTACTTTTCCATCAACTGTAAGATGGTTAGGCCCCAGTGTATCAATAGTTGCAGGGTTATTTATACTTCACACATTGAATACTGAACACTGCAGTTATCTGTGCTATAATCAAATGCACCAGCTTACAGAGTCTGTTCCTCAGTATCTATTTACAAGATATACTTGGCTGAACTTCTATTCTTCATGGTTGCCTACATGTATGCTTACCTATAACCTATTTCCTCAGAAACAATCCTTACTTTTGTGCAGTGTGAAAAACGAAAATGGAACATTGAACATTTCCAGAATAGTAAGTGTTAGCAGCTATACTACGCACATCCAGCAGCAGTTCATAATACATATCACTGCAGACAAACACAAAGCATCCACACTGCCAGTCACAGCCCTCCTGTTCCCATTGTTTCTGTGTTTCGCTGAATAAAGTTTGAAGTCGTGAAGGCTACAAAGTTTTAGTTTATATACAGGCAATCCACGTTTACAGAGATATTAATGTATTGTGATTCAGAACAGAGACTTAGCTGCATATCTTATGTGATATGTTGGGTATTAGTCAGAAGACATCATGACACATTAGAGAATTGCTGAGGATGACATAAAAAAGACATTCCATTGTGGTTCATGGTGAAGCAAGACTTAGCAATGTCAGGCTACCAGCAAATCAACACCTACTTCTTAATACTTCCAAACATCCGGAAAAGGTAAATATAACAAATACACTCAGATTATATTTAGGATGATTAAATTCACACCCCCAACCCCCCTATCTGTCTTTTGTGAGTGTATAAATTGTAGGTTGTAGTTGTACAGCTCTATTTTACCAGGATAACCACCAAGCAAAAACCGCTCAAAACAACCCCGACCATTTATCAATGTTACCCTCTGTACTTTGAGAAATACTGATGGTTAAATATACATTAGTGTTTATCAGAAGTAAACTAAGCTACTGCCCACTTCCTGCTGTTTTAAAAACAACAATTGAGACCTATACATTAAATAATCGAAGTTTTCCATGGGCCCTGTGATAAATCTGACACAAATGTATTAAAATATTTTTGTCAAACAATTAGGTAAATATTTCTAACTTTTCTCAAACCTCAGATGAAGGGTCACAAGAAGAATTTCCTTTATTTGTGAAACGCATTGCTATGTTTCACTGTTAAAAACTAGCTTTACTTGTACAGAATACCTGTACATTTTACACATATGCTTATTTAACTTGTTCTGCCTCACAAAGCCCATCCCACTAGTGTTATCAAAGCCCTGAACATGTTACACTACACATGTTGTAACACACAGCTTTTCTTTTACAGTAACATTTGCTGTCTTCTTTTCCACAATCCCAGAAAGTGGTGGTTAATAAGACCGTGTTTTTGTGCTTGTGTGTTTGTGTGAGTTGTGTAATGTGTGTGTTTCCTCTCCCCGTGTGGCTCCCTGTGAGCCCACTATAACCTGCCAGCACAACTGACCTGTGGTAAGGGGGAAATCAATAGTCAATTCCATTTTGCAGCCAGCGTGTGACAGGTACTAGATAGGAGTGGATTGGGTGCATGTAAGGAGCAGGAGTCGTGAGAGTCTCTCGAAGGAGAGAGAGTCGAGGAGAGAGAAGAGAGAGAGCGAGAGAGAGAGAGAGAGAGAGGAGCGAGAGAGAGAGAGAGATCAGAGAGAGAGAGAGAGAGAGAGAGAGAGAGAGAGAGAGAGAGAGACGCAGATAGATAAGCTAGAGAGAGAGAAGCGCTCGAGATCGAGAGAGCAGATAGATCAGAGCGAGATCTCTATCGCTCTCGAGATGGATCTCTCTCTCTCTCTCTCTCTCTCTCTCTCTCTCTCTCTCTCTCTCTCTATCCTCTCTCTCTCTCTCTCTCTCTCTCTCTCTCTCTCTCTCTCTAAAAAAAAACAGCTTTTCTGGTCCTACCCTCTCTAGCGTACATTTTTCTTGAAAATAAAAGATTAGGTCAGCGTCATGTTCGTAAACACATAATTGTTTTTCTACAAAACATAAAAAAACAGAATTAACTTTTACAATGACAAGGTATGTCTTGGGTTGTCCATGTTGTAATTGTATTCTGTGTTTTAATCTATACACAAGATTTAATTCCACATTATTCCGTCCTGGCAAAGGGATCCTTCTTCTGTTGCTCTTTCCAATTTTTTCAGATGTGAATCTAAGCATCCATGATTATCAAAAGCCGTGATTACAGCAGTTCTGATAGCAGTTAGAATGCACTGTATAATAGGAGCTAGATATGAGAGGATATTCCCAGCAGTGATCAATTCGAGGTTAGTCACATCTCTAATGTGAATAAGAATCTGAAAAGGAGACAGCATCGCATTAAGTACAGTACAAGAACCGTAATCAAACCTCGAAAAGCTTCATCAGTTCGACTTGGCTTCAGGGCCCTCAGCTAATTTTACAGCTCACTGAAACGTAGCATGTAATACCCAGTGGATGGAGAGCGCTGCGTTCATTAGTGCTGATTAGAAAAAAATATCAAGCTAAATATGTCAACGCATGATAACCAGTCAATGTATTTTTAATTAGTGCCTGCTTTTCTTCTCTCATGTTGATTCCTATTCACAAACCTACCACTGCGTGCATTTAATTCCTCCTCCAGCGCTCTCTTGATTAACAGTTAGCTTTCATTATGTTTCTGAGAGCGCCGTAGTGACCGAGTTGGGATGCAGACGTTAGATTAAAAGTTGAGTGGGTGAGCTCACTGCCTCGCCTCGTGCACCATTTGAAATGAGGCCTCAGCGAATCATTTTACAATTTAATAAGCTAATAAACGTGATATGGCAAGTAGTTCCAAGTGCCCTTGGGGGGTCAAGGCGCGGTTTGCAATCCCATTTAAGAGCTTGTTCTATTACTATGCTGACAAAGGCTTGGGCCAGCTCGCAGAAAGACATGACTGCGTTTTTGAGGCAGCAGATCTGATACTTCAGAGGTCACGCTCAACGCAGAAGGGTCACACTGAACCAGACCTATCGCATTTTTCAAGACGGCTGCCTGACTCATATTGTAGGAATTTTGACAGCAGCCATATTCACACCTTTTGGAAAAATCAAGTGAAGTTGAACGACCTCCTTATTCTTATACACACAAACACCTCACACCTCACATTTTAAGAGATTGATATTCAATTTCTTCACATTGAGCTGTAATAACGGCTTTTTATTTCTCCACCGACAATCCCACAGGCAATATAAGAAAAAATCTTCCATTGAATACTGAAAACCCGTTTCAACTTTCCAATAACATCTGAAAGAAGAACAATTTTCAGCACTCAAAAAGTTGTGGCATACTGAAAGCTCATGCACTTTTCAGAATATGTATCGTCACAAGTACGCATTTATTTTAAAACGATTTGGATAAAAGCATCAGTTAAATGGAATGTTAAAAAAGTAAAATGTAACCAAAAGGCACACAGACCTCCAGCTCGGCCAAATGACCCTTCTTGCAATGTGAATAATTGCAACATAAGTTTGATCTGCACCATAATTGAATGGGTTCTTACTTCAAGGGCCCATGCTACACTCGTTCACTTCTTCTGCTGACAAACAAACAACCAGTCTGAAAATATAACCCCATTTAGCAGGAGTCATGAATATTCAAACGTCAAAAATATCACCTAATATTCTCCAGATTTGATCATTTTCTGTAGGATTATTCGACCCTCATCTTTCGAGGAAACCCTGATTTTAAACACCCCTCTTTTCTTCCCATTGCCGTGCCCCATGCCATGAGTCATGTGTTTCTTCCTTGAAAAAAGTGAAGTTTCACAAATTCAAAACAAGGATGTTGTTGCTGCGGCTGCTGCTGCTTGGCAAACACACACACGCACACACACACGCACACACACACACGTCTTCCAATCTGAAGTGCTCTGAGCCACACTGTTTCATCTGCTGCTATCAGGCTGATGAGAGCCTCTTGTCTTTCTGGGTCTGCTGCAGCTGCTGTTTGGTGAGTGGAAAGCCTCCATGATGGCTCTCCTTTAACTTCAATTCAAGTGATTTGCTGCTCCTTTCATTTTGAGACTTGTGCCTGATTTAAAAGGTAAACTTCACAAAACTTGTTTCTGAGTTACAGGGTAGAGTGTTGCATCCTGATCCATCTTATGGACCGCTCAACTTATTTACATTGAGTATTGAACGTGGCCCATTTATGATCCTTTGTAAGTTCCTGCATAGTAATGCCATTGCCAGTACATTTTTAACAAACATATATATTAGATACAGAGGTGGAGAAAGTACTCAGATCTTGTACTTAATTACAAGTACCAGAGTGTAGGAATGCTCTGTTACAAGTTAAAGTCCTGCATTCGAAATGTTACTCAAGTAAAAGTACAAAAGTATTACATCAAAATATACTTAAAGTACCAAAAGTCAAAGTACTCATTATGCGGAATGGACCATTTCAGAATAATATATATGATATGTTTTAATTATAATGATTGATGCAATACAGTGTTATCAAAGCTGGTGAAGGTACAGCTAGTTTTAAAGACGTTGTATACTGCAGGGTAGCTTGTGAATTTACTCCAGGTGGAATTAAAGTCTGATTTAAGAGTTGATATATTTCACATCATTAATCCAAATATGTAAAGTAACTAAAGGTACAGCATTAAATAAATGTAGTGGAGTAAAAGTACACGATGTACCGCTGAAATTTAATGGGGTAGAAGTATAAAAAAAAAAACTCAAGTACAGTACTTAATTAAATCTACTTAGTGACTTTACAACACTGACTATATATAGAGCCTCTTCCAATATTTAGGGTTTAAGGAGGAACTCTAAGATAAGATGATCATTTAAAGTAAAGATACTTGGAATTTAAAGCTTAAAAGATAAACAACTTTTTATTTTTGCTGTTTTCAGCTTTATTTTTGATGGAAACAGCCATTCCCTTCCCTTGGCTTTGTTGTTGTGTCATTCTTCCAAATGGTAACAGTGTGGCTATAACGCTGTCGAAAGATTTGGAATACATTAATGATCTGATCGTCCATTAAAAAAGAGGATGTGAAACTGATTGCTTTCCTTATTTCTAGCCTTTTGGACTTTTACAACTGCTGACACATGCAGTGACCTTTGAGATAGAAGGAACATTTCTAAGATTTCTTCCAATTTTTTGACAACACATGTTCTTTCTTGATCACTTTTTGTATCCCTGACTTATATCATACTACTTTGTGTCAGAAATAATAGCAAAAAAGGGAAATAGTGGCCGGTTAGTCAATGTTCTCTGTCTCAAGGATATTGCCAAATCCTGAATGTGGGCGTTTTGTAACCCCCGACAGCAACGGGAAAGGAAACATATGGTGGCCATCGCAAAATATACCTCAACACATTGTGACATGACTCGCTGGTACAAAACATTAACTCAGATACAATGTTTTTCATGGATAAATGAGGACAAAATGGGCCAGCTCACCTAAAACGCCAGTTTATTTCATACTGTCTCGAATCAAATTGTTACTGCTGACACTCCAAACATAATAACATGTCTCTTCTCTCCCTCTCTTTGTCCTGATTGCTTTTTGTCAGAGACACAGGCAATTATCTATTAGTACTAAGCAGAGTTTCTAAAAAGAAAAGCAGGCAAAAACTGAGGCCATTGTCTGCTAAGAAACTGGGAATTTTCACTTCTCTCACATCCCTTTAACGCAGATTTCAACAAATATTGTGGGCTGAGGAAAGGGATCGTACTGTGATTTTGACTGATAGATACAAACAATTAAAAGTCATCCCTCCTCGTCTATTGGACATAATATTTCTGCCTGAAGGTTGAGAGTTGTTCTAGACCTTAAATACTTGGAAGCAGTACTAAAGGAAATCTAATAACAAATCATCTTAATTTGTTCTGTTCGCTTTGAAAAAAAAAATCCAAATTGAACTTTCACATCATCATTTTCAGTTAGAAAAAGTACCACTTCATAATAAAACACAAGTTTGATCGACTGTCATGAAAGAGGGAGTTATAATGATTAATTCTCTGTTTAAAAATAATACTTAATATGTTGGAAGTGACATATTTCCCCAGTTATCCTGTCAATTACCTACAACTTATTTTTATAGTCATGTAATGCAATAATTATTTTTTAATTATCGTTTTTTCCATAAAAATGTCGGGAAATATTCAAAGAATTCCTCAAGACCAGGATTGACATCTTTAAGCTTGTTTTGTTTACTAAAGGTCCAAAATCCAAATTTGTTAAATAAAAAATATATTTTTGGCATATTATAAACCACATAAATAGCAGAAATCAGCAATAATTTAGCGTTGTCTTGTTGATAAATCACTGAAACAATTTATTGTCTGAACAAAAAGTAAATCATGTTTTCATGGGTGAAATATATTGTGAAATGTCTAAAAACCGCAATTGGGAGTCACATGAGCGACTGTTTACGTGATAAACCCTCTGTGCGTCTGTGAAGAGTATGTCTAACACGTGAAATCTTTGTTTTGACATGGGATATCTTAACACTATTAGAGATTACTAGATATTTATTTTGCCAATGCGAAAGTGTTAAATGTAAGAAAAAGTTATACTGTCAAAAAAACGTTTTTTTCTTTCCTCTCACACAGACACAGAAATGCTGTGAAGGCATGTCTGCGCCTCGTTGGTGTTGCTTTGTGAGCCGGCAATAAGAGTTCATTACATTTCATCATTGTGTGGTTGTTTAATGGTGAGTATTTCAAAAACACACTCCTCAAAATTACTGTGATATTCACAACACCTGATCTGGAAAGTTGAGGTCCCAACTAATTCTTGAATTTAAGAAGCAGGTTTTGACTTGAAGATATATTATTGTCATTTTCAGGCTCATTATTCATGTATTTCTTTTCTTTCCTGTGAGTTGTTTATGCTTTAATGTTCAAAAAGCTCTTTCTTTTTCTCATACTGCCTGTGCTGCAGCACCTCTTTTCACCCTCTGTCTGAAACCAGAGCCCAGTCTGCTCTTATTTGGAGGCTGTGGCGTAGTGGCCTAGTGCGTTGGTGTTCAGATCAGGAGGTCACTGGTTCAAACCCCACTGCAGTCAGCATGTCTTTGTGTCCCTGGGCAAGACACTTCACCCCAAATTGCTCTTGTATGTTAGTCGCTTTGGATAAAAGTGTCTAACATGTAATGTAAAAATGTAATGATTGGTTAGCTGGTCAGCACTGTTTTGATTGGTCAACCGCCTCTAGTCTATCACGTACAATGTATTTGAGCGCTAGCCAATAGAAGGGGGAGTGTAACATAGTATTACGAAAGTAAACAAAGGAGTCCAATGGAGGCGTTTCAGGCAGGGGGGGGTGGGAGGGAAACTCCCTCTGGAGGGAACACAGGGCTTTGCAGACGTCTCACATGCTCTAAAACCTCAATAACACACTGGGAGGGTAAAACCAAAAAGCAGAATAGGGCCTCTTTAATAGCAGAAGTTGGAGAATCACTCCCAACTGCTCAGTGTAAAAGCTCTCATCTTCTGATCATTGTACGTGACCAGACCATAAAGGCTGGTTACCTTCTGACAACTAAAATATTCCTGCTTGTAATACCTGTATCCCTATAATAGAAAAGTATAAAAGGTGAGATACAGCATTTGATTTATTCGGTCTGCATAGAATTTCTATTTAAATTTGCAGCAGCTTGAATGTCACATCCTTTGTGTATGTCAGTGAAGCAGGCAGCACTTCAGGGGTCTCTTATGTTGGGAAGCAGGGGATGCGTTCTCTGGCTGACCATTTATTAAAATATTTTTATATTAAGGAGATCACATCCTTCCTCACATCCCCCCTGCCCCACCAAACATTTGAAGCAGCATGTTGATGATGTCTTTTGACCCGACAGACGTTATCGCTCTCTCTACCTTCCCAATGCAATGCACCATGTCACTCCGAAATGAGAATCAATTCAAATGCTGTCTTGGAAGGCCATGAACGTTTGCAATTTAGGAGTAACTGTAATGCATTTCATTTTGGCTGCCTAACAGGTCTTATCATCATGATATCCATGTGGCTGTCGGTAATTGTCATGCTGGTGGCATTTGTGAATGGAGCGAGAAACGGTGAGTGTTGCTCTCAGAATGAAAAAGCAAATCTAAATGGAAATACCTAACCAGCATTTACAGAGTGAATTGTTATTACACATTTCCTTCCTTTCGCCTCAGGACGTTCTGTCCAAACTAAATATAAAACTTGGCTTTTACAATTAAGATTCTTGTCAACTTGCCACAGCTTGATTAATTTCCCCATTGTTAGAGGATGACGTAGAGCCGTGTGCAAAGGTCCAGACGGACAGCTCCGTGGTGCCTTTGGGGTCGCCCGTCAGAGCCACCTGTGTCATCAGAAAGACCTGCCCTCTTGTCGTTGGACAGGCTTTTCACATAGAGTGGCGACTCGGAGAACATTTATTCCCCGGCAACCTCTCAGCCAATGAGAGCAGCCTCGTGTCGCAGGTTTTTATACCGAGCTTCAATCACACGAGGAGTTTCCTCGCCTGCTGCGTCCGGGCCTCGACTGTTCAAGTGGTCGGAGGAGTGGAGATCAGAGCTGGATGTGAGAGAGATTTCAACTTCTTGTGCATGTTTTTTTCATTGCTATTTACATGTCTATACCAAGCTAGAAATAACCTGGGAATGTCTTAGCTTAACTTAAAACAATAGAAGCTTTCAACATTGAACACTTTGATTAACTTACAAGCTATTTTTGACTATCATTCAAGAGATCTGACACTTTTTAATGGAGACATGTTTTAAGAGGTTTGCAGCAAAGATTGTATCCTATCCGATGATTGATGCATGATATTAAAAAAGAAGATGGACATTTTCATTGAGATTACTTTGAAACTTCCTTTTCCCAAAAAACTTTCATTTTGATCTAAGTCATAAAGAACAGTGTGCATATCTTGTATGTACAAAAGACATTAATGTCATACAAAAAGCC
Organism: Harpagifer antarcticus; assembly: GCA_902827135.1. Classification (NCBI taxonomy): domain Eukaryota; kingdom Metazoa; phylum Chordata; class Actinopteri; order Perciformes; family Harpagiferidae; genus Harpagifer; species Harpagifer antarcticus. The sequence continues at coordinate 931,925 of CADEHL010001039.1, read as the reverse complement.
AATATGCTTTCTAACTGATTTAGCGACATGCTTCTTTTTGTCTGCACCACTACTACTTATAATAAAACACTAAGACTCATACATTAATTAAATCATACATTTCAAAATACACACATAAATCAGTGCAACTCTTTCTGTTCTGCCATAGTCCCACATGATGTCTTGACATAACTTCTCCCTAATATCTTCTTGTTTTGTTTCCTCTATAGATCCACCAGAAGCACCGCAGAACATCAGCTGTCAAACGAACCTCACCACCCCCAACACCCTGACCTGCAGCTGGGACCCTGGGCAGCAGGAGACCCACCTGCTCACAAAGTACAGCCTCCACACAGAGATATGGTAATATTCTAACAGGAAAAACATTGCCCCACTTACCAGAAAGCAACCATCATTTTGGTGTCAGGAATGAGGTGTCTGTTCGTTTGCACAACTCCGTTTCTCACATTATGATTTCCTCATTTCAGGGACACAAATGAGAACTTCACTTACAAGCTGCCTGCAGGAGTCCACCGTTACATTATCCCTCGCACCGGCTTTTGCCTTTTCTCAGATATGAAAATATACGTGAAGGCAGTGAATGAACTCGAAGAAACCACCTCAGAACCCATTATATTAGAGCCAGTCAGTGCAGGTGAGAAACGTTCATGTGACTGGCAAAAAGTTACTTCCGGCAAATTACAGCACAAGTGTGATATTTCCCTGAACAATCACATTTTACACATCCAAATCCAAGTAAATGTCCATCCATCCATCTTCTTCCGCTTATCCGTGGTTGGGTCGCGGGGGTAGCAGTAAATGTACCAAAGGGATGTCACTTAATCAGAATGCTGTGGTCAATTGTTGCTTTGGTATTTTGATTCTACTCTATCAAGAAGGTTATAAAACATTTAACTGCTATTTTAAAGGCAAATCTTTCTCATCCTGGTAGCCTGGGTATTTGTATCCAAGATGCACCATAGATATTGTTAAATATAAAGAAACATGTGATGCTGATACATGAGAGGCACAAACTGGGGATGAAAGTAGTATGAAACTGTTCTGCAGAGATTAGAACATCTTAAAGTATTATGAGGGGAAAGTAAATCAAATCAGAGCTTTTGCTTTGTCCATTTTTCTACAGCTAAGTTTGACCCACCGATTCTGAAGATTCAAGCGGTGCCAAGACGGTACGGCTGCCTGCAGCTGAGCTGGAGCTTATCTCAGCAGCAGGCCTGGATGCATGACTTCCGCTTGAACCTGGAAGTCCGACTTAAGGCTGCTGACAGCCGCTACTGGAGTGAACAGCCAGTGAGCACAATCTCTTCCAGTTTCATTATGAACTAAAACTTCACTTTTGAAACAGGAGCTGCTGCATGTTTGAACATTTATCCCATTGTAGATGTTTCCTTTGTTCAGTTTTTATAGAAGTTCCATATATTTATACTATTTGTATTTCTATTCAGAATATTTCTATTTCTATTTCAATCTTTTTTGAATCTTTTTTAAAGTATTTTTTATAGTTGTTCCATTTATTGTTTACAATTGAGTTAATCTTACTGACTTTTTTATATATACAGTATATATACAAAAAAGCAAATTCCTTGTATGTTTAAAACATCCTGGAAATAAACCATATTCTGATTCTGATTCTGATTCTGGTTATGAAAAGCAACCATACAGTATTACAACCTGCTTTAAATACATAATGTCATGTAACTATATGCTTTTGGACATATGTTAGATCCTGGTAAACCGGGTTAAACAAGCCAAATCTGTGGACCAGTGTCGTCTCCGTCCTGGGACGCAGTATCTGGCCCAGATCAGGGTCCGGTACCAGCAGAGCCCCTGGAGCGAGTGGAGCCGCCGGCAGTCTGGAGTCACCTTGGAGACGGGTAGGGCTCAGATCCATTCAGAGTGACACAATCAGTCATTTCCAATCTGTCGCCTTTTCTTCCATTCCCTGCTCTTTTCAATATATGCTAATGCCTTGTTCTACATCTCCCATTGCTTTGCTCTATAGCGCAGGCTGAATTGATGTATTGAATTCTGCCGCACAGTCTTGTCTGTGAATTCATAAAACCTGTCTTACATGGGAAAGGTTTTGTGAGAAGAGAAGTGCAGGCTTTTTGACGAGCCGCTAAACTGACAGTGCCTCTCTTTCTTTTCAGCTCCCACTGGACGCCTAGACTCGTGGACGAAGGTATCGGGGGATCACCCGCACAAACAACTCAACATACAGTTGTTTTGGAAGGTACACACATCACACTTTACATGTGGCCTGACACCTGTCACAGACTGATGTGTTTTCTGTTACAGCTCTGGTTTGAGTGAGGTTCGACTCTAAAATGCCCTTTCAACTTTGTTTCCTTTCCTTTCAGCCATCAAAACAATTCCGCGCCAACGGCCAGAATGTGTCATACATTGTCTCAGGGAAGAAGCTGCCAGGTGCGAATGGAAAGGTGTGCTATACAAAGGGGAATTACTGTACTTTCCAGCTTCCCGAGAAGGCAAAGAAAGTGTATCTGAGAGCTGTAAATGCAGCAGGAAAATCCCCCCCTACTGAAGTTCGGATTTACCGACCAAAAGGTAATATTAAATACCATAAACCTGCTTGAAGAGGCCCTATTATGCTTTTGGGGGTTTTCATTTCCTGTAGTGTGTTATATAGGTTTTTGTGCTTGTAAATGGTCTGCAAAGGCAAACATCCCAAAGTTTGCTCCAGAGGGAGTTCTCTCCCGCACACCTGCCTGAAGCGCCTCAGTTTGACTTCTTTATTTAAATCTATAACATAGTGACATCACTACATAACACATGCACTTCTATTGGCTAGTGCTCCTACATATTGTAAGTGATAGGCTAAGGGGACATCTCACAACAGTTAACCAATCACAACAGACTCGGCCAGCTAACCAATCAGAGCAGACTGGGCTCTGGTTTCAGACAGAGGGTGAAAAGAGGTGCTGCAGCACAGGCAGTATGAGAAAAAGAAAGAGCTTTTTGAACATTAAAGCATAAACAACTTACAGGAAAGAAAAGAAATATATGAATAATGAGCCTGAAAATGACCATAATATGTCAAAAAAAACCTGCTTCTTAAATTGAAGAACTAGTTGGGACCTCAACTTTCCAGATCAGGTGTTATGAATATGACAGTAATTTTGAGGAGTGTGTTTTTGACATGTCACAGTAAAGGCAAAAAAATACAAATATGAACCTGAAAATGACCATTATAGGGCCCCTTTAAACTAGCATAGCAATGGCTCAAATAGATACAGTTTAAAAAACCTTTGTGTGTTTTTTTTTCTGTAGATCGTGCAGTGGTATCAGGCGTCTCAGTCATTCCTCAGGATGATAGATCTCTACTGGTTCAGTGGAAAAGCCTGGTTTCCTCCACTCTCACTGGCTTTGTGGTGGAATGGAGACCATTGTTAAAAACAGACCTCTCTCTCACCCAATTTGAAATAACCGACAGAAACAAGACAAGCCTTGGAATAACAGGTATGTTTTTTTGGTATTAGTATGGCAGATTTTAAGATCCATGTCCTTCTTATTTCACTCAGTTTTTATATGGTTTTCCTAATCTTGTCTTCATCCTTCAGCCTGAGAATCCGATCTTATACAGTCTCCTTTTTCATGTTCCTGCACACTCTGTTGGAGCTTATGGGTGCTGATACACTCTAACCTCTTGACTCTCATCAATAGGCAGCTTTGAGCCCTACAAGCCCTATGGGATCTCTGTATATCCCAGGTTTAAGGATGGAATAGGCCTTCCTCAGACTGTTAATGCCTACTTGAGACAAAAGGGTAAGTCACTAAAGGGCTGTGAGAGAGACGAGCTGCCTCAACTTTGTGAGAAAAGAGTTGCTTCATTATACAAAAAAAAGAAAAGAAAAAGATATTGTGCAATCCATCAGAATCAGCTGATACATGATGAAATAATGCCCTCTTGTGGATAGAGATGAATAATTATTGTTGCTGGTCAGACACAGAATTAAAAAGGACTTTATTGTCATTATACTCAGTTTCAACGAAAAATCACGGGCTTCCCTTGATAAAATATAAAGGAATAAATAAAAGCACTGATGAAAGCAGTAATAAAAACAGCTGTTGCATTAGTCACATTAAATTGGCACATTTACAAATTCACAAAGGTACCAAACATACAAGTAGACGTTATTGCTCCTTATAGTCGTAATAATGAATCCCCCTGATCTTTTTTTTAAAGCTCCATCCATGGTTCCGAAAATACAAATTAAAAAAAGCTGGCAGTCACATGTCGAGCTCACCTGGGATGAAATACCGTTAGACCAAAGGAACGGGAACATCCAGAGCTACAAAGTCTTCTACTGTGATAAGCAGGGAACCATTAACGGTAGGTAAAAGACCTTCATTTGTACTGATCCAAAACAAATCTTACGTACGTGATGCTATGTGATGTCTGACCCTTCCTTCAGTTGTGGGAGCTGAACCAGGAGAGAGGAGGGTGGTCCTGAAAGGCCTCGACACCGAGTCTGTGTATGAAGCTTTCATGATGGTTAGCACGTCTGGCGGGAGCTCGAACGGATCAACGATTCGTTTTAAAATTGAGCCTTTTGGTTAGTTTTATTGTCTGGATGTGGCTTTCAAGAAACATTGAGTATATATTGCCATAGGTCACATTACATTGAGGATGTGTATTTCTCTCCTCTCAGATGCTGTTGCTGTTGTGACGTTTTCGACTGTGTCTGGTGTTGGGATGTCATTGCTGCTTATAATCGTAGTCATGACTTGTTTCTCCAACCAAAAAAGGTGAGATCATATATGCCGTCTTACCCAGTGAAGGTGTGATATCTGTTTATCTTGTGATATCCTGTTAAACATTTCTCTTTCTTTTGCAGGCTGAAACAGCGTTTTTGGCCAGCTGTTCCGGATCCGGCTAATAGCAGCATCAAGAGATGGACATCCGAATCAACACAGGTGCTGAAATGCTGCCTGTGCTGCATAACATGGTTTCATGCCATAACTCATTTAGGTTAAAGCTGCAATATTCTATATTTTATACGAACAAAAGATCAATAACTATGTGCGTTGTGAAAGGTATCACACATCAACGACGCCCTTTGGCTTCATAGCACAGTTTAGCCATTTTTATATGTGTTGTTTTACCCCCCGGCACATTTCTGTCTAGTCTAAAACCATGCAGGCAGCGATTTTCAGTAAAAATGCCATAGTAAAACCTGCCCAGCTATAAAGGGAAGACAGACTGAAAAGTTAGACAAATATTGCACTGAGCAGCTGAGACCAAAACAAAGCTAAAAAAGATATAATGACTTGGATATTCAACTCAGGGGGCCCAAACACAACTTTAAATGAATAATAATGCTGCTCCATATCTGCAGGGTGTGTACTGTACATGTGTAAACAAGCAAGTGATCGAAAACATATTTGCCGCAAATATATGTAAGTGTAGTGGTTAAAGCTTTTTCCCAAGCCTACGAGTGAGAAAAAAACTGCAATGTTTGCTGCTTTAATTAACATATATTCATGATATACAGGACTAAATACATCCTTTATTATTGAAAGACTTTGAGTGACTTATTTAATATCATTTTGGCAGGATTCTCATCTTGACTGGGACAATGAGGAGCTCAACCCGATGTACCTGTCCCACCTGAGCTTCCTGGAGTTCCCTGTGAAACTCAGTAAGGAGGACGATGACGCCTGGTTAAGCAACGCAGAGGACACCAGCGACCTGGGAGAATCCATTTGCGGTTCACCCTTCCTCTCTGGCTACACTGGTTCCAACTGCGACTCTGTTCCTTACGTCACTGTGATCTTCTCTGGTTCCTGCGACAGCCCTACATCCAAAGACCCTCCTGCGTACCTGCGCTCTGAGTCCACGCAGCCCCTCCTGGAGACTGAAGAATCCTTCACTCCAAAGTGCTACCAGAATATTGCCACTGATGAGCAATGTTTCTTTGGACCGTGCCATGATTGCGTACCTGAAAAAGGTACAGACCCACGGATTCTGTGGGATGACTTTCCTTTTCTACGAGCGTTGGCCTTGAATGATCCTCAAATTGACTAAAATACTTGATTCTAAGAGTAGCTGCTTTGCAAGATGTTCATGTGGATTTGGGTTTGTGTAATGAGCTGATTGTGATAAGTTGATTCTGCAGAGTGCACAGCTGTAAATGCATGCAGGATTTAATGATAAAAAATCAATTTAAGATTGAATGATTTTGATGTCCATACTTTCTCTGTACCACACTTCGTGAGAAATCAATATTGTAAAGAATGTTATGTTTTGTACATGTTCTGATAAACGGGATTTTGACTGATCTTTTTTCTCCTTTAAATATTCAAGACTTTATTATAATGTGCACAGAAGCTAGTGTAGATATGGCAATGACAAACAGGTCACAGGCTCCTCCAACAGTGCAACATGAATATATGACATAACACATTTCAAACAGATAAAATAGGGCAAGAGAATTTGTTGAGATGTGCAAGTAAATACAAGTAGTATTAATAGTGCAAGAAGAGTCTATATAGGTAAATGGCATATGATATATCAGATAAATAATTAGCTAAATGAAAACAGATTAATGTTTATGGATGTTCTTTAAAAAGTTCAGATGTTTAATATTCTTATGGCCTGTACAATATTGATACAAATTGATTACATGAAAATTGCTTTTATGTTCGTTGTTTGGAGTTATTCTAAGGCTTTACTCATTGGGAAGATCCGTTCAAATTAATGAAGCCTCACGAGATGAACTCTTTAGTTGGAAAGCTTCAAAGCTTCATAAGGCTTAATTTCGCCATCACTACATACAACATACTGCTATGATATGAGTTGTAGTTTTGTATTAAAAGCACATTCCACCACAACAACTTATAAGCCACTCACAAGAACCTTCACAAAATAATGAAAAACAATGATTTAGTGATTAGCAAACTATTTTTAATTATAAAATAAATTAGTAGAGGAAAAGAGAGTCCCAAGCTCGTTTAACTTTTATTTTTCAAGACAAAAACCGACATCACTCCTCATTCATTGTTCCTATCGATGTGCTCTGTGATTACTTGCGCAGCCTTGCAAAAAACGTGCCTCATCCTCACTCAGCTTGTTTGGTCTAGACAAAATGGCGAGCCTCGTATAGGGGTCGAGTGTGATCTCCTGCCACATTTAAATCCTTTTTTGTGAGTTTAAATCCCACTTTGTGACCTATCCTGACCACCATGTTAGCTAACATTGCTCTGCAAACCGTCCTGAAGTCTTCAGTCGGTGTTTTCCGAGGGAGCGGCTGCTCTGCTCTGACAGCAGCACCGAGACTCACAGGCGGTGAGTTGTATTTATGTATTAGTTTATACCCCTCAATTATTATAAAACATGCACACCCTATAAAACAAAACCATGAACACTTTACGCAGGTGTTGTAGCCCATGATGGAAATGAGAGGGGAGAAGACAATCTCTTAATAAAGTTCTCTGTAGGCGACAGGAACTATGATCAGACAATGATTTACACATAACAAGAAGAAGCTGGCTAATGCATTTATATTAAGCCTGGCTGTTTTAGTTGCTAAATATTCTTACATTATTAACTACATATGGACCCACTCCTGCAGAAGTGTGTGCAGGTGTGTTGCTTCATCACTAAGTGTGTATTAATCTGCTCGATCTGATGTATTATCTGGCTTATCGAGACCATACAGCTTCTAGAGCAGCGACACTGTCCTTTCCTTCTCTAGTCTGCTAATGTGGCAGCTGTGTTTTCTCACACTGTTGCATCCTACTTTCAGTACAGGTTGTCGGCCTTTATACGCACCAAGCCTCCATAAACAGGCCCACCTGATAACAAGTTGGTATCTTCTTACAGAACATTTCTCCAAAACAGGGACATCATGAATCATATGTCGATACAAATCAAGTTTTATTTATATAGCACATTTCTAAACGATTTTTGGTCGAGCCAAAGATGCACACACACATTTTTTTTTTAATATATATATATATATATAGCACCAAATTGCAACTAATCTATATCTACTGTCACTTTTCACATTGAACATGTGCTCTTTTATTAAATAAACTAAACACTTTGATTTTAAATTGTGAGTGTAGTGTTTTTGAACCTAAGAAACACTGATGCATTAATCAATAACAATAATCCACAGATCCTCTCGCTGCTCCAGAGGATTTAAGACATATATATCCCAATGCGCCCCCCCCCCCCCCCCCCCCCCCCCCCCCCCCCCCCCCCCCCCCCCACCCCCTCAAAAGCAGTAAACCTGCACACACACACACAAATAATACAATTAATAAACATTTGGTTTACAGTTGCTTGTTTGTGGAGAGTAAAACAATAAATATATCTTGGCCAGGTCACTCTTGAAACATATTTTAATCTCAATGAGACTATTTACCTGGTTAATATAATAAAGGATATATATAAAAATGTACACTAATGTCTGACGCAAATGCAACAACATTTATAATATAACATTTAAAAAGTAGCTGGCCATGCAAATTCGTTTTTGTCCTCATTTAAATTTTTCAAACTGCAGTAAATATTGTCAGTCGAGCACCGAACAGGATAGTTGGTGTTAATTGTGCCTGTGTTTCTGCACTGATGATCACCAGAGGAAATGCCATCATTAGTGATGATATTGATATTGAAACCACCTTCCTCTTACCATCTGATATGTGTGATTGAACAGATTATCGCGGTTGTGCTTTTCAAATTGTGCGCTTTCAACTTGTTTATCAGCGGCATCATCTTCCTGTGGCCTCACTCACTCTCACGCAACAGAATACACATGTTTCACAAGAACCAACGGAGAAAGCATCGTATTGATGATGAACGGCATGCTGGAAAATAAAATACTAATTTAGCAGACAGTTCTGATAAGAGAATCACCCTGGTCCTACCGCTTAAATAAATAGATATACCTGCAATCATTTAAAATAAATAATGGGCTCGGTTTATTTCGGTATTTCGGAGGTGGAACATCTTTTGTGTTTTGTGTTTTGTGTGGGCCAGATATTTGTTTTTAGATGTCTAGACATACAAACTAATTGTGAAGGTCAAGACATGCGTGGTTGTTGAAACTGACACAGATGTGAGGATTCAGTATTATCAGAACGTTATCATTATGTGAAGTTTGATCACAGTTCATTCATATTAATGGCCACCACTGATCCTTTGTTGAGCCACTTTGAGTATCTAACACATGTTTTCATTTGTCTTGCAATACAATATCATATTTCAAGTTATTGATCCACTTCTTCAGGCACCACCTGTTGAGCCTCTTATCTCACATTTCTTTTGATCCCTTTATCCAAGTTGTTTTACTTTTGGTGTTTTTACTACACATTTGTAATTATGTGTCTCTCTCCTCTCGCAGGATGCTTTGCTATTCCGCCACCAGTGAGACATTATGCTCGTGTTGTAAAGAAAAAGAAGACGGGTAGGAAGCTGCCTTTTCAACACACCATGGTTTTAAAATGGTCGCTCTCTTTTCATCCTAACATTTGGTTTTCTTTTAGGCCCTGAGAGCCAGCTCAGTGATCTTCCTCCAACAATGCTGAAGAGTGGCTATGCAGCCGTGCCCCTCTCGCAAACGTAAACACACATTTATGCAGTACCTTAAATTAAATCTGTAAAAAGTAATAAAATGTATATTCCAAAGACACAAAAAATCTACATTATTGTATTTATTCCAATAAAACTGTTTTTTTTTTAATCAACAGGACTGATGATGTTGTCAAAAGACTTCTGTCATTGGAGCTGGCGAGCCATGTAAGTTCTAATGACCCCAAAATCATGTTTTACTCTGCTTTCTTGCTTTTCCGATGATATCAACAATATCAATTACTTTGATATTATGTGTTCATGTCTTTTTAGAGTGACAAGCTCCAGCTGAAAAGGGAACAGCTGATTGCTAAAGTCCAGAGGGATGAGAATGACTACACCTCAGTGGAAGTCCGGGGTGAGTTTCTCCAATGTTGTTCATAGTGTGTTCGCTGAAAAGCAGGCGAAGGATGTAGAGCTTTTAACTGATTCAGTCTCCCTTTCTATGTCTTTTCCCTCAGTGGCTATTTTGACTGCCAAAATCCGAAACTTCCAGGAGCATTTGCAAAAACATAACAAGGTGAGTAACATCAGCATCATTTAACATCCTTTTTCCCTCCCTCCCACGCTAAACAGAAAAGGCTTGTTCTTAGATGACGTACCATATCTTACGTTAGTTTCACCACAAAAGCTTCAGTTAATGTCTCTACATTTCCTTTGGTGTGAGGTGTGTGTGTGCGCAACAGGATATCCTGTGTACTCCCCCACACCAAATGAGAACATATCTAGTGCAGCCATGGTTGGAAATGTCCAGGTTACATCATAAAACATTGGTTAAATGTACACAAAGATTAAATAGAGTTTTTGTTGAACGGTATCTCTGTTTCATCTGGAATGAAGTACTACCTGAAATTCTAGCTTCTTCGAATCTATTAGGAAGCTGCAGCTGATTCAGAACGCTGCTGCTCGAGTCCTCACTAACACTAAGAAAGTGGATCACATCACTCCTGTTCTGAAGTCTTTACACTGGCTTCCTGTGTGTCAAAGAATAGATTTCAAAAATACTGCTGCTGGTTTATAAAGCTTTGAATGGTTTAGGCCCAAAATACATTTCTGACCTACTGCTAAATTATGAACCATCCAGATCTCTCAGGTCTTCAGGGACTGGTCAGCTTTCTGTCCCCAGAGTCAGAACTAAACATGGAGAAGCAGCGTTCAGTTATTATGCTCCAAACATCTGGAACAAACTCCCAGAAACCTGCAGGTCTTCTGCAAATCTGACTACTTTTAAATCCAGACTGAAGACTTTTCTTTTTGTCGCTGCTTTTAATTGAACTATTCATATCTTAGACTGCACTGTAACTTTTATCCATGTATTTCTTCTTTTAATGTTTATTTTATTATCTTTTCTTTTTAATAACTGATTTGAAATGCCATTTTCTTAATGTCTTTCATTTTTTGTAAAGCACTTTGAATTGCCTTGTGTTGAAAAGTGCTATATAAATAAACTTGCCTTGCCTTGCCTTCGAATCACCAAGCCCAATGTTCGATGTGTTATTTGATTCAAGGACAAATCTAACAAGAGGCGGATGCTCATGGATATTGATCGGAGGAAAAAGCTATTGAAAAACCTGAGGTTGGTGAACTACGATGCTTTTGAGAAGGTGTGCGAGCAGCTGGGCATCACCTACAGTTTCCCCCCCGAGTACTACAGGAGGGTCACTCACCGCTGGCTGGCTAAGAAGGCCCTCTGCATTAAGGTATCAAACAAATCCTCATTATTCTGTTATTGTCTATATATTTTCTATTCATGATCAAATCAAATGTGTATTTGTAAATTAGTATTGTATAATTATGGTCTCTATTGGAGTAAATATCTAAAGACCCTAAACTAGACTTATATTCCACACTTGTGTAATAAGTGTGCATCTTGTCTCAGAGAGCATCGCCCAAGCTTTCCGTGTCAAACTGACTCACACGTTGAAGGTGTTATTTCGTGTTTCCACTGACACTTTGTCATATCTCTTCACAGGTCTTCCAGGAAGTGCAGAAGCAGAAAGCAGAGCAGAGGCTGATGATGCAGAGTTTAGCCCCCGCAGACCCCAAGGCAGCCAAGCCAACTGCATCTGTTTAGACCCCATAAATATTCTGTATAATACAAATGATTGTAAATGCTTGTTAACCAACAAAGTTACATTCACACCATCTGATGTAAAGCATTTGGATTGGAAGTCCTTTTTCATGTATCACTGGCATACAAGATGTTTTCCTTTAATTGCTTTCATGTTGATGTCAGAATACAATGGAAATAAAGTGTCCCGGAAATGTGTATTTAAAAAATGTGTTTATACTAAAATATGTTTATCAATTAGATGTGGTTTAGATTAAATATATTTAGCTGCATAACAAAATGATCCCGCACTTCTGAAATAAATGAAGGGAAGTCAAATAACCACCAAATAACCCATAATATTAAATTGTACAGTTATTTGTTCTAATATAGCCGGCAACCAAATCTCTGAAAGTTGTGCTGCTCTCTGGGCTGAACATTCCCACTCACTAACCCCTTACCCTTTTGCATGTCTGGCCCTTTTATTCTTCTATCAGCTCTTAAAAGCAAAACTACCTGTTTCATCGTTCATCAAACAAATAAATCCCTTAGATATGTCTCCAAGAAGTCATTGCAGAATGTTAAATAAAAACAATGTCAACATTAATACTTCTCACTGTTAAGTACTGTTTGTCTTTATAACAATATGCCCTTTACTAACTTGTGATTTGCCCTTTGTAAATAATAATAATAATAGATTTAATTTGTTAGCGCTTTTACAGGTGCTCAAAGACGCTTTACAGATATAGTGAAGGGAAAAGGAAGGAACAACAAATAAATATATAGTAAACAATCACACAGTAAACACTGATTCAAGTGTTAGCAGATGAATAATCTAGAAATAATATAACTCTACACAAATAGTTTATCCACTCCATAAATGGCACACTAAATAAGTCATTTAAGAATGTTGTCTTACGTTTTTATTGAGTGCAAGAGATATTGAAGTGTCTCTTGTTTCGTCCAAATACCAAACGTATCCTGTGGTTATGTGATCAAGTACAACATGACCTTAAACTATGGTCCGAGTAATTAATCACATAGACATTCAATTTCACTTCCAATGTGGTTTTTTAATTTCAGAGATAACATCACTACCTGATGACTGCGCCGTATGGATTCTCCATTGTCCCTTTAAATCAAATTATGTTACATCTACGTCTTGGAATACTAACAAGAGCAGCTTTGTACTGGTTCACATCCTGTGAAACTCACAGTGCGTAGATTGAACCTCAAATTGTATGACAACACAGACGTGATGCATTTGTGGTTGTTATATGGTGGCGTGAAATTCTGATAACTGCATAAATTCTCTAAACTGAGTTGATGTAATGTGAGATTGGGAAAGTATTTCATTAGAAGCCTTCACTCCCTAAAAGATACATGTTCCAGTGATCTGTAGATATCTGTGAATATACAGACCTCAAAGCAAAGCAGCAGTTCTAATAGTCTTAGTTTGTCTGCAGATCTTTGTCATCCTCAGAAACAGCCGTTTGATTTGACAAACCAGCATTTCACAGCTCGAGCTGTCACTGCTTCCTGTGTGCGGTGTGCAGCTTGTCAGCCTGATCAGACTGAGAGCACACCAACTGAATCTTCTGGTAAGTGACAGCTGTTCTCCTCTCGCAGGAGATTATTAACTTAAGAATTCACTATTAATTAACTTAACATTCATTTGTTAATAAAACACATTTCAATATCTTTTAAATGTTTTACTTTCGTGAAATCATGATAAACTCATGCTGACGGCACTGAAACAAGATAACTTATGAACTGTTCTTAAAGTAACACATTCATTTTCACGGCCGTGTGTATGTATGTTAGAGTTACTGTTATGAGAATATTTGTATTTCTCACTTTGCAATCATCTTTCAATTAATAAAAATCATGATTTCTATATTTAGAAATCATGAATTCTGATTAAGCGATTGAGTGTGAATAACGCATTATCTCTTTCTTCAGTTATGCTCCAACGAAGAGTTTAAGAATATATTTAGTCATAGCTCTGAATTATTCCTTTCAACATGAGATTTCCTTTACTGAAAAGGCATAGCATTGCAGTACTGTATATGTAAAAAAAAAGTATAGAAACAGTTGTAGATTTACATGGAAAGTGTTATTAAGATATATTCTCCCATAGCTTTTCATCCTGCAACACAAACTATCGTGCTATCCAGTGCTAACTGTTTCATTTAATTTTTAGATAGCTTTATTAGAAACAACAAGCAGATCCAGTAATCCAACATGTCAAGCCCAGTGGTCACCCAACCGGCTGCAGGCAGCTACGGGACAAACGTCCAAACGGGGCAGTGGAGCACCGGCCTCTGCTCCTGCTTCAGCGACTTGTTAGTCTGTGAGTACCACTTAAGAAATCTGACATTATACATTTTTCTCTATACACTAAAGGCACACTTTCATGTTTTTTCTTTTTAAAAACTCACACTTAAATACCCATCTTTGTGCAGGTGCTATTGGTTGCTGCTGTCCAATTGCCTTGAGCTGCTACACTGCTCATAAGTATGGAGAACACTGCTGTTTGGGTTGTCTGCCAGGAGGCACAACAGCCATGAGGACTCACATGAGACTCACTTATGGCATAGAGGTCAGTTACTTATGTTATTGAATTACAAACTCAAATAACACTGTTGTATTTTTTTTCAATAGCTCTGATGAAAGACAGAGATTGCATTAACTGAACAGTGGTGCATTTCCTCACAGTGGGTTTTGGTTCCGTGTTGTGATTTTGTTGCAATCTTCTCACCACAGGGAACAATAATCAACGATGCCTTGATGACCTTTTGCTGCGGAAGTTGTGAGGTGTGCAGGATGGCGCGTGAAATCCGCATCAGGAATGGAGAAGTGTGATCTCGAGAAGACATAAAAACGATTCTGGTCCACTAAACAGTATTTTCTGTTGATTAATGATGTTCCGCTATTGTGAAAGTAATGTCTTGTAATTGCTGTATCCTGGCTTTTTCATGCGGAGAACAAAGATTGAGTTAATGAATTATGCAAATCTGTGCCTTATGCCTTATGTGCCTGTCTAACTGTGTAAGTGCCTGTATACTGATCTGCATTGCTGTAAATAAACTGCGTTATTCAATCACTCACAACATGATTCATTACATTCAAGCATGGAACATTTTGTACAACATTGTTTGATTAAAAACATGGATTGTCTTGTTTTCGATGAAGACAAACCCTTCCTTAACCATTGTTTTTGTAACATTTGTGGATTTTGACCATGCAGTTAACATTGTGACACTATGAAATATGGTGGACTTGACACCCCCATCACAGGTCTTAGTTGTGATTATTGCACAGAGTTAAATCCTAACTCTTTTCCTTATTACAAGACTGACTGGCTTCATTTGGTGAAAGTTGTCAGTATTTCACAAGCTCAAAATCCACTAAATATTCAATTTTGCTTTAACCGTTGTGTTGTGTTCGAAAGCTGTTATCGTTCATGGCGTTCGCGGGTCAATTTTGACCCATAATTTATTTCAGTCCAAAACACAACAAATAAATGACTATCATCCAATATTGTTTTAACTACATCATAACTAACTTATTATGCATTCATAACCGTACAATCCTGTTGTAATTTTATTATATGGCCCCAAAACACATTACACCACATATTGCACACGTGCATGTGTGTGTTCAGGTTCAAGTGTTGTTAGTGTACATATTCTTTGAGAAAGGTCGAGTTTCCGTGGGGGGGAGGGGGGCCAGAGGGATGGGAGACCAGGTGTATGTTGCGAAAAAAATATTGTTACTGTTGATGAAGGGGGTGGGGGAGGGGTGTCTAAAGTCAAAGATGAACCTTGATTTAGCCAAATTTGACCTCGAGTGACCCACAACAATTCTGCTGGTACTTCCAGACCCGAACACCAAATTAGACACTTTTTTTTTAGAGACCTTCAGACTTGGCTAACATTGTCAAAATCAGTTTTGTATTGTTTATATAGCTGTTGTGGAGGATATCATGAAGCCTTGTCCCGATACTTATATCATTTAACTTGAAACGGGTCACGGGAGGCCCGAACACAACATAAGGGTTAACAGACCTTTGTGCATGCTGTGTTTTATCATGTGCATGTGGAATTGTTCCGTTTCTCCTTCATCAGATACGTTTTACTTCAGAACATAGGGCTAACCACACATTGATTACAAATGGCAAAAGTCCGTTTTGGTGTCTTATAGAGTCAAACATGCTTCAGAATCTTCATCAGATACATCTGCACATCAATCACTCCTGTTATTATACAACAAGTATACGTATATTAGATATTAGCCCTTAAGCATGGAACAACTACAGTTATTCTGAAGTGCAGACGGTTTGATGTCCTAAACACTGCCTGTTTCTGATTGTGGCTCCCTCTGCTGTTCGTTATACAGCAATAGCTACCATGTGTGTCCCTCTTCACAGCTCTTTGACTATGGCAGGAAACACTCTGAGTTTCTGGTTGGATGTGAAATAGGTCTAATTTAAGAAGAGGTTGAACGCAAGAGAGGTTAAACTTTGCAAAGTATACCACAAATGAGATCAAATGAGCAGAAACGATATACTATAGTGACCTTTTCTGTTGTTTTTAGTTTAGACATGTGGTGTGGAGTATAGAATGTAATCTACACCGTACCACCAAACAGGGTTTTAAAAATCAGCCATGTTTTAAAATGTATTCCGCTAAAAAGATTTCATGACATTTTCAAACCGGTATAGATTATTTGGGTGTGTATGGGATGGAATGTGCCGATTGAACATCTTCTGAAACTGGGATTATTAAAAGTTGATATAAATCTTCAGAAAAAAAGTGTTTAGCCTGAGGGAGTCCCAATGATTTCATTCTTCATACATAATCTCAGGAAATAATACTATAACTATTTCTTCCATTCGCACACATGTCTCATTGTGAACCTACTTCAACCAACTGATGTATTGAACTCAGTGTGAACTGAAACCGTAAATGTTAAGGGAAGCAAAAAGTACAGACTTGCTGCTCACATGATTGACCCCAACATGGATCTGCAAGTTCAGCAGCATTGTTTTCAGTTTTGAAAATGTGAATAAGGACGTTTTGTACACAAATAACTGTCACCTATCTTCCCCCTAATTGTTCTGCTTCAGGGTGCTTTGATCGCCGTGGTTTATTTTCTTAGTTATACTTTCACTTAGTAATCACCACACCACAATAGTTGGAGTACTACAAAAAATACCCAACTTTAAAGCCATACTGATTTGGAATACTTTTTTGAAAAACCACGAGAAAGCTTAAAATCCATCGGGAAAACACCAAGTTTCACATCCGATTGATCCCGCCCCTTCACTCGTATGTCATAACGCACAACGCGCTGATTGGCTGTTTGCTTCGTGGCCTGGCAACCAGAAGAAGCTTTACTAAACAGACCCTACTACCAGTAGCATCTGAGCTAGCTAAAACTGCTAGCTTTCTACTTTTTCCAGGGAGATTGAAGCGTCCAAATACCACCATGTCTTCAAGAACTCTGCCTCTGCTATTCATCAATCTCGGCGGGGAAATGCTGTACATCCTGGACCAGCGGCTTCGCGCTCAGAATATCCCTGCTGACAAAGCTAAGAAAGGTAGCTAGTTTAGCAAGCTAACAACACTAATGTCTCCCTGCAGTAAAACCTTAGTGTTACCATGGCGATAACGGTACGTTCATGTCAGTCTGTTTACCGTTACTGAATTCAGAATACGTTTGGACAGTTATTACAAAGCCACGATAAAGCAAATGTAAGAGTTAACATTAGTGAGTCAACTAAATCAAAATGCAAAGGCTTTAAGTCCCAGGCTCCCCCAACAATGCAACACAATATATGTAAGACATAAAACAATAACACACACTTAAAAAAAGACAATGCAAATAGTGCAAAGTAGTAGAAATAAAATACTGCCAGATGATGTTGCAAGACCAATGTGTCAGTAATGCAGCAGAAGTTAACTATATGTCAAATACAATAAGCTAAATGTTGCAAGTGACCAAGTAGATGCAGGAGTCTATATTCATGTCAAATTGAATAGCTGGTAAACTATTTTGATAAAATCATAAATCACATAGAAAACAGTGACTGTTGCATGGGGCACTGCAATTAGGAATTCAGAACAAATAGTTGTAATACTTCATTTTCAACTAATGTGAAACTTCACTATCTGCTCTGCTATATATCATTTAAGGATGCAATCCAAAGTACTAAACAACAGCCTTTAGTCTCTTGTCATTCAACAATCTGGTTTTCCAAACATTCTTTCATTTATCTCTATCTTTTTTTAAATCATAAACTTCCCAGGCTGGACAGAGGATGACAGAAGGAAAGGTATAATACAGAGTTTTGGCATAATCTGGCATTGATGCGTAGTAGCTCTTTACTTTGCTTGGGCCTAGACTGAAGCAGCACGCTGAATAAACAATCGGACTTGGAAAACAGATGAAACCTCATGCACTGCAGTTGTCTTTGCATGCAGGTACATCCTGTAAGGTCACTCAAATGCTCACTTCCTGGTAGGGTTGCAAAGGGGCGGAAAGTTTCCGGTACATTTCCAGAAAGTTTCCATGGGAATTTAAGCTGGGGAATTTTGGAAATATTCTATGCAAAATTAAACAGAAAACATGACATTTCAACAGATTTTTTTTAATTAATTTTTTTCTAAGTAGAAGAGAACAAGTTTTAATTATTTAATTGAACAATTATTTGTTTCATTGAAGAACAAAAACAGGAATGTTGAGTTAAATATTACTCACCCCCCCAACCCCACTCATTAAAAAATGAACAAAAATGCACCCCCCATCCAAAAATCCCCACAAAGTCTCATTCAAAATGTTAAATGAAAAGAGCTCTTCCTGGGCCTCATCAACATCCAACTCTTCCACTTCCTCTTCAGTGTCGCTGTCCAGCCTTGTTGAGGATGGCTCTGTGTCCGGCTCAAAGAGCCTTAGGTTTGCCCGAATGCCAACCAGTTGTTCCACTCTCACATGTGTGAGCCTGTTGCGAACCTTTGTGTGGTCTCAATAGCCATGCAGTAAGCAGTGTGCTATGGCATGGATATTCAAGTGTACTTGAATGGCATCTGTTTGTTTTAGCCAAGATTATGCTAAAATATACTTTCCCCAACTATATTTAAGTTCCCTATGAAGAGCCAACCTTCAATTTTGAAAATCCCAGTTTATCCCCTGTCGTGGCTTCCTTCCTTGTCTTTCCATCAAGCCACTAGACGCCTTAAACAGACAGTTCCAACTCGTTTCTTTCCTTTAGATTACTCACAGTTTGTGAGTAGGTGTTGATTGGCCTCCGATGGTTTAGAAGATGTTGCGATGTGTTTGCTCAAAATAAAATAACAAACTTTTGCACATGCAACAAAGAAAATAGGCCTTCACAATATTCAAAAGAAATAGGCAAAACTCAAATAAAATAACAAACAACTTAGGTATTCTTTCTTTCTTGATAATGCTTATAACTTCATAACTTAAAGGGTACTTGTACGGTTTGTATGTACGTGTACGAGTACGGTTAAAAACTGTTCCTCGACGGCGTCTCTCAACAGGTTGCCCATCACTGTGGCTTTAGCACAGGCGCCGTGGGAATTGTAGTCCTTTATAGTGCGTTGACTACAGACGTCACCATTAGGTGGCCTTTCTTATAACATCAAAACACTGGCTCTAACATCCCCGTTAATTCCCCTGGAAAGTTTCCGTCTTTGAAAATTCCCGGAATTTTGCAACCCTACTTCCTGGTCATAACTGTAATTGTTTAATTCACATTATGAGGAAGGGAACTATTTATAATTACTGCACATTTTTGATTATCAATACAAAAAAACAAACAAGTGCATTGTTTATTCTGCATATATAAAGAAGCTCATATTGTAATGTCTCTAATCTGAGAGCAGTGTTTTCTTTTGTACAGCTTTTGTTTTGTAGTTGAACTTTAGCTTCCTTACTTCCTGGGTAAGTAGCACTACAGAAAATACTTCATAGCCCAACTTTGGTAATTACGTGTATTTACTTCTCCCTTGAGCCAAAACAGTTTGTCATCACTCCCGCTCATTGCAACAGAGATTGCTGCACATGACAAATCACATTTTTCTGAAGTGTGAACACAGAAGAAATCTAGCTTGCTAACGCCCCTCTTCCAACTAGGACATATGCAGTTGGCTTTTCCCGCTTCTGCTTTATTAGGGCTGCTGTTAGGCTTTGGAAAAAGGGTTTTATGCTAACATATAGTAGAACATGCTGCCAAAGCTAACAGTGTGATAAGTACTTGTGTCTAACCTCACTTAACAATGTGCGAACTTGTCTGTTCTACTGTTGTCTTAACTAGTTATGAATGACATCATCAGCACCATGTTCAACAAAAAGTTCCTAGACGAGCTTTTTAAGCCCCAGGAGCTCTACTCCAAAAAGGCCCTGCGGACTGTGTTCGACCGGCTCGCCCACGCCTCAATAATGAGACTCAATCAAGCTAGCATGGACAAGGTAAGTCATCCTGTACATGTGCATACTGTGTTATATCCTGCAGACGTGCAATTGTTGTGTTCCCCCTTTTTCTCATTGGAACGCTTTCTTGAGTACACTTGGCTTAACCAAACATTAATCATAATCTCTCATCATCTGCACAGTGATGTCAGTCTGTTCTGCAGCCTTCTTAGTATACACACTAGATTAGTAATTAAGATGAGCATAATTCACATCTTTATAAGATAAATATACACATCAATCAATGCTTTGTGATTATACAAGTGTGTACATATTGTGTTGCCCTTGAGCAAAGAACGACAACATTAATCCTGAGGTGCAGACAGATTCATATTGTAAACACGGTTTGGTTCTGTACGTGGCTCCCCCTTCTCAGCTCTATGACTTGATGACCATGGCTTTCAAGTACCAGGTGCTCCTCTGTCCCCGACCTAAGGACATCCTCCTCGTCTCCTTCAACCACATGGATGCAATCAAAGAGTTTGTGAAAGACATTCCCTGCATTCTCACCCAGGTTGATGAGACGTACCAACAACTCATACAGGTGTGTGTGGCTGTGGTTGGATATTAACTAGATGGAATTGAATAGGAGGTTGGACACAAGAGGCCTTCAAACTGAGCTGTAAAACACAAATAACTTCAGTTGTAAAATAGTGATGTTTTGTGTTGTTTATAGTTAAGACATGCAGTCAGGTGGAGAGTACAGAACTCTCCTTACACTTTAGTAACACGAAACAAAAAGGGATAACTTGGAATGTATCAACGCACAGGGTTTCAAAACCGCCATGACAATTGATGTGACCAAGAAAATGAAACACACATCAAATTATGGGAATGTCCATATATCAGACCAATCCTATAAAGCAAAAACATCATCAAATTCAAGTAAATAAAAGCATTTGAATTGAAGCCTACTCTCCTGATTCAATATGGTCACTGATGCAGGTAGTGCATTATACTGTCATCATTTCAAATACACAGCAATATGCTGACATGCTATGTTAAATCTCAGCAGCACATTATTTTCAAGTCATTTTTTTCCTGTATTTTCTAGATCTATACGAACTTGTCTAGTGGGGAATTCCAGCTGATCAGACAAACTCTCCTTATCTTCTTCCAAGACATGCATATAAGAGTAAGTCTGTTACGTTGGCACATTTGAAATCATCAGATGAGATTATATGGGATTATCTTGTATTGTCTTTTGTTTTTATCGTCCTCACGAGCCTGTTTCTTTGTTTCCTCCCATGCCAGGTGTCTATTTTCCTGAAGGATAAAGTGCAGAACTCCAACGGTCGCTTTGTGCTTCCCACCAGTGGTCCTGTGCCTTATGGAACACAAGTCCCTGGCTTGATAAGGTACATCTGTACACATCTGTTTTCACGCAGACAATCTTCACTCTATGGATTGGTAGAGATGAAACAGGTGGCTTCTTGCTTGGATCCCAACATGTAACTCTGCTGCTTGGAATGATCTTAAATGCCTTGTGGTCTCTCGTGCGTTCTGATCTTACCAACACGCTGTAATCTTAATTGAACCTATCTGCAGCTAATAGCATTACAGAGGTTTGGTTTAAAAGGCATTTACTTTCTAATTTTAGAAGTGAGGTATGTTTACCTTGGATCAAATCACTTGAACTATTTCATGTAAGGCAAGGCAAGTTTATTTATATAGCACCTTTCAGCACGCGACAATTCAAAGTGCTTTACGAAATAAATTAAAAAACATTTTAAGAATAAATACAGTAAACACATTATATAATGACATTTTACAACAGGCATTAAAAAGCAAAGATAATAAAATAAACACAACAGGTATACAATACACGTATAAAAGGCTTACTGCAGTACGAATATGAGCAGCTCAATTAAAAGCAGCGACAAAAAGATATGTTTTCAGTCTCGATTTGAAAATAGTAAGAGTTTCTGCGGACGTGCACGATTCGGATTCGGGCACGTTCCAGATTGTCGGGGCATAATAGCTAAACGCTGCTTTTCCATGTTTTGTTCTTACTCTCGGGAACCGAAAGCAGACCCGTCCCAGAAGACCTGAGGCACCTTGATGGTTCATAATTATGTAGGAGAATATACTTTGGTCCTAAAACATTTTGTGATTTAAAAAACAGCAATAGTACCTTCAAATCAATTATTTAGCCAACTGGAAGCCAGTGTAAAGATTTCAGAACCGGACTGATGTGATCCACTCTTGTTAGTGAGGACTCCAGCAGCAGCGTTCTGAATCAGCTGCAGCTTTCTAATGGATTTTTTTGTCAGCCCTGTGAATACACTATTGCAGTAGTCGAGTCTACTGCAGATAAAAGCATGGACAAGCTTTTCTAAATCCATTAGTTTTTTAATCCGAGATGTTCTTCAGGTGGTCGTATGCAGACTTAATAACTGTTGTAATGTGACTGTTGAAACTCAGGTCTGAGTCCATCACTACACCTACATTTCTAGCTTTACTAGTTTTGTAGTCTGCCGGCTGAAGCTCTGCGATTACTTTTAATCGGTCCTTCTTTGCTCCAAAATGTATTCTTATTTTCATTTGTTATGTTAAGATAACAACAATCCATAATGTTAAGATGAATTATACATTCTAGATGGGATGGTTTACTATAAGCTCCCGGGGGTTTCTTACCTCTTCTGCACAATCTATGCGTTTTATGTCAAATACTTAATATGTGCTTATAAATTAAATTCAACATGGAAAAAATGTATACATTGAGGAATCCGACTCACATGTAGAACATCCGAGATTCAACAGTGTTCAATTATTCAAAGCAAAAGCGGTCTGCAGGACTTCAGAAAATGTTACAGAAATGTCTGTGCGTAGAGATTGAATGAAATGCCTGCTGGTTCGTGACGTGTTGTGTTTTTGTATCTGTTTATTCCAGGATGTTTAGCTGTACCGGCAAAGAGGTGTCCAGGCTGCAGTTCAGTAATGGAGGAAACTATAATGCTGCTATCCGGGAGGGATCATTCGAGATATTTGGAGACAGGGTCACCAAACTAGGAACAAACATGTAAGAAGCTGCAAAGTATAACAAATGTACAGGAACACAGCTGCATGGCACTTGATTTATTCAATGGCAGTAGATTGATGATCATTTCTCTGGCCCAGGTATTGAGATAAGAAATCTAAGAAATCTAAATGTCTAACTAATAGTTTTGTCATTTCATTACATTACGGTGTGAAAAACCTAAATAAATGTTGAGTTAAAGGTGGGGTAGGTAATTCACTTCAGAATTATTTTTGTTATATTCCATGGAATGCTCTTAACATCCCGATAGCAATGAATATCTTAAGTGCTTTGACAATAAATACATTAAAAAAAATGTCATCAGTGGAAGCCGTAGCGCTATAAAAAGTACGACCAATCATCTGAGCCGGCCCGGCTAAAATAACTGGATGGCCTACCTGCCTGTCAGCCTTCCATCTGTACACAAACTTATCTCGTGCCCTCATTGGTCATGTGCGCGTTCGTGTGTGTTGGAGGAGGGGCTCTGTAAGGAAGTCTGAAGGAAGGGGCAGATTTTTTCGGCTGTGTACTTTCAGATTCTAGCGCACTCGAGCTGGTTTCTCCATTCTTACCTACCCTACCTTTAAGAGTATAAATAGTGTTTCTCAAACTTTTTCATACCAAAGACCACTTAACCAATAAAAAAACACTTGCGGACCACCTAACTCCACAAATATCCAAAAACACATCGTTTTTTACAAATCGCCTGAAAATGGTACAAACAAGTGGCCACATGTGTGATGAAGGTGTTTATCTGGGCTATATCATGCAATCGAAAGTGAAACTTAAGCTCCCTCCATTGCGGCGAGAGTGCGGAAAAGTTAAATAAATGTAAAATGTGAAATGTTACCAATATACTCACGGACCACTAGGGGCCGCTCACGGACCACCAGTGGTCCGCGGACCACACTTTGAGAAGCACTGGTATAAAGCCATGTTGTGCTAAATGTTAATTCTCACTTTTTCATCATTTAGGTACAGTGTAAGCCGCCCAGTGGAAACACTCATGTCAGGAACGTCTACACATTCTGCTCAGCACGCAAAGGTGAACAGCTTCTCTTTAAACATTCCTTATGTTATTAATGCTCACAATGTTCACTGATTTCATTCACAAGATGTACATTTTAAGACAGGTTCTGACGTTGTCTCCTCACATGTCCTCAGTACATCAAAGGTGACTCTGCCTTATGGTGCATAATCATCAGTAGCAGGGTCTTGTAAACAGCAGTTTCCCCATGAATACACTGAAGTGAACAAGCCATTGTGTGTACAGGTCAACATGGCTCCCAACCCTCTGGCCAAAGAGGAGCTGAATCTGTTGGCCAGGTTAATGGGAGGGTTAGAAGTTCAGAAACCAGGAAATGCAGACAACGGCTTCAGAGTCAACCTCTTCGCCACAGATGAGGAAGAAGAGTGAGTCCCCTTATTTGTGTATGTACTTTCAATGTGTTGACCTAAACTTTTATAATAACTCGAAACTAATGTTGTGACTCTTTTTTATTCATTCACAGAGAGGCATTTATATCAAGACCAGATGAGCTCTCATATGGAGTCATAAAGATCCAAGCAACACAGGTAAAGCATCTTTCCTCACTAAGTGTTTCTTTAAGGATCAAATCATTGGATGTCCAGGATTTGTGTAGTGAACATTTAAGGTGGAATGCACATTTAGTGACAGCAACTAGTGATCTCAGACTAAGTGTATTGATTACAAGATTACTCTAGTTGGAGAGGTCTGTGGTCGACAGACGGAGACGTCGTGAGTGACGTCAGGTTTGTTTACGTCCGGCTAGGAAAGGAGCTTGGTTGGGCCTGAGATATTAGAGCCTCTTTATCTCTTGTGTCCATTCTATCACTTCAGTTTTTGTTCCATTTGAATGTCTGCTTCCCTGGTTGGATACTGCTCTCCTCACATCTGAGACTGGTCTTCAAGGTGTTCAAAAAGTGCAATTTAGTTTTTGGCAACATTTAAGTAACCATGTTTAAAGACATAGTAATAACATATGGGACCTGTCTAAGAAAAACATTTACTCAAGGGTTTTTATCTCAGATCTAATATGTGTGTCTGCGACAAGCAAATTGTGGCCAAAATGTAATAATAATAAATTATATTTCTATGGCGCTTTTCTTGAACCCAAAGACGCTTTACATTTGGGAGGGAGGGTAGACAAACAAAACAAAACAAGAAACAAAACAAAACAGAAAAGCAGTCAGGAGGAAGTTGTAAAAATGTAGTCTGCATTGATTCAATGTGTCTCAGCACTAGTAGGCTGGTTTGCACCGTTAGTAAGAAGGTCACATTAGTAGAATCTGCTCCAAAAGTTGCTTATCTCAATGATAGGCTTTGGGTTATTCCGTCAACGATCAGAGATGTAAGGCTTGGCCAGTCTAACAGGATTTACTTGAATGAGGTTTAAGTCCTTATGATGACCACTCAAGCCCTCTGATTGGTGGATTACATTGTCTTTCAGGACCAGCAGGCCAGTGCAGAGCTGGCCAAGATCATGGGGGAGTTTTCGGAGTCAGGAGATCAATCTCCCATCGTCAGCAGCAAAGGAGACGACCTTCTGGCTATGATGGACGGGCTGTGACATGGTCATCCTGACAGCAATGCTCAAGCGGTGAGGCTTAATGCATCGTCAACAGTCTTTACTGTGGACAAGCCTTCTGTCTGTACCTGCATACTGTTTACACCTCACATGCATAGAGAAGACCTCCTTTTTGGGGCGTTTCTAAAATGCAGATGTCAGCAGGTGTTCCCATTGGTCATCAAATGATCAGTGCATTTGCATAGTAAACAACAAGGAATGTGGTGAGCCAAGCTTTAAGCTGTAAAGCACTGTATTAGTATGTTTGTTGTTAACTGAAAACATTTCTGTGCATCAAGATGTACAGTGGGCTAATATCAGCGTGTTGAACATGTGTACGTGGTTATAGCTAAACATGTGTCTAATGTCATGATGCGTTTTAGAAATCAGTCAGACTGTGCTGTTCAAAACACACATTCCTTTCATTTCAAGCAATATCATTTCTTTTGAATGTTATCTCAGTTTTAGTTGATTTGGGAGTTCTAATGGGAAAACTAGGATATAAGGTGTTATGTGATGATTGTGGGGTTATCAGAGGAAACCCAAGTGCTCTTTCTAGTGTGATTCAATTCCCTCAAATCTTTGTTTTCATAAGATATATGTTCATGAATCGCACTGTACTACCTTAAAACAGTCTGAGAGGAGCAACTACCCTGACATGTCTCTCTAGTTGAGCCTAAATGTGCTCATTGATGAGTACATCATTATCATATAGAGTAATACAATATATGTAATCATTTAATATGTAAATATGTTTGTTGCATACTTTATTTATTTGAATGTATAATTTTCTAAAAAATAGGAAAATGCATATTACTACCGTTGATATATTGTTGTATGTGCGATATATGTTTTTTAATAAAAAGGTGACGAAAGTGTTTGGCATCATTGTATGAACTATATCAGCGGATTTGGCACTGATGCAATAAAGTGTTAGAAATGGCATGAAACTTGTAATAGCTTGTTGTAGTACAACTCAGTAACAGTAGGAGGAGCTGTCTGATATCTAAACATGATGCACTGTATGGAGTCAAACTCACTAACACAGTTGATACAGAGAATGTTAGTATCAGTCATCATGCTGTTCGTTAGGAATAAATGCACGAAAAGTTTTTTTTTTACAAATGAGCTTACGTTAGGACCTTAAACCACCAAACCAGAACAATAAAAGCAAAATTGTTGATGGTAATAAATGAATTAAACTATTTTAGCTCCAGTACGGGCATACATGAGAATTGCTATAGCAACAGATTTGTGTGCAGTCTGCCTGCAGATTGGTGAGACTGTCTGCTGCACTCCCAGCCACACACAAACATGGTGCATACCATGCAGGCAAAACATGCTGAGACATTACTCTCAATTGATCCGAGGGAGGAGGATTCTGGTGAGGGCTTCCTAATAGTCTTGGCAAAGGAGAGACGAGAAACACTACGTGCCCTGAGGACACAACCTGCAAAACAAACAGAAACCAGAGCTCATGCCTCATCCTAAACTCTCTAGAAAACGGTTTTACCCTAAAGGTTTGCAAGACTGCTTTCGTTAGCATGTTAGGGGCATATTGAAAAACAACATCAATGTGACTTCTGGAATTACATTTAACAGATGATTTTTGCAGTGAGATTTTAAATGACAGAGTTTAAAAAGTGCAGCAACAGTGCGATATTCCCATTAGGCATGAGTAAAGGATTTTATTCAACAAAAAAGTATTTAATCTTAATTTCCCATATGCCAAAAGAGCCACTAAAACATGTTTCTCTCTCAGACCTTGCATTTTGAGTCATGATTCAGTTTCCTCTTTAAAGACTGTGGGCAGGACACTGTAAAGCCACAGGCTGACAAGTGTTTCATGTGGCCGGGGGAATAGGCTCTGCTGAGTCAATGCAGGAAGATGAGTGCAACTCAGAAAGGCTTCTGCCATTTAGCTTGCCCTCTCTGTCTGTCTCACCTGCCCACCGGTTTGAAACTGGTAGCTGTGGGTGGAATTGAAGATGAATCGGAGAATCTAAATTGGGAACATGTGGGCTTCTATAAATGTCACTCATTCTCATATGCTTGCTGAGTAAACGAACAAGAATTTTTTTTTTTGTCAGCTGAATTGGCAGTTGTGTGTTAGCAATGTGATCCTGCGAAATTGCAATTATTTCAATTATTTCAAAAAGGTCTAACATATTTAAAACCTAATGCTTTTATCCTATGAAGTATTGATGAAGACTCACAGTTTCACTGAGTCATATGGTAACCTGAATGAAGTTCAATATGTGTGTCATTGATAAGCAGTTGCAATAGATCATTTGATGAACCAACTATTTATTTGTCAAAGATATATTCACAGTTACATTCAGTTAGACTAGACACATAGACACCATCATAGGTATGTGGTGGCTTCCCTAAAAGGAAAAGGCTGTTTTATATGGATTTATATTTGTGATTTAGGTGGAACTGAAGATGTAAGATACTTTCATGTAGTATTGTTCATTTGTGTTATTTATTGGTTGTGAAAATGGGTGTTTTGAGAGCTCTTTGCCGCATCATTTTTGATTTTGTTTTTTATGTTAATGTAAGAGGTTTATTTGTGTCTGTCTTACAAATGTTTTAGCACAATGGTACCTCATTTAACACTTATTTCATGACACAATAAATAACCTCTGGTATATATTCACATTGACATTTACAACTGGTCTTTTTTAAATAGCGCAATAAACGTTTCTTAGTGTATTTAACCTTTCCCGTAAACAGCAACTATGATGTCATGTGTTTTATTTAGCAACTTTACTTATGCAAAGAATGTCATCATCGTTTACTATGAAAAACATTCAGGTGCTGGCATTGGTCGATCGCAGCTGTCAATCAAATAAGTGTGTGCGTCATTTCCGTTGTCAGGTGGTGCTGTCGCTGTGGAAAGATGCGATCAGCGAAGAGCGGAGGCTTTTCCTTAATTGCTCATTTCGGTAACACAGGCTAAAACAATCCCGAAACCAACCCTCTGTGGTCCCTCCTGTTTAAGCGAGAAGCTCCGCGCATCCACCACAGCGTGTACCCAAGAAATATCCATGTTGTAAGCAGACAACGCAGAGTTTACCCGGCGGTTTCGAGGTAAGCGAGGGGGGAGACTACATTGCTATCTAGCTTTCTGGCAAAGCTAGCCAGCTTTAATGTTACCTACTTTGTTTAAATGGCCTCCCGGCTGCTCTGTAGCCTCCGGCTGGGTTTTAAGCTAACGTCACACGCCAGTAATAATGTTAAAACACATATGGCACGTAAGCAAACATGCTAAAGTAGCCGTCACCTAGCTAACGGCTGCTCTGTGTAGTTTGCACCGAAAACCCAACTCCTTGTTTTTGCCCCTTTGTGTGGCCGGTGTGCCTGGAGCTGTGGTCTTTATCCGAGCATTTCAGTCCGCTTTGTTGACTTACTAAGTTTGAATGTGCACTCACTCTTGTTTTTTAATGTCTCCCTACACAAGTATGCATCGTATAAAGATGTATAGGTTTGTTTTTATTGAAATAACCACCTCACTCAAACGTTTTTCTCAGGGACGTTAACGCACGCTGTGTAAAGCGGTTTAGCGTTGGTGTCCTTTTAAACTACTCCGGGTGGTCAAATTACAATCGCTGTGGGCAAAACACATTAGCACCTGGTTATTTCAAGTTATCAACTGTATGTCTAGTGGTTCTGCACAAGTTGTAAGGCATAACGTCAGCGTTTTACTCTACGTCTCGTCTCGTTTTCACTACACGCTGCCAGAACTGAAAGGTATCCAGACCTTGTGGTCGCAAAAATAGCACCAATAGATATTTAACAGTCTGTGTGCATTTGTAATTACATTGGTTTAGTAATGCAAAATTATACCTTGTATGGGCGACCATGTTATTGAAATGTAGTCAACACAACTGCACTAAGAGGTAGGCTTGATAGCGGTAGATGTGTGTAAGCTGACATGAATGATTGACATTTAATTCAGGCAGCAGGTTTAAAGCTTGTATG
This sequence comes from Harpagifer antarcticus, assembly GCA_902827135.1. NCBI lineage: Eukaryota > Metazoa > Chordata > Actinopteri > Perciformes > Harpagiferidae > Harpagifer > Harpagifer antarcticus. The sequence continues at coordinate 902,187 of CADEHL010001039.1, read as the reverse complement.
ACCTTCCAGTTGCTCTACCTCTTTGTCCTGCTTTTTGATCTATTTGTGGATACATTGATTTGGATCACACTTTCTCTCTGGCTTTATGATCGATTCACTTTCATGTTTACTCCATGCTCATGTGGCCCTATGCTTTCTTTGTCCATCCTGATACTACATTAATTTTGCAAGCAAGCTGTTTTTGCAGAGCCAGACAAGTAGCACGGAGTCTGGGTGGGTGGACCTTGAGACACCTACGTGGTTGTTTTGTTCAGATACTATTTAAGGAGCCCACATTTCTCGTGGGCACCGGCAGCGTGTCTCTCCTCCTTTTGTGTGATGTGATTCAGAGGCTGTATCTGTTCTTGTCCTCCCTCTGGTACAGGCAGAGGCAGTCTTGCTTGCCAGATCACTGGCTGTGCAGAGAGGCACAGCAGTGTCAGAAAAGGATAGCTGTGTGCTGTCATTGCGCTGATGTCATTTAGGTCATTGTGCATTAGTTGGTTGCATTGACCTTTTGCATTTGAGATGTGTCAGGGGTTGGCTCCACACTGCAGCTAGCAGTTAGACGGTAGATAAATGGCATTGGATCAGTTTGCTGTGTATTATGCAGCTGTATACAAATCTGAAATACTGTATATTAATCTGGCAGCATTAGAAGTGGTATGTACATTATCCATTGTGCCAAGCACTTTGGTCATCAGTTGAAAAAAGTGAATAATTTTCTTCCCATGCCTCCTAAATTGCATTGGCTGATTAATCCCTGGTTTGCCTTTCATGCTCTAGAGCAGGGGTTCCCTACCCCCGGCCCGCGGACCGGTACCGTGCCGCGAAGGTGTTACTGCCGGGCCGCGAAATAGCTGTGAGTTTATCGTAATATTTGCAGAATTATAAATATATAAAAATATTTTATTATCATATATTATCAAATTTTTGCACCTATACCGGTGATATTATTTCATCCAGTAGCCTAGTTAATCTTTCACTAGAAAACCGTTGAAAATGGCTTTTATGATGTTCCGAGGGATTCGGCGGCTCAGGTCTCAGCCTCTCGTGCGCACGAGAAAGTTACCGGTCCGCCAAGTAGGAAGAGGAGCGCACAGGAGACAACCGTTTCATTGCAGACTGTTATGTTTATGTGGGGAAATGGCAGTGCATACATTATTTGAGATATATTTCAAACTCGGACTTCATTTTAAGGACATGTCGGCCAGGGGTGTAGAGCTATTTGTTTAAGCACCGGATTGGCAAAACAGGAGAGTAAACTAGTCTGCCTTGATCTATGAATTCATGTCCGGGACTCTCACGGTATCTGCTGCCACAGCTGTTGTATAGAAGGAAAACCTCCTTCACTTCATGAAATGGCTGCAGCATCAGGAGGCAGCGGGACGTATACTCCGCCTCTGAGAAGTGCAGCACCAGCCAGCGGGTAAAGATGTTCCTTTTTACGCACCGCCTTCGCTGTGTTTACCTTCATCAGAACAGCGAGTGACTGCAGGCTGCTACGTGTTAACCACACACACCTCTACACACACATCGAACTGCCCGATTACTCCCCCTTTTATTAGTTTTTTAAAGGTGATGTCCAGTCACCAAGGCGCATGATGTATGTGCTCTGCTCAGTTCAGCTCTGTACGTTCGATGTTTGTGTCTGTCCGACACCAGCATTTGTTTTCAAATGACCATGACCATGAACAGTAATTTACACACATCTGACTAACTCCATAGGTAGCCTATATGCGGGTGTTCCCAAAATAAATTAGGCGTAGTTTAATCTTAATCTCGATGTAGTGCGAAATGCTGTCGAACGTGCACCGGAACGAACGTCACTATCATAATATCTTCTGAAAACAAATGCCAGTCACACACGGACACACACGGACATCTCCTTCATAATGCACCTTCTCCTCATTTTCCCATCACTGGATTATCCGTAAATCATACAAACAAAACCAAAACGTTGACTTATCTGTTTTCCCGTTTTGGTTTAAAAACCGAATAACGTCGGTTTTCAGTTTTTCCGAAAAACCAAAAAAACGACATCGGTTCTTTTTGAAACGTTGTTAATATGTTTTGGATGCATATTGTTCTAGTATTTGTTCAGGATGTTAGCCTCTGTTGCTACCTGCTGGTGGTGAGTAAATATTAAAATCAGTTAAAATTGACACCCGGTCTGCGATTTTTTTTTAATGTATCTGCCGGTCCTTGGCACAATAAAGGTTGGGAACCCCTGCTCTAGAGAGTACGATGCTCTTACTATTGGCAGCGTGACTTGGTGTCACTCTGGCTTGTGCCATAAATGAAAACCTCAGCTCATCAGACTCAGTGGGTGACGACTAGTGGAGATGGAGACAGATGGGCGAGAGACATGATGATGACACGGTCTGCTGTCTGGGATCACAAAAAGCCTCATGGAAGTGAGAATTCATACCAGCCCATACTGACTGCCAACTGTCCTGCCTCCTCTCTGCCCAACAAACGCCAACTGGCGAGTGGTGCACGATCTTAGGCTTGAGACGTGAACATGGCTAATTCATTAAAAAGATTCAAATTCTGTAGTTTGCTCCTCTTGCATAACTGGTTTCATTTTCTGAAGTTTTTTAAGCCTCGTAAGCTCTCCACCTAAAGTCTTGTTAGTGGTTTATGAGGTAGTTTATAATGTTATTAGCCTGAAGTAGCTCCCCTGGGAAGTTGGCTTAAATATGCACACCGCCGCTATCACACTGGCAGTTTTACACATATGTCACTTTTCTGTTGACTTTCATGTTGACATAACCTTTATGAAGGCTTGGGGCATATTTATCTCACTCTAAGTGTCATTACCTGGGAGTTTAGGACATTCTTTCAACTGTCCAATAGAAACTCAGGACGACAGCATGGTGACTCATTCCTCTCGGTTCAAGGCACTACTTCCCTGTTACGGGAAACGGATGGAGTTTCATCACATAGGAACTCAGTGTCAGTAAACAGAGCATACCTATTGCTCTCTACATTTGGAGGTCGATCTGCTGTGGTGGCGGTTAAAGTAGTGGTTTAATGATGATGTGTCACACTTTGTCACTGGTTCTCCTGGCACGTGAATCTAGTTCCTTATCATAGTCTAAGGGCTTGGCATTTCTTCTGTTTAGGCCTTGTTCGAACACGCATGTCCTGTCAGAGGACGGTCTGCGCAGATAAGCCGGCTCTACAGATTTTCAGATCAAACACACAGATTAAGGATTTTTCTAAACCCATGTCCACTGCAGTTGGAAAGCTGGAGATGTGCGGAGACTGTAATAAAACATGCTTTTGTTTAAAGAATGTTGTGCTGGTGCAATGCGTTTACATGACAGCATTTTCCATTAAAATGCAGATGGTGGCTCATTCGCATCGCCTGTTGGGGAGATTGAATCTGAGGTGTCACCCTTGACGCCAGCAGCCATCATTCTGAATGGAGCCGTAATGGCCTCGCATTCACACTGAGGTGTTGTTAAATGTGTGGGAGGGTTATTTAACATAGGCTGGGAGGAGCTGCCCTGAGGTTTACCTCCTTTCTCTTCACCGATTAGTGCAGTCCAGCCTGGAGTATTACTGCTGAAGCTCTGGGTGCAGGCTTTTGAAACATTCTATTTATAAAACCATTGTTTGGTTACATATCACTGCTGCTATAAGTTCACAGTTTGTGTCCTTGCAGTCACGTGTATTCAGTTACTCTTTAACTAATCTAATCTGATGTTTTTCCTCCTGTAGAGCTCCAGTATGTCCAAGCGGCGCTCTTCGGAGAGGGGGGCTGGAGAGTCATCAGGCAGGGCCAGCAAGCTGCAATGTCCTGGGATATCCGGAAACAACGCCAAGAGAGCTGGGCCCTTCATCCTCGGTAAGGAAGCTGCTAGTGTTTGAACAAGCCCCAAAAGTATGGACTCTAAAATGTCTCTTGGTGCACGTTTGTCCCCATGTGCAACTTGTGCACGTTTGTCCCCATGTGCAACTTGGGATTGTGCTGGAAATCTGCAAAGGTATTTTGGTGTGTGTGAGAGTCGTGCGGTGTCTCTGTGTGTATGCACGCCTGAGACAAGAATGTGAAGAATTTAGCTGATCCCCCTGAATTCAGCCAGAAAGTTCTAAGTCTGTGTTGGAGCAAGGCTATTTCCTCCTGCTGGATTGAATGTCCCTCCCCTACTCTCAAACCTGTATGTTTTCTACTACACTACTCCTTGACTATTTGCAATGCAGAGTGCCAAAGACAACATAACACTTCGGGTGTTAATGGATACGAGCACATGTAGTCTTTAATGAGTTGCAGTGAGAGCACACACTCCAGTATGTTGCCTGCCTTTTGGTCATGCAGCTGTTCCTCTTCTCATCTTCTGCAGGGCCTCGCCTGGGCAACTCACCAGTGCCCAGCATAGTGCAGTGTCTGGCCAGAAAGGACGGCACGGACGACTTCTATCAGCTCAAAGTAAGTCTGTCAGGCTTGGCGTATTCTTCATTCTTTCCTTTCTTACTTATGAGTTTAGACTGTTCATTAAACATATCATTCACGACAAAGTTATGAAGTCCCAGCGGACATCTGAACCTTTGACCTTCCTTATTATGGTTCATTTTATGGCCTCCTGTTTCAGTCTGGTGCAAACACAAAACCTTAGCGGGGCCATGTGTTTATTGGGGCTATCTAATGTCTGTTGCACTCGGGAAGGAGCTGTAGCAGTGGGGAAAGGAAGATGGTGCCCCACCTGGAATGTCTACTTGTAACCCCCACGACCATGCAGTGAGTCAGTGTGTGACCCTCCCCTCATACCAATGACTGCAGCGCCTCAGTGTCTGCTGCACAGCTTGTTTGCTTCACATTAGTGTATGAGCTATTTTTTTTTTTTTTAAAGCTGCATAACTGCTATAAAATGTTCATTTGAAATGAAACTTGCTGTCATGTCTTCACTCATTTGTAATGTGCTCTGTCAGGAGCGTAGATTAGCTTCATACAAAGTTAAAGCTGTTTTTCCGCGGTCTGATCCTGTATGAGCTCCTGTCTTGTGACCTCTAATGTTTGCTCTCTTCCCGTGTGTGCTTTCTGCAGATCCTTACGCTGGAGGAGCGAGCAGACTCTGCAGGGGAGACTCAGGAGGAGAGGCAGGGGAAAATGCTGCTGCACACAGAGTTCTCCCTCCTTTCCCTTCTGCATAACCAGGATGGGGTGGTCCACCATCACGGCCTCTTCCAGGTAAACACCAACAAACTATTTCCAATAAAACTACATTTCTGTTAACAGGGGCATGGTATATCATCAGTCTTAATAATTAGTTTCTGGTACATTTCTGGGCGAGTATCCTATATGGTTAGACATGATAAATACACCAACATTACCATGGAGAACTTTCAATTGGTCACTATTGGCGCTTTTCCACTGCAGCACGGTTTAAGCAGGCCGGGCCAGACAGGCCTGCTTTTTTTGCTTTTCCACCAGGGGTAGTTCTGGCCCAGGGCTACTTTTTCACCTTTTTTGTGGCCCTCCAAAAACGAGGTTCTTACCGGGCCAACAACCGGTGACGTAAACACTCTCGACTGCTGAATGGTCAGAGAGAATCGCTGGCAAGGGGGCTACAACTACAACCGAATGAACATATATTACTGTGATTTAATTGTGATACACGTTTCAAAAATGATGCGGAAGTAACAACATACTGATACCGGTTATTAAAACCATGAATTAAGTCTGCAGACAGACGGCAGTCGAAAAACCTTTTACAATGCGTGTTTTCTGAATGGAGATCGGATCGATCAGGCTAAGCTAACGCAGTATATGCTCCGTCCAAACTCACAACAACGGCCTACAGACATAAATAAACCAGCGACTGTATTCGCCATGACACACACAGTCTGTGGTTTGTACTTGTTCAAATGTGTCCAGTTTCTGAACAGATATGAGGAGCTGTGAGCTTGAGTGCTAACAGCTAACGGCTGATGTTTTGGTGTTGTGGTTCGCATTGAAGATGACCTCACGGCAGTTTTACACAGCGAACAGCCAATCGCCCCGCCTACACTGCGTTACTATAGTTACTACCCCTGATACTAAACTTGAGCCTGGCCTACCAAGGCCTAACCATAAGCTGTGCTAGGTCCTGCAGTGGAAAAGAGCCATATGTGGTGTCACTGTGTAAGAATAATATTCATTTGTCCAACCAGCTGCTTGCATTGTCCATATCAGGGTTGTTTAGGCACCATTTAAAAGCCATATTTATCTGCAGTCATCTCTATTTATAGCCCCATCCATTCACAATGACCCCCCCCCTCACCTGTCTTCCCGTCTGACTCCTCCTCTAACTTTGTTATTATGCCATCTCTCTAGATCTCTCTCTGTTTTTTATTCTCTCTATCACATCCTGTCTTTTCCACTGTCCCGGTGTTCTCAGAATAGCAGCCATGCACTCTGATTCATTTAGACCAGCCATATTGATTGGGTTATTATAGAGCATCTCCACCCTGAGAGGACCAGTTAATACGTGTACGCTTTCAGAGGTGCCGACTGCATCTGAAAACAAATACTGACAACTTGATACAGAAATCAATAAGAAATGGTGACTCCGCTAAGACGACTGGAGTTTGGACAAAGAGGAATGACCTTCCACCACCCGGTGTGGAGGGGTGGGTGTGTCTTATTCATCGGTTACATGCAGGCTGCAGATTGATGGCCGCTACTCTGCATGAATCTATGGCTTTCTAAGCTGAATGAATCGGTTTGATCCGCCAGCATGGTACAGGAATCCATTCAGGTTGATGCATTCATGTATGCCTCAACCTATATCGAACGGACACTGTTGGGAAGTGCTTCTAAAATGCATCATCAACAACAACTCTTGTCTACCTACAAAGTGAGCCTTTTTCTGGAGATTGCTGCTCACACTTCCTTGTGTTGTTGTTCCCCAGGATCGTGCCTACGAAATAGTGGAGGACATGGAGGCCAACAAGGTGCGAAAGATGAAGAAACGGATCTGCCTCGTGCTTGACTGCCTGTGTGCTCATGACTTCAGCGACAAGACGGCAGATCTAATAAACCTCCAGCATTACGTAATAAAAGAGAAGCGGCTGAGCGAGCGCGAGGCCATCGTCATCTTCTACGATGTGGTGCGTGTCGTGGAAGCCCTTCATAAGGTGAGTCTGAGGACATTTGATTCACTACTCTAAGAAACAGTGGACTCAAATAAATTCAATTGACATCAATGAAGAGAGCTTGGATACTATGTTTTTGTCAACACGGAATAAATCCCTTTTGATATTGTTAGTTAGTTGCTAGGGCTGCTCAATTAATCGTATTTTAATCGCAATTACGATTTTGGCTTGCAACGATTATGAAAACAACATAATAGAAATAAAACTAGAGATGTCCCGATCCGATCACGTGATTTTCAAAAGATCGCAATCGGGAGAAAAAAATCGGGGGATCGAGAATTAAAAAAAAAAAAAAAAAGGTTTCTATAAAATATTTTTATTTAATGTTACAAAACAAAAATGACCATGTTCACGTCTTAAAGTAATCCTGAGGCCATAGTTTTGGTTTAAAATTACACAACATCATGTATGTGTTGCTTCTTTTGGGCTTGTTTTCAGACCTGGTTGCTTATTTCTCTCAAATCTGGCAACAGAGTGGGCGCAGTGTCTAATAGTAGCAGTAAGCTAACGAGAGGCTACGTTCAGCTGGTGACTCGGGAGTCGGCACAGAGAAAATGTCAGCAGTTTGGAAGTATTATAAAATTGAAAGCGAAGGCAGTGTAACAGCCAGATGCAATGTTTGCAAGCCGGAGGTTCCGCGTGGTGGAAAGAACAGAGCTACGTTCAACACGACCAATCTAATACGCCACCTGAGAAACAAACACAAACAATAACACGACGAGTACACAGCGGCCACTCGGGTAACGGCACTGAAACAACCAACACTTTTAGAGACTTTTAAAAGGAAAGAGAAACTGCCCCAGAACAGTGAAAAGGCCAACAGAATAACAGCCAAGATAGCTGAATTCATCGCGTTGGATGACCAGCCGTTATCTGTTACCTTTTTTTTCTCTTAATGCATTGCATAAAGATCGGATCGGGAAAAATCGGTATCGGCAGATTGTCAAAATCAAATGATCGGAATCGGATCGGGAGCAAAAAAGGTGATCGGGACATCCCTAAATAAAACTATTATTTATTTTATTTGTATTTATTTTATTTTTTATTGTTTTTTCAGTTGAATTATACTTAAAGTTCAGGGTAATCAACTGTTAAAAACATACTTTTCCAAAAAAAAAATTCAATAAATGGATGTTTTCAAAGTAAATGGATAATCGTTTTTAATAATCGTGATATCAATTATTGACCCAAATAATCGAGATTATGATTATTGCCATAATCGAGCAGCCCTACTAGTTGCACATTCTTCCCGATTACTCATCTCCCATGCCTGTGTGTCACTCTCTAGAACAAACCAATTGTTGTGATACCAATGATTCACCGAGCATGACCTGACCAAACCTTTGCTGTCTTTTCTGCATGCAGAAAAGACATTGTGCACAGAGACCTCAAGCTGGGAAACATGGTGCTGAACAAACGGTAAGCTTTAACTCGTTCTCTCACTCGGCGAGGGCAATAACCCCTCCCACTACACCGGGTCATTCATTTGATTCTGCCAGTCAGTCATTCTGTCTCCGCTCACATGTACGACGGGCCACAGCCGTCCCCAGCAGGTTGTATGCGGTGTGCATTTGACTTTAAAACCCAAGCAGGGGTCACATTCTCAGACTAAGAGTGAGATCAGTTATAGAAACCTAAAACCCTGTGCGTCTGGGCCGGTGTCTGTGTGTTGAGTAAAAGCTGATGATTCATTACCCGTAGTTGGATTTTTGGAAGCAGCGGGTAAACTGGACATTGGTGCAAGATAGAGCGAAGAATATGCTACTGCTTTGTTTTCAGTGGCAGAGTGAGCAATGTTGTACAGCACACAGGGCCGCGGTTGGTGCGCCTCAGGTCACCGAGTGCTGCACTTCAGATAGACCCTGCTGAATGGGAAACCACTCATCTGTAAAACACCAAACGTACAGTGTACGAGAGAGGTGTGTGTTCAAGGGGTGGAAGCCACACTCGCGGTGTGACTTCTGCTATTTTAGCATTTTCTTGCCTTTTTGTTATATATTTTTTTTTTTTGCCCAATTTGAGATGATTTGGAAAGATTTAACTTTTGAAGTGATGGACGTTTGCAGAGTTTGCATGCACATTAAGTGGAGACTCAGATAATCATCCCACAAAGACTTCTTTGGAAGGGACATGACTAACACTGAAACACACACTCTCTTTTCCTACGCTTGCTACACACACCTTCGCAGTCAAACATTGAATATGCTTGCATCATACACACACGTGAGTCTAATTATATCATACATTATCTGCAAGTGTGAGCACATGCATTGAAATGTCACATTCTCGGCTCATATCTTTACCACATACACACACATCAGAGCCCATTGCCCCCCCCCCCCAGCAGCAGCAGCAGTAGTGGTGGTGGTGAAACAGGAGAGTGTTTTGGCCGGGAGAGGAGCAGGCGAGCGGAACACTCCGTCCCAGCTGGAGACAAAGGAGAGGCCTGCCAAAGGGCCCCATAGCTCCGAGCTGACTCACACTGCAAATGCACATCACTCTCTTCACACACAACACTCACTCATTATTTATTTATTTACCCTTTACTCTACTTTTTTATATTTTTCTTTTACAACCCCGATCCCCTTTCCTGCTTTGATTGTTTTTTTCTGTTTTATGCTCTTTGTCATTTTTTTCTCTCTCATCTTCACCTCCTCCCCTCTCCTCTTATGAATTACACTCTGCTTGCGTGCACGTTTCCTCTGTCACTCCACCCCGGGATGTGTATGCAGTACGGGAAGGATACGGCAATGTGAGATACAGACCGATCCCAAAATCCCCTCTCCTCACACGGCATCAACAACCTCAGCAGTTTGCACAAGAGTGATGTGATTTCCTCTTGCAGAGCCAGCTATTATGAAAGCAGGATGTCATAAATCAATCCACTAGCTTGTTCTATGTCAGAGCTGTGTTGACTTAAATGTAAGGAGATACATTACAGCAAGGTGTTTTTGATTTGTTTTATGTGTGTATGTTCCAGAGAGCCTCTGTTGGCGCACAGTATTTGCTGTATTGTCTCAGGGATGGATTGCCCTGACTGAATCGGAAGTCACGTGGTTTGCTGTTGTGCTGTCTGGCACAAATAAGTCTTTCTGGAACTATCTTGAAAATGTTTATCCTACATTGCTGAGCGAGGGAATTATACTTGACGAGCAGTAGCCACCATCCAATAAGCCAACCTTAGAAACTAGAATATTGCAACTGTAAGTTTGGGCACAAGTGTAACCCTCCAAATTATGCTTCTGAGGAAGTGAACCGTGGAAGTTGCCCTGCGTTTAACCTCCCTTCTCCTCAGCTTGTGTATTTTCAGCAGGGAAGGGAGGCAAAATCATGGAGGCTGTTTAGGTTTCTGGTTTCCTGACTTTCCCGGAGTCACATGACCCGGAAGCAGAGATGGTGTGGTCGCTCTTCAGTCCTCGGGGACCCTTGCCTCACGAGGCAAACATGCAATTTCATTTACCCAATCTCCGGTGCACGAATAGAAGCCTGGGTCGTGATGCGCACAAAACAAAAGCACAGGCTCCTCTATAAAGGAAGCTTTTATGCCGAGGGTCCTTGAAGCACTGCACGCTGTTCTGGCCAATCTGTGTGCAGATCACAAGGCCACTGTATGGTTGTATAGACTTGGAACACGGAAGCTGTTGGAAGGGCTGGATCACATAAGTAGCTGGAAATGATGTGAACTGAAATGTTCTGAGGGACTTCAAATGAAGTGTTTGACAGAAATTGGCTCCAGACGCTGTAATGGGAGCAGTGAGTGAGTGTGTGATGGAGCAGGGTGTGAAAGTGAGAGAGAATAGGGGAAGCTGTTGACCTCATGCTTTTTAGAAAGCGGATGTGGGTGAGCAGCGTGTTCTAGAGAGGACCCGGGCTCTCGACCGTGCGATAATGTGCTTTTAAGTGCCTTTTTCGTGTGCGTGTTCATCATGGGACTGATTGTGTGGGTGCACTTGAAGTTTGTGTACATATTTTAAATCTTCATGAGCTTTACATACTCGTTTGGCAACCAATCACTATGCAGGCTTAGTCATCCAGACAATTATCTCAAGCCACAAGTTGACTCATATGTTTGTCAAAGTGCAGCTTTTGAGTTTCTCTCTCTGCTGAAAGAGCACACTGATATAGAAAGGTCCATAGTCCCTCGGCTTAATACGGACACGGGTTAGTCCAGAGGCAAACCACATGTACCTTAATGAGTCAGAGAAAAATGTCATAGCATCACGTTGCATCCCATGAAATGAAATCAATCAAATATCGCTGGTAACCTCAATGCGTCTTCACATGCATTTCACTACAGGGGAACATACGAGGATCTGCTAAATCAGAGTTTAGGAAATGACCAGCAACTTGACTACAAATACACCGCAGAAAGATGGGAGACTCCCTTCTAAAAGGACTGGATGTGCGTGTTCAGTTTTGCATCTGGCAGTCATGAGATACTGATGTATTGTAAAAGGCACACTGAACCATTAGATTATCAAAACAACAAGGCATGCTAGCAAGTTCTCCCTGTCTCCTGTGTGCACTTAATGCTCGGAGCGATGAGTGTGCAGTGTTTCACATACCAAACTTACATTGGTCATGATGAGTAAGACTGTTTTTGCTTTTGTTGGATCAAATCAAAGGGGAGAACACTAGGAAGTGTGCTCATCAGAGTGGGGATATTAAGGACATTTTGAAACTGAAGCATATCCTAGATTTAACATGCTTGTTTGTGTGTGCTTGCAGGACTCACAGAATCACCATCACCAACTTCTGCCTGGGAAAGCACCTGGTGAGCGAGGACGACCTGCTGAAGGACCAGAGAGGAAGTCCGGCCTACATCAGCCCCGATGTGTTAAGTGGTAAAAAAATAAAACGTTTTTTTTAAGTGCATTTTCGTTTCATAAGGCAATATATGTGTAAAGCAAGATGCTTCGTAGTCGGAACAGTTTAGAAAAGCTGATTTTGCTCATGGGTGGTCCACATCGACCAGTTGTTGTCCCCCAAAACAAACTATCCCACAGTCTCACTGGTTTTTGCAGCAAGTGTATTTACTACAAGTGAAAAATGTTAATTTGTATTTAGTTATGCAAAATGCAAGACCTTGTTCTGCTTAGAAGAAGGGTCCTTGTTGGTTGTTCTGTAAGCAGTCAGTCTTGTGTTTGATTTTCCTGTTATTGGGTAACAAGAAAGGGTTCATGTTGCAATCTTGGACTGTCAAAAGCTAGGAATCGTTATTTTTTTCATATGTTTGTGTAGTCACGGTGATGTATTTCTCCTCATTTGCAGAGGAAGCTACTTTCCTCTTTGTGTGAAAAATGTTCTTTGTCTGAGAAAAAAAAAAAGCAGAAATCCCTTTTTTATTGTTTGGCTTCACAAAGCTCATTTGTCACAGTAAATGTGCAGATGCTTGTGCACGCACTTCAAATGCCAATCCGTTTAATCATTGATTTCCAGAACATCGTCCTGGACAGTGTACACGATCGAGGGGAATCATTTCCAACAGAAATCGTTTAGCTCCAACCACTCAAACTGTAGATGGAACCCGGGCGTGTATATCAGCATAACGTGACAGGCACACAATTAAACCGAGCTTCAGTGACTCACGCACTGATGACTCACTGGAGGGAAACTACTCCCATCTACCCCCTTCCCCTCCCCTCCCCTCCCCATCCCCCGCCTGTGAGTGTGTGTCACAAGCTTTAACATAATTGCCTGCTGCTGTTGCCGCCTGGCTGTAACAACACTGCCTATGGTCATGCAGTTTATTCATAGCCGACCTATAGCGGATTTATTGTTTTAGGGTTGATTTAAAATTCTCAGTTCTCTTATTTTAAAAGTCTATGAAATATGATGGATGTAGAGCAGGGGTGTCAAACACAATTTCTTCACATCAGCATTATTGTTGCACTCAAAGCGCCGGTTGTAACTTTAAGACTATATAAAAAGACATATATAATAATGTATTATATTACATTATTGCCTCTGCATTGGATTATTATCGGATAGGGTAATAACTTCATAATTAACTACGTCTGAAAGCAGAAGTCTAGGGCAAATAATTGCAAGTCACTTCAGAATATGATTATTATTATCATTACTCACAATATGATTTATAAGAAAAGCCACATTCTGGAAACACAAAAAGAAAGTAGTGACATTTTGAAAAAGAGAAGTGACATTTTGAAAAAAAAATCTATGAGAAAAAGTCTAATTTAAGAAAAAATGCATATTTTGACAAGTCAAATTCTGAGAAAAAAATGCATCCTGTACGTTGAAGAAAAAAAAGTCAAATTCTGAGAAAGTCAAGTTTGAGATGCATTGTGGGACATGTCGTTTATGGGCAACGTGCTTCTGTAAAGTAGCATGTAACCGTATAATAAACATATTGTATTCTTTGCAAGCTCTTGTGGGGCCACATAAAATGAAGTCGCGGGCCGGATTTGGCCCCCGGGCCTTGAGTTTGACACCCCTGATGTAGAGTCATAGTGTTTGCTCATCGTGTTAATCATTGGACCTGCTGACATACAGGACTTGAACTCGTCTCAGGGTCAACCACCCCGTGTCTCATGGGGCAAAAACTGTCAACACATAAATGTTGATTTTAAAAAACGATGGCTTAATTGATTTTTTTTGTTAAGGCACCGCAGCGGTGACCTTTGTGGTCTCCTTTTCAAATGACACATTTGTTGATCTCCTCTGCTTCCTGTCCCCAGGTCGGCCGTACCGAGGTAAACCCAGTGACATGTGGGCCCTCGGCGTGGTTCTGTTCACCATGCTCTACGGCCAGTTCCCATTTTATGACAGCATACCTCAAGAGCTCTTCCGCAAGATCAAGGCTGCTGAATACTCCATCCCAGAGTGAGTAGAGAGAGGAGATGAGACGCAATGGAAAAACCTACAGCATTTCAAAAACATGAATAATTGTATACATGTTTTTATAAAATAGTTATTCAAACCCATCATATTTTTTTCAGTATTTACCACATTTTTATATTCAGTATGGATTTAAGAGACTGTCCTTGTAATCGTTCAACAGCTTCTTACATATTATCTTACCTCTATCCTCCTCTTCCTCTCAGGGACGGGCGTGTGTCGGAGAACACGGTGTGCCTGATCCGAAAGCTGCTGGTGTTGGACCCTCAGCAGAGGCTGACTGCAGGAGAGGTGCTGGAGTCTCTCAGCGGCATCATCGCCTCATGGTAAGTGCGCCACCTGCTGGAAGTTTGAAACATTACATCATTGGTGTTGCTCGTCATGTTATGAGCTATTGTTTAATAGCTGAGAAATATGTCTTCATTTTGTCTAAAATGTCTACTTTTAGTTGCAATTAGTTTGGAAACATTTCCACTGGTTGGCTTTACATTTATTTTATTTTGTAGCCACCCATATAAGTACCTCGCTAATAGCCATACGGTGGCCATTTCAAATTGACGTCTCATGGCGGTTAATCGGCATCTTTGTTGTGTTTTCCATATCACAGGCAGTCCGTTTCCTCGATGAGTGGACCTCTCCAGGTGGTGCCGGATATTGACGATCAGGTCAATCACCCAGAACATCTGCAAGAGGTAAATGATTACAGATCTAAATATTCTGCCTGTTGGAAAGATCCAAAGTCAGAGCAATGGTTACATTTGTATTTCCCTCCATGTTTACATCACTTCTTTGATACGATTAGAGAACATGTTCTCAGCTCAGTGTTGCAGCACATTGAACGGACAACATTTTCTTCCCTCAGGCCAAGGCGATGGAAGAGTCTTCACAGTACGAGTTTGAGAACTACATGCGCCAGCAGCTGCTGTTGGCTGAAGAGAAGAACACTATCCACGAGGCCAAGAGCTTCCTCACCAAGCGGCAGTTTGGCAGCATCCCCCCTGTGAGGCGTCTGGGTCTCGACGCCCAGCCCGTCAGCCCGCTAGATGCCGCCATACTGGCTCAACGGTTCCTCCGGAAGTAGGCCAACCATGGCAGCCTCTCAGCCTCCCCCCCCCCCCCCCCCCCCCCCCCCCCAAGGGAGCACAGAGAGGACTGAGGAGGATGAGCCCCTAAAACTGAGGCCCATCCTGATCAGGGTACAGACGGCCCCATCTGGGCTTGTAGGAAGCTTGGTGGAGCAGGTTTGAGGAGGGCACCAGAACAAACTAGCTTATTTCAAACTTCACTCCTCGTGTTTGGATGTTCCAGTGAAACATGGAAAGCTCCAGAGGAAGATCTGAGCCTAAGGATACTTCAGGTCCCCCACAGTCAGATCTCACTGTGCAAACAACCCTGATGGTACAGTCCCACATGGGGCTTCAAAGGCTCTGAGTCGAAGAGACGATTACCCCCATATCCCTCCTCCCTTTGAGATCTCCCCACTTCCCCCATCAACTCTGGGTCCCCCAAGCAATACAGGACCTGCATCATGTAGCAACCCCCCTCTCTTCCTCGTGGTTAATGGTATTGCCTCAAGTCAGATCTCCTGATCACAGATGTCACTTCTCTATACCTCCATTCCACCCTCGTCCACTCACTCCACTCACTCCCCCCCCCCCTTCCTTTTTTCCTGTACCGAAAATGATCCAGACTGTTCCCGTCTGTAACTCTGACTTCAAATCAATCTACCTCTCTGTCTCTCTTCTCTGTTGGTAAACCATGCTCACTGTTCTGAGACAAGGGATTGTAACAATGGAGTCTTGATGCCACCAGTAACACAAAGCATTAATGTTTTCTGTCAGTGATAATGCTTAGAAACCTTCTCGAGTGGTTTCAAAAGAATCTGAATAAGCTTTTTATCATATTTTCCTGAACAAGTAGCATTTCACCCCTTCCTTTGGATTGAAGACACTGAATATCAAAGTATGTGTACATGCATGCTTTGGTATTTGCAGAATGCTTTTGCTCACCCCTGTGGAAATCTATTTTTAGCATCTAGGCAGCTAGTGTGAGGTACCTGGAAGTCACAATGCCAAGAACTGAATGGGAAACACTGTTGGATCCTCCCTGCCAAGGCATATTGATGGTAATGCTTCCTCGGTGTTATTATGGTGGAGATCAGGCACTGTCATGTTTCTATTGCCAAAAATAATGTCTTAAAAACGACTCTTAGCCAAGGAAACCGGTACCCTCAGCCTCATTCAGAATCAAATGGCTTCCAGGTATTCCAACTTCCCTGTTTCTCTTTACCAAGACAGATCACGGGACAAGTGTTTTTCAGTATGAATGTGAACCGCCATCCTACGCTTTAATACGTCTCCATGAGTGTGCGTGTGTGTTTCAGCCGAGTCTGCGTGGCTGTCGAGCGGTTCACCTCTGACAGCCACAGACCCTTTTTTAAGCTATCCTCCAATCGTTGTGTTCTGTGATCTGGCCTGCCTCGGTGCAGACACTGTGAAACCCAGAGCAGGCTAAGCTGGGACGGGCTTGACTGAATGTTTTAGCGATAGCCATGAATGCTTTCTTAAGATTGGGATATTCTTTTGCTCTTTTCAGGCCCTCTCTCCAGCTCAACTCTTACACGCGTCTATTATCTCACCATGTAGGCTCTATACAGATAGACTAGCTGGTGGCCGGTAATCCATACTGTAATACTTCATAGAAGAATTCAAATACAGACTCATAGATTTTAGGTTTGGTTGCTTGGCTACTAGCCTTCTTGTTTTGTATCAAAGAGTTTCTTGAAACCATGACAAAGCTACTAACCAGTGACTGTTAGGCATCTGTACACTGCAACCTGCCTTTTGCCATTGGTACCTGCTTCAGGCTCTCTACACTTCTTCCTATTTATAATGGATCGCATGAACATAGGCTCTGGATGACTTTTCAAATGTCTTCACTTACTCTTTTTTTTCTTTGTAATTTCATGTTGATTTATTTATTCACTTGTGTTGACCCCCCCCCCCCCCCCCAAACCACTGGGGCTTGTATCACAGACTAGGCACAACTAATGCCAGTGAAACAGACCCTAAAACCCTCTTAGCTTGAAAAAAAAAAAGTGTTAACTCCGACAGTGATTCTCATGTTCGATCCTCCTCGCCCACTTCCATGGAAGAGTAGCATCTGTTTTTGTTTTTCATTTTGGATTCATAAATAACTTTCTTGCCATTTAACCACATATCCTGTGGTCAACTTAAGCTACACTAATAACGAGACTGACATAGTTATATTTTTTAAAGAAGAACTAAATGATACTCGCACATTATCGTGATTGACGGGAGGGTTTTTTGTAGTGTTTTTCTTTCTTTCTACCATTTACCCAAAAATCCCAACACCAAGCTGCACTCTTTGGTCAGTATGTAAATATGTACCATCATGACTGCGTTAGTCATATTGTATGTAGTTTCACCCAGTGAGATACCAACTCGGTTTCAACACATGCCGAATGGCGTGCATTATAGGCCACGTTGGCCTTCAACCACCACATCCAGAGGCTCAAATGATATGTAAAGAGAGCCGTCGGCTTTCTCCCACCTCAATGTGAATTCCATGGGTATACAGCAGTATTGTAGTAGTCTAGGTTGTTCATCAGAAAAGGGTATTTCATGAACACCGTAGCCATTGCTGAATGCTGACATCAAATGAACTGTGTGTCATCTTCCATGACGGCCAACTACAGATTAGTAACTACAGGTTTAATAGACCTTTGATGTAAATGTAATTTTGTCCCCTATTAAAAAAAGAAAAGTGTTTCACCTTCTAGCTAGCGGATTGTACCACATTCAATGTTTGTTTGACAGAGTTGTATTGAAAGATGGCGATGTGGACTGAAAAGCATGAACATAGTGTGAGGTTCAACTCTGTGTAAAACATGTGACTGTTGCATGATTTTAAACTTGCAAGGTGTGCCAGAGCAGCTGGTCGAGAATTAGAAGATAATTTCCCCCTTTTGTGTCCTACGGGAAACCACAAGGCAAAATAGATGAAGACCCTTAATTGGAGTAGTCAAATTGTATTTCTAATTTTCAAAATGTAAGTTTTATGATGATTTTCCCCGTGCTTCTAAAGTCCTAAGTCTTCAGTATATAACCAGTATATTGCTGACTGTTTCAACTGGAGTAGGATTGAAATGTGGTGTAGTTTAAACCCAATGGGATAATGTGTTGTAAGCTGCTTGGTCGGACATGGGCATCTAGATACAGGAAAAACTGCGTAATTGTACAGATGATAAACACGTTTGTATAAAAAAACATATTTTTGTACTTCATCAGATCTCTACATGCATGTCAGCAATAAACTTTGATATGGAAACATTAACCTGTCATGTTTTTGTATTCTGACACTTTCTTTTACTGCCAGCAGGTGGAGCACTCCTGTTGAAAATGAAACCAACGCCAGCAGTAGGACCAGTGTAATAATACTTGTAGGGAATTGTAGGACATTTCACTGAATGTTCTTCTTTGTTGTCTGTCTCATATGTGTATTTCATACGTGCCTGATACGATCTACAACAAAAGGTTCAGTTGCTCATTATTCAGCCAGCTGTATGTGGTTTGAATGTTACGTCTTCTGAGGGTGATTCCTGTGTGAAGTATGAACATCAAAAATAATTATCGAGTGTCTGTGCGTCCATACCACCTCAGTCTTGCGATACCGAGGTAGAGGTTCTCAAACGGGAAACCCCCTGCTGACAGCACTGGGGTTTGTGGGCTGCTCTGACAATCCCCCCATCTCACCTCAGGTCTTTCAATGCACACACTCCACTTCAAGCAGGGCATTAACTCCCCACAAAATCATTTCATGCCTGCCAAAAACTATACACATGGAAAGCTCATCATATGCAGGCCTGATGAACATATTGGAATTCGTCTGTAAAAATAAAAGTGCAAATGTTTTAAACAGACACTATGCAACCTTTTTTGGGTTGTTTTTTTTTAAACCCCACTGATACACACCTACCTGTACAACGTGGCTCCGCAAAGATTTTGAAGCAGAGAAATGGCTCCTACCAAAGGGAATTAGATATTAAACTCTCAATCACTGTGGCATTATGAACAAATTAGGAGATTAGACCTTGGACCCTCTTGTTATATATTAGTTTCAATCTATAAGTAGTTACCAAAGGCCAACATGCTGTGCTGACTGAACAAAAGAATAACTGAGTTCTGAGTAATCTTTCCCACCCTTCTGAGATCCTTCTGAGATCCTGAAGCTTGTCTCCTTTGGATCTCTCTGGATCATCTCCCAACATGTCCAGCTGGGCGGAAAAGTCTCAAGGGTCAACGTTTCACAGATGCTTTGTCCCCATAAATCTGAACCAGCTGCTCTCGAGGAGGTCCATCCTGGATTAATGTGTCTCAAACAAACGATGGTGCATTAAAGACTACGTCAGACATCCGCGATGCTGTTGCCTAATTACCTTAGAGAGCATTATGTATTGAGTTTCCCAGAAGAAGAGTAGACCAAATCCAGTTGGATAGAGATGACAAAGGCTAAACAGGGATCCACTTTTCCAGATGTGTTTACTTGGAATTACTGTCATAGCTTTGAGTGTGCATACTTTACTGGTAGCAGTGTATTTAACTATTAAAACTGTATAAGATATAATTGATACGAGAGCACAGCTGCTTTGTACTTATTGCTCTGTGTGTTTATGTCTGTCCGAGCGTGTGAATGTGACTCCAGCTGTGTCCAAGCTTTATTGCCCGAGCCCAGATCATACATTCCAGCAAACACACAAAACCAAATGTGTGCAGTATTTGAGCAAACGTCAAAACATGTCACATACAACACAGAGTAGATTTAATGTTCTCACGGCTGCATAAGAAGAGGACCCGGGATCAGATGATCTACACCTCAAAGGGTTAAAAATCAAATCCGTGTGGCTCGCTGTTGACGTTTAGCTGCTTGTGGAAGTTCAATCTCTGGTCATGCTTCTACTGGAAGATGATCATACAGAGTCTAGTCCAGTCTTGAAACATGAAGAGGACAGCTTACACTCAATGACAGAAAATAAAAATCAAGGGCCCTCTTGGTTGCAATAAACATTAAACCCCACGAAATGAAAGAGCTGGATGTGAGAAACAAATTGGTGAAGTGCAGCGATTCATTTATTATAAACAATTGGACACAAAAAGTGGTCCCCTACAGTACATGTATTTGCTAAATGTGTGCACTCCAGTAACAATTTCAGACAATATCGTTCGATTCGAAGAGATTGTATTTGCAGAGTTGACCCGAGAGTTGTGCTGCAAAAAAACGTTTTTCCAAAGTAGAAAAGGTTCAACCTCATAGGAGAATGATGCAGAAATCATATAACTATTTAATTTCATTTAATTTCAAAGCTTTATTTAATCAGATTGGACCCATTGAGATCATAGATCTATTTTTCAAGGGAGACCTGCAGCATATAGGTTCCACATGGAACATAAAACAATAAAGGACATACATTATATTTACAGGAACATTTACATAGTTATAGACATTTACAAGTGACCATAGTATCAACGAGCATTTCATTTAGCCTAGCTTTAAAAATATGCAGAGGAATGAGATTGCTCAGTTTCAATTCTTGCTGAAGATTGTTCCAAGCAAGTGGAGCTGGCACATAAAAGCTGTCTTACGTAAGACAGTCCTTGCTCTTGGCACATCTAACAATACTACATCATGCGATCTCAGACAATAGCTGCTTGCAACTCTCTGTGTTATCAGAGAGCAGATATAATACGGGAGTTTACCCAACAAAGCTTTATAAATAAACGTGTACCAATGACTAAGCCTCCGTACAGTAAGTGATGGCAAACCTGCCTTGGCATACAGGGTACAGTGATGTGTAAGTGCTTTACAATTTCTGACAAATCTCAGTGCGCTGTGATAGGCGGCATCTAACTTGTTCAGGCAATAGGCAGGTGCATTCATATACAACAAATCACCATAGTCCAGCACAGGTAAAAAGGTCACAGTGACTAGCCTTTTCCTGGCTTCAAATAAGAAACCTAGTCTAACCCTCAGCTTTTTAAGCAGGTTATTGACATGAAGTTTAAAAGTAAGACAATCATCAAGACGGATACCTAGGTATTTATAACAGGTAACCACTTTGAGTACTTGTCCTTGCGTAGTAACAATATCCAAAACAGGCTCTGGTGTCTTTTTAGCTTTTGAAAATAGCATTACCTTGGTTTTATCAACATTTAAAATAAGCTTAAGCTCAGCGAGCTGAGTCTGAATAATGTTAAAAACAGCCTGTAATTTAACACCGGCCTCCTTAATGGAGGGACCTGCACAGTACATCACGGTATCGTCCGCATAAAAATGTAAAGTAGCTTCATTCACATTTTCACCTAAACTGTTGATGTATATGGAGAATAAAAGTGGGCCTAAAACAGAATCTTGAGGAACACCATTAGCAATGTTTAACCACTCAGAAGACAGCCCATCAAAGTGAACACATTGGGTCCTTTCAGAGAGGTAGTTCACAAACCACCCCACTGCATGGCTGGACATGCCAATACTGAGTAGCCTCTGCTTTAAGATGTGATGATCGACGGTATCAAACGCTTTGGAAAGGTCAATAAATAGAGCTGCACAACTCTGCTTATTATCTAAAATACTCGTGATGTCATTCACCACTTTCATTGTCGCAGTGATGGTGCTATGTTGCTTTCTGAAGCCTGACTGATGTTTAGACAGGATATTATTTTTACATAAAAACTCCTTTACTTGTTCGAGCACCTTCGCCAGAACTGACAATTTAGAGATTGGCCTATAGTTATTTAAAATAGTTGCCTCCCCTCCTTTTAGTAAAGGCAAGACATAAGCTGACTTCCATACTTTTGGAATCGCATTTGTGCTGAGGGAGAGATTAAAAAGAGTAGTGAGAAGAAGAGCAATAAAATCTGCAGCTATCTTTAAAAAGAAAGGTTCTACGTTGTCCGGGCCAGCCGGTTTCTTAGGATCTAGCTTGGTTAAGGCTTCATGAACAACATTAACAGTAAAAGGAGTAAAACTGAAAGGGTTTTCCAGACCACATTGTTCAGAGTCACGGATTGGGGTCAGAGGCGCGGGAAGGTATTTTTAGTGGGGGTGCTGAGGTGCTGGACTCCAGTGAACACTATTACGGGCACTATAGAGTACGCACAAAAGCACTCCCCACACGCAAACACACAGTACACCCGCGACTGTTACAATGAAGGCTCGATAATCAGCTCACAGCATATAGGCAGGGGTAAAGTGCTATTTTTTAGGAGTGGGGAGCGGACATCACCTCCTCTAGGGGGGTGCGGGGGGATAACTTCAATATTGAAGTTAAAAGCATCAATCTGGTGCACTTTGAGAGCAACATTAAGAGATCTATGGATACATCTCTCAACACCCAGATGAAACACAACTGTAATCAGATGTTCTTTTTCTTTATGGATATTTTACAAATCACTCCCCTTTCAAACTGTATTCTTGTTTTACTACCATTATAGTATTTCATGACTGTTTTTCCTTTATTCTATTATTTTTTTTATAACTATAATGATCATATGAAAGTGTGCCGCGGAAATAATCCTTTGAATAATTTGTGACCAAACCGTTTGAGACCCACTGAGATAACTTAGACTAAAGTTAACTATCTAAACACTCAGGAGAGTCCTTTAGCTCACCTGAGCTCTCCTCCAGCTTGTTGTGGAACAAACAGCTCCGTTAGTGCAGCTAGCTAAACAGATGCTAACAATACGGTCCCTGCTGCTGGCACCGGTCGGTCTCTCTCTCTCTCTCTCTCTCTCTCTCTCTCTCTCTCTCTCTCTCTCTCTCTCTCTCTCTCTCTCTCTCTCTCTCTCTCTCTCTCTCTCTCTCTCTCTCTCTCTCTCTCTCTCACTAAATGCGCTATTTCCGCACACACACGTGTACACACACACACACACACACACACACACACACACACACACACACTTTTATTTCCATGCAACTCTCTGATTGGTCTGGTGTCTTGCCTCTGTTGCATTCACTGAACACTGGAAATTACAGTTCTGCCATCCTCTCTAGAGTCATGATGAGGTTCACGTAAAGCACGGTTAATGTATTATATTATTGAGGTATAATTGTCCGGGGCTACAGAATTGTAGCCAACAATGTGGAATTTATTGGCTACATATTACACAGATTATGCACAGCGGGAGCAGCAATAACCGTCAAATAATAATTCAGACAGGGGAGCTCCGCTAGGTGGTGCTGCAGCGCCCTCAGCACCCCCCTTCCCGCGCCCATGATTGGGGTGTTCACAGAAGCAGAGTTAGAAACAGAATCAAACAGAGAACCACAGGCAATTTAGCATAGTGGCCTTGTCCGATATATAGTGCCAGATGCTGTGGTAAGGCACGGAGGTAGCTCATTACGGATCTCACCGGTGGATATCGATTTTATGGCTTTTCCAAAATTTCCTAGGATTATTTAGGTTTTCTGTGGTAACTGACAAATAGTTCTTCAACTTAGCACTTTTGACATGTGAAGTGAAGCTATTTCTTAGCTGCCTAAAACGCAGCCATTCTACCTTTGAGCCTGATTGCCTAGCCTTTGCCCAGGCCTTGTTTCTCTCATGAAGGAGACTAGACAGTTCAGCAGAACACCAAGGATTGTCTCGTCCCTTCACTCTAAATTTACGCAGGGGTGCATGTCTATCTATGATCTCCATAAAACCAAGATAAAAATAAGACCATGCAGTTTCTACATCAGCCCACAGATCGATTTTTCCCCAATCAAACGCAAACAGATCATGAACAAAACCCTGCTCCACAAAATGTTTTATGTCTCTCTTAATAATAATACAAGGTTTAATCTTTTGGACCTTAGTGGCTACAGCACAGTGATCACTCAGATCATTCGCAAATACTCCCACAGATGAGTATTTATAGGGAACATTAGTTAGAATGAGAACAATTAGGGAGGATTTATTAGGGGACTTAATGTTAGGGCGAGTAGGACTGTCCACAATCTGAGTAACATTTAAAAAGATACAAAGGTTTTTAAAATCCTCTGACACTGCAGTTAACCAGTCCCTGTTAAAATCTCCAAGTAGCACTATTTCCTTGTAGTCTAGTTGCGATAAAAGATTTGCTAGCAAAGACAAGGAGTCCTTGACAGCTGAGGGGGGTCTGTAACAGCCCACCACCATGACCTGTTGCCCCTTTGCCACTTCTATATTTAAGGCTAAAAATTAAAATTGCTTATTGATAGATTTGGAAACTAATGTGGTTACACTGAACTTATTCTTAACATAAATGGCAACGCCACCACCTTTATTAGACCGGTCAGAACGATACACATTATAACCATTTGAGGCAATGTCAGAGGCCAAAATAGATTTGTTCAGCCATGTTTCTGATAAAACAATGACGTCAGCGTCAGTCGAGCTTGCCCAAATGCGGACAAAATCTAGTTTACCTAACAGACTGCGCACATTCAAATGGATGAAACCCAACCCCCTATTTATTCTTTAGATTTGTATTCTGTTGAAGTAAAAATGTAGGTTAGTTAGCAACTTCAACATTTACTGTATTATCTATCTAGTGGGGACAATGCATGTGAAGAATTAATGGTATGTCTCTCTGGATAGTCATTTTAAAAGTATGCTGTAAAAACACCTGATAAATAACCGTAGCTCTATGCTACTGTAACAAAACATTTATCAAACAAATATCAAGTATAGTATCAAGTATTTCAAAAACACTGAGTAAGTATTTCCATTTGTATCAACCTTTAAGGACACATAAAGAAGAAGTTAAATGAGATTAGCAGCATTATGATTTGTTCTTACAGAGGAGCTGAACACAGTTCGTTTTTGTTGGCAAGCCATGTTGGCCTCAAATCAAGTCTCAAAACAGAATGTGCATACGGCCCCCATATGAGCAGCGAGCAGGGAAAACATCTGCTGAAGGTCTTTCTTTATTTATTTTAACCTACTTAGTCTTCAGTCCTGCTCTTCATAGTTGAGTGTTGTTAAAACAGATGATAAAACTGAAGATCTGAAAATGACAAATGCAATTAGAGTATCATCAACCAGTGAGCGGTGACCACAAAACACATCAATCCTGTGAAGTGTCGCAATGTTCTTGTTTTATCCTTTTTTCATTTACTTTGCACTTGATTAAAGTACCATGCTGCCATGTTCTCTTAAACTAAGACTGTGTCTCTTTGAAATCAGTGCTCATGTTCTGGTATAGCAGTAAAGGTCTCTTAACATGATGCTATACATTAAACAAGGTAACAAAATGGAGTCCTTATATTCCTCCCACATTAAAGAGTGCACTCTAATTCAGTAACAGACAGACTTTAGATGTGGTTATAAACTGGTGCCAGCAGATGAAGGACTTTGTTGTGGCACTTTACACATGCTGTGCCCTACAGCAGTCAGAACTGTCCCAATCTAACACAGATAATAATCATTTTCCTGTGAGGAATGGGCTATTTCTCTCTGCATGAAGCTATTGTTTTATATAACACAAAAGCAACATATATCAATGTCAAATTCACTCCATGTTCGAGTGATTAGCATGTCATAGCCCTCAACAATAACGTTAACTGTTTCACAAACGTTGACCTAATAAGATAACTTTATTAAATTCAACATTTTGGACAATATGCCTGTTGGAAAAATATCATTCGTCACAGGCTTGAGCTTCAATAATCATGATACATGTATTTATTATCCTTGCAAGAATGGAAGTAGTCCATACAGAGCAGTTGGTTCCTGAACAGTGTCCTTCACATGCTGAGAGGGTGTTACACGGTCACAAGATGCAGCATGATACTCCAAGCAAACCTCATTTAACCACAGTAAAGTAATTGTAAACTACAGTATGTTGAGGAAAGAGGGTTGAAATGTGCACAGATTATTATTACTTCTATTATTACTATTTATACTTTAGTTCTATTTAGTTCATTATTGACTTCCCTAATAACCGCTTCAGATGTGTGCATGTGCACAGTTGTTGGATCATTCATTTGTAAATACATTTTAAAAGGTGCATTAGAGACATGGATCAAGAGAGGAAGGGGGCCCACAGAGACAGCTTATGTGTAGGGCTCTGAGTTGTGTGCTACGCCCCTGTGCATGCATACCGGTTCAAAGCAGTATTCAATGTTTAGTTTAGATTAGCTAAGACCCACGTCAGAAATGATCATGCTTGTCATATGTCTATCTCCATAGAGGCTGAATCATCATGTTAATCACATAGCTAACATATGCCTCAAACAGTCCTGATGCTCTTCTAGGTAATCACACATCCTGTTACGTACACAGCTACCTAGGGCCTTTGTTATCATGTGCTACTCTGATATTGGAAGAATACATTCAGTATTTTCCCAACAATGCCTATTTACTTTCCTTTCCATAGATAGATTAGAAGGTCATTTGTGAGAGTTGTATCAATCTTAATGATCAAATCAAATCAAGTTTTATTTATATAGCACATTTATAAACGATTTTTGGTCGAGCCAAAGTGCTGTACATAAAATAAAAATAGCCTATAGTAGAGACACTTTACAGCAAATACAACAGCACAGATTGTTCAGAATATCAGTATGAGAAAAACGACACCCTCTGTCCTTAGACCCTCACATCGTACAAGGAAAAACTTCCAGAGAAAACTCACAGTTTAAAGGGGAACAACAAAGGAGGGACCCCTCTCCCAGGACGGACAGACGTGCAATAGATGCCGTGTGTAAATCAAAGAGATAATACATTTTACAGCATATAGACTGAATGTTAGGAAATGCATGTGTCTGTAATAAGAATTAATCCACGAGGATGTCAGCTACAATCCTGTGGAAGCCATCAGGGAAGCAGCATGACGAGACCCAAGGCAGGACCGCAGAGACAGGTTCAGCCACGACCCGAAGTCCACGACTTAATCCAGAACTCAGGAAAGAGGATCCAAGACACAGGACTACAGCAAGAGGATCAGCCTCGACTCCGGATCCCGGCGTAGATATAGATACAAAACAAGAGAAAATATTTGGCTGGGTTAATCGGAACAAGAGAATACACAGACACAGACAGAGAGGGAAAAGGTCATTGGATAAAAAATATTCTTGATATCCCTCTCGAAAGATCTCATGAACTTCCCCACTCAATCTATCAAGACCCGAGCAGTTCTATTAGATATAGGATAAGAAACAGAGATAGGGAGCACAACAACCATCTCTTCGTCAGATGAACAAGAAGCACATCCCTGTTTCCATTGCCCAGGGCTATAACAAATATCAGAGCTCAAATTGTTTTATTTAAATCTAGAAAATAAGTATTTCCCAAAATGTCAAATACCACTTTAAATAAACCGCATCAATCGCATTACGTTTAATACTGGATTTTGATTAGATGTTACTGTCAGTGACGACATGTGCAGGCATTATTGTCACAGTTCTGTCTAGGTTTGGGTGTTTTCACTGTTCTCTGTCATGTTTTCCTCCTGTCGTTAGTGTCCCTGTGTGTTCTCCTCCCTCCTCACCTGTGTCTCGTTAGCTAATTGTGTTCACCTGTGGCTCTTGTGTTTTTCTCCTCCCTCCTCACCTGTGTCTCGTTAGCCGATTGTGTTCACCTGTGTCTTGTAATTATCCCTCCCTGTATTTAGTCTTGTCTCGTGCTGTGTTCAGTGTCGGTGCTTCTTTTGTTGGTGACGGACTTCACCGGTGAGTGTTCTGTGTTTGTCTGTATTCGTTCCATTTTAGCCTTGAAATAAAGGTTTATCAAAGTTATCTGCGCTTGGGTCCTGCTTCCTTCACTCAACCGTGACAGAAAGCACCGACCAGAGATGGACCCAGCAGATGACCCATTTGAGGTGGAATTACAGCATTTTTCATTTGCTTTGGCTTGCTGCTATGATTGGTGGAGGGGAGCGTCCAGTGTTCGGCAGAAGGAGGCCGCTCTGGTAGAGGCGCACCGGTTGGCTATGGAGAAACCGGACTTGGTGAAGTTCTTACCTGACTGGATGTTGAACTTCATCTGGGCGTGTGATTTCCAGCCTGCGGACTATAAACGTCTCGGTGTGTTCCGTCTGGAGTCAACCAGTGCTTCCGCCCCAGTTGCTGCTCCTGTCCAAGAGGCGTTTTCTGGAACTCGGCTGGCTTTTGGAGGTCCACGGAGCCTTCAGGCGGCTTCTAGGAGAAGGAGTCGCAAGTCCAGGCTAGCAATCCGAGCCCCAAGAGTCATGGTTCCGGCTACAGAACCGGCCCACACAGCCATAGTTCCGGCCCCAGTACAGGCCCCAGCAGCCATGGTTCCAGCCCCAGTTCTGGCCCCAGCAGCCATGGTTCCAGCCTTAGCTCTGGCCCCAGCTGTCCTAGTCCCTTCTCTAGTCCCTTCTCCAGTCCCACCTCTAGTCACTTCTCAAGTCCCTCCTCGAGTCACTTCTCTAGTCCCTTCCCTCATCCCATCTCAAGTTCCCTCTCGAGTCTTTTCTCAAGTCCCCTCCCTCTCGAGTCTTTTCTCGAGTCCCCTCTCAAGTCAACTCCCCAGTGTCCTCTCGAGTCACCTCCCAAGTCAACTCTCCAGTGTCCTCTCGAGTCACCTCTCAAGTTTCCCCTCAGGTCTCCTCTCGAGTTCCCTCTCAAGTCCCCTCTCTAGTCCCCTCTCGAGTTCCCTCTCGAGTCACCTCTCAAGTTTCCCCTCAGGTCTCCTCTCGAGTTCCCTCTCAAGTCCCCTCTCAGGTCCCCTCTCAAGTCCCCTCTCAGGTCCCCTCTCGAGTTACCTCTCGAGTTCCTTCTCGAGTCCACTCTCCAGTTTCCTCTCAAGTTCCCTCTCAAGCCCTCTCTCGAGTCCCCACTCAAGCCCCTACTCATGTCCAGTTGGAGGTCCCGCAGACTAGTCTTCTGCCGGGGGTCCTGCCAACCCCATGTCCTGTACCGTTGGAGGTTCCGCTGGGGGTCCTGCCAACCTCATGTCCTGTCCAGTTGGAGGTCCCGCAGACTAGTCTTCTGCCGGGGGTCCTGCCAACCCCATGTCCCGTCCAGTTGGAGGTCCCGCAGACTAGCCCTCTGCCGGGGGTCCTGCCAACCCCATGTCTTGTCCAGTTGGAGGTCCCGCAGACTAGCCCTCTGCCGGGGGTCCTGCCAACCCCATGTCCTGTCCAGTTGGAGGTCCCGCAGACTAGCCCTCTGCCGGGGGTCCTGCCAACCCCATGTCTTGTCCCGTTGGAGGCCCCGCCGACTACTCTCCTGCCGGGGTTCCTGCCAACCCTTTGTCCGGTCTCGTTGGAGGCCCCGCCGACTACTCTCCTGCCGGGGGTCCTGCCAACCCTGTGTCCTGTCCCGTTGGAGGCCCCGCCGACTACTCTCCTGCCGGGGGTCCTGCCAACCCTATGTCCTGTTCCGTTGGAGGCCCCGCCGACTACTCTCCTGCCGGGGGTCCTGCCAACCCTGTGTCCTGTCCCGTTGGAGGCCCCGCCGACTACTCTCCTGCCGGGGGTCCTGCCAACCCTGTGTCCTGTCCCGTTGGAGGCCCCGCCGACTACTCTCCTGCCGGGGGTCCTGCCAACCCTATGTCCTGTCCCGTTGGAGGCCCCGCCGACTACTCTCCTGCCGGGGGTCCTGCCAACCCCATGTCCTGTCCCGTTGGAGGCCCCGCCGACTACTCTCCTGCCGGGGTTCCTGCCAACCCCATGTCCTGTCCCGTTGGAGGTCCCGCCGACTACTCTCCTGCCGGGGGTCCTGCCAACCCTATGTCCTGTTCCGTTGGAGGTCCCGCCGTCTACTCACCTGCCGGGGGTACTGCCAACCCTGTGTCCTGTGCCGTCGGAGGTCCCGCCAACCGCTCTCCTGCTGGGGTTCCTGCCAACTCCTGGTCCTCTTCCGTGGGGGATCCTGCCGAAGCCTGTCCCGCCGGCTCCGGTTCCTGTCCGGCCGACACCGGGTCCTGCCCGGCCTCCGGAGCTGTCTGGTCTTCGCCCTCGATCCCGACCCTCTGTGAGCCGCGGTCTTCGTCCGCGGGCCCGGCCCCCTGACTCTTCCTGCCGCTGCCCTCGTCCTCGAGCCCGGCCCCCTGACTCTTCCTGCCGCTGCCCTCGTCCTCGAGCCCGGCTCCCTGACTCTTCCTGCCGCTGCCCTCGTCCTCGAGCCCGGCCCCCTGACTCTTCCTGCCGCTGCCTTCGCCCTCATGCTCGGCCCCCTGAGTTCGCCCGCTGTGGCCTTCGCCCCACCATGGACTCTGCCTTGCCCCCGGGCCGTCCGCCCGAGACCCCCACCATGGACTCTGCCTTGCCCCCAGGCCGTCCGCCCGAGTCCCCCTTCTCGGCTTCTGCAGTGCCCCCGGGCCGTCCGCCCGAGATCCCTTCCTGGTCCCCTACTGGGCTCCTGGGCGGTCAGCTTAGTCCCGTCCTCCGGACCCCCTCCACCCACCCTGGTGGCCTAGGGATACGTCCCTCCTCCGGTCCCCCTCCACCCACCCTGCTGGATTTTTTTTGGATTTTTGTGTTGGGGTTTAGGGACGTCTGGAATCCGTCCCTTGAGGGGGGGGTTCTGTCACAGTTCTGTCTAGGTTTGGGTGTTTTCACTGTTCTCTGTCATGTTTTCCTCCTGTCGTTAGTGTCCCTGTGTGTTCTCCTCCCTCCTCACCTGTGTCTCGTTAGCTAATTGTGTTCACCTGTGGCTCTTGTGTTTTTCTCCTCCCTCCTCACCTGTGTCTCGTTAGCCGATTGTGTTCACCTGTGTCTTGTAATTATCCCTCCCTGTATTTAGTCTTGTCTCGTGCTGTGTTCAGTGTCGGTGCTTCTTTTGTTGGTGACGGACTTCACCGGTGAGTGTTCTGTGTTTGTCTGTATTCGTTCCATTTTAGCCTTGAAATAAAGGTTTATCAAAGTTATCTGCGCTTGGGTCCTGCTTCCTTCCCTCAACCGTGACAATTATACAACTAGTTTGTTGACACTTTGAATGACAATAGGTGGTGGACATGAACAATTTTCCTATTGTGTTTGCTCATAATTATCTTCTAAGCAATATGACATGAAAGTGCATAAGATAATCTAATCGCCTCCAGCTCCAAAGAGATATCAATCTTCCTATCTGAGTTGTGGTAACGGAAGCACATTTCCCAGGTTGTATCTTACTTTTTATTATAGTTCAGTACTCTTTTTCTTTATCAACGTTCTGATAACTAATATGTGTATGACACTTAGCAGAAGGATAACTAAAGCCTCCTGCAGCCTCAGAGCAACCCCTCTTTCTCACACCATCTGAAAGACATCAGTGAGCAGCAGCAGATTGTTTACAGCTGCTCTGCGTCTCATGGTGACCTTGTCCTGTTTCTGTGCGAGAACGAACCACCTCTGTTTCTTGTCTCCTTAAGGATGACATCCCAGGACATTCACACAGTGTGAAATCAGTCTCCAGTGTGTTTGCATTTAAAGTGATGCCGAGGGGGTGTGATGGCCCATCCGGTCCCTGCATGTTTTCTTACTCATGACTTTATACAGTGTTTAGGAATAGCCTTAATCTGAGGCTGAGAAGATCCAGGACAGCTGACGGTGAGGTATTAGGGAGTGAAAAGTCAATCTTTGGTCACATTTCTTTTGTCATTTAAAGGGGACCTATCATGCTAAATGCACTTTGTGTGCAGATTTGCGTCCGATATGACGTAATATCTGAAATGTGGACCCACGGCACTATCAGAAACGTTGCTGTCAGAAACAATGCCTGACTGTTTTGGACCTAATATGGTCTTTGTTTACATTAGCAAGCATTGCTAACACTCAGAGCTAACCTGTACTGGAGAGAGCATGTGTAAAAAAGCAGGAAATAAAAAAAGGAACTCACCTTGTGGTAAACCCGCGAGAGAAAAAGCTCCATACTGTTTCAGAAAAAATCCTTGATATGGTTTGGAACATGATATGGCATTTAATCATGGCAGCATTTCGCTTTATCTCTGATAGGATTCTGAGCAGGCATTAGCTCCCCCTCCTCTTTTTTTTTTCAAGCTAAGGACCCCGAATTTGCAGTTCTCTAGCAGGGCTGAAATAGAGGGATATGAGGCATAGCTAGAATGGCTGTTTGGTATTTTGAGCAAAACACATCATAGACATGATTTTTATATATTTTTATATATATCTGAGACCCATATATGCCTAAAAATAGCATAATAGGAGACCGTTAAGTCCTTGAAAGTCTACACTATTTCTGAACTGTGTTCTTCTTCCTCTACACATTTAGTAAGCTTAAATCCGACTGACCTCCTCCATCTCCTTCTATCTTTCTTCGCCTCGACAACTCCGTCAATCGTAAAGTGGGAAATCCAAAATGGCGCGAGAACGAGTGTGTCATTTTCAAACTGCCCGCTAACTGTGAACATCTGGTCGTGCAGGGAGGAGGGCGACCCTGTCAATGGGACCCTTGTGCCCCCCTGTCAACACCAAGAGAAAAGCCCGCCACAACGTGAACAAGGAGGCATGTGTGTGTGTAAATGTGTGTTTATGGACCGACGCTGTTCATACTGGAAAGATGCTGAACAGACTCACACATTTGGGGAAGGAGCTACTGTAATTTCATTTTCCTTCATCCTCCTTTTGAAATGAGCGGTTGCATTTCTCATTAGCGTCCTGTCATCCCTACTCTTAAAGTGCACTGCAGAGTTTCAGAGCACACACAGGTGGCAGCAATAAAAAATAAACTCAACATACACAGTGGATCATCCTGATATAGCAACACACCTGAAGTGGAAAAAGCATTCTAAATCCTGTTGAGAAAAGTAGGAACCAGACCATCTGTTTAAGCCATTTCATGTATTAGTATTTAGGGGTTTTAAAAACTATTTGGGGGGAAAATGCGGCTGAACCTTATTTTTCATTTTGGAGAAAAAGCAAGGCCTCCCCAGGGTTATTCACATTTTCTTTGAACCATTCCTTTGATATGAAAAACATCCTCTACAGAAAAATATTAAAGCGGTAGAACTCTTTTAATCGTGTACCTTAAACTTTGATAGGGTAGTCTATGCCACCATGCATTGGTGCACAAATAAGAACCACTGAGCAGATGAAAGTAGTGTTTAAGTTATAAAGCAGAACAACTCCGTTCATAATGGCAGCCCACTGCTCCTAACACTAGGATGGGCAAATGCAGAGAAACCATTTTGTTACATAGTACCTGTACTACGTAATGACAATAAAAGTGCAAAAAAGAAAAAAAGAAACTACTGGTAATGTATTGTTATCATTACAAATAGCACATTTAAACTTAAAGTTGTTTCTTTAATGCTCTCTTAGTTTTACCAACACAATCAAGATTTCATATGTATATCTGATTTCTGATCCAGTATGTTTGTCTCTTTTATATTGGGATGTGAACATGCTCCTTTTTAAAATGCCCTGCTCTTGTTGTTGGTGTTTTCTCCTCTTGTTGGCTAATGAACTCATTAACTGTTTATTGCTACCACCTGTGTGTGAGCTGCGGTCTGTAAAACAACTAGTCAGCACTTGTTGGGTGATTTCAATGACCCTGATGAGGTGTTAAACACCGGGTGAAGGCTCTGAGACATGTTGGTGAGATAAAGAAGATTATTTCAGTGAAAAGGGTTCTGTTGTTATTTGAGGATCTAGTGGAAGTAGTGACCGCACAATTATCTCGTAAAGATTTGATCTATGGTGGTTTCATGGTAAAGTAGACCTTGGCCTGAAAACTGTAATTTTAACAACATGTCTGGATATTACATTACATTACATTACATTGCATTTAGCTGACGCTTTTATCCAAAACGACTTACAATAAATACATACGACCAGGAAGACACAACCCTGAAGAAAACAGAATCATATAAGTACATCAGGTATCATAGAGCCAAACATTTCAAGTGCTACTCAACTGGCTTTAGATAAGCCAGTCCTATATTAGTATATAAGTGCCTTGTTAGTAATTCTATCGCTCGAAGTGGAGTCGAAAGAGACGAGTTTTCAGTCTGCGCCGGAAGATGTGCAGGCTTTCTGCTGTCCTGATGTCAACGGGGAGCTCATTCCACCATTTTGGAGCCAGGATATGCTTTGCAGACCAGAGGATTCATTAATTTATTATACTTTGGATTCCCAAATGGTTTTCAGAAGTGTGTTTTAACCCCTTCTTCTTCATTGTGACTGTTAAACATGGAGATCATAAAGTAAAGGTTTTTCTTTAGCAGTTATCTAATGATTTAAAATGACTTCCTGTGCAGCCATATTTCCTGCTAGAGAGCAACATTTGACTGTATGCCCTTGGGTGACTATTACATGAAATGGGACACTGCTTTTTTGAATCAGGCTGATGAGATAATGTATTCTTTATCATTAAAAAAACAAGACTCACTTTATGTTAAATCAAGTAAGAATAATAGTTCTAGTCTTACATGGACTAAATTAAGAAGATGTTGGTTTTTCCAAATGTTGAATTATGACAGCAGCAGGTCATGGAACTTTCATTAAGTATAATTTTACTTTGCCTTACAGTCTGATATCTTTGTTTACTTTACTGCCTTTCAAATGAAGGACACTGAACAGAAAGTGAATGTAGACAATCCGAGGGATAGTTAGCTTGGGAGGATAGCTGCTGTCCATTGAGGGCGATTACGACTCTCACAGCTGTAGCTTCTCAACACGGTCAGCAGAGTTAATGTATGCTGTGGAAAAACTCAGACTGTCGGCACCTCTCTGTCTCTAATGCTGTTTGGGTTCACACCACATTCTCTCTCAGACATAGAGACATAAACAGTGGTGACACATGATTAAATCAGATACTGTACTTGTGTGATGGTAGATGAAGTGCACAGCAATGTGAGGGTGATTATATTTATGGGAAAAAAGGTTCCACTTTAGGAGTTTAGACTTTTTTTAAATCCATCAGGACGTTGTTGAATACATATTTTCTCTAATCTTTAATGACTCTATTCATAGCCGATATAGACTGACGACCTATAACCATAGACTGTATTTCTTTCTTTTAAGAGGCCCTATTATGCTTTTTTGTTTTTACAATAGTGTGTTATAGGTCTTTCCGATGTAAATGGTCTGTAAAGGCTAAAATTCAAAAGTTCCTGATCTGTCTGAAACGCCTCCATTGGACTCCTACGTTTATTTCAAACAGTTGACCAATCACAACAGAGCCAGTCAGCTAACCAATCAGAGCAGACTGGGCTCTGGTTTTAGACAGAGGGTGAAAAGAGGTCTGCAGTATGAGACAAATAAAGAGCTTTTTGAACATTAAAGCATGTAAATATGTCACAGAGGCACAAAATGAAATTATGAAACCTTAAAATGAGAATGATATGCCCCTTTAAAAAAAGTTTATTCAGCTGACACATTCAGGAGTCAATGAGTTTTATCTTCAGTCCTGTGGGCGTTCAACAGCTGAATCATTTACAGAAATCCATTGACTTTATAGAGAAATAAAGCCCACCAGCACAGTGATGAGAAACCACAAGGCTCTTTGCTCGTCAGTCTGCCAGTAAATACCAGATTTACCAAAACGTTGAACACATTCTGACTCTCACATCCTCCTCCTCTTCCTCTCGAGTGCCTCCCACTCCTTCATCCTGTATCTGTTGGTGGCAAACAGCCCTTGGATTTCCTCTCTAGCTGCCCCTTCAAAAGTTAGCTTTGGTGTGGGCGGATGAGACACGTCTCTTTCTCTTTGTGTGTGTTGTAAATATTTTTCCCCAATCAAAGAGTCAAACTTCAGAGCTCCGTCTAATCTCTGAGACTCACTTCAAAGTACACGATGAAGCAGATGAGTGAGAGAGGGCGTGAGTGCACGTCTCTTCAACTCAGGGTAGTTTAATTTAGTAAGAAGCTCATTACATGATTGCAGTTCAGAATAACAAATATGGATTACACCATATTGCGTGGCAATTCTCTAAATGTTAACACTTTCTTTAAAGCCAGACTGTGAACTCTTGTTTCATATTTTAGCCCATTTGTGTTTAGGTCCACCCAAGCCATAGGACCAGATACAAGACATAAGTCCATTATTATTATCTAGTTCGAAACCCGCCTCGGCCGCCACTGCGTCAGGCCGTTGTGTCCTTGGGGAAGACACTTTACCCGCATTTGCTCCTGTGAGTAATGTCCACAGTAATGCCATTTACATGTCTAATATGTGTAATATGTAATTGTAAAGTGCTTTGAGCACCTGT
The DNA here is from genome assembly GCA_902827135.1 of Harpagifer antarcticus. Taxonomy (NCBI): domain Eukaryota; kingdom Metazoa; phylum Chordata; class Actinopteri; order Perciformes; family Harpagiferidae; genus Harpagifer; species Harpagifer antarcticus. The sequence continues at coordinate 866,048 of CADEHL010001039.1, read as the reverse complement.
AAAAGCGCTCTAATAAATAAAAATGTAATTTATTATTATTATTATGGTTTTAGATCCATGGTATATATGTTAAATCTGGTCCAGGTCAGGGGCTGGATCTGTTCATCACTATGAATTAAGAAAACACGGCCTTGATCAGACGGTGCTTATTGTGATTGTGTGTGTGTATGACCTTGGCAAGCAACTGTGGACCTGTATTGGAACCCTTGATAAGCAAAACGGAACAAAAACCAATCAGCTAACCATAACCATTCTAGGTCAATGCCTAATACCATCCATCCCAGGAGAGTTTAGCAAATCAAGGGTTTGAGGGGAAGGGTCAAAGAGCAGAGGTCAGACTCTGAGGTCACAGTTGATGGCATTGCTTACGTTAGCAGCCGTGGCAATAAACAACAATTTGATACAAGGGAAAACTGTCAAATGTATCTTCATTGTGCCGGATGCAAGTTTCAAATCATTACATTGTGTTGCTGTATATAAGGTTAATAAACAACAGTGATAACCAGGGCCGCCTTAATGCACGGGCTGACATGGGCTGAAGCAAAACAATTCAAATATATATATTTTTTATTTCGGGTGTTTTTAATTTTTTTTTAAATAAACAAAGTCTTGGCTTTCAGAATATGAAACTTTTATTTCCAAAATCACAAGATAAATATATGTTTGAAGCTTGTAAAGGGAAGAAGACAGCTCTCCCTCGCCACTCTGCCACGCGCCGCTTCCCCTCCCTCCGCTGAAATTATGAATGGAAGGCGTATAGTAATCATAGATAACACGGCAGGGTCCGTTACAGTTTGTTTTCATCTGATTAAAAAAAACAAGTCTTGGCTTTCAGAATATTAAACTTGTTTCGGCAAATTCAGATGATAAATACAACTTTGAAGCTTCGGCATAATTACAAGCGGAGAACGGAGTAACGTAACGTCACAGCAGGCATAACAACAGCCGGTGTTTCTCATGAGTGTTTTCCCCGGGAAACAAACACAATACACACAAATGCAAAAATACACACACACACACACACACACACACACACACACACACACACACACACACACACACACACACACACACACACACACACACACACACACACACACACACACACTTGTGAGCTTCCCCCAGACCAGTAATCCAAACGAAAATATCTTCCCTCCATACTATTTAGATCATTTGCTCCGCTAATAATCAGATCAATGGATTCCAGAGATTTTTCTCAAAAATGATGACTCCCTAACAGTCAGTGGGCACCACTTCTCAGCCAATCAGAATGAGAATATGTTTCACATGTGACTTATTCAAATTGCGTGTGATTGAGTGACAGATGAAGGTTGTTTAGGAGAAAAAGTTTGAGAGTGGCGCTCGGAAAAGGAAATTGTTGAGGGAAAAGGAGTTTCGAGACAAGCAACTATTACAAAAATGCCGAAGCCTACAGGTTATTTTAAACCTGTAGGCCAGGATGAGGAGGAAGGACAGATGAGTTCTGTGCCGAGCGGCAGGGCCTCGGAGCCAAGTAGGCCGTCTGGTTCTGATAGCGATGGAGTAGCGGGAGAGGAAAAATAGACAGGAGGGACATTATCTGTTGGAAGAGATGGAGAGGATAACGAGGACTTGCTACGTGGAGGGGAGCCAACGGCAACCGGACAAATACATCAGGGAGGCCCGATACGTCACTCATATGGAGGAGAGGACCAGGCGCGCGTAGAGCAGAGTGGAGAAGTGCGATCACAGAGCCTGCCGAGGCTATAAATGACTTTGATTTGTTGTTTAAATAGGGGGCCTACAAAAACTATCAGCACCAGGGCCTGATGGCAGGTTAAGGCGGGCTTGGTGATGACAATATTCTGCATTTGTTTTAATCGTCAGTAGGTCTCAGGAAAAAGGGCAACAAATGATGACATGTATCACAAACCTATTTATCTGTGTTATAGAACTCCATTGGAGAAAAAAAACATCAGTAAGCGTCAACATTGCACGTATTGACATATTCCTTTATTTTGATGAATGTGGGTTTGGCAGTTTATTTTGAGTCCTTTTAATTCAAGCCTTGCAAGTGTGTCTATCTTCGATTTAGGCCGTCATTTAACTGTTTGTCTGGAATGCATGCTTTTATTTTGAGATGTGGGATTATAAACTGTACACCCAACCACGCCACACATTCTTTTGACTTTGTTGCATGACAAAAAAAACAAGTGAAACTGAAGAACCGAAAACAAAAACCCACCTACAACAGTACTTTTACCTAGTGTCTCTGTTTCTCTCTGAGCCATCGCTCTTCCCACAGAAAGCCAAATACAGCCGGAGGTAGTCATTATTGGCTTCCCGGGGTAATGCTCGAATGACTGCTCAGGTCTATTCTTGCTCAGTCATGGTGAAGTGGGTACACAGTGGTTCTTATAGTAGACACTGGGTGACAAACACACATATATGGTGTAATTCTTGCGGTTGTGTCTTCAACCCCAATGAGGCATGGGAGGAGTGCCACTTTCCAAACTAGGATTTCCCAAACGGTGCCAGGCACCCATGGAGAAGAAACCAGTCTGGACCATACACTGGCTACCCGCTGGCACACATGTGAATTCCTTGGGGGTTTGGTTTGGGGTCGATCCCAACCCCGGGTTTGTTTTGCAGTCCCTTAGTTTTATGCGTGGCTGTAATGGATGTAGGAACTCCAGATGTCTGTCTTGTGCGTAGATTATGTCCATGTTAGGAGGTTCTGCTACCTGTTGTTTTACTCAGCAGATTGTTTGGGTTTTTGCTCATGCAGTTGCTGTCAACCATTTTGTAGGTTTGGCTGGTTCTGGATCAGCCTGGACTCTATCATGACAGATCCTCCAGTCTCCAAGAAGCTGACAGTGTGTTTATGTATGTTTGTCTTCTGAAGCCACTCTATCTTAAAATATAATAATTGCTGTCAAACTTGGCTAACATTACAGCTATGTTAACAATTCATTTACATGCATCAAGCTGTGTTTCATGTATTATTCATAAGGAGCGCTCACTGTTTAAAAATCATTTAACATTTTGACAGAAATAGATGACAGCATGAATTACAGCGCACTCTGGGTGTGCACTTTGGCTCTGTTTGGATTCAGAAAAATGAAGATCGCTCCTTTTATGCCTCTTTAAGAAATTGGCTCTGCTCTTTGCAAAATCGTTTTATAGGCAACAGAGGCTGAGGTTCCTGACAGGCTATCATTTCCCCAGAGAAAAATGAACGTATTAAAAAAATGTGGCAGCTGAGCTATATTATTTCTGGAAGTGACGCACAGTCAGTGTGAAGCTCACTGAAACAACATGGATAAAGGAAAAGTTTCAGAAGCCTGCATATTACACAGATAGCATCTCTTCCTGTGCTAATTGAATTCAGATACCAACAGAACCATTTCAACTCTGGGAACAATTTAAACTCTGCAGCGCCCCTTCTTATGTGTTTTAATTTGGAAGCTTATGTCCTATTTTTGTCCTTTCATGTGACTAGTGACTATAGTCTCATACAATTAGTGAGTAAGTGCAGCAAAACAAAGCGGGGATTGGATGTTCAAAACTTCCTCCAGTTAACCTCTTAAGCCCTGAGCCTGTTTTTCAGGTTGCAGGCTCGAAAATGCCACTAACACAACAAAGACTATATCTTCACTTCTAAAAGGGGTAAATTAATCATCTTTTCTCTCAAAGCAAGGTCACATCTGTGAGTTGGATGTAGAAGTGTCAGAATCAATATAGATGTTTATATTTTAAAATAAATTCAGATGGAACATAGTAAAAACATGTAAATTCTAATGTCCGCCTAAAAAACTCTGGAACCCATTGGTCGATTCGTGTGATTTACACCTTTTTCTTAACCATCAGAACCAATAGAATCGATGGGCAGTTCCCAAATCCACGTAAACATTACCATAGCGGACGTAATAGAGAAGCGAACAAAGCATATCTGAAAGTGCACGCCTGGACTGCAAAACTTTATAACCAGTATATTGCCATAAATATGATGATGGATTATCAGTCAAAATATCTATGTGACACAAAGACATTGGATTAACCTTGAGCGGCGTTTTTATTCCGGTGAACACAACTTTTGATCACAAGTCAAAAAAGGTAAGACAAAATTATTGTAATATTTTTTAAACCGGATGTTGTTTACTTTCTCTTTTCTGGCTGATAGCTCCGCAATTCGGGGTCGTACAGTGATGACATTACATGTCTGGAATCTGTGGAGTCTCAGCTTTAAATCGCATATCTTGTTTGTGCAGTTAAGATAGTAATAAGGGCATTTCTACCGTGAGTTCTGTGTAAAAAAGCGTTAGCATTAGTTAGCATCTTTTCGCTCAATGCTAATTCAAAGGCTTGGTATTACTCTTGTGTTTTTTTTAGCAAATAATTGTTCTTATTGTCAGTTAGCGGAGTTTCTTACCTTTAAAAGGGTATGAAACATTAATAGTTTCATAAATGTTAAGAAGCCCTGAGAGATAGTCTCGAAATAAAACTGTGGGGGGGGGTCCACTGGGGGGACCTTCAGGCTTAAGAGGTTAAAATATAAAGCAGTTGTTTGTGGAGATAAAGAATTAGAAGTCAGGGCTTAACCTACATCTTGGAATAGTCATGATGTGAGACCTACATCTCCACATTGAGACAGTAAAGTAAGAATATATCAAGAATAAGGGACTTTATATAGGGTTACCTTATGTGTTTACAGGTCTCTTTAAATACTTCATCACTATGAACCAGAACGTGGATCACATCAGTATATATCTCATATTTTTACACTGGCTTTCTCTGTGCTATAAAAAAAATACTGTTCTCATAAAGCACTAAATAGTTAAGGACCATCACTCATTACTGATCTGCTCCTGCAGTATAACTGAACATACCATCAGGTCATCTGGGACAGATTTGCACTTCTGTCCCCACAGTCTGCTCAAACTCTCCGTTCTTTTAAATCAAGGCTGTAAACTTTTCATTTTTATATATTTATACATATTCTTATATACACAATACTAAAAAAAACACAAATGCATTATGTACACTAGACTTATTTATGTCTGAAAGAAAAGGAGGCATGAAACATCTTCTAAATAGTAACAAAAACCCTGAGACAGAAATATTTTTGAAATGATTCTATTGAACTTTTTGTTGTGTTTCTTTTAAATCTCGAGTCTTCTGTAAAGCACTTTGAATTCCTTGTTGTTGAAATGTGAACATATAATCATGTGGATTCTCTGCTATGACTGGTAGAGAATTAAAAGGCAGCATTGAAACAGAAACTGAAATGTCTCTCCACAGATTCAGAATGAAACTTAGACTCCCATTTCAACCACAAAAGTCACTTCTGTAGATATGCTTTGCATCAAAGCCCAGAGTACAGATCTTTCGGCAGTTTTCTTGTTGTAAATGATTCCCAGTACTGTAAAATAAGGGTTTAGAGAACCTGACTTTTATATTTTATAGTCTTGCACCAATCCTACACACTCGCCACCTCAGCTGCAGGTCTTTATTCCAAACCGTAACATCAGGAGTAGCAGCAGGGATTCAGGTGGTCCAGTTACAGAGAGAAGAGGGGGGAAGAAAAACTCTAAAGGCAACATCTCCAACCTCTCTGAAGATCTGATGATCAGTTTCTGTAGTGATGCGCACATTTAGGAGTACGTATTTGCAAGATAAAAATGTTTTTTATCTTCCTAAGTGGTGCCTCCCTTTATCAACATGTTGTTTTCCAAAAGCCAAATTGTGTCCTGACATATTAGTTCATTTTGTTCTACTTTGACAACGTGTCAGCTGTGTTTATGCTCAAATATGTATTATCACTCGCATAACAGCCTGTGGTTTAGAGTTCAAGGCTTCAAGCTGTGTTTATTGTTCCCACTGCACACTTGCATGCATCATCTCTCTCACCCTCACACACTCACACACTCACACACACGCACAAACTGCCCCAGTGCTTCCAGTGCATACTTGGTGAGCCTGTAATGGTTTATTTTCTTCACTAATATGTCCTGAGGTGAACACTCCACATTGCACATCTGGCTGGCCTGAGACAAACATGACCCCATAGTACTGTTCAACCAAACAGTCGTTTATTTTATTTATGGATGCTAAAAATAACCCGATGATGAGTCAACTTTGAGCTAAGAAAGCTGAAAATACATTGCTGTTTACCGAGGGCACTTCTTTGTTGTGAAGTTTGTAAGAAGTCGTTTTGAGCCTATAAGGAAAACATTTGGAAGCTGAAAAGGCAACTTCACATACTTCATTAAAGAGGTCTTATTTTTAGTATAATGAACAGTCAATGAAATGTAATCAGAGGAAACAGTTTGCTTTGGAATCTATATAGAGGAATGATAGATTTATAGTCAATATTGTTGGACGTGGTAGGAACATTTCACTCCATCCATTTCATTTCCCGTTGATATAGTGGATTCTTCCTCATGTTACAGCTAAGGCTGCAGCACCTCAGATTGGATCCAGGAGACATGCGCTCCAAAAGCAAGTGGAGTAGACTACGTGCTGTGAGAGTGGTGAACCGTCTGGACATGAGGGAGGGGGAGGGGGGGGGGGGGAGACACACAGTCTTGCTTGCTTTGTAGTCGCCACAGCTGCAGTGCTGGAATTTCATTCTCTCAGAGGAGGTTATTATTGCGTTTCAGCCAATGAAGCAAAAAATGGGAAAATCCTTGAATTGAGTGACGGTGGGGTTCCATTTTGTTAAGTTGCAAACCTATTAATAACCTATTAATAATCAGTCAAGGTCAACAATCAAACACACAAACTTACAAGTGGATAACATTTCACGGATTGCCACCTTATTTATATTTACACACAGGAAATAGCCTTGTGACAAGCAAGCCTGCACAAACCAAAGATGCTTCTTTAAGTTTGACGAAGCCAGTGACACAATACAGATAAAACATTTTGAATATACAACAATATATAATTGAGCAGCGTTTGCATGTTGGCTAATGATTTTTCCCAGATGACAGGTCACTCATTACATCAGTCATAAGCATCGCACTGTGCTGTGGCTGCTTTAGCTCTGGGGGTTTGAACAGGAAACTGATTTATGAAGTCTTGCCTGTTTGTTTTCTCCCAAGCATGCAGCCCGAATGTAAACACCCTGACACGGCACAAGCTGATTACAAGTGAGGCAGATGGTTTCCACTCTGAAGGAGTCATGTTTTTGCATTCCCCTGTCATGGGAGAAGTGAAAAATGCAATGCAGAACACACACACACACACACACACACACACACACACACACACACACACACACACACACACACACACACACACACACACACACACACACACACACACACACACACACACAAACACACACACACAGGCAAGGTTCACATAATACACTCCCTGAACTCTTTGGTGTTGATATAGTCAGGTGTTTGAAGGGACCTTACATCAAACAATATTGGCTGTGAAAAGCAGAGTTTGGCAGGGTGTTTTTTTTTGGGCTGTTCATGCAGAGCTGCGTGTGCAGAAATGTAAATCCCCACAGCTTCTCTCTGAGCAAATTGTAGATTTCATTACTGAGGTGCACATTTGATCCTCCATAAATATATCATCTTAATCTGAACTGTCTTTGCGACCGCCATGCTATCATGTTAAGAACAAATGGTTCATGAACTCTGTAGCTTTACATTTTGAATGACAGTAACATATTCTCGGCAGCGCCTGAAGGAAGTAATAGATTACGGTGAGAGGATGCTTTGATATGGTTGACTGTGAGCAAAAAGATGAGATTTGTCCTGTACATGTCAGTTCTTGCTCCAGCTCCGTACTTGAGATGCTAACTCTAAAGGTGTGCATGCATCTTCTGAAACTCAAGATTAGAGGCTTGCAGATGTAATCTTTGAGAACTCACTGACTCTGACATGCAGCCATTGGCCTTCAAATCAACATTTCCTGCTATTCTTTTATTTGTATTCAAAGAAATCAAGGTCACACTTATCTGCAGGATAAATAATGCATCTGAGAAAAGAGCACATAAGGACAAGTGCTTCCCAAAACCCCCGGGACTTGAACAGAACTTGTGACAAACTTGTTCTGGCACATTTACAAGCGGTTAATTTAGCTTTTTTTTTACACCATTTTGCTCCTCCGACTGTGCGATGGAGTCAAAGTGCATGTTTTCCAATAGAAAGCAGCTCAGCTTGTTATCACAAGTGTCCATGTGTGTTGACTATATCTGCAGGGGTTTGTTCCGGTAAAGAGTTGAATGACCAGCAGGCCACAACGGCGACCACAGTGCAGATGGATGCCTCTACCCTGAAACTGTTGATTTACTTCAACCATGAGTCAACAGTTCCCAGGGGAGGGGGGACGGCAGGATGGAGGGACAGAGGAGAGGAAGTGCCGTGGTGTTGAACGATTACATGGGGCTTAAGCTCCTGGGGTGGGGGCAAACAGGAAGTGGATTCCTGAGTGATACAGAAGCAAAATAGTCAGCAACTGATGTTGGTGTGGACAGCTGTAACTATTTTAGTGATGGTGGGTGTTAGTGTTTGTGTGCAAGATTATGTCAGATTGCATAAGTCAAATATATGTAGTTTGCAGGATTTAAAAATGTATAGATTGCTCTTTTGAGATAAGATAAGAAGTACTTTATTGTTCCCAATTTGGGAAATTATTGCGTGATGATTTCATGAACAAATTGACCAAATATTCAGTTGTAACTTAAAGGTGGGGTAAGTCATTTTGGAGAAACCAGCTCGAGTGCGCAAGAATTTGAAAATACATAGCCGGAAAAAATCTGTGACTTCCTCACAGAGCCCCTCCTCCAACATACACGAACGCGCAAATGACCAATGAGGGCACGAGATAAGTTTGTGCACAGATAGAAGGCTGACAGGCAGGTAGACCATGCAGTTACTTTAGCCGGGCCGGCTCAGATGATTGGTCGTGATTTCTACAGTACTACGGCTTCCACAGATGACATTTCTTTATGGATTTCTTGTCAAAGCACTTCAGATATTCATTGCTATCGGGATGTTAAGAGCATTCCATGGAATATAACAACAAGTGTATCTCGAGCCGGTTTCTCAAACTTACCTACCCCACCTTTAATATGATAGGTTGTCTGATCATTCATTTATGTTTGATTATGTAAAGACAGCTCCATATTTTTAATATAATAGTCATCTTCCGGGTCATTTTTAAAAGACTTCCTGCAGCACTAATTCCCCCTTGGCTGTTGGCCAAAATATATCCATGTTCCAAATAAACCTTTGCATCGCTGATACATTTGCAATCCTCTGGCAAAACGTTAAAGATCTGGAAAGACCATAGCCTGACAGGAAAGAAGAGTATTTTTCTATAAAATAAAATGTAGATGAATGGTGAAGATGAGGACTATTATGCAGGAATTGTTGGGACGTTTTTAAAGGTTTGACCATGTTCTTGTGCTTCTGGGTCATTATTTGGGATTGATTGGAGCTGTAGTGAATCCAGGCCAAACAGCAGCCGATCTCAGTGAAGAAGGAAGCTAGAAACAGTCAGTGTGTTTTTGAGTATTTTGTGAAGTATTCCTTTATACCTGCATCCACTTCATCCACCTTCCACATCTGCTCTTTCTCTCTGTTTCCCAGCCTGTTGGGTCCTGTCCTCAGAATGTGCTGTCAGGTAAACTTGCACTCTGACTTTCAGCAGCGTTCACTTCTCAGCTCTGCCGTCCCCATCAGCAGCTGTCGGTGCAGCCGTGTTATTATCTCGATTACACTCTTCTAGCACACTCCTCTGGGCTCCACCTTAATGAGAGGGAGGAAAACAAGGGTTAGCATCTAATAGCTCAGGCCTGTATCATTGGACACACATACTTTTCATACACACATTTAGTCAAAAAGCTTGCTTGAATGTCAATGATATACACTTATTCATGTGCATAAACTGACATGTATATGGTCACGCCTAGGGTTTACACCGCTGACAAACCTGCCACACACAACAACCCCTGTCAAAACGAACGTAACGTGGGAGAAAATACGTTTCTAGCTAAACGTAATTGAGAATACAGTTTAGTTCTGTGGGAACGTAATTTTTAGGAGACAGGGTTGCACACAAACACACACTCATTTGTCTTAAGGCTTTCCTTTACCCATCCTCATGTGTGCACTGTGCAGCTCAGTGTGTGTGGCATCTCCACAAATCCCCACTTAATGCTAGACCCTTCCCTGTGAAAAGCATGAATGGAAACATATTGTTTGTTGACATATTATCAAGGCCTGTTTCTATGTCATTATGTGCAGGCTTTTTAAAGTGCTGTGCTACCGAGGCGGTACAATTGCTTGTGGTTTACAGCAACAAAAAGAGCAAGCCTACCCCACACTAATGCTCGATGTTTCACTTCAACTTGTTCTCAGCGCTCATAAATACCAGTGAGGGCTTGTATTTTTAGTTCATGCCTGTGGGATAGTTCAAGCTCAATTCCAAAAGGTCTATGTTTCATTGCGTATGTGTATACAGCGCATGCAAGGATAGGAGTGGCTGTTTTTTCTTTTAAATGGGCATGACTGTGAAGCTAGGTGTCTTTTGGAAGCTTGTGTATATATCATGGAGGCACAGACCCACAAGGGAAGGGTCTGTGTGGATTTATTTGGCACCTGATTGGCAGGTTTAATCCCATGAGAGCGACTATTAAGAGACAGAAACTGGTTTCCTTCTGTGATCGCTTGCTTGAACATGAACCTCCTTGTGCACATAGATATGAACAAGACAACAAAATCAATGCCCCTCTCTTTATGCAAGAAAAATAGAATCAGCCATAAGTCTGTTTGGGCCATTAGCTCTTTGTGGTCATAAGACCTTCACAGCTAAAAGGACTTCTGCCTGAATGAATTGATGACACACTTATGTGCTTTAGGGCCAGAGCCTTGAGAGGGTCGTTACACGTACACAAGGGACTCTTTAATTGTGAAGACAAACACGTTATTTTTCACAGAACTTGTTAACTGGGAGGCGCTCTAAGGGTCCTCATAAAATAAAAAATCCTTTGATGATAACGTTAGATAATGTAGAACAATCTTTCCATTGTGAAAGTGGATGACAGAAAATATTCCTGTTTACTAACCATCCTTTTGTCATTTATATTTTTGAGTGAGTGATGGCAACCTATTAAATCAGGAGCTTTGTATTATATGATGTTATGTCATGCTATCGGAAAACATGATTCTGTAGTGAAGCTTCATGTTGTAAACATTTACTACTTTGTTGGGTCTGATTAATGGGAATTGAATAGGACGATTGGTTTTATCAATTGTCATGAACCACCGATTCATGATGCACTCATTATGCAGTATAATGCAATAGTTTAACAACCAAAAAGTATACTTAAATAAATTCCTTTTTCCATAAAGAAACAAGAGGCTTCTAAACAGTTATTTTTCTACTGTGAAATCCCCATCCCCTCGGCTGTTATGGACCAGAAACAGTTAAGTATTTGGAACAGGCTGCAATTGCAGTCTTGTAAGTTGGCCCAAATTGTTTATGTGTAAACTAAATTGGTGCCTCTGAAAAGCCCTGCGGCTCCTACTCTGCAGTTTAGAGCCTCCACTCACAACATGTGTGGTGCTCCACAGTGTTCTGGTGCCTGGACACCACCAGGGATATTAGGGTGAGGGAAAGTCGTAGAGAGTTAAGATGTAATCTTTTGTTTTAAGCTGTATATATAATCTATAGTAGATGAATGTCTCTTGTGTCTATATTTCCCATGTGAGAGAGTTTGGGTTATTTTCACCTCTTGACCGTAAAACTCAACAGTGTTGACAAATTGTTAATGTTCTACTAAGAGGAAGTGTGTGTCTGTGTGATCCGACGTTCCATAATTAAATTCAGATAAGAGAAGTCAAAGGCCAGAAGACAAGTCTTAGCCCCTTGTCCATTTTTCTTTTTGTCCTAGTTGTTTATCTTTCTCAGCCTGAGAGATTTGTCATTGTGTTTCCATTTTTCCTTAAGGATCCATCCGTCAAAGTGTTTTGAAAGTTTATGTTTTGTAACGCTAGAGCTGACAGGGAGGTAATGCAGAACTGGAGGCCAGGTCAAGGGGGGAGGCTGGGGTAGCAATGATAGTCTGGGGCCAAAGCAGAAGGAAAGTCTGAAAGTGGCGGCCAGAGAACGACACATTTTGACAGTCAACAGCTGCTGCCTCTCTTCCTCTGTCCATCTGTGTGTGTGTGTGTGTGTGTGTGTGTGTGTGTGTGTGTGTGTATGTGTGTGTGTGTGTGTGTGTGCGTGTGCGTGTGCGTGTGCGCGTGCACGTGTGCGTGTGCAGTACAGACAAGAACACTGGCTCCAGCTTCCCCCGGGACTGTTGAATTTATTAAACCATAATGACTGGTCTTGCTGTTTTTAGTGTCAGCCTCAAATCTGATACTGTGGAAGTGTTAGTGGCCGTGGTTGCGCCCCATAATATTCTCTGCTGTAAAAACAGCCAAAATCTTTGCAGCATGCTGGTTTCAGTTTTCCTGCCATGGCATCCAAACCTTGCATTTCAGTGACGCCCAATAAAGCTACTTAAAAGTGTCGTGTTTCATATGAAGTGTCACAACAAACTTTGGCAAATTAAGTATAAAAACGATATCTTATGTCATTTAAACAGCTACGCCCTTGTTGTTCCGTATCTTTTTCGGTGACCGAGCATCTCTAAGTTCAAACTAATTTTATGAAGGAAGACATAAACACAGTGCAACATTGTTCATGCTTTTTCTGGGTATATAATTAGCATCATTTACAGTTCCCTTAAAAAGAAAGCCCATCATTATGTCTCATGGGTAATCAGATGGGGATTTTTGGTGTTGCTATAGGAGTGGTGCTGCTGACAGAAGTGTTTAGAGGTGGAAATAATCATTCATCCTCTCTGAGAGCGGCTGACCGCTGGATGTGACTCTCTCTGTGCTAATGTGCCTGGCTGTTAAGAAACCTGTTGTTCGAGACCTAAGCCGAACTTATAGTGGTACTGCAGGGCTTTACCACCATATCCTCTATATCCAGCACTTCAAGACTGCCTGAGGAAGTCGGTCAGTCCCATAGTTTCCACCTAGTCCTTGCTCACAAAGGGCTATTCTTGAATATGCTAAGGATAATGAGGACGACGGGTTTGTAAAAGAGCCGTTTCATATGTGGCTCCCTGTAGTCCTGATGTAGCTCAGATGTGCACAGATTCAGCAATAGAGTCATTGTTTAGGTGGAATGCATGTTCTCCTTTAAGTCAACATATGCAAAATACTTGAAGTCCTCAAAAGTCAGTAGGAGTCGTCCTCTGGGGACCAGGAATGTCGATACAAAAGGACCAGGAATGTCGATACAAAACTTCACTACATACACACAAAGTTTTTTTTTTTTTCTTGGTCTGGACGGAAGATGCCTGAACATATCAACCGACGGACATTGCTATCACTAGAGCCACGCGCTAGCAAAAAACTGCTGCCACATGACATTGTACAAAAGGTTATGTCATCAGCTCCACATCTCAATACAATTAAAGCTTATAAACACAAGACTGCAGATTTTCAGAAATGATTCATCTCCATATACACCGCAACATCCTCTCATGACTAATGGAAGCCTGATGCAGTCTCCTATTTTGCAAGGAATGCTCACTATAAAAATGTAATAGCACTTAACTTGATATTAAAATCATCATTGTGATAAGGTGAACAGGAGGAATGTGAGAGGCTCGGCTAAAGTGCTTGACTCCTCAGGAGTTTTGGCAACTCACCTTACTCAATGAGGCGAACGATTGTAAGAGTTGGATAGGAAAGAGGGAGGAAAGGAAGGTGTTTAACTGAGGAGGCAGGGAGATTCATGTCGAGATGTAAAGGTGTTGAGATGTTTATGTAATGTCCCCCCTTAACTTCTCTTCTGCTTTTACAATCCCTCCGTTCCTCCTCCACTCGCTTAATCTCTGTCAACCCCTCTGTGTCGAGTGACAGAGAGTGGGGTGGGGGTCAGGGTGAACACTAGGGTCTTATCTTGGCCACTGGCCTCTTTCTGTGAAACACTCAACCATTTCCTGTCCTGGCTTCCCGCCTCATACCAAACAGACCTCTGCTTCAATCGTTGTTCTATTCAGCACACTGTATGGGTGTGCCGTGGTGAGGTAATACAACCTTGTTCCAAAAGTGACGAACAATTATGACATACTAGTGTCACACTTGTAGCATTAACTCCAGTTTTTCTTGCATGCTTACACAATGAACGGATAACCCCCATAAAACGTACCTAACTGCAAAAGTACACAAGCACATTTACTTAACATATTTCATATACATAATATGAATTGATTTCAAAATACGGGTCAGCTTTCTGTCCCCAGTCAGAACTAAACATGGAGAAGCAGCTTTCAGTTATTATACTCCAAATATCTGCAACTCTGACTACTTTTAAATCCAGGCTGAAGACTTTTCTTTTTGCCGTTGCTTTTAATTGAACTATTCACATCTTACACTGCACTGTCACTTTTATTCATGTGTTATTCATGTTTTATTATCTTTGCTTTGAAATTAAAGATCTTGTCTTGTTGAAAAATGCCATTTTATAAAATGTTTCTGCTGCACTATTTCTTAATGCTCTTAATGTCTTTAATTTTTGGAAAGCACTTTGAATTGCCTTGTGTTGAAAGGTGCTATATAAATAAACTTGCCTTGCCTTGCCTAAACTCGAACACAGGTCCAACAGTAAAATCCAAGTCTCATATATTTTTTATATATATGCAACTTGAACTACAAACACTTTCTACAACTTGTTATGATTTTTTTCATATTGTTCATTATGGAAGGGTTGGGAAAAAGTGTCTTCCTTTAAGCTTGTTATCAACGAGGATGTATGTGTTTCAAACTCCACAGTACTGAGTCAGAGAGTCTGTATACTACGGCCATGACCTTTTCCTCTCCATACAAGCTTGCTAGTGTGTTTCTGTGCCTACATATGTACATGTGATATATTATGTATGCATGTAAAGGGAGTGGAAACTCACAGAAGGAAGGAGATCAGACTCCAGATCACAAAACAAGCCTCGTGCACAGGAGCTCCCTGCTCTGGGATCCCTTCTGTCCCATAAAGAAGCTGCTGCTGGCAGATGCCTCCAGTGAGCTGTTTTATGTGGGGGCACCAGGGGCCAAAGAGACATGTGGTTTCATGCACTGGAAAGAGGGTGTGACGAGTACCTGACAGTGAAGACCTACAAGATCCATCTGCAGGTTTGCCCAGGAATGTTTAATCATCAGTTTGTAAAAGCCATTTGACAAGCTCAATGATAACTTACATCAAAAAAGACAAATAACGTTTACTCTCCGCTGTCATAGGTGTTCTATATTATTTCCACATTGTCACTTGACGTAAGCTAAACTTCTTAGCAACATGTTTTTGCGGTTGCATATCTGTGTGTTTTTGATTAAAGAATGAACAAGGCTTATTCATTCAGTGAGCCCTCCTACGATATTCATTTCAGTTTCCAGTGTGCAAATGAGTCATCCATCGGTGGTGTTTTCCCCTGCTCTCAGAAGTGAAGCAAGGAAGTCAAAGCTTTAATTATTATTCTTCCACGCTAATTATGAAATTCCAAGCAGTCTTTCGAAAGCTTTCCTCTCGGTGGATTGTGTTGTGTTTGCACTACAGTTTCTCAACTTGAGTTTAAGTGTTTATTTTCTTGATTTTCTGAGGTTTGTGATCCGTCTATTCCAGCCAAAGTCAACCCCACATCAAAGGTCTCCGTGCGCCATTCGTCCACACGGCATCTCTACAGCGCTGATCACCAACAAAGGCTCTGTGTGGCAACCTTTGGAAAATGAGTGGGCGAGCGGCTCTCTTATGAAACACACTGTAAATATTAATCTTGGTTAAAGACGGTAGTTGGCTTTTGTTCCTATAAAATCTATTTAGAGCGTTTGCCCGCACTTCGCCCCAGCAGCGGGCTTTGTTGAACGAGTGCTATCTTGTTTAAACTTCCCCACCATCCCCCTCCATCTACAAACACACACACACCTTCATCCTTTCCCACCTGCAGACAGACTCTCCCCGGTCATCAGACACATATCCCTCCCTGTTTCCGCCTCCGCTGCAGCTTATAATGATATACTGTGTATTTACATTGAACTCCACACTGGCATGCACAGGTTTGTCTGACATGATCTAGGAAAAGTCTGCCTTGAAAGCCGTAGGTGCCCTGTAATTAAACTGCTCTCATTTCTCTGTAAGTCGATGTTCACCTCCTCTCACCTCTCTCCGGTTTGCATTTTCTTCTTTCTGCCTTCCTTTGTCTTTCTGCCCCTAACGTATCCAGCCTCATCAGACAAACCCAGTGTTGGAGTATAAATCAGCCCCAGGGACAGGTGGATATCTGCCAGCCATGAGGAGATCCAGGCAGGAATGTGATCATTGATGCAGCTCAAAAAATCATTTAAATCCAGGCTCTCAAGGGACACAGTTTTCCCTCCAAAAAACCCTGATCCACCCCCTCCGCCACTTCTTCATTGATCGAATTGACAGGGTTGATATTGGAGAGATGCCTTCTACTTTCTTTTTCGTCCTGTTTGCATCCAGGATTTTTTAACGAGGGAATGGAGAAAAGCAGAATTTCGAGAAAGGGGCAGTGGGAGGATGTTTTATTTGGAGTGATGATCCTGAAAGGCCAATGGGTCCATAAGGCAATGTCAATGAAAGTGAGTTTATCACAAGGTTTTGTGGCTGCTCACAAACAGGCTGCTCAGGTTAGCAAGCAGTTTTATGATGGAGACCATAATGTGCTTTCAAGCCCCCGCAGGGTGTAGCGCAATAACAGCTCTGCTCCAACGTTGACCCCTTTCATGAATTAAAATGAACGATTGATTTCACTGCTTTCAGATTTTCTTCCCTATTTTCCCAGGAACAGTTTGGGCAACACTAATGAAAAGTGTCACGATGCCCTTCCAAACGTATGGCTTTAATAACATCTCGTCAAGACGGAGGGGCCATGAAGATTTACTGCTGTGCCTACTCAGATGGTAAACTGCTCTTACAGTTGGGTTGCAAATTATAAGAAGCATGATTTCAGAGTATTATTATTGAGACATATACAACATCCTTAAATTGGAATAATATCACTATTGTCAGTTCTGCCTCAGTTGTGTCGTTGATCTTTGATGCAATCCACCAGAAGAGATATGTCAGCTCGCAGCTGTTAGCAATTAGTATGTCAACTCCTCTAGCATGGGAGTTGACGTTTTATTGTGATTACATGTTTACCATGTTCTGTGCGAGGCGGCTTTTACCAAAACGATATCCTCCTCACTATAGCTCACTTTATTTATGGGAGTAATAAGTTGCAAATGGTCGTGACATTTCTGAATTACAATTCAAAACATAAAGTGTCTTTAAATTTGGGAGATTCTTTAGCTTATTAAAGCATCATGCCAGCGAAGGACTATTCTCTCTTCTGACATTTTCTATCAGCATATTGTAGTTTATATTGCATGAACACAGATAGAGACTAGAAGTTGAATATCAAGTGTTTATATTTTAGGAACAATATCACCAGGAGGACAAATAGTATCTTACTTTAAAGGACTCTGTTTATATTATTCTCCCATGGCTAACATAACCAGAATTGTGATTGTAGTAATGTGTTTTTATTACATGTACAGCACTTTGGCTCGACCAAAAATCGCTTTTAAATGTGTTATATAAATAAAACTTGATTTGATTGGAGAATTGATGCATTTCTAAATATATACACGATCAAATGTAAATATTGGAGGAAATGTGTGACATTGCCAATAGTTATATGAGAAGATCAATACCACTCAATGGAGTTACAAGGCTGCAGCTAGCTAGCGTAGCTCATCTTAAAAACTGACTGCTGGCCCTAGCTTCATATTTAGCATACATCCTTCAGCATCAGTGTCAGCTAGAAAGCGAGTAAGTGCATTCATACAATTATAAACTATTCCTTTAAAACACACTCTACACACATGAGCTATGTATTCAAACTGTTTTTGCTGTTGTAATTCTGTCATGCTGAACTGTGCATGAAAAACCTGAGCTAATTTGCCTTGAGTGGGTCTCTGCCTGTTTCCTTAACAACAGAGGGAAAGCTCCCCTAACACACACACACACACACACACACACACACACACACACACACACACACACACACACACACCCACACACACCCCCACACACACACACACACACACACACACACACACACCCACACACACACACACACACACACACACACATACACACACACACACACACACACACACACACACACACACACACACACACACACACACACACAGCTCTCTTCCCTCCCCTTTTCCTAGAGCTTGCCCTTTTTAGGCTGTTCCTCTGTTTTCTTTTTTTCCATGTGAAAGGGGGGATAGTGTGACAGCTTTTCCTGCTTCTTGTGGATTGGAGCGGGGAGAGAGAAAACTCTGTTATTCACTCCGTCTCCAACTTTGAGAGGAAGTTACCACCTCTTCCCCAGACTCTGTACACACAGGCTCAGGCAGACACACACAAGCTCTTCAGGTCTTGACCACAGCAGGAACAAAGTGAAAGATTCAGGATTGCTTGTAATGCTTTGTTTCTTTCAAAATTTGGAGGGAAAGAAGGCTGCATTTTGCCTGAAGCTTTCTGTGTGGACTCAACAGTGTCAGAGGGACCTTGTCATAACAGACCGGTGAGTTTGACAGATTATTTCAGTGTACAACCAGCTCCATAGAAACCTCAGTGCAGCACAACTTTTCTGTCACTCTACTTTTTCTGTAGTTGAACGTTTTAATGCTCTGCATCTCATGTGAGCTAAAACTATAGTTTGGCAGGCTTTTTTAGAGGTGCGTGTGTCTGGGAAAACTTCCAGTTGCTATAAACTCAGATATCTGGTTTCAATCGCAGCAGCTCTAGTTTGCTTACATCAAATTAAATGACTTTCTTACTTTTGATTGTTTACATTTTACAAAACAGGGTTAAATAGGACAGAAAAGTTAATGAGTTTTGGAAACAGCAGAGTATGCAACTTGATGAAGCCATGACATTGGCTTTCTTTTAAAGTAATAACCACATCTTATTCTAGTTGTTTACTATTTATCTTTTCATTATCAGTCCATTACTAAACCAAATAACCACATCCACCCAAGCAGTGTCAATGCATCACAGTTTGGTCCTGCTAAATGTGTTTTCAGCATGTTGTTTTATGAAGCGCATCCAAAGAGGAGCTGATGCAGCACTTATGGTTGGACAGGATAATCCTGGTATGGCTTTCCTGTGCAGCTGCACATTATTGGCTAACCTTGTGGTGATGAATTAGTTGTCACCTTGCTATAATAAAAGCAAACATCCTGTCGCTTTTTGTATACCTGAAGAAGCAGATGCCATGTAATCAAAGACAACTGACGTGGAAGAAATTGCATGGATCCCAAAATGAGGCATGAAAAGTGCTCTCATGTTGTAACTGGCTCTGTTTAACTGTTTCCCCCATTTTTTTATACATGAACTCATAGAAACATTCATGCAGGACAGCAGTTGACCATATGCCTTAGCTCCCATAGCTCTCTCTCTCTCCACTGGTTTGTGGTCAGCAGGTCTTGTCAGGGGGAGAGCGAGGTGAGGGAAGTGGGAGGTGGTGGGTGGTGGCTGGAGAGGGCTGGAGAGGGCTGGGTTGCTCTCAGGGGTCTCCTTTAATTGACACAATCTGAGTGGGCTGGCAGCACTTCAGCTGTGCCTCCTCCAGTCAATCAGATAACCTCTATAGGATGAGTTTGAATGCTCGGTCACCCCTTCAAGGCCATGCTGGGAAGAGTTGACTTCTGTGTGACCTCTTCGACCTATTCATGCCAGCAGACTAACCTTTCCTTCCTTTACAAAACCCAACTGACTCACTTATCACACTCACTCAGCCATCAAAGTGCCGGGTGGTTATTGCTATCTGCTACATCGCCTACTTGTTTGTCTCCGTCCCACGCAACAACTGTGGACTCTCTCTGCCTCCTGTCTTCATCTCTGGGGTACATCTGTCCCGTCCCGCTGTTCACATCCTCCTGCCATGTCGTGGATCTTCCTCGTCTCCACAACAATCCCCCACCTCTGTGCACCTAGCCCGCTAGCCGCTATCGCTGCTAACACACTGCTCCCAGCATTCCCGCCTGTCATCATGCTGACATACTCCATCTCACAGCTTCTGTCATTCACCAACTCCTCCACCCCGTCTTCCATCTCAGTCATCAGACATCTTGGACTCCTTCGTCGACCCTGCTGGGGTGTACGGTTTAACCATGTCCTGGATGTAGGAAGGGCCAGATCCATTCGCAGCATGGTACGCAAGTACCATTGTCTTGAAGTGGATTCTAGCAGTTACCGGAAGCCAGTGGAGGGAGTGGAGGAGCGGCGTGGTGTGGGAGAATTTAGGAAGGTTGAAGACCAGACGAGCCGCTGCATTCTGGATGAGCTGCAGAGGTCGGATGGCACATGCAGGTAGACCAGCCAGGAGGGAGTTGCAGTAGTCTAGGCGTGACGAGAGCCTGGACCAGAACGTGACGAGAGCCTGGACCAGAACCTGCGTCGCTTTCTGGGTCAGCTGGGGACGTATCTTCCTGATGTTGTAAAGCGTGTATCTGCAGCAGCGGGTTGTCGCAGCTATGTTTGCAGTGAAGGACAGGTTGTTATCTAGGATCACACCCAGATTCCTTGCAGTCTGAGTCGAGGAAACAACAGAGGTGCCAATGTTGATTGTTAGGTCAAGAGTGGGACAATCTTTTCCCGGAAGGAAAAGCAGTTCAGTCTTGTCAAGGTTGAGCTTGAGGTGATGAGCAGATATCCACTGAGAGATGTCAGCTAGACAAGCAGAGATGCGTGCGACGACCTGGGTCTCTGAGCGGGGAAAGGACAGAATTAATTGGGTGTCGTCAGCGTAGCAGTGGTATGAAAAACCATGTGGGCTAATGACAGATCCGAGCGAGTTTGTGTACAAGGAGAAGAGGAGGGGACCAAGAACAGAGCCCTGAGGGACCCCTGTAGTTAATTGACAAGGGTCGGACTCCGACCCTCTCCAAGTAACCCTGTAGGTGCGGTCTTTGAGGTATGAGGTGATGAGGGAAAGTGCAGAGCCTGAAACTCCAAGTTCTTGGAGAGTGCGAAGGAGGATCTTATGGTTCACCGTGTCAAATGCAGCAGACAGGTCCAACAGGATGATGACAGAGGAGAGGGAGGCTGCTTTAGCAGTGTGCAGTTCCTCAGTGACAGCAAGGAGGGCAGTTTCTGTGGAGTGACCTGCCTTGAAACCAGACTGGTGCGGATCCAGAAGGTTGTTCTGATGGAGATAACAGGAGAGTTGTTTAAAGACAGCCCGTTCAAGTGTTTTAGACAGGAACCCCAAACCACACCCCTCCTTCCTCTCTGATCTCACTGAACTCCTCACCATTGCTTCATCCCTCTCCCCACGTCTGTTACTCCTCTGCGACCTCAACATCCACATGGACTCCCCCACCTGCAAACTCGCTTCTGAATTCTCCTCCCTTCTGGACAATTTCTCAATTACCCAATATGTCACCTTCCCCACCCATGATAAAGGACACATCCTTGACATTGTCTGCTCCACCAACCTCCCAGTACTCGACCTCCACCCCTGCCCCTTTCCCCTCTCTGACCACAAACTCATACAGTTCACCATCGCCTCCCCCGTCCGCCACCCCCCCCCCCCCCATCCAGGAACATCACCTTCCGTAATGTATGCTCTGTTGATCCCCAGCACCTCTCCGACCTGCTTTCCTCTACTCTCCCCCTGGACTCGAACCTCAGCTTACCCGATGAACAACTCAACCACCTTAATTCCACCCTACTTGCCTCCCTCAACAGCCTGGCCCCCCTCAAAAGGAAAAATTCCCTCAATATCCTCATCCTCCTTGACCTGAGTGCAGCCTTCGATACCGTGAGCCACACCATCCTGCTTACCCGACTCCAGGACATCGGTATCGAAGGTACTGCACTCAGGTGGCTCCAGTCCTACCTCTCCGACAGATCCCACTTCATCTCCCTCAACAACCACTCCTCTGCCACAGCTTCAGTCACCCAAGGTGTTCCCCAAGGTTCAGTACTCGGCCCCCTCTTCTTCATCATCTACATCCTCCCCCTTGGTCAGATTCTCCGCTAATACAACCTGGACTTTCACTGTTACGCCGACGACACCCAGATTTACCTCAGCACCAAATCCCCCAACAACCCCCCCCCCTCACCCACATCGAATCCTGTGTGACTGCAATAAAATCCTGGATGCAACACAACTTCCTCAAACTCAACGGCAATAAAACTGAACTCCTCCTCATCGGCTCCAAATCCACCCTCAGCAAAACCCCCAACCTGACAGTCACCATTGATGGCACCCTTGTTTCCCCCTCCACCCAGGCACCCAACCTTGGCGTTATATTTGACCTCACCCTCTCCCTCGAGCCCCACATCCGCCAAGTTGTAAAAACCTCATTTTTCCACCTCCGCAATATTGCCAAACTCTGTCCCTCTCTCACCCGCCCTGCAGCTGAGTGACTCATTCACGCCTTCATCTCCTCCCGCCTTGACTATTGGAACTCCCTCCTCTACGGCGTCAGCTCCACCTCCCTCAATAGACTCCAGCGTGTCCAGAACGCAGACGCGAGACTCCTCACCCACACCAAATCATGGCATCACATCACCCCGGTCCTCAAAGAACTCCACTGGCTCCCCGTTTCACACCGCATCCACTACAAACTCCTGGTCCTCACTTTCAAAGGCCTCCTCCATCTGCCCCCCCCCCCCACCTCACTGACCTCCTCATCCTCTACCAACCACCCCGGTCCCTCAGATCCACCTCAGCCGGTTTGCTTTCCATCCCCAAGGCCAAACTCCGGAGCTTCGGGGACAGAGCCTTCTCTGTGGCAGCCCCGAAGCTCTGGAACTCCCTCCCCAAATACCTCCGTGAGTCTGAGTCCCTCACCCTGTTCCAGTCCCGCCTCAAAACCCACCTCTTCAACTCTGTATCCATAAGCCCCCCCCCCTCTCAATCAACTTCCTCCTGACTGCTTTTCTGTTTTGTTTTGTTTCTTTTTGGCTTTGTCTTTGTTTTTGTTTTGTTTGTCTACCCTCCCTCCCAAATGTAAAGCGTCTTTGGGTTCAAGAAAAGCGCTATAGAAATAAAATATATTATTATTATCAGCAGGCCTGTCTTATCTGTCCTGATAATGGTTGTTCAATTACTTTATTTAGCCAGGGGTCAGAGGTCAGATTCTGATTTGAACTGCTCGTCTAAACTCCCAGGGTACCAATCTGTTTGCACGGGGAGATACAGAAAGTTTCAGACTGCACAGAGCAGAGATAAGTCAAGCCAAAACAACCTAAGGGAGACAGCTTTACACAGTGAGAAGTCATTAACAAAACTCTTTTCAAGAAAATGGGGAACATTTCTTTATTTAAGTGTTGTTTTTAATGTAAATGATAACATTAAAATGACATGGACCAACAGAAGATTCTGCATCAAGAGCTCACTTGGCCAGCTTCTGCTTTGTAGCATTGTGCAGCAAGCTAGTTATACATAAATTAGAATAAGTAATGATTTCATGTTCCCCCGAAACACTTCATGGCTGTATTACTTACAGTTCAGCCCAACCATATACACAATTGCAGCCCAGTGGATAACTTACAGCAACCAGTGCCTTGGCAGAAAATGTTTCCAATGTTCAAAAAGTCCCACTGAACATGACTCTGATCAGCTTCTACTGGAGATCAAGGACAGTCATATTGTCATAGTAGAGATGAGTTAGCACAATAACAATAGGAATAAATATCACATAAACGCATTGTTAGGAATGTATGTATGTTGAAGTACTGTGCAAATGTAGTTTGTGTCACATATTTAGCCAATGACATGCAGCCATTCACCCAGATCAGCTTATCATCAGCTGATCTCTTTGAAGCACTCTTTCCCAGAACAGAGAGGTCCATTCAAACGCATGGCTCTTTAACTGTAATTGTTTGATTGATTGATTGATTGAAAAGTTTATTAACAGCTTGTATATTGGGTACAGTACAGTACAGCTCAAAAACATACAATTGTTAAGGGGATGCAGACCAGAGAAAGACTTTTCGTCTTGTTTACATCAGGGTCCCCCACTTAGGGTTACCACTGCTCACTGTATACTATTGTTTGTAGTTACTGGTATTTGTAAACCAATGCCAGTTTAAAAGACATTTTATGTGTTTCTAATTCCTGTAAAACACCAAAGGCATAAACAATGTGTAAAACGGAGAATACTTGTTTTGCTTTAAAAATAAATTGGCTTGAAACACAATGTCTTTCATCATCTTAATGTGGCGGCAAAGCATTTCAATATTTAAGGATTTTCTTTGTTGACCCTCTTCATAAACTCATTGTAAAAATGTTGATGGGGAATGTTATGAATCTACACAAAGATACAAAAAGACAAAAACTTATGTTCTGCTTACCGCAACTCTTAATCTCACTACCATTAAATGACCAGGAGGATATTTTAGAGTAATGGGGAAAAGGGAGTTTGATGAATGACTTGTCTCACATACTGTGTTTAGCAAAGCCACTGATGTCTTACAGGGCTCAGGGCTTATTGCTTCCTAGTTTGAGCTGCACTGGTCCAGACACTCTGCTGTTTAGGCTCAGGCAGATTTTTGACATGCTAAATCCAGTGGGTTTAACCCAAGCTTACACTCCTCTCTAGGGTACACACATGTACACACATGTAGCTAGAGACACACTCAACCCTTACCCATACAAATCCACTTGAGCTAACAAAGATTCTGTTTGAATTATATGTGAGTATTTGGTTGAACAAGATCATTCAGACTAGATCTATTCTACTACAACCATAACTTATATGGTGCATTGTCGTTTATTTAATGATAACCCAAAGAGAGTTGAAGGCAAGGCAAGGCAAGGCAAGGCAAGTTTATTTATATAGCACTTTTCAACACAAGGCAATTCAAAGTGCTTTACAAAAAATTAAAGACATTAAGAAAATGGCATTTAAAATTAGACATTAAAAAGAAAAGCGAATAAAATAAACATTAAAAGAAGAAATACATGGATAAACATTAAAAGAAAAATACATGGATAAAAGTTACAGTGCAGTCTAAGATATGAATAGTTCAATTAAAAGCAGCGACAAAAATAAAAGTCTTCAGCCTGGATTTAAAAGTAGTCAGAGTTGCAGCGGACCTGCAGGTTTCTGGGAGTTTGTTCCAGATATTTGGAGCATAATAACTGAACGCTGCTTTACCATGTTTAGCTCTGACTCTGGGGACAGAAAGCTGACCAGTCCCTGAAGACGGTTTGAACCACAATTAGGTTAGTCCCAGACTTCGTGATGTATTAAATCGACAACCCTCACATGACATTTCATTCTTTAGTCACAATAAACCATTCACAAAGCGTTTGTTTATTGCTATATCATCTTCCCATGTGATGAGGAACTTTTCAGCTAACATTTCCTTCAGGATCTGGCCTGAAGGGCATGTTTACTCAACCCTATCGTCAAAATATGATGCCACTGTAATTCAAGGAAAAGCCACGACAGATGACAATAGTGTTGATGTTTTTGTAATTACTACTGGTTGCTAATATAAGTCTGTAGAAGTCATACAGGCCTTTTAAATAGCTGAAAACAGGCACTAGCCTTCCCTTTCACTACACAACCTTGTTCATGTCACAACAACAATAATTCTGAACCTCTTAAATCCCGTGGGGCCTCACCACATTCATGAGTTGTGCAGAGATAATGCTTCGGACCCAATCATACAAAGGGCAAACACGTGTTTTGTGTCACAGAGTAATCCGTAGGGTCCATGTAATTGATACAGTATGTGGCGTTGGCGTGCTGCTGGATGGTGGCCCAGATCGATGAAAAGGGTGAGGTCATGGCTCTATCTTTGGAGCTTTGAGTTCAAATCTAAAGCCCACTGCGCTTTAGAGAATCATGGTGGAATGTTCATATGGATCAATTTCAACCTGCAGGAACATACACAGGCAACCAGGGACTACCAATACACAGTCACACACAAATAAACCCTGTTAGCCAACACACACTCAGCTGTGGTCCCAATGTGGCTTCCTACTGCCACGAGCACTGCTTGATTGGTAGCGTGATAATGACCGTAGGAAGATGGTACATGGGATATCTCCTCTGATTTACATAGTAAAGCATGCAGACTCAACCTCCCATCAGGAACACATCTGTGTGCTATTACCCACTTGCCCTAACCCCCAGTTCAGTCCCATATCTCCATTACCCTTCCATTACCTGCCATAGCCGGTAATGGGAACGGGTGGCGCAGTGGTCTGTGCATCTGATCATCAGATCAAGGGGGGTGCTGGGGAACTCCAGTTCGAAACCCGCTCCTGCCGCCACTGCGTCATGCCGTTGTGTCCTTGGGCAAGACACTTCACCCGGATTTGCTCCTGTGGGTAATGTCCACAGTACATGTATGATATCAATGTGTACTTGTAAAAGCGCCTCGATGACTTCGAGGCGTGAAGATGGACGGTGTGGCGCAGTGCGCTGTGCAATGATCATCAGATCAAGGGGTGAAACCTGCCGCTGCTGCGTCTGTAAAGCCGTTGTGTCCTTGGGCAAGACACTTCACCTGAACTTGCTCCTGTGGGTATTGTCCACAGTGTTGACCATTGCATGTGTAATGTGTAATGTGTATTTGTAAAGCGCTTTGAGCATCTGGAAAAGCGCTATAATAAATGTAAGGAATTATTATTATTATTATTATAGCCCACAAAATCTGCTCTTCACTGGACGAGCAGCGCACTGTGGTTCACTTTTTATGACATAAGGAATAGGATACACAGAGATTCATTGGGGCAAGGGTTGCAGTAACTACTGAGCCAGACTGGCGTCACATTGGCATACTGAGGCATGTTGGATTTACAGCCCTACCCTTGTTTAAAAGTTCAGTCTATAAAGTCAAATAATAACGTGCCGACAATGCCTGACTGATTCAATTATGTGTTTACTCCAGGAAAACGTTTTTGGTCCTTGAATGCAAAGCTGTTGTTCATTGAGTCCATGTCAAATAAAGTCCATGCCTTAAGCTGGAAACAACAACCCATGACTAAACAAAGCTTTCTTTCAGCTTTATATCAAACACTAAACCATATTCAAGAAGTTTGCATAAGATCAACTCGTATAATGGATTGTAACATGTACAAGTTTGAATGCTGCACAAACAAGGTTTAGATCAGAATGTATTTCCTGTTAAGACCCACACAGCTTTGCATGCTAGAGCTTTTCTCTCTGCAGCACATTATAGTTCAGATTAAGGTTAAATATGATTTTAAATGTGTTTGTTTCTTGGATTTGTATTGCCTACACAAAGTGTTTATCAGCAGCAGATGTAGACAACGATCTAGGTCTTTATTTCTGTTGTACGCTTGACAGTCGAGACTGGATGCACATTGTTCACTTTGGAAACAGCAGTTCACAATTGTTTGATTTTTCCATGCTTGTCTTCATTAGTGGAAGTCCCCCAAAGTGTGATTTGGTCGAAAGCTCCACAATAAGCAAGTGAAGACTTTGGTTTCAAAGGCTGTTTACAATATCAAGAAAGGAACAAGCAAGCATTTGAACACAGGGTCTTCTTCAAAGATCTGCAAATGAAATGCACAGCAAGATCTGGACACTATTTGGCAGAAACCTGCTCTGTGTTTTCGTCTTCTGTTTCTCATCCCATCTTTGAGCGTAGCAACTCTTTTTACAGAATAAAATAAACTCGTAAGATATTTGCAAACTCAGAACTACAGAGGTCAACGTCACCTGGTGCTACACGTCTCTATCCTGAAGGCCACCACCACATGTCCTGTTTCCAAATGCAAGAGTTTTCCTCTCAGACACTCTAGCAGGCCTTGACCAGGAGGAAGCCGCACTAATGCTTAGCACAGCTTGAAACCCAAGATCTTCATGTCAAGAGGAACTGGGAAGTTATGCTCTTACTTTCTCCAGAAAACACTTTGGATGGATTGGTTTGGACAATGTTTCTGTTTACTGAGTGGAAAGTAAAGCACCGCTGCTGTTTTGAGGCAGAGCTTGAGTTCCAGTATGTTTTAGTACTTGGAGACCGTTCTCTGGCATGATTACAGGTGTGTGATAAATCGCTTGTAGAGACATCTAGTGGATACCATTGTGATGAAGTTTCAGACTCTTTGGCAGTTCGAAGGTTGCTGTTAACCTTTACATCAGCTAGTGAAAGAATTTCATCTTCAATGTGAGAAAAACTGAGCCAAGGCCGAGCTTTGATTCAGTATATTCATTTAAGGGAAACACACAATGTTTCAGAATGTGCTCCGCAAGCTGAAAATAGTGTGTTAATGACCCGGATAGGCTTGTTTGATGCTGTGCGTCGTTAAGTCCTGATGTTTTTTTCAGTAGCAGCCACAGAATCAAAGCTGGAACGTTGTAATGAACATAATCAAGACCAAATACACTGTGTTAGTGTGTGCCATAACTCTAACCCCTCACCAGATATAGTCTGTGTGTGGACTTTAATTTAAAAACAATGAAATGTGATTACATTCTGTAAAGCTTCGTCCCAGGCGGATCAAAGAAATTCTAGGTATTACGAATATGGTGTTCCCTCTGCGGTTCGGCGTGTGTCATTACAATGAGGAAAAAACACTCACTCTTTCCCTTGTGTAAACTGAACTTTTCATCTGTGTCTAAATCAAATGTGGCATGACTCCCTGCATAAATTCCACTGAAGGGTTATGCCTTTGATTTCTTCATTGTGGAAGAGAAGTATTGCAGTTGGATGGTTTATGAAACAAGTATTACTGGTGAAGTATCTAGGGAAAAGTGCGTTTGCTTTGGAGCTCTGCCCCTGTATGGAGGCAGATGAGGAATCAGCCAGTTGTTTACAGCTCTGTCACAATTTCTTAATTTAGACACTGGACATGCGTAAAGAGGGCTTTGACCTGGATGTTGTCTCTGCGGAAAGGGACACACCCTTTGGGAAGGAAGGGCCATTGTGGTCTATCCAAGTGGATGACAACAAAAAATATCCCACTCCATGATGGGTTTTTTCCACTCAGCTCCTCAATCCAAACCAAAGCAAACAATGGTCAGTCAGTCAGGAATAGTGTTTAACCTCTTCTGCGGCCACCACACCACGCCATGATGTGTTTATGCTGGCTTCCACACTTTCAGCTGGGACCATACATAAACAACTCATCCCTGACTGACAGAGTTGTGAGGGGGACTAAACTGAGCTAACAATAATAATTTGTTACTGGGATTATACTTGCTTTGATTTAATATGAGATGAAAATATGGTTTCTTGCTCAGTTTAAGGCAGGTCAGGATTGGTCAAGTGAATAATTAATAGTCAGCAGCGTGCAAGGGACTCAGGAAGGGGACGCCTCAGTGTTTGACCTCAGGATATGAGGCCAGGAAAGACAAATGATAAGCTAAAAGGGACAAAAAATATGACTAAACATTAACCTCACAGGCCCGAAGACATGGCACAAAGACACATGCTACCACTGGTTGGCTAGATTGTTTCAAGTGTTTAGGCTAGACAAGATATATGAGCATTATTTGGAACTAAATAATGAAAGGCTCAAGGAAAGTGTGTCTTAAAGTATAAATGATGAGTACTAACACAATTGCCTTGAATTTATTTTTGAAAAAAATAAATCTAATGCAGGTTGGCGACACAACAACACCATATGTTGTTTTTATTCCTGACATTTCTCACTTCTATGACAGAGCAGTTGGCGTGAATACTCCCACCAGCCAGCACTCCCTAAAAATTGTAGTTTAAAGTGTGAGAAGTGAAGTGAGAAGCCGTTTTTGTTTGTTTTGCCAAAGCGATGGACCTATACCAAATGGAAGTACTATTAATAATTTGGAGTGGGCTTTTTTTGTTATTGTCAATATGTGATTATGTCAGGAACTATAATTTGAGGACTGTTGCTTTATTTATAATACCTACCAGGCAGCTAATATTGCAATTCAGATTGAAGTAAAACATGATGTTCCAAATGATTGAACAAATTGCAGATGCATGACTTCTTTTTGTAATAACTAAAGTTTAATTTTTAAGGCTGTTCGGTAAGGCAACATCTGCAAAGGAAAAGCAAACTGGGCCACTTGCCTGGAGAAAATGACTTAAGGTTGAGTCATGGGATAGTACATGGCTGGGGAGGGGAAGGTCTGGTAATAATTTCCTTCTTAGGTAAAACAAAAACACAACAAAACAACAGGGAAGGATAATTAGTGTTTAGATAGGCTTTAAACAGGTCTCCAGTTGTCATTAACCACCAGTAACAGACGGCGAGAGCTGATGAAGCTCAGGTTTTCTGCATTCCTGTGCGAGAAGAGGCCGGTTACTGTACTGAAGGTGTCCAATCGCTGGCTTTGAACTTGGCTTGAGGAACGGCTGTAGTCATTCGAGCCGTTCACTTAATTACCCTTGAGACAACAACTAAATATCTCCTTGAAAGCCCAGGTTCTCCTGCTCTGCTTGGATAGTGATGTATAGATTCCATTAGTGGGGAGGGATTAGGCTCAGCGGGAGCGAGGAGATGATTCATAATTGAAAAGAAAAGGAAGGAAGCTCGACAGGAAGACATCACATAGGTCCATCCCTGCCGTGCACTGCAGAAACAAAGGCACCATCGTCTGGCTCCCGTGGGGACCGAGGGGGTGGCCTGGAACACTTGTTACCATAGTGACAGCTCTGTCACTTAGCCCCGAGCGCTGTAGGTCAGGCGCTCTGTAGTGTACATAGCATCAGCCAAGAGTCAGCAAGATCAAAATCTGCCCTGGAAAGCACGGGCTCTGTTAAACCAACTACAGCTGGCAGAGGAGCTTTTTCACGGCTACAAGTTGGAAAACTTCACAGCACAGCATTTTTCAGAGCCCCCGATCCCCCACCTGGCATATAAAGCACTAACCCCCCACACATTATAGACTTT
Organism: Harpagifer antarcticus; assembly: GCA_902827135.1. Lineage (NCBI taxonomy): Eukaryota > Metazoa > Chordata > Actinopteri > Perciformes > Harpagiferidae > Harpagifer > Harpagifer antarcticus. The sequence goes on along the minus strand of CADEHL010001039.1, from coordinate 835,096 downwards.
TTATTGAGTAAAGGAAAGTGATTCTTGGGCTCGTGTTGTAGGAATCTGCCAATGTGTTTTGCTCTGGGCTGCTAGAGACGTGGAGGAACTTTGGCGTAACGCGGAAACTTCAGATTCTGCTTTCTTTTGTATTTATTCATTTGGCTCAGGATCATGCTGAGATATGGAGCACAATCAGAACATAACAAAACCAAACAAAAATTAAATGTCTCCAAAAAGGCAAATAGTGTACACATTACTTTTGGCTAATCTGATTTGAAGTACAACATGTATTTAAACACAGATGCGTGGTATAAAGAATACTTTGGAGAAAACTTAAGATAAAAAGTGAAGGTACTTATTTTATACTGGTTGTTTCTCAAGATATTGAGGCAAAAAGGGTAAAACCAACTACTACCTCATTAATTAAAATTAAATAAGGTTGAATAAGCAGCTCCTTGAAAGCACCATTTAAATCTTCGTCAATAGAGTACAGTATGTATCAGATCTGTTCTATTATATTCCATTAAACTGAATAGGTGTTTCTAATAAAGTGGCCAGGGAACGTACATTCCTGTGTTTCTGTGGTATTTGCATTTGAACCCGTACGGGCTCAAGACAGTTGAAGCAGTGAAAACTGAAAAGCCTGCCTCTAGTCTCTTGCTGGACCGTGTATCCTGCAATAGGCCTGTCAGTGTTTGCATTGCAGACCCCCCCTGAGTTTGGATCTAATGTGGCTTGACGTCCGTCTGTGTGTGTGTTTGCTCTTGTCTCAGGGTGGCCAAATGAACGGTTTAGCCTGAGGACCAAAGATCACAGGCCCCGATCCAACAGCACAGCGAAAGAGAAAGAGAGAGATCATTTCGCAGCCATTCTCCAACTTCTCATTTCACTATGAGCTGGGATTGAGGACGTGCTTCAAAGTTTCATTTTGTGGTAAGTTTTTACATTTTATCCACACTCCACTTTCTGTTTACTTGTGCTTTTACAGGAAAATGTATGCTGTGTTTTAAAGTTCATTAGTGAGCCACATGACATATGGTTTACATGTGTGTAGTTTTATGATTGAATTTTACTAGTTCTAAATGAAAAAATAAACACAAATGCTGCATCAATCATTGAGGTATTCAGCTATTGATATAAATCCGGCACTGAGGTTATTAGTGGGTGAACTTGGAGATACATTCAAACACAAACATGTGGATTGTACAATTTGAGGACATCCACATGATCTGTGTGAAGGCATTTTGACATGTGGCTTGACTTAGAGAAGTGTGCACACGTAAGAGTGGGGCGGCTTCAGAGTTCATCATAATTTCACATCAACTGATTTTTTTTTCCAGCCAGGCAAAACACAAAGCACATGTTAGACGGGAAAAGCGCTAACATTAAGCTGGAAGCTTAAAGGGCACCTCCTTTTATTTTTAACTGGCCTTTCCTCTGTTGCCATCAACACTCGTATGTGTTTCATGGTGCAACACTGTGATGTCATCAAGCCATGGAAATGGAAAATGTTCACAGAATGGCAAAGCACAGGAGAAAAACATTAGCAGGAAAGGGGAGCAGAGTAGAAGAGGAGGGGAGTCCAGGAAGGTTAGCAGAGGAAATGTGGTATTCAATGCAGGCATATGAAATAAATGTGTTTTGTCAGATGAAAAACAGGCCTGTTTCTGCTAAAGAATAAAGCTACTGAGTGAAGAGGTAGAATCAAGGTGACACAGAGGATGTATATAATTGCTGAAAACAGAAAACAGATTGAGAAGGAGAAAGAACTTGAACTGTTCTTATATCTCTTGTGGTGCACAGCTCTAACGATTTTACTTCAAGAAAGACTTCCTTGGGAGTGTAAAAGGTCACGGCCACACACGGGAACGGTTAAAAAACCCACAATAGAGCTCCTCAGACTGACAGGAAGCCAGGAGGACAGGCAGCTTAAATGTCAGGGACACAAAGTCCAAACAAAACACATCAATTTAACAACAAACTGCTCTTTCCCTCGGGGCTGCACAAATTGATTTGGGAGTCCCATCAGGCAGGAAGGAGTCCTTTGTGGCAACTTGAAAAATTGACGTTTGACCTCTTTTATAGAGGGCTGTCATGGTTCAGAGAGAACAGCAGAGGCAGAGTGCCATGTGCCAAACGCGTTATGATGATCCCAGATGAAGCCAGTATTTAGAAAGACAGAGGAGCTTTTGTTTAACACTTGGAGGCCTCATCCAACCCACCGAGGGCATATGAAGAAATACCGTGGTCAGTGGGTTTGACATCCAGGCGCTGCAGAGAATGTGACACTGGAGGAAGGAAGCTTGGGAAATAGTTCAGAGAGTTTCGGCACCTGAAAAAGCATTGCTATGGTGCTGAGTTGCATTGTACGCCAACGCCCGATGTGTCATTGTCATTTTTTGTTTTTCAGGTGTGAAAAAATCTACTAAAGATCACCATGGATGTGAAGAAAAAAGAGATGGACCTCCTGAGCAACAGCATAGCTGCATATGCTCACATAAAAGGTAAGTCACACTGCAGCCACACAATAATACTCTCTGTTAGTGATCTCTAACACAAATAAATTAAGTAACAACATTTGACTCTATTTGATCTCCTTTCTGTAGCAAACCCAGAGAGCTTCGGCCTTTACTTTGTGCTTGGAGTGTGTTTCGGCCTGGTGCTGACGCTCTGCCTTCTGGTCATCCGCATCTCCTGCAAGCCCCGGACCAACATCGCCACCTCAACGCCTGAGAAAAAACCCTTAAAGGACATCAGTGAGGAGGATGAAGAGAGCGAGGACGATGAAGATGAAGATGGGGACGACATAGAGGCACCCATCCCTTTGCCAAGCACAGAAATCCCTGTTGGTAATCATATCGGGCAATCAAACGGGACACTGAGTGTGAACGTGTTTACTTCGGCTGAGGAGCTGGAGCGGGCACAGCGCCTGGAGGAGAGGGAGCGCATCATACGTGAGATCTGGAGGAACGGCCAGCCTGATATCCTGGGGTCAGGAACAGGGACTATTGGCAGAGTGCATTACTACTAAGATACATGAGGCTTCAAGAGAAACACTGGGAGCTCTGTGAAGGACAGGCAGAGACCTTTGGGTGGGCCCGATGTCCCTGAAGCCTGTGAGACTTGTGTTAGATACAATGCCACGTCATGGAAACAGGACAACAGTGATGTGACTTTTTGATAGGACAATACTCAGCTTTGACAGAGCTGAACTATGTGATATTGCACTTCCCATGTAGCAATGTTATTTTCAACTGACTACATGACGTTTTAACCGACAGGTGTCTTAAGGACTGATCATTCCATATGGAACATATGTAGTGTGAATGTGGGAGCTGAATGACACTTGAAGTAGTCAGTCTATTCAAATGTATGGCGCTTAATGACAAAAATGCACACACGTATAGGATTATGTATGTTATAAGTGGAACATGGATGCATATAATGACAATGTACTGTAATTTGCTATGAAGATGTTTTTTTAATTGCAGTCAGGACAGTCGTCCACTAGACGGGTGAGTTTGTGGGACATAGAAAATACTCTCGGTGTAAGGAAATTAAATTGTTTAAAAAAGCACATATGAATCAATTTGGGGGGGGGGGGTTCAGCATACACAGCAAAATGTCAGGACAATTACATTTGGAGTCTATAATGTATGAGTTCATTAAATCCATGTCTGTGATTTCAGGGATGATTCCACCAAAGGAAATGACAGAATTAAAGTATTACGCTTAAATAATTTGCTGTTGTTTCTTCATATTGCTCAGATATTAACAGAGCTCATTTTCTTTGTACCTTTAGGCCATTGATTTGTATTCAAGATAAAGAGAGAGAGAGAACATTTGCTAATAAGAATAATGGAAAGGTCATTTTTTGTTCATATTTGTTTTTTCTGCCTAATGTTTAATTTGTAAGAGCTTCAAGAGGACAGTCAATGTGTTTACAAGGCTCTAGTTAATTCAGACATGATGAATGTAAAAGGAAGATATCCTGATGATAACAGAGAGAATGATATACTAGGAAAATTAAAAAAAACATCTTGATATTGGAGGTTAGCCTGAAAGCTAGTTCAGGAAGACAACAGGGCTGTACCGTAATATCAAGCGCACCCTTCGTGTAAAGGCGGGCGATTTAACCTGTCAACACCTGTTTGCTGCTATTACTATTGCACCTGATACACTTATCACGTAAAGTCCAACCATGTTGCAAGTTAATTCAGGGCGGTTTTATCGATTAAATATTCGGAAATGCGTCGCTCATCCCCCCCGTCTTCGTCGGCCATGGCTGCTGTCCGTCCACACACGTCTTGAGTTTTCATGTTGTGACCGCAGCCTCACCAAGGTAAGTGCTGCTACTTGTACGGTGAAGGATGCCTTGTTATGTTCCTGATGATGTGCTTGGCAATGCTTTGTTTGACACTGGCAATGAGGCTGTACATTGGTCAATCCACCACTTCCATGACTGATATGTCAACAAATTGGATGGGCTGCCATGCATTTAATGTCATTTACAGACATCCCTGTTCCGTAAATGCTTAATCCTACAGATTTCGGTGATCCCCTGACCAACATGAGGTTGACATGTTTGAGTAAAATCTGCTGAATTGCCATGACATTTGATACAGATAGCCCTTTCAAGAATCCCAGATAATACAGGTCTTTCTTTTCCACTTGCTTGACTCCCTGACTTTTTATCTAGTGCCACCAGCAGGTCAAATTATTCACTTATCCAGTGAGCATTTTCATCTGAACAGCTCAGACATTCCTGGTTACCAAAATTATCTTTGGTAAACCGCTTATTTTGTATTCAGTGCCACCAGCAGGATGAGTGTGTCATTTGTGGCAGGTATTGGTCAATTTAATGGATAGTTATGTTTCCCAAAGCAGCCTGACCTTTTATCAAATGTAAACTTTAAAAAAAAAACTAGATTTGCAACTAAATAGCCTACCTGCAAAACTACTGGCACTCCCATCTGCCTCAGCTGTACTGTACTGGCATTGTTATGGTTTGAGCTTGAACATTAGCATTTAGCTCAAAGCACTGCTTACGTCTCCCTGTTGTCTCTCTGCTGTCGTTTTGCATGTCTTGGAGTCTGCTGGCTGCTTACATTCGCTCTTATGCGGTTTGTGTTGCTATAATTGAATGTGCACTCATGATGTCGTGTATGCTGGGTGGTAATGTCTTCTTTAATGCTGCTGAAATGTGCTGGCTTCCATGTTTTACTCGTACAGTATGCTGTTGATAACTATGCTACATGTGCAGTGTGTTTGCATTGGTCGTAATTGCCAATAACTGCATTTCTTCTGTTCATTTTTCCTCGGTTGTTTGGCATGTGCGATGCTTTGATTCTTTTTATAGGGGCTTAATTGGTTTTGTGGCATGTTTCCTTTTATGATGTTGCCATTGTTTTGCAGTGGTGCTTCTGGCTTGCAACTTAGCTTCTGGTTTGCGAACATATTGCACACAGCTTAATTACATAATGATCCAATTCTATTGTAATGGTTGAGAATGAGAAACACAGCATGGCTTTTATCTTTTTCACATTTGTCTCAGGTAGATACATTTGTTAAGCTATTTTTATGGGACAACTTTCTTATACTGTTACATTGCAATGATCTCCTCATTGTACTGATGTGGATCTGCTGCTGCTACTTAACACTGCTAACATTTAATAGCAAAACCCATTTTAGTTTTTCAGATTGTAAACTCCTAGATTGGAGTTGCACCTTTTCATAATTTCCACTCAGGAACCAGGTGTCGTGCTATTATATGTGTTGTCTCTTGCAGGGGAAAGGTCCACATACTAGTACAAAGCTCTGTATCTTATGTAGTATTGTGAGTAAAGCTTTACTCCCAAAACCCTGCTGTTCTGACTTCTAATGGGGTCAGAGCTGAGGAGGCCAATATCAACTCTGCATTCACATAATAAATCTGTTTCTTGTGAGTTGGCTGATGGAAATATTGTTTGACTGCCAATATAGACCAACAGAATATTGATGAATTGCCCACACTGTGTCATTGTTTGTATTAGACATTAGAACAAGTCAATCACTGGTGGTTTGGAGATCTGGAAGTTGTGAAAGTATGAATTCTTGGCATGTGAATAAAGCTATACAAAAGGGAAAATATACAAAATAGACAGTGTATGGCATGCATGTGTCCAGATGTATTTCTGCTAGCCAAACCAAAGCCAGAAACATCAGTCTTACATCCTAATGAGGCTGGTGTAGCTTTGCTGGGAGGAAGCTCTTGGTTTAAATTGGGGGCAGGCCGAGGACTTCCGCTCGAGTCGTCCTCAAAATACAAATCTTTTTTCAGATGCCGCCCACACTGAACGCTTGGTCTTGGGAAAGCCCCTCATGTGGTCACAGTGTTTCAGAAATCAGTGGCGTTGATGGTGTGGACTCTTTGAGGTGGCTCTGTAATTTGTATAAACCTCTTGTGAATGGCGTCCACCCCAAAATAATAGGACCCAAATTATGTTTAACTCGACCCGCGATTGCATATTTTCTATAGAGTATAGTTTTCATTTGACAGGATGTAATCATGGCACACATGTAATTCGAGGCATCCTATCTTAGACAGATGCTGATTATAGTTCTGAGACAATACATCAATAAAATCAAGTTGACAACATGAAGGAAAAGCAGTTATGGCAAGCTGTGAATCGAAACCGCAACACGGCGTGGGAAATATCTCTGCAAAGACCAACAGACTGTGGTTCTTTGGTTGATTTCAGAAACCAGCCTTTACAGATAGCAACTACTAGAACCACTTCTATTGATAACATTTTTATCCTCATGGCCACATTATAAACCTTGAGTAGCACGTAAAAATATGATTTCTATTATGATTTGGTTCAATACAAGGCTTTATATATTTTTTAAAGTCCGTCTGAGGCAGATGTGTTGCCTTTTCCCATTAGATCATGTTTCTGTGTGTGTCCAGCTCTTTCTTTGACAGAGGCACACTGTTCTTCGTCAGCTCCTCTTTCTCCATTTCTAATTTTACCTCAGGATTTTCTTTGTATGACCTCTGAGCTCCAAAATGTTCTCACTAATCTTACATTCCTCTTGTATTACTCTGCACTTAGTCAAATGTGTGCATGTCGTGAATTCAGATGTATAATAGTATAAAGCAGCCTTAGTGTAGGCAGCAGCCATCATCCCTGATGTTTTTGAATTTTTGTGAAATAAGTAAAAGCCTCACTTGTGTGCAAGTGCTTTACAAACTGGACAGTCAAGTTTTTTTTATCTTGCAACATTTTCACAATATCAACGGATACTTTTTTCAACCTGCATGTCCAAGAGGGAATGTGCCCTCAATGTCCATTATTCAACGCAGTTTTTAAAAATAGTATGTTCCCATGGAAGTTTCAGAAGCACCCGGTCCCTGATGAGCTCCAGATGTTGTCCAGATGTGATCTACAGTGTGCACCGCTAGTAGGCTTAGAAATTAGCCCACCACCACCGCCACCATTTGGAGCACAAATCAATACACCTTATACTCTTTAGATGGTTTGGTGTTAAACGCATTCACGTTATGGTGGGTTTCAAATCATTTCTCATGAATTCTCTCCCGCGCTCTCTGCATCCATCGCAATGAGTCGAATGTTCAAAGTTTTCATAGTGAGTCAGTTTTTCTCAGTGACACAGGATGCCTTTATCACTTAACTGCCAATATTGACGCTGACCACAAACTCTGTTACCAGAGTAACCCCTGAAGCATCTCAACATCAGCCATTTGTTTGAGTCTTAACATATTTACTGTTCTGAATGATATACGCTTTTTGTTTTCTAATGAGAGATCACTATTGCCTGGTCACTTTCACCAATCACTGAAAAGTTCAACACTTATTTATATGTATTAGTCACACAGTGCCACCCAGTGGATCAATGCAGCATTACATTCTGGTGTCTGAAAATCACCTGCACTTCTGCACATGTGTTCACAGTTGTACTTCAAGTATTAGCATTCAAATAACAAAACCCCTTTGGATGACTTAAAATGATATATTTCATCACAATATTTCCTCCTATATACAGCTGCATGTATTATATATTCTGATGTAAATGTTAAAAGTGCAGTTTGTAATAAAAGGGACAGTTGAATCAGAACAATGTAAAACATTCATTGGCAGCCAACAGTAACCCAGCCATTATACACGTTTGATTTCCAGCATAAAAATACGTAAAAACTTTAATAATAAATCAATAAAAGTATTTCTCTCCAGTTCAATTCAGGATTAGCTAATCCCATGTCCAACTATATATTTTAATTTAGCCCTCACACTTTTGTCTGCAGTGGGAGAGCTTGCTTGTCTTCTCCGTTCTCATTTTATGTTAGAAAATTGTTCATTTTGTTTAAACTTGCCGTACACAAGCCTGCATGGCACAGTGTCAGACAGCACAGTGTCAGTACAGTCACAGCGTCAGCACAGTCACAGCCTGTTGTTGAGATTAATGCTTCATCCTCAAACTGTGTACTTCATCCTGTATGGAAAAGACATTTAAACAGTAAATAACCACAGCTTCAGCATCATTTCTTATTGTGTGATCCATGCAAAACTCAAAGCGCGCCTCACTGACCTGCAGTGCCATTCGTTTGTCTCTCTCCTCCCTCAGTTCTTCTTTCACTTCCTGCATGTCTCGGCTGATCAAAACAAACAGAAAGATGAGTTTGCAGTCATGGGTTTGTCTACAAAGGTCAACATGTACACTACTAGTTAAATCAAAGGCATACAATAATACACATTCATTTAAGTGGGGATATATATCGCATCAAATCCACAATTGCCTTGATTCTGTTCACTCAAATAAGCACCTCGATCACTAGTGACATACATAAGCATACATATCTATCTTTTACAGACATGCTGCGGATTGTCTTAAAAAAAGTCTGTAGAATGCATACTTAATTTGTTATGATAGTTTGACGTTTTTTCCCTAAACAAATCTTAAACTTCTTTTGATTTTGATAATGCACAATTTTATGATTCTGCAATAATTTTGAGACATTATTAATTCCTTTATGAATGTTTTTGTAAATCTAAAACTCCTCTGCTCATGTTGAGAGATCTGAATAGCTTTACAAGTTCAGGACATCGTGCGTCTACAACTGCACATAACTGGCTCTCTGATGTGTCTAATCAAAGCCAATCAAAGAGATGCAAAAGATCTAACATGGAGTCCATTTTGTTTTCCTGGCAAGTACACAGTTTGTATTTCTCTTTGGTTTTGATTAGCCACTTCCTGTGAGTGCCAGTGTCTGCGAACAACACCAGAAATTAAAATTAAGATTGTATGTTCAGTCCACACATTCTCAGTTAGAGAAATTATAAAGTCCTACTGTGATTTAAGATGAATAAGACTGTTTGATGTTTGCCTTAATATTCTCCAAGGAAACTAAATCAGTTGTTCAGATTTTAAATGATTACTACTCACTCGTGTCGTGTCTCTAGCAGCTCCAGAGACATCCTCAGTTCTTTGATCTCCGCCTGCAGGTCTAACATTGTTGGCTCTTCTTTATGGGTCACTGTTTTGCTGTCCAAAACTTTTTTGGGTGGTGTGGGTCGAACCGGAGGCGGCGTCTTGGACCAATGATCCGGCTTTGCAGGAGATGGCAGGAGGTTTTCTTTACCCTACAATGAATTAAGGTGGCATTGAACAAACCAATGAACTTTTTGGCTTTCTTTGATTTTTTATCTGAATAAAATGTTAAAGGCACGCACACTATCCTTTATACTGAAGCAGATCTAAATTCAAACTAGTGAGGTTGCATTATTTATATCACATGGGCTGTGTTGTATCAAGAAATGAATCAATGTCACAAACCTTTTGCAAGCCAAGTAATCTGTCCGTCTGAAACCTGTTTGGTGTTAATTCTGGTTCTGTTTGGTCAGTAGCCTGAAAAAGACAATTAGCCATACATAAAAAACAAACATAGATATACTAATAATGTCTAAAGTCTGCCTTTAGCTATTTCATTCTTGATGTATGCCAATTTAACATCTAGATCTGTCTTTTAAACAGCCAAGTACAAACTATTAAAGGATCTTATTGCTGCTAGTGTGCAAGTGCTCGTTAAACACATCAACTATTTAGAGTTTAAAGTTTTTAGGTTTATATCTCTTCCTGTAGAGATGTAAATATATGATTTTCCTTGCAATCATTGTTAGAGACTTCAGAATGTTTTTTTAAACAAAGTTGAGTCTATGAAATGAGTCTCGAAAGCCCTAACATTTACCAATCATGGCAAAGTTTGGATGGCATTAACTGGTATTGGATTGCAAGTTATTACTGGGAAAAACTTGAAACACCAAAATATCGCTGCAATTGGATCGCTGAAAAGCATGCCACCAAAGTAAAAAGCGGCAGTAAGGTACTACTAAATATGTTCAGTTACATTTCAAGAAAGAAAGAACATTTTCCTAACAAGAATGCACAAGATACAGAGGGAGTCACTGCTGCAGCGCTACTCTTGTGTTGCAAAGGTCTTTTACAGAAGTGGAGGTTAGCCTCATCTATGTGGTTTAGCAGAGTGTTGGCGGCTGAGGCTTAGGTTAAGGGTTCATTATGTAACACTTCACTTGTATGTTGAAGTGAAAGGTTGTGCTAAATCAATATCTGTCACTATTTTAGACATACGTGTGCAGCTGTAACCAGGCCTGACGGGGGTCTCCTCTGCGGGGGCTTGGCTCTGTTTGCTGTGGGATGGCAGAGTTTATCAGTCTGCACGTCCACTCCATCAAACTGGTCCGTCTGTTTCTCCTCCGGTTGTTTTGGTGACAATGAAGCCACGTCGCCATTGGTTCTATTGAAAATAAGACCACATTTGTACAATATGTGGAAAGATGTCAACCTCTGATTAAAGTTAATAAGGGGAGGGAATCTTTCAAAACATCTCTCATGACTTCTTTAGTGAAAGTAAAATGGTGCACAGGCTGTAAGGTGGCACTTCATATCAAAAAGGTTGCTGACCCCTGCCCTAGAGTCACCGCTCAACTCAAGCTTTAACGATTCTTAAAGAAGCTAGAAAGGTTTCCATTCCAAACATATTTGCTTGGTAACACTTTTTTTTTAGCCCTCTTCTCCATTAGCTGCCCCCTCAAGACAGGGTTGTTTTGTTTTCTTAGTTTTGTGTGTGTGTTTTGCTCAGGAAACAGGAAATGGGCTGCTCTCGTCTGTTTAGGCCCCATCTGACTCATCCCAGAGTTTCCACTGAGCCGCTAAAGGTCGGGCATCCTGGCATTATTCTTTAAGGACACCATGGCAACTGGTGGCGACAACGGAAACCTTTAAGATCTAAAGGCTCTGCTCCCGGTGCCAGACCAAAGAGGAGAAAGTGTTCCTGACATTTCCTAAAGGCCTTTTGCTTTACAAAGGTTGCTAATGAATCACTTTTCATGTCCTTGAGTTGGAAGCCATTTTCTCTAGTAAGTCTTTAGTGGTTATGCATGGTGGTTAGTCATCAGAGATGTGTTGGCATCACTCACTTGGATGAGAACTTGTTGGGTTTATCTTTGATTGGAGGCGGGCTGGACTTGTTGATGGACGGCAGCTTGACTTTGAACGGAGGATTGCTTCTCAGGTCCTTGACCTCTGGTTTATCATCTGTAAAGCAAATGCACCACATTAATCTACAACAATATTTATCTTGAGAGGAGTGTGTCACCATTTTTGTAAACGTCACTGCTGTTTATACCTTTTGTCTTTGTTGGACCACTTTTATCCATCGCTGAGGCCTCTAGGTTTACTGAAAGAGTAGTAAATTAACCATTACCACAAAGGTGCATTTGGTATGTAAATCAACACAGCCCTGCTTTGGATGGAATAATATATTTTCTACACAAAATAAAGCAGTCTTTTGGATTTAATATGAAAAATAATGTCATTTGAAGTCTACTGGCCAGCCTAAACATTTTAAGCAACAACATTAAAGCTGCTCCTAATCTGCACGGCCCCAGGTGTCAAAGTGCAGGCTCAGCATATCTGCAGTTAATAAAAAAGATGAGTCCTAGCCAGTAGTATGTGCACGTTCTGGTTAAATGTGTCCATTCTGCTTGCGTTGACATCACCACTCGTCTCAATATATTGTTGTTTCCATCATTTAGGTGAACTAGAGTATATCCACTAGTAAAAAGCCGCTGGCATATTTTATTAGTCAAAGAGGTATTTGCCTTTGTTTACCCCAGAAAGCAATATGATCTAAAGTGGTATGGCAAGGCAAGTTTATTTATATAGCACTTTTCAACACAAGGCAATTCAAAGTGCTTTACAAAAACGAAAGACCTTAAGAAAATGGCATTTAAAATCAGTCATTAAAAAGAAAAGCTAATAAAATAAACATTAAAAGAAAATGTGAATAGTAGTCAGAGTTGCAGCGGACCTGCAGGTTTCTGGGAGTTTGTTCCAGATATTTGGAGCATAATAACTGAACGCTGCTTTACCATGTTTAGTTCTGACTCTGGGGACAGAAAGCTGACCAGTCCCTGAAGACCTGAGAGATCTGGATGGTTCATAATTTAGCAGGAGGTCAGAAATGTATTTTGGGCCTAGAGAAAATAAAATGCGACTGGTCTTTCAACTAAACTGTAATCTCGTTTATGAGCATGGGAAGGCAAAGATGTGCACATCACTGGAGCAAACCAGGTCACAGCTGTAACCAATAGCTCCGCAGCTCCAGTTCCCAGGGTTCTCAACAAGTTCATCAGGGACAGTGACTCTGCCTCAGCTCATAGAAAAATACCGTCCCCGAGAGACTGTGCCTTGGAGACCGCTAGAATAGATACTTGAATTATGAAGCGTCAGTGAACTAAAGATAATTTGAGAGATTTCGGTTTGCCAAGTCAAGTTGAAATAGAAGATGTAGAACAACCAGGTTACAGCTCTATTTAATACATATAAGCCAAAATCCAAGTGCTCTAACACATAGCCATAATAAAAAGCACAATACTTTTCAACACGCTTAGTCTCGTAGATGATTAACGGAGCGAGTAAGAACACAGGAAGCCTACCTTAAATGTTCAAAGCATTGTGCAACAATCCCTCTCAAGCAAACCATCCACACAGCCTTATCAGCTCAAGTGCTGCTGCTGGGGCTGGTTGTGAAAATCTGTGTACAGAGCTCCCCTCCGCCCCCCTTGTTTCCTCCAAGACTCCTGAACTATGTCACATGACCAGTCTAACCATCCCCCATCTCGCTACAGTCTGAGACTTCCTGTGAACATCTTGTGAGTGATAATGTGTAGAAAAAAAAGTGGTGGCATTAAAAATGACGAGATATTCAGTTAGTTTAAGGGACATCTTTGAGTAGCCAAACACTTTGTGTGGCACTGTTTCACCTGCCTGTCTATTTAGAAATGTTTTGATGAGCACGCATTTTAAATTTCCAAACTGAGTAAGAAGTTGGAGGTCTACATGAACATTTTTGTTTCGCTGAAACCAAAAGAAATTGCAGAATTTGCAACTTGCACCACAGACAGCACTCAGCTGAAACTTGACAGGAAGCCACATCCTGCCTGAGAGAGATTTGACTTCTACATGCTTTTTGTTGCAAAGGGTGTTCATGTTTTTTGCCAAAATAAAAACAAGTGATTTAATCTATGTGTTATTTAGAATGACTAAGATAGTTAACTTAAGTAAGGATAGCAATACCACCCTGTAAAGATACACGTTTACTAAGTTAAAGTAAGAGATTATTGGCATCAAATGAATATTCTTAACATATCGAAAGTACAGAATGACCCATTTCGGAATAATATGCATTTTATTATTGGATGATGAATGCATTGATTTTTCAGCATGACTTTAATTGTTCTGCTTGTTGAGGCAAGCTGTAACCACTTTATACTGCTGGGTAACTTCATCTCTACAATATCATAATAAATTGGTTGATTATATTTTTGGAATTTGCAAAGAAACCAGTAATTTAAGCTGTTAGATTAAAATAGTACTAAAAAGTGGAATATTTGGCTCTGAATAGTGATGAAGTAGAGGTTTGAAGAAGCACAACATGGACATAGTCAATTTGCTACATTTACCAAGTACTGTGATTTGAGTAAGTTACTTTCCACCAATGAGTAAATACGAATAAATAGAAATAGAAGGGGTTTGATCAACCAATGTTGTGCACTTTGAATTGCCTTGTGTTGAAAAGTGCTTGTGTTGAAAAGTGCTATATAAATAAACTTGCCTTGCCTTGAATCTCTATTTATATAGAGCGATACTGAAGAGTTTCTGGTTGCTTCAGCAGCACTTTGAAATAACATTGATTAGCATTTTTGCTGCTTTCACAGTGTACATGCTCAAATCACTCTACAAATACTGCTTCCATTTTCGCCATCTGCTAAAACACCAGCCCTTCACAGTCCAGACTGTCAGCTCGCTGCCAGGACAAACAGCACTGCAGCCAGAAGTCACAAGTCGGAAGAAGAGCTCTTTAACGTAGAGCCTGGTTCCCCCATCTAAAGTCAAACAGTGTGTGTTCCTGTACGGCGACATACATGGTTCTCTTACCTCGCAGTTCGTTGTTGATGTTGCGTGCGGGCGGTTGGTTTGTGGTCCCAGACTAGAGGAGGAGAAACGGAAAACTTAACAGCTTGGCAAGTACGTCCCCGTGTGAAATAAAGGCATCTCTATTTTACATGCTTTTTTTCCACCAAGGGAATTTTCAGTGAGTAATTCCAAAACAGAGGATGTTGAATACGACCCTGACTCACTGCACACTGGCTGCTAAACACAAATACCAGCCAGCTGCACATGAAGTGGCATTATGTGCTCTGCATTTTGATTAATAAAAAAGTATCACAGATATGAATTACTATAAAGCACATCCAGGGCTTCATAGTAGCGGTTGTCAAGTCTTGAATTCAGGGAAGGTCCAGTCACAAGGATATTTCTTAGACTGTGGTTTAGTCAACTCACTTGCAGACTGTCCATTGGTGGTATCAGCATGACGAAGTTATCCGGAAAGCAGCCGCATCGTCCGTTTATCTCTCCCTCCCACCAGCCTTCATCTTCTGTTTCCTTCATACAAAGATGAAAGAGTCACGTTAGAAGCTCAAACATCGCAGTCCTCTGGGACGCCACATTATAAGAGGTTACAAAGCGGTCAAGGAAGACGAAGCTGTCTCATTTGTATTTGTCATGATGTAACTCTGAAGTCTTTTTTTCCTTCTATGATTACATAAGATTGTCACTTAAATATGTGTGTCATGTTGTCCACCATGGCACGTGGTATCCTTGAAAGGGACACAACTGGTTTAGCTGGATGAACAATATGACACCGGCAACTACTTGGCAAGAAAAGCAATTCTGTAAGCATGACATTAGTGGAACTCATGCTAGACAGAGAATAACAACAAAATGCGCCCAAACCTTTCTCAGGATAACAACAGTGTCTCCTTTTTTTAGATCCAGCTCATCCTCTGTCTTTGCCTTGTAGTCAAACATGGCTTGGCAACACTCCACCACTGAGGAGACATTACATTTCATTTGGCAGACACCTTTATCCAAAGCGACTTACAGTAAGTGCATTCAACCAGCAGGGTACAGAGTAACAAGAATCATGTAGATGCATTAGTTTGAACTATGCCAAACCATTCCAAGTGCGAGTACATTAGCTTCAACTAAGCCATAGGGGAAGAGATGACATGTTACGAACCAGAATATGAGTTTTAGAGCATGTGACAAACACTATGGTCACATCTCTACTTCAAAGATTAGCCGGGAAGAGGTGCGGAAGAGTGACAAACTGGAAATAAAAGTTGTAGACCTTGATCCCTGGGGGGTACTCCCCTCTGACGTAAGCATCTATAAAGTGATTAATCAAGCCACGAGTATCTATGTTTGACCCCACCCTTAGGTTACCGTAAAAAGTACAGGAATTAAACATCCGGTATAAATAGATCTGTGTTGACGCTTTTTAAAATGCTGTTCAAAAATCCCCTTAGTGTTAATTCCATGATTGAGCAAACAAAATAAATGGTGTTAATAAAATGACTTACCGGTTTTTGCTTTGTTCCTCACACTTGCCCTTTGAGAAATGCCCTTTGTGAGCACAAAAGGGACAATAAGTCAAAGGTTAACAACTCATGCATTTCAGAAACAATATTTCTGCTATACATACCTCCTTGTTGAAGACCGCGTCTGTGAGCTTAGGTCTTGACTTGCCCTCATTGTACTTGCTGTCTGTAAAAATAGTAAACCAATAATGAGTTTCGCTGTTAGATAATACATCCAGAAAAAGGATTAAGAAGTTAGCAAAAGTTTTAGCTTTACCCACCTCTAGGGGAAACAAAAATCTCTTTGACAAAATTTGATGGAAATGCTCCCAGTTTGCCATTTTTCACCCCCATCCACCATCCATCTTCAATCTGTCATGTAGATAATATCAATGAGTAACAGAGTACAACAAGAAAGTATGTGAGAAGACAACACTTGCTCAAACATGTCCACTTACATTCCAGAGTTATAACCAGTCTGTTTTAAGATAATACTTCAGGTATATGTCCATATCAACTCTTAATACTCTAAAGTCACTGTGTGTTTCCCCAAAGCTGTGATTTCTCTGTGAAACATGCTTTGTCAGAGTGTGACTCCCAAATAAACATTACACCTTATGAAAGACTCTTTATCTAGCCCGTGAAATTGGCTGAACAAACATTTAACCAACGCCCAGATTTACAATGCCAATGTAGACGCTTGCAGGGAAGTGCACTGCTTTTGATAACTTAATAATAGGCAACCAAAGCTGTTTAGCAGAGCCTCATTGTTAGTTTATTTGAGTTTGAATGCGAGTGTTTGAGCAGCGATAGGAGGGAGTTGTACCTCGCGGAGGATCTCTATCGTCTCTCCAACCACCAGCTGCAGCTCGTCTTCATTCAAGGCGTTGTAGGCAAACGCAACCTCGCATTTCCTCGTCTGTTTCTTCCTCTTTGCTTGAAAGACAAAGAATCACCAGCCACATCAATAGACATTTGTAAAGTGTTTAATCTACTGGGAAAGCTAACGCTCAATAATGGTAGCTCGATAGGCTGTGTAGTCAAGTCTCGACAGGAAAGTGCAAAGACTGCCAATCACTAGACACTTCCAACATACCTAATCCCTCGAAAAGACTCATACAATATAATTAGGATTTGTGCAGAGAGGATGTGGTTGACTTATTTTACAGTGTGCTTGATGCTGCACTGCTTTGCTGAGTCCATTCACCACCAACCACAATTTCAAACACTTGTGAACTATCAATGTTACAATAGGAAAACCAACCTGATTTGAATAGCACTGTCAAATGTTTTCATTGTTTATTTTGAGTAGACTCAAGTTGCAAGCTGAGATAAGAGGTTCACACTGCATACAGAACAGTATGTGCAGATTTCTTAACATGATAATTGTTCTAGTTATAATAAATGTAATATATGTATATATGATAGACTGACATGTGCCTTTGCAGGGCCAGAAGGCAGAACTACAGGTATTGTACACAATCAAGTTTAAAAAGAACATTTTATTAGTTGCAAATAAGTTTCATTGAACTGCATTTTACTTGTTCTGAGGCTCCGTGGTTCCCTCTTGCTGTCACCCATCAAACATACTGGCACCTCCTGTAATGACAACCAAAACAAGGCATTTTGTAAGACATTTGGTTAACTGTAACACACAGTATAGTAACAGTCAGCTTTAGGCTGTTTAGCGTCAACAAACCTTGGTGAAGTTAGCAGGAAAGATGCCTCTCTTTCCTCTCAGCTCCCCCTCCAGCCATCCCTCCTCGCTGAACTTTGTGACGTTTTTGACCACATCCCCCATCCTCACTGTGATCTCGTCTCCCATGGTGCCCTCGAAGTCGAGCAGCACTAGCACCTCTACAGTGGCGTGGCAAATGGGGCAGAAAATGTGACTCTTTGCACAAAGGCTGGTGTGCCGGCTTCACAACTGATGCGTCCTGACATTTGAAAACCAAGTCTAACATCCCTAAGTAGTGGAGGCTAGACAAAGAAATGGACTTTGAACCAATATAAATGATTACAGATCAATCGTACAGTATGTATCAATCCTTTTATAATGTAAAAACATGTTTTCAATGTCAATCAGATGGCTCAAAACTAAACAAATTAAAGAAGAATCAAAGGTTTTCCTGCACTCATTAAATAATCTCTGTATATACAAAATACAAATAAATTGCAGACACTAATACATGTATTCAATCCATGCAATCCTATCCATACACAGTACCACGACTTTAGTACATTTGCATGTCAATTTGATACTTAAAATAAAATCACCACCATTTGGAGCAGACAAACTCAATATTTTCATTACTTCACATTTGTGTGTTTCACTATCAAATCACCATTAAACACAGTTTAGAAGAATAAAAACAGCAAGAAACATCATTCCATGTAAGAATAAATATTAACGTCGACTCACCCATGATCTCGTTCCGTCTTTGTCCCTCAAATTTGAATATGCAATGTCCACAAAAAAGCAAACAAAGTCTCGAGTAGAAGGAGAACTGAAAGAGTGTGGTCGTGGTGTCTGAGGCAGAGATATGGAAGCCAAGTTCCTTCTTCCTACTTGTCAAACATTAACATTGTGCAACTTTTCCTGAGGCTATTCAAGGCAAGTCAACAGCAAGAAGTAGGATGGGTCAGTGCAGAGAGAGAGAGTGCAATGGAGGGAGAAGGAGGAGAGAGGGAGGGAGTAAACAGGTAAGACAGGTTTATAGTGAAAGAACAGAGATCATAAGTGAGGCTTAGAATAGATCATGACAATCATGACATGTCAGCACAATAATATTACAAGACAGTCAGCTTTGACAGGAAGCACAATTAAGCTTAAATGCTGGTCTGTTGTGTTCTGTCGTACATTTCCATACTGTGTGTTCACTCAACTATTTTTGTATGTGCTAGGACGAGTGTGTGAGTGTATCTGTAACGTTGTTTTTGTACGCACCTAAAGGAAAAGAGGCTAGACAGTTATAGAAAGCAGAAGGCTATGCAAGACGGAACTTTACAAACCCTTAGCGGATAAAAGTAACACATTTTATAAGAAGGATCAAAATGTACTTTAGTAGCTCTCCCTTCCTTTTGCTTAACATGTTGCGTCACTATGCTCAGTTATTACTCAAGTACTTTCTCATCTTTCCTGTTGAAGGCTAGTAAGCGAGACTTCTGTGTCGTTTTATTCATTGAGGATATTCTCTTTTTGTCCTGTAAAGGTTTTCTCCTGGTGATACCGAGGAACAGCTCAGCCAAATAAGTAGTAAAAACGTTTAAAAACTGATATACATTTGGGAAAAAAAGCCCTTATTTCCAAATAAACAAGCATTTAGAGCAAATATCGAAATTTGTCTAGGCTTTGTGTAATAAGGACGAGAAGAGTTTTTTTAAGTCTTATATTTATACTTGGTAACCCAGCAATGTCAGGGCAGAACATCATGTGATTCAGGGTTTTTGAACTTGTGGTTGCATGTGCTTATGTCTGAATAATTTTGTTTCGAAACAAAAGATGGCAGTGTCATCGGAGGACTTACAATTGCAAGCTGTGAGGGCTACAAGCCTCACAAACGAACACACATCCTAAAGGATAGATTGAGTGCACGCAATCTTGTTCAAAATATCTATTGTTAATTGTGTTGTGAGTAATCCTACTGTCAGTGTCTTACAGCTCACCTTGCTCCTGGCAAAAGGCTGAGGTGATGGAAAACACCTGGCTTTATAGATGTGTCAGCTAATTGGACTACGCCATTCCTCTCAAACCCTGAGGGGTGTCTAAAGAGGCCACTCCATTTAAGCGACCCCTTTTTAGAGCCTCTTCCCCCTGCACGCAACAATGGACTGGCCAGTAGTGCTTTAAATTCCTGCAGTGTGGAGATGAGGGGGGGTAAGGAAAAAATAATTTAACAGTAGGTCAGGAAAGAACATAGATTTGTTTTTTGATTTATTTCATGATTTATTGATTTATTTTAATTTTGACTAGGGCATAAGTTAAAGAGTTGGAATGATGTGATGATTCATACTCATGTACAGTAGGTGGCGGTATGGACCTTTTAAGTTGTTTGCAGTCCGCCAAAAGCAAGAGAAGAAGAAGAAGAAGATGAGGGGGGGTATGTGAGTTGCTCTTGGGCAGAAGAGCACACAGAATGTCACCCATTTTTGTGACGTTTTGTTTATGTGTTAAATGCTAGATTGTGTCTGTTTATATCTACACATTTTTCTTTAAACCTAATTGATTTTATTACCCATCTTAAAACTGTACATATATTCGGTAAATAAAATCCTTATTTTTGCACCTCAACCTGCATTCCTGATTTTTGCATACATGGTCCTTCACACAAGCCATGTAGTTGGTTTCCTGGTCAGCTGATCCAATCATTTGTTTACAATGAGAAACAATTTGAGTGTTGTGACTAGGGCTCTCAGTTAAATACAGGCTATTCATAGAAATTTGCAAACAGCAAATGACATTCTAATAGCCTCAGACAAGGGACTTGTCTCTATTCTTGTTTTGCTCGATCTCAGTGCTGCATTTGATACTATCGACCATGATATCCTATTGCAAAGACTAGAGCACTTAGTTGGCATAAAGGGAACTGCTTTAGGCTGGTGTAGGTCCTATCTATCTGAACGCTCTCAGTTTGTACGTGTCAACGATGAATCTTCCACACAAACCAAAGTTAGCCATGGAGTGCCACAGGGCTCAGTGCTCGGACCTACACTGAACAAAAATATAAATGCAACACTTTTGTTTTTGCTCCCATTTTTCAACTCAAATATCTAAAACATTTTTTATATACACAAAATAACCATTTCTCTCAAATATTGTTCACAAATCTGAAAAAATCTGTGATAGTGAGCACCTCTCCTTTGCCGAGATAATCCATCCCACCTCACAGGTGTGGCATATCAAGATGCTGATTAGACAACATGATTATTGCACAGGTGTGCCTTAGGCTGGCCACAATAAAAGGCCACTCTGAAACGTGCATTTTTGCTTTATTGGGGGGGTCTGAAAACCAGGCAGTATCTGGTGTGAGGGGTAGGGTTAGGGTTAGGGTAATGTTGTGAATCGAGTGGCCCATGGTGGTGGTGGGGTTATGGTATGGGCAGGCGTATGTAAAGGACGACGAACACAGGCCACTCGATTCACAACATTACCCTAACCCTAACCCTACCCCTAACCTCACTGGTATCACTGTTAAAACAGGTGAACCTGTAGCTGCAGACATGCATCAGGCCACTGGTTGCTTCATAATCCTAAATTGCTCAAAAAACAAATAAAGGCAGACATTAAAGTAATCAGTGTCTCTTTAATTTACAGTCTCCAAGAAGAAAAAACATTATCAACATCTATTTAAAAAAAGCAATATTCTCAAAGCAGGTGACACTTAAAACAGTCAAATGTGAATCCGAATCTGTTGGCCTGAATTGTACAAATAAGACCAGCGGATCCACAGCAAGGCACTAAAATGTAAATGTAATTCAATAATATTGGCAGTTGTCCAAACACAGATGAGCCTTATTCTAGACTTCAAGTCATTTAGTGATGATAACTCTTTTTACTCTGTTTGTTTTCTAAACAAATGCACATTTTGAGCCCTTTTCCCACAATGTTGACACCGTTGGACACAACTTACATAAGTGATTAAATCATCATTGACTTGTTTCAAAGCTCAAATGAAAAACACATCAGTGTATATATGGGGGAATTCCTTTACGGAAGTTAAATTCTACGTAGCCAAGTACAACTATGTGTTTGGGAGAAGAGTGTAATCACCACCAATATTATACATTCACTAGTGTTATCCACGATGAAACAAATAGCTACTGTAATGTAATTGTTTTGATGTTAAAATGTTTAATGAGAAACACATAAGCCAGCTAGTTGTGTTGATCTGTTGGGTGTTGAACAAAGAAGGATTGTAGAGCATAACCTTTGACCCTTTACAGTTTGGTCCCGTGTCAGATCAGGGTCTTTGAAGAGTGTTGCATTGACCGAACAATGACGTTCTTATGTCAACATGACCTACAGTGTTTTTATTACTGCAATTTCAATCCAGATAAGACACTGCTCAAAGCAAGAGCCTGTTTTTCCAGAACGTTTAACATTATTAATCTTGTAACCCACTCACAAAACATTTCTTCAGTTGCACAAGTATAAGGCACACGCTAATCTTTTTTTTTTTTAATTACTCAAAAATACAAATTTCTTTTTTTTGACGCACAGAACATTTCCACTTAACCGTAAAAAGCTAAAAATATGTAACTTAAATCCACATTTTTACGAGAAACATAAATTCACGCTTTAAACAGTGCATCTACTATCTATGAGTTATATCCTTATGTGGAAAATCGTTATGTTTAAAGTAAAGTCAGAATCTTACGCTGAAATTAAAGTTTAAAAGAGCCGTAAAACAGTCCATTGTGCTGTGTAGAATCACAAAGTGAGATTGTTTAAAAGTGAAGAAGAAAATTAAGAATCTCAGCATCCTGCTTCACTGCTCAAGTCTTCTCCCCTTCGATTCCTCCATCTTTATGGTCCTGTTGTCTCTCCTCTTCCTGAGCGCTGCCTTGCTCCCCGTTGATCTGGAACTTATCATGGGCACTTTTGGGGCTGTTGGTGTTGGAGCCTCCAGCGGCTTTGCGGATGATAAATCGAGCTCTTCCACGCGAGGCGCTTCCCCCTCCGCGCCCTCGGTTTTCAAACCACTTGCACTCTGCTTCTCGTTCTCTGTCGTCGTGCTGAGAGAAAAAGGATAAAGGGTTGTCATTTCCAAACTTCAATTATAGATTGTACAACACCATGTGGTTAATTCAAACAAAGATGGGAGGGCTGAATGGATATCGACCCTACCAAGTAGTATTTTCTGCTCTTGGGAGTGAACTCTGGGTCCCAGTCTTCAGCTTTTGGGTCTACTTCCTTGTTTGCCATGGCGTTGCTGTGTGAACTGTTTCCTTGATTATTGCCTCCGTTCCAGCTCCGACCGCGTATTCGGACTTGCTGTAAACAGAGGATAAGGCAAGAAAAATCAGCATTTTAATTCATATCAATTTGTGAATTTAAGTCAAAATGTACAGTAGGGCTGTGCGATTATGGCAAAAATCATAATCACGATTATTTTGGTCAATAATTGATATCACGATTATTAAAAACAATCATCCATTTATTGAAAAAAAATTTGAACAATATGTTTTTAACAGTTGATTACCCTGAACTTTAAAGGTGGGGTAGGTAATTTTGGAGAAACCAGCTCGAGTGCGCTAGAATTTGTAAATACACAGCCGCAAAAAATCTGCCACTTCCTCACAGAGCCCCTCCTCCAACACACACGAACGCGCACATGACCAATGAGGGCACGAGATAAGTTTGTGCACAGATGGAAGGCTGACCAGTAATTTAGCCGGGCCGGCTCAGATGATTGGTCGTACTTTTTACAGCGCCACGGCTTCCACAGATGACATGTTTTATGGATTTTTTGTCAAAGCACTTCAGATATTCATTGCTATCGGGATGTTAAGAGCATTCCATGGAATATAACAAAAAGTGTATCTCGAGCCGGTTTCTCAAACTTACCTACCCCAACTTTAAGTATAATTCAACTGAAAAACCAAAAAAATAATTAAAGAAAATTGTTTTATTTCTATTACGTTGTTTTCGTAATCGTTGCAAGCCAAAATCATAATCGAGATTAAAATATGATTAATTGCACAGCCCTAATAATGTACAGTGAAAGTTGACACAGCCATTGCTCCAATCACTGCTTTCCCATCAATCCAACATCATGTGTTAAACTTACGAATCCTCCACGAGACCTTCCTCCTTCATCTGGTCCTGTTGACTCAGTTTGACCCAGTCTGCCTCTGTCAAAGGCTTTTTCTTTGGGATCAGACTTGCCATGGGGCAAATCTTCTTTTTGGGACTTAGAAGACGAGGAGGAAGAAGATGAACTTGGGCGACTGCGCTTCTTTTCACTTTTCCTAGAAGGATAAATGGTTCATTCAAAATCTTTCATGGCCAACTGTTTAACATGCAGAAAACATTTGTAGATATTTCAAAACATAACACAGCAGTTGCACATACTTTGATCTCTTGCGGCTTTTCGAGAACTTGTCCAAAGATCTCTCTCTACTAGAATCAGGGGACTCTCCCACATCTCTTCCCCGCTCCTTTTTATACTCTCTGTCATGGCTGGAATATTTTTTACGCCGTTCAATATCCAAACGAAGATCCATTGGGTCCTCCTTTACTTTATCCACGCCGTCCTGAGCAAATCAAAAACAGAACACAACGTCGTGGATAGACTTTGGATTAGCATGTAGCTGCTATCAGTCGGCTCTAAACAGTGAGGTCCATGGGTATGGGGGGGTAACCTTGGTAACAGCCAGCTGGCATAAATAAAACCAAGCCATTCTGGAGGGAATTTTTTGCATGTTCCTTAAAATCTGAACCATTCTTCAAAGCAAATGTTTTGGATAGATGTTCTGCCTTCACAGCAGTTATTTTAACTTCATCAAAAAATCAACTTCATAATACTTCGACTTGCTTCAGATAGGCAATTCATCACCGTCAACATTTAAGTCAGCTGTATTTTGTGTTAAAGTCAAGGGGTTGCATGGTCAGCTGGTCAGAAGGGTATACTTGTAAATCCTCCTTACTGGTGCATTTATGCTCGTGGGAAAGTCCAGAATCCAAGGCTCCACTCCAAGAATCTGATGCACTACAGCAACACATGGTCCAGCATTGTTTCACATTATCCTTGCTTCTTTGTCTTCCATGTATAACATGACTTCCATTTCCCGTATTTTGAACATCAGAGCATCACAGACATGGTTCTTTCAGGTATTTTAAAACCAAGTCTTTTAAAAGCAATCCCTGAATGTTCACGGTGATGTATTGCCTATTTCAAACAAGATTCAAGTCACTTCAATTGTATCATCACACTCATTTAAAAGTGTACACACTTCTTGGTTGAGTTATGGCAAAACGACTAGTATGGTTCTTTAACAATGGGGAAGAAAAAGAAGATAGGACTGTTCATGCTAATTGAGGTTCAATATTTTAGTAGTTTTCACACCTCATGTTTACAAATGCTTGACCATAAGTGTCCATGCTCATCAATAAAGAAATACTGTGAGGGTTTACTCAGAAAGTTAGGCATGTAAATGTAAACACAGTTGCATAAAGTTGCTTGCTGTCGGTCATTTCCGTTCCTAATGTTTTTAAAGAATACTTACGAAGACAATTTCTTAGAGTCCTTTGAACAGCTTTGGCACAGTGACTTCCATTTCTGAACTTATATTCATTAGCCTTGGTCAGGCTTTTGCCCACAGTCTAAGCAATTCACCATGTGTGAAGGTGACATATAACAAACAACAAAGTCAAAGTGCCTTATTTTGCATTTGCATTTCATAGACTGTGCATCTCCCTCAAGGAAGGCCACAGGCTTTCAGAGAGTGCAGTCTAAAGGCATCTGGCTTGCTCATTCGTTTGCTGTTGTTTGCTTTTCCAACATAATTCATACTGCAAAATATTCAGTCACCTTGTAAGTGCCATCCTCTGAGCTTTTCATCGCCTCAAAAAGTTGAGAGTGTTTCTTAAAAGCTCTTGGTGAAACGTCAATTCTCCTGTGAGAAAGAAAAACAATTCAGACAAAAATATTTGAATGCACATAATACAGGATCTATGGTACAGGGGCCAAAAGGACAAACTTGGCGACATTGAACTGCAGGGACGACACAAACAGACAAAGAAAAATTGAGTAAAAAAAAACGGACCTCCACCAAGCATACGAAAAACAAAAGCAAAGATAGTGTGTTGATTTTCAGGTAGGAAAGGTGAGAGGAATACCTGAAATCTGTTAAAAGAGGGGGTGAAGCCACAGCACACTGAAGGTGAGAGGGTCACTCAATAGGCGACTCTACCTGTGTATCTCTGGGCTTTTTCTTGGCTTCATCAATTCCTTCTCTGCAGCTCGTCTTTGGAACATGGTGAATCGCTCGTTTATAGTCATTCCAGGGGATGGAAAGTGCTGAGCTGTGCAGGAAAACATTAATAACAGCAGAAGTTAGTGCTTTCTGTGTCTGTCTGATGCTACATTAAATAGACGAATCCAGATAGTACAAGCAGTTACTTTAATCTCATTAAACATGTCGTGTGATTAGATTACTCCACTGTGGACTTACCTTTAATGTGGTGAACGATGCTGACTATGTGTTGAGCAAACAGCTCAGAAGGACTCCTCTGTAACTGAGGAGCCTGAACATGTTGAAAGATAGAGCGAAACTCCTGATCCTTTTTTGAGGACTGAACAAGATCCTGGGACAACTGTCGCTCCTCAGCTAAAATATCAGAGCTGAAAATGATAAAAGAAAGTTGTTAGTCTGTTGTTTTGGTTAATATAAACAGAAAACAGTTCTCAGATCACATGAAACTGTATTAAAACACTGATACTGTTGCAGAAAATGCTCTTTTTGCCAATCTATTATCTAAATCAGTTCATCATACATTTATTTTAGCTTCTGTTGCCTCAGCTGGAGGTACAGATGTGACCTCCTGAGGACAGACCCAGTATGGGACCAGAAATCATTATGTGATGCTCACCTCATCAGTCTCTCTCCGAGGAAATCCATTCTGACATTTACTTTTGGTTCCTGTTTTCTTGAGGACATGAAAGGAGTGTCCTCTCCTCTGAGCTCTATATCAGGGTTCCTCCTTAGTGGTGGTGCAGGAGATGGGATGGAGGGAGAGCTTGTCATCTTCCTGGCTTTACCTGCCATGTCTGGTGACAGTTCCTCAAAATGTCCCGCCATCTCCCTCTTAGCAAGGGCAGCAGAAATTGCCGCTACTCTATCCTGCTTTCGACTAAGATATACATCTTCTGCTACCGAGTCAAGGTCACAGTTAGCAGCCTGTGAATAACTCACATGTTGTGATTTGCTAAAGCATTCATCAAACAGTTCCCGGGCTGAGTGAGTGACCCTGATCTTTGTCTTAGAGGACTCTTCCCCATTTTGCCAGTCTTTGTGAAGTGACTTTGAATTAGGCTTGACTATCATCTCCTCCTCTTCCTCAGCAGACAGAAAGGGAGAAGCTTTCAGAAAGCTGTTCAGAGACACTTCACCACCATTGTCCTCTTTGCATTTTCTTGACACTGAGTCAGAATTATTTGTAGGTGCTTTTCCATTCACTTTCCCTTTTTCCATTTCCACATCATTTGCTTCTGTGTTCTTGCCATTTTCCAGAGCTTTGGCTTTTTTGTTTTGCTCTTCCAAAAACCTAAAGAAAGACAAAGAGATAAAGAACTGCATCTAACTGGGCATGACACGTGTGAGACAACAAATGGAACCAATCGATTATCTGAACAGATGTCATAAGAGGCCTTACAAATAGCTTTTACTAAAATGTTAAGTATTAAATCTAGGAAAAAATGTAAACACATGCAAAATGTCATTCAAAAACACTGTTGACAAGTATCATATTTTAAATCCCCCTAAATCTCAAACAATGCATTTGTTTGTATATCTATTGAGCTTGCATATATTGATAAAAGTGTGAAAATTAATGAATTAAAAGAGTAAAACCATTCTTACTGTCTGAAGGCAATGGAGATGGCAGTTTTATCTCCATCCAGGTATTCCTCGTTGGAGAAGAAGTCAAAGCTGGAGAGCATTGGATTTAGACCTTCATGTGAGGGTTTTTTTGTTGAGGAGGAACTACCCACCATCCTCCAGGAGGGGGCGCCATTGCTAATGTCCTTTGTGATTTTAGGGGAAGGACTAGACTGGTTGGTAGACTGGCTGTTCTGCCCAACAATAACAGCATAGCTCGCCAGGGTGCTGGATCTCTTTGGGCTGCAGTCACTAAGACCCTGCCAGTTCCCCTCAGCTTTCCCACTGCAGGCGCTTTCTTTGGCCTCTCCTGCCAACACCCCGACAGGCTCCGCTGGCTCCTCATCTCCCCCTCCTCCCTTTTGGGCCTCCTTGGAGACAGAGAGCTCCTCTTTTCCATCTTTGGCGTTTGGGTTAGTCAGCAACAAGGCTGGCTTCCATTTGGGAGAGGAGGAGTGTGAGGAAGAGGACGAATGCTGGGAGTGTCTGGATAGAGGCGAGGAGGATTGGTCTGAGTGGTGGGAGTGACCATGAGGGGGGCTTCCCGAGCGCTGCTGGGGGTTGTGAGAGCGTCCTCGTGCATGGTTTGGCTGCTGCTGTTCCTGCTGGTTTTGCTGTTGCTGCTGCTGCTGCTGCTGCTGCTGCTGTTGTTTCTGAGGGTACTGCTGCTTGTAGTTCTTCCAGTTGGGGCGGAAGTTGTTGTTATTGTTGTAGCCACCTCCCCCGCCGCCACGCTGGTAGCGTCCACGTGGGAAGAAGCCTCGCCCCCGGCCCCTGAAGTTGTACGGCCTCCGGAAGCCGCGGTGGTAGCCCCGGAACTCACGCCCGTTCTGGTACCCCCTCGGGTATTTCTTCTCCCGGTTATGAGATGGAGAACGAGATCTTGACCATGACCGAGACCTGGAGCTGTGAACGAAAGGGAGAGGGTAAAGAAAGAACTTAGTTACTGCCTTTTTTCTTCCAAAGATTAACAAAAATGTAGTTGTAGTAGTGTAGTTTTTTAGGAATGTAATGCAATCTAATACAGCACTATCTGAAACAGTATCTCCCAGGCTTTACACTTAACACTTTACATCGCTCAAGTGCAGTCTCTCTTACAAACATTTTCTGAGCAGACGGTAGGGCTGCTCAATTAATCGTATTTTAATCGCAATTACGATTTTGGCGTGCAACGATTATGAAAACAACAACATCGAAATAAAAGTTTTTTTTTTTTTTCAGTTGAATTATACTTAAAGTTCAGGGTAATCAACTGTTAAAAACAAACTGTTCACATTTTTTTTTAATAAATGGATGTTTTCAAAGTAAATGGATAATCTTTTTTAATAATCCTGATATCAGTTATTGACCCAAATAATCGAGGTTATGATTTTTGCCATAATCGAGCAGCCTTAGCAGACGGTGCATAAATTATAGTGACATGACGATATGATATAGCTCAATGAAATAAGACCATTCTAGTATAAACTAGTCAGTAATTAGTACAAATCTTTGAGGCATCGTAGACAGATGTGTATATAATCATAATTACAATGATAATCATTGGTCATGATATTGTGCTTGCAAATGACAGCTATTGAATGCAATGTTTGTTGTTTGTCGTTTGTGGTGGTTTTACCTGATAAATACATTTGAAAGTAAAACACAAACATACACCACGTATACATGTGGACTGGCTGTTTCACTGATAACAGATTGGGACAGTAGAACCACATAATCACTTAAAGCCAAATGCTAGATACACCAACAACAAGAAACACTTATTTTGCCATTCAGAAAAGACTATAAACATAAGTTTGGTGAACCAATGGCCTACAGACATGCACACACTAAAACACATAAAGCATGTTCACATAATATGCATCCAACATCCATAAGTCGTTTGGAATTGATACAACATGTGTAGGGACCAAACAGCCCACATGAGGAGCGCTGCATGGAGAAAGCAGACTTCACACTGTGTTTCTGGCCAGGCTGCAGGGACACACTTGGCCACATGGGGGCTCTACTGCACTTCTGATCAAAGGTCTTGTGTCGTCCACTAGTATGAACCTTAAACACAGTTTTAAGATTATATCAACGAGACAGTAAGTTCTCTTCTTTACAACAGTGGTTTAATCAGCCCAACGTGCATTCTCCAAGCATTTCAACATAACTTTGGAATATATCAACGGAGCAAATCTAGTGTTGACGTCAAACGAGCCAAGTTACTAAAGTATTTTCTCTACAGCTACTTCTTTTGCAACTTTTTTACAACTTTCAATAAATAAAAAGAAACTCCACAGACAGTGTCCCTACTATACTTTTCATTTAAAAAACGTTCTGAAATGGGAACGTATATTAAGAGGTTAGGGTTACAAAGCCTACTATACATTGCAGAACAACAGTTTAAATAGACAGCACAAAACAGCACCACACTACATGCAAATAAATGTTCAAACCATATACAAAGGCTAAAACGCATAGGACTCACCTAGTGTATGTTTGCATTGGAATACAGAGTGAGTAAAGAAAGAAGCGCACTGAGCAGCGCTGCTCTCTCACAGTGCGAGCTACGGATACTACATCTCGTCTGGCCAACTGGTGGAGCAGAGAGTCACATGGAGCATGGAAAAAAAAAAAAACTTCTACTCCAATCCTCCTTCTGTGCTTGCCGGGCTGTTCAACCAGTTTAGTGAGACTTTTAATAGCCTGACACCAACATGCTGCAGATATCCACATCTGAATAGTCTGAATGTAACATTTCAGCAAGAATCACTGTAGTTAGTCACATCAATTAGATTTTTTATAAAACACCGTCTGCATCTGTGGCCTATTTGGCTACTGTGATTAAAGCAAGAGTACTCCAAATTGATTCAGATTTGTGGACAGGTTGGAGATGATTTGCCCAGAAGATGTTGCGAGATAAAATGTGTGTTTTGGGTTATTGTATTTTAAGCTGTTTGTATTCAACTTATGTAAATGTGTGTGACCACAAACCATTTGCCTACGTGTAAGGTGTGCTCAGTATGAGAAAAAACATTAGATTCCTTCCACGTCCAGCTTTATGCCAATTCTTTACAAATGTGCTGCCACACTGCCAGGAAATGAGCAGCCTTTGCCTTTTATTGCCATGCCACAGTTATTCTGCAGCAAGGCAGCAGAGTGAAGCCTTCGTTTCTCTTACAAACGCGCCATTTAGCCATCAGATAACCCCACATTTTTATCAAGCAAACCAACAAATGCTGCACTCTTGATTAAAAGCTTGATACATATTGTGATATGGCTCAGAGGCAGCCTATTATGGAAATGTTGCCTGCAGTGCAAGCTGGAATAATATTCACTCTAATTTAAGTAAATTCACAAACCGGCAGCTGAACTCTCTCTCAAACATCAATTTCCGCTTGACACAGAAGCCAACTCCAGAGTTTAAGTCCGACCCAAATCCATTTATACGCTACACCAGCTTTGTGAGTTCATGAGAACCTAAGTCATAAAAGTCCAAGACAAGACAACGTCTTGCAGATGGAAAAGATCATGTAGCTGACAGAGAAGATTATTCAAACAGAACACAGACCTGCTTGGTGCCTTTCCCACTGTCAAAATTAAACTACCGGCACACACATCTTTGTATTCAATGTCAATTCCTCAGGGCAGGGTTAACTAGATAGTTTGAGTGGAAAATTAGCTTAGCAGAAAATAAAGGATGATTTAATAAAACTGATGTCTGTGCATAACAGGACAGCACTTAGCCTGCTGCACCTGCTGCTAGTTGTTCTGCTTCTTCATCAGTCATTCATTCCTTAAGCATTAGCTGGGTTATGGCATTCATACAAACTATGAGACCTTTTTCAAGAATCCCCAAAGGCACAGAGGCATGGTCTACACAAACACAATGCAGCCAATAGCAAACATATATTTGTTTGTTTTTCATAAGGGGACTTTACCGGTAGTGACGCTTCTTTGATCGGGATCTGGAGCGACTCCTGGAGCGAGAGCTAGAGCGGGATCTAGACCGGGACCTGGTGCGGCTCCGAGACCTCGAGGCGGATTTTGGCGATCTGGACATCACTGCAGCCAACCCTCAAACTGAAATACAACCGAGTTAGGATTCAATCAAATATATATTTGGCAAACAATACATGTCTTTTTAGTAACCTTTTCAAGCCACTGGTTTCAAAATGAATATGTATCCTCTGAGTTAACAACTGTATGAACAATTGAAAACATTTAAAGAGAGCCAAGAGTCAAACATTCACGAAAGACAATATCCGACAGAGATTAGTCAACCGAGAGAGATTTCAAAAGCTGAGAGAAGAAACCGAACAGCTGTAAAAAAGGAAGAAGGCAATAGTGATGGGCATCCAAACAGAGCGTGTTTTATTTAGTCTCTGATCATTTGCATAGAGGGCTGTCTTATGGCAGTCATCGGCCTGCTTTGAGCCAACACTTAAATTCAAAGATACAGTTAGCAGTAACACTAGTTTGTATACACTGCAGAGGATATAGTAAATCACCAGAAACATTATGACTGAATAATGAATGAATTAAAAGACCACACAGTTTCCAAATAAGGTGAACATAGACAGTATGACTTGTATTTTACTTCAGTCAGTCTCATGATGTCATGTCATTTCTTTACATAATAAACTCATACATATACGTGTCCTTAATCTCTAAGCCTCACCACTTCATCACACATTCAGTATCTTAAATGCACAATCCTTATTTAATATACTGTAATTTAAAACGTGTAAACTACACCCAACTGTGTGGTTTTAAATATTGAGCACAACTGACTAAACTGATCATTTTAAGGAAGTCATGAAAAACAACATTATGGTATAGGCTTGTCAAATACAATCCAAAGTACCAAAAATGTAGAAGTATTTACAGGATTATATAAGACCGGTTTAGTGTAGTACTGCTTGGTACCCGACATATGGAAAATAGTTTATTTCCTCTGTGGCTACTGGACAATATTACATTTGCATGTTGTCAATGCTGTGAATCTGCTTCTAGAGAGATGCTCACTTTGAACAGACTATGCAGATTTGTTCTTGGTTGTCTTTTTCGTACACATGCAAAATGTATAACCAACTTAAATGGCCTTCTTTAAATGTAAGAAGACACATGCATTGGCTCCAGCTGATATTTAAATGCATTTATCTTAACTATCCCCCTTATTTAAAGCAGTATTTTGTACCCTACTCGTCAAATCATCAAGTTAGACATTCTGTTCAGATTTATTTCTCTGTCCCCTCTGCAAAAAAATTGATTGGCAGAAAAGCGTTCATGTTCAAAGCACCAACTGACTGGAATACTTTACCTGCTGCTATTAGGGGGGGGGGGGGTCGGTCGAATAATCGATTATTATTCGCCGGGGCTGCCGAATAATCGATTTTGATCATGGTCAGTTTCTGGCAACCCTAGTTTAAACATGTATTATCATCTCACTTTCAACTGCTCTGTACTTGTTATTAATGAAACTGATATTGATGAAACTGATTTGCTTGACTGTCTCAAATTGTAATGATTTTATGCATTGCTTGAATTTTACTTAACAGACTGTATGTGGTTTGTCTTGTGTGTCATGTTTTGCATGTTGTCTTTTTGTTTATGTATGTCTGTAAGTTGTTGCTATTGTCGGGACCCCCTTGAAAACGAGATGGTGCATCTCAAGGGGTTTATCCCAATCAATAAAAATGTCTATATATAAATGAAGCTGCAGTCAGACCTCAGGATACTTTTCACTTCAAAGGATGTTCCTTTCGACTCGTCTCTATAGCATGTATTCCCTTCCAAGGTCCAGAGGCATTATCTCTGACATATGATCCTCGGGGTACGCTAAATGCCAGGGATCAAATCATTGATCTTTCATTATGAGAGTCCTCTTCAGGGACTTTGGAAGGAGGAAATTGCCTACTACACATGACTGGGATTTTAAAAACCGGTGCACGCTATCACATGGTGGTCCATGTGTGCATCCTAGATACTATTTTGGAGATCCTGAAATGTATCTTCCCCCACCTCCTCCTCGTGCTATATAAACTTCCCACTCCTGGCAGCTTGTTGTTTTTGGCTTTCAGAGAATAATTTCCTGAAAGTCTAACCGCAACAGACCGTTCAGCCTACTGTGCACATTTTAAGAATGGCATTCAGATGTGCTCCTTTCCAACACATGGTAGCTCAACAGTACAATAAATACATAGTAACAACCTTCCTAATTTTACTTTATATTGAAGAGGAAGTGGGCCTTGCATGTGGGAAACTTTACTGGGTTATTCTACATTTGCTGTAATGCAATTACACCCAAAAAATGGCTGGAAATAGTCTTGATTGGGCGTCAGCAGAAACGATCTGTATACAAGACAGCTTCACAAAGCTAAAGTTTCATTACGATACAATACTACATACTTTATTGTCCCCGTAAGGAAATTGGTTCTGGTCTCCGTCCTGCAGTTCTGCATAATATACATATACAAACATAATAAACATTAAAATATCATCACTCGTACACCGTTTGCACAAACACAATACACAGGTGCACCAAATGACAATGGCGACCTATTGCACAGCATTATGACTGTATGTAAAGTAGATGCCCATAAGAGAGTGCCTCACTACCTTTCGTATTCAGTATTAAAAACTAGTTGGGGGAATTTAAAGGTTTCGATAGCTTTTCTCTAAAGCTCGATTGATAACCAGCTGCAGCTGTCCGCCTCACGCTGTGTGGTCGGCAGCCTAATCACCCAGATTTCAGCCTCTCTAAAAGGCTGTGGTAAGCTCGCTCTTTAATCACTCACTACTCGATTTGAGCACAAAACTGAGTTACTGACACACATGCACTCACACGTGTCTAACTATACTTGTGTTGTGAGGACTTCTAGTTCATTGTCCCTGATGTCTGCTTTCTTAATTTTAACACATCCAACACTAACATCACTTTATCAAATGCCAACCACAACCATGTGTATGTCAACCATTGAAGTTACATTCACTATTCTGGCAATTACATTTCTCAACTTTTCTCTTAATACTATGATATATTTTTTTTTTTAAACCATTATTTAACCAGATGGTCCCATTGAGATCATCAATCTCTTTTTCAAGGGAGACCTGTCCAACATGGCAGCAAGTAGGTTACAACATGTCATGAACATAAAACAACAGATAACACAAAAGGACATCGTATTTACAGGGCTACATTCACATACCTAGAAACATAGACCGGTACCAACAGTATCAATTATCATTGCACCTATCCAAGCTTTAAAAACAGGCAGTGGAACCAATTTGCTCATTTTCAAATATTTTGATTCTGGTTTAAAGTCCAGACTTCCTGTCCCCGGGGGTTTCGTTCTAAGTTAGTTAATTATGTTATTATTGATTAGCCAATACTAGTGTACGAGTCTGCAATACGTCATGATTTCTTACCAAAGAAAATCCCTTCTCACAAATATATCCTCCCAAACTTGTTCGATTGATATCGTAATGGACACTTGAGGTTGTTGAACCTGGAACAACACAGTTATAGTAGGAACAACTTTCAAAACTAGAATAGCAGCTCTTTATCATTGAAAATAATGGTGAATAGATATGTTTGATATAGTAAAACTAAATTAAACTGGATATAAGTTCAACACACACATGATTAAGAGTACCCCTCTGGGTTTGGAGTGACAGCTGGTTAATCCTTATCAGCTGTTTATGTAACAGCAAAAGTATCTCTGATCAACAATGGTCACGCAACTTGATACACAGCTCAAAGCGTACGAGAAGAAACACTCAATCAACAACCCTATCATTAAGACTTAGATGCCAGAGCGCCAGCTGGAATCACATTTGCTGTCTATATGTGCCCCTGAGACACCCTGCTCGCTATTTCAGAAAAGCCACAGCAACTGTCATTGGCACAATCTCTGGTTATTGAAATGTGGCAGTCCTCTTAGTGTTCTCTCAAGGCCCTTCATATGCTGAGGCAGTTAATGGATAGTGAGGCCACTGGCAGAGCTGTTCAAGTCAAGATAAACCTTGTAGTTTCCTTTGTGAGTATCAAATTAAAAAAAGTCATGTGAAAAGCCTGATTCATTCAGATATGTCTGAATGAGTATTGACTTAGTTTTGTTTGTCTTCAGGGAGCTACTCAAACTAGTAGGCAGACACATTGATGACAAATGGTTGACCTTATGCAGAGAAGTCCTGCAACATTATTCTTTGCTTATCACCTACAATGACAGATGAGAACACCATTCAGCTTGGCATTGCACCTGGCGTAATGACTAGTTGCTGCTAACTCTCTGCTAGCTAAGGCAGTTCAATACCACTCTATTGTCAGCAGGTTTTTGGAATGTTTTTTTAGTCTTTTGGTCATTTAATTATATTTGAACAAAAGTTATTCTTATATAAGTTAGCATCGGCCACTGCACGATTTCTAAGCCACCATTGCTTTGAGAACCCCCAAACAGCAGTGTTACTGAGGCATCCTCACACTGACATGCTTCTCAGTTGTCTGTCATTGGAACTTTGTGGGGACAAAGGGGAACTCATCAGCTAAAGGTCCGCTCTATTTTAGTCAGCTGGGAACAGCTTGGCCAATGATGATATAGTGCTATGTTTCCAAAATGTGTACCGTTGTTGTTTGTGTTTTCCTGCGCCTTAATGTCTCTGCATGAAGCCGTTGGTGTTTATCTCTTTCATAGGAGTGGCTTGTTGTTTAACTGGAATGTTTTCATTTCTGCTGTAGAGATGCCAGTAAATGTCATTAAAATGCAGAAATATAAATGTATTCTCAAAGGAAATGGCACAACCAATGTCAATGTTGGCAACAATTCCAAGCCACACACACCCAAAACGTTGATTTAAATAATCATAATATCCTCAAAAATAAAGTAGCATGGACTCAAGTGAAACAAACTGTCCTCAAGGCAACTTCAGCAAGTGCCAGCACATTTAAATGTCGGCACACCTTTTCAATGTGTTTGTTTAACAGGAACAACCTCAACCAGGATCTGGTAGCCCAACAGGATATTGCATGATAATGATTTCAAAGATTTATTTGTCACTGGAAGCCAGAAATAGTTTCTCGTTGTACCTTTTGATGAGCATTTACAGGAACACTGTCAACTCTTGCTGCTATACATGCCATGTTGGGCTAGTTTCAAGATGTGAGCTGTTTACAGTAGGTGGATGGGCAACTGGGTGGAACCTGCAATCACCAGTCATTCACAGTCATTCTGCTAACCACTAAAAACAACTTGTAAAATTAAACAACTCTTATACTGAGTTCCCCCTTGAAGCCTCTGGTGGTCTCAAGATCCACTTTGGAAATCACTGAACGGTCCATTTAACATTGTTCAAGATGCAAATGTTCACAATACTATGCTACTGAGCTTCCATACAATTATTTGACATAATTGAGAGACACCTTACTGCAAATATAATAAAGCCGGTAGAGTCCTACTAGATGGATAGACAGTAGACACTGTATCATCCTGGAGTTTCCACATGTCCATCATAATGCATAATATCGCATCAATCAAGCGGGAATATAATACAAAATACAAAATATATCAGCATAGTGCGCACCTACATCACATTGGGAGAGCATTCAGAAGGATGGCTTGTTGATATGTTCCCAAGTTGCGGGCAGAAATGTCTTTACGGTACAGATTTCGCGACAAATTATGACTTTGAGTGACTTTTTAAGCATTGAGGATGTGTGTGCTGCGCGACAACTCGTTGTAGATGTTGCTTTCATGAAATTATTTTCCATTCAACTATTCCAAACCATAAGAGTGCCCAGTAAATGCGTGAAAGAAGAGACTACTCACCGGTTGGCGTTGTCGTTCAGTGTTGTCGCGTCACATTCAGGCAGAACCGAGTAATATTGCAGAAAAGAGTATTTCTCCCTGGTCCTCTGTGTGTCTGTGCTGTGCGTAGTTAAAGTAAAGTGTGTGTATGTGTGTGTGAGGTTGAACGTGTGTGTGTCGGCCGGAGTCTGCGGTGTACAGAGAAAGGGGGCGTGACCGCGCGCGGCAGAGGTTGACGTTTCCTTCCGCCGACTGTCACACACACACACACACACACACACACACACACACACACACACACACACACACACACACACACACACATCGCAGTGGAGTTCAGTACACCGTGGATTAAAGGACAAAAACTACAACTCCAGGACAGAGATATTTTTATGAAGTTTAAAGTTGATAGTGTGGAAGCAGATTGTGTGCACTTCATTTTATTTTTAGGAACATTTCATATCCATAAAAAGAGATGGTCTGACTCCAAACCAAATGTTGACGATTTAACCAAGAACTGAAACAATATAGCCTATTAACACTTTTAAAAACAGAGGCCATGTAGCTTACAAGTCACTCTAGTCTAGTGACTGAGTTCTTAAAGGGATAAGACACATTTATTATCGTGGTATTGTGCATTCTTGAATTATATTTGTTTTATAACAAAATATGATGTCCTTGTTCCTTTTGGCTCGCCGCCAGCTAACACCTTGCTCACTGTAAGCCGCTAAAGTCCATTTTTTCTTATAAGGCTAATATATTTAGGCTTCTTTTTATTGCCTCTGTATTAGCTACAACATTGGCATTTTTTCAAGGCCCATAGTGTTTATGTAATTGGCCAAAAAGGGTAAAAATGTGTTTAATCTTGAGGTCATATAAAGGGAATGTTTCACTGGACTACATTACAGTAAGAGCTGTTTCTATTATTTGTCCTGCCTTTTGACAAACACGAGGGCTGTTAATTATTAGAGTTAACAATGTCAACATAATGCCGTCCAGAAAAACAGTAGTACAGTACCTCAAGGCTAACATATAATTGAATGAACACCTTTATGAGAGTGTAAACAAGATCTGAACACTATAGACATAAAAAGTGAACTGTAGTGGAAGAACAGTTGTATTGGATTTCACTTCATTCAAGTGTCCACTAAATGTGTATTTCAGTAGGAAATTATCTAAAGTAGTCAGCAGCTTCATCATGGATGTAGGGCTGCCTGGTAATAAAAACAAAACTTCTAATAGATCGCAGTTATTTTTGTAACTAAGCCTTTGGAAACACTAGGTGCATTCAACTCTCTGAATACAGTTACAGATCATTTGTGCTAGAGCAAATAGGAGTGTTTATGGATTTTTAAAACTGCTGTATTTATTACCTAACTTCTGTTGTAATGTGATCCACTTTCAGTTGTCACACATAAAGCACCGCACACACATTTAGATCCTGCGTTCTATAGAAGAAAACTGTATGTCAGCGGGCTTTCCCAGATCCTAGGGGTCAAATGCTTTGCTCAGTGGAAACTCGGCAGTGCCCAGAGGTGTACTGGTATTCTCAAAGTCTCAAAGGGACTTGAGCCAGCCAACCTTCCTAAGCTGACTCAATAAAGACTAAGCTACTTCCACCCAGTTGATCTGTTATTGACCCCTTGGTTACATTCAGAAGCTTTCCGGCAGTGTATATATAGTTTTTTAAAAGGAAAAAGAAAGCTCCTCCTTTACCCGCTCCAAATGTTATATTATGCAATTTGTAATGAAAAAAGGAATGCTCCAATGTATAATACAGTGATACAACATAAATTATTCTGAAATAGAGCTTTGTGGAAAATGTGTACTTTTACATACATTTTTGAATGCTGGACTTTTTAAACTGGTATTTATTCAAGTGTTTAGTTCACCTCAAACAAACTGCCTTTGTTACTCATTCTCAAATCTTTATATTAGTCATCTTTAGTTTGAAGAGTTTCGTAAACTATTTCATACTGGCGGCACCAGTCTTCTATGAACATAATTATATTGGCATGGGTTTCATTATAGGGTTTCAGTGACTCGTGATGTGATTCAAAGGCTTTTCTACCCTGCCATGAATTTATTTTGTATTTGTATTATTTGGCCATGAAAGTGTTTGAATTCACAGTTACATATCATTGGTAAATGATTGAAAAGCTGCCTAGAGAGTGAAGCTTTGTCAAAGACTGTTTTCAGTTTGGAGTGAGGATGTACTTTATAACAACTCATCTGATATAGGATCTTTAATAATATTCCATTCATTTAGGAGAAGCTTGACGAGACTGCTGAATTGTTTGTGTTAAAGTCAGGAATGATGTCTCTCATCTCTTATCGTCTGGTTTGCTACGGTATACATTCATTATAGTCTAGGGTAAAGTTCATGTGGGTTCTGTGTAAACTCTTTTTCCTTCCCTTGGAATCTGCTAAACAAAGAAACAATGATTAGATCTGCACTACGTACAGGAGCAAACAGAAGAGTCTATCGCAGAGACTCCTCTCTTTGTAGATGCAACAACATATATGATATGATAGAAAGAAATAGTACTATTTCTGTCTAGACATAGTCGGCGCACTGTCTAAAAAACAACATACTTTGGGATTTCTGGACTTCAAGTGAAGACATCCTCTGGTATTTGGACCTCTGATCCTTTCATTATTCTTTTAAATGTTAATGTAGACCAGACAACATTTATAGGGTGTTAATATTCTTAACCCTTATGTTGTGTTCGGTTCTCCTGACCCGTTTCAAGTTAAAATTATACGCTCTCGTTTTTTTTTATCGGAACAAGGCTTCATGATATCCTCCACAACAGCTATATAAACACTACAAAACTGATTTTGACCATTTTAGCCAAGTCTGAAGGTCTCTAAAAAAAAAAAGTGTATAATTTGGTGTTCGGGTCTAAGGAGACCCAGCAGAATTCTTTTGGGTGACTCGAGGTCAAATTTGGCACAATCAAGATTCATCTTTGACTTTAGACACCCCTCCCCCACCCCCTTCATCAACTGTAACAATATTTGTTCACAACATGCACTCTGCCCCCCACGGGAACTCCACCTTTTTCAAAGAATATGTACACTGTAACACTGAACTCACATATGCACGTGTACAATATGTGGTGTAATGTGTTTTGGGCCAACAGGATTGTACGGTTATGAATGCATTATAAGTTAGTTATGATGTAGTTAAAACAATATTGGATGATAGTAATTTTCTTTGTGTGTTTTGGACTGAAATAAATCATGGGTAACAATTGAGCCGCGATCACCATGAACGGTAACAGCTTTTGAACACAACACAAGGGTTAAAAGCTGCAATAAGAAAGTCTTCCGTGCTGAATTAACAGAAGCTTAATGTTAGACTCATGTGGCTTTACAATTATGTGCTTGTCTGGCATGAGGATGGGAGCGTCTCTACAGAGTGTACTTTTAACCCTAGAAGTGCTCTTTTTTTTAACCAAAAAGACTCCTGTGTATGTCAGTTGTTTGACCAATTGCATAAGTAGCAGAAGGTATGTGTTTTTATCCCATACCCTTGTTTATTACACGCACCTACATGTAGATGTCGTGGAAATCTTTCATCTCCCTGTCCCTCCAGGAATAATGTGTTGGTGAAAACCACAGATGTGTGTATTTGCATTGGAAATTCATTTGCTCATACCTGACTTGCTGGCAAATCCCACTGATACATCCTGCAAGTACCACGGAATACTCATTTGATTATTTCAAAATGAGACAAGCTGTAAAATGACACAGTAAAAGAAGTCAGCTGCAGTAGGCAAAGTGCAGATCAGAAGCATCAGGGTGGATGGACGATGCACGAGAGATTAAACAGGAAGTGGCATGTTTTCATGGGTCAAAGATACAAATCTCTCACTTAACTAAGTGCTCTACTTCCTAGGAAACAAGTGCCTAGATGACCATAAAGCTAACTGAACACTACAGCAAATGATATTTCAAAACAATTCCTTCCATCTAAAGCCATCACCTGATCAAAGCTCAGTTTAAACAGTTTTACAAATTACATTTTTCATTTGACATTGTTGATATAATTGTATAATCAAAATCCAAAAAAAAGAAAGAAAAGAAAATACTAAATAAAAAAAATTCAAAAACATTACCATCATCTCTGATGTACCCGCTTTGGGACCAATTAAGGATTTTTGATTGTGTGGCGAATGTTTGAATGCAAACCTGTTCAAATCTTTCAGAATTCACTCACTAATAATCCAATGACAACATTTTTTTCCCATCGTCACATCTTGTGTGCTACTGTTGCCAAATTATAATCATAATGTAAACCATTTTCTAAATAGATTTTTCTTTTTGTATTTAAAGTCACAACCTTCTACTTTTCAGTTACAAGCAGTATAAACCATATTCTAAAAAGATTACTAGCCAGTTTTTAACCTTGACACAGTCTACTGAAAGTCAGTCCTGAGATGGCCCCTGCCTAAGCATCTACATTTTGCCCTGTGGCCCCTTCCCATCCATCTCTCCCCTGTTCGCCCCCCATCATATCGCCACTGTTCAGACACCAGGCAGGTTATTTTGGGCGATCCCTCTGACACCACTTTCTCCCTCTGTGTCGGTATAAAAGGGTTCATACACCCTCCTACTTTATATCCGTCCCACCTGTTGGCGCTGTCCGTCTCCTTGCTGACATGCCTGAACAACACACAGAGCTTTATCATTACTTCTAAGTAATTACGGCACCTTAAATCCCCCCATGGCTGATGGACTGTGGACGACCTCGAGTCACATGTTGTTGCCTTATTAGGACAGTACTTGGTTTCTCAGGATTTGTATTTAAATAAAACTTTAAAACACATTTACTGGAATAACCCTTCCAATATTTCTTTTTCATTATTATGGAGGATAATTACTTTGCAAATAAGTCACAGGATGTTTAGATTTTAGTTGAGATGGATGTCAAAGCTTTTTCTTAAATATACTAACAAAAGTCACTTTGCATAGGCATGTCTTTTTGTAAAACCTTTGAATCTCAGAGGCAGTTTTGGTGAGCAAAGACGTTTTGGCAGATACAAACAGGCAGTTGTTAGGCCTTTCTTTGCCAATCCTGTTGCATAATAAAGTCCCATCTGGTTGCAGTTATCATTCTGAAGAGCCAAAGTCTTCTTAAATGGCTTTCTTTGGCGGAATCAATGTCTAATTCATGTTAAATGCACTCTGTTGGCAATTTAAGCAAATCTATTTAAAACAAAGCTTCTATTGTTTCATATATGAACACTCTTTTTCTCTATTATAAAATAACCAAATCCTTTCCACTCCATGCTGTTGAATCATCTCTGCTTGCATGGCTTTATTCAATATGACTCAGCAGAATGAGTCTGTGTCAAATCCCACATTAGTTTCAAGTTCTGTGTCGACTCACTTTTAAAATATGAAACCCTGGCACTGGCATTCAACTGGCCGTTAAACAGCTTTTCCACCGAACACTAGGATCCAGAGGTCAACTTCAAAAGAAAAGTTGAAACACATGCTTTGAGTTTAATGTTTTTAGGAAATACTGCTTATATCCTGGCAATAAAAAGCTCCGATTTTAGGTGGGTTACGTTTCAAGATCTCTGCTTGGGTTGTG
This sequence comes from Harpagifer antarcticus, assembly GCA_902827135.1. Classification (NCBI taxonomy): domain Eukaryota; kingdom Metazoa; phylum Chordata; class Actinopteri; order Perciformes; family Harpagiferidae; genus Harpagifer; species Harpagifer antarcticus. The sequence goes on along the minus strand of CADEHL010001039.1, from coordinate 792,113 downwards.
TAAGTGTAATTCAACAATAAAAATGCTCAGTTACAAGAAAAAAATCTGCCTTGTAAAGTAAAAATAAGTATTATCAGAAAATGTAATATTATGGCACATTTCCACTGCAGCGGGGTAGCCCCGTTTAAGCGTCCCTAAGCGTCCTCGCTCAGGCCTCGGGCTGCCTCGCTGGCCGTCCGAGGCCGTGGCGCATTTCCATTACAGTTTAGGGTAGCAACGCAGTGTAGGCGGGGCTCCCGTCGAGCTCCCGCTGGATTTTATCATCCCCAATGAGATGTAGGAACGGCGTCACCTCCTTGGTCGACCACGGTGTGCTTTTCTTCGACGTTGCCATTTTTGTAGCTCCTCCGTTTACAAAAATGCTGCAAGCTTGCTTCTAGATATATATGCGACGCTAGGGATGATCTCGCGTGCGATCTTGTGACGATTCTCTCTGACCAATCAGCAGTCGAGAGTGTTGACGTCACTAGTTCAGCCCTGGCCCTGGCCTGATAGAACCATGATTTTATGGGGCCGGAAAAAGAGGGAAAAAGTACCCGCTAGCCAGGGCTACGCTATATGGAAAGGCCACCAAAAACAGGCCTGGCCGCTTGAGGACGATTAAGGACGCTTAAACGGGGCTACCCGCTGCAGTGGAAATGCGCAAAAGACAAAAGTAGATATTCACATGAGATAGATTTGTATCAATGTATTGTATATATATATATACTCGTATGTAATCTGAAATGTGACTTAATGCAGTAGCTGTCACGCTATTGTAGTATAGTAAAACAAGTATAATTGCCTCTAAAATGTAAGGAATAGAAGTACAAAGGAGGATACAATGGAAATACTTCTGAAAAATAAAAAGTACAGTTTTAAGGCGAAACAGAGCTTGCATTTCACACTTGTTGAAAATAACAAGTGACACATAGCAAAATCAGTTAAATTAGATTTTTGTTCGAAGGTTATAAATCCTAAAACACTTGTATATCCGTCACACCTAGTGTTTACGATCATATGTATTTTGGGGTTTCATCTGTAGTTCATTTTGGTACCTTCAGCTTCCTCACCCGATAAATGATCATATTTGGCCAGAAAGTGAAAAGACACTTGCTATGCAACCATCATCTTTACCGGCACCGTCAGCGTCAGGTTATCAGACACCTGTCCTGCACAAGATGGATGGTTGTCTTCTTTGTCAACACAGCTGACCCTAGGGGGTCCAAAAGATGGATACATAAGAGACAGCTGCTTGTGGCTCCAGAGGGTTCCATGACCCCTGTCCAGAGCCCATTATCGCCTTCTAGATGTTTGCATCCCACCCTCACCCATCAGACGTCAGCAGTAGAAGAGGGAACCAACAAAGGAGCTGCTTTCTCAGGGCTTTAAAATAAGCTCTGATTATGAGAACCATGAACATTTGATTAGTAGACAAATGATGGGAGTCATAAAAATGGGGCACAGCTTTACAAGTGTTTGAAATTAACTATCAAGGACAGTCTGTCCCTGGTATACATGTGTTTATAACGCGTCTAAGACAACACAATGAATTTGTTTTTCTTTCTTTCACCGAGAATAAGAGGCTGTATTGTCTGGGACCAACATGTTCTTCTTTTTTTTCATTGCCACAAGTTGTTTATCATTGAAGCGACCGAGAGAAAGACTAGCATGTTTAACTTATTTGCTTCAGCAACTGTTTTAAAGGTTGTGGACACAAAAGTGTGAATAAAAAGATTGAGTCATAATGCAGAATCAAACATTATGAATATATGATCTCAGGTTTTTTTATGTAAGGACTATTGAATTACATTGCTGATTTTATTGTACTCTAATCTACTTTAATGAGCAGTAGATGTTTTGGGATTCAAGCCACAGAATCATTTTGACTGTGAAAGTCTTCTTCTAAAATTGAACTTTCTTAGATTGCCTTTTTTTATCTGTTATTCCTTATATATGTAATTAATTAGATTTATTGAAAATCCATAGCCTTCAATACTGTAAGTAAAAACCAAAACATCGAGCCACATCATTGTTTATCTCACAATGTCACAAAATTAAATCATACATGTTCATGTTTTTGTTTGACATAATCAGATTAAAATGTATAATTCAATGTACCGATTTCAATTTTTTTAAATGTAATATAGGTCTATCCATGTCATCGACTAATTCACCACAGTGTGAGATGACATCAACAGATGGTACTTACACAAATTACAATAATTCATATACAGTACAGTTTTAAACAACAAAATGAACCATAGTGCAGGTTTTACACTTCTAAAATACAGGAACTGGATACAAATAAATACCAGAGCAAGGAAGACTTTGTTTTGGAACAAAGAGACCAGTGTGTTACCTTTTAGCATTGAAAGCACATGTGAGCATCCAAACACCAGCTACTCCGACTGGAATCTATTTCTTCAGCCTAAAGTACATACTGTAACTAACATGAGAAGAGTGACTGTCATCAATATACATTATTAACCATATGCAATGCATACACAGCAGAAATCAGTTGGAAATATGTGGGAGTTGCTTTTGACTTTCACTCATAGTGTTCTTTCCCCCCGGCTACTGAAAACCACATTTTAGGGAAAACTTCTCCATGCATGTCCAACAATAAATTCCATATTGAAGATGGAGCATAGTAATTTATTTCTCTTTGTTTTAAAAGATAGTTACTTTTGGTTTCTGGAACTGAACCGCTTGGATCAATTCCCTCCAGAACATTCTCTGCTGTGTCTTCATCTCTCCTCCCTAGACTCCCAATATATCAATATATAATAAAAACCACCACAAAGGGTGAACACACTCTGCCCATCCTAGTGATATGTTTTACCAGCAGAGCTTCTTTCAACTAAATGTGGTCCTTAAGCTCCTACTTAGAGTCCATGCCAGAAGCCTAGACCTAAATAGACTATCCCATACGATGCAGCACAGCAGTCTCATAAAAGAGGTCCCCTCGCCATACACACTGCTCCAACACGCACCCGGCAGCTGGGTCAGTTGGAGTTACAGTTAAGAGGGCATATACGTGGGGGGGGCTCAAGGTTTCCATGTATGAGGTTTTGATGAATCAGTACCTGGGGGACTTGGAATATGTTGTGCTTAAGCCAAATACATGACCGGTTTGAACTGCCAGGCGGGATGAGTGGAAAGAGATTTTTCTCTCTAATGTGATTCGATTGTTGATGGGTCCCTTTGTAATTTAACTCAGTAGGAAGGGACAGCAGGTGTTAAGGACGTACCCTCAGCTAATGATGACTTATAAATGACCAGCAAGTGAACTGACTCGGGGTCTAAGGCCACACGACCCCTCATGTGGCACCTCCCCAAATACCTCGCCAACTAGAGAACGCGATCCAGTTTGTCAATTGCCCTTTGCTGCTTTACGGCTTCTCAGGTTTGATTCTATCAGCTTACTGAGGGTTGGAGCAGTGAGCCTGGCTGTCTAGGATCTCAGATTATTATGCTCTAGGTGTGGAAGGTGACTATGGCAACACGTTGGCAAGTCTGACAACATTTTGCCACAGAGATGCTATAAAACAGATGTTGTGGTGGGATTTAGGCCCTGTAGCAGCTGACATGTGAATTTTCCATTTACGCTGTGCCGACAGAATACATTCAGCACTGCATCACGCTTTGCAGACAGTTGATGGTAATCAAACACACATAAGTGATCTCATTAAAAGAGGAAGCTTCCTTTATTGAGTAGCACTTATCGTTAAGATACTTCCTTTACCTCGGGCAAGCTATGAGGCAAAGATCTATAAATGATAAGAACTTGAACTTTACGTAGAGTTCTTGTTAAAGGGAACAGAATGTGCATGCAGCCCTCAACACAACATGTATTTGTTTGTGTATAACAAGCACATGGGGGAAAAACACTTTAGCTTCCATCACAGCTGCACCTTCTCTAACCCCAAAGGAGACGTACCCTAAGGCCTACTGATTTGGCCTGAGGATTGTCTCAGAGCAGCTGAGGCTGCCACTCTCCACCACTCACTCCCAGTGGAGGCAGTTTGTGATCTGCTACATCAATAAAAAACATTACAAGCTCTCCTCTCCCCAACTGCAGTCAACACGGCTGCGAGAGGTGAGAGGACGAAGAGCTGACCGGCTTTACACACTCACGCATGCACACTTTCATTTTCTACCAATATGCCAACACAGGTGCACTCTCGTACCTCTATCTGTGGTCTTCCATGGATAAAATTAGTGCCTGTGCAAATCCAGCCAACCTTTGGTGCCCCATCTATCTGAGGTGTCACTCAGTGTTACAGGCTGTCAACGGTTTCGATTACAGTTAGCGTTCCAATGGATCACTGAAAACCTGAGAACATAATCAGGAGAGAGGCAGCGGAGAAAGAGGCTACAGACTCCATCGTAAAACGTGCATTTGGCTTCCTGTCACCTGAGAGGCTGCGCAGTTTTTTCCTTTTACCTTAGTTATCTTGTGGTGGCCCAAGAGTTGTTCAATTTACTTCTGTTGCAAAAACATATAATAACACCACGGGTGGCTAAGAACGCTTAAAGACGATCTTGTGCAATCAGAAGGTTCAAATATAGTGCAAGTAAGCATATGTTGAGCTCATTATGTTAATTGGAATGAGTAGAGGGCATTTAAAGCTCTAAGAATATTGTTTTAACAACTGGGAAGGGATAGTTGACATTATATAAATTATATTTATTTGTTGATCTTTTCCCGCTGGCATTTATGGGGCTGCATTTCTTTCAAAGGTCATCTTCCTTAGCTGTAACTTAATCATGGCAACGAATGGGTGGCATATGTTATGTCCCAGAGGTAGACGCTCGGGGAGTATCGCCAGACCCTGGAGGTCACATTTGTAACTGCGTAATACAGTGAGTGTGTCATCACAGTTCAGATTCTTCGAGCCGCCATTTACAGCTTACTCACACTACTGCTATCCAAATACTGCGAGACAGATACATCAAACAACCCACAGGGACTTACTTTTATAAAAAATACTTTCTTACTTAAGGAGATGCAAATGGTTAAAACACTGCTTCATTAGATCACATAATTGATCAGTTACATGGTTCAGAGTGGTCATGTTATGGGTGCACATGTTATTATAGTCCCCAGTACCTTGAGTTCTGTTCAATTTATGAAGTAATACTTCTACTATGCTTGGTAGTTCTTCAGAACTTGGAAAGACTAAACATGGTCATATAATTCAAAGCTTAAGAAACCTTACCCCCTCTGTTCTGTTTGAGAATAACACTGCCTCTTGGAATAAATTCAATTTAAGTTAACTTTTAGTTCATTACATTACATTGCATTTAGCTGACACTTCTATCCAAAGCGACTTACAAGAAGTGCATGATTCGACCAACAAGATACAAACTTGAAGAAAACATTAAGTGAAGTCAGATGCCAGGGTTTCATATCAACTTGCAATACTTCCAGCATGATGCACAAAGTAAGTAAAAACACAATCATTTCCATATAATTAGATAAAAACAAAAAGATCTGCAGCATTTAACAGTCTCCAAAAAAGGCATTCAGGATATGGAGGGCAACAGAGGAATGCTTTGGAAGACCACAGTGAGTCACTTTCGGTTAAAGAGGAAAGCACCCAGCCAAGACCACTTGTGTAGAGACTGAGAACTGTCTGAAAAGTGCGGCATATGTCTATTTTTCCGACACATGCTAAAAATGTTTTTGTTGTACATTTTAAGAACATTTTGCACTTTAAGGCACTTCATATTTAGCATGTCAACACCAGAGGCTTTCTCACAGTAGCTGTCGCCTTGATCTATTGTTGAACATTTAGCTTGCGGCAGAAATAGTCATAGTTGTGGCCAGAGCACAATGACTTTTTGGAAGCTTTGTCTGACAAGGCATGCAGTGTTTCGCCACTGTCTGGACACTAGATGCCTGTCATTGGCCCCTCTGCTATGAGGGTGGTGAACTGTAGGCCTTTAAAGCCTATACAGCCACTGACGGGCCTGCATTTTTCCCACTCAACATGAACTGGGTGGATGAAAGAAGTTCAGACTAGAAGCCTCCTCCGACACTTCTTCATAATATTGTCAGCTTCAGTTAAGCCAGGTCTCCCTTCAATAATTCTTCAAATATTCAGCCAGCAGGTATTTTGTTAATCCGTCAACAGCTACGTAGGAGAAGGTGAGCTTATAGAGGAGAAGCAGCCAAATAAATAAAACTTGCTTTTGTCTACTGGTATGGAGAAATGCTGATCGCAGACCTAGATGTATACATCTAAAACTATCTGCATTACTAACTAAGAGAGTATCAATATCGTGTTTCGTAATTTTGGTAAACCATCTCTTCAATTCAACATTAATATTATAAATCATAGGTGCTCTAAATGGTTTCTCTTTCTGCACATTCTGCGCAACAGAACTAGCATTTGAGCTCAAACCCTTTCAAACTCTCTTTGGTGTTGATGTTCCATTTACTTTGGCTGCGTGAATGTTGCATGTGGCCGCTCAGTAAGGACAAACTGTGGCCTGAATATATAAATGAGGTTTGTTTCAGCTGTATACACCTCAGTAACTATTTTACAACCAAAATAAAGCAGAATGAATAGGAAGGTATGTGCCAATTTAGCCTGTAATCCCAATATTAAACGATTCCTGTGCCACAACGTCAACTTGAGTTTGTCTCCTACTGCTACTGTATTCATCCGTTCATGTGAGGACAACTTTGATGTTCACACATTCCCTTCAAGTCATGCCCTTCTTTGAATAAACAGTGACAAATGTCATATTCAGGGACTGTCAGACAACCACAGTCTTGTACTCATCACCACTGGTGCAGTAAAGCAGCCCTCCTAGTGACATGTCAACAGTAGCTGGAAAGGAAACGTGAAAATGTCAACCCACATGTTTTCAGCCAGTTTAAAGTTTAAAAATTCAAACCAGTGACCACTGCTCACGCGCCCACTTCCAAAACACAGCAGCTCTTAATGGGATGCTGTGTTTTACAACGATATGCAAGAGCACAAACTGCAACCATGGAGACATTAGTTCCTGCTGACTGAATTTAGTGACTGTGTTATCCTCAGGCTACATTTACGTACAGCGTTAAAGAGAACATCCATCTCTGTCCCTTTTTAAAGCTACACATTTAGTTTTGAGTACATTGAAATACTTATAGTACCAAGTATAGTTGGAGACAAAGAACCTACCAAGATTCAATCAGTCAACAAGACTTGAGAAAGTTACTCTAAGACTGCTCCTCTTTTACAAAGCCTTTACCTTTTGTGAACACTCCTGTTTTGATTTAATGATATATATTTTTCAAATGATTTGTTTCAGTTCTAGTTCTAGTTGTGATCAGTTTTTCACAGAAACGATTCTACTCCCACTCCTCTCGGCCTCATACGACCTTTTGCTGCTGATGACAGAAACCACTAACAAGGCCCTAGCTGTGGTTTGTTAAGACGGAAGGAAAGCAGGAACTTTAATTACTGAGTGTTAGGGTGGAGGCTTTGGAAGTGTGCCTTTTACAACCTAATGAGTTTTCAGGAAATAATCTTCTTCATGATTTAGGATTCTGATGAGGTGCCCACATGCTCTCTAGGAGCTACTTTCTCGGTTGGACATCTTTAAAGGCACTTTACAGTAGTTTTGGTGATGGTGTGCTTCATTTTAACTAACAGAGCATTTCAAGTTCAGACCTAATAAATAGTTTTGGTGACTGTATCATAAAGTAGTTGAAAGCCCTTACTTGTTTTAAAAATGCAGTGTTAACATGGCGGTTTACAACATGTGAGGGAAGAGTCAGCCGTGTTTCCAAAACAAGATGATCACAATTGCAATTGTTATTCAGTGTGTTTAATCCCAGAGGATTAACAACATAGTGCTCAGGACTGACATTTAATGAGTTGGGTCAGGGGGGAAATCATCATATCTGCCAATGTTTCACAATGTCACACACACACACACACACACACACACACACACCAACAACAACAACTACACTACTACTTACATTTATGGCCACTTTAACCCTCACTAATCTAGGGGAAATGTCGTTTTCGCGCCTCCATCATCTTCCGAGACTCAGTCCTTGGTTTGTTTTGCTATTTTTATAGAGCTGCCATAGAGCGTTTTTTACATTCTGGTTTTATAGCCAACTGGATAAGTTTAACATCCAAACCCTTGTCCAAGTAGCTTTCTACTATTCAGCTGAACAGTATGTGCTGATGGATTCTGGAAGGAGGTACAGGGGACCTTGTGTAAGCACTATTGTTATTAACACTAATTTATCCATCTGTCAGTTATCTCATCAATGGGCACCTCGTGCAGCCTTTTAAACATGACACTGAGACGTGATTGGTTGTGTGTAATTAATGTACTGAAGGGTTTATTTTTTTAGACATGCCTTGACCTCTGCACCTCTTAACAGAGTGAAAGGCTTGTGATTAATCGGCAGGTTGTTTGTATCTCAGGCAGATGTTTGCACATGTGTTTTATTTAAATATGTGATTTATTGCGATGGCTGTTCTTATGCAGCACTTTCTACAAAGTTTAAGGTACATTTACCCAGACCATAACCTTTTTATTAATTGATATGTACACTGAACAAAAATATAAATGCAACACTTTTGTTTTTGCTCCCATTTTTCATGAGATGAACTCAAAGATCTAAAACATTTTCTATATACACAAAATAACCATTTCTCTCAAATATTGTTCACAAATCTGAAAAAATCTGTGAAAGTGAGCACTTCTCCTTTGCCGAGATAATCCATCCCACCTCACAGGTGTGGCATATCAAGATGCTGATTAGACAGCATGATTATTGCACAGGTGTGCCTTAGAATGGCCACAATAAAAGGCCACTCTAAAATGTTCAGTTTTATCACACAGCATCGTCTGAGACCAGCCACTCGGACAGCTGCTGCAACAATCGGTTTGCATAACCAAAGAATTTCTGCACAAAACTGTCAGAAACCGTCTCAGGGAAGCTCATCTGCATGCTCGTCGTCCTCATCGGGGTCTCGACCTGACTCCGGTTTGTCGTCGTAACCGACTTGAGTGGGCAAATGCTCACAGTCGATGGCGTCTGGCACGTTGGAGAGGTGTTCTCTTCACGGATGAATCCCGGTTTTCACTGTTCAGGGCAGATGGCAGACAGCGTGTGTGGCGTCGTGTGGGTGAGCGGTTTTCTGATGTCAATGTTGTGAATCGAGTGGCCCATGGTGGTGGTGGGGTTATGGTATGGGCAGGCGTATGTTATGGACAACGAACACAGGTGCATTTTATTGATGGCATTGTGAATGCACAGAGATACCGTGACGAGATCCTGAGGCCCATTGTTGTGCCATTCATCCACGACCATCACCTCATGTTGCAGCATGATAATGCACGGCCCCATGTTGCAAGGATCTGTACACAATTCCTGGAGGCTGAAAACATCCCAGTTCTTGCATGGCCAGCATACTCACCGGACATGTCACCCATTGAGCATGTTTGGGATGCTCTGGATCGGCGTATACGACAGCGTGTTCCAGTTCCTGCCAATATCCAGCAACTTGGCACAGCCATTGAAGAGGAGTGGACCAACATTCCACAGGCCACAATCAACAACCTGATCAACTCTATGCCAAGGAGATGTGTTGCACTGCGTGAGGCAAATGGTGGTCACACCAGATACTGACTGGTTTCCCAGACCCCCCCCAGACCCCCCCAATAAAGCAAAACTGCACATTTCAGAGTGGCCTTTTATTGTGGCCAGCCTAAGGCACACCTGTGCAGTAATCATGCTGTCTAATTAGAAGTGCTCACTATCACAGTTTTTTTCAGATTTGTGAACAATATTTGAGAGAAATGGTTATTTTGTTTATAAAGAAAATGTTTTAGATCTTTGAGTTCATCTCATGAAAAATGGGAGCAAAAACAAAAGTGTTGCATTTATATTTTTGTTCAGTGTAAATGTGGTTTGGATTGCGTGTCTTCTGGCCATGTGTAGTCGATATCATTATTACGTTTTCTGCCAGTATATGACCTTAATCAACTCAATATTAGAGGATTTTAATAAACCCAATGTTCTTTTTGCCTCTTCCTGCACTGTTTGTCATTATTGTTAATTGATGAACGTCTTGTGAATAATGGCAAAAGAGATCCATGCTTTTGTTGGGCTGGTTCAACATATAACTTGCAAAACATTTACTGCTTTAGCTTCACTCTCATAAGGAAATACCCTTAACAAAGTCTATATCCAGATATATATATATCATTATGGTGAGTGAATGAAAAACATTTTAAATAGCTTTGTGCTTTAAAGTTCACAATCCTAATGTCACGTTTTTAGTTTGGTCTGTCTTGTTTTGGGTGTTATTTTGCTGTTCTGTTCCCACCTGTGTCTTGTTATCCTGTCGTTAGTTTCCCTGGTGTGTCTGATTGTCTGATTGTGTTCACCTGTTGCCCTTGTGTTTCTGCCTCCCCTGCCCGGATGTTTCTTGGTTGTCTCTCCGGCCTTCCTCCATGTTTCTCACGGTCAGTTTTTGTGTAGTTGTTTTCTGTTACCGTTTCAAGTTATGCCATGTTTTGTAAATCCGCTTTTAAATAAAGCTCGCTTTTGTTTCAAGACCTTTTTCCGTTTTTTGTAGTCTGCATTTGGGTCCTACCTTTTTCCACGATTCCTAACACTGTCTTCAAATGCTCTTGACATTATGAAATGGACATCAGACATGTAAAGAGCTGTTCTTCAAATATCGATGACTGCTTGTATTTAGCCAAAGAAAAACACATTTAAAATGCAGAATAGAGGGAACTTGTTAGTAATGTAACAGGGGCTCCGTTTGTTTCCAGTCTTTACTCATGCCCCTGATGGTCATGGCAATCAAACATGTCTGTTGACTTAATAAACTGCACTAGTGGAAGCTCTGTTAAAGACGGGGCATCACACTGATACAAAAGAAAGTATAAGAAATATCCAGTTTGGTGATCACTTATTTTCCTGGAAGGGCTCCCATCCACTGGGATGAGCCAGACTCCCATCTGGGTTGGATTCCCTCTCACACTGTGTTACTTAACTGAAAGTAAGTATTTCCCAGAGAACAACAGTCTTCCCTGGAGGCATACAAAAAAAAAGCATTAATTTGATTCACATGGATTCATGAATTTCATTTCCTGTTCCGGGGTTTTCCGGGGATACTAAGGGAGATTAACACCTAATTTAGAAGCTAATGATATAGCTATAAGTGATCAATCAGGTTGTTAAAGTGTTTCCATCTGAATCTCATTCAAATGTTAAGACACATTGTATTTTAAAATTGTATTCACTTTATGGTTTGCTTGGTTTCAGAAATATATCAACTTTCTGGGCATGGAAATAAATAAATTGGAAAAATTAAACATACATTAGACATTTTGATGGATATGTCTCTATAGTGTCTCTTTGTTAACGGAAAGAGGAAGAAGAGTTAGTGCAACAGAGACCTTGTGAAAGGACACGAATCTGTGTCGATGCAAAGAGTCAGTTTGTTCCACATGACTTGTCTAACTGAGATAATGCAAATGTGAGCTCTTTTCTGAATTTCTGGAGCAATCCAAACAGACTTCGTTTAACTGTTGAAAAGTAACTTTTGACCTTGATGGAAAATGTCTGTTGGACATGAGGCAAGAGACACCTAGTACTAAAAACAATCACATTTAAACTAAAGGTCAAACTGAAAGCCTGTAATGAGGAAATGCAAGAGATCACACTGAGACAGCTTTTGATTTGGTACTTAGAAACAAAACATTTACAAAATTAAACATGCAAAAATATTTGTATGTGTAAATGTACAACTGCATTGACAGAAGAAAATGCTAAATAAATGTATTTTTCGGAAACAAATCCAAGCAAACCCCTTTCTAAACCTTATTATGTAACTATCAATCACATACTAAAACACCATGTTGTTTGTGCAGTTTGTTGCAAGCAGTATCTGTGAGTGAACATTAACTAATGACCTTATTTCCTGATGAAAATTGTACTGGATTTCCCAAATGACATGTGACTCAAATGGTAACTGAATTTTCCTACATTATAGATGACTGATTTTTAACATAAAAAGGACATGTATGTTCTTCCATGAGCATTTTAAAGCATCTGATCTCATTTTGATGCTGAAATGATTCCAAGCTTCAATATTACACCTGTACTCTTCACATGTTTTGTGCACATTGTTTTGGTGATCACATCATAATTAGCTTGAACACCCTCAATCTAGGTTGTGAGCGAGCACCTGTTTTCTCAGTTTCATCAGGAACTTGTGTTTGTGATGCTTCCTCTGTTGTTGTTTTGGTCTCTAAAGTGCACATATGAGTTCCATCTAATGTTTTCAGAGAGTCCACATTCTGAACAGACTGTCCTCTAGTCTCAAAGACATTTAAAAAAAAAAAAAAAAACAGGAATGAAGGCATGTAAAAAGGGTCACACTGTGAATTTATTCTTCCGCTCTTACTGCGTTGACTGAAATATTTCCAGTCCCCTTCACTTCCGAAAAGTAACAACTTCACCTGGAAAAAATTAGTCTGCTTCAACCCAAACACATTTTAGCTGCACCTTCATATGTATAACTTCAATCCAACTACAAGACACGTAAGGCTCTTCTGCTTCTGAAAAGGGAAAAATAGTTACTTGTTAAATGATTTCCTTTAACGTGATGGCAAAAAGGGAGTGATCTCATGTTATGCCCATTCAGACTGGTGCCAGGGAAAATGGTTTGAATAGGCCCTCTGTTCTGCTCTGTTCTGTTCTGCTAGAAGCTGGATCCAGACCTACTTTTGTGGCTTTTGGTTAAGCTCCAAGATTTGGGCTGTGTATTTCCCCCTTTTCCCCTTCTCTGTCTGATCTGAGCTGCAGACGCATGCACGGTCTGTATGTTCACGCTGTTGAACATAATGCAAAGAGCAGCCGCATGTGTCACACATGTTCCATCACTCCGACTGTTGTTGACACACACCCAACAACTTCGATCTCCCGACGGGCCAGGACGTTCACAGTTTCCTCGCTGCTCTGAGGAGGGACCGTTTAGGGGCAGAGGGGGGTGGGGGGCGGGGGGGGGGGGGGAAGAGAGAGAGAGAGCTATCTGTCAGCATTACATCCAAGGCTGCAGGGCTGAGAAAGCTATTGGCTTTCAGGAATAGCAAATGGTGACATGCTAAACCTTTGTAAACTCGCAAGGCGCTCTGAAATTGTTCCTCTCATAAACAACCTAAAGCTTTGAATGATAACAACATATCTGGTTCATTTAAAGGGTGCAGACTTTCTTAAATGGTCTCACCCCTGCATCCATTAAATACCTTTCTTCTATGACCTCAAATCAACACATAAGCACGGCCAACTGTTGCTCAACATTTTATAGCCACAATAAGTAAAAGCATTTGTAGTTATATTGCAAAAAAAGTAATGAAATCTTTTATTTTTATTGTATTATGCAACACTGTGTGTGAATTCACATTTGGCCAAAAGGAACCAAAACATGCAATGGTCATCTGCCCAATGCAACTCGACCATACTATGAATCATCTCTCTGAAGAGATATGGCTGTGTAACATGTGCAGATAAACATGAATGTGGTCTTCCTCCAGTTCTGAAACTGGGTTTCTTTTTCCCTCTGCCCCAATTAAACCCAAGATGTTGCACAAGTTGGACTTGTTCTCTGCATTCGTCATTATACAAATATTGTTTTATGATCCTTGACTTTGCAAAATAAGGAAGTACCCTGGCAACGGACCCATCAAAGTGTTCTCATAGTTGTAGTTTTTCTACCATCTCTAAGCTCCTAAAAAAACTTTGATTTAGTGCGTTTTCACACCAGACCACACTTTTTGGTTCTGGTTTCCTCTTTCTATGTCTTTTTAAAGGAAAATAATAAATGGACAGAAATGGACAATTCTCTTTGGTGCAAAACGGTGAAATAGCTTTATCATCCATTAAAAGGGGAATAAATAAACCTCAATTCAAGTTATTTGGACTGATTTCTAACAGACACAACAGGGTGCTAAATCAATTCTTGCATCCTCCTGACTTTGATGAAGGATGCCATGCGAGTGTGTTGGTAATAGTTGGCTTAGTTAAAAATAAAACTATTCTATTCTGCACCCAGGGTAGGAACATGTTAGAAGCTTGCATAAACTGAAATCCCCTACTTCTTGCTTTTAATTTGGTGTTGGCCTTATAAGGGGAATCACATTCACATGGGAACACATTGTGCTCCTCGTGAATCAGTGCAATGTGCACCGTCTACACAAAAGATGTTGACAGCCATTATTGCACAGCAGGTTACTCCTGTGGAGAACATTTCTGTGCAGCAATGTGGAGCCAAGGCTCAGGAAAGGATGGAAGCAGGAGCGGCTTTAGTCAAACACTGATATTTATTGAGAGTAGAATACGGCCGGAGAGATCACATAGCATTTCACACGTTACATGTGAACTACCAAGCAACTCTGAAGCCACAGCGCAGAAACACATTTCCCTTACAACCCCAAAAGCCCGCTCCTCCCATCTTAATCCTTACCAGACCTTGGGACAAAGACCCATCTGTATTCCCAACTCAAATGAACCAAACCCCTCACCCACAGGAAGGCAGAGGACCTCTTGACCTGTGTCCTCCTCACAAAGCATATGTTTCTAATTTGACAGTTTCTCAGAAAAGCTGAGAAACTCAAGACACAAAGAGATCGGATTAAAATATTCCCTGACAGTTTCACTCTTTTTTTTATCAATTTATGATAACCAATTAACATTAGTCTAAGAATATTTTCAGTCAATACTTAAATCAATAAGCGTCTTCAGAGTTGTGTGGGCTCACATACATCAATTACATCAAAAATAAAACAAGATTGAAAACATTTCAATCACCATGATTGAACGCAGTCAATCATAATAGAAAAAATCATCTCTCTTCAGTGTTTGGCATCATTTGTCAAAAGCACAATAATAAACACACATGAAATACAAAAATATAATAGCAAAATATATGTTTCAAAAATAAGATCTTTTATCATTTATCACTCAGTTAATCTCATTCATCAAACACAAATTCAAAATCAGCTTACATCTCAAAGATTTACTTCAAGGCAATTACTTATTAAAACACAATTAGAATTTAGGATTATAAGAAATCCAATTGAGGTATAAAATCAGAATCATGAGAGATCCAGCTAAAATTCCCAGTTAAGGTATACATTCACAGTGATGAATCGATCAATCTGTAATCTGCAAAGTTACAGTGTCCTCAATCTTTAACATTACTTTACGTTTACTTCATTACGCTTTATTCAAGAGTAAGGCACTTAGTAGCAAAATCTGAAAAGGAAGAATCAGACATTTATTGTATAACAACCTGAAAAGGAAAAGTTAGGCAAATATTCAAAGACTTTTGTAAAACCTGGAAAGGAAGGTTTAAATATTTAAAACTTGAAACATCATTGTCGGTCTTTCTGTACATGGATAATACATTGAAGAGTAGTGTTGTTAAACCTGATTGCTGGACAATTAAGGATAGTAACATTATCTGTTATAATATTAGAAATATCTTATTGTTCAATATCTTATAATCTGAAAATATCAATTCATTTATCTTGTTTAGTGTGAAAGTGTAATCTGATCTGACAAAATATATTTATCACCACTATTTAACACATATCTGTTCATCAGAAATATAAGAACTACCATTAATTGTACATCTGTAAACATCTGGTCATTCAATTCAAATGTTATCTTTGTACAAGAGCTGGAAGAACCTGTCCTCCTGACTCGTCCTCCTCCTCTCTTTATGACACAGAATGTCTGGTGTGTAAAGGCATCCTGATACTGTATAGATTAGCACTGAGGTGCTGATTGGCTCAAAACTCTTCTTCATCAGAGAGCCATATTTCACCCCCCCAATTGCTCTGCTTTTTGTGTGGTTCATTAGTGAGCACTGTAGCTGATCCCCCAGTGAAATGGAGGCTCATCTGCCTGCATTCCTTCTGCTTGAGAGCAGTACAACTGCCTATTCCAAGTGGCGTGATGAGAGAGGTTAGGAAAAGATCTGCTCCTCCAAGAAACATGGAACCTTGTATGAAGCCTCTGAAACCATCGCTCGTCCTGCAGGGTTGTCTACTTGGGCCCCCCCAGCAGAAAGATGAAGAAGCATCCCATCTCATCAGAAAGTTGAAGATTAGAATCCTCTCATCTCGAACGACCTCGTGCCCCCTTGCCCGTGGCTGGGGGTGCTCTCTGCAGCCGGAGAGTGTGATCCTCTCTCTCTGACCCTTGGCCTTCAGAGCTGTCCTAGTTATTGGGTTAACACTTGATAGGCATGTTTTCCTGAGTGAAGACAACTCAAGGTAATGGATTAGCACATTATCATTCAATTACAAAATAGGATAGGCCCCTCAGAATTATTTGGGAGCCTTCCTGACACATACACATGCATAAATGTAAGGTTTGTGTTAGTCATTTAACATGCAATAATCATATACTCATCAGTCCAAAGCAGAGACAAGTTATTTTAAATTAAAGGTGAGCTAGTTCCTGTGGATATAACCCCTTCTCAATGATTCTAAATGTTATATTAATTCACCATTTACCATTTGATAAAATATTAGTTTATCAGAAATACATTTGAAATAAATGTTCCAATATGAAATCAATTACTCAATATAATTGACTCTTCCCTCCCTTTTCTTACATATGTCACATGTGTAATAACAAGTAGGAGTCTATTTAAACATGGTATTGTCTATATCTATTAATCGATAAGACTCAGTATCAGTATGCAACTCGCAAATATCTCCTCTCTCTTTCCTATCCCTCTCTTCCCTCTTCTCTCTATTCCTCATCTACCACCTCTTTCCTCACTTCCCCATGTCTTTCGTCTCTCACTCACCCATCTCTTTCTCTCTTACTTCTGTTAGATATGAAATAAAACATACGAGTCCATGTAAGCATGGTAGAGGTCATAATCCATTACTCGAGAAGACTCAGTATCACCTGTGCGCAGCTAACAAAAAACAATTGTGAGAAGCATATCTTATGCAGGAAATGCACACCGTTGTTGAAAAAACAAAACAAAGCATAGCCGATTCGGGAGGAAAAGCTTCAACCCCCTTAACATCTGAGTTACCACTGAAGGCATAGCATGAATGATAGTGCGCATCTGAGGGTGTCATTACTGAGAAATGTCAAACAAATTCAAAACATTACATTTGAAAACAGGTTTGCATTCCTCCACTTAGGTGACGTTATCATTGGAAACAATAAAAACGAATTGTTTTGATGTAGAATCTATCAATTGAATCGTCAGAGCAGAACAGAATGGTTGTATTGTAGCCTGAGTTCCGTGCAGCCTCTAGTTTCACCAGGTGGAAACATGGTCCATATAATGTGAATACATGTAGAAGTAGACAGTAAGAGTCCCCTGACATTAGGCCTATACTAAACATAGTAGGGGTTTTTAACAGCTTGTCAACTTACGGGCATCCTCTGCATAGCAGTATGAATAGCCTTAAAAAAACAACCCACTCTGCCGTAACGAGAGTCATGTGTCTGACCCAAATGCCCTAAGTGAAGCCGTTAGTCTCATCTGACTGACCCAAGGGTTGATGCTGGTGTGACAATGAGGCTTCCAAGTGTTCAAAGCAGATGTCAAGCTTTCAGTTCATGGCTCAATGGGGGGGAACAGACCCATGTGAGACAGTATCAATCAACGGCTGTAATGTTCAGTTTGAGGAGCGCCATTCTCTCTGGGAGCAGGAAATGGTGTCCATTCTCGGACCAGACCATTAATGTCATGTAGAGCAGCCATAGCATCTCTGTGACTGCACTCAGCCGGACTGTAGCAGGGGAGAACTGGGTGACTCTCAGTGAAGCCGTCCAAGGCCATAGACAAAATGGAACCACGTACTAACAAAAAGGACACAGGGCCATCAATGTCTCTCTTTACCATTGGCCTAATCATAAAACAAATCAGTGGGAAAAATGTGGAACACTAATCCATCATGTGAAATGTTGAGTTAATTTAAATAATTACGTATGGGTTGAAATCAAATTAACATTAACATTAGAACTAAAGTCAGTTAAAATTGGACTTGCACGGATCAGAATCTAATCAATACACCATTTCCCAGTTCTGTGATGAAAAGATAACAAGCAGGGATGCAAACTTGTCACCTTTCGGCGAAATTCGCCATTTTGAATCCAAAATAGGTCGTTTGTGTGATTCATGTAGATCTGCAATTAAAAATATTATTGTGACAAGCATGGTGTTCTTTTTTATATATGATAATGAAGCGCGAGCTGTGTCCTCGAGTCTTCCGTCGGCTCTGCTCATGGATGTATAATAAGGCTCTGCTTTTCCGCGAATATGGTCTAGCTTCAGCAGCCACATTACCTACGGGTGTGTTCGTTAATATTAGCTGTGTGGTCCGGAGTCACTGTGGCACAGACTGGACCACTGGTGAACAGCTGTTAGAACGGGCCGTTCAGGTGTTCAGAGCAGAGCTCCCTGTCGGAGCGGCAGAGCGTGATGTGCACTTAAAAGTTTTTCTGTCGCAATATTATTTAAGGAATCGTTGAGCTAGCTAGCTAGCATACATTGTCACTCTCTGCTAACGTTAGCTTTAGTACTCAGATCTTGTACTTGAGTAAAAGTAGAAGTACCAGAGTGTAAGAATACTATGTTACAGTAAAAGTACTGCATTCAAAATGTTACTCAAGCAAAAGTATAAAAGTATTCTCATCAAAATATAGTGGAAATAGCGACAATAAAAGTAGTCATTGTGCAGCAGTGGCGGTTCTACAGCGTGGCACGGGGTGGCAGCTTTGTTTTGAAAAAAAATTGTGGCTCATCGGACATTTATGAGAGAAAATCTCTAATGTCCGAGTGCAAGTGAATGCAGCACAAGACGCGAGCCTTGTAACCCCTCCCCCGGCCCTGGAACGAGCGTGGAAATATGATTGGAGGCCATTTCATTTGAACGGGGGACAGCGCAAAACGAGAAGCATTTCTGATCCAAGTAGACAGAAGGAATGAGGTATTTGCGGTCAGTGGCGGCGCCAGGGTATGGCTGGGGTAGGCTACAGCCATACCAAGAAATGGCTTAGCCCCACCTTGAAAAATGATGTTAAGGTAAGCCAAATAAAGTCTGCCAACTCGCGCAGAGTAAATTGCACATTTAGTAAGTAAGATTGATTTCAGTAGCCACTTGTCTGGAAATACCAAAGACTAGAAACGGTTTTGAAAACTTTTGTCACGTAGTGATCGTCTTCTCAATAGAACATCTTTGATAATGTCTTCTGACATTCTAATAGCCTCTGACAAGGGACATGTCTCTATTCTTGTTTTGCTCGATCTCAGTGCTGCATTTGATACTATCGATCATGATATCTTATTGCAAAGACTAGAGCACTTAGTTGGCATACAGGGAACTGCTTTAGGCTGGTTTAGGTCCTATCTATCTGAACGTTCTCAGTTTGTACGTGTCAATGATGAATCTTCCACGCAAACCAAAGTTAGCCACGGAGTGCCACAGGGCTCAGTGCTCGGACCTATTTTGTTCACATTATATATGCTTCCGTTAGGCAATATTATAAGGAATCATTCTGTAAATTTTCATTGTTATGCGGATGATACTCAACTATATTTATCAATCAAGCCTGATGAAATTAATCATCTAAATAAAATTCAAGACTGCCTCAAGGACTTAAAAACGTGGATGACCTTAAACTTTTTGATGTTAAACACGACCAAAACTGAAGTTATTGTACTTGGCCCGAAGAATCTACGAAACAAATTATCTAAAGATATACTAACTATGGATGGCATTAATTTGGCCTCCAGTGAGACTGTAAGGAATCTTGGTGTTTTATTTGATCAGGATTTATCCTTTAACGGCCACATAAAATCAATTTCAAGGACCGCCTACTTCCATCTACGTAACATTGCAAAAATCAGGCATATCTTGCCTCAAAACGATGCGGAGAAACTAGTCCATGCATTTGTTACTTCAAGGCTGGATTATTGTAACTCTTTATTATCAGGGTGTACCAAGAAGTCAGTCAAGTCGCTTCAGCTAATTCAAAATGCTGCAGCTCGTGTACTAACCAGAGTTAGGAAAAGGGACCACATTACTCCTGTTCTGGCTGCCTTACACTGGCTCCCTATAGAACACAGGATAGAATTTAAAATTCTTCTTCTCGCCTACAAAGCCCTTAATGGGCAGGCGCCATCTTACCTTAAAGAACTCATTATACCCTACTGTCCTACTAGGGCATTGCGTTCCAAGAATGCAGGGTTGTTGGTTGTTCCTAGAGTCTCTAAAAGTACAATGGGAGCCAGAGCCTTTTCTTATCAAGCTCCACATTTGTGGAATCAGCTTCCAGTTTGTGTTCGGGCGGCAGACACCCTATCCGTTTTTAAGAGTGCGCTTAAGACCTTCCTTTTTGATAAAGCTTATAGTTAGGGCTGATTAGATTCAGCCCCTAGTTTTGCTGATATAGGCTTAGTTTGTCGGGGGACATCTTACTTCTTCCTTCTCTCTGTCTATACCTGTGTACTCCCATGTTCCGATTAACCCAGCTTCCCCAAATTTCTTTCTTTTTGGTGTCTATATACGCTGGGATCCGAAGTCATGGATGATCCTGCGGTCCTGTGTCCTGCATCGCGAGCCCTGGATCTTGAGTCGTGGCTGTGGTCCTGGATCATAGGTCCTGGATGGATATCCTCGTGGATTCATCTTCCTATTATACACACATGCATTTCCAAACATTTGGACTACCTATGTTGCAAATGTATTATCTTTTCAATTTACACACGGCATCTATTGCACGCCTGTCCGTCCTGGGAGAGGGATCCCTCCTCTGTTGCTCTCCCTGAGGTTTCTCCCATTTTCCCTTTAAACTGTGGGGTTTTCTTCGGAAGTTTTTCCTTGTACGATGTGAGGGTCTAAGGACAGAGGGTGTCGTATTGTCATACTGATATTTTGTACAAACTGTGAAGTCCACTGAGACAAATGTAACATTTGTGATATTGGGCTATATAAATATACATTGATTGATTGATTGATTGAATCAGAATAAAGATAACGGCGTGGTGTTGTTGCAGGAAGTCCCGATACATCGATACAACATTACGTAATGAAATAAGACCCCATGGTTTGGTGATTGATAGGTGTGTGGGCTGTCTTTCATTTTGACTGTTGTTAACAGAACAATGGGGGCTATGCACAATGTAAAGTAATTCACACAGCCTCTTCCCTCTTCTCTCTGTGAGGAGCTGCAGGTTCAGCTTTCAGAACAAAGTAACACAAAACTAAAATACCATTCATGTTTTTAAATATGTCGTGTAGTAATAGATGTATTTATTTTTCTTCTCAAGAGAGTACCAGAATGTGTATTTTATGTTAGTATTTCAAAAAATCTCTGGGGGGACAATGCCCCCAGACCCCCCTGCAGGGGTTGGGCTTTCAGCATGTCAACTCTTTCACCTGTGGGGAAGTTGCAGGATTGGCTCCAGGTCACCCTTTTTATTTACTACAAGACAAATGTGCCTTTTTATTTCATACAGTTCCATTTGGATTGAGACAGGGAAATAATCTAAACCTCACACGTGGCGTTTCACTGTTAAGGAGAGCGTGTATGTAATTACATTGCAAATACTGACTTGAGCCCCACTACTGTATGGGTTAGCCCTACCATAGATTGCCAAACACAAATGCTCTGGAGCCACTGTTTGCGGTCTACAATGACAGAGAAGAGCCTGTCAAGTTTGGCTGTACTCAGCATTGAATCAAAACGCACCATAGCTTTAAATCTTAATAAGTGAGGCGTTTTGATGAACAAGATGGTAATCACCACATTCAGCTGTAATAGGCATGCCAACTTGATGCCAACAACTCTGCTCACGGATGAGTCGATGAGAATAATAAACTGTTAAGAGGCAGTTAGTTACCTTACGTGTGTATAATATTTTTCTTCTTTGTGGGGGTCTGCCCCCAAAAAAACAGTTTCAAGTCCTGAGAAAGTCAAATAAGACGGTGTGTAAAACTTCACTGCCCAGCCAAACAAAGTAACCACTTTGATTTAACTAGGCCAGTAGGTAAGGGCTTTCCACTGGATAATAACTGCAGCGATGTATATGTTTTAGCTGAATACACGTTTTTTAACCCTAACTGATGCAGTTAGTCACTCCTTTAATGTTTGTTCTTTCTGATGTAAAGTCAAGGTTGTATCTGTTTGCAATTAAGTTGTGGGGCGCTGTGAACTGTTCTTTTGATTCTTTTGATATATGATAGTAATTACTTGTCTTTCAAATTTGAAGGAGGGTGAGCAAGCATCTTGAGGAACATTCATCATTATCTCCTCCAACAAATATAGTTTATTTAATAATAAATGAATATGTGAATCATAACAGTGATTGACAGCTGATAGGAATAATACTATCATATTCATACAGACAAACATCGATGAGACAGTTAATTATGTACTTATTGCAGCAGTCTGCATTGATTTGGTACCCCTGCTGGTCTAAGAGTGAGACAAACTCATTCAGTTATTGTTCAGTTAAAATTCATTAAATGATGTCTGCCATCTTAGATATTTATATGTAAGGCTTTACAATAATGTCACCAAATGTTATTGAGTTAAAATATCAATATTGTGGCTTACCAAGTTAACAATGATTGATATGACTGCGATTAAATCAGCATATACTTCTGCCAGGGGATGCCACCCCTGAAATTCTCCTGCCACCCTCTAGCCACCCCATGAATATCTTTCTAGATCCGCTCCTGTTGTGCAGATTGGTTTATTTCAGAATAATATATATGATATATTTTATAATGATTGATCATGAAAGTGTTCTCAAAGCCGGTAAAGGTGCAGCTAGTTTGAATGACTTTGTATACTGCAGGGTAGCTTGTGGATTTACTCCAGGTGGAACTAAAGTCTGATTTAACACTTGATTATATTCCACATCATTCATCCATATCTGTAAAGTAACTAAAGAGATTAAATACATGTAGTGGAGTAGAAGTACACCATGTAGGCTACCTCTGAACTGTAGTGGAGTAGAAGAACAAAGTAGCAAAACATTTAAATACTTAAATAAAGTACAAATATCTCAAAATTGTACCCAAGTATAGTACTAGTTGAGTTTATGAACTTAGTTACTTAACACCACTGGCTATACAGATAGAAAGACTAAGCCTTGCACAGAGGCATGAAAATACTTTTTTTATTCTCAAAATGCTCAACAGTGCTGCCAAAATTATAAACTGACTGCTACACAATTAAAATGAATGCTCTTATATATTTCTATTAAATGTGACTCTTTAGCATTTCTGTTATTATTACCACTGCTGCTTTAGTTGCTTTGGTTGCTCTGTCTGTTCGCATTTGGAAATCTCATGATTTATGGGCCCGTGAAGGAGAGGCCCAGGGAAAACAACATCTATCTTGGAACTGCAATTACTTATCTTAAAGAGATTGCACCATCATACTCCTTTTTCAAAAAAATAATTCTCAATTCATTTAGCACATTTAATTATGCACACAATAAAGACCTCAACAATATAATTGATCCTGGCTTAACCAGCAACCTTTACTCTATTGTTCATAAGCTCAGTAGTTTAACAACTATTAGAATTGTAGTAATGTCTGTAGACCAATTGTACTAGAAATAATTTGAAACAGTTAATAAAGAATGTTAAACTATAGTTAAAAAAACTGTAATGGAACTTCAACTTATATCAATTATCTGATTCCAGTGGCCAGTTGGAACAGACAATCAACAAAGTTTCCATTTTGCAGCAGCAGCGCACATAGATTAAGAATAAATGAAACAAATAATACAACATTGACCTAATTGAGCAGACAGATATTTTTTTTAACCCTGATCTCCTCAGGCCGGTATATATGACCAGCAGTGGTGCCTCTGATGGTCTCAGGGTGTGAGACAGATGCAGGACATAAACACACTCTTTTGCTTTTTATTTTCATTTTGCAGCACATTTGCAGCACATTTATACTATAATATATCATTTTGCTTTACATCTTTACATTATTTATTTATTTATTTTCTCAAGTCATTTACTTTTGGTGAGATAACTAAAGTTTAGTTTATTTAACCCTAGCTATGGACTGATTCATTATTAGTTGTTACAAAGCATACACAAGACGGCGGGTAGGCAAACCAATATAGAAACAATTAGACAAACAAACATGAACTCGCAATAAACACCAGCGTGACAGCAAAGCTCATCCAACTTAATTTAATCCGAATAGAGAGATTTCAGAGGAGGTAGGGAAATATCTGTTTAATATGAGTGCCTTCTTACTCATATATACTTGTACAAGTGCTAAGAACGGAATCTGTTGAAGAGCAATAACTAATTTATTCTCAATCAACAACCACTATGCCAATTTAGTGGTGCTTTGCTCACCCCGATCCGGAGAGCAAAGACTTTTTATTCATTCAGTACCTTTTCTTCTCCAACAACAGTCAAATTTAACAACCCATCAGTTCATTACAACGATGAAATATAGCTCTATGTCACATTCTCGCGTACCACCCTTCCCATTAATGACCAATGAACCTATATTTGATGTGTGCATCCCGGGCAGACACCCAGTTTCTCCAGCAATTCGGCGATTTGTTTCAATACAAATCTATCACATTGCTCCTCATGCAGAAGTCCACTTTACTGATGCTCTCTTTAAGGTCTCTCCGAATATTTGCTGTGTGTAATTGTCTGGTAATTTAATTCCAAAAAACATACACAGAGGAAATCAGTCAAAATCGATATTCCTAGGTTATCATTACCCCCAAATATTCTTATTGTTTTTTACATGAGCTGTGTTTGCTCTGAAGGCGCATGCCCCAGCAGCAGTCACAGGGAAAATCGGCCGGGACGAAATCCCTTAGACACCGATTCCCCAGGTTATCATTAAACCCCAAATGTAAAGAGTAGAGAAACCAAAAAAAATGCAGCCGCTCAGTTTCAGAGGTAATTATTTATGATACCGTCAATCAAAGATTCTGGTAAGGCAATGTCCAAATATAGATTTGAAATTACACTTACCAGTTCTAAAAATCCTTTGGTATCCTGCCGACAACGCCAATTTGTGGAGAAAACTTCTGTGCAGCAATGCAGAGCCAAGGCTCAGGAAAGGATGGAAGCAGGAGCGGCTTTAGTCAAACACTGATATTTATTGAGAGTAGAATACGGCCGGAGAGATCACATAGCATTTCACACGTTACATGTGAACTACCAAGCAACTCTGAAGCCACAGCGAAAATATTCCCTGACAACTCCCTTCACTCTTTGACAAAGCAAAACACAATGCTCATAATGCCTGATTCTCTGTGTAGCTTATGTACCCCTGTGTTAAGGATGCCTCTATAAGAACAAGTGTGTGTGTATATAGTATGTATATAAGTGTGTGTGGCACCAGTTCTCTGGCACACTGCGGCCCGTCTTGGCTGAACCGATTGTTTTTGGTTCTGAGTTATGCAAGATCATGAATAAAAATCAAGTCCAAAGCAAATTAAAAAGAAACTAGCTTGCCCCCTCCATACCAACCTCAGAGCTTTATTGATGCCAACAATCAGCCACTGTTTCCTTGTTTGGCATTTTCAGCGTGAGGACAAAAACAGCACTCTTTAAACCAAAGCAGCCTGTAGCCACTGGAAGTGATTAGGCAGTATGCAACCTTACACTGCTTTAC
This sequence comes from Harpagifer antarcticus, assembly GCA_902827135.1. NCBI lineage: Eukaryota > Metazoa > Chordata > Actinopteri > Perciformes > Harpagiferidae > Harpagifer > Harpagifer antarcticus. The sequence goes on along the minus strand of CADEHL010001039.1, from coordinate 766,429 downwards.
TATGCAAAATGGAGCCTTATTGCTTAAACATGGTGGAGCAGGAGACATCGTTTTCTGTAGACTTTTGGTCAGCTGCTAAAAAACTCCAATAATGAGAATGAGATCAGAGGGCACATGGTCAGGGTGCTGACAGAGGTGCTCAGCAAATGAATGACTCCAGGTCAAAGTCCTAGTGTGGCTAATGTTTTTTAAGAAACTAAAACAGGCCTCTACTAGCTTGCTTTCAAATATGTAGGTATTTTTGTTTCCTTCCTGATGGTAGAAAAGGATCCATGACCCTGATGGACAGCTGCTGTTTGTTTTTAATTAGTGCTGGTCTGAGAGGATGGAGGAGACAAAACACCTCAGGTTTCACAGAGAGAGCTTTGTCCAAACTGAAGAGCTCTAACTCTGAGGCATTTCTAATATTGCTATCTTCATGATATGGGATGCCAATGGTCTGTCAATCATTCCACCACTTATGTCCAGACATGAATATCTCATCAGCGTTCAGATTGATTGTGATGTGCTTTCTGCTTCCGGCACCGCTTGAGTGGCAGCCTTGTTACAGTGCTCCTACTCATCGCTGAGTAGTTTCTACTTTGTTATCATATTTAGATATTAAGCTACCTTTGGCTCTTTGCTAAGAATCGTACATTTCCCCTCTGTGGGACAAATAAAGGCATCATGTCTGCACGGCATAACCCCATTGAAGCTGTTCAAACCTACAGATACTTCGGCATCACTATAGACTCTGCTTTAAACCTCATATTGACAATCTCTTAAGGAAACTGAAATTAAAACTGGGATTCTTTTTTAGAAACAAGGCCTGCTTCTCTCCAAGTGCTAGGAAACGTCTTGTAGCTGCCACATGTTTGCCGCTCTTGGACTATGGGGATGCTGTGTACATGAACGCCTCAGCTCACTCCCTTCATCTGCTGGACGCTGTCTGCCATGGGGCTCTGAGGTTCATAACCAACTGTAAACCCCTCACACACCATTGCACGCTGTACTCTTTAGTCAACTGGACATCATTATCAATGCGCAGATCACTGCACTGGTACAAACTCATCTATACCGCTATGCTTGGACTGCTGCCCCTCTACATATCCACTTACATATCACACAAACAGTACAGCTATCGACTACGATCTCAAAATGACTCTGTCCGTCCCCTCAGTACGCAGGGTGCTTGGGAAAAAAGCCATATCATACTCTGCCCCCTCGACCTGGAAGGCAAGGCAAGGGCAAGGGCAGGGCAAGGCAAGGGCAAGGCAAGTTTATTTATATAGCACTTTTCAAAACAAGGCAATTGAAAGTGCTTTACAAAAAACGAAAGACATTAAGAAATGGCATTTAAAATCAGTCATTAAAAAGAAAAGATAATAAAATAAACATTAAAAGAAAAATACATGGATAAAAGTTACAGTGATAAATGTTACAGTGCAGTTTAAGATGTGAATAGTTCAATTAAAAGCAGCGAAAAAAAGAAAAGTCTTCAGTCTGGATTTAAAAAGTAGTCAGAGGTTGCAGCGGACCTGCAGGTTTCTGGGAGTTTGTTCCAGATATTTGGAGCATAATAACTGAACGCTGCTTCTCCATGTTTAGTTCTGACTCTGGGGACAGAAAGCTGACCAGTCCCTGAAGACCTGAGAGATCTGGAAGGTTCATAATTTAGCTGGAGGTCAGAGATGTATTTTGGGCCTAAACCATTCAAAGCTTTATAAACCAGCAGCAGTATTTTGAAATCTATTCTTTGACACACAGGAAGCCAGTGTAAAGACTTCAGAACAGGAGTGATGTGATCCACTTTCTTAGTGTTAGTGAGGACTCGAGCAGCGGCGTTCTGAATCAGCTGCAGCTTCCTAATAGATTTTTTAGTGAAACCTGCAAAGACACCATTGCAGTAGTCCAGTCTACTGAGATAAAAGCAATGGACAAGTTTTTCCAAATCCTGCTGTAACATTAGTCATTGGAACACACTTCAGCAGGAACTTAAGCTGACCAGTTTGATACCCATCACGGATTTTAAACTCATTTTAAAAAAGCTGGAGAATCATCTGTGGGTGTTTGCACCTGCAATATCTGACCACTTTGTTCGATGTTTTATTTGACTGTTGCCTCTGTGTTTAGTGTCCTGTCTGTAACTTTGTGTGGTGGTGTTACCACTGAACAGGTCTCTCTTGAGAATGAGACCTTGTGTCTCAATCAGATGCACCTGTATAAATAAAGGCTAAAAAAAAGGTATTCTGATTCTTAAATGTTGTACATGCAGAAAATCATGGATTCCAGAGTCTTACACATTGAGCCTAAATTGGTTCTCATGTATTGATTTAGAGTTGAGTCAAGTCAATTTACTTTATAATATCACAACTATAGTGAAATGTATCAACAGTAATTGGATGGATTGCCATGAGGTTTATTACAATCAAATTGTCTCCCCAAGGATAGTTCTACTACTATCTGCTGACTGTTCATGTAGCGTCAACATCTGGTCATATGATACAATACAAAGTGATAAGATTGGCAAAACTAATTACATTCCTATTAACCATACTTGGTGTTAATGGCTAATGAGCCATTTTAAAGTCTACTCACAGAGCTGCTAGCATCAGTATTTCATTGCTTTAGATGTCTCTGCTGTCTAATTGTGGAGTATGTGCAGCTGGGATAGTGAGGAATACATGGCAGTTAACTTTACAGCTTGTATGTGTTGAGCATTTCAGATACAGCACCATGTGGTTAAGATATGTGTTGATGTAGCGTGATATCCATATATCCTGTGTGCTCACAATATGTCTGGAACCATTTTGATTGACCTCTTTATTTCCAGTTCAAAGGTGTCCTTAGTTCACGCTTCGAACTGCTCATTTTGAACCGGTTTCCTCCTAAAGTCAAAGACATGTTGTGAAGGGACATGCAGAGTGAGGGCAGGGGACGTAAAGGCCTAATGCATCATGTTTTACATTATATATGTTAGGATATGAGATAATGCAATTTCCTTTTTTTGTCCTTCTGAGAGGAAGCCCGTGATTTTTGTTTTACTGTAGGTCAGTGCAGACACCATGAATCACTCCGAGTTATCGGCCCCAGCGACAGGTCGGCAGTAAAGGCTCAGTCGCACGCTGCCGCACCAACCAGACCCAGACTGTTAACACTGGTGGGGAGCTGCTTCCTCGCGCATGTCAGAAGGAAAGAGCAAGAAACTGAGAAAGCGATAGATGAGCACAATGATGCGCGGACGGGGACTTTCCACTGCTCAGAGCGAGAAAACAGCTGTGTCTGACGTCCCAGCTGGGAAGATATTCCATACATCGGGACAATGATTGGTTTCTTCACAGATCCGTCACGTAAAAAGACTCAATGTCAACTCATGATAGTGCCATAAACACTTGATTAGAACATTATTAGTGTCTGTTAAACGTGTGCATATTAGCTTGATCATATTTGTCATCATGCAATGCAGCTGAATCACACAGTAACACAGCTGGTAACTATTTCCTGTTTTACGCAGACTGCTTAGTTTGAAAAATGCCTACTGATGGCGCTAAAAACAGCTGTGCAAGTGCCGTAACACGTCTATTCACACTCATTCAGGCATCGCTATTTTCGTTTCCCTGTGAGAACCAGTTACTGAAAGATAATGGTGAAAAGCAAACAGCTACACCTTGTCTACATTTTAAAGACAAATGTTTGTTTGTTGGTCGCTTATTGAACGGTGCTTTAATCAAGACGAGCATCCAAAAGTCAAACACATTTTCTCACCTGGTGTTTTTTGGCAGTTTATGCAAATTCCTTTTAATTCTCACTCTCCTTTTCACTAACGCCCCTATCACTTCGCTTAAGTGAGACTGATCTCTGACCCAGTGTGGTGTGAAACAAATGTGTCACCGTTTTTTTCTACTTTCCTTCCACTACTAGAATGCTTTCACGCTGATAGCGTTGACATCTCAGGGCCACTGTCCCTCTCCTGCCCCCCCCTCTCCCCTCTCCCTCAGCTCTCCAAGGTCCCAGACGGCTGCTCTCATGTGTCGTGCAAACACACTCACTGGCTACACACACACACACACACACACACACACACACACACAACACACACACACACACACACACACACACACAACACACACACACACACACACACACACACACACAAAGACAACACATTTGGTATGTGCACACATAAAGCCACATGCAAACAGATATGTGGGAATGCAAACACAAATTCAAACACATTCTCCCTCTGGATGTGTGTCTATCAGATAAACATCCAGACACCCGCAAACAATGTGACAAATAGATGCAATCTGAAAAAGAGCGGCAATGCCACCCATGTTTTTTTTTATTCAGCGCCTTAGTCTACATTTTCACACAATATTTGATGTTCCTATTATAGCTTTTGTACTTGAGAGAGTGTGAGACAAATGCTTTCGAATTCCAAAGCTACTTTATATTCAAGAAAGGCTACCGACTTTAAATCAGACAGAAATTCCCAATGGAAAAATCCAAGTGTGTGTGGCCGACTCCAGTAGCTATAATGTTCCACAGTGTCACAGCAACCAAGGCACAACATATTAGTGGAGAGGATATACTTCTCAGAGACATCAGACACTACAGGTGGTGCCAATACAGCAGTGACAGAAATCATATAGGAGTTCTACTTTACTGAGCCAAACTAACACGGTCCAACGCCAGAGTAGATCTCCTTTCTGCTTTACACATATGTGGCTCCTTATTCGTAATGAGCCCACCCCTGTTTTAATACTTTCTTTCCAAATGGAACAAAAAGAAAATTGAGCAATCCAAAGACCATTACTGGCAGCTAGCGCGCAACCGGGATTAATTCTGAGTTATCCCATGAACTGAAAATAACCAAGAGTGCAAGCTGGCAAAATTGAAGCCGCTTGTCCTCTATGTGCTGATTGGCAGTGATGCTATAAAACTGTCAGCTGCAAGATGAAGAGACAACAGATCTGTGAAATTAAAACCCGCGTCGTGGTCTAAATGTGAAACCTCTTGGGTGTAGTCCGTTATTCGGCTTTTTAGCCACTAGCCGAAGCAATGGCGCTGATCTTCGGAGGCAATGTTGAATGGTCCATTGGTCCACAGTTTGGTCTGAAATGTCGTCCCTACTCTTCGATAGGTTGCCACACGTTTTACACACATTCATGGTCCCCAGATGATAAGGACTACTGAAACTGGAGACACTGAATTTACCTCTAGCACCACCATGAGGTGATTTTTTGTTTTTAAGTTAAATGTCTGAACAACTATTGAATGGATTGTCTTGGAGTTTTGTGTAAAGTTGAATCCTATTTACTTTAATTAATTTAATTAATTCCTGTTCTTTTTTAATTCAACTATCTCCACGGATCAAACTTTTGAATTATATTATATCGCCTCAGGGTGAATTCTTTTTGTGACCTAAAATGACTTTTTGTGACATACAATACTATGTTTTTATAGACATATACTGTGACTTGTTTTTTATTACATTTCTGTGACACTGTATAAACTTACTTTCTTATGATTTTTTTTCTTCATATATGACATTTTTATGACTTTACATGGCGAACTACACTTTACAATTTAATTGAGCATAGAGACATTTTTATGACTATTTTCTGCTTACGTTTTATATGCTTTTGTTTATGGCATATTGGTAATACCTTTGCACGATAAGTGTCTATTTGTTGAGTATGTATGCCGATACAAAATTATAGTATCTTATTTGAAAGTATGAAAATAAATCATAGTGTAGTATATTAATATCAATTTTTGTAACATGTCATAAAATATGTCAAGTCAATGTATAGTTTGTCATTAATGTTAAAAGAAGGCACAGCAAAGTGTATCCAAAAAAGAAGTCCATAAAATATATCGAAAATGTATATATAGTTTGTCACAAATATCATATAAGTAGTTTAGTACATAGAAGAAAATGCTTTAAATTCATAGTAAGGTATGTTAAAAATATCATAACAAAAGTCATAACATAGTTTATCAAAAACATTTAATGTCATAGTAAAGAATGTCAAAAAAATAAAAAAGTCCATAAAATGTTGACTAAAATTTTTTGACATAATATATAAATTATTCTTGAGTTCTCAACAGTTAAAACTGAATATTACATTTTGATTATGTTATACCATATTTATATTAATCATTTTAAATACATTTGAATACTTTCACTTTGAATAGCTAACATTTAACATAATGCTGCGTTCCCCTGTCACGTATGTATTTTACGACTTTTAAGTAGCTGTTAACAAAAGAAGCATAATACTATCAAACCGCCGAGCACATGCACCCATAAAATAGAATGCTTTGCTTTCCCACTTTCTCTGAACATGATTTACAGATGTACCCAAAGAAAACACGGCATGCCTTCAATAACAGTAATGTGACGGCAATAAGGGTCAGACTCGTTAAATAGGCTACTTGAGGTTCGGTGGAACATCAGACACTGGAGAAGGCCTTCATCAAAGAGCCACCGCACCAGACTGCTAGTGACAATAGATCAAGCAGCTGCCTCTTTAGACTCAGCTGCTCCCAAGCGACCACCCTGATGGGATGTGAGGCCTTGGTTCTCTGAGCAACCTCTGAGGGCCGCGCTGTGGCATCAAGGGCCTTTTTGATGGGGGTCACTCCTAAATCTTGTCATCTCCCATCGGAATAGCTGAGAAGGTTGCCCGGCATTGACAGCTCCGGGGGGGGAGACAAGAACAGTCTTTGCTGTGGGTTTGTTACGTGGCCTTTCATTAATGTACTGCCATACGAGAGCAGCTTTGTTAAGTGAGCCTGTTGCCGAGCAGATAAGATGGCTCAATGTGAGAGGGGGTGTGTGTGAGCATAAACACTGAGCAGAAGTTGCGCTTGATGGTTTGTAGTGGTATGTAACTGTGGCGGTGGTGGTCTTATCTGGTGTGGGGCTCCCAAGTGTGACCCAGTGTTGACCCCCCCCCCCCCTATCTTTAAAAGGAGGGTGGAGCAGGCGCACTTGCCATTCTGAAACCTTTGCAAGATTCCTCGGAGTCTTCGAGTGGCTGAGATGTATGTCTGAAACAACAGTGAGGGCTGGCTTGCATTTCATTAACACAAAGGACTGACGGCGTGCCCACTACCCTCAACAGGATGTGGTTAGTTCTCTGTTTTTTATTTTTATGTGACCCTTAACAAGAAGTTATTCACCTTTACCCGGTGAAGAGGAGTAAGAATAGTCGTGAATAGTGACACCTCCAATGTCACATCAGCACACTTCCAGACTGAGGAGATAATACTCTATCAATCAAGTGGCATGAAAACAGGAGGGGGGGGGGGGGCACTTCTACGTAAGCTAGGCTACCCCAGGACTCCCACCAGTAACATTAACTGCCATAATAATAACTGACCAGTAGCAGCTTTTGGATCACCCTTCCCAACCACAAATGTAACTCCTTCATTTCCTTCCAATCCTTTTTCCTGTGTGATTTTTCTTTTTCAGACTCTTGGCAATAATGCGCCTGTAACTGTGCACTGCCTGGCCGACACCTCCCTAAAAATAGTGGCCACTAATCCTCAAGTCTCCACGGAGAAGTGCCGCACATTACCTAGGCTTGACTAGCACCTCGACAGCATCACAATCTACAGAGAATGGGAATTTTAATAAATATTTTATTTTTTTATTTAGGCAAATTTACATTTTCCTGTGAGCAATGGCCGCTGTATCAGACTTCAGAGTAGGCATGAATCCAGAGATATTTAATACGTCGATCACCAGCACCCTGCAGGGCTGCACCCTCTGGTGGGGGTTGATGAATACAGCTTTTAACAGCATGTGTAGTAGTAGCAAAGTAGCAGTGAGATCAGCTGGTTAAAAATGGCAAATGTGTCAGCGGGGGTTTACAAACATCGTTACATGGAAGCTTTGAAATACATTTGGCTGTTGCTGGTTCAAACTGTGAGCGATATGTGTTGATATATTTGCCAATCTTATGGTCATAATTCCCCAATATTTGACATTTACACTCATTTCCAGTAAGGCCAGTCTGCAAAATAAGCCTGGTGGTTCAGCAAAACCTAGCCAGCATTTGAAGGCTAATTTGTAGGGAAAATAGCATTGTAGAAATAAATAAAATAGCACCATTTTAATCATGTTAATAACTTAAGAAAATGCAGTTCTCACTTACTTTAAATCTTTCTCACACGCTTGTCAAGTCTCCTCATTAATGAAGCTTAGCAAGTCATCCTTTTCCGTCTCCGTTTCATTTTGATGAAAGCATTTCCTCTCAAAGCTAGTTAGCTAAAACACAGTTTGCACAGAGCTTTTCACTGCATGGTGCTTAAATGGTATGTAGCGCATTGGAAGTGTGTGTGTACATCACAGGTCTAAGGTAACAAACTGTACCCCCCTCGTCCTATTGGGATCCATAACTGTTAAATTTTACAAGCAGCTATAAGTCACTTCAATCACATAATTTGTACATGATGATCAGTGTGGCATGACATAAATCATCGTGGTGTAACGCACTTGAGCTGCCTGGAAGGCGTGAACTGTATGCCAGGTCTCCTTCTGGCAAACTGGTATAGTAAAAGGGGTCAGCAGTTAGAGAAACATCTACCCCCTGTAGAGATTCTGTAAAAGGAGAACCAAAGTGAAATGGACATCTGAGCCAACTCCCATGCCTTGTCCATTAACTGAAAGGCCCTCTGGTAACATCTCTAAATCGGTTTTCCTGCGCTTAGAATGCACAACGCCGTCCGAGACCATCCGTGAGAGATTTTCACATTGAAAAGTCACATTATTATTGAGCCTTGTGAGTAAACGAGGCAACATGTAGTGCAAAACATTCCCACACTGTCAAATTAATAACACATGAGGATCGACAGGATTGACACTGAATTCAGAACATCTGTATCCTGTTATCTTGTACCACAAATAATCTTTGAATCCATCAGATGTTATTCAAAACAAATCGAGAGACGGCAGACTGGACAGTTTGCCTTTAATAAGACTTCGAGAGCTCCCACTGACCTTGTAACGCACGTCAAAATAATTATAGCATATACACGCACCAGCATTTCAAATACACGACTCCATGACATCTCAATGTAGAATGAGAGAACACTTTTTCATTTTGTACATGAGAGAAGAAAACAGATTGAACTGTTTTAAGAGTGGAGTAGATTCATAGGGATTTGAACTTAAATGACTTCTGGTTACTTGATAGTGAGGGTTGCACACATTTTTACATCCAGTTCTGTGTACAATCAATCGTAGCTGAGGTTTGCACAGACAGTATTACTACACACAGTAAGAAGCTGTTGCATGTGAACTTGCGTTTTAAAAATCTTTTCCCAGATTTTTAATTTTAACTTTACAAAAACTGTTACAGGTGGCTTTTTTACAGACCAGGATGCACGACACCTGGGTTTCACTTAAAGAGCCACTCAGAGCGGAGTAGCATTAAAATGACTCCCTTCATACGACTTTAATCTACAGACGAGTCCCTCCTTAGTCCATCACACAAAGTTAATTTACATTATTCACAAGAATGTACCCAGTCTTTTATATTTCTCTTTCAGTTAAATAACTAAAGAACAAAGAAAGAACACTTCAGCCTATAGTAATCCATTACTCAGCTGTACTGTACATGGATGATACAGTTGAGGGAATGGGTGCCACTTAAGATACGTTGCATGTTAACAGTGATGCACCTGTGTTGCATGCGGCAACTCCTTTCATCCCCATTTAGTCTTTTGCATCCCAATGCTTGTGTTTGTTTTAGGGGCGTAGAAAAGGTTTGTCACAGGGCTCCCCATGCGAGCGTTGGCAGGGCGACGGAAAGGTCAGCGGCCATAGCGACGAGCACTTCCCAAACTGGAGCATATCACAGGACCTCTGAAGGGGACACAGAGGAAAGGGGTTAAAGGTCAGCATTATATGAGGATTTATCAACACATGCTAACACTGTTTGATACGAGTCTGTAAACCTCAGACCTGGTGACAATACCAAATGCTAAAGGATGTCTAACATGCTGCATGAACTCATCAACAGTGACTGTATGTTTACATGTGGGTAATGGAAAGGCTGAAAAGTTGTTTAGTCTAATGCAGCCCATGTGATGACGCTAATTGTAATAGATTATTTGACTGACAGCACCACCTGTGAGGCAAGCGCGGCCATCCTCTTCAGTCTGAACATTCAAATAAACCCTAAAAATAAATTGACGACCCAAGGAATTACATTCAATCAGTCTCGCATTTCAATAAAACTTAATCGTAACCCTCATCATAAATGTACCCCCGGGTCAAAGGCGTCTCACGTATCCAACATTTACAAGAGTGAAAATGAGAAGAGGGAACTCTTTTTATGGAAGAGTTAGGGGGGTGGGAGGGTGGGGGGGGGGGTGCTGCTGACAAGACCCCTGTGAGGGGGTTGAGTGAAGAGCGATATGCTGCTTAATTGCTCCGGGGTCCTGTTTCTAACCCCTAGCAGTGTAGCACTTGTGGATAGGGTCTCTTCATCGCCTCGGCTATTCTAGGGAATTCCTCACTGGGTTCAAGCCAAGTCAGTGGGGCTGCGGAATAAAAGCTGTCCCCAGTATAAAGATACCCCACTTCTCTCCACTCTTCCTTACACTATTTATACCGTATCTCATCTCCAACCCCCTGGAGTGAAAATGGAGTGTCCATGCCACACCAGGGGGACCCCCCCCCTCTCTGGGGAGACGACCTGCACGTCCATGCAGCACAAGTTCAGGTTCGCTGTCGTTGTGCCAAAGACAGCACTTAGTTTGGTGCCTTGTCCCACAGTCTTTATTTGGTAATGTTAACATGGCCAAGCATAAAATCACCGCAGGGCAAATAGCACACATGCCGTTTTTAAATAAGCCGGGGCTTCATCTGCTGCTTCTTTAAATGTAGTGCATATGTGTACTTGCTAAACCAGACACTTCAACTCAAAATGTGGCTGTTAGAATACTTACAGTAAGGACACAGAATGTTATCAAGTTTTTGTGCGAATTTTGTATTTTAATCATGTTTTGGGAATTTGCCCCTTAGGTAGATCAATGAAGCCCCTTTCTAAGCTGTACCTTGAACAAGCTATGCCTTTATTCTCTTTGAGGCTACTGAAAGCACGTTATTAAAGTTCTGTTAGAAGCTTATGCTAATCTAGTTTCACTAAATACTGTTGCTAGATTATTATTTTTTCTTTGCCAGTTCTGAAAATTTGACTTCTTTCTCCAAGTGAGGGCTGAGATCGATAACAATTTCAAGTGTAAAGCCGCTTAGCTTAGCATAAAACTGAAAAACAGCTTCTTCGGAAAGCAACCATAACATTTAAATAATGCACATGTTACGCTGCTATGGACAGTCTTGCACTAATGTACATTCTCAAAGATATTGAAGTGACTGTTATTTGTGTATATATTGATTGTTGTGCTTTTATTTAGGTCTTAATGTGTGCATATGTATAAATGTGTCTTTGATTGTGTATATATATATATAGGTATATACATATTTGCATACATATTTTTATATATATTAGTTTTATATTCGGGATTGTGGGAAACTGTATTTCGATCTCTCCGTCTGTTTACACAAACTGAAAGATTGACGATAAAGTTGACTTTGATGTTATTTTTAAACCTATGAACCGTGGAAAAAACATCATGTTAATTAAAAAAGTTGTGTTTTTATGACTTTGACATCATGTTTGTATGATGGCCTGTCTTGTACCTGCAACATGCTGTGGCTTCATGGGCCGGTCTTCTTCATGAATGACTCCTCACTATCAAACGTGAGGATGGGCTCGGGGGCCATGCTGCTCTCAGAGTTATCCCGAGCTCCATTGGTGGAGTTGCCATGATTTGCGAGCTGGATGATATCTTCATAGTGGGCAGTGTCTCCTTTCGAGGACAGACCATTTTCATGTCTCGAGGGCTGGACCCCATTGACCACTTGCACTGCGGGGCTGCTGGAGAGGGGACACACAAAGCACAATATGGTTTTGGTAATGATGGGTCGGAGTGACTCATGCAACAAATGAGTCATTCCACCACCATCCCTTCAACAGGAGTCTTGGAAGCTACCCCGAGATGCGTCGTTTAAAATACAAAGAGTAAACACTTTAAGAAACTAAATATCTCCCAGTATTTCAACTACTGTTTACTGATTGCTCTGAATCGTGCGGCTACTTATGTGTTACCTTGAAGTTTACAACATTTCCTGCAAAGTTGATTGGGGATTTCGCTGGCACTCAAGTTGTATACTGTTCGTAGGTGGTCTTGTATCAACTTGAGCACAAAGAAACGTTTAAATCCACAATAAATATCACTAGTTTACCTTTCTTTGATGTTGGTCTGTCCATTTTCTGTCTTGTTATTGGACAGGTTGACCTCTGGCTTTGGCTGATACTCAGCAGATGCTAGAGGGAAACAAAGTAAAACAGCTATTTAGCATCAGACAATACCACCCTGCAGGATCAAGCCTAAACTGTGTCAGGCTAATGTTAAAAGGAAGGAAAGGGATGCCAAATGTTCCTGGGGTATCCTTCCTGTGTGTCCCCAGATCCCCCTTAACTCTGCTCTACTGAGGACATGGCTGTGGTTGGGAGAGTTTCTACACCCCTGACTGGATTAAGGCCTGACTGCCAGGCCTCCGACCACATCAGTGGCTCGCTAATGTCTTCCTGCCTCAGACAGCATATATCCCAGACCACATTGATTCCCTTCTTCTTACTAATATCCTGTATGTGACTTGGAAGCTAACAAAAGGATGATGTGCAAGTGATTTATATATTTGTGTTAAGCCTTGCTACTTTTAAATCAAGGATGAAGACTTTTCTGTTTGCAGCTGCTTTGAAATTGATATACTCATAATGTAATAATAATTTATTTTTTCAACAGGATGAGTGAGGGTAGAATTACATTACATTCAATATTTCATGACACCAATAATTGGCCACACAATTTGACGTAAATTAGATAGTACCAATTAATACTTCCTCCCCACTCATTTTTCAAAACACTGACAAAAACTTTTCCCTTCCCCCCTCCCACATGCCTCCCTTCCCAAACTGACAACACTCTCGACAAATTGATATATTTATATCTCACACTGCACTGTAACTTTTATTCATGTACCTTTGTTATTCATGTATTATTATCTTTGCTTTTAAATGCCATTTTATCATAAGTTTCTGCTGCACTATTTCTTAATGTCTTTCATTTTGGTAAAGCACTTTGAATTGTGTTGAAAGGTGCTATATAAATAAACTAAATATTTTTTCCACAACTGGTAGTGAGGGGAATTATGACTTAGCTTCCTTATATTAAACTTGTGTCCACAAGTAAATGTCTGATAACTGCAGCAGGCTGTTGCCATGATCCCACTCATCCTCTCTTACTCTCCCTCAGTCCCACTGCTTGGACAACAAGACAACACATGGGTCCTATTGTGCAGAGAAGAAGAACTTAAACTGCAGCTGTGCAGGATATGAGGCAGTAATATCATCAGATGCGTGATGACTCACATGGGAAATGAGAACAAAGGTACCTGTGATTTTGTTTATCTTAACATAAGGAAGAGATAGGAGACAATCGGCTGTTATGTGTCAGAAGAACTATCATATACGTGGGATATGAAACATTTTCATCTACAAATAATTATTATAATCTATGTGCTTGATGTAGAGGTAAACTTTTAGAAATGCACTTCCTTAGTCCGGCTTCAAAGCATCCACTCTCCCCTTCACAGCGTACACCACTAATGGGAAATCACTTGAAGCAATTACTGTAGACGATTGCTTCAGATGCAAGGCTTGTAGTGGGTAATGATTTCCCTCCATTACTTAAGGATTTTCTTAAGAGGGTGGATTGGTTGCTGACTGATGCTCTTCTTACCTTCGCTGCTCTCTGCCTCTTTGTCGTTGACGTTTGTGGGAGGCGAGGGCTTTGTCTCCTTCCTGTGAAGATGGGGGATCATGTCAGTCATTTCCATTGTTAAGTCAAGTTTTGGCAAGTTGTTTTGGTTTAAAAAAAGAAAAGACTAATGTACCTGGTCGCCTCCATCTGTCTTGCGTGTCCTCTTCATGATCTCGTCCAGACGCTGATGAATACATAAAAGAGAGGAAGGAATAAGTCTCAGGGAAATGCCACATAGAAAGAAAGCCAATAACAGAACTGTTTTGTATTTTTCTAAAACATTTTGTTCTGTAGCGATCAGGACAGATGTGTTTTAAAATGTAGAGAAAAACACTTTAAGTTGTCACAAATGTGTTATTTGAGGTCAAGTGGACTTGACTGAGCACACACAACCTTGTTTCACATTCGTTGTGCATTGCTTCTATGAATTGAATGTAATGCACCAAGTAAAACCTGAGGCTCTTGTGTAGGTGGAGGGCTGTGTCAATAATATAAGCAGCACGTGTGTATTCAGCTGGAACAACAAGTGAAGGTCCAGCAGTGACCAGTAGGATGGAGGAGGTTGCCTACACTGTGCCTTTATCAAACGCACTGTATGCAGGTCAGTTGGTATTCACAGAACGCAGAAGTTTGATGCGACCCTCATCTTGAGGACACACTTAGCTTGGGACACCATAACTGCAGCTCATAAGTGAATCATTTCGTAGATCCATGATTATGGACAGCTCGCATTCATGGCTTTGGCATCTAGTTGGGCTTCAAAACTGAGAACTAAAGGTTCTTCTTTGTCAAAAAATGTGCTGAGTTGCCTCTCAGGATACTTTAAACCACATGTGCCTGGTGATAACATGCAGAGGCCTTCTGGAGATGTGGGTGGCATACTTGAGTAGATGGTCATGAGTACACCGCATATCAGCACACATCCACACCCAGATGACTGTCACAGGGAGTTTCTTCATTGTTATTAGTGTTTATATATAGCTCCATGCTCGACACACAGTCTAAGCTCTGGCACGCTGACAACCATTCCAGCATAAGCCAGAAACATCATTCATCTCGGTTTCAGAGAAAGGCAGACTACAGAATGAACATACCCCAGAATATAATACCTCTGATTATGTAATCCATTATTTAATACGCTCTCCTTCTAATGGTGTGTTACTCTGAGAGCAGTAATGAGGCACTTTTCCAAAAGGTTCAAATGTTTGAAAGCTGCTGTTTTTTTGCCATGGGTGACTTCAAAAACCTTGCAGATAGACAATGATGGCAGGCCAGATGTGTTGCCCTACCTTTTCCTCTCCAGCCTCTCCTGCTCCTCCTTCTGGAAGTGTTTCTCCCTCTCCAGACGCTGCTTCTTCTCCGCCTCCTCCCGGGCTTTAGCTTCAGTCTCTTCTTTCTGAAGCACACAGGCGAGATTCCAAACCACATTTTTAATGCCGGCAGAAGAGGGGAAAAAACTCAGCCAAAATGACATGCCTTTAAACGTAACAAGGGTGTGGTTTGCTCTCTGCAATTATTGTTTACAACCACAAGGGGATATTTTCCTATACCTTCGAGCCAAAAAAGGTCTATTTCCAACATTTACAGCCTGGGTGAGGACAATTCAAAGTGAAACACAATACTTGAGCCTTGCATAATTATAATCAGATCATGTTTAACCACAAATGCTATTATTGTTGAAAGACCACAAGGGGGTGGTAAAGCGTAAGCGCTAGATACCACAGAGACAGTGCCGGCGCTGATTATGTTACAGGATAAGCAAATGCTGTGATGAACGGCCAATTCCTTTTTCAGTGGATATCAGTTTCTACTAATTAAGTATCAATCTCCTCTGCTTCCCCGGCAACACCAACACACAGTCAATATTGTTTATAATGTGACAAACTGAGAAATACAAAGGGCCCTTTCTTTGAAGCTACCTGCTCATTAGTTCTGAGTAATATTTGCCCTTAAAGGAATACAACATCCCGCTGACGTAGAGAATACTGGACAGGAGCAGCCTGTTCTACAAAGGTCAGAGTGAGGTGAGCAGCTGAACTGAAACGGCAAACAAGTGACTCTCAAAAACACCACTAACGTTGTTTGCCAAAGATAGCGGAGCGTATCATTCTGTGGTGTGATGGGCAAAGTGCCTTGTAATGATGTAGAAGGGAATGTGTGTTGACCTTTACTCAAAAGGTGGTTACATGTCACAGTAGTGCTTAATGGGCTTTGAGTATGGGCTTTATGTACTTGCATTTTCCTTCTTATCTGACTAACTAGACCCCTGAACCAAGTTTACACCTCACTTACAATTTGTTTCCTGCTTTCTCTGCATGCTAAGTGTTGACAGTCAACAATATACCTGTTTCTGCAGGCGCAGGTTCTCCTCCTGCTCGGCTTTGGCCCTCTCCTCAGCCTCCTTCTCGTCCAGCAGCTGCTGAGCTCGTCCCTCTTTCGCTGCTCCACAGCCATGGCGCGGGCCTCCTCCTCCCTGAGTCGATTCTCTCTACCTCCCTCGCCATTCTCTCCTCTCTCAGGATCCTAAGGAATGTGGGCATAAAGCTGAGGGTAAGTATTTCCACTAGATCCTGTGCCAAACCCTTCGAATGTGGTAAACAATCAGAAAATGTAAATGATTCCATTGACGTGTACTGATGACCTCTTTTGTTTACATCTCTGCTAAGTTGGCATTAAAGCAGAAGCCACCGGAGACCAAACCGCTTCCAGAGATGGAATCAACTGGAAGTAAGAGCGCCAACGACAGATCGCATCAGTTCTCAAGCTGTAAATAGGGACTTGCTGTGGTTAGACTCAGCCAACATGCACACGTGTTTTCATTTTGACATGGGAAATATTTATATGTACTCAGTGAGGTTTGTTTGGTAGGATAAAAAAAAGCTACAGCAGAATATTCTACATCAATAAATCTCTTTTACAAATATTTAGTTACAACCACAGCAAAGACCTTGGACAGTATTTGTCCAAAAGCCCTATATTTGAGGATTATATGGCAAATGTGAATTGTAATAATGAGTATTTAGTTGGAGTGTAGTTAAGAGACCCAAACCGTAAGTGGGAACACAGCTTTGTAGGCCATACAATGTAATTTATCTTTTGTAAAGGGAAAGTCATTGAAAAAGATTTGACTATGGCAAAGTCAGCACTGCTGTTCAGTTGTGTGTTGGAGTCATATTTAAACACCCGCTGACCTCTCCTTCTCCTCCTGCTCCGCGGCGGCTCCTGCTCCTCCCTCTCCCTCTGCTTTCGGGCCTCTCTGCGTCTCTCGGCCAGGATGCGACCGCTTCCTCTGCGTCGTTGGTGCCTGCCATGGGCTTGGGTGATGGAGAGGGTGAAGGCGATGACGTAGAGACAGACGGAGCAGAATGGAGCGGCTCCGGTGACGGTGAGGCTGCTGTGGTTGGAACTGGCGTACCAGACACATGGGGGAGACAGAAGCTACTCTGATGGCAGGAACCACAGGGGAGCCTAAAACAGGGGGAAAATTATTGTTATACTCAGATCTTACGATGTGTAACCTAACCCTAACACACACTTTGATCCCATTATTTGTGCTTCCCTGAAACCTTCTGTCTCAAGCAACTGGAAAATAGGTAAACAGTCAGCCACAGCTTCAGCCTGTGTAATTACATAACAAGGCTGATTAGGGCAGCCTCTTAGTGCTGTGTGTGAGAAGACACAGACCATGGAGCTGTATGTGGCTCACTCATTATATCCCCTTTATATTCATGGCCTGCTTGATAGTCATCTTTTCCTAATGCTTCTTCAAAGAAAAATATAGATTTTCTCGAGGCTTGTTCACTTTTTCCTTTAGATTCATTCATCTGGCAAGTCACAGAAAGAGACCAAGTCAGACAATAAGGGTTAACAGCAGCATCAACAACAACAACAACAACAACACAGTACTCTGTTTCATTCACAAAGTACCTGAGCCATCATAAAGTACAACTATCTGAGCAGGGACTTTTATACACCTAAAACTATCAAACAAATTAAATCAAAACACGGGTTTAGTTCCTGAGCATGAACAGCAAGCTTGTTGAGCTTTTTAATCTAATCAGTTAAATAACCGCCATCAAAACTCTTTTGTACTCACTCTTCTGTGTTCAGGAGTAGAGGGCCTGCGAGGCTCCCTCACTCTCTCCAGGGGGGACGGGAGAGGAGGTGCGGTGATCTACCCTGGCAGGGGTCCTGGCTCTTTTGGGACGACTTTTAGGAGTCGACGGACTTCCACGTGTTGAGGGAGGCTTGGGAGAGGCAGCCGGGGCTGGGAGAGCCGGCTCTGCCCTTAGGCGTGGCGGGGGATGAGGGTCTTTGTCTTGATAAGGACTGGGACTGTAAGAATGATGGAAAAATGTATCAACAGTTATTCTCGAATGAATTGACACCGGTTTGGACGCACAAGTCCTCTAGATATGGGCTAAAAGTTTGTTTGACGCATGTCCTGGAGAAACATGACATCAGTACACGGGTTATTAGCAGCAAAGCTCTCAAAACATTGCGTCATCGTCCTTTGAGTGCATTCAGAGTCAGTAACCCAGCTATAGACTGGCCATGCAACACTTGGAGGGAAACATGTCCTTTATGCTGAAAGAGAGGTTTTTGTCCTCTAGCCCTTTGGCACTGAGGCCATTGCCAGCTCTGACAAGCTCTTTGTTGTCAAAGGAACTTTTCTCTCCTCTGCCATCCCTTCTGTCATGGATGTCATTTAGTTCAGTGCTCTGGGGATAGGAGAGAAAGTGACCACTCGTCTTGGGATCCTTCACTCAAGGCCTTTGCTCAAACAGTGCATGAAATATGAAGTCATTATAATGCAGACGTAAACATGGCTGACCCAGCTGTTGGACACAAACAAGCTGTGGGTCAGGGGGACGTAAGGTTAGCCTTGTTTACAACAGTTTGACTGTGTCAAATATAAAAAAAATATTATTATCTGATTATTAGAATGGTTTTAAAGCTATGCAAAGTAACCAGACATTTGCAATTAATCTCACATTTTATTTACTGCACATGCAACTTTAAAAATATGGATGAATTGTCAGATTTTAAACTGAAATGAACTACAAGCAAAGATGAATTGTAGAAATAAACGGTATGTTTACCTTGGATCAGCTCTGTGTCTCATGCTTGGTAGAGACTGTCTCTTTTTAAGCACTTTACTGAGAGCACTTTTCTCCTTCTCATTCTCCTCCTTCCTTGTCTTTCTTTTCTTTCTTGTTTTTATCCATCTGTATGACAAAAGGATGAAAAAAAAAGGGTTAACACATTTTAATCTTTAAATGTGCGTTTATAAAATACATGAAATTATTATAAAAAATCAAATAAGAGAAGATACTGTACACTTTAGGTTTTTATACACTGAGTACAGGAAAAGAGGAAGTCTGATCCGGGGCCATGTTTTACTCTCTTGGCAATAGTTTCTTAACAACAATCCAACAATCTCGCTGTTAAACTTCCAGTGGGATCCAGGTGAATAGTAAAACCACTCGGAGAAACATAATGTGCTGTTATAAATGTTATGCTTTTACACTGAAAAATGGCTTCCATTTCCCGAGACTCTTGATAGATAACAGCACTTTTGTAAGTCTTAATACTGAATGAAACCACAGGGCAAAAGCTAGATAGGCAAACGTACAGGTGTGGAGCTCCGTCTGTGTTGGCGCTGGGCGATGTCTGGGGTGCTGGACGTCACTCTCCAGCGGTCGGAGCAGCGGTGGTGGGGCTGGTGGGCGCACAGGGTGAGGGGACTGGCTGAGGCCGAACGAGGGCAAAGAGGAGAGTCTGTGGAGGAGAATGATGTATAATTAAAGTTGCTCACCTTCACATATGAGCTGTAAACATTTACAGTAAGACAGATATTAAGCTAACGTTCCGATCCCCTTTTTTTCTTCAACTTACTACCATCTTTGCCGTTAGTGAGGACACTGGCAGCGCTGCGGCTCCTGGCGAGGAAAGACAGCGTTGGCGTCATCAGCCGGTCCACTATACTGCTCTCCCAGGGACTCAGTGCAAGGCTACGTGCTGCAGGTAGAGAAAAGATTGATAAATGTTTTTTAATACATCTCTTTACTTGAAGTCCTCTGTTCTGATCTATGCAGGGATCTCCTTCATTACCCAGACACAGTGATTAAGTCTTAATAATATCACCAAAATTAAGTGAAAAGAAATGGTTAATCCTGTTATAGCTGATATTGCAGTATATCTACAAGCCATAACGACCCAATCAATTACAAAAGACACCCCAATAAGACATCCCACCCAAACAGATCATAGGAGAGAGAAAGTGAGCGCAGTAAATGTGTCTACTATAACGTATTGTTACCACCCAAGAGAGACTTATTTGACATGCTTGTCTAGACACTGAGTCAGCTATTTATAACCACAGCCTTGAGCATGAGAGCAAAAGCAGTGGAGACGCATCAGTATTTATTTGGGGTATAAAGCTCCCTCTCTGGCTTTAGGGTGCAGAATAAAGATGATTCTGCAATGACATGGTGTGTCATTTGGGAAGAGAAGGGAGCGACAAGAGAGAAATATTATTTCTCCAGCAGCACCGAGGAACAGTACCTGCTCCAGGGAGTTTTTAGAATACATTATCTCCTGAAAATGCTGACTCACTCACTGACTTTACTTTTTTCAAGCCCTCAAGTTTCTCCTTATTTGCAGGAGTACACTGTGACCTGGTTAACTTAAGAGCTATACAAAAAAGAGCTGCACTCATCCGTAGCATGAAGAGAAGGTTGATTGAGAGAGGCAAATTTGAATCAAAGAAATGTGTCAACAAGGAATCACACCCACCTCCATAATATCAACTTATATAGCATTCAAGACAATATAAAACACATGCCATAACCTGTTTGTTTGATGGAAATGAGCACAGAAGGATCCATTTGATTGCACAAAGACATGAAATGACCATAACCACACAATGAACCAACCAAAGGATAGTCAAAAAGACAGCAGGACAAAATACGAAAATTGCACAAAACCCATAATGACCATGCATAACAAAAACCAACACGACCCAAAAGAAAAAAAGAACTCAGAGGTTTGGGAAGATGAAAGGGTCAGCTGTCAAGCATGGTAGAGGTCATAATCCATTACTCGAGAAGACTCAGTATCACCTGTGCGCAGCTAACAAAAAACAATTGTGAGAAGCATATCTTATGCAGGAAATGCACACCGTTGTTGAAAAAACAAAACAAAGCATAGCCGATTCGGGAGGAAAAGCTTCAACCCCCTTAACATCTGAGTTACCACTGAAGGCATAGCATGAATGATAGTGCGCATCTGAGGGTGTCATTACTGAGAAATGTCAAACAAATTCAAAACATTACATTTGAAAACAGGTTTGCATTCCTCCACTTAGGTGACGTTATCATTGGAAACAATAAAAACGAATTGTTTTGATGTAGAATCTATCAATTGAATCGTCAGAGCAGAACAGAATGGTTGTATTGTAGCCTGAGTTCCGTGCAGCCTCTAGTTTCACCAGGTGGAAACATGGTCCATATAATGTGAATACATGTAGAAGTAGACAGTAAGAGTCCCCTGACATTAGGCCTATACTAAACATAGTAGGGGTTTTTAACAGCTTGTCAACTTACGGGCATCCTCTGCATAGCAGTATGAATAGCCTTAAAAAAACAACCCACTCTGCCGTAACGAGAGTCATGTGTCTGACCCAAATGCCCTAAGTGAAGCCGTTAGTCTCATCTGACTGACCCAAGGGTTGATGCTGGTGTGACAATGAGGCTTCCAAGTGTTCAAAGCAGATGTCAAGCTTTCAGTTCATGGCTCAATGGGGGGGAACAGACCCATGTGAGACAGTATCAATCAACGGCTGTAATGTTCAGTTTGAGGAGCGCCATTCTCTCTGGGAGCAGGAAATGGTGTCCATTCTCGGACCAGACCATTAATGTCATGTAGAGCAGCCATAGCATCTCTGACTGCACTCAGCCGGACTGTAGCAGGGGAGAACTGGGTGACTCTCAGTGAAGCCGTCCAAGGCCATAGACAAAATGGAACCACGTACTAACAAAAAGGACACAGGGCCATCAATGTCTCTCTTTACCATTGGCCTAATCATAAAACAAATCAGTGGGAAAAATGTGGAACACTAATCCATCATGTGAAATGTTGAGTTAATTTAAATAATTACGTATGGGTTGAAATCAAATTAACATTAACATTAGAACTAAAGTCAGTTAAAATTGGACTTGCACGGATCAGAATCTAATCAATACACCATTTTCCCAGTTCTGTGATGAAAAGATAACAAGCAGGGATGCAAACTTGTCACCTTTCGGCGAAATTCGCCATTTTGAATCCAAAATAGGTCGTTTGTGTGATTCATGTAGATCTGCAATTAAAAATATTATTGTGACAAGCATGGTGTTCTTTTTTATATGATAATGAAGCGCGAGCTGTGTCCTCGAGTCTTCCGTCGGCTCTGCTCATGGATGTATAATAAGGCTCTGCTTTTCCGCGAATATGGTCTAGCTTCAGCAGCCACATTACCTACGGGTGTGTTCGTTAATATTAGCTGTGTGGTCCGGAGTCACTGTGGCACAGACTGGACCACTGGTGAACAGCTGTTAGAACGGGCCGTTCAGGTGTTCAGAGCAGAGCTCCCTGTCGGAGCGGCAGAGCGTGATGTGCACTTAAAAGTTTTTCTGTCGCAATATTATTTAAGGGAATCGTTGAGCTAGCTAGCTAGCATACATTGTCACTCTCTGCTAACGTTAGCTTTAGTACTCAGATCTTGTACTTGAGTAAAAGTAGAAGTACCAGAGTGTAAGAATACTATGTTACAGTAAAAGTACTTGCATTCAAAATGTTACTCAAGCAAAAGTATAAAAGTATTCTCATCAAAATATAGTGGAAATAGCGACAATAAAAGTAGTCATTGTGCAGCAGTGGCGGTTCTACAGCGTGGCACGGGGTGGCAGCTTTGTTTTGAAAAAAAATTGTGGCTCATCGGACATTTATGAGAGAAAATCTCTAATGTCCGAGTGCAAGTGAATGCAGCACAAGACGCGAGCCTTGTAACCCCCTCCCCGGCCCTGGAACGAGCGTGGAAATATGATTGGAGGCCATTTCATTTGAACGGGGGACAGCGCCAAAACGAGAAGCATTTCTGATCCAAGTAGACAGAAGGAATGAGGTATTGCGGTCAGTGGCGGCGCCAGGGTATGGCTGGGGTAGGCTACAGCCATACCAAGAAATGGCTTAGCCCCACCTTGAAAAATGATGTTAAGGTAAGCCAAATAAAGTCTGCCAACTCGCGCCAGAGTAAATTGCACATTTAGTAAGTAAGATTGATTTCAGTAGCCACTTGTCTGGAAATACCAAAGACTAGAAACGGTTTTGAAAACTTTTGTCACGTAGTGATCGTCTTCTCAATAGAACATCTTTGATAATGTCTTCTGACATTCTAATAGCCTCTGACAAGGGACATGTCTCTATTCTTGTTTTGCTCGATCTCAGTGCTGCATTTGATACTATCGATCATGATATCTTATTGCAAAGACTAGAGCACTTAGTTGGCATACAGGGAACTGCTTTAGGCTGGTTTAGGTCCTCTATCTATCTGAACTGTTCTCAGTTTGTACGTGTCAATGATGAATCTTCCACGCAAACCAAGTTAGCCACGGAGTGCCACAGGGCTCAGTGCTCGGACCTATTTTGTTCACATTATATATGCTTCCGTTAGGCAATATTATAAGGAATCATTCTGTAAATTTTCATTGTTATGCGGATGATACTCAACTATATTATCAATCAAGCCTGATGAAATTAATCATCTAAATAAAATTCAAGACTGCCTCAAGGACTTAAAAACGTGGATGACTTAACTTTTTGATGTTAAACACGACCCAAACTGAAGTTATTGTACTTGGCCGAAGAATCTACGAAACAAATTATCTAAAGATATACTAACTATGGATGGCATTAATTTGGCCTCCAGTGAGGACTGTAAGAATCTTGGTGTTTTATTTGCTCAGGATTTATCCTTTAACGGCCACATAAAATCAATTTCAAGGACCGCCTACTTCCATCTACGTAACATTGACAAAAATCAGGCTATCTTGCCTCAAAACGATGCGGAGAAACTAGTCCATGCATTTTGTTACTTCAAGGCTGGATATTGTAAACTCTTTATTATCAGGGTGTACCAAGAAGTCAGTCAAGTCGCTTCAGCTAATTCAAAATGCTGCAGCTCGTGTACTAACCAGAGTTAGAAAAGGGACCACATTACTCCTGTTCTGGCTGCCTTACACTGGCTCCCTATAGAACACAGGATAGAATTTAAAATTCTTCTTCCTCGCCTACAAAGCCCTTAATGGGCAGGCGCCATCTTACCTTAAAGAACTCATTATACCCTACTGTCCTACTAGGGCATTGCGTTCCAAGAATGCAGGGTGTTGGTTGTTCCTAGAGTCTCTAAAAGTACAATGGGAGCCAGAGCCTTTTCTTATCAAGCTCCACATTTGTGGAATCAGCTTCCAGTTTGTGTTCGGGCGGCAGACACCCTATCCGTTTTTAAGAGTGCGCTTAAGACCTTCCTTTTGATAAAGCTTATAGTTAGGGCTGATTAGATTCAGCCCCTAGTTTTGCTGATATAGGCTTAGTTTGTCGGGGGACATCTACTTCTCCTTCTCTCTGTCTATACCTGTGTTACTCCCATGTTCCGATTAACCCAGCTTCCCCAAATTTCTTTCTTTTGTGGTCTATATACGCTGGGATCCGAAGTCATGGATGATCCTGCGGTCCTGTGTCCTGCATCGCGAGCCCTGGATCTTGAGTCGTGGCTGTGGTCCTGGATCATAGGTCCTGGATGGATATCCTCGTGGATTCATCTTCCTATTATACACACATGCATTTCCAAACATTTGGACTACCTATGTTGCAAATGTATTATCTTTTCAATTTACACACGGCATCTATTGCACGCCTGTCCGTCCTGGGAGAGGGATCCCTCCTCTGTTGCTCTCCCTGAGGTTTCTCCCATTTTCCCTTTAAACTGTGGGGTTTTCTTCGGAAGTTTTTCCTTGTACGATGTGAGGGTCTAAGGACAGAGGGTGTCGTATTGTCATACTGATATTTTGTACAAACTGTGAAGTCCACTGAGACAAATGTAACATTTGTGATATTGGGCTATATAAATATACATTGATTGATTGATTGATTGAATCAGAATAAAGATAACGGCGTGGTGTTGTTGCAGGAAGTCCCGATACATCGATACAACATTACGTAATGAAATAAGACCCCATGGTTTGGTGATTGATAGGTGTGTGGGCTGTCTTTCATTTTGACTGTTGTTAACAGAACAATGGGGGCTATGCACAATGTAAAGTAATTCACACAGCCTCTTCCCTCTTCTCTCTGTGAGGAGCTGCAGGTTCAGCTTTCAGAACAAAGTAACACAAAACTAAAATACCATTCATGTTTTTAAATATGTCGTGTAGTAATAGATGTATTTATTTTTCTTCTCAAGAGAGTACCAGAATGTGTATTTTATGTTAGTATTTCAAAAAATCTCTGGGGGGACAATGCCCCCAGACCCCCCTGCAGGGGTTTGGGCTTTCAGCATGTCAACTCTTTCACCTGTGGGGAAGTTGCAGGATTGGCTCCAGGTCACCTTTTTATTTACTACAAGACAAATGTGCCTTTTTATTTCATACAGTTCCATTTGGATTGAGACAGGGAAATAATCTAAACCTCACACGTGGCGTTTCACTGTTAAGGAGAGCGTGTATGTAATTACATTGCAAATACTGACTTGAGCCCCACTACTGTATGGGTTAGCCCTACCATAGATTGCCAAACACAAATGCTCTGGAGCCACTGTTTGCGGTCTACAATGACAGAGAAGAGCCTGTCAAGTTTGGCTGTACTCAGCATTGAATCAAAACGCACCATAGCTTTAAATCTTAATAAGTGAGGCGTTTTGATGAACAAGATGGTAATCACCACATTCAGCTGTAATAGGCATGCCAACTTGATGCCAACAACTCTGCTCACGGATGAGTCGATGAGAATAATAAACTGTTAAGAGGCAGTTAGTTACCTTACGTGTGTATAATATTTTTCTTCTTTGTGGGGGTCTGCCCCCAAAAAAAACAGTTTCAAGTCCTGAGAAAGTCAAATAAGACGGTGTGTAAAACTTCACTGCCCAGCCAAACAAAGTAACCACTTTGATTTAACTAGGCCAGTAGGTAAGGGCTTTCCACTGGATAATAACTGCAGCGATGTATATGTTTTAGCTGAATACACGTTTTTTAACCCTAACTGATGCAGTTAGTCACTCCTTTAATGTTTGTTCTTTCTGATGTAAAGTCAAGGTTGTATCTGTTTGCAATTAAGTTGTGGGGCGCTGAACTGTTCTTTTGATTCTTTTGATATATGATAGTAATTACTTGTCTTTCAAATTTGAAGGAGGGTGAGCAAGCATCTTGAGGAACATTCATCATTATCTCCTCCAACAAATATAGTTTATTTAATAATAAATGAATATGTGAATCATAACAGTGATTGACAGCTGATAGGAATAATACTATCATATTCATACAGACAAACATCGATGAGACAGTTAATTAATGTACTTATTGCAGCAGTCTGCATTGATTTGGTACCCCTGCTGGTCTAAGAGTGAGACAAACTCATTCAGTTATTGTTCAGTTAAAATTCATTAAATGATGTCTGCCATCTTAGATATTTATATGTAAGGCTTTACAATAATGTCACCAAATGTTATTGAGTTAAAATATCAATATTGTGGCTTACCAAGTTAACAATGATTGATATGACTGCGATTAAATCAGCATATACTTCTGCCAGGGGATGCCACCCCTGAAATTCTCCTGCCACCCTCTAGCCACCCCATGAATATCTTTCTAGATCCGCTCCTGTTGTGCAGATTGGTTTATTTCAGAATAATATATATGATATATTTTATAATGATTGATCATGAAAGTGTTCTCAAAGCCGGTAAAGGTGCAGCTAGTTTGAATGACTTTGTATACTGCAGGGTAGCTTGTGGATTTACTCCAGGTGGAACTAAAGTCTGATTTAACACTTGATTATATTCCACATCATTCATCCATATCTGTAAAGTAACTAAAGAGATTAAATACATGTAGTGGAGTAGAAGTACACCATGTAGGCTACCTCTGAACTGTAGTGGAGTAGAAGAACAAAGTAGCAAAACATTTAAATACTTAAATAAAGTACAAATATCTCAAAATTGTACCCAAGTATAGTACTAGTTGAGTTTATGAACTTAGTTACTTAACACCACTGGCTATACAGATAGAAAGACTAAGCCTTGCACAGAGGCATGAAAATACTTTTTTTATTCTCAAAATGCTCAACAGTGCTGCCAAAATTATAAACTGACTGCTACACAATTAAAATGAATGCTCTTATATATTTCTATTAAATGTGACTCTTTAGCATTTCTGTTATTATTACCACTGCTGCTTTAGTTGCTTTGGTTGCTCTGTCTGTTCGCATTTGGAAATCTCATGATTTATGGGCCCGTGAAGGAGAGGCCCAGGGAAAACAACATCTATCTTGGAACTGCAATTACTTATCTTAAAGAGATTGCACCATCATACTCCTTTTTCAAAAAAATAATTCTCAATTCATTTAGCACATTTAATTATGCACACAATAAAGACCTCAACAAATATAATTGATCCTGGCTTAACCAGCAACCTTTACTCTATTGTTCATAAGCTCAGTAGTTTAACAACTATTAGAATTGTAGTAATGTCTGTAGACCAATTGTACTAGAAATAATTTGAAACAGTTTAATAAAGAATGTTAAACTATAGTTAAAAAAACTGTAATTGAACTTCAACTTATATCAATTATCTGATTCCAGTGGCCAGTTGGAACAGACAATCAACAAAGTTTCCATTTTGCAGCAGCAGCGCACATAGATTAAGAATAAATGAAACAAATAATACAACATTGACCTAATTGAGCAGACAGATATTTTTTTTAACCCTGATCTCCTCAGGCCGGTATATATGACCAGCAGTGGTGCCTCTGATGGTCTCAGGGTGTGAGACAGATGCAGGACATAAACACACTCTTTTGCTTTTTATTTTCATTTTGCAGCACATTTGCAGCACATTTATACTATAATATATCATTTTGCTTTACATCTTTACATTATTTATTTATTTATTTTCTCAAGTCATTTACTTTTGGTGAGATAACTAAAGTTTAGTTTATTTAACCCTAGCTATGGACTGATTCATTATTAGTTGTTACAAAGCATACACAAGACGGCGGGTAGGCAAACCAATATAGAAACAATTAGACAAACAAACATGAACTCGCAATAAACACCAGCGTGACAGCAAAGCTCATCCAACTTAATTTAATCCGAATAGAGAGATTTCAGAGGAGGTAGGGAAATATCTGTTTAATATGAGTGCCTTCTTACTCATATATACTTGTACAAGTGCTAAGAACGGAATCTGTTGAAGAGCAATAACTAATTTATTCTCAATCAACAACCACTATGCCAATTTAGTGGTGCTTTGCTCACCCCGATCCGGAGAGCAAAGACTTTTTATTCATTCAGTACCTTTTCTTCTCCAACAACAGTCAAATTTAACAACCCATCAGTTCATTACAACGATGAAATATAGCTCTATGTCACATTCTCGCGTACCACCCTTCCCATTAATGACCAATGAACCTATATTTTGATGTGTGCATCCCGGGCAGACACCCAGTTTCTCCAGCAATTCGGCGATTTGTTTCAATACAAATCTATCACATTGCTCCTCATGCAGAAGTCCACTTTACTGATGCTCTCTTTAAGGTCTCTCCGAATATTTGCTGTGTGTAATTGTCTGGTAATTTAATTCCAAAAAACATACACAGAGGAAATCAGTCAAAATCGATATTCCTAGGTTATCATTACCCCCAAATATTCTTATTGTTTTTTACATGAGCTGTGTTTGCTCTGAAGGCGCATGCCCCAGCAGCAGTCACAGGGAAAATCGGCCGGGACGAAATCCATTAGACACCGATTCCCCAGGTTATCATTAAACCCCAAATGTAAAGAGTAGAGAAACCAAAAAAAAATGCAGCCGCTCAGTTTCAGAGGTAATTATTTATGATACCGTCAATCAAAGATTCTGGTAAGGCAATGTCCAAATATAGATTTGAAATTACACTTACCAGTTCTAAAAATCCTTTGGTATCCTGCCGACAACGCCAATTTGTGGAGAAAAACTTCTGTGCAGCAATGCAGAGCCAAGGCTCAGGAAAGGATGGAAGCAGGAGCGGCTTTAGTCAAACACTGATATTTATTGAGAGTAGAATACGGCCGGAGAGATCACCATAGCATTTCACACGTTACATGTGAACTACCAAGCAACTCTGAAGCCACAGCGAAAATATTCCCTGACAACTCCCTTCACTCTTTGACAAAGCAAAACACAATGCTCATAATGCCTGATTCTCTGTGTAGCTTATGTACCCCTGTGTTAAGGATGCCTCTATAAGAACAAGTGTGTGTGTATATAGTATGTATATAAGTGTGTGTGGCACCAGTTCTCTGGCACACTGCGGCCCGTCTTGGCTGAACCGATTGTTTTTGGTTCTGAGTTATGCAAGATCATGAATAAAAATCAAGTCCAAAGCAAATTAAAAAGAAACTAGCTTGCCCCCTCCATACCAACCTCAGAGCTTTATTGATGCCAACAATCAGCCACTGTTTCCTTGTTTGGCATTTTCAGCGTGAGGACAAAAACAGCACTCTTTAAACCAAAGCAGCCTGTAGCCACTGGAAGTGATTAGGCAGTATGCAACCTTACACTGCTTTACTATGCAAAATGGAGCCTTATTGCTTAAACATGGTGGAGCAGGAGACATCGTTTTCTGTAGACTTTTGGTCAGCTGCTAAAAAACTCCAATAATGAGAATGAGATCAGAGGGCACATGGTCAGGGTGCTGACAGAGGTGCTCAGCAAATGAATGACTCCAGGTCAAAGTCCTAGTGTGGCTAATGTTTTTTAAGAAACTAAAACAGGCCTCTACTAGCTTGCTTTCAAATATGTAGGTATTTTTGTTTCCTTCCTGATGGTAGAAAAGGATCCATGACCCTGATGGACAGCTGCTGTTTGTTTTTAATTAGTGCTGGTCTGAGAGGATGGAGGAGACAAAACACCTCAGGTTTCACAGAGAGAGCTTTGTCCAAACTGAAGAGCTCTAACTCTGAGGCATTTCTAATATTGCTATCTTCATGATATGGGATGCCAATGGTCTGTCAATCATTCCACCACTTATGTCCAGACATGAATATCTCATCAGCGTTCAGATTGATTGTGATGTGCTTTCTGCTTCCGGCACCGCTTGAGTGGCAGCCTTGTTACAGTGCTCCTACTCATCGCTGAGTAGTTTCTACTTTGTTATCATATTTAGATATTAAGCTACCTTTGGCTCTTTGCTAAGAATCGTACATTTCCCCTCTGTGGGACAAATAAAGGCATCATGTCTGCACGGCATAACCCCATTGAAGCTGTTCAAACCTACAGATACTTCGGCATCACTATAGACTCTGCTTTAAAACCTCATATTGACAATCTCTTAAGGAAACTGAAATTAAAACTGGGATTCTTTTTTAGAAACAAGGCCTGCTTCTCTCCAAGTGCTAGGAAACGTCTTGTAGCTGCCACATGTTTGCCGCTCTTGGACTATGGGGATGCTGTGTACATGAACGCCTCAGCTCACTCCCTTCATCTGCTGGACGCTGTCTGCCATGGGGCTCTGAGGTTCATAACCAACTGTAAACCCCTCACACACCATTGCACGCTGTACTCTTTAGTCAACTGGACATCATTATCAATGCGCAGATCACTGCACTGGTACAAACTCATCTATACCGCTATGCTTGGACTGCTGCCCCTCTACATATCCACTTACATATCACACAAACAGTACAGCTATCGACTACGATCTCAAAATGACTCTGTCCGTCCCCTCAGTACGCAGGGTGCTTGGGAAAAAAGCCATATCATACTCTGCCCCCTCGACCTGGAAGGCAAGGCAAGGGCAAGGGCAGGGCAAGGCAAGGGCAAGGCAAGTTTATTTATATAGCACTTTTCAAAACAAGGCAATTGAAAGTGCTTTACAAAAAACGAAAGACATTAAGAAAATGGCATTTAAAATCAGTCATTAAAAAGAAAAGATAATAAAATAAACATTAAAAGAAAAAATACATGGATAAAAGTTACAGTGATAAATGTTACAGTGCAGTTTAAGATGTGAATAGTTCAATTAAAAGCAGCGAAAAAAAGAAAAGTCTTCAGTCTGGATTTAAAAGTAGTCAGAGTTGCAGCGGACCTGCAGGTTTCTGGGAGTTTGTTCCAGATATTTGGAGCATAATAACTGAACGCTGCTTCTCCATGTTTAGTTCTGACTCTGGGGACAGAAAGCTGACCAGTCCCTGAAGACCTGAGAGATCTGGAAGGTTCATAATTTAGCTGGAGGTCAGAGATGTATTTTGGGCCTAAACCATTCAAAGCTTTATAAACCAGCAGCAGTATTTTGAAATCTATTCTTTGACACACAGGAAGCCAGTGTAAAGACTTCAGAACAGGAGTGATGTGATCCACTTTCTTAGTGTTAGTGAGGACTCGAGCAGCGGCGTTCTGAATCAGCTGCAGCTTCCTAATAGATTTTTTAGTGAAACCTGCAAAGACACCATTGCAGTAGTCCAGTCTACTGAAGATAAAAGCATGGACAAGTTTTTCCAAATCCTGCTGTAACATTAGTCATTGGAACACACTTCAGCAGGAACTTAAGCTGACCAGTTTGATACCCATCACGGATTTTAAACTCATTTTAAAAAAGCTGGAGAAATCATCTGTGGGTGTTTGCACCTGCAATATCTGACCACTTTGTTCGATGTTTTATTTGACTGTTGCCTCTGTGTTTAGTGTCCTGTCTGTAACTTTGTGTGGTGGTGTTACCACTGAACAGGTCTCTCTTGAGAATGAGACCTTGTGTCTCAATCAGATGCACCTGTATAAATAAAGGCTAAAAAAAAGGTATTCTGATTCTTAAATGTTGTACATGCAGAAAATCATGGATTCCAGAGTCTTACAACATTGAGCCTAAATTGGTTCTCATGTATTGATTTAGAGTTGAGTCAAGTCAATTTACTTTATAATATCACAACTATAGTGAAATGTATCAACAGTAATTGGATGGATTGCCATGAGGTTTATTACAATCAAATTGTCTCCCCAAGGATAGTTCTACTACTATCTGCTGACTGTTCATGTAGCGTCAACATCTGGTCATATGATACAATACAAAGTGATAAGATTGGCAAAACTAATTACATTCCTATTAACCATACTTGGTGTTAATGGCTAATGAGCCATTTTAAAGTCTACTCACAGAGCTGCTAGCATCAGTATTTCATTGCTTTAGATGTCTCTGCTGTCTAATTGTGGAGTATGTGCAGCTGGGATAGTGAGGAATACATGGCAGTTAACTTTACAGCTTGTATGTGTTGAGCATTTCAGATACAGCACCATGTGGTTAAGATATGTGTTGATGTAGCGTGATATCCATATATCCTGTGTGCTCACAATATGTCTGGAACCATTTTGATTGACCTCTTTATTTCCAGTTCAAAGGTGTCCTTAGTTCACGCTTCGAACTGCTCATTTTGAACCGGGTTTCCTCCTAAAGTCAAAGACATGTTGTGAAGGGACATGCAGAGTGAGGGCAGGGGACGTAAAGGCCTAATGCATCATGTTTTACATTATATATGTTAGGATATGAGATAATGCAATTTCCTTTTTTGTCCTTCTGAGAGGAAGCCCGTGATTTTTTGTTTTACTGTAGGTCAGTGCAGACACCATGAATCACTCCGAGTTATCGGCCCAGCGACAGGTCGGCAGTAAAAGGCTCAGTCGCACGCTGCCGCACCAACCAGACCCAGACTGTTAACACTGGTGGGGAGCTGCTTCCTCGCGCATGTCAGAAGGAAAGAGCAAGAAACTGAGAAAGCGATAGATGAGCACAATGATGCGCGGACGGGGACTTTCCACTGCTCAGAGCGAGAAACAGCTGTGTCTGACGTCCCAGCTGGGAAGATATTCCATACATCGGGACAATGATTGGTTTCTTCACAGATCCGTCACGTAAAAAGACTCAATGTCAACTCATGATAGTGCCATAAACACTTGATTAGAACATTATTTAGTGTCTGTTAAACGTGTGCATATTAGCTTGATCATATTTGTCATCATGCAATGCAGCTGAATCACACAGTAACACAGCTGGTAACTATTTCCTGTTTTACCGCAGACTGCTTAGTTTGAAAAATGCCTACTGATGGCGCTAAAAAACAGCTGTGCAAGTGCCGTAACACGTCTATTCACACTCATTCAGGCATCGCTATTTTCGTTTCCCTGTGAGAACCAGTTACTGAAAGATAATGGTGAAAAGCAAACAGCTACACCTTGTCTACATTTTAAAGACAAATGTTTGTTTGTTGGTCGCTTATTGAACGGTGCTTTAATCAAGACGAGCATCCAAAAGTCAAACACATTTTCTCACCTGGTGTTTTTTGGCAGTTTATGCAAATTCCTTTTAATTCTCACTCTCCTTTTTCACTAACGCCCCTATCACTTCGCTTAAGTGAGACTGATCTCTGACCCAGTGTGGTGTGAAACAAATGTGTCACCGTTTTTTTCTACTTTCCTTCCACTACTAGAATGCTTTCACGCTGATAGCGTTGACATCTCAGGGCCACTGTCCCTCTCCTGCCCCCCCCCTCTCCCCTCTCCCTCAGCTCTCCAAGGTCCCAGACGGCTGCTCTCATGTGTCGTGCAAACACACTCACTGGCTACACACACACACACACACACACACACACACACACACACCACACACACACACACACACACACACACACACACACACACACACACACACACACACACACACACACACAAAGACAACACATTTGGTATGTGCACACATAAAGCCACATGCAAACAGATATGTGGGAATGCAAACACAAATTCAAACACATTCTCCCTCTGGATGTGTGTCTATCAGATAAACATCCAGACACCCGCAAACAATGTGACAAATAGATGCAATCTGAAAAAGAGCGGCAATGCCACCCATGTTTTTTTTTTATTCAGCGCCTTAGTCATACATTTTCACACAATATTTGATGTTCCTATTATAGCTTTTGTACTTGAGAGAGTGTGAGACAAATGCTTTCGAATTCCAAAGCTACTTTATATTCAAGAAAGGCTACCGACTTTAAATCAGACAGAAATTCCCAATGGAAAAATCCAAGTGTGTGTGGCCGACTCCAGTAGCTATAATGTTCCACAGTGTCACAGCAACCAAGGCACAACATATTAGTGGAGAGGATATACTTCTCAGAGACATCAGACACTACAGGTGGTGCCAATACAGCAGTGACAGAAATCATATAGGAGTTCTACTTTACTGAGCCAAAACTAACACGGTCCAACGCCAGAGTAGATCTCCTTTCTGCTTTACACATATGTGGCTCCTTATTCGTAATGAGCCCACCCCTGTTTTTAATACTTTTCTTTCCAAATGGAACAAAAAGAAAATTGAGCAATCCAAAGACCCTTACTGGCAGCTAGCGCGCAACCGGGATTAATTCTGAGTTATCCCATGAACTGAAAATAACCAAGAGTGCAAGCTGGCAAAATTGAAGCCGCTTGTCCTCTATGTGCTGATTGGCAGTGATGCTATAAAACTGTCAGCTGCAAGATGAAGAGACAACAGATCTGTGAAATTAAAACCGCGTCGTGGTCTAAATGTGAAACCTCTTGGGTGTAGTCCGTTATTCGGCTTTTTAGCCACTAGCCGAAGCAATGGCGCTGATCTTCGGAGGCAATGTTGAATGGTCCATTGGTCCACAGTTTGGTCTGAAATGTCGTCCCTACTCTTCGATAGGTTGCCACACGTTTTACACACATTCATGGTCCCCAGATGATAAGGACTACTGAAACTGGAGACACTGAATTTACCTCTAGCACCACCATGAGGTGATTTTTGTTTTTAAGTTAAATGTCTGAACAACTATTGAATGGATTGTCTTGGAGTTTTGTGTAAAGTTGAATCCTATTTACTTTAATTAATTTAATTAATTCCTGTTCTTTTTAATTCAACTATCTCCACGGATCAAACTTTTGAATTATATTATATCGCCTCAGGGTGAATTCTTTTTGTGACCTAAAATGACTTTTTGTGACATACAATACTATGTTTTTATAAGAACATATACTGTGACTTGTTTTTATTACATTTCTGTGACACTGTATAAACTTACTTTCTTATGATTTTTTTTTTCTTCATATATGACATTTTTATGACTTTACATGGCGAACTACACTTTACAATTTAATTGAGCATAGAGACATTTTTATGACTTTTTCTGCTTACGTTTTATATGCTTTTGTTTATGGCATATTGGTAATACCTTTGCACGATAAGTGTCTATTTGTTGAGTATGTATGCCGATACAAAATTATAGTATCTTATTTTGAAAGTATGAAAATAAATCATAGTGTAGTATATTAATATCAATTTTTGTAACATGTCATAAAATATGTCAAAGTCAATGTATAGTTTGTCATTAATGTTAAAAGAAGGCACAGCAAAGTGTATCCAAAAAAGAAGTCCATAAAATATATCGAAAATGTATATATAGTTTGTCACAAATATCATATAAGTAGTTTAGTACATAGAAGAAAATGCTTAAAATTCATAGTAAGGTATGTTAAAAATATCATAACAAAAGTCATAACATAGTTTATCAAAAACATTTTAAATGTCATAGTAAAGAATGTCAAAAAAATAAAAAGTCATAAAATGTTGACTAAAATTTTTTGACATAATATATAAATTATTCTTTGAGTTCTCAACAGTTAAAACTGAATATTACATTTTGATTATGTTATACCATATTTATATTAATCATTTAAATACATTTGAATACTTTCACTTTGAATAGCTAACATTTAACATAATGCTGCGTTCCCCTGTCACGTATGTATTTACGACTTTTAAGTAGCTGTTAACAAAAGAATCATAATACCTATCAACCGCCGAGCACATGCACCCATAAAATAGATGCTTGCTTTCCCACTTTCTCTGAACATGATTTTACAGGATGTACCCAAAGAAAACACGGCATGCCTTCAGATAACAGTAATGTGACGGCACTAAGGTCAGACTCGTTAAATAGGCTACTTGAGGTTCGGTGGAACATCAGACACTGGAGAAGGCCTTCATCAAAGAGCCACCGCACCAGACTGCTAGTGACAATGATTCAGCAGCTGCCTCTTTAGACTCAGCTGCTCCCAAGCGACCACCCTGATGGGATGTGAGGCCTTGGGTTCTCTGAGCAACCTCTGAGGGCCGCGCTGTGGCATCAAGGGCCTTTTTTGATGGGGGTCACTCCTAAATCTTGTCATCTCCCATCGGAATAGCTGAGAGGTTGCCCGGCATTGACAGCTCCGGGGGGGGGAGACAAGAAACAGTCTTTGCTGTGGGTTTGTTACGTGGCCTTTCATTAATGTACTGCCATACGAGAGCAGCTGTGTGAAGTGAGCCTGTTGCCGAGCAGATAAAGATGGCTCAATGTGAGAGGGGGTGTGTGTGAGCATAAACACTGAGCAGAAGTTGCGCTTTGATGGTTGTAGTGTATGTAACTGTGGCGGTGGTGGTCTTATCTGGTGTGGGGCTCCCAAGTGTGACCCAGTGTTGACCCCCCCCCCCCTATCTTTAAAAGGAGGTGGAGCAGGCGCACTTGCCATTCTGAAACCTTTGCAAGATTCCTCGGAGTCTTCGAGTGCTGAGATGTATGTCTGAAACAACAGTGAGGCTGGCTGCATTTCATTAACACAAAGGACTGACGGCGTGCCCACTACCCTCAACAGGATGTGGTTAGTTCTCTGTTTTTTATTTTTATGTGACCCTTAACAAGAAGTTATTCACCTTTACCCGGTGAAGAGGAGTAAGAATAGTCGTGAATAGTGACACCTCCAATGTCACATCAGCACACTTCCAGACTGAGGAGATAATACTCTATCAATCAAAGTGGCATGAAAACAGGAGGGGGGGGGGGGCACTTCTACGTAAGCTAGGCTACCCCAGGACTCCCACCAGTAACATTAACTGCCATAATAATAACTGACCAGTAGCAGCTTTTGGATCACCCTTCCCAACCACAAATGTAACTCCTTCATTTCCTTCCAATCCTTTTTCCTGTGTGATTTTTCTTTTTCAGACTCTTGGCAATAATGCGCCTGTAACTGTGCACTGCCTGGCCGACACCTCCCTAAAAATAGTGGCCACTAATCCTCAAGTCTCCACGGAGAAGTGCCGCACATTACCTAGGCTTGACTAGCACCTCGACAGCATCACAATCTACAGAGAATGGGAATTTTAAATAAATATTTTATTTTTTTATTTAGGCAAATTTACATTTTCCTGTGAGCAATGGCCGCTGTATCAGACTTCAGAGTAGGCATGAATCCAGAGATATTTAATACGTCGATCACCAGCACCCTGCAGGGCTGCACCCTCTGGTGGGGTTGATGAATACAGCTTTTAACAGCATGTGTAGTAGTAGCAAAGTAGCAGTGAGATCAGCTGGTTAAAAATGGCAAATGTGTCAGCGGGGGTTTACATCGTTACATGGAAGCTTTGAAATACATTTGGCTGTTGCTGGTTCAAACTGTGAGCGATATGTGTTGATATATTTGCCAATCTTATGGTCATAATTCCCCAATATTTGACATTTTACACATCATTTCCAGTAAGGCAGTCTGCAAAATAAGCCTGGTGGTTCAGCAAAACCTAGCCAGCATTTGAAGGCTAATTTGTAGGGAAAATAGCATTGTAGAAATAAATAAAATAGCACCATTTTAATCATGTTAATAACTTAAGAAAATGCAGTTCTCACTTACTTTAAATCTTTCTCACACGCTTGTCAAGTCTCCTCATTAATGAAGCTTAGCAAGTCATCCTTTTCCGTCTCCGTTTCATTTTGATGAAAGCATTTCCTCTCAAAGCTAGTTAGCTAAAACACAGTTTGCACAGAGCTTTTCACTGCATGGTGCTTAAATGGTATGTAGCGCATTGGGAGTGTGTGTGTACATCACAGGTCTAAGGTAACAAACTGTACCCCCCTCGTCCTATTGGGATCCATAACTGTTAAATTTTACAAGCAGCTATAAGTCACTTCAATCACATAATTTGTACATGATGATCAGTGTGGCATGACATAAATCATCGTGTGTAACGCACTTGAGCTGCCTGGAAGGCGTGAAACTGTATGCCAGGTCTCCTTCTGGCAAACTGGTATAGTAAAAGGGGTCAGCAGTTAGAGAAACATCTACCCCCTGTAGAGATTCTGTAAAAGGAGAACCAAAGTGAAATGGACATCTGAGCCAACTCCCATGCCTTGTCCATTAACTGAAAGGCCCTCTGGTAACATCTCTAAATCGGTTTTCCTGCGCTTAGAATGCACAACGCCGTCCGAGACCATCCGTGAGAGATTTTCACATTGAAAAGTCACATTATTATTGAGCCTTGTGAGTAAACGAGGCAACATGTAGTGCAAAACATTCCCACACTGTCAAATTAATAACACATGAGGATCGACAGGATTGACACTGAATTCAGAACATCTGTATCCTGTTATCTTGTACCACAAATAATCTATGAATCCATCAGATGTTGTTCAAAACAAATCGAGAGACGGCAGACTGGACAGTTTGCCTTTAATAAGACTTCGAGAGCTCCCACTGACCTTGTAACGCACGTCAAAATAATTATAGCATATACACGCACCAGCATTTCAAATACACGACTCCATGACATCTCAATGTAGAATGAGAGAACACTTTTTCATTTTGTACATGAGAGAAGAAAACAGATTGAACTGTTTAAGAGTGGAGGAGATTCATAGGGATTTGAACTTAAATGACTTCTGGTTACTTGATAGTGAGGGTTGCACACATTTTTACATCCAGTTCTGTGTACAATCAATCGTAGCTGAGGTTTGCACAGACAGTATTACTACACACAGTAAGAAGCTGTTGCATGTGAACTTGCGTTTTAAAATCTTTTCCAGATTTTTAATTTTAACTTTACAAAAACTGTTACAGGTGGCTTTTTACAGACCAGGATGCACGACACCTGGGTTTCACTTAAAGAGCCACTCAGAGCGGAGTAGCATTAAAATGACTCCCTTCATACGACTTTAATCTACAGACGAGTCCCTCCTTAGTCCATCACACAAAGTTAATTTACATTATTCACAAGAATGTACCCAGTCTTTTATATTTCTCTTTCAGTTAAATAACTAAAGAACAAAGAAAGAACACTTCAGCCTATAGTAATCATTACTCAGCTGTACTGTACAAAGGATGATACAGTTGAGGGAATGGGTGCCACTTAAGATACGTTGCATGTTAACAGTGATGCACCTGTGTTGCATGCGGCAACTCCTTTCATCCCATTTAGTCTTTTGCATCCCAATGCTTGTGTTTGTTTTAGGGGCGTAGAAAAGGTTTGTCACAGGGCTCCCCATGCGAGCGTTGGCAGGGCGACGGAAAGGTCAGCGGCCATAGCGACGAGCACTTCCAAACTGGAGCATATCACAGGACCTCTGAAG
Source organism: Harpagifer antarcticus (assembly GCA_902827135.1). NCBI lineage: Eukaryota > Metazoa > Chordata > Actinopteri > Perciformes > Harpagiferidae > Harpagifer > Harpagifer antarcticus. Next base: position 726,813 of record CADEHL010001039.1, on the reverse strand, counting down.
GGGACACAGAGGAAAGGGTTAAAGGTCAGCATTATATGAGGATTTATCAACACATGCTAACACTGTTTGATACGAGTCTGTAAACCTCAGACCTGGTGACAATACCAAATGCTAAAGGATGTCTAACATGCTGCATGAACTCATCAACAGTGACTGTATGTTTACATGTGGGTAATGGAAAGGCTGAAAAGTTGTTTAGTCTAATGCAGCCCATGTGATGACGCTAATTGTAATAGATTTATTTGACTGACAGCACCACCTGTGAGGCAAGCGCGGCCATCCTCTTCAGTCTGAACATTCAAATAAACCCTAAAATAAATTGACGACCCAAGGAATTACATTCAATCAGTCTCGCATTTCAATAAAACTTAATCGTAACCCTCATCATAAATGTACCCCCGGGTCAAAGGCGTCTCACGTATCCAACATTTACAAGAGTGAAAATGAGAAGAGGGAACTCTTTTTATGGAAGAGTTAGGGGGGTGGGAGGGGTGCTGCTGACAAGACCCCTGTGAGGGGGTTGAGTGAAGAGCGATATGCTGCTTAATTGCTCCGGGGTCCTGTTTCTAACCCCTAGCAGTGTAGCACTTGTGGATAGGGTCTCTTCATCGCCTCGGCTATTCTAGGAATTCCTCACTGGGTTCAAGCCAAAGTCAGTGGGGCTGCGGAATAAAAGCTGTCCCCAGTATAAAGATACCCCACTTCTCTCCACTCTTCCTTACACTATTTCTACCGTATCTCATCTCCAACCCCCTGGAGTGAAAATGGAGTGTCCATGCCACACCAGGGGGACCCCCCCCTCTCTGGGGAGACGACCTGCACGTCCATGCAGCACAAGTTCAGGTTCGCTGTCGTTGTGCCAAAGACAGCACTTAGTTTGGTGCCTTGTCCCACAGTCTTTATTTGGTAATGTTAACATGGCCAAGCATAAAATCACCGCAGGGCAAATAAGCACACATGCCGTTTTTAAATAAGCCGGGGCTTCATCTGCTGCTTCTTTAAATGTAGTGCATATGTGTACTTGCTAAACCAGACACTTCAACTCAAAATGTGGCTGTTAGAATACTTACAGTAAGGACACAGAATGTTATCAAGTTTTTGTGCGAATTTTGTATTTTAATCATGTTTTGGGAATTTGCCCCTTAGTAGATCAATGAAGCCCCTTTCTAAGCTGTACCTTGAACAAGCTATGCCTTTATTCTCTTTGAGGCTACTGAAAGCACGTTATTAAAGTTCTGTTAGAAGCTTATGCTAATCTAGTTTCACTAAAATACTGTTGCTAGATTATTATTTTTCTTTGCCAGTTCTGAAAATTTGACTTCTTTCTCCAAGTGAGGGCTGAGATCGATAACAATTTCAAGTGTAAAGCCGCTTAGCTTAGCATAAAACTGAAAACAGCTTCTTCGGAAAGCAACCATACATTTAAATAATGCACATGTTACGCTGCTATGGACAGTCTTGCACTAATGTACATTCTCAAAGATATTGAAGTGACTGTTAGTTGTGTATATATTGATTGTTGTGCTTTTATTTAGGTCTTAATGTGTGCATATGTATAAATGTGTCTTTGATTGTGTATATATATATATATAGGTATATACATATTTGCATACATATTTTTATATATATTAGTTTTTATATTCGGGATTGTGGGAAACTGTATTTCGATCTCTCCGTCTGTTTACACAAACTGAAAGATTGACGATAAAGTTGACTTTGATGTTATTTTTAAACCTATGAACCGTGGAAAAACATCATGTTAATTAAAAAAGTTGTGTTTTTATGACTTTGACATCATGTTTGTAAGATGGCCTGTCTTGTACCTGCAACATGCTGTGGCTTCATGGGGCCGGTCTTCTTCATGAATGACTCCTCACTATCAAACGTGAGGATTGGCTCGGGGGCCATGCTGCTCTCAGAGTTATCCCGAGCTCCATTGGTGGAGTTGCCATGATTTGCGAGCTGGATGATATCTTCATAGTGGGCAGTGTCTCCTTTCGAGGACAGACCATTTTCATGTCTCGAGGGCTGGACCCCATTGACCACTTGCACTGCGGGGCTGCTGGAGAGGGGACACACAAAGCACAATATGGTTTTGGTAATGATGGGTCGGAGTGACTCATGCAACAAATGAGTCATTCCACCACCATCCCTTCACAGGAGTCTTGGAAGCTACCCCGAGATGCGTCGTTAAAATACAAAGAGTAAACACTTTAAGAAACTAAATATCTCCCAGTATTTCAACTGTTTACTGTGCTCTGAATCGTGCGGCTACTTATGTGTTACCTTGAAGTTTACAACATTTCCTGCAAAGTTGATTGGGGATTTCTCTGGCACTCAAGTTGTATACTGTTCGTGGTGGTCTTGTATCAACTTGAGTACAAAGAAACGTTTAAATCCACAATAAATATCACTAGTTTACCTTTCTTTGATGTTGGTCTGTCCATTTTCTGTCTTGTTATTGGACAGGTTGACCTCTGGCTTTGGCTGATACTCAGCAGATGCTAGAGGGAAACAAAGTTAAACAGCTATTTAGCATCAGACAATACCCTGCAGGATCAAGCCTAAACTGTGTCAGGCTAATGTTAAAAGGAAGGAAAGGGATGCCAAATGTTCCTGGGGTATCCTTCCTGTGTGTCCCAGATCCCCCTTAACTCTGCTCTACTGAGGACATGGCTGTGGTTGGGAGAGTTTCTACACCCCTGACTGGATTAAGGCCTGACTGCCAGGCCTCCGACCACATCAGTGGCTCGCTAATGTCTTCCTGCCTCAGACAGCATATATCCCAGACCACATTGATTCCCTTCTTCTTACTAATATCCTGTATGTGACTTGGAAGCTAACAAAAGGATGATGTGCAAGTGATTTATATATTTGTGTTAAGCCTTGCTACTTTTAAATCAAGGATGAAGACTTTTCTGTTTGCAGCTGCTTTGAAATTGATATACTCATAATGTAATAATAATTTTATTTTTTCAACAGGATGAGTGAGGGTAGAATTACATTACATTCAATATTTCATGACACCAATAATTGGCCACACAATTTGACTTAAATTAGATAGTACCAATTAATACTTCCTCCCCACTCATTTTTTCAAAACACTGACAAAAACTTTTCCCTTCCCCCCTCCCACATGCCTCCCTTCCCAAACTGACAACACTCTCGACAAATTGATATATTTATATCTCACACTGCACTGTAACTTGTATTCATGTACCTTTGTTATTCATGTATTATTATCTTTGCTTTTAAATGCCATTTTATCATAAGTTTCTGCTGCACTATTTCTTAATGTCTTTCATTTTGGTAAAGCACTTTGAATTGTGTTGAAAGGTGCTATATAAATAAACTAAATATTTTTTCCACAACTGGTAGTGAGAGGGAATTATGACTTAGCTTCCTTATATTAAAACTTGTGTCCACAGTAAATGTCTGATAACTGCAGCAGGCTGTTGCCATGATCCCACTCATCCTCTCTTACTCCCTCAGTCCCACTGCTTGGACAACAGACAACACATGGGTCCTATTGTGCAGAGAAGAAGAACTTAAACTGCAGCTGTGCAGGATATGAGGCAGTAATATCATCAGATGCGTGGATGACTCACATGGGAAATGAGAACAAAGGTACCTGTGATTTTGTTTATCTTAACATAAGGAAGAGATAGGAGACAATCGGCTGTTATGTGTCAGGAAGAACTATCATATACGTGGGATATGAAACATTTTCATCTACAATAATTATTATAATCTATGTGCTTGATGTAGAGTTAAACTTTTAGAAATGCACTTCTTAGTCCGGCTTCAAAGCATCCACTCTCCCCTTCACAGCGTACACACTAATGGGAAATCACTTGAAGCAATTACTGTAGACGATTGCTTCAGATGCAAGGCTTGTAGTGGGTAATGATTTCCCTCCATTACTTAAGGATTTTTCTTAAGAGGGTGGATTGGTTGCTGACTGATGCTCTTCTTACCTTCGCTGCTCTCTGCCTCTTTGTCGTTGACGTTTGTGGGAGGCGAGGGCTTTGTCTCCTTCTGTGAAGATGGGGGATCATGTCAGTCATTTCCATTGTTAAGTCAAGTTTTGGCAAGTTGTTTTGGTTAAAAAAAGAAAAGACTAATGTACCTTGTCGCCTCCATCTGTCTTGCGTGTCCTCTTCATGATCTCGTCCAGACGCTGATGAATACATAAAAGAGAGGAAGGAATAAGTCTCAGGGAAATGCCACATAGAAAGAAAGCCAATAACAGAACTGTTTTGTATTTTTCTAAAACATTTTGTTCTGGGGACTCGGGACACCAAGCGATCAGGACAGATGTGTTTTAAAATGTAGAGAAAAACACTTTAAGGTTGTCACAAATGTGTTATTTGAGGTCAAGTGGACTTGACTGAGCACACACACCTTGTTTCACATTTCGTTGTGCATTGCTTCTATGAATTGAATGTAATGCACCAAGTAAAACCTGAGGCTCTTGTGTAGGTGGAGGGCTGTGTCAATAATTATGAAGCAGCACGTGTGTATTCAGCTGGAACAACAACGTGAAGGTCCAGCAGTGACCAGTAGGATGGAGGAGGTTGCCTACACTGTGCCTTTATCAAACGCACTGTATGCAGGTCAGTTGTATTCACAGAACGCAGAAGTTTGATGCGACCCTCATCTGAGGACACACTTAGCTTGGGACACCATAACTGCAGCTCATAAGTGAATCATTTCGTAGATCCATGATTTATGGACAGCTCGCATTCATGGCTTTGGCATCTAGTTGGGCTTCAAAACTGAGAACTAAAGGTTCTTCTTTGTCAAAAAATGTGCTGAGTTGCCTCTCAGGATACTTTAAACCACATGTGCCTGGTGATAACATGTAGAGGCCTTCTGGAGATGTGGGTGGCATACTTGAGTAGATGGTCATGAGTACACACGCATATCAGCACACATCCACACCCAGATGACTGTCACAGGGAGTTCTTCATTGTTATTAGTGTTTATATATAGCTCCATGCTCGACACACAGTCTAAGCTCTGGCACGCTGACAACCATTCCAGCATAAGCCAGAAACATCATTCATCTCGGTTTCAGAGAAAGGCAGACTACAGAATGAACATACCCCAGAATATAATACCTCTGATTATGTAATCCATTATTTAATACGCTCTCCTTCTAATGGTGTGTTACTCTGAGAGCAGTAATGAGGCACTTTTCCCAAAAGGTTCAAATGTTTGAAAGCTGCTGTTTTTTTGCCATGGGTGACTTCAAAACCTTGCAGATAGACAATGATGGCAGGCCAGATGTGTTGCCCTACCTTTTTCCTCTCCAGCCTCTCCTGCTCCTCCTTCTGGAAGTGTTTCTCCCTCTCCAGACGCTGCTTCTCCGCCTCCTCCCGGGCTTTAGCTTCAGTCTCTTCTTTCTGAAGCACACAGGCGAGATTCCAACCACATTTTTAATGCCGGCAGAAGAGGGGAAAAAACTCAGCCAAAATGACATGCCTTTAACGTAACAAGGGTGTGGTTGCTCTCTGCAATTATTGTTTACAACCACAAGGGGGATATTTTCCTATACCTTCGAGCCAAAAAAGGTCTATTTCCAACATTTACAGCCTGGTGAGGACAATTCAAAGTGAAACACAATACTTGAGCCTTTGCATAATTATAATCAGATCATGTTTAACCACAAATGCTATTATTGTGAAAGACCACAAGGGGGTGGTAAAGCGTAAGCGCTAGATACCACAGAGACAGTGCCGGCGCTGATTATGTTACAGGATAAGCAAATGCTGTGATGAACGGCCAATTCCTTTTTCAGTGGATATCAGTTTCTACTAATTAAGTATCAATCTCCTCTGCTTCCCCGGCAACACCAACACACAGTCAATATTGTTTATAATGGCTATGTGACAAACTGAGAAATACAAAGGGCCCTTTCTTTGAAGCTACCTGCTCATTAGTTCTGAGTAATATTTGCCCTTAAAGGAATACAACATCCCGCTGACGTAGAGAATACTGGACAGGAGCAGCCTGTTCTACAAAGGTCAGAGTGAGGTGAGCAGCTGAACTGAAACGGCAAACAAGTGACTCTTAAAAACACCACTAACGTTGTTTGCCAAAGATAGCGGAGCGTATCATTCTGTGGTGTGATGGGCAAAGTGCCTTGTAATGATGTAGAAGGGAATGTGTGTTGACCTTTACTCAAAAGGTGGTAATACATGTCACAGTAGTGCTTAATGGGGCTTTGAGTATGGGCTTTATGTACTTGCATTTTCCTTCTTATCTGACTAACTAGACCACTGAACCAAGTTTACACCTCACTTACAATTTGTTTCCTGCTTTCTCTGCATGCTAAGTGTTGACAGTCAACAATATACCTGTTTCTGCAGGCGCAGGTTCTCCTCCTGCTCGGCTTTGGCCCTCTCCTCAGCCTCCTTCTCGTCCAGCAGCTGCTGAGCTTCGTCCCTCTTTCGCTGCTCCACAGCCATGGCGCGGGCCTCCTCCTCCCTGAGTCGATTCTCCTCTACCTCCCTCGCCATTCTCTCCTCTCTCAGGATCCTAAGGAATGTGGGCATAAAGCTGAGGGTAAGTATTTTCCACTAGATCCTGTGCCAAACCCTTCGAATGTGGTAAACAATCAGAAAATGTAAATGATTCCATTGACGTGTACTGATGACCTCTTTTGTTTACATCTCTGCTAAGTTGGCATTAAAGCAGAAGCCACCGGAGACCAAACCGCTTCCAGAGATGGAATCAACTGGAAGTAAGAGCGCCAACGACAGATCGCATCAGTTCTCAAGCTGTAAATAGGGACTTGCTGTGGTTAGACTCAGCCAACATGCACACGTGTTTTCATTTTGACATGGGAAATATTTATATGTACTCAGTGAGGTTTGTTTGGTAGGATAAAAAAAAGCTACAGCAGAATATTCTACATCAATAAATCTCTTTTACAAATATTTAGTTACAACCACAGCAAAGACCTTGGACAGTATTTGTCCAAAAGCCCTATATTTGAGGATTATATGGCAAATGTGAATTGTAATAATGAGTATTTAGTTGGAGTGTAGTTAAGAGACCCAAACCGTAAGTGGGAACACAGCTTTGTAGGCCATACAATGTAATTTATCTTTTGTAAAGGGAAAGTCATTGAAAAAGATTTGACTATGCAAAGTCAGCACTGTGTTCAGTTGTGTTTGGAGTCATATTTAAACCCGCTGACCTCTCCTTCTCCTCCTGCTCGCGGCGCTCCTGCTCCTCCCTCTCCCTCTGCTTTCGGGCCTCTCTGCGTCTCTCGGCCAGGATGCGACCCGCTTCCTCTGCGTCGTTGGTGCCTGCCATGGGCTTGGGTGATGGAGAGGGTGAAGGCGATGACGTAGAGACAGACGGAGCAGAATGGAGCGGCTCCGGTGACGGTGAGGCTGCTGTGGTTGGAACTGGCGTACCAGACACATGGGGGGAGACAGAAGCTACTCTGATGGCAGGAACCACAGGGGAGCCTAAAACAGGGGGAAATTATTGTTATACTCAGATCTTACGATGTGTAACCTAACCTAACACACACTTTGATCCCATTATTTGTGCTTCCCTGAAACCTTCTGTCTCAAGCAACTGGAAATGGTAAACAGTCAGCCACAGCTTCAGCCTGTGTAATTACATAACAAGGCTGATTAGGGCAGCCTCTTAGTGCTGTGTGTGAGAAAACACAGACCATGGAGCTGTGTGTGGCTCACTCATTATATCCCCTTTATATTCATGGCCTGCTTGATAGTCATCTTTTCCTAATGCTTCTTCAAAGAAAAATATAGATTTTCTCGAGGCTTGTTCACTTTTTCCTTTAGATTCATTCATCTGGCAAGTCACAGAAAGAGACCAAGTCAGACAATAAGGGTTAACAGCTGCATCAACAACAACAACAACAACAACAACAACAACAACAACAACAACAACAACACAGTACTCTGTTTCATTCACAAAGTACCTGAGCCATCATAAAGTACAACTATCTGAGCAGGGACTTTTATACACCTAAAACTATCAAACAAATTAAATCAAAACACGGGTTTAGTTCCTGAGCATGAACAGCAAGCTTGTTGAGCTTTTTAATCTAATCAGTTAAATAACCGCCATCAAAACTCTTTTGTACTCACTCTTTCTGTGTTCAGGAGTAGAGGGCCTGCGAGGCTCCCTCACTCTCTCCAGGGGGACGGGAGAGGAGGTGCGGTGATCTACCCTGGCAGGGGTCCTGGCTCTTTTGGGACGACTTTTAGGAGTCGACGGACTTCCACGTGTTGAGGGAGGCTTGGGAGAGGCAGCCGGGCTGGGAGAGCCGGCTCTGCCCTTAGGCGTGGCGGGGGATGAGGGTCTTTGTCTTGATAAAGGACTGGGACTGTAAGAATGATGGAAAATGTATCAACAGTTATTCTCGAATGAATTGACACCGGTTTGGACGCACAAGTCCTCTAGATATGGGCTAAAAGTTTGTTTGACGCATGTCCTGGAGAAACATGACATCAGTACACGGGTTATTAGCAGCAAAGCTCTCAAAACATTGCGTCATCGTCCTTTGAGTGCATTCAGAGTCAGTAACCCAGCTATAGACTGGCCATGCAACACTTGGAGGGAAAGATGTCCTTTATGCTGAAAGAGAGGTTTTTGTCCTCTAGCCCTTTGGCACTGAGGCCATTGCCAGCTCTGACAAGCTCTTTGTTGTCAAAGGAACTTTTCTCTCCTCTGCCATCCCTTCTGTCATGGATGTCATTTAGTTCAGTGCCCTGGGGATAGGAGAGAAAGTGACCACTCGTCTTGGGATCCTTCACTCAAGGCCTTTGCTCAAACAGTGCATGAAATATGAAGTCATTATAATGCAGACGTAAACATGGCTGACCCAGCTGTTGGACACAAACAAGCTGTGGGTCAGGGGGACGTAAGGTTAGCCTTGTTTACAACCGTTTGACTGTGTCAAATATAAAAAAAATATTATTATCTGATTATTAGAATGGTTTTAAGGCTATGCAAAGTAACCAGACATTTGCAATTAATCTCACATTTTATTTACTGCACATGCAACTTTAAAAATATGGATGAATTGTCAGATTTTAAACTGAAATGAACTACAAGCAAAGATGAATTGTAGAAATAAACGGTATGTTTACCTTGGATCAGCTCTGTGTCTCATGCTTGGTAGAGACTGTCTCTTTTTAAGCACTTTACTGAGAGCACTTTTCTCCTTCTCATTCTCCCGTTCCTTGTCTTTCTTTTCTTTCTTGTTTTTATCCATCTGTATGACAAAAGGATGAAAAAAAAAAGGGTTAACACATTTTAATCTTTAAATGTGCGTTTATAAAATACATGAAATTATTATAAAAAATCAAATAAGAGAAGATACTGTACACTTTAGGTTTTTATACACTGAGTACAGGAAAAGAGGAAGTCTGATCCGGGGCCATGTTTTACTCTCTTGGCAATAGTTTCTTAACAACAATCCAACAATCTCGCTGTTAAACTTCCAGTGGGATCCAGGTGAATAGTAAAACCACTCGGAGAAACATAATGTGCTGTTATAAATGTTATGCTTTTACACTGAAAAATGGCTTCCATTTCCCGAGACTCTTGATAGATAACAGCACTTTTGTAAGTCTTAATACTGAATGAAACCACAGGGCAAAAGCTAGATAGGCAAACGTACAGGTGTGGAGCTTCGTCTGTGTTGGCGCTGGGCGATGTCGGGGGTGCTGGACGTCACTCTCCAGCGGTCGGAGCAGCGGTGGTGGGGCTGGTGGGCGCACAGGGTGAGGGGACTGGCTGAGGCCGAACGAGGGCAAAGAGGAGAGTCTGTGGAGGAGAATGATGTATAATTAAAGTTGCTCACCTTCATATATGAGCTGTAAACATTTACAGTAAGACAGATATTGAGCTAACGGTCCGATCCCCTTTTTTTCTTCAACTTACTACCATCTTTGCCGTTAGTGAGGACACTGGCAGCGCTGCGGCTCCTGGCGAGGAAAGACAGCGTTGGCGTCATCAGCCGGTCCACTATACTGCTCTCCCAGGGACTCAGTGCAAGGCTACGTGCTGCAGGTAGAGAAAAGATTGATAAATGTTTTTTAATACATCTCTTTACTTGAAGTCCTCTGTTCTGATCTATGCAGGGATCTCCTTCATTACCCAGACACAGTGATTAAGTCTTAATAATATCACCAAAATTAAGTGAAAAGAAATGGTTAATCCTGTTATAGCTGATATTGCAGTATATCTACAAGCCATAACGACCCAATCAATTACAAAAGACACCCCAATAAGACATCCCACCCAAACAGATCATAGGAGAGAGAAAGTGAGCGCAGTAAATGTGTCTACTATAACGTATTGTTACCACCCAAGAGAGCGACTTATTTGACATGCTTGTCTAGACACTGAGTCAGCTATTTATAACCACAGCCTTGAGCATGAGAGCAAAAGCAGTGGAGACGCATCAGTATTTATTTGGGGTATAAAGCTCCCTCTCTGGCTTTAGGGTGCAGAATAAAGATGATTCTGCAATGACATGGTGTGTCATTTGGGAAGAGAAGGGAGCGACAAGAGAGAAATATTATTTCTCCAGCAGCACCGAGGAACAGTACCTGCTCCAGGGAGTTTTTAGAATACATTATCTCCTGAAAATGCTGACTCACTCACTGACTTTACTTTTTTCAAGCCCTCAAGTTTCTCCTTATTTGCAGGAGTACACTGTGACCTGGTTAACTTAAGAGCTATACAAAAAAGAGCTGCACTCATCCGTAGCATGAAGAGAAGGTTGATTGAGAGAGGCAAATTTGAATCAAAGAAATGTGTCAACAAGGAATCACACCCACCTCCATAATATCAACTTATATAGCATTCAAGACAATATAAAACACATGCCATAACCTGTTTGTTTGATGGAAATGAGCACAGAAGGATCCATTTGATTGCACAAAGACATGAAATGACCATAACCACACAATGAACCAACCAAAGGATAGTCAAAAAGACAGCAGGACAAAATACGAAAATTGCACAAAACCCATAATGACCATGCATAACAAAAAACCAACACGACCCAAAAGAAAAAAAGAACTCAGAGGTTTGGGAAGATGAAAATGGGTCAGCTGTCAACCATCAAGCACAGGAAGGGGAAGAACTGAAAGGACAATGATGGACGGGTTCGGAGGTGCTGGCGTTGGCGGTGTGATGGACACATTAAACGGGAGGGAGAGCGTTCCAGATGTTTTTCTTACTTCTGCTGGGCGAGTTCCAGAGCGTGGCGGAGGACTTGGACAGTCGCTTGTTTATAACAGAGTCCACGTGTTTGGGCAGGTTGACCGTTGACAGTGAGCATCTGCCTAGGAAGCCAAGAGAGCGCCACACAGATGTTCACACATGGTTGAGAGGAAGAGGGGGGGGAACTTCTGTGGCGTCACGTGTTACGCTCGAATGATGCCTCTATAAACATACACCCACACACTGTGAAGGCAACGGTAATTGTAATGTGAGCTTTACAGAGCAACCCCCATTCAAGCAGATTCCTGTGTGCTCACTGTGTGTGTAATAACTTCCACTGCACACGGTACACCATATGTTCTCAGTTAGCCTTAAGGGGAAGTCAGGCATCTATGACACAAAACGTGTTGTTTAAAGGGACAGTTCATCCAAAAACACACATTATCAGTTACCATTTTTGATATTTACCGAAAAACTCTATACTTTATTTATATAGAATTAACAATAACAAAGAGAATGTTTTTTTTTTACAACACCTTAAATACAACTGATGTCAATGTAGTTTAGTTTTTGGTACCTGCAACTTTGGAAATGTTCCATTAAAATTCATTTTCATCGTTATCAGGAGTAACAAGGGCAACTTTGTTTTCAAAAATATTAGCTCATGTCAATTTAAGAGATCTGAGCACACCAAGCAACATTTTAAGTATTATAGCTTTGTGTGCAATGACCCTTTAAGGTTATTTTCAAACTCCCACTTGAAACATTAACAAAGTCCTTTACCAACTTCACAAAAACACTAATTCCCAAAAACATATCCATCACACTAAAGAGAACGTTTTATGTCCACCTTTCTAAGCTATCAAGCACTAGGGAAAATAAAACTCGAAATAACCATAACAACCAAACCAGTCATTGGAAAATGAAACTCATTTGATGGTGGGGGATGTAAGCTGGCAAAACCTTGAACGCCCGAGAACATCCTTGTGCAATACTTGCATCTATCCTAATTATATAATCCTTTAATACACTGCAATCAAATGAAAACCCTTCTTTTTCCAAATGTCGTCAGACGTGATTCAGAGAACATCACTGTAATGGAAGTTTTGTATTAAAGCATTAACCCATCGCTTTTTCGATGTCTTCATTTAAACAGACAATAAGGCAGTAAGCTCTTTTCGGGAACTGAACATTTCCTAAATAACATCCAGAGGTCTAAAACCATTTCATCACACGCTTGTTTACTTTCATCATCCCACGGACAGCCTGCTGGTGAGGGAGGCAGAGAGAGTTTGATTAGAGTGTCGATAATTCCCCTGGCATATGGCAGAGGGGATTACATAACATAAAGTAGAAGTCAGGACTCTTCAGATTTAGCGCTTCAAGTCGGGGGGGTGGCACAAAGGGCAGAAGCATCCATCGAGCTTAACTGTTAAAACATATTTTCTAAAGGATTACCTCACCTCTGCAGTCACTGAATTATTAGACAACATATTCAATTTGCTGCTCCTACCATGCTTACTGCAACTGATGCAATAAAGCAGCTCAATACGTTTTTCACTTATGTGATCAATAGTCAAGCTAGGAAAGAGCTGTAGCAGCCAGACCATGGTGTCTTAAGGCAGAGGAGTGTGACTGGACAAATAATAGCCCAACAGACAAATTAGGTGTACGTTAAAAATCCTACATTGCAGCGATACTAGCAGGATGACTTCCATCCACTGCCTCACATATGCTAAATGTGTCAGATCTTCTTCAGAGATTAAAAGCAGGTCCTCCAGGTATATTTTAGTGTACTCACTTTCTTTCTGGCTGGAGTTCTGGCTCAGCGCTCCGGCCCAGGACCATCTCTGCTGGCGGATTTCTGCCCACGTCTTCTTGGTTGACCTGTGGATGGCCGCTTCATAGCGCTCCTGGAAAAGAAACGGGGACGGATATCAGTTATTTGAAATGTCTAAAGCATCAAAGGCAAGTGGGAGGAACAGCTTATCCTTCATCTTATAAAAGCCTGGATTCAAGCACCCAGTTTGGCTTATTAGGTGTCCTTGAATCCAAATCCTCTCATCTGCAACTGACCCCGATCCGCACCCATTCCAGTGAGGGATGGCATTGAAATGACACCTCTGGGTATCAATTAGTCACCATTAATACAACAATGTCTTGTAAAAATTGATTATATTCAATAATCTGGTGTAAACTTACTTTATTCTTCTCCAGTTTTAGTTTCTGTCTCTCCTCCAGGGCGGCCCGTCGTTTTTCCGCTTTGATCCGCTGTTCCTCGAGCCTCCTGCGGCGCTCCTCCAGCTGCTGGTCCCTCAGCTGCCGGGCCTTCTCCTCCTTCTCCAGCCACTGGTTCTTTTTAGCAGCTAAGATGGGGCATAAAAAGGTGGTCAGGAGAGTCACATTTTGTCAAAAGCGCGCTGGACAAAGGAGCTCTCTCTACCCTGTCTTTTCAGAATACTGTAGGTATAGCACACAATCTCTTTGAAGGGTGTGAACAGATGTGACTCTGAGCAGTGTGAAATCTGTTGAAAGCATCTTTTGAGAGGTTGAGGGGTTTCAAGGACAATCCAGTTTGAAGCTTTCAGAATATACCCAAAGAGTCAAGTCATCTAAAGCGTTCTTAATCAAATATGTCGCCCTTCAACTGAATCTCACTTTGTGTTTGGAAAAAATAAATTCAATTACTTGACTTCTCCACAGAAAACTGCATAAAGCCAAGTGTGACAGATACAGCACTTCTGAAGTGACACTTTTATACTTCACTAATCGCATCAAGCCTCCGCGTCAGTTTCAATAAACCAAACACTTTGATATGGAAATCGTCCTGTTGTCCCTGAGCCATTCAAAGAAGGCGTAAAGGAGGCTTTTGCAGCTGCCTCTCTGTACACAACTCACCATATTTCTTTAAACTACAAAGCAAAACCTCCATGAAGAATCAGCCCCTGCAAGGAGGCGAGGCTTATTTCTCTCAAGCACTTGATGCAACAAAAGCAACTGGTTGTGGATTTCAGATGACGGTGACGGATCATTGCAGAGATGCTGGAGGCTAGCGGAGTTAACATTTATCGGGAGGCGCACAGATCGGCTTTTATCTGAGAGGGGGGGGGGGGGGGGGGGCTGAGTTTTACCGAGGCACTGCTTGCCAGTACCTTGCAGCAAAAAAATATTTGCTGCAGTGCGTATCTCAGCTCATCGCAGCACGATGGCCTCAATATGAGAAAAGCCTCAACTTTACCTTCCAGTGATATAATCTTGGAAGTCGAAGGCAGTGGAAATTGCTTCATTATTTACTTGTGCTGTGATGAGAGCAGAGGGAGGAGGAAACTGCTTCCACTGCACACACATGCAATGTTGAAGGCTGGGATGGATTACTGTTGTCAACATCCACAACATTTCCCTTTTTACATTTTGACACTCGCTGAATTGAATACTTGAATTGTACTCCTTTTTCGTGACTGCTGGTTGAACAGAGGAAAATTAGGTAGAAATTGTTTGGGTGCTTTGGGGCTCAAGAGAGGAAGTCTTCAATGAAGAGTCTTTAACTCTGTATCCATAAGCCCCCCCCCCTCTCAATCAACTTCCTCCTGACTGCTTTTCTGTTTTGTTTCTTTTTAGCTTTGTTTTGTTTGTCTACCCTCCCTCCCAAATGTAAAGCGTTTTTGGGTTCAAGAAAAGCGCTATAGAAATAAAATATATTATTATTAAGTCTAAATAATTTCAGCGCCATGTTTCATCAGTCATGTATGCATCTATACCAGGGTGTTAATTGATAAACAGATGTCCAATCCTGAATATCTTAAACTAGCATCGCTTTAAAAATGCACTTTCTTCAGACAGTGATCAGTGCTGACAAGTAGTATCGGGACCAACTATAGTAAGATGATGAAATAGCCATAAGCAGAGTGCAGCTCTGTCCCGGGTACATTAAGTATTTATATCATCCCACTAGACTGTCAAGGCAGGAGAGGAACTGTGCAGTCGCAGCCAGTTCACTGATACAAGTCCTCCAAAGCTTCGCACTAATGTACCAAAAGATATAAGGCTGTTTCTAATTTGACCACTTTTACGACTAAACTATTTATACAACAGGTGATCGTTGATAAGCCAAGTCTTACTGACCAGGATTTCTTTAAAGCTGATATTGTAAAGACAATCTTTGGCAGGATCTCGTCTTATATCCTGGTCTGACTGAGTGTATTAGATCCGACCCGTGCCATCTGGCGTGCCCCAGCGATCGCCCAATTAGACTGATCCACGCTGAAGTGTGTCAAACTCATCTCACTGCTGTCCAGTACAGCACTGGATTACACAATGAGGCATTGCTCAATGTACGAGTTTAAAGAAATCTGTGTAATTGGAGGATAAACTGGATGTCATTATGATGAGTTAATTCTGTTTTATGCAGAAATATGATAATGATAGTAATAATAATAATAGATAGATAGAATTGGAGGTATGAAATCCTCTTTAAAGGTCCCATGTCATGCTTTTCTGGTTATTACCCGTCCCCTTGTGTGTTATGTAGTTTTTAATGCCTGTAAACGGTCTGCAGAGTCACAAACCCTCAAAGTACACCCTGTAGCGAGTAAAACTCTTAACACAGAAAAGACTGTCTGTGCTGCCCCACAATGCCTCGTTGGAGATTTCTCTTTTTCTTCCTGGGTATAGTAACGTAACGGCTCCAGTCGTTACGTTACGTCCGCAGAGCCGTTACGTTAAGTCAGCGTCCATTTGGACCAATCCGCACACACTCAATCTTTTCTCAGCTGCAGCTCCGCCGATTTCTCAGCCTGAGACGGCGGGACGCGGTGAGGCTGTGAGTGTGAGTGAGCACACACATAAACTCCCAGCCAGGCTGCGGGTGTGTGTGTGTGTGTGCTCGGGCTGGTTTCGGGCTGGGTTTCGCTGGGCTCACAGGGAGGGAGGGGCAGGAGTTCCAACAAGCCGTGTAGGACAGAGAGTGAATACACATACTATACAGAGATGCTGTATGAGAAACCAATGTGAGTTTGGAACATTGAACAATATAAATCTATTTTAGTAGACCTCAACAATGGAATTATGATCAGTAGAAATGGCCATGACATGGGACCTTTAATAGTCACACATGCAGAGCACACAGTGAAATGTGTTCTCTACATTTAACCCATCCTAGTACCAGGAGTCTAGTACTAGGAGCAGTGGGCAGCTATTGTACATTATAATATAGAACATATAAATAATTTGACCTAAGTGTCTCTGGAAATGTTCATATAACTTTGAGTAAACCCAATTAAACTCTATATATTATGTTTTGACTCTATTAACCATTTTTACCCAAACTCTAAGGTAAAAAATAACTTATGGAATCTATTTTAGTGAGACTACGCCCAGCTGCAGTCTTTTTTAATCCTTCATGGCATCCATGAAAAGTTTCAGTCTGGCTTCAAACCCATGCACAGCACTGAAACAGCCCTTTTAAGAGTTTTTAACGATCTGCTCCTAGCCGCCGACTCAGGTAGCCCAGCTGTCTTGGTGCTGTTGGACCTGACAGCTGCCTTCGACACCGTGGACCATGGCATCCTGCTGTCACGGCTTGAACAGTCCGCTGGCATCACAGGCTCTGCCCTCGCATGGTTCAGGTCCTACCTTAAGGACCGTAGCTTTTCAGTGCAGCTAGGTGCCTTCTCCTCTACCAAAGCCCCTCTTACCTGTGGGGTCCCCCAAGGCTCGATTCTGGGCCCCATCCTGTTCCTACTATACATACTGCCCCTAGGTTCTATTCTAACTAAACACAACATTCCCTTCCACTGCTACGCTGACGACGTCCAGATTTATCTCCCGCTCAAAGCAAACATAACACAGTCACTACAGCAGTTGATGGACTGCTTAACGGAGATCAAATCCTGGCTGAGCAACAACTTCCTGACTCTTAACGAGGGCAAGACGGAGGTCATCTTTTTTGGACCACAACCTCCAGCCTCTCAGGTTGATATTCTGGGCTCCCTCCAACTAAACATCCTCCCCTCGGTCATGAACCTTGGCGTGACCTTGACGAACACTTTTAAATTCGATAAGCAGGTCAGCAGCGTAGTCAAATCCTGCTTTTTTAAAATAAGACTATTGGCCAAAACCAAGTCCTATTTATCTTTTAAAGACATGGAAAGGGTCATCAACGCCTTTGTGACCTCGAGACTGGATTATTGCAACGCTCTGTATGTGGGTATGGACCACGCGTCAATTAAACGCCTGCAGCTGGTCCAAAATGCAGCTGCACGTTTGCTGACTGGACACAAAAAGCGCGACCACATCACCCCAATTCTGGCCTCACTACACTGGCTTCCAGTTCAGTTCAGAATTGATTTTAAAATCCTTTTATTTGTTTTTAAAGCTCTAAATGGGCTGGCTCCGGCCTATATAGTTGAACTCCTCCAGCGCTACACCCCAGCCAGAGCTTTAAGGTCTGCTGACCAGCTGCTGCTGGTAGTGCCGAAGACTAGGCTCAAAACACGAGGGCACCGAGCCTTCGCAGCAGCTGGCCCGAGGCTCTGGAACACTCTGCCCCTCCATGTGAGGTCGGCCCAGACCCTAGGGGTTTTTAAATCATATTTAAAAACTCACTTCTTCTCTCAGGCTTTCTAGCTAGAGCGGAGCACGACTACTGACACTTCCCTGTGTATTGTTTTTTATATTTGCTGTTGCTAAATGTCTGTCTTTTTTACAATTACACTGCAGTGAAATGTTTTTATTACATGTACAGCACTTTGGCTCGACCAAACATCGTTTTTAAATGTGCTTTATAAATAAAATTTGATTTGATTTGATTTGATTTACCATAGATACATAGTAGAAACATCTGTGCAAAAAATTGTGAACATACTTTAGTCAAGCCAAAGTTTAGTGTCTAAACAAGTGAACAATAATTAACATTTTCTTTCCTATTTCAGAACATTCTGAACTGTGTGATTTTGTGTTTGGCAATATAAAGTGGTTTAGATGTAAGTTCGCAGCCAGGATAAAACTGGATCCACGTGTCTTTAAACCTCCAATTTCTTCAGTTAGATAGTAATCATAGTAGCTTTGCGGCATTTGGTTCAAACGTGTTATCTTTAAACAAAAAATCCAAGGAGTTCTGTGGTGTCTGCAGATGGAACATGTGGATGAAGTTGAAACGTTCAAAATGCAATCTCCGGGCACACTTCTTTTCTTTCTGAGATTAGTCTCTGTTGCTTAATAACATCATATAACATTTATGAACAGATAATTGATGGTTACGTCATCCGTCTATGTTTAGATGATTCCTCTTACAGACACTCCAATGATGTTAAGAGAGAAAAAAGGTTGCAATTAGTGGACATTTGTATGATTAAAAAAATAAACCACCATGATTTTGAAGGAAGGAACACCAAGGGGATTAAATTAATGAAACCTAGAGCTGGGCAATATTAACATAACTCAATATTGTGACTCAATTTATTTACTTTTTTTTAACATGTGTGTGGTCTTCTATAGTGCCACAGTGATGCGTCCTAAAACCCGGAACTAAAACTTTTATAATTTTCTAATCATATATCTATCGAACATAAATCTATCGATTAGATTTATGATTAGAAAATTATAAAAGTAGGGTAGACATGTGGATATTATCCGGCTGAACAAAACGTGATCTGTCTCTGCAATGTGTCTCAACCACAGACCTTATTTCGAGCTATTTTCCAAAATCCTATGGAGAAATTGCATTGGTTGTTGTCGAAGGAACCGGAAGTAGTAAAGTGCTAACTTACTTCCGGGTTTGAGGATGCGTCACTGTGGCCTTCTATAGGGGTTCACTGATTACAGCAAGTATGCAATATCTGTTCTCTAAGCTTATATTATGAAT
Organism: Harpagifer antarcticus; assembly: GCA_902827135.1. Lineage (NCBI taxonomy): Eukaryota > Metazoa > Chordata > Actinopteri > Perciformes > Harpagiferidae > Harpagifer > Harpagifer antarcticus. The sequence goes on along the minus strand of CADEHL010001039.1, from coordinate 707,726 downwards.
AAGCAACAACTTTGCCTAACTAATGAAGCTTTAATACTCGTTATTTTACCTGCTGCTTTGCTATTTAAAAAAAGGTGGTATTAAGGAGAGAGGGGGCCAAAGCATGACAATGAATGTGTTTTTTAACAAATGCATCTTACAGCAATTATGGAAAAACATTAACAAAAATACCGACATAAGCAAGTTTGTTAATTGATCCAAATATCTGTATATTGGTGCTAAGGTTTATTGCCCAACTCTAGTTATAACTACTAAACCTAATCAAACGGAGACATCCAAATGTAACACAATGATTAAAATGGGTCACCACCATCACCACCACCACCACATACAGTGGCTTACCTTGTAACATGCTGAGCTCGTCTGCAGGAGGGAAAGGAGTGAGAGAGAAGGCAGAGGCAACTGTCAGACATGCAAAGCAGTGCACGACCAGCGTGTGGCCAGGTGACAAAGTGACAGCCGCGTGTTCAACAGAAAATAAAGACTTGGGCAGAGAGATGCAATATCATCTGGTGCAAAAGAGTACAGCCGTGTTAAGACGCTCAAGGGAAAGGCCCTAAAGGAACGTTTGCACCAATTGATATAACTACATCAATTCAAGTTGGGATCAAATGTGCTTTGCTGTGATGACTAAACAGATTTTAAAGTCATAGGAGATTTTCCTCACACAGCAAAAAGTTGCAAAAATAGTTCACTTTATTAACTCAATTGGATAAAATAATGTGATCTTTGTCAATGTGAGGAATATCTCCCATTTAAGTCAAATTGTATACATATATTTTGGTCCAGGATACTGCAATAATGTGTCAAACAAGCATATCAAAAGCAATCATTTAGACACAGCTTATTGAAATTCAGCATGCATGTAGAAATAGGAAGCTCGCTCGTCTTGTATAACATTTGAGGTTTGGATTTTTCAGATTTCAGTCACTTTTGTGGCACTAGCCCAAACTACCATTTTATTCTCTCTGTGCTATGTGTGGGCATGCCATCTGCAGCCTTTAGCAGCACAGTAGAAATACAACTGCAGATGTAAAACAACCACTTTCACCCCAACACTAGGGGGAGCTCTCTTCCTTTTAAACACACTTCTCCTTCCACCCAAAGTTTCCACTTACCAAGATATTTGGCCTTCTCCTCTCTCCGCTCCTTGGCAAGCTTCTGCCTGTCCTCTGACTTCATGATGTCTGGGAAGAGATGGATGGGGAAGGTAAAATAAGAAGAGGATGTGTAAGAGTCATACGGCAAACTTACATCAAGTCAAATTCATTTAGCCACATCAGATCACAGTCACACAGCATTTGATTTGGAATAGTTAACACATCTTTACATATCTTCATGTTTTCTAGCGGGTCAAAAACAACAGAGTACCAAATGATCTGCAACACCATCACATCCTGAGAGAAATTCAATATCTGAGGATGTTTTGCCTCACCGAGTGAGATTCATGACATACTTCCATATAAATGAGCAATTAAGAAGATTAAAAAGCTCTTACAAAGAACTAAATCAAAGCAGGTTAGTTAAGTTCACCCTAATTGGAATCAGTCCTTGAGGATGACTTATGTTATGCAGAACATATCAAAGTTACCACAAAGCTACATAACTACTATGGGGTGAGAAGAGAATAGAGAATAGTATACTAGGGCTGTAAATCACAAGTGTTACCACAGATACAGTATTATATCCATTGTTTGGAATACAATATAGAATCAATTCAATTCAGGGGCATACGAATACATACACCCATTTAACACATGAGCTACTTAACTCCCAGAAAGCTACTAAAATATGTTTTAAAAACGTATCTATGTTGCCTTTCCAATCGCCCTCAACTCAAAACCGACCTGAGTCCACAGTGATTCCTGCCCACCGACAAACATAAATATAAGAATACACTTTTTCTTCAAAGCTGCAAATCAGCAGGACAGAAGCTTTTAACTATTACATGTCACCAGTAGGAAATGCATGCCACAAGACAATGACAGGAAAGTGGCAATGTCAACATGTTCTCCACTGATGTTCAGCAAAGGATGATGCTGTGTGATTTATTCTCTGGATTGGAAAAACGCACAAATTACAACTGCTTGGGGAAAAAATTCTTATGAAATACGATCTTATCCAAATAAAAGCTCCAGCATGTGGCAGGGCCCATATACAGTATCTCCTATGCCATATGTATGTGGGTGGGTGTATGTTTGAATGTGATATATTATGACTGCAGGGGGGCACTTACATATATCTCTTCCCTGTGTGACATCGCTGAGGTGTGCTCACAGCTCACACATTACATTCCTACGCAATGGATCCACTCATAGGGAACGGCAATACAATCAAACACTGAACTGTAGAGAATTCAAAATGCAACCTTCGGTGATAACAGGTTCAGGTTCAGGTTCATTTTGACTTGACAAAGGTGAACTCTGCCTTTTGTTCACCCTCCAAAGAATATATACAAATAAATATTTACTACTAAAGTTGACACAAATATTTCATTCAGTAGAAAAAATGGCTGAAACTAGACGTGTGGAATTTATATCCACACGTCTAGTTTCAGCAAGTTTTCGAAAATTTCTGAATCTTTAAAAAGTAGATTTTAATCAAAATCAGCCAAAAATGTTCTAACCAAAGCATGCTTTTATAAAAGTGTTTCCCCATTTATGCAAGTCCTGTAAATTATTTCAACTTATTTCTGCAGCCCAAACAAATTAAATGAACTTGAAAAGGGTTAACTCAAAAAAACATTTATCTACCATGTTAAATCATATATGGTATATTCAGTGTATTGTGTACTACAACCAATAACACTGGTATACACTGGCACTGGGTACAGGCTTGATCTTTCTTGAGCCTTCATGCTTCATCATCCCCCTCAATCTTCTCAGACCAGATGTTCAACATCAAACAAAGGAACTCATCCTTCAGCGATGTCTTACAGCAGGAGGCGTGATTCACAAACAAGAACACAATCTGCCATGCAGCTCTCCCTAAGAAAAACCTCTGACCCACTTGATATTTATAGGACTGTGGCCCATGTGCACGGGTGTGATGTGCTCCTGTGTGTAACTCACCACCATGTTAATCATAACGTCACATGCACAAAGGTTTCGAGACAAAAACAGACTGGCCCAGTAAATACTGTGAGGTGCAGTTTTTGGGCTCCAGACTGTGCACACACTCAAAATGACAGCTCTGTGTAATTCCTCTAAATTGCAGTACAATAGGAGCAGTGCAGGGTACACTGTATAATGTGACGTACAACTCTCCTGTGCAAATTCAATAGACACGGTTAAGATATAATAAAGAAAAAGATTTCTTTAATTTTCACATTTTCAATGACTCCAACAACAAGAGCAGGTTCTCATGGACACAAACAAGTCTCTGCTATCCCAAAGCAATGTTTGAAATGTGACAAAATACCTTAGCAGACCTTTCCTAGAATTTACTTTTGACTAATTAGGGGCAACAACATGCTTTTAATCTTCATTATACTGCGCTGGGCTGTGTAAAACCTCACAAGTAAAGCGCTTTACAATTGGAAAATGAACTTGGAAGGACAAAAGGGAAATGTAGGTCAACTTTAGAATCAGCAGAATAAGGACTTATTGCGTATCTCTCTTAATTAGACCAGACAAATACAACAGTATATCATAAAAGTCTTGATAGCATTCCAAACTGGAAGTAATGGGAGTTATTGGGGGGGGGGGGGGGGGGTATCCACATCACCTCTCTCTAAGGGACTAAAGACCATGACCACACTGAATGGATTAATGGATAAAGAATAAAGGGGACAGAGAAAAGAGGCTTAAACTCCAAAACCCCTCAAACATGCTCCTTAGAGTTTGCATGGGCCGCTAGCTAGAGGCTCCAAGGACTTTAAGTGATGGCATTTTGGAAAGGCTAGGGTGCAACAGACAGGTCCAACTAAATGGACACTTGGCTAGTCATTAAGCCCACCTTTAATTACAGACCACTGTGTTGCAGTATTAGCTATCCACTTTCAGAGAAAGCTCAATTGTCCATAAACAAATTGTATTGTAGACTAAAATCTTGGAGCCCAAAGCAGAGATGTTCTCACAGCTTCTGTTCCATGCTTTTTCCAACAACTGCAGCAACTCTATTGGATTTGGCTTCACGCCTGAAAGCATGTGGTCACTATACCTCAGATACTGAAGCATTACTTTACCTCAAGAGACCAGACCTAACTCAATCCCATTGCAGATGTAAATGCATCGTTATAAGAGCACTGCTTCTTGTCAGGCCAAATGTAGCTTGAAACTTTAAACACCTGATCTGTATCGGAGTCAAACAAGTAGAGACATTTCTATTTACCTTTAGGACTTTTCAACCTGGACATAGGAGACGCAGGTGACCCAGGTGTTCGAGGGATGACGTCAGATTTTGTGGGGGTAGTCAATCTAGGGTCTGTTTCTTTCTTAACCGGAGACTCCATTCTCTCGGTGTCCATCATCGGGGGGCTGCTCTCGCCCTCCGGGTCAGGCCTGGTTGGGTTTGTGTTGAGATCTGAGAGGGGAGCTGTTGAAAGAGAAAGACATGGAACAAAAACAAGTGAGTCAGGGTAAAAGGTGAGACAAGCGCAGAGACAGAAGCCAACCAGTCAGTCTTCATTCCTTTCACAACAAGGCCTGTGAAGTATTTTCGTGTGGGTGACGTAAACTTCCGCCATAGATGTATCAAGTGTGCGGGGTGGAGTCTGTGGCTACTAGGTGGATACAGTTTTCTTTTAGAAATTGCTCATTTGAATAACTCACGTTAGCACTGTGACACATAATGAAACAGACCACCTCAAAATAAACAATCTAAGCTCCTGTGTTTCTGTACAATGTGTCTTTCAGTTGTTAAACAACATTATCTGCTGCAGGGATTACATCATTTACTCAGAAGCACAAGATAATAAGCCTTAATTCGGCCCCCTCAAACTCTACACCTAATACCATTTTGTACTCTGCGCGACAGACTGACCTGAGCAAATGCCCTGACTCCCTGGCGGAACAAAGCACAGTGATTGCTTTTTGGCATCCTGGTGATTTTATTAAGATGAAATGAATTGATTAGTAAAAGAAATCAGAGTGATCATCTTCCCAGAAGTAGTAGTTCTTTTTGATGAAAACTACTTGATGGGAGCCTGTTCAGGTTGTTTTAATAAAAGAATAGCTGGGTTAGTTTGTTGGGACAGCAGCTTCACTCACAGCACCATGACTCACATTTGGCACGCTGCTAAACTTGAATCTCCTACTCAAACATTAGTTTGCCCAGGCTTTGACGGCCAGACAAAGACCCTCATGGGAGGGACTCTTGGCTTTGTCCACTCAGCACTGTACCCCTGCGCTCCCTGTACACCCATGTTGGAGTACGGTTTCTTCTGCATAGTCTCTGAAGGTAAACACTGTGGCAACACGCTGTCAATTATTCAGACTTTGGCTAAAAACAACACAGACAGTAGGGGGCTGTCACACTGAGGCAGTGAACGCACGGAAGATTTACTCTTCAAATGCTGCACTACTCAACAGTTTGCATAGAAGAGAACCAATGAGCAGCGAGACCAATGCTGTGCAACTTAAAAGACAATTGAGTATAGCTTTCTAAGAGTATGCAACTGTACAGGGTGTTAAGCCATAAACATCTTCTTGAGAACAACATGCAAAACTTTTTTTTTTGCTCTCGAGAGAAAGATATGCTGATGCCAAATAAACTGGTCAACATCTCGCTTCGACAACTACAAAGCTTAGTAATATTCAGTGTGCTATCAGGTCTCATGGCAAAACAAATGGATACTGATGAGGCTGAGTTGGACGCAGCCTGATGATCAGAGGGAACAGCAGTATGAGTCTATAAACCAGTGCAGCTGGGAGACATTGTGTTTCCCCTGCCGAAGCATGCCACTATTAAACAAGCATTCCTCGGGCAGCGATGTGCTTTGACAGAGAGGGGGCATTGTTGAGGTCTCTTCATGGCAACGGGACAGCGGCCAAAACACTGCAATGACAGCGAGAGGAGGGGAGGAAGGAGGGGGAATGTAGTGAGATAAACAGAAAGCAGAGGAGGTGCAGTTCTGTAACAGGACTTTGTGGGGAGTGTGAGTAGGGGCCAGTAATGTATTCAGGGATTACATTTGAATTAAAATAGTTTACGACTGGAAAAAAACATCACAGCACCCAGGGTTTGCAGCTAACTCCATTAAAAACCTGAGTAAATCCTGTTAAACTGCTGACATATTTTTCCATGTTGCTGTGTAAATCCTTAATAAGAAAACGTTATGCTTGGGCTACTGCCCAGGTGATGCCTCATACAAGCCTTTGCTCTGTATGTATCATTTTATACCATTTATTTTTACAAATCCCTGAGGGCTAGATGAGATGAGAAAAAGTGTAGTTCTGACAGATGGGTTTTGTCGTGCTTCACATACATTCAGTGAAAGTTCCTCATGCACCTGAGAAGTCGAGCTACGGAAAATAAGCTGTCTGTCAGCACTATGGGCGACTGGTCAGACAATCACTGTGATCTATACTGTCAATGATGGAGAGAATGGGAATGTAACATACTCTGCTATGTTGGTGGCACTGTCTATGAATACCAATGAAACCTGAAGCTCTCTGGAGGAAAATGGGATGGGAGCTGAGGGAGAGGACTGCTGCTGCGTAGCAAGGGACCCAAACAAGGGCTGATTGATGCAGCCCCCGACTGTCTGGGCTACGAGACCACTGGGAGAACAGAGTGTACGATACAGGAAGGAAAGTTAAATGGCAAAGAATCATAGAATCTGAGCTAAATAAACTGCAAAAAGTTGTAAATAAATCTTAAAAAGACTGCCATGAGTTTCCAAAGCCCAAGATGAGTTCTTCAAATACACTTTAACCAACCTACAGTCCAACATCTAAAGAAAATGAACTTACTGGGATAAAAAAAGCAGCAAATTATAACTTTTAAAATTCAGCAACCTGTGCATATTTGGCATTTTTGCTTGATAAACAATATTTTTTGATCATCATCAGTTATTTTCTGACGACATAATTGATTAAATATTTAACAAATCATTCCAGAATTAGTTTCAACATCAGTCTGTACTTAAAGGTACCCTGTGAAGTGCCGGTATGTTTCATAGGACCCAACAATGTGGCAACAAAGGCAGGGAGTAAGAAGACTGAAAGACAGAAAACAAGGGGCGTAAACAAAGCACACATTGGAATAGAAAACCGAAATTGTTTCTGGGAAAATGAATACATTCAATACATTTTCAGACCTCGAAAATTACAAGATGAGGAACACTGAATGTAAACATGACTTGTTTGTGTACAGGAAACCTCCATGGAGCTACTTCAGCATAAAAGAACAAATTAGTTTGCTAAGTTTAGTGGCTCTGATTCGGGGACCTGACATAGTGATGACACAGTGACCTCTTACAGCAAACAAGATTGGGACATTGTCATGTGGGATTTGAGGAGAATACTCAAGTAATATTTGCACAGATTTACCGAATGCAATGACCAAATCTGTTCAGGACTCCATGAACTCTGAGGTCTGCCTGTTGTCACCTCACGGAGAAAAACACAATGAGCAATACTTCAGACGAGCTGATAACATAATCTAGTTTGCATGTAACAAAGTGTTTATGTCTGTAATCATTCCGTTTCTATTATATTCTATTTTATTTTATTTACTTGTACTATTTTATCTGTTCTATTAGGCGCTTTCACACCGGAGTACTTTTCCCAGTATAGTTCCGATATAGTTCAGAAAATGTGCGTTCACACCAAAAAAATCCGGAACTAGAACTTAGTTCATGAGAAACTTTTCACCCCCTTTTCAGTCTACTTTCATGGGAGAAAAAGGCTCCCATTTCTGATTGGCTGGGCGGATTGCAAACCACGGCCCGTAAAACTCCCAAAACGTTTTGTGAAGTCCCCATTTTATTTGCTCGCATTATTAGCATTAGCATTAGCCCAGCGCACCGACGAAGAGAGACCAACTTATGGCAACACAAAATAAAACGTGGGAGTGCTGGAGATGAGGAGGTCTCGGCGTTTCAGGCGATTTACTCGGAAGGCTTCAGTCCCCAACTCCGGGGATTTCCGGCCGGGGACTTCGGGTGGCAGTATACGCCGTGAAGTTGTTTGCGGCCTGCCAGTAAACCCAAAGCAGAAGAAGAAGTGACGTCAGGGGCTTCATTTGCCTAATCCACCCCCAGGAACTTATTCCGGTGTGAACTCGATCTGCTCTTTAGTTCATCAGAACTAAAGAGTTCTGATTAACTAAGTACGGCAAAGTACTTGGTGTGAAAGCGCCTAATGTGTTGCACTGTTGGAGGAGCCTGTGACCTAAGATTGTCATTGTCATAACTACACTGTAGCTATGTACACATGACAATAAAAGCCTTGATTACTTGGTTGCAGAAACAGGGCTATAAACCTAATTCCATTATTATATTAATACGACCCTAAGGCAGAGGGGTCTATCAGTGTAACACTTGTATCACCTTCTTTCCATATTTACACTCCAGCCTCCCAGAGGCAATAAAGAGGGGACGACTCCGGCCAAAAGCCATTAGGCCACCCTTTTGTAGCATCACTTACATTATTCATATTCATAATCCAATGCATACCTACTTTCCCAGAGACGCTTGATTCTCCATCAAGCCTGAACATGGAAAAACACTTTGCTGGAGCTTATTGTTAGAAGGCAAAGGAGAAACACTGGTCAGCATTTCAAAAGCTAACGTTTATTTTGAGGGACTTTGAAGGTTTTCACGGTTCATTCCTTAGCTACTTCTATCGCCAGCTCCAGGAAAAGGGATGTGTTAAAAAAGGTTTTACCTGAGTGGTTGCTTAATTTACTTGGCAATCCTTATTGTCAAGCTTTGTATTAGTACGACATTGTACTAATATGAGGGTAGTAAGTAACTCAACATGTAGAGCCGCTAAAAGCAGTGATGTCATCGCATGGTTGCTTTGTTTTATCTTCCTATAGAAGAGGGGTATGTGACAGCTTTGAGCCCTCTCAAAGTGGGTCAGAGGAGGTTCAGGATCTTTCCATGCTGTGCGTGAACATTGATTGAACATCACACTGTCACCTTGCACCACTGCTTGGTTAACCCCATAATGTCTCTTTATGGGGCCCCTCTAGGTTTTAAACAAAGCCTCAGGCACTCAGTCGAGCCCTTTTAAATGCAAAAGAGATACAATGGAATAAGATATATGTCAAAGTAAGCAGAAATGGTAAAGGAACCCCTGCTGAAGTGGGTGTTTGCATGCATGTATGAGCACAGTGTGGGAGCAGAATGGCAGGTTGAGAATCAGCAGGTAATTAGCACAGATTCACAGCACATTTCCCAGTGAGAAGCATGTCAGGTTAAAAATTGGTCTGCAATTTCAAATGTTGGCTTGGGAAAATACCCCAGGCTCTGCAAAGCTCATTGCACATTCACTTTCAGAGCGCAAGCACAAAAGGCGCATTCACACCGCAGTACTTTTCCCACAAGAGGCGCATTCACACTGCGGTACTTTTCCCACAAAGGTTCATGCGAACTTAGTTCATGAGAACTCTTTTATCGCGTTCACACCAAAAAGAGCCGGTACTAAAAGTAGTTAATGTGAACCTTTTTACCCTCGAAAGTCCCTGCTAGAGAGCAGAGACTTTCGAGCGGCTCTTTTGTGAGAAAAGAGCTATATTTCTGATTGGCTGGGCGGATTGCAAACCACGCCCCGTAAAACTTCCAAAAAGTTTTGTGAAGCCGCCATTTTATTATCCTCGCATTAACATTATTAGCATTAGCATTAGCCCAGTGCAGAAACGCAGAGAGACTAACTTATGGCAACACAAAATAAAACATGGGAGCGGTGGAGATGAGGAGGTGTCGGCGTTCTGGCGATTTACTCGGAAGGCTTCAGTAGAAGCTGCTGGGAGTCCCAGCAGCTTCTACTGAAGTCCTCTTACAACTCCGAGGACTTCCGGCCGGGGACTTTGGGCGGCAGTATACGCCGTGAAGTTGTTTGTAGCCTGCCAGTAAACCCAAAGCAGAAGAAGAAGAAGTGACGTCAGCGGCTTCATTTGCCTAATCCACCCCCAGAGACTTTTTCCGGTGTGAACGCGATCTGTACTTAGTTCATGCGAACTAAAGAGTTTGCATGAACTAAGTTCGCATGAACCTTTGTGGGAAAAGTACTGCGGTGTGAATGCGCCTAAAGGTTCATGAGAACTCTTTTGTCGCGTTCACACCAAAAAGAGCCGGTACTAACATTTGTTAATGAGAACCTTTTTACCCCCACGAAAGTCCCTGCTAGAGAGCAGGGACTTTCGAGCGGCTCTTTTGTGAGAAAAGAGCTATATTTCTGATTGGCTGGGCGGATTGCAAACCACGCCCCGTAAAACTCCAAAAAAGTTTTGTGAAACCGCCATTTTATTATCCTCGAACTAAAGAGTTCTCATGAACTAAGTTCTCATGAACCTTTGTGGGAAAAGTACTGCGGTGTGAATGCGCCTAATGGGATGTGGTACTTTACAGTTAGGCTGATGACACTGTGAGTAAAGAGCCGCGTTAAAACTGGGACAACTGGTAATTCTGCCACACAAAATGTGATTTAGCTCAAATCCAATTTCACAGCATATTATTTTGTTAGAGCAGGTTATAAATAGACACACTTCTGCCACAGTGCCACTTCAAAAAACGTAGTCACCCCCCAAACTGCAGGGAGGGCACCAGAGCCTTTGACGTTCATTATCTTAGGAAGGGTATGAATATGTATGTCCAAGAAATAAGACATACATTTGTTTAAAGAATGCATAAGGAAGCATATACGGGAGGATATGTCCTTGGAACAGCATGAGGCAAAATAATAGGAAGCACTTTTATCGACACACAGCTATACAGACTGAAGGTTCAGACAATATAACAAGCTGTTATTTTTCTACCTGATCATTCCACCTCACAGGACACAGAGTCAGGGCAAGAAAAGCTTGTGTCTGCCACAGCACAGCAAAACACATGACTCACTGTATGACAGAACCAGCAAACTATGACAGCACATTCTTATGATAGTGTGTGCACAGCTCAGGGAGGATACTTTCGGGTGAGACGAGCTCCAAAAAGCAACATCATTGTGAAACCGCTTGACACAAAAACAAGCAGTGTGAAGTAAATACAAAGAGGATTTCAAATGATCTTGATGGTATGATAGTAATGTGTCATAATGGATACAACTCACAACTGCTGCTCATTCCCAATGCAACATCCAGAGGACCGCCACTGTCTCACTAAGATGCAGTGCAGAGTACAAAATATAGGGCATGACATTGAATATTTATGAAGCTAAGAGCTTCTCTCTAAGCACAACCGTCTCTGTCTCCTACCAAAGACATGAGACGATGCTAAGTAGTGAATGCAAAGACCACCAACTAGGGCTGCTAAATTAAATCGTATTTTAAATCGTATTTTAAATCGCGATTACGATTATGGCTTGCAACGATTACGAAAAGAACGTAATCGAAGTAAAACTATTATCTTTTTATTATTATTATTTTTTTTAATAATAAAAAAAAAATTGTTTTGGTTTTTCAGTTGAATTATACTTAAAGTTCAGGGTAATCAACTTTTAAAAACATACTGTTCATATTTTTGTTCTCCAATAAATGGATGTTTTCAAAGTCAATGAATAATCGCATTTAATAATCGCAATTACAATTATTGACCCAAATAATCGAGATTATGATTTTTGCCATAATCGAGCAGCCCTAGCACCAACAAGCAGAATCAAAATACCTTTGTTAGTCCCACAGAGGGGAAATGTACGTTGTTACAGCAGAAAAAAAGCCACAGACAGCTTAATGTTACATATGGTACATGCATTCAAAAGTATTAAAGCAAAATAAAAAGATAGGATATAATAAAAATATATTCAAAATAAAAAGTAACACAATTTACAAAATACACATCCTGTAACAGTTCTTAGGATTTAGCAGCCAGGTATATATTGCACAGTTATTAATGGCATATATATATATATATATATTGCACATACATTTTTTTATAATGCAATCATTCATAATAAATGCTAAATCTAATTAGGTCTAATCTTACAAACAATCTTGGTGAGCAGGGAGGAAATGCAGCACATTCTCTTGACAAATGGAAATGCAGCAAACAAGAGGCGAGGACACAGTGTGGGGACCCAGAATGGGAAATGAAAAGAGTGGAAAGGGAAAAGGGCGGCAACCCGTGAAAAGAAAAGAGGAACTCTGGAAACACACAGAGAATGGAGCCGCATCTCATTTGGGATGGGCCAGAGGACTAATGAACTACCTCATCGCTTACCCCTCAACCCGTCGCCCCTTCACCCCGTTGTGTCCCTCCTGCACCCAACGGGATGATGTAAGAGGGCAAGGGGGCCCAGACACACAGGAAGCGCAGTGTAAACAACAAGCACTGACTCCGTGCCAAACCAGGCCCTGTGTGTGTGTTTAAAGAGCAAAGTTTTCATTAGATGTGAAAATAACTGAGGTCTACAACTTTAGAGGGGGGCCGAGATAAACATCATTAAATTAAGTACACAAACCACACTTTAATAACACCAAGCTACTTTTAACTAGGGCTTAAAATGATCCTTTTAATTATACATTATTCTATTTATTAGGTTTCAAAGTAGTACTTTTGATGTACAAATGTTTTGAAAAGTGATCATGAGAGAAAGTAAACAGTTAAAATTGTACAGCTTAATAAAAAATAGAAAAGTAGACCTCACAAATCAGGAGCTGGAAGCGAAGGGCTCTAACTACTTCAATTATTAATTGCTTATCAAAATGATTGATTGATTTAAAAGCCATTGAGATGATGTTATGATACAACTGAGAAAACACATGACTTATCTTTTGTTGGTCGGTCTACTTATTTACTTGGTTTAACAATATTAATACTTTGAAGAAGGTCAACAGCAACTTCCCAGAATTAAAAAAGAAATCTTCAAGCATTTCTTTGTTTGATGAATAGCCCAACAACCTAAAATGTTTCAATGTACCATCGCATGAACACCACATTCAACAACATTGATTTGAAACACTCATCAGTTCTTCAAATATGCACATCATTCTTTTTCAAAAGACTAATCGATTGCAGGCCGGATGAATTAAGAACGGGTCGAGGATATCTGAGTCAGACTGATGAAGCGTCTCATCGGGCTACAGCTGATGTCTGATTCATAATAAATGTCAACAGTACTTCTGCACAACAGACAACATAGTTGAAGTCACTCAGAACGACTGCATCCCTTCACTGCGTGCCAATCGTCCGATGAATACCGATCTCTGTCAGTGACGGCTACAGCTTCCATCCTATCACCTGGACCGGGCTGAAACAATGCCTGGCATTTAGCTGCTGCTCTCTCCTGCAGTGGCGTAAGCACCGAAGCCCCCGCGCTAATGAAAGCTCCCCTGGGACCCTGCTTCTGCTGCGGCTACGAACATGCTCCAACATAAATGCATACTGTAAGTACAGCCGGGCCAGTGGCTGTGACAAGGACAGACACATTCAAGCTTTTCTCAATGACATCACAGGACGAAGAGGGATGTCTGGGCCGCACAAGTTGCCATTCATAACTGGAATGGGTATAGAGACATACCAGACAGTCGCTCCTGGCAACCTTTTTCATATCCCCTTTGGGGGTTGGGAAGTGACAGCATGATCTAATTTTCACTGGTCTCAATGGTGGGGTTTACTGGGGCTCTATCAAGACCAATTGTTGTCAGAATAAGATTTAAACCCTTTGATTTAAATGTAAGGCTAGTTAGTTTCCTCAAAATATGCCGACTTTGCTTGACAAAAAGAACAATGTTTCACAGATGCTTAAAAGCAACATGATCAACTGAAATATTCTGCATACAAACAATGGGATTCAATGTCCTTTGATTAGCCAGGTAAGCACTCCCAATGATGAATGGTAAGCAATGCAACTGCAAAGCATCACTAATCCCCTATTGACCTAGTTTAATTTCGTTTTTGTACAGGACTACAGAATGTAACACTATGTTGCAAAAATGACGATAAATGTGGTGCAAAGGAGTGTGTGTGTGTGTGTGTGTGTCCTTGTCTGAGGTAGCTAACAGAGCTGTTGTTTGTCATTTTGCTTCAATATGGTTGTTTTCGGAAACATTGCCAAAAAAACTAGGCCCATGCTGTAATTGTGTGTCTGTTCAACATACAATTACGCCCAACAGTTATCATTAACTGGATGTGTGTCTCCGCACTCAAAAACCCAGAACCTCTCTGCTGGCTGCAGGGTCCAATCATAGGTTTCATAATCATAGGTGACTATGACGATGCCAAATGTTCACCCTCACTCCCTGAGTTCTAACCCATCGACAACAAGACATGTCCTATATGCCTTGATCTCAACATATCATAGAAACCAGGCATATTAACTCAAATTAAATGGGTCACACAATAGATAGAGACATATGTCTATGGTACACCTGCCAGGGAATGTGTCATGAGATCAAAGTGTTAAATGCCCTTTAGCTGAACAGGGACTGGTCTAATATTAGCCGATAGGTCTGGTGACAGTAACTGTAACGCAGAGCAGCCAGACAGGGATATTTACAGACTTGGTGGAAGGAACAAGCGACATGGTCCAAATCCAGACTTCCCTCCTCTTGTCCTTCCTCTAATGTCCCAGGGAGAAGGGCAGTACAGCTGACTATGTTTAGGCTAAAACACTGCATTGAGGCCTTCCTTTTGTGTGACACAGTGAAGAATAAAGACAGAAAGGGGTAAGGAAAACAGATTCCTCCCAAAGAGCACATGTGAAGATGTCATGGGCTTCTCATGTTTTATAAAAAAAGAGCAGGGATTAGAAGTAAGAACGGCATGTTTCTCTGGCAATCAGTGACTATATAATTTCCCAGCTGTGCAGCATCTTGGATCTTGGATCAAAATCCTTTATTCTACCCTTTTCATTATTGTCCCACTGTCTCAATCTCTATTTGTATTTAATGCATTATGTAAAACTATTTCATTTGCGTAAAGTGAACAAAATAATAAATGTGAACAACCTTCACATCTATCTGGTTCATTATGTTGTAGTGCAATCAATGTGTTGATCTGTTGGTTTGTCTTTGGATGAATCTGGCCATTTAAATTATTAACGGAATAGTTTGTCATTTGGGGATTTTGCTTACTCGCTTGCTTGTTAAGAGTTTATTGAGAAACAAGTCATCCCAGCTTGCGGAAACAGGCAAACACGCAGTAACATCTAGTAGAGCCGCTCGATTATGGCAAAAATCATAATCTCGATTATTTGGGTCAATAATTTATGTCACGATTATTAAAAACGAATTTACGAAGATTATCCACTTACTTTGAAAACATCCATTTATTGAAAAAAAAATGTGAACAGTATGTTTTTAACAGTTGATTACCCTGAACTTTAAGTATAATTCAACTGAAAAACCAATTAAAAATAAATAAAATAAAATTGTTTTATTTCGATTATGTTGTTTTCATAATCGTTGCAAGCCAAAATCGAAATTGCGATTAAAATACGATTAATTGAGCAGCCCTAACATCTAGCTAGCTTGGAACTGTCTAAAAGGTAACAGCATCTGCCCAACAGCACATCTTACGCTCACTTAGAACTTATAACTCATATCCATAGAAAAACCAAAGCATCCGAAAATATCCCACTACTCTTTGAATCCCTTTCGTGCCGACTGGGCTATTCGGAGAGGTTTTGCACCAAACACATTTGATAACACACACTTACAATAGTCCCTCAGTTCAAAGTGATCACAGGTGGTCCTTGATAAGTCATGGCTTTCTGAATGATCTACTGTATTAAATATCAAATGGTCTTGTTATAAAGGAAAAGACCAAAGGAGCTGAAGAGATGAAAACAGGTCATACATCACTAATACATTTTTCAAACACATTTTTAAAAAAAAAAGCCAGACACGTTCTTTGGGGAAAATTTGAAGTTACAAATGTCTTTGGCCTATTTTAGAGGCGACTGTAGCCCCCGGCCATTTTCAGTGTGACTAATTACACGTGTATATTGGTCTATAGAAAGTGAGTGAATGACTATAGTCAGCATCACAATGCATAATGAACAAGTCATAGAGAACATGAGATTATAGCAATTCATTGTCATTCATCAGCATTTGAGCGACACGAGACAAAACGTACATTATGGCAAAACCACGCAAACATTACTCGTTGGAGCTACCATGTGGTTTGAGTTGGTTAGCGGTGGTTCAAGGGTAGACAAATTCAACTCTAATCCTAACTTAATCCATGTTTTCAGAGTAAACACTGTAGTTGTTAAAGGACCTCACACACCTCAGAAGATGCATGCACACATTGACTTCTCACAGTAGCCATTTCCTGTTAATAATGCAGAGGCTTGAGAGTTAGCTCACTTTGAGTGCAGGTTAATGGGAAGGCTCTCTACATTATTAGCCTTTCCAGAGTGCTGGTTTAGAGATATAGACTACCTCATGAGAGGTCAGTGTCTGGGCGGTGTGATTTACACCATCTGGGTGCTACAAAGTGGACCGATATGATGCCTCCTTTATGTGGGGAGTTGAAATATGGAGAAGGCAGTTCAATCATTTGTATTCACCTGTGCATGTCACCTTCTTCTGGTGTTCGTCTGTTTCTAGTATATAACTTCAGTCTTCTCTCGTTTGTATTTCATATTTCCTCGGACTGAACAGGAAAGTAGGATCCTCCCTTATGTAGGGCTTGACATAATGATTCCGGCAATACACATATGTATGCAAAAAAGCTTGCAAATATGTGCATAATCCAATATGAAGTCTTATTTATACACAATATCATCTCGTTATAAGCACGAGTGATATGAACATGCTTGCATATCACTTGTCTGCTTTGGGTAATGGTCAGTGACATGAGTTTTATCTCTGTATTAAAAAATATTGGATTTGAATAGAACAGTGACTATGCGTTTTCATTTCCACTTTAAAATACTGAATGAATGGGACTGCAGTTCTAGGACTGTCATCAACACAGTTCAATCTAACATGAACAGCCTAAAACCCTCAAACATCCTGAAAGCTGCAACTCAGATCTTCAGCCCAAGTGTTTTATTTTTAATCTAATGAGCTGTAGTACAGAGGAGCCAAAACGACTGTAAAATGTGACACTGTCGCAGTGATGGCATGACTTCAGTCGATTCTTTGCAACTCAGATGTTTATTTCCCCTTCTTTCTTCAAGGTACAAGGCAAGTCCCTTCTATAAAATGTGCTGAATGTGGGCTTTGAACAAATATGAACATGCAGGAACTGGGAAGCTTCCAGTCTCCTATACCAACAACACTGCCTGAAATGGCTTTAGACGAATAATCAATTAATCTACACAGTAAAAGAAAAGTTGAAAGGGTGTGGTAACTGTGGATTTTCAATTTGCCACTTTAATCCTTTTAGCCATGCTTGCCTTGAAAATCCATTTGACTGACAAAGTCATTTCTGATTGCAGCAACAAACACTGAATTAAATGGATTATGCAGGATGGAGCCCACACATTGGTTGGTATCCCTTTGTGTTCACCAACCAGTTATATGAATGAGATTAAAAAAACAGCAGGAACAGTGGGATGAATTTTATTTGTGTGAAGATTTCTTCCATTTGACACAGAGATATTCAATGCTAAATGTCACTGGATAAATGTCTTGAAGCTTCAAATCTTCCAGCCCAGAGAACAGTACATCTTGTTGGCATAACCAAGAGTGTTGCTTGACCTGTAAAGAAAGACTCAGACAACAACAATTTTGCACTCCATGGAAGTAAATAACCTAGCTCATATTCAATTTTCATTAAAAATTCCAAACGTGAGTGGTTTCAGACGTCACTTACATACGAAATCTATTTCTGTAGAACCTCTCAGCAAACACTTAACCAGTGCATTGCTCATAACTAATCCTGAGCAAAAACAATGTTCATTTGTGCCGTTATCAGGTTTCGTCACAAGTCAGTGAATCTAGGAGGACCCATGGGATCCGGCCCACTCCTAATTTACAAAAGACACACAGCCCTCTCTCCAAAAATGGGACGCGGTTGCATGTATGTGCCAGATTACATAACAAATTCTGCAGTTGAAGATGTGTAGCTATTTCTGTTCATTACAGTGAAGGCTTGAAAACAAAAGCTGCAGGATTCTCCCATATCCCACACAATAGACAACCTACACTGTGATACGTTCCCATGTCAGTCTGCTGAGGTTCTATATCCGCAATATTGCCGTGGTGAAGTCTTTTTATTGTTGAAAAAAGCAAGTTTGCATAATGGCACATTAACAATATAAAACATAGCCTCAGTCTCTTCTACACATCCTGATTTAAGAAATAAAAAAATATGAGCAGTGTTATATACGCCGAGTGTCTTATTATGTAAGAAAAGGAACATCTTAAGAAGGAAAAAGGAAAGTTTCTATTCCTCTCAGCTGGTTGCAGCTTATCTGTTCAGGTACGGAGATTAAAGAGTGCGACATAACAGAGTGGCAGAGTGGAGAGCACGGACAGAAGAAAGCCTGCATTAAGAAAAGAGGGATTAGAAGATCTTCTCCATACATCCTGACAGCAGATTTCCCCGATGCTGGGCCTGGCTCTCAGCAGCTCCAGTCAAAGGGATAGTTTTTTAAAGCGGGACGGATCAAGTTAGCTTCCTCTAATGCCTGAAATGTCTTTAAAGGTGAAAAATATTCAAGAAAACATGTCTTTTAACAGAGATGTGTAGTGATGGGATGCACTCTTCCTTCCACTTTGTAATATGTGCATAATGCCCTGGTATTATAAAAAGTTAAAAATCTTCGTCAAGAGCAAATCATGAGATAAAGGGATATTCAGAATGTCATTATAACATAGTACAGCTGGGGGAAACACCCAGCAGGAGACAGGTTGATCTTTGAGGTACGCACAACGAGTGTTGGAACGCTGATGACCATTTGACCACTGATAAAAACACCTTTTAACCACTGATAAAAAAACACCTTTTGACCACTGATAAAAACACCTTTTGACCACTGATAAAAACACCTTTTGACCACTAATAAAAACACCTTTTGACCACTAATAAAAACACCTTTTGACCACTGATAAAAAATAACACCTTTTGACCACTGATAAAAACACCTTTTGACCACTGATAAAAACACCTTTTGACCACTGATAAAAAACACCTTTTGACAATTTTCAGTAAACGGTCTAGCTGACATTCTCTACATGACATGAAACAAGAGCCATGTCAGTGCCTCTGCCATGAGTCACAACACTGACAGCCCCACCCCGCTTTATTGTCATGCATGTTATGTTATTTAGAACATGGCTGTTTTAAAGACGTTACAGTCGACGGGTCAAGATTCCCACGAAAAGGGGTGGAGACGGTCTCTCTTGCTGCTTGATGCAGAGCCAAAACAAGCTGACCTCCCTCCACGAAGCCCCCTGTCAGCAGGAAGGAAGTTTGGTGTTGTCAGAAGGAGGAGGTCACATTGTGTGTCCTCTTCTATTTCTAGATGCTTGTCATTACACAATGCCTGCATGGAGAGTCGAACTTCTGGGTGTAGGAACAACTTGGCAGGTTTCCACCATGGGTATTTCATTTAGTCTCAAACTGAGACATGTGTTGTTAATGGGTGGAGCAGACTTGTCATTGGCCTTGATCACAGGATCACATGTTTGTAATTGCACATATAAAAATGTAACTCAACCAGATTTGGCCGGAGTGTGAGTTAGACTTTATATTCTGCACTTTGAGACTGAGTTTAGCTGAGCATCAACATTTGTTTTTTGTTGATGCATCTCTGCACCAGCTGTATGACCGCACCTGTGCTACAACAGCCTCAGGTAAAGTAGCAGTAAAGTAGCAGCAAAGAGGAGAGTGGAAGGGATGCACGAGCGCCTATAACGGCATCATGTTAGTAGTGAGCTAAACATACGGAGGGGGATGGGGTGGTCAAAGTCAGATTACCTCATCTAGTATAAATGGTGTTGTTATAACCCTGAAGGCTGAGCTCAGTGCAAAGAAATGGCAACATTTTCTGTAAGAGACAGCCATCAGTGATCAGTTTATCACCAAACCGGTGTTGTGTTTCCTCGTCAAATCGGTCAGCAAACTGTTCTTCATCATCATTAATACTTCAGTGTCACTCAGATTAAAAGCTGATTTGAGGTTTTGGTGTTAAGCTTGTGGACAACAGCAATGTTGCATTAGCTTTATGGTGTGTGGACTGTCTGCATCCGCACCTCCTAATGGATTATTCATAATGCATCAGATAAATGCATCCCGGAACACTCTTCATTTATCCTAACCGCAACACTGTTTATCAACCTCTCAATGAGCCAGGCAACTGTGAGTTAACTAGTAAGACACAACATGTTTGTTACAATGTGACAAAGGACATGAATGACAATGCACTCGTGCCTCTTTTTCCAGATTCAACTATTGTTAAATGTAACTACAGTGAAATAAGACTTACATGTTGCTCCTTGTAGGGTAAGTTCCTCCATTTCGGCTGCAATATCCTCGCTTTCTGTTCTTTTGTTCATTCAAACATACGAGTTTCGGCTCTTCCTCTCCAGCAGGGCTATCATTCCTCAGGCAGAATGGGGGGGGAAACTTGGTGGAGTCGCTCCAGCTGCACCCGAAGTCCTGAAAGAACCGGCAGGAAACCTGTCCAAAGCGTCCGGATAAACCAACGATACGACACAAAAAACAAAAACACAGCCAGTACCCGCCTGTTAATGGAGGCACTGGTGGTTGCCGCCGAGAGAAGTTACCTAAAAAGGTGTCGAGGGGAATTTAGGAGAAAGAAAGCAGGGGAGGAGGAGTGAGGGAAGTTTCTCACTCTCCGACACACCACAGCTGATGCTCTGCTCGCACGTATGGTCCCTCACTCGCCTAAGAGTCGGACTGTACCATTACCGAGAGGGGGGAGCGGAACATACCTTTAGCATACATAGTCAATACTAACTAGAATAGACATTGTGGAAGACGGTTACAGCAATTACTAACTACTGGCTTGCTTAAATTATTATATTATGGAAGACTGCATTGATATAAACAGATATTGTATGTGAAAAGAATACTTGTTCCCCTCTATTTTAATCGGTTCCTCCACACCTACAAAAGAACTACAATGCTCTCACACCCAGCCAGTTCATAGTTCACACTCATTATAAATCTTCCCCTTGAAAAGCATACATTTGACCAGTTTGCTTGTTATATTGTCTGCAACAATAGTCTAAATTGCATTAAGTAGACGTTTGTCCAGGACATCCTACACCAAGCTGTTCTTTTCAGTTTGATTTAGCATGGGAAGAAGTTGAGATGTTAGTATCTGAAAGATAAATGCATCAAATCACTGTCTGTATCCTACTTTTGTTTAAAGCTTAACATTCAAAAGTTATGTAATGTGTCAGCAGAACAAGTATTACTCTCTAGCCTATACTGGCATGTTTGAAATGTATGTGTGTAATGGCTGCTGTGTGTATGTTGTAATGCTTTTAGTTTGAGTTTCCCACTCTCTACAACTGATACTCAATATGTACTGTTACTTCTGTTATTTCAGTATAACGAGAACACTAGATTTTCCTGTCAGCCAGGGTTTATCTTTTGTATGATGGATGTGTTAAACAAGTTACTCCACCCAAGATAAAGCTACAATTGAGTCATCAAATTAGTATTTTCTTCTCAACCCAGTTAAAAAGTATCACTCGTCTACCACCTGTAGATTTCTTAGAGCATCTGCCGAGGTGGGGGCTGGGCCAGGGGCTGATCGGCACGCTTGAGAGGGGACACCCTGTCAAAAGGACCCCAGTAGAGCTCTTTTGTGCAGCTGTTGAGTCGTGTTCCCCCAAACCCCCAAGAGCCACCTGTCACTGCAACTGGAAAGTGGGGGATGTGGAAGGAGGTGGGGGGTTGGGTGTATCCTGGAGTGTGTGGTTGAAAGTTGTTGGCATAATTAAAACCCACAATAGTGATTGTTTAATGTTTAAATCAAAGCCTACGTTGGATTGTTATGACATTCTTCTTAATTGACTTTGATCAATTCACACTATGATTCAAATCAATGTTTTTTCAAAGATCCCAGTCCGCCTAAAATAATGATGGGCTGTTGATTCAAGATCTATCTGTAATTTAATCATATCTTAGGCCCTCTGTGAGGGCCTAAGATATTCTACAAAATAATATTTAAAAACATTTTTTTTTTAATATTTTTTTTTAGTTATATTTTTCATTAGTTTTATCAAAAATAACTTGATTTAATTGTATTTAAAATAACATTTCCAAAGAAATAAATACTTCGAATCTGCCTATTCAGTTTCTGTTGGAATGTGAATGGTTAAATGAAAGAAGCTCGTCTCTGCGAGTTACTGTGAAGAGAGGAGCTGTTGGACGTCCAGGCGGTCCAGCTATGAATTCACAGAGGGCCCGCTATAATAACTGAACGAGAGAGAAATGTCAAATGACAGTACAATTCACCAATCATATCTTCCCTCTAAATGGGTGGGTGTTATTATCGCGGACTTTATGACAAGTTCCGCACGCTGTGAAACTTTTCTTGTTTCCATAGCAACAACAACTTCCTGTCAACAGCGTTAACTCGCCTTCAAAATAAAAGCATGCCAAATTACACTTAAGACATACAACTGCAACAAAAGTAACAAACACAATGCAATATCCTTTTCAATTTCAAAGAACACAAATAGGGTTATTTACAGGTGTTGTTTTGTGTGGTAGAGGGTCGCTTTCCTTGATGCGTTTTGCACCCCGGCCGTTGTTTTGATATTCCGCTGAAGTATACGCTGTGAGGTAATAACTCGAGGGAAGGGCTGGGGGTCAGAGGGCCTAGGTATAAAAGTCACGGCTCGCCACTGCAGTACAGCATCAGTACAGCATGGTACTTAATCTACTTTTCAAAATAGCAGTTAAAATTACATTTCCATTCCTTTCAACTCGAAAAGATTGAAGAAGAACAGGAAGCGTCTTTGAGTGCAAACAAAAGATCGATGGCTTCATATCTTATCAAAAACTCAAGACCACCCAAAAGTTTAGTTTGTTTAAAGACAAAAGAAACCAATTTATTTTTGTTGTTGTGTTTTGTTAAAAACAACAATATGACCTAGACAGATCATTGAGCCTAAAAGTTGTTATTTCAAGGCTAATGGTAACATGGTCAAATCTGTTGGACAAATAAATACATTGGTTGTGGAATCGTTGTTTTAATCTGTTGTATTGTGAAAAAAAGAAAGAAGAACCAATGTGAGCTTATGATAAGAGGGCTGGAATGTGGTAAACAGTGATGTACGCATGCAGTACAGCCAATACCTACAGGAAAATAAACTTTAATTAAGAAATTATTCTTTTGCTTCTTATTAATGATTTTGCACATAGGAACATGCAAAGGTCATTAACATCTCCTTAACCTTTCAAGTGCTCTGCAGATGCGTGTTTTTAGATCTTTTGTGCTGCATCTTAAGCAAATGCATTGAAACCCCCCATCCATTCATCCTTTTTATACTCATCTCTATATCCAGCTCTTGAGCCAACACGTGCACACACTTGCACATGAACACCTGTGCACACATGCATATTACTGTTCTGAGCTTGATGTCTTGTTTATTTTAATCTTAGGTCCACAATTATATTAGGCACAGACAATTCTGTTTACTTTCTGCAAAATATAAAAAATGCAACACATTCGCACAATGAAATTCATAGCAAAATGAATGTATAAAGAAAAATGTCAACATGATTTATATAATTTTTTGAGCAGTTATACAGATCTTACACAATATACAACTAGTTTGATTTGAAACCGGAAGGGATTTGATATGATTGAGTGGTCAAGGCAAATACCAAACCAAACATCTATATAGCTAATGAGTTTCTTTATAATGTATATCTTACCAAAAAGAAGATAACCTTGCCTTTTTCAAAAACATGTGCAAGTGTTACATAAAGCATTACTATTCAACTATGGGAGCAGGTGCTTGAGCCAGCAGTCTGATAGGAAAATGAAATGGCTCTAGATAAAAGCTTGCCTCAAAGTCTTGAACATCACCATGCAGTGCCAATGAGCCCTTCAAGGTAAGGTGGATTCAAATAAGAAAAAATAACACAGTCATCCTCCATTAGCAACATGTTAGATGTGCTGAAATGGTGCATGTGCTTTCAGAGTTTTGCAGAATGAAACAGTTTGTGATAAAGATACACATTAATGCGTCATAGGGCCTTTTGTGTCTCTTTCTACTCTAATACCCCTTGCTCCATTTATTGCTTAGAATTCAGGAAAAGTTCTATACGCCATATGTGAACCTATGTTTGTCCAGTTGTGAACCACCTGTGTGACCTCACTGCACAGGAAGTAGAGGCTCCTCTTATAACCTTCCCTCAGTGGTCAAGAAAGGACTCGAATTTTAAGCTGCAGCTGCACTCCTCACACACATACACACACACTCACTCACTCACACTCACTCATCTTATTAAATTGCAACTGATGGCCGTACCAGCTCATTCTTTGAAGAAAAAGACAGTTAATTAAGAAAACTGGGGAAAAAAGAGAAAACAAAAGTCATTACTACTAAAAGGATGTGATTGCATCAGTAAATAAACATCCCCAAAACAAGGGGAACCGACTGGAGAGATAAGAAAGCAGAGGAAGAAGGCACCAAGGAAAGGAAGAGGGAGTTTGGATCCAGTAACAGACTCTACCAGACAACTGATACCAGAGTACAGAGGGGTGCCGCTGAGGGTTTATCTGTGTAAAGATAGTATTCTCACGCCTGATGTCTCTCTTTCTTTGCATCTCATGGGTACTGAGCTGTTTGAACAGGAACCAAGTACAGGAAGTCCAACACTATGCACTAAACAGAAACCTGTTTGATTGGATGGCCAGGTGTTCAGGAGAGGAAAGAGCATTGCAATATCCTGTACCTAAATGTGGATATGCTCCCCAAAAGCAAATACATTAATGTTAAATGACTCTCATGTCACCCGTCTTTGTTTTACTGTAGAGATATTCCAATTTGCAATCTAATAGTTCGATCAAAGTGTGCATATTGTAGGATTGTTCTGAAGTTATTTCTGGTTACCTCTCAGTTGGTTTTGCATTCCCTCAGATGCTTACAATGCTTTAACCATATCCACAGCCACAGCTTCATCCACTAGGAAAAGCCTTTGCAAGTGTGCTCACAGCCATTGGCATGTCGGAGCTCCACCTCATTAAAGGGCAATGCGTAGTTTCAAAAACAGTTCTGACGGTGACCCTTCAAAAGAGGACAAGCAGCTAATCTGCACTGACAAGACTTGCTAGCATTGTTCTAGCAGCCACCAGAACATTTTGCACCATCACTTTACAAAAGAAAAACTCTTATTGTTCTATTCCAAGGAGCATGGTTATCAACAGCTTTGCCAGTGAGTCTAGAGGTCAGCCACTGTGAATAGCAAGGGTAACCCTCAGCCTGCTAATGAAACAACAATAGCAGGAATGTTCTGAGTGTCCCTATAGAACATAGACCCAGCCTATGTTATAGACTTCTGAATACACTATCACTGCCTTTAGCAAATGGTAGCATTGAGGTAGAAAGGGTGGTGCAGCATTAGGGAAGGGTGGATACAAGGCTAATTAACTCTGATGGATTTACTGCAGAAAAATGATTATTTGCACTTGCTTCCACTAT
The DNA here is from genome assembly GCA_902827135.1 of Harpagifer antarcticus. Lineage (NCBI taxonomy): Eukaryota > Metazoa > Chordata > Actinopteri > Perciformes > Harpagiferidae > Harpagifer > Harpagifer antarcticus. The sequence continues at coordinate 682,031 of CADEHL010001039.1, read as the reverse complement.
TCTAGCTAAGAAACTCAGCAACGACGGGTTTGCACATAGCATTTCAATGACCTGTGTTACAGTACAGTTGCTGGTTCAGTTTTTCAGGTTTCAGAAAGCAAAACACTATTTTGGTTACGTCAGTGTCTCAACTCAGCAGGGGTCAAAGGCCAACTGCACCTGTAGGGAGGCTTCAGGGTCTTATAATTAACGATCGTCAAGCCTTTTGTTTCCTAGTGTGATTAAATCACATGTCACACTGAAAAAGTGTGTGTGTAAGCACGGACAGAGAGGGAAAGACAGAGTGTGGGAGCGTTCACTGTTTCTTTGTGTTTCTCTCTAGGGTGCTGGGAAAAAGAGCAGTGTTTATTCTGAATCATATGAATTTAGACCGCCTCTCATTGTGGACTGGGATTTTGTCTTGAGCTGGGAGGTATTGATGAATTGTAAGTCTAGCATCAAAGAGCCTTGTAAAATGTGTTACAGATAAAGCGCTGTATGTGGAGACTTCTTCTACATTGTTTTGTGAAGACCGGAGGATTTAATCTGATTAAGTATCTTTCATTCCACTTCTGTCTCTCATGTTGGAACTATCAAAAAACACAAGTAAAAGATCATTAACCAATTCCTCCAGCAGTTTTGTACTATATTCTGGGGGACACATTGAAAATAATGGTCAAAACCGAGAGGGTCATTATGGGTCAAGCCCCCCAATGTCTTTTTACATCCATACATCCATTCCATCATGCATCCATAATTAAATCATTTGGGTTATTGTTCAATTGTTGTAGAGCTCCTACCAACGCCAAATTAGACATTATATTGTTCTCACATACTAAATATTACTCACACATAAACTGACTTTGATGTTCAAAAACAACTTATTTGAAAAAAACACAGATATAATATTTGTTAAAGCAATTAAATGGCTTTTAAATAACGACATTGTTAATGTACAATTGTTTTTTATTTAAGGCAATTTACAATTCCAAAATGGTATTTGCTGTGTCCGAGGTCATCCCATTACGTAACTGAGTCTGTTCGTGGATATGTCAGGTCTAATTTTAAGGTTAATTACTTTAAACTGCTCTCCATACGGCATACAATGCAGACGGTAATTAACACAGCCCACCACTGCTCATAAACGCCTCTTGCACGGATCTTCCTTGACATTTTTGTCCTGGTCTCTCCAACAACAGGTGGCATTGCCAGGGGCTTATTTCGCCGTCTTGTATGAGGAATGTGATCCGGCAGCAGTAAGTCTCAAACAGCGGAGAGCCTGGAAACCATGACGTAATGGTCTAAAAACGTGCTATCAGTTAGAAGCAGGGCCAAAACACGTGGAGTTGGCTCCTCTCCGCTCACCCCCGGGGCCCCTCTCTATTCTCCTTTTTCTCGTCTCTCTCTCCCGCACCCCCAGCCCCTCCAACTCCCTTCTGCTCCACCGCACTCTCTGTTTATGAGTGCATGAATCGCTCCATTTCACTATACCCAACTCCCAGCCCACTACCAATCCCACAACTGCTTCAATAATAGAAGTCCCCCCTCCCTGTGCTTTCATTTCCATGACAACTCACAATGAGGATAGAAAGAGAGGGAGAGACAGAGACACAGAGAGAGAGAGAGAGAGAGAGAGAGAGAGAGAGAGAGAGAGAGAGAGAGAGAGAGAGAGAGAGAGAGAGAGAGAGGGAAATAGCGGAGCTAGAACAAATGTGAATGAGAGGGTAGGAGTGCCTTCCCTTGACCTCTGTGTCCATGTGTAAGGAGGGAAACCTTCACCACCACAGACAAAGTTTCAGTGAGGTTAAACTGGCCAAACAAGAGAGCATCAGCAGCAGCAACGCTCTGTCATCATGAGGCACCGTGCTCTAGAGCAAGCAAGTTAACTTAGAGCTTTATAGTGCTCATAAAAGAATAATCAAAGTCTGCAGCCACGCCAAAGCTTGGTGGCTTTCTCACAGATGCTTTGTTACTACGTTTCTAAACTTTCTCTGGTTATATTAAGGCAGAAAAATGCCATGTCAACATGCTAGCAGTGACAATGCTAATCTGCTCAATATATAGTTGAGCATATTAGCATACTATCATTGGTTCATTTGCATTAAGCATAATACGCACAGCTAGTATTTTCAAGAAATTAGACCAAGTGGGATGTGTCTGTCTGTACCAAATGTAATGGAAATCTGGCCAATGTTTTCGATACAAGAGACGATGGCACTTAAGGGAAATTCAGGGATCACTAAAGTAATTACATTGTTTGAGAATCATTCATGTCTGTATCATTTTTTAACCAAATCTTTGGTTGGTCTATGGATGATTGAAAAGTTTGACCTACTGGCTATAATATTTGGTTAAAATCACAAAAATGTAAATGCCATAGCGGCACTAGTGGAAAAGTGAAAGGATTACCAAACTCTAGTTTTCCATGCTTTTCTCCACAAACTTGTATGAAAATCTATCCAATAGTTCTTATAGTACATACATCTGGAACAAATTGGAAGGGGGGACACAGACTAACCATAAAATATTATAAAAGTGATATAATGCTATTTACTTTCCACTTCTAATACATGGGTGCAAATTCATAAACTTTTGTTACCTTTGGAAAGGTCTCAATAATGCTACACATCAAAGTTCAGCCCTCAGTGATAGAAAACATGAATTCAGTGTCCCATGGATGGGTTCTTTTCCGAGTGTCAGAAACACAACAGAGATAACAAAAAGGGTGAAAGGTCTTGAGGTCATGCTGCAGTGAAGCTTTGTCACACACACGTACACAAATGCTCTTTGCATGCACACGCATAAGATTAGTTGTTTTAATTCACCTCCCTGGATTACAGGATTAATGCTATGCCTCAGCACTTGTGAGGGAATATTTCTGTCCAGCTGTGACCATTAAAGCTGTCCATTAATTGTGTCAGTGGTGTATCGCCTTTGGCTGCTATTTAAAGGCCATTCTTTTTCAAAGGTTTAGTGGAACAAAAGAGATAACATGACATTAGTGGTTTGCAGTTTATCTCTTAAAGGTAATTCCTTCCTCCTTCTGAGGGTGATAAAGATAACACAATTCCTCTGTGTCCTAAGGGAGACAAATACCGCAGCCATGTATTTGGCAAAACATTTCCTAAAAACATCTGTGAATGACAACTACTCTATGTAAACAAATCCTGACCAATCTGAAGCCTCTGTGAGGTAATCCAAGACTAATTCATACTATTTATGTACATGTCAAAATTCCAACACAGTATCAGTGTCATCAACGCTCAGGGGAGTGACAACAATGCAAAGAATGCTCTCATTATCTGCTCTGTGATCATGTTGCACACTTGTGCTGTAGTGTCAAAAAACTGTATGGCAGGGAGAAGAATTAAAGCAAGAACATAATGAGGAGAATGGCGATGACCTATGTGTAGTAAACGTGATTACCTGCAGGCATTTACACATGTGACTACACACTTCATACCGACCTCAGTATTAGAAACACAGCAACCACCTTGTCAGTTAGGTTTTTATTTTACATTATGAAAGAAACATCAAAGAAGAAATGAAAAATCACTCGAAGTGGTGGTGCACTCAAGACTAGAGCCACTTTTGATGTATCAGAGTGGAAATAAAAGTCTGATTCATGCTGCAACCTCACCTCTGCATTTTTCATCAAATCAAGCAAGAAATGGCTATGCGTGTTGCCGCAAGTTGAGACCAGGACAGTGGGGTGACCTGTCCTATAGGAGCTGGCAAGGAAGAGAGGATGAAATCAGTAATCCCCGGGGTTCTGGGCCTCCCTGTGTTGCGTCCTCAATCCCCCCAAGAGTCTGCCAAAATCCCCCCGACAGCAGTCCTCGTTATTTGCCTATCAGTGGCTTAGTCTCACCCCAGACAGAACAGAGAGGGATTTACTGTAGAATACAAGAGAGTACGAACAGAGAAACACTGAGGATAACACAAACAAACATTCCTTATATAGAGATACATAAATCCCCCATGGATAAGACTAGAGAAGTTAATGTCTCTGAGAAGTTAAAACATTTGTTTATGATAATAGAATAAAAGAGAGCTTTCGGATAACATTTCAATTGTTAGTGTAAACAATGAATACATAATAATAGAATACATGGAGGCGTGTGGTGCAGTGGTGTGTGCGTTGGTGTTCGGATCAGGGGAGCACAGGTTCAGACCCCACTGCAGTCAGCATGTCGTTGTGTCCCTGGGACACTTCACCCCAAATTGCTCCTGTGGGGATTGTCCACAGTACTGAGTATGGAAGTCGCTTTGGATAAAAGCGTCTAACAAGTAACATGTAATAAAAATGTGTAACCTGCCGGAAGCTGAGAGGAAAGACAGAACATCAACAGATGTCGGATCTACCAGCCGAACGACTGCAAGTAGCACCTCCTTTCACCTACGTAGGTGTCGACGTCTTCGGGCCATGGGATGTTGCCTCACGACGCACAAGAGGAGGACATTCAAACTCAAAAAGATGGGCAGTGATGTTCTCATGTATGTGTACTAGGGCAGTACATATCAAAGTCATTGAAACAATGAGTGCCGGCAGCTTCATTAATGCCTTAAGGAGATTCTTCGCTATCAGGGGCCCAGCAAAACAAATCTGGTCTGACTGCGGCACTAACTTCGTCGGCGCTTCTCGAGAGTTGCAAATGAAGACTACAGATCCCAGTGGCAACAACGTGGAGAAGTACCTGAGCATGCAGAACTGCACATGGGTGTTCAACCCGCCACATGCGTCCCACATGGGTGGGGCATGGGAACGGATGATTGGCATCGCTCGTCGCATTCTTGACTATCTGCTGCTTGAACAGAAGAAGTCTTCTTTGACGCATGAAGTTCTGGTTACACTCATGGCTGAGGTGACAGCAGTCATCAATGCTAAACCTCTCATTCCAGTATCTTCAGATCCAGAGTCACCTCTCATCCTCACCCCAGCAATGCTCCTGACCCTCAAAACAGGCTCTACACCACCTCCTCTAGGTAACTTTGAAGAGGCAGACCTCTTTAAAGAGCAGTGGAAGCAAGTTCAGAGCCTGGCGGACACCTTTTGGAGTAGGTGGAGAAAAGAATATCTCAAGACTCTGCAGTTTCGTCACAAGTGGCAGTCCAAGAGGTCAAACCTTCAAGAGGGGGACATTGTTCTCCTGAAAGACAATCAGGCTCAGAGAAACAAATGGCCTATGGCCACCATCACAAAGACATTCCCAGGAAGGGATGGACTGGTTCGTAAGATCGAGGTAGAGATCTCCAAGGACAAGACCAAAAGGATATTTTCTCGTCCTGTTACAGAAGTGGTCCTGCTTCTGTCTCCAAAGACTAATTCTTGTTGATTGATCTGGGGTTTAAAAACCCCAGACGGGGAGTGTTCTGTCCTTGATATGTGTTTTTGGTGTATATCTGTCATGTATGTGTTTCTTCAGGCTGTGGCTTAATGGGAATATGTTGTATGTAAACTGTATATGTTTGTAGGAATGCAGTGAGTATTCCTTGCGGCTAAGCTACTAGCGGCTAGGCTGATTAGCTTCTCAGTTTGTGCGCCGTAACTCATTGTGTGAAGTATTCTGTTTAGTTTAGCTCGTCAGTCGGGCAGTCAATAATAAACTGTTATGTCTGTATTGTCTTTACATTTTCACCAAGTAAAGAGACTTCAGTAAAACTGACAACTGCGCTGGAGTTTTCTTTCAAATGGTGTAACTGGATGGATAGCTAGCTCAGTGCTAGTGAGACCTTTACACTGATCAAAGCTAAAAGTTTGCATCTTATTAGCCGGACAATCCTAAAGCTATTGTGTTATAAAGCTCATTAGAAAAAGGGGGACTCAGAGGGTTGCACTCACATTACATTCAATTATCTGAATTAGGAAATTAGTTTAAAGTGTCAGCTGCTGCTTGTATTGTAGCTGTAAGGCACTGTGACTCACACTTAACGTAGCACGTTAGCATGCCAAACATGACCACAGAAGAGAGCCATGTGAATACCATGAATGAGTATCTAACTTAGTTTTAATCAGAGAGGAAGAAGGAATCAGAAGTTACGATATCTGCTGTCATTTTTAAGAGAAACATATGCAGCAGTCAGTAACACATGAGTATATTAAAACACTCTAATGTCTGATCATTTCCACTATGCTTACCATTAGCATGTATAACTGGAACAACCTTTCCAATGTCATGTATCCAGAGGATATTTCTTGGAGTATTCATCACAAGATTCATTTACAACATAAATAACGAGGAGGCAGGGTAGTGGCGTGAAGAGACAGGGTAATGCCAAATTGAATTTAGTTGATAATATCAGACTATTCATTTCCTGTCTGTCACCTTCCAAGGACGGAGGAGGAGGTCGTCTCGCATGATTTATTGGCTCTGTACCTTCGGATTTGTTCAGCGTTCTAGATGATTTCAGAGGTACTTTAGGATTTTCCTCTTCACTGTGAGAATCCTGACAGTATTCTTTCCAAAATGTTTTGGGAGACTTTTGTTTTAGGACCTGATGCTCAATGAATTCATTTCAAATGTCATTAATCCAATAACACAACAAAGGGGAAATGGCTGTTTTAAATTATAGTTGGAGCTGCTGTCGTTTACAGGCTGCAACACACTGCAGCTGATTTTAATAACTTTCTTGACGGCATGGAGGTTATCAAACATACACATATACTTTACCTTACCATTCAGATGCATAGGTTATATACAATACATGTGAACACATCCATTAAAAGACTGTTACGCCAGAAAATGATGACTAACATTGTGATTAGAAGCCAGGCCCAGTCTCTCAATTAAGTCATGTTCCTATTGACAAAGCGCTAGTGCTGACAACGAGCCTTGGTTGAACTTATCAAAATACTGAACATCCTCTTAACTCACACAGGACCACTGACATTACTAGGCAATAATGATACACTGGAAAAACTGTGTCTTTTTTTAAATAGGTGTGGATTTTTTTTTGCTGACAATCCCACAACATTTTGATCCTGACCTTTCCCTCCTCTTTTATTACCATTTCGTACATTACTTAAGCGCAACTCGTGAATCCTTAAGCCTAAATTCAACACTTTTACCTTGAAGTGAGGAGTAGCACAAATGATTTATGAAGAAAACAACAAGGCTCAAACAGTAGACCTACACAGTAGCACAGCTAAACAATAAAACACACACCATGTAATAGACACACACACAAGCAAAGCCTGTGCTGCTGTTTCTAAGGAGATGTCAACATTGTGAAAACAGATGAGGGAACATGTGTGGAATTTTAAGACTGGTCACCGCTTCGTCACTCCTCCCAACCTACATGACTCTGCACCCACTCAAATCAAATCAAATCAAGTTTTATTTATAAAGCACATTTAAAAGCGATTTTTGGTCGAGCCAAAGTGCTGTACATGCATTAAAAACACTTAAAATCACAATAAAAGACAATAATTTACAACAGATATAAAACAAACACAGGGAATAGTCAGGAGTCGTGCTCCGCTCTGACTAGAAGGCCTGAGAGAAGAAGTGAGTCTTAAGTGTGGATTTAAAAACCCCTAGGGTCTGGGCCGACCTCACGTGGAGGGGCAGAGTGTTCCAGAGCCTGGGGCCAGCTGCTGCGAAGGCTCGGTGCCCTCGGGTTTTGAGCCTGGTCTTGGGCACTACCAGCAGCAGATGGTCAGCAGACCTTAAAGCTCTGGCTGGGGTGTAGCGCTGGAGGAGTTCAGCTATATAGGCCGGAGCCAGCCCATTTAGTGCTTTAAAAACAAATAAAAGGATTTTAAAATCAATTCTGTACCGAACTGGAAGCCAGTGCAGTGAGGCCAGAATTGGGGTGATGTGGTCACGCTTTTTATGGCCAGTCAGCAAACGTGCAGCTGCGTTCTGGACCAGCTGCAGGCGTTTAATTGATGCCTGGTCCATACCCATATACAGAGCGTTGCAGTAGTCCAGTCTCGAGGTCACAAAGGCGTTAATAACCCTTTCCAGGTCTTTACAAGATAAATACGACTTGGTTTTGGCCAAAAGTCTTATTTTAAAAAAGCAGGATTTGACTACGCTGCTGACCTGCTTGTCGAATTTAAAAGTACTGGAGAAGGTCACCCCAAGGTTCGTGACTGAGGGGAGGATGTTTTGTTGGAGGGAGCCTAGAATATCAACCTGGGAGGCTGGAGGTTGGGGTCCAAAAAAGATGACCTCAGTCTTGCTTTCGTTGAGGTTTAGAAAGTTTTTGCTCAGCCAGGATTTTATCTCAGTTAAGCAGTCCATCAACTGTTGTAATGAGTGTGTGACACTTGCTTCGAGAGGGAGATATATCTGTACATCGTCGGCGTAGCAGTGGAAGGGAATATTATGTTTTGTGAGAATTGAGCCTAGGGGTAGTAAGTACAGTAAGAAAAGGATGGGGCCCAGAATCGAGCCTTGGGGAACCCCACAGGTAAGAGGGGCTTTTGCAGAGGAGAAGGCACCTAGCTGCACAGCGAAGCTACGGTCTGTCAGGTAGGACCTGAACCATGCAAGGGCAGAGCCTGTGATGCCAGCGGACTGTTCAAGCCGTGACAACAGGATGCTATGGTCCACAGTGTCAAAAGCAGCTGTCAGGTCTAACAGCACCAAGACAGCTGGGCTACCTGAGTCGGCGGCTAGGAGCAGATCATTAAAAACTCTTAAAAGGGCTGTTTCAGTGCTGTGCATGGGTTTGAAGCCAGACTGAAACTTTTCGTGGATTCCATGCGTGGTTAAAAAAGACTGCAGCTGGGCGTAGACTACTCTCTCCAGGGCTTTTGATAAAAAAGGTAGCTGGGAAATGGGCCTAAAATTTTCGAGAAAGGAGGGGTCGAGATGTTTCTTTTTAAGTAATGGCTTAACCACGGCATGTTTGAAGGCAGCAGGGACACATCCTGAGCTAAGGGAGGTGTTTACAATTAATAAAATACTTGCTCCAACTGAATCTAAAACGTCTCTGAGAAGGCGAGAGGGAATGCTATCTGAGGTGCAGTTTGTCGGCCGCAGGTGCTTGACCACATCCGAGAGAGAAGAGAAGGATACAGGCTCAAAGTGGTCGAGGACAGCAGGGCACAGAAAGGGAGCAGGATCTGGGGTAGCACTAGTGTGAGCTAGCCTAAGAGCAGATACCTTTTCAATGAAAAATTTAAGAAACTTATCACAGAGAGTAGTCGATGGCACAATAGAAGAAACATCACAGGGATTAATGATCGAGTTGAGGACATTAAAAAGAACCTGAGGTCTATGGCTGTTTTTGGAGATTAACAGAGAGATGTGCTCTGTTTTGGCTGCTTTGACTGCCGTCTGGTAGTCAGACAGTGAAGCACGAAGGATTTCTAGGGAGACATGGAGTTTATCCTTTTTCCATTTTCTCTCTGCACGCCTGCAAGCGCGTCTGAGAGCACGAGTACAGTCATTGAGCCACGGCTCTGAGAGCACTTTTGTGCGTCTAAGCGTAAAAGGAGCAACAGAATCCAGTGTTAGTGTGCATGTAGAGTCAAACATGGAGATAAGCTCATCAGCATTAAAAGTACAGTCCACATCTAATTTACAGATAGGAGAAGCATTAAAAGCATCAGAGAACTGTGAGGCAGTCAAGGGGTTAATCGAACGCACACGACGCGCAGGGGCACGGGACTCGACTCCTGCGGAAGGGATGGAGGTTGTAAACAGAACCGGTAAATGGTCTGAGATACGCGTTGCTGCACATATTTCATCCACAGATACAGACAGTCCAAACGATAATACTAAGTCCAAAGTGTGTCCTTTTTCGTGTGTTGGGCCAGCCACGGACTGAACGAGACCAAAAGAATCAAGGAGATTTAAAAAGTCCCTAACCAGAGGTTTGGACTCACAACACACATGGACATTGAAGTCTCCGGAGATCAAAACACGATCATATTTCACCATGATCCCGGACAGAAAGTCAGAAAAGTCATTTATGAAATCCTTATTGTGCTTTGGCGGACGATACACGACTGCGCAGAGTATAGGCGAGGCCGGGATCAGTTCAAAAAGCTGCAACTCAAAGCTAGCATAGGTAGTTACAGGGTGAAGCAATCGGCATTGGAGGCTAGCTCTAAACACTGAAGCTATGCCCCCGCCATGGCCGGTGGCACGGGGGGAGCTGAAGAATGTACAGTCAGGAGGAAGAAGTTCAGAGAACGGTGTATACTCGCCAGCGTGGACCCAGGTCTCCGTCAGGAACATAAAATCCAGCTCACGGGAGGTGAAGAAGTCATTTAGCAGGAACGTTTTGTTTGCTATCGACCTAGCATTTAGCAAAGCCATACAAAGTTTTTGCTCCGGGCTTGCCGACGGTGGAGTGCGTCTCAGCTGACGAAGAAGTGCGTGTTGAACGCCGCGTGGGCCGGGAGCAGTCAGTCGGGCAGGGGGAGCTGCCAGCGGGCCCAGCAGAGTCCGCAGCTCCAGAAAAACAGGGCGAATCCACCGATTCCGCACATGACGTGCAGCGGGAGGGCCATGACATCTGAGACGTGGATAAGTCCCAGAAGAAGCCGTCAGGTATGCCTTCAGATGGACCAGTGCACCACCACGCTTTCCCCGTCGTCTAAAGCGCTTTTGGCGAGGCAGGATGGAGGGCAACCGGCGCAGGTAGGTGGGTATATCCAACAGAAGAGGGGGGGGGACGATTTTTGGTTGCCAGATGTGGTTTTGGGCAGCAGTATCAACTCCAGTGAGGGTCTGAGGTGGAGGAGGGCTTGGCGATCATAGACGAGCAGAGCAGAGACATTCTGACAAACATAAAACAGAAACAGGATAGCTAAAGGTAGACAGCTGAGCGAGCGGCGGGCCGACACAGGCGCCATCTTGAAAGATGGCGCTGAAACAAATGTAGATAACAAGCCAGTCCAAGAGATTTTAAGTTCCTGTTTATTGCGCATGAATACTAACAGGATGTACAAACAATCAGTTTCAATCTACCCCAGACATTTGACTTCAATAAAATATGCACTTAAAATCTTACACACAAGTTTTCTGTAACACAGAGTAAAATAGCATCATCAACAGGCACCGTTAAGACATATTTATCATGTTTTTTGCAGATAAATAAATACTCTTCAAGACAGCTGCTTTAAAAAAGGCATAATAAAATCCCACTTTTGAAAGCCCTGCAAAAATATGAAATATTGGAAATATCTGAAATGAAAGGGAAGAATTTGATATGCACTAAAACAGTCTCTTTTTAAGAAATTACAGTTCAACAACATGACTACAATCTATCCTGCTTTACATCCCTGTATGTCCACCACGGCCTCTCATCCTCCAGATGAAACAGGGCCAGCCCGTCAATAAATCTGTCCTTTGATGTTCAACATCAGCAGCCATTAAAGAAGAGTGTCCTCACTGTCCTCATTGTGTGTGCTGAGCTGTGTCTTCCTCCGAGCTCTGATGGCGACCCAGATTCGACACAGCATGCCACCTCTGAAAAAGTAATTTTGGACAAAATGAAATACAGTGTTATAAGCGTGCCATCTCTAACACCACCGGGGCTTTTTGATGAAACTCAAACTAACGAGGTAGACTGCATCTTTTCTACGACACCATCTCTGGGTGAAATCCCCTCTTACATTTCTGCATGGAAAGATAGAGTGAGGGTGATGTGTGGCGGCAGCTCACCTTATTCCACAGTACATCAAGTCATCCCTGGAGGCCATGAAAAGGAGACAGTCCAAGGTGAACTCATGAAAGCGCAACTAGAAAACACGATCACACAGGTTTGGATTAATCATGTGTAAATGACTAACACCTAGAAGCTTAAGGAGTAAAGAAAAGGGCTTATTTTAAATTGAGTTTACCTTATTTATAGTGTCTTTATCTACAGGGACAGACTCGAGCCAGCGCACCAAAGCCCTCACTTCTGGATTTGAGCCTTTCTGTTTAGCCAATCCACCGTCTATAATGTAAACAGATGACAAACATTCAGACTTGCTGGTGCCAATTACAATATCTTATGGTGTTAATGTTACAAACTATAAAACTTGTCATGTTTCTGCACGCAGACTCTAAAATCATTATCCAAACTGCCATGTCAAGTTTGATCACATTAGCTGCCGGTCTTAATGTCTAAGCCTCCGACAAGAACCAGTCAGGCAGAAATAATCCAGCGCCTGAAACTGAGGTGTGGCGGGGATTCACTGGTACAAGTGTTGAGAAACAGTCATGGGAATCACTGAGTGTATTGATAATCCAAAGAGGGCTTGGTGCCTTGATGCAATACTGGTCATGCGTCAGCTTGCATGTTTAATCGTCTGACCTTACGCTGAGCCCTTACCAACCAGATAACGACTCCTTACATTAATGGCACACGACTTAAGAAACACAAAACAGCAAAATGACTCAACTTTTGTAAATTTTACAAGCAGGGGAACCATAACACACATGCTGACTTAAGATGGTTGACATGGATGTTTGACCTAGATGAAATCAATAAATATTCTTGAATGTTTTTTAAGAATGTGATGTACTGAATTGGTGTTTGTATTGACTTAAGTCAAAGCTATTGGCAGAAAATTATGTAACAGCCATTAAAAAGATTGGATCAAGCCCATTTTAGATATTGATTGGGTATATTACAAAACTGCAGTCTTTTGGTAAAAATTCCCTTTTTGTGTTTTCATCAACACGTTTTTTACTGGATAGGTTTCCTGTGTGGAACATTTCCATGAGAAAATACTGGCAATAAACCTACATGTGAATATCAAAACAAAGATAGACTTGATTTCGCCAATTAAATCAACAAATTAGCTTCTCTTTTTTTAACAGAATGTGTATTAGTGTAGAGTAGTTGCATTAACTCGTCTCCAAGAAGCCATAACCGTCTCAACATACATAACAAAAGCTTTACCTTCAGTGGCATCTGCTTTCATCAGTGCATCTATCTGTTCCTGCTTCCTCCTGACAGAGTTCCTCAGTAGCTCCTGATACTCCCTCTCCTTCTCATGCAGCTGACTCAGCAGTCTGAAACAAAAACATCCATCATTACTCAGCAGAAAGCAGTGCCAGCCTAAAATCGCAATAATCACTGTGTTTCGCTTAATAGAGAAAATGTAAATGGTCAATAGCCTGCATTTATAAAGCGCTTTTCCAGTCCACACACCACACCACACACACACACACACACACACACACACAACACACACACACACACACACACACACACACACACACACACATCACACACACAAACACACACACAACACACACACCACACACACACACACACCACACACCACACCACACACACACACACACAACACACACACACACACACACACACACACACACACAACACACACACACACACCACACACACACACACACACACACACACACACACACACACACACACACACACACACACACACACACACCACCACACCACACACACACACACACACACACACACACACACACACACACACACACAACTGCAGGGGCTGTGGATTTAACCATTGACATTCTGATTGGTGGATAAACTACTATACCACTGAGCCACGGCGGCCATTGTATATTTCCACAACAAAAACGAATACATTTACAATCCAAATGTCAGTTTATGTAGCCTTTTAATGCTACAGAATAAATGTACATTAAGATAATACAAACTGCTATTCACAGCTCGGTGGAAGTCTTTAAAAAAAAACTCAAAACACATTTGTACAATTTAGCCTTTTAGGAAGCACATTCCTGCTTTGTGCTGCACTTTCTCAATGCATTGCAATGCATTTAATGTCATCTGATTGTGTGTTGAATTTGCATTATCCTCCTTTTAATGCACAATTTCATCGTTGTACCTTTAATCTAAAGGTATTTTTTAAATGTCTACTCTTTGCTATTTTTTTTTGCTTTTATGTATTTTACTGGTACACATGATGTATCACTTTTATATAGACTCTTATGGCACTACTTCTATTCTATTTTATTATATTTACTTCTACTATTTTATCAGTTTTATTGTGTTGCACTGTTGGAGCAACATCTCTCAAATCAACTAAATTGATGCAGCATGTAACAAGAACACAACATCTTATACATTTAGAAAACACCTGAAAGCTACCTGCTGGTCTCTATCCGCATGTCTCTCAGTTTCTCACTGAGGGGACAGTTGCTGTTGAGGACCAGGTCTGTTGGGGAGTCGGGGCTTGCAGTAGGCAGAATCTCATAAGTGGAGGCTGTTGTCTGCTGCATGTCTGGTGGGACCCACACCTGGTCTGGGACAATGACTACAGGAGTGTCTGGGTCAGCAGGATACTCCTCAGAAGTGCTGTCTTCAGTCTCAAAGGAGGACTGCAGCTGGATTTTCAGGTCTGAGAGGAGGGAGGAATGGAAGAGGCACAGATGATGAGTATATAAAAAAATCCAAACTACTAAACTCACACAGTATAAGATGAAGGACTACCTGGTAGCAGCACAGTGATGGCGTCCTGCACCGCCTGTCTCAGCAGATTGTCCAGAGCAAACATCCAGTGAGGCTTCACCTGCTGTTGCCTCAACACCTTCTTCACCTGGAAACAGAGCAGGGAGTTCAACATGATTGAAATGTAACTTAGTCTATAGCTCACAGGAGTGTAATCACCATTGTTGACTCTGAAGGAACTTACTGCATCTTGGAAGCTGAACAGCACCGCCTGCAGGCCGTTCAGTGACACTACAGCAGCCAGCAGGGTGGCTCTGAGGCGCAGCAGGCTGCTGGTCAGCTGCTTCCTGTCCGGGGAGCGGATGTTGTCTCCCAGGCAGTGAACGAGCTCAGTGATCTGATCTGCCGTCAGCGATGATCCCTCACCATGCTTGAAACCGAAATAAAATGTTGGAAACACAAATTCTTCATGCCATAATACAATACCACCTGCGTGCTTTCCATAAAGCACAATAAAACAACATTAGCACAGAACACCATTAAAATGGCATCAAAAAAGTTAATTTGGAGAAAAATAAATATTCCATAGTTATGGCTGGGAATTTATAAAAAATTGCTTATTTCATGTTTTTATGATTTTTTTAATTTGCTTAATAGGTTTTAAGATGTTAGCCTTTTAATAAGTATGATATTTAAATTAATATAATAACTCCCTATATTATCTCTTCAATTTACACAACAGAGTATTTTAGGTTATTCTTTGACATAAAACAAATGTGAGAGAAACCGCCTAAGCTTACAATTGTCTTGCTGTATTTGTTCTGGGGGACATAACAGCTCTGGACATATGGAAAACAAATGCCACTCCCAATGTTAAATACAAAGGCAGAAATGCCCTCAGGCTAAAGATTATTAACTCACGAGCCAACTCTTATACTAACCCGAATTGATGGATCACACCAAGGTTTCATATTTTGGGGTTTTTGGCTATGCGAATAATGCCAAGTCTGGACAATTTGTGTAATATCCAACTAAGATCATATCCAGAGATTGTCATTTACACAGGAATGTCATTGCCGATTACACAGGAATTTGATTATGAGTGAACCAATAATGGTTCTAACACTAAGAATCGTTTGAACCGTTTTTTGGAATTTGTTTATTTAATCTTGTTAAATGAATTTAAAAGCTGAAAGAGAAACTAAATATTAGTGAGATGCCCTGTACTTCATAGCCTAGGACATCCTATGTAGTGTATATGTTATGAAGGAAGCCATGAAGGTTATATATTTGACAATGTGTTGTCTCTTGTTTTTGTGACTTTACTTTACCCACCTGGGGCACAGACTCCTGTATATGAGAGACAACATGGCTGATGTAGTCTGTGAGGACTCGGTGTAGTGTGGCTCTCCTTTCGCTGTCCTTCCTCAGCATAAAAAGACCAACGTTCTCCTCTGTGGTGGCTGGACTGCCCATGTCTAATGGAGAGTCCTCTGGTATTCTGGACAGAAGGGGGCAATAAAATAAATCAACAGATTAAGATAGTTATGTATCTAGTGAAATAGAAATCACACTAAAAAGAAATGAAGATAAGACGTTGATGATTCATTATGTAAGTTATACATTGTCTTTTGTAGACTGTGGCATTCGAAACAGTGGCATTACACCATTTTGTCACCTACACAGGATGTAGCCTCACAACACTATATGACTGTAACCTTTATGTGGTTTGCCCCTGATCTAAGATCCTGTAAGACAATTGTTGACGTAGAGATAGTACATTTTTTATTTTTCTGTTGAGCAATAATGTTACTCACAACAGAAAGCTGTTGATACTCTCAGAGGGTTCAATTACTCTGAGGGGGAGTTGGTGCATCCTGAGGTCAAGGGAACAGGACAGGTCAATCGAACCCGAGTACGAATCTGTGTCCTCCACAAAGATGGAGATAGGTACAGACAGGCTGCGCTGGTAGTCAGCTGCAAAACCAGACAAGATTGTGGTTAGATAGGAGTTCAAGATGTCTGACATTAACCAGGTTACAACATAAATGTCAACAAACATGTATAGAAATGACAAAGCGTTTCGTAATGGGAACAAAGAAAGTGAGATAAACTGGCTGATGAAGAACTGACAATATATGTGAGAAAGAAAAGCAGTAAGTGAGTGTTAAGTCTCTCACCAGCAGAAAGGTGTTCTTTAGGTTGTGATTCCTCCGGGGTCCTGGCCTTCTTCCTGGGGCATGACCTGAGGAAAGTGTCATTCAGCAGCTCTGCGGCCGTGGCTCTGTCGTCGGGGTCCGGTAGGAAACATTTCATCATGAAGGCCTTCGCCTTGTCTGACATGCACTCTGGCACCTTGGGGTGGATCTTGAACATGCCCACCTTGAAGGGATAATGTACATGTTACTGACAGAGTTTGATCAAATGTCATTAATACTTAAAAGATTTGTTTTATGTTTATTTAAACGACAATAAGTTATTTGGATTTGTTGTCCTGATCCTGGCTCTGTAAGGCTGTACTGATGCTGTGTTCACGCAACAGTAATTACAAAATTCCGACATCCGAAAAGCACTCACGTAAACAAACAAGTCTTCATTTTGACTGGGACCTTTTTACGCAAACTCGTAACTTTATAACTTAATTGGTAATAAATAATATGGAAGTACCAACAAAACAACTCGTATCAAATATTACAACAGAAAAACCCAAATGTATGTAATATAATTTATGCCGATTCCAATGGTTATTGTGGCGTTTACATCGTCATGCTAACATGTTAATGTTTAACATTATCACCATTTGAGTTTAATCTGTTAGCATGCTAGCATTTTCCAATTAGCGCTAAACAAAGTCAATTCAAATTTTGACCTGATGATGGTGCTAAATAAAAAGCAGTCCTAGTCATTACAACTCATCCTCCTAGTGAGATTAAAGTATGTAACACCATCCATCCATCCATCCAGTTCAGTCAAACTCCATCATGTGGGACTTTTTCCGGAAAGCCTGGCTAGCATGTGGAGCTATATATATGTATAACCATCAACCTAAAATACAACTTTCTCTTATTTACCTTGAACATGGCTGCCTGCGGACTTCCCAACTCATGAAAGGGTGGTTTGCCCGTTGCCATTTCTATAATAGTGCACCCCAGGGACCAGATATCAGCCGGCTTCCCATAACCCCGAGGCCCCTGGTCTATAATCTCTGGGGCCATGTACTGCAGAGTTCCTGAAAATAATCATAAAGGTGATCAAAATGCAACCACTGTTATCAGTCCACAGATAAAATGACAGTATATCCTTCTGATTGAGTTAAAAGTAGAGAGCATCTTACCAGCAAAGGTCTCAGTGCAGGGGTTAATCCCTGCTAACCGCTTGGAGGTTCCAAAGTCAGAGATCTTTAACACTCCACTATAAGTGTTGATCAAGACATTGTCACCCTGCAGCAAAGACAAAAAGCCCACATGATTTTACAAGGAAAACAAGGATGAAATTGTTCATTCATTGTTGGCCATTTGTCCGCAGAAGTCCCATGGTGCTCCGCTCACCTTAATGTCTCTGTGGACTATCTGATTGTCATGAAGGTATTTGAGCCCCTCTAGGATCTGCTTGGTGTAGAAGATGATGGTGGCTTCATTGTCTTTCAGGGGACCCCATTTGGAGCGGAGAAGAGATGACAAACTTCCTACAAGCAGTAAATATCATGTTAATTAAGCCGATTCATACTTTCTCACATCTACATGAAGGCAGTGAAGGGAATAAACATCATTTATTCTGTTTGTGCTGGTAAATGCAATATTCTGTTTTGGTTGAATACGTTAATTCTCAGCAACATGTGGCAATATCAATCATGTCATAGTCTACAGAGATTTTTCTTCAATGAGCAGGATGTGGGAAACTGCCCACTTTCTTAAAACTGGCTTCCAGTTGATATTACACAATCACAACTCCACTGAACACAAGAGAGACACTCAACTTCCTTAAACCGGCTGTAATAAGGGCATCATCCTGTTACAGGGTCACACAAATACTAGGGAGATACAACTTGAAAGAAGGGGCGGGTTTTCCTTTTATTAGCACTTTTTAAGGAAGCAGGGCATGACGTCTTTGTAAGTCTATTTTCATTCCAGGGAAAGTATCAAAGAACATCATTTCATCCAGTGACACAAATTGACTTATGTATAACTATTAGTTTGTAAATCAAATGAAAACAGTACAACACTGATGTATAAGTCTGGGCCTCTTTGGGAAATTGAAAAGTGAAAGTGGAAAAATGTAAAAGACATGAGTAAGTATTAGCAGAAGTGAATGCATACAAATAAAACAGAATTGTATTAAATTATCACATGTGTAAAGTTGGTCTTCAGGTTTTTAATGTTTTCATGTAGCCAAATACTAGCTTAAGACAGCATCAGTCAGTTCTAGTGACTTTCCTGTTTTTTGATACAATATGTTAAGTCTCATACTGCAAGGTGTGTGTGTTTAACTTTTAATTTGAACATCTTATTTTATATATATTTATAGCCAGTGTGTGTGTGTGGATTTGGCCAATGGTATCCAGTAATGGACAGTTACCCTCTACTGCTCTTTGAAGCCAAAAGTGTACATTTCTGGATTCATACCTCCAGGTACTTCGTCCATGAAGATCTTGATGAAACCATCCTGACTGACAGAGCCCAGGTACTGGACAATATTTCTGTGTTTTAGCCTCTTGTGCAGAGCTATCTCCTCGTGGAGGGGCTGAGAGTACCTGGAAAATAACAAAGCATGATAAGTGGAACAGTGAGGTAAAAAGTTGAACTATGATTTTTAGATTTTTTGACTGTATAAATAATGGTCAAGGGCAGTTTCACTTCTCTAACTAAAGCCTATAGATTAAGGATAACGATATTATCCCAATATCTGTACACATTTGAATAATAATGCCATCAGTCAAATGTTTCTTCAACTTTGTTTAGTGTGTCTTTTTGGCAAATGAATAACATAAAGTAGGAGTGTAAAGAGGCGGAGAGTGTGCATTATTTCCCTTTTTTAGTGTCATGGTGAGGTCAATACCGGTATGTCTCAACACTCCTTATCTGTTAACCTCTGCCCCTACTCATTTCACACAATATTTCCGAATTTGTTTTTTTGCCAAGACCACAGCTTTATAAAGACAAACAAATATTGTGTTGCGTCTTTGATACAAATGCAAATACTTAAAAAGTTATTTAAATATTTCCATATGACACCGCAGTGCAGCCTTTGTGTAGATGAAAGAGGAACAAACTAAGAATGAAAAGTCGGAAAACTCATAACTCCCCTAAGATTCGTAAAAAGCACTGGGGATCCATATCATGCCAGTAAGGAGTTTCTCTGCCAAATAATTTCCCTTTAAGGAAAAAACCTTCGTGTGAGAAAAAGTGCAGCTTAAAGTCTGCCAGAAAGGGACGACTCGAGGAAAAACAGTAAAAGTATTGTTTTCTCATACGTGCTGTCCTTCTCAGGGATTTCCTTGATGGCGATGCGCACTTGGTTGCTCAGGTCTCTCCCAGCATACACCACACCGTACGTCCCTTTACCCAGAAGCACCTTGTCGCCATTCTCATTGGTCTCGTAGACAAACTGTCGAAAGGAGTGAAGACAGCATGAATCAGAAAGTATGAGCATCAGGAGAGATTTGAGGAGTTTCACACGCAGGATAGAGGAATGTGAAGAGAACAGATGTTTCATTCAGGGACCTCTGGTATGTTTCTAACTTGTTGAGGCAACCTAAAAAATAGAGAGCACTCTGCGTAAGAGGAATTGAGGACTGTGACTGACCTCTAGTACTCCCTCTGCTACATGGTTCAGGTCCTGAGCGGGGTCTTCAGCCTGCTGCAGCAGAGAGTTCACCAGCTCGCAGAAACTAGTGACAGAAAAGTGTGAGGAGGCATTTATGTAGATGAGAATATGCTCTTATGTGGTTAAAAAGGAAAGAAACACCAACAACATCCAACATGCCCTGAGACTTCCAAAGAAGTTACCCATGAAAGTTACACCCGATATGTGGAAGTAAACATAAACTTCACAGGCTTTGACCACAGTTCAATGATTTACAAGTGTGGCCTTGTTGTTTATATAGTATACAAAAGCATACATGCACGAGTGTGAGCATGCGGGCGACAATATACACATTTTCAAACGGTTGCCTTGATCAACAGCTGCAGGTGACATTCTTCATAGTCTATGGTGGAGGCAATGGCAGTGAAAAAGAAGACTAGCAACAAATCATGAATCTGTACAATGCAAAATGTACAATACTTTTAACAGTTGGCTTTGCAGATGTTCTATGAGGAAGGAAATGTACCAAGTCTTGTTTAACGGAAACCTTAAAAGGGCATTTTTAAGGGATCAGTTGACCAAAATCTCAATAAAGCAATCATTTTCTTCTTATGCAGAAAGCTTCAGTTTGACTTCCCTTTTTTTGGAAGAGACTTCTGAGGGAAATTATCTACAGTCCTAAATGAACCAGGATATTGTATGAGGAGTTCTCTGAGGTCACTCCGTTATATTAATGTGGCAGTTAAGTTTTAGCAGTGGGTCGCCCGAAACTGAATCTGTCAACAGAGGTTAGACATTTTTTTATTTTTAGTTGGCTTTGACTCTTTAAGTCGGAGAGAAAAATATGTAAAAGGGGATTTCCAAGAGTTAAATAAAGGAACCATGACTCATTCAATGTTATTGCATTAAACTCATCGCGTTACGCAACCTACTGTACCTGCAAAGGTGGAGTACCTATTTGTGACGTCTGATAATGTTCCTGTGCTCTGTAATGATGGGCTGTTTCTCTCTATTCAGCCCGTCAGTTGGTCGGTGAGCAAGTCATTCGCATTGCCTCACTTCACACACTCTGACTGGCTGTTTCTTTACCAATGTTTTAGTGACTCACCCTTTGCAGTGAAGCTCGGAGGGGAAGCAGAGCTGGAAGTCATCTGAGTTGTAGTGGACATACAGGAAGCAGCTCCGCTCATCAATCTTTGAAGCACTTAAGAGGGGGAAAAGCAAATAAGGATTTGAAACATTGATACTCCCTTATTCAATTGTTTAGGATATGCATTACAGAGCAAAAACATAGAAGTGTGCTAACGGTAACCGCTTCAAATCCCTTTTCTGAACCAGCAGCTAATGTTTGCAATACAGAGGGTATCAGTGTTGATTAAACAGACTCACCATTGATTCATTCAGTAAATGCTGATGAGTAAGGCCCTTCACAAAAGAAAAAACATGTTGTTCTCGTATTTCCCCCAAACATTTACAATCTGATAAGGTTGCTTGTTTGGTGTTCTTTAGTGACCCAGCAGCTGACTGTTTTGGGTATTTGCTGAAAACAGCCCAAGTGGCAAATCGGCAGACAATACAAGGCCAAAGTACACAGCGGCAGTGATCAGTAGCCAGAGGGAAATCAAAGGACTATACGAACAACAAGGAGGCAAAGCCTGCCACTATATCAACAGAGCAGAAATCTGACGGACAGCCAAGGTTTCCCAGACAACCTTTGTGTTGAGGGCTTCGCTGCAGGCTTGAACACACCCAGAACTCAGAGCAGATATTTGAGAGATGTTACATGCTGAACCGCACTTTACCTCACTCCCCGAATTGAAGAGGCTGGGAATGTCCACTGGTGTAAGCCTTTCTGTGGAATCAAGTAGGAAGGATACAGATTGTTGACTGCTGAAACACATAGGTTTATGTGCATGCATGAGAAATACAAGAGGGAAAGTAAACGGTCCTGAGGTATGAAGTAGGTCATTTTTCCCACACAGTGACGTCCATTGAACACACCCACACACTCATCCTATTAAACATTCACTGGGTCATGAATCAGTGTGAGACTTGCTTTCACAATACCATTTATTTTGAATTCTGTTTGTATTGCAGGAATATGTATCCAGATAAGAGTGTGGTTCTAACAGAGGAGGGATCAACATACCTTTAAGGGAGTGACGTGTCTCAACTGGACAGTGCAGCTTTCATCGTCCTCGCTCACACACACAATAGCTGGTTGGAGGATTTTACTGGGCTCCATAATGAGCACCTGAAAAGCATAACATTCAGATTCTGTTACCAATATTTTAAATAACTAAAAAACAATCATTTATTTCTTTTTAGAGGTCAACATTTTCTCTGTTTTTACATGTTTTCTGTCTTTATCCATTCATTACAGCACTGAGTGTTGACCTTAAGATTAAATGGACAGAGGGTGGAGGAGAAGTTTGATGTTTATCGTTACAGTAAGGGTCAACGTTATCAGTGTGGTCTTACTGGGCAGCGGCCTGTGGAGTCGGTGGGTTTACAGGTTTGCAAAAGCAGCTCCATCCAGAAGTCCAAAGTCTCCTGTTTAGGAGATTTCACCTCGGGAAGCTTGGCAAACTGACGGTACAGGATATACGTCTCCATGATGGATGCCACATACCTGAAAGAAGTATTAAACTCATTAATCCACAAAAACATAATATGGCTATAAGACCAAAATCCCTCTGAATGGTTTCTTATTCACAGGGATTTTGATTTTTGAATCCAACAATGTACATGATTACCACTAATCCAGAATGAAAGCCTCACCATACAGGAGCATTGAGTCTGTACAGTTTATCAGAGGCCATGATGACTTTCCGATGTTCGTTAGCGAGGATGTTTGCCCCAAGGTAGAAGCCGACATCCCAGTAATCCTTCATCTTCTCCAAACTGCCCTTTCTACCGAGCAGAGTGCTTAGAGTCACGCCTGAACACCAGCACAGAGCAAAACAGTTCATTAACCAATTCATACGAAATAACACATATATTTAGAAACTAAAAGGCTTATACTGTATGTGTATTAACAGATGATAGCTGCCCTGTGTCCAACTATAAGTCATTATCTGGGGTGCCGAGCAGGTATACAAAAAAAACGCAATAGTGATTTAACACTACATACATTCTAAATGATACATGAACAAATAAATAAATGAATTCATGATGTGTATTGGGAAATTGACATGAAATAAGCTTTTCAATGATTGGTTTTCTCCATATTTCATTGTATCTTAAACATTTAAAATCTAGCCTGAATTGTGGACTCTTAGAAGGGTAATACACCTACAGCATAAAGTGTAATGTGCAAGTAGTATAAACTCATTGACACAATAAATCCTTAGACCATAAACTTGTATTGCCGCCATATTTGATCAAAGCCGATATTTGTCATTGATTCTATCTGATAAAGAAAGCAGAAAGGAGTGAGCACCTATTTTGCGCAGTTCAATAGAAGTGTCAAATTCATGTCCAGCTGCCATCAGGAGGACCACGTTGTTGATGGCCGAGTGAAGAGTTGGCTCTGTCTCAAACCCTTTTGCATACCTGACAAATTATATAAAAAGAGCAATAACGGATTATAATAGAACACTGCCAGATAGGGGGAATCAGTTACACCAAAACAGTAATGCAACATAAACAGTAAACACATACAAGTAAGTACTTTTAAGTGGAGTATGTAGTAAAGAACAGAAAACAGACAAATGCCACTTTTAGCAGTTTGTAATAACACAAAGCGGTTGTACCAATAGCAGGCCTGGTCTCTGCTGCGCTCATCAGTGAACCCAGAGCTCATGAACATGTCTTTGTAGATCCTTCCACACAGGCAGTAGATGTCTGACGCCACTTTCACCCCCGAATCCACGATGGGTAGAATTGCATCCAAAGCCTTGGCGCGATCTCCAGGGAGATTCCTCCTGAAATATTTGTTGATATCAGCTGTGATAAGCTTGAACAAAATCCCTCATATCTACAATTCATACAAGACCAATACAAGCTACAGGCTGGGAATGGTACAAAATGTTGTATCTAAACAAGAGCAGAGACTATAATACTATACTAAAACCAACTATAAATGCAATGGGGGCTTTATGGGTACCTGTTTAGAGCAAAGATGTAGTTAAACTTGATATTCTGATGTCTGGCTACCAGACACATGGGTAGGTCATTCAGAGTCTCCACCAGTTTGATTATGGCATCGTAGTCCTGAGAGGGTGCAGAATTACAATGCATTATTGAACATGCTTCTAATTACATTTAATAATGTATATGACTACTAGATTTTATCAACAATAACCATTGAAACCTTAATTGTGGTCTACATCACACCTGACATGCAATCTGATCATGGGTTTTGGTCATATCGGATTACTTTTAAGGGAAACATTGCTGATTTTGAACCAGATGTGCAGTTTCTACTGTTGCAATGTGGATAGTTAATGTGCATGTATAGAGGGTTCAGCTGGCATGATACTGGCAACTGGAGTTACCCGCTCATTTGCCAGCTCGAATGCCCTTAACATTAATATTTTCACCACGAAACACTGGTTTTTATTGTGTTTTAAGCAAAAATTCCTTAAATGTAGTCAATTAATCAGTTAATGATCCATAAGTCCCAAACGTGTTGTGGTCTGGTTACGTGAAGGTGGGCAGTTTTGATATTCAATATTAGGATAATTGTTCTTTTTCAAAAACAATTGTAATATGACATTTTTGGCATGAAATGAATAGATTTCTCAAACTAAATAATTGGAAAGATGACTAAAGAAATAGAATAGCAACTGGTTGTAGCCCATAAGCTTTTACACACCCCATGTCAGAGCATTTACTAATATGCACACGTAAACCGTGAAGTCTATGACGTAAACACACACCTGATTGTCTCTGTAGGACAACAGCAGGTTGGTGACTATATCAGGGGTGAGCAGCTCGACACTGTCCAAGCGTTTCTGGATGCGGCTCAGTTCCTCACTCAGGGCTTGGCCACTAAACCGCTCCCGTGCCATACGGATCTCGTGCCTGATCGACTCCCGGAAGTACTCACTGTCAGCACAAGAGGAGAAAACATTTTAATGTACAAATCTAAAAATCAGCAAATGCATGTGCAATCTGAGACTATGATGTGTTTGGTGAAGCACACGATGGTAGACGAAGCCCTGCTGTGTGTATCTGACCTGGACTGAATGTGCACATTGTTCAGCAGATGCACCAGTCTGTCCACCAGCGGGGTCAGCAGGGGCTCCAGCTGGAAACTAGGCTCATTGATACCGTTCATCATCGCAGCATCACAGGCAAACACTTTTCCCTGAGGGGACACTATGTAAGGGAGGAACGTGTAGCTTCCACACTGCTCCTAAAGGGAACACATAGACAATCATGCAGGGTTCAATACACACTAGGGGACCTCGATTGGGCTGAGGAGTCATGGATGTGTTTTTGCTTTTGATGCTTAAGGTTTCATTTCATTTAACTCTATGAAAACAATGGATTTGGTTGGGTTTCAAATGCCTTCAACATAGTATTGTTCTATCAAATCTCTTTTCATCTATAACATTTCATGAATTACATGATTTCCTTTAGAGGTATTAACTGTTTTTGACATAGCTGTGATTAAGTGCCATTGGCCGGAAAACAAACTGAAAAACATGTAAGCATTCAATTGAACATTAGTCACCTTCATTGTTAGGAAATAGTGATAGCCATTTCTCAATCATTTCTTAAATTTTAAAAACAAAACCATTCATCGATTAGCCATAAAGTAGAATCAGCAGAATGATAAATAATTACATTATTTATTAGTTGCAGCCATGTCCAGATCAACACACTTAGGTGAGTTTAGGGCAAACATCTATTGTGTGTCTCTGTTGGCTCCCATTATCTCACACTCATTACCTAATAATGAAAGACTCTCCTCAAGCGCCTCTTTAAGTGGTGCGTAGTATGCCACACATTATCAGTTATTATTCCAAGATCAATATTAACTATTTTACACAGTGTATCTGATTTCTTTTTGGAAGGGCAGTTTGTAATCCATTGATCACGCCCTGGTGAAATCATCACATTGATTCACAACACAAATGCAAAGAATGTGTTGCCATTAAGGTACCTTAACAGCCGGTAGATCACTATCTCGCTTGTAACAATACAGTATTATGTTATTGTTCATGCTGAAACTTTCTCTCACTCCCAGGTGGTAGAACAGGGAGGGCTGGCAGAAAGTGTCACTCATCTCCACCACTGCTACATCTGGAGGGGGATTAAACAGGACGGGTTAGTCAGGGGGGTTGGCCTAGTGCTTAAATTACCCGCAGTCAGCATGCCTGCACTTGCCTGCGTTGTAGAAACTATCCAGGATGTCCGTGGTGCCCAGGGATATTCTCTCAAATGGGATTGTTTTGAAAACTGCCTGTGCGTCCGCGCAAGCTTCCTTCAGACATTTCAGGGATAAGTTCTCCTCAGTCTGCGGCACGGACGCGTCCTCGTTCAAGATGTATGCCACGGAGACAGCCCTGGTCCGACTGCGTGGGGAAACGATCGGTCTAACCGAGCCGCTGGCACTCAGCTCTATAGCCAGAGAGTCCTGCCACAAACTTCCAGCAGACACCCACACTGGATCTTTCCTCTTCAGCTCGCGCAGGCTCATTCTCCTGCGCTCCGTTGTGTACATGTTGTCACTTATCCCGCAGCTGGAACTCAATGCATGAACTTTGTAGTGACAACCTCCATTAGAAATCTAACAACACGGTTGCTTGTTCTTGTAATTCCCCAGGTGTGTCAACGCCCCCGCTCACAGCACATATCCACTACCATTCCCGGACTCTTCCCCACTCGACCCGCCCTCTCCCCCTCCCTCCTCTCCTCCTCTGCTCCGCCCGCTGACATTTTCTGACTGACACTGAACGCCAAACAAGCCTCGACTCTCGCATGACCTCTGCTGTGAAAAGCTGTTATTCAATTCCGATGGTTACAGGTGAACACGGATGGGATGGTTGCTGTGTCCCAACAATAATGCAACATGTTAAAGATAATTATTTATAATGTCTTCTTGCATATCAATAATGAAAAAAACCTGTCTTGATCCGTTTAAAAAAAAAAAATCAAGTTAGAGATGCAGAAAGACAAGCGGACTGGCTGGGTTGGGAGGGAGAAAAAACATATTTTGTCATTTCTCTTGCTTCTTCTTCTGTTGACCTGTCTGATTTTTCAAGTAATTCCCTTCAAACAAAACAAACTCAAGAGAGCATTGAATATTATAGCTGAACAAGTGGACATTTAAAGACAGATTCTTAAATATTTACTTTAATCCGAGGAAAGCTTGGAGTTCAGTTCCAAGCCCCGACCCAGCTGCACTAAACAAAAAGTAGATATGCTGAAAGAAAGTTTTCCACGAAATGTTCCCAGTACATGTTGAATCACAATGGGCTCACAAAGTGCTTATTCTTAATGTTTGGTAATCTTACATTACAATTCTTGACATATAAAATGGAAACCTATCTGATGAGGTGTCTACATTAAAACTCTCCAGACAATCCAAATTTTCACGATCTTTATTCAAAGTACATAGATGGAAATTTACTATGAATGCTGTCGGCTTCAAAAATTAAATTTTTTTAAAACAGGGAGTCTGTAAATCCACACAGTATTGGTGAAAGGAAACAACTGAATCAACTGGTTTCTCCCTGCTCTACAAAGCAAAAAAGGCAACATCATTACAAGAATGTCTGTAATGTTTTTACTGACAATAAGCAATGCTTATTTGACATGAATCTAGAGTACACATTCCACGTATCGTACATTGATATATACAGCCTGGACAAAGACAAGAGATCAGTCTTCTGCTAAACTTTGTACGAGTGCTGTGATCCAAAAATATAAAATTAACTTTTTTTATTTAGCAAGAATCTTTATCTGGCACTGAGCACTTTGTGAGCGCTGTCAGATGTGAGATCAGTAACGCTTACACAGGTATTACACAAACAACCTGAGAATAGGAAGTCTTCTCTGAGACAGTTGTGGCAGGTTTAAGCAACAGTTCGGTAATTACAGAATATACAAACCAGCCTTGCTCCATTATTGAAATAAAGTCCAACATTTACCAGTTCCATTAATTGTTCCATTCCCTGCAAAAACAGCCATTTGCTGAACACTAATGGAGATGTTATCTACCCTTAATGAATTGGACAAATGGGTTCTTGAGAACAATTTACTCATCAAGGCCCTCATCATCATCTTCCTCTTCCTCCTTGGTGTCCACCTCGGTTGTGTCTGAGAACTCGTGCAGGAGGACGTACTCCCGGCTGCTGAAGCCAAACTTGATAACGTCTTTTTCTTTGAGCTCGTAATAGCGTTGACCTTCGATGCGCTGGTTGTTCAGGTAGGTGCCGTTGCCGGAACCCAAGTCAATGATGTAAGGCCTCACCCTGCGGCCACTGGTGCCGTCTGCACGTGTAAACGGCATCAGCCTGCAGAGAAACAGACAGGAAGGAAGACCAGTTTCTAGCAGCTCTATTTAAATGATACAGATTGAAATAGGAGATTTATAACACAGCAAAGTAAAAAACACAGCTGATAATTGTTACTCTTACCTATACTGGAAGACTGCATGCTGCTTGGAACAGGAAGGGTGGTCAATGGCGATATCAGCAATCTTTCTCTGCCGCCCCAACAAATAGGCACTCTGTCTGTGAATGTACATGACTGGAAGGGGTTCGTCATTCTTGAAAGGGTACAGTCGCCATCTGCGCTTGGGAATGCGAGCCTCAGGTGGCTCATTGTACTTGATCACCTCCCCCCGGAATGTGTTGGTATCTTCCGTTAGAGCCCCGGACAGTGCGAAGTTGGGCTTTTCTTTGTCAGGAGGCGGGTCATCTGGGTCTTCAACCCCTCCTTCAGACTGTCCGAAATCCTGTTCTTGGTTTTCTTCACGCCGCTGGCGGTTTTCTCTGCGCCGCTCATCGTGTTGCCGTCTTTCATCTTGTTGAGAGCCAAGTGCTTCTTGCTCTTGCTGTCTGTCTCTGCCACGGTCTCTCTCTCGTGGTATGTCCGTTTCCCGTGGTCTGTCTGTTTCCCACCTGCTCCGCCTTTCTTCTGGCTGCTCATTTCTCCTCCTCCTATCCTCCCCACTGGTCCGTGGCTCATCCTGCTCCTGTGAGATTATTTGTAAATTGACAGTTAGAGCAGGTAATCATGAGTTGACTTGCCTTCAATAACCACGTGTAGTCATTCTTCATTTGCGAATTCCCATGTGGTAGCTATGCTATCGGGCCCAATTAAACCAAATTATGGCTCTCAATGTAGCGAGCAGAGCCAAGTTTGAACTACAAAAACATTCAATTGTTACAGGTTTTTAAAAAAAAAAGTGTGTTTATTTTTATCAAGTAGAAATAGCCATTGAAATAATAGAATTTAAATGAGCGAGCCAGTGAGAAGTGGTATCTGCCGTAGGAACATAGTTGACATACTCTTAGGTACTATGCCAATACTGAAGCAGCTGTTTAAGGTGCAAATATAAGATAAACACTGGTAGCCACATGGAAAGAAAAAGTGGAGTAACTTAAACCTCTGAATCAAGAAATATCCAATGATAAAAGCTATATGGCATGTTTCTAAGGACCTAATCACCCGCTTTATTTTGACATCAGCACCACGTTGTGGAGGAGTGCGACTTCTTCTGTTTCTGGTGGATCTGCTTCCTCGTCTGACGGGAGAAGTCTCTCTTCTAACTGGTGAACGGTCTCTTGTCCTGGCGGGAGACCTACACGGAGAACACAAAAAAAGGCCCTAAATTAACTTTGTAAAGACGTTTACATAGCAAACTAACAAATTATTGCCGTTCAGATGCAGCTAATATGTGCTAACGCGTTAGCTGCGTTTGTTCGGAAGGCTAAACATCTTTAAACTCACTGGCGAACGCGTATGTTGTGTCTGTCAAGGTAATACAATGACTTCAAATCGAAAATACCTGCTGGTTCTTCTCCTCTGTGGACTGGAGTGGCCGCTGGATCTGGACCGGGAACGGCGTGTTCTCTGTGGCCTAACAGGGCTCACCTGCTCCTGCTTTATCTTAACTTTGGGCTCCCGCTCCGGGGAATCCCTTCTCCTGTGTCGCTTTTCTTTGGTCATTCTAATGTTTGTAGACTAATCCAACCGTTGAGTCACTAATCTCACATCACCGTTCGCCCAACAGCATGTACAAAACAAACAAAAGCAAACTCAAAAACGTAGCGATTACAAAACTTCCGACTATTATGCTCAATTTGGAAACTTCCGTTTCCCGTGGTGTACCGAGAAATGACGTCGACGTGATGACTTACAGGGCTCGATTTTGGTTCCGTATGACTCAGTCTATCATTTACGTTACGGTCACGGTAACATCTTAAATAAAGCTGGTGTTGTGTAAAATGACAGGACGAAATATTAACATTTTTTACAACGAGTATTTCAATTAAAACAGCGATCTCCCTTAAAAACATAAACAAGTCGTAAAACAGGCGTATAATTTATGTCACACCAAGTACAGCCTTTCTTCTAATTAATGTTTGTCCTAAATATTATAAACGAAGATTGTGTTTCTGAATCAAACCGCTGATCCCAACCGGACAAATCAAAATGTAACACCGATACGCTGTTGTCATAACAACGCAAACAATGAGCATTTTATTAGCAACCGCACAACGGTATTTCTGTAAGTGAATCTCACAGCAAGACATTTATGATTTAGTGAATAACTTTAATATTTTTGTATAGTTGACAGAATGATTCCACCTTCTGAATCTCTCCTGAAATACGACAATGCTGTTTTGGTAAGCAAAAGCACAGACAGAAAATCCCCAAAGGTAAGTTTAACCAGAAATCCGAGTTTAGACCTTACCTGGCTAAAATAATTTTGGATTGAGGATTGAAGTGGTGCAGGTATAGAGGGGAAATACTCAGTCAGAAAGTGATGAGAAGTAGGATTGTGTTACACGTTGTATATTGTTTTTAGATGTTTGGTGTCGTCTGAACTTGGCTTAAAAATAAATATGAAATAAGATCAATCGTGTATTGTAGGCTATTCATAATTTACTATTTTTTCGTTTATTTAAAAGTGGATTTAAATCTGAAACAGGAAAAATATTATATTGATCACTCATTCACATTACACCAGCTAGTATTTTGTATGTGTGGCAACATCAGCATAACATCTGCAAGAATACTACTGTTATCACTACTACTGACCAAGAAAATGTATTGGTTATTTTCAAAACATGATTTTATTGAGAAATGTAACGTTTAATGCAACTTACATTTTGTTCACCACAGGGACGGCCTTTGAGAGTAAGCCCTCAGCAGCCTGCTGACTCTAGCCCTGTTCCCCAACCCCCAAAACCAAAATCAGCTGCTACTGATGCCACCAAGCAGGAAAATGATGAGACCCTCAATGCCATCCTTCCACCCAGGTATTGCTTTTCCCCTCAACATGTTATGCTTAACAAGCTCAAACCATGCTTTCATTAATCCAAACTTCTACCATTACAGGGAATGGATGGAGGGAAACCAATTGTGGGTTCAACAAGTATCCAGTGCACCTTGTACAAGAGCCGATGTTATTCGCCTAGAGGAACTGCTGGACATCAAGATGCAGCAGAGGCAGGCCAGAGAGACAGGAATCTGCCCCGTCCGCAGGGAGCTCTTCTCCCAGTGCTTTGGTAAGAAAGAATCTGAGATGCTGGTGACTACTGAGGTTATAATAATAGATGTATACAATACAAGGCCTTACACACAGAGAGTAAGGCCAAGAATGTTATCTAGGTTTTCATACAACGCTGGATGTGCAGTGGGGCAAAAAAGTATTTAGTCAGCCACCAATTGTGCAAGTTCTCCTACTTAAAAAGATGAGATGCCTGTCGTTTTTATCCTTAGCACAATTGGTGGCTGACTAAATACTTTTTTGCCCCACTGTATATCCCTTTGTAGTCTTACTTCTGATGGAACAATGTTCATATTATCAAATGAAGGCAGTTTTCACTCACAACATTAAATTAACTGTCTGATTTTCCAACTTTCTTTTAAGATGAGCTAATCAGACAGGTGACCATCAATTGTGCCGAGAGGGGTCTGCTTCTGTTGAGGGTCAGAGATGAGATTCAAATGACTATGGCCGCCTACCAGACACTGTATGAGAGCAGCGTGGCTTTTGGAATGAGGAAAGCACTGCAGGCTGAGCAGGGCAAGGACGACATGGAGAGAAGAGTAAGGACATTTAATTATTTGTTATGACTTACAACTGCCAAGACAATAAGGGGCACAAAGACCCCCAAATCTGAGTTTTGCAACATGCAAGAAGAGATTTAGTAGTTTTCCCACTGATCTCAAGCCACGGGAACAGCTCAGTAAAGTATCCAGCAGAGGGCACCATTTCACTTTAAGAGTTATTGTGAAATAAGGACGGCGGTAGAGCTCTCGAAATATTTTATTCTGGAACTAAAATTACAATTGTTTCTTTTCACATATAGATCTCTGAACTGGGAGATGAGAAACAAGAGTTAAAGAAGCAACTGAATGAGGAGAAAGCTAAAAGCGATTCCATTGAAAGGAGAGAAAAGGAGAAGAGACAGGTGGAGGAAAAGAAGCACAGTGAAGAGATTCAGTTCCTGAAGAGAACCAACCAGCAGCTCAAGGTATGGTTTATTAATACAACAAGAAAAGCACCTTCTTTAGATTTAACACGGATAGTAGCCATGTCGCCTGTTTTCAGAATTGACATTTTTCTTTCTATTTAGAACCAACTGGAAGGGATCATTACGCCAAAGAAGTAACTCCGCCAAACAAGATGCGTTACCATTTCCCAGTACACAATGTTAGTAAATGTGTCCTTTGTCTTGTTTCTACATGATCAATTGAAGTAAACAGAAGTGAGTGTCATTAGCACGTTTTTTTATTACAGCATGACATGACACGTACAGTTTTATTTAACATCAAGAGAGTATTACACCTGTCCTGTAAATGATGAATGAAATGTCATTCAAAAACAGTTCTGGGCTGAAGGAGTTTCAAAAGGCAAGATAAAAACAGTCATACAGACCTTTTAATGCTAAGTTAGCATTCCACCTTCTGTTAACTCCACACTTTCAAAAAAAAACTTGGCTTTTGGCAAGTTTAAATAAAGATTTATTACAAATGTGTTTCACGACGCCAGTCTAGTGCTTTCTTCTTTTGGACCTCTGGCCTTCTGTGGCAGACGCTGGGGCCTTTCTGTCCTTGTTCTTGTTTTTCACATTGGCTGTTTCGTAATAGCGCACGCCAATTTTCTTCCCCTTCTGAGCACGGTCAATCGCTCTTCTCTGTAGAAAGGGATAAAGATAAAGAAAATAAATGAGCTTTTCTACTCCATTCCCGTCTCATCAGTAAGAGAAATCCTTCACCTACCGCGTCGACACAGAAAGATCTGTTTGACGTCAGAGAGAACAAACACTGAATACCTGTTTAGACGTCAGTTTTTGGACTTGGTTAGACCTCTCTTCCTCCTCAGATCTCCTCTTCTTGCTTCTCTGGATTACAGCTGAATTCAAACAAACATTGACAAGTCAGTTGAGTGCCTGGATGGATCACAATGTCCGCTTTCATACCAAGTACTTTGCCGTACTTAGTTCCCAGCAATTAGTTCCCCCATGGAACTAAGGAGCAGATCGCGTTCACACCGGAATAAGTTCCCTGAGGGAAGATTATGCAAATGAAGCCGCTGACGTCACTTCTTCTTCTTTGGGTTTCCTGGCAGGCTGCAAACAACTTCACGGCGTATACTGCCACCCGAAGTCCCCGGAGTTGGGGACTGGCTTCAGTAGAAGCTGCTGGGACTCCCAGCAGCTTCTACTGAAGCCTTCCGAGTAAATTGCCAGAACGCCGACACCTCCTCATCACTCCACCGCTCCCATGTTTTTTTTTGTGTTGCCATAAGTTAGTCTCTCCCCGTTGGTGCGCAGGGCTAATGCTAATAATGCTAATGCCAGCAAATACAATGGCGGCTTCACAAAACCTTTTCAGAGTTTTACGGGGCGTGGTTTGCAATCCGCCCAGCCAATCAGAAATTGGACCTTTTTTCTCCCCAGGAAAGTACCACCTCTCTAGCAGGGACTGAAAAGGGGGAGAAGTTCTCATGAACTAAGTTCTCTTTTTGGTGTGAACGCAAAATCCCAGGAACTAAACGGGAAAAGTACTCCGGTGTGAAAGCGCCTAATGTCAGCCTGACCAGCCCAATTTGTATGGCTTCTATATTTTCTATTTTGTTCACATGAATGTTCCTTTGGACCCGAACAACAAATGTCATACTTCTGATAAAAGCACGACATCAGCACCATACGAAGTCATACATGTGGATAGAATACCTTGAATCTGTGCTGCAGCTTGTTTTTCCTTGATGTCTGCGAATGCTTTTTCCGCAAGTGCCTTGGGTATCCTGCGCAGAGAAGGAGAAACAAGTGGATCATTAGCCAACAGAGCAAACAGTTTACTCCTGTTGGAAATCAGAGTGGTTCAATATGGCGCAGAGTGTCTATGCACGGTGTTCTTCAGTGTGCCGGCTGGAATTCAACAGCAGATCAAATAACATATTAGTGTGCCAAAGTTGAGCAAAAAAAAAGTTATAGTGACGACTGCTAGTCCTCAGGGGTTTAGCGGCTGGTTAAAACGGCCAACTAATCATGCATCTCTCGGTCTGGCAACTTCATGTTTAAAATTAGGGCAATACAGAAAATAAATAAATAATGTGAGTGTAGTCTTACCGGATTGATGAGAAGCACTTGTTTTGGGCCCGGTCCAGGAAATGCTTGTACTTGTTGATCTTTTCATCCAGCTGACGGATCGTCGCGCGTGGCTTCTTCTTTGCGTCTGTCTTGTCGGTCTGAGCGGTCGTGGGCTCTGGGGCCTCAGTCTCTCCATCGGCTGGTTCCACACTGGTCCCGTCATTCCTTTCTTCTTTCTCTTTCCCTTCTTCTTCTTCTTCTTCCTCCTCCTCCTCCTCCTCTTCACTGTCTCCCTCTCCTTCCCCGTCAGAGCCTGAGAGGTCAGACAGTCCCAGGTCAGGCATCTCCACAGGAACCAAGTCTTCTTCATTGAACTCTGGGGCCACGTTGATCTTCCCAAAGTTCTGTTTCACACTAGAGATAATCTTCTGGACCCGCTCCTTCTGTCTCTGCTTCTTTTCGTCCTGTTCCTCCGGGACGGCTTCAGGATTGTCTGTCTGTTCCTCCATCACCACCTCTACTGCCTCTGAGGGGCCTTCAACTGGCACTGGCGCCTTGCCCTTGAGAAATACAGAAACACAACACAGGTCAATAACATAAGGCAGAGTTGAAATGTTGTTCACTGATAAACCACAGGTGGAGAATTCAGTAAAGTCTCACCTCGTGTTCCTCATCAACACCTGGGGGTTTTACAAAGAAGGGGATACGTCCTCTCTGCCAATCGTTCAACACCATTTTGGCGACTGTGGAGATGTCCGGCTCGCCGCCCTGTAGAATAACGGGAATATATTGATTTAGTTTAGGACTAAAAACAGACTTTTACATTTGCTATTCAGCTTAAAATAAACCATTTGTATTAAATAAGGATTCACTGTTGGACTTCCTAAAAAATGTACACTTTTTAATATAGCATAGGAAACATTTGTTGAATATCCCCAAATGCTTTAACTGAATGTATGACTCATACTGATAACCAAGTCTTGTTGTTAACCATATTCACGTTTTTCATGAAAAGAATGGATAGAATTAAAACGTACGCGATTAACAGCCGTAAGTACAGACCGTTAATGTTCTGCAAGCAAGACAAATGAAAGGAACATGCACACCTTCATAAGTTTCCCGGTGCGGAAGGCCAGCTTCTCCAGGAAGTCTTCAGCAGAGTTCCAGGTGGGGATGCGGTACGTCTTCTGAATGTATTCTGGCTTAGCCCGCTCCAACACTGCCCCGATGTGCTCCTCCGGGACTTTGATCTTCTCCACTTGAACCTTTGTGATGAGGGAAAAGACAAAAAGATGTGAAAAAGATGGACCTGCAACGTTTCATTTACGGGGACTGCATGGCCTCCGTGTTAAACCCGATAACTGGAAAAGGCATCTGGAGGATCAGATTAAAGCATCATCTAAACAAGCTTATTAAAACCAAGCTGTCCAAAAAGCCAGATCTAAAGCAACTTTGACATTTCGTCTGATCAGATTACAATTTGTTCAGTGTTATTATGAAAACAATTGAAATTGAATTCACCTCACTTGTATTCTAGTGATAGCATAAGTATAAAACAAGGCAAATATCACGATTCCATGGCAAACAAAAACATAAGGGAGACTTACAACTCCTTTCAGGACGATATCAGACTCGCTGTCTTCTGACGGATAGACGACACCAGGACAGTCAATGAGGAAGATGCGTCTCATCAGAGTGATGTACTGCCACACCTACAAAAGGAACAAGATTAATGTTATCTGTAGAATCTAAATATTTCCGCTTCACATGCCATGTTCAATAATGTGTGATTTGACTTGATCTTGTTGGTATTTAATGATATAAAAAGAAAGTTAACTATTCAGATAAGGGAAACAAAACATTATCTTTTGATGGAGCTCAGCAGAGACTGTTTGGCTTCCTTTTTTTGTCTTATGTTACAAACATAACCTTTTCCACTATTGGTTCATCAGAAGGACGGTAATGAAACTTCCCACTGAAACATAAACACATATCAGGTATAACTAAAGGGTCACAGCGGTGCTGCGGATCATCAGGCTGTTTTCGCTGTTCAATAGCGTTGACTGCGAGGTGAGAATCAAAGACAAGGTGAGAGATAAAGGAGTGTTGGCCACAGGCCCATCAGATTCATTGGCTAGGTGTTCAAGATCCCTCTCCTTTTGTACACACTGGTTTCCACACCCTCTTTCTTCCAAACGGGATAAGGATACAAGGCTTGTTGTTCTTTCTCCTGTTAGTCTTTTCAGTTATGTAGTTAAAAACTCAGTATCAACTACTTCTGTTGTTTCAGCTATAAATAATAACCAAGAAGGAGGAAACACATATTTTCACCTCACATAACCTTCCCTTGGAGCCAGAGCTTGTCTCACATAACGCCTTTTTGCACCAATACCTTTTTCTAGTAGCGTTTATGTACTCTTTTCATATTCTTAGTCTTTACATTGTCGTGAGTGTAAAGTCAAACCTGATTTTCTTTCTTATTATTATTTCTCTTTACTCGGCACATATTCCATTGGTCACTTTGCACGGTTGCATGTCAGAGGTCTGCGTGGCTGAGATGACACTCACCTTGGTCTCTCCAGCGAGGGGAGCCACATTGCAGACTTTCTTAGACCGCAGGGTGTTGATGACCGAGCTCTTTCCCACATTAGGGTAGCCAATGAAACCCACACTAATCTGTTTCTTGTCAGTGTGGAGCTGTGGGAGACAAAGAAAGTCAGAAGGTTGTGTTTCCATTGAAGTCATTTTAGATGGGGCTCTGTGGCCATTTGCAATAAACCAAGGGAACTCGTCACAAGTCCAGAACTGCAATGTAGTTTGTTCAAAACACAAAGGATATCTTAAAAAGGGTTTCTTATGTAAACACAACAATCACGCAACCTTTTAAAACAAGGGATATTTGTTCCTATCCCTGGAGGTAAACCCTAAGCGCTGTTTTGGAACAGGCTCCTTTACTTTGTTGTCTCACGAATTCTGGGTGAATGTGGTGCAACAGAGTACACTGTATGTTATGTCAAATTAAATCTAACACGAATATAAAACCCTTTTGATTTTAAAGCCCCACTTTCACAAATCCGTTCCATTCCTTAGCCACTGCGTCATATCTCTTGTTCAGGTCAAGAACACCTTTATTAGTGTCTGTTTATCATCATCATCATCATCATCATCATCATCATCAGGTAACTAAACTCAAACGTAATGAGGGTTTTGAAAATGTGAAAATAGGATGTTTATGACGTAAGAATAAAAGCAGCTTTATTATAAAAATGTCCTTACTGAGGAGCTCTGAATTATCATATGAATTGTAATTATAGTCACATCGAAATAATAAATAATACTTTATAATATAATAAAATAAGGACTACAGAGAAGAAAACCCAAACACTATCACACATAATGAAAGCAAGTCAAATAAACAATACATTACAAAAGCAAACACATAGTTCTGTTGCACTTCAAATGATTCCACTGACTGAAAAATAAGATCAGGGACAAAAAGCCAGAACTATAAATTGTATCTGGGGTTGTTAGTGAAGCAGTAAATGTGTATCTGCTCTTGACTAATCACACGTATGTTTGGAAAGTGAGGCATTAGCTTACCTTGCCAAACTGCCGGAGCAGCTGGATGAGGGAGCCTTTACCAAACGAGTTGGTGAGGCTGGCATGGAAAGCCAGAGTGGGGTACTCTTGGGATAACAGGGCCACCCACCGTTTCTGGTTTCAAATTGAGTGGAGAAAGACAAAACACATAAGAAAACCGACACAAATCACTCCCACTTAAATGGGAACCAAATATGAACATGCTGCACATTTCTTACCGTGACCCAGGTGGGGATGAGGTCACACTTATTTAGAACGAAGATCAGATGTTTCCAGGATTTCTCTTTCTTCATGTAATTCTCTATGCTTTTAGAGCGTGTTCCCATGGGGTCTCTGGCATCCAGCACTTGGATGACGACATCAGAAGAGTCGATTACCTATATAAGTAAAAACAGAGAGGAATGCAGAATGACCCTTCGGTATACACGCTGAATATTGACACAATTCAAAGAGCTGGGACGAGGATGGAAACAATACCTTATAAAGTTCTCCCCAGATCCTCTTGGACTGACCCTTTTTGAAGATTTCATCGCGTACCTCCATCCTGTTGCAGAAATAAGGGGGAATTAAGCATTTCTAGCTTCAAGTATGACAATTCAACAACTGATTATAGTCAGTAGAGTGTATTAATGATTAGCTGCAAGGATTATTAAGTCAACAGAGAAACATATTGCTAACTCATTTAGTAATCTTTGAATTAGAAAATTGGTTTCCAGCTCCTCAAAATGTTCTGCTCTTGGACTTACAAGAGACATAACCTCAGACTTCAAGACACTGGGACGGGCAGGTATCACTATTTTCTAACATTAGATTAATTAATAATGAACATAATTGTTAGTTGCATAACATGTTATTCGTAGCATCTTCTGAGGCTCTTACCGGACCCCTGTGTCCTCGACCACCAGGTCTTTGTCCTTGTCCTCACTGTAGGTCTGGCCCGAGGACTCAGCCTTCTCCACGAGATCCTTCATGTCCCCCACCATCAGACTGGGCCTCTTCCTCTGAGCCTTGGGCCCAAATGTGGTCTCAAAATTCTCCGTGTCTAGAATGTGCACCTTGGAGTTCTGCAGGTGTAGAAACAAAAACAAAGATTAGACTGTTTCTTTTAATCAAACAGTAAGCCTAGAGAGCCCCAGTTCAAATAGTTGTGTTCAAGATTAGGAAAAAGGATTTAAAACGGTATTTTATTCATGGATTTTCTTATCATTTCCCCCCCTTCACAATACAGCTACACTGCATATTTAGCCTAGAGTAGGATTACATTCAAATGAATAGTCAGATATGATGTCTTTAAAGTAAACTACTAAAAAGTTAGGACATTAACAATATATAGTCTTACTTATATATTATAATGTCCCTTCCTGTGGTGGATAATATCTGTGGAGGCTTTGTGATTTGGGCAACCTGTGTTCTTCGACAGCATGAATGAAAAGCAAATGTGACACCTGACACATACAGTAATGTTGTATGTAAACACATAAGCTAGAGGAAAGGTAATAGCCTATGTTACAACCAATTGTTTTACACAGTCAAAGTTATGCAGTGGTTCCAGGGAATTCAAGCAGTATCAAAAAGCAACGAAAGTAAACAGAACACCAAGGTATGCAACAACTAAGCCAAGGAAACAGCCGAGCATGTGCCAGGAGGGATTATGTGTTCCAATGATTTTGATCAGAAGTCACGGCTTGATTGCAACACATCCATGAGGGGTGAAAGGGGACCAATGGGTTCGTCAAAAACACTAGTGGTAAAAGTTTAGGTTGGCCTCACTATCAGCCCAGATCCATTACCGGTTATTTGAAAAACATTTCCCCAACCGACCCACAAACTCTGTTTTCGTAATAAATTCTGGCCAATCAAATGTCGGACATCCAGATTGAAAAACATTGCTTTCACTTACCTAGTAATGTTATATCAAAGTGTTAACGGAAAGAACACACCTGGCTGGGTGTAACTAATGATAAGACGGTGATTGCAATATGACATGTGCTATTATGGCTACTTGTCCATCAATCATTAGACATACATGCTAAAGAAAGAAATCTGAATCCCAGAGGAATAACTCAATCCCACGAGGAGCTACAGTGTATATCAAAACTAAAAAGACTGAAACGGACCCCATATGTTGGAGAAAACAAGATTACGTGTTTGATTATGGGATGGAAAAGTAAAAGGCTGGCAAACTGAAACTCTCCAGCGCCAAGCACAAAGCCAGAACACTCACAGGGTCAGAGTAGAGCAGTCAGAATTGAA
This sequence comes from Harpagifer antarcticus, assembly GCA_902827135.1. Taxonomy (NCBI): domain Eukaryota; kingdom Metazoa; phylum Chordata; class Actinopteri; order Perciformes; family Harpagiferidae; genus Harpagifer; species Harpagifer antarcticus. The sequence goes on along the minus strand of CADEHL010001039.1, from coordinate 641,301 downwards.
TTAGGATTAGAATGAGAGTTCATGTATATCACACCTCATTACAATCCTAGAAACAAGCCATGGAGTAAAACAGAGGCACGATTCTCTTTTGAACCGAATAATTTAATCCAGGTGTTTATTTCGATAGCTTTAAATGCCATTATATGTACAATAAAATGTATAAAGGGTGCTAATTCACACACAAAAAAATGCACATACTATGCAAATATTTCCTTCTTAACAGTAAATACAGCATTCTGCCCTTTATACTCACATGGGCTTTGACTCTATCATGCAGGAGAGACATGGGGAGTCTGCTCTGTCTCATCACCACCCGATATGGATCCTTCTTGATTTTCCCCATCTCTTCTTGAAACTTCTGGAGGGATGACTGCTTGATCACACGAGTATTTGCTGAAATAAGAAACAGATTTGAATTTTCTCTTCACAATCACTGATGAGATTTACAAGGTATTTAACGTTTTCAAATAAGTGATCCATTACAAGAACATCACATTGAAAGGATAATTAGGTCTGGGTTTGAAGCAGCCGTCAGCTGCCTAAGCACAGCTCAAAAACACTGGTGGAAAGGAACATAAACTCTGACACAGCACCGTAGCTTTTAGCTTGGCTGTCACTAGAAAGAAATCGACGAGTGCAATGGAAGAGAGGCTACCAACACTTTACAGAATCCAGAATCCATCTTTCTGTAATATGATTAATAGAAATGTCATCAAGCTTATAGTGCTATAGCAACTAGTTGGGAGCCCCGTAACACTAACATTTATGTTATTATTAATAACTTTTAGAAACATTGGATGATATGAAGCCAAAGTCAAAATATGGAAATGCACCGAAGAGAAACTTTGAGTTATCCACAAAGCCAGACAGAGCAAATACAATATACTGACAAATGGCAAAGAGAATACTGCTGTAACATACGACACAATACACAACAGTTGAGAGTGTGAACTTACTAAACCATTTGATGTTCGGTTCCACTCTGGCCACAGTCCCTGGAGCCACTGTGGACTGGTACGATAGAGGTCGGATGACTTGTCCACGGTCATTACTGGGAACAGAACATCATTGTCAGTGGGAATATTATTGTTATGTATCTGGCACTTACACAATCTGCCTATAAACATCTCACAAGAATAATGCACAAGTGATTACCATCTTTTCTTCTGCCTGTACATATTCAGACGTTTGATGGTGGCTCGGTCCCTCATGTTGTTGCCTCCAGCCCCTTTGACTCGATCTGTGGAATACATGTAGAGTTAGAGACATCTATTCAACAACAAAAACATTCTATCTATTTATGTACGCCAGAGTGATGTAAAGTAACTAAGTTGATTTACTCAAGTACTGTATTTGTACAATTGTTGAGGGACTTGGCTTGGGTATTTAAATGTTTTGCTACTTTGTACTTCTACCCAACTACAATTCAGAAGTGAATCGTGTACTTTGACACTACATTTATTTCATATCTTTAGTTACTACAGATTTAAGTTAATTATGTGAGTTATAATCAACCTTCAAATAGGACTTTAGTTCCACCTGGAGTAAATTCTACCCTGCAGTATACAAAGTCATTCAAACTAGCTGCACCTTTAATAACTCTTTAATGCATCAAAACATACATTATATTATTCTGAAACTGGCCAATCTGTACAATTGTGGTACTTTAAGTATATTTTGATGCCAACCCTTTTCTACTTTTACTAGAGTAACATTTTGATTGCAGTACTTGTAACAGAGTATTCCTACACTCAGGACAGTACTTCTACTTTTAATTTAGTACATGATCTGAGTACTTCTCCCACCTCTGTTGTGAATACATCTTATGGCTAGACCATTTCATGAGCAGCATAGAAGGAAATGCACCTTTAAGAATGAGTTTGCACGGACTACTTTAACGCAGATGTATACCTCTGTAGTTAACGTTAAGCTGTGTCATTCTTTACCATATGATTTAAAAAAGGGCTGTAGGAACATGTTTAGGTTTAAGAAAATGATAAAAGGAAGAATCATTAGACATTATGAAGATGTCAGGTAACCTGTTTTGGCTGATGGTAGATTGTTGTGTTGACTTTTGATTGTGGTTTGGAGTATTTGAAGCAGCTGTGACCTACCATTGATTTTTATTATTATTTATTAGTTTAATAATAATCACCATGAGTGGAATTAACTAATAATACATCAGTTAATAATAGCAGCTTTTTCAAGTCCACTTGACACAAACCCCACTGAAGTGAAATACTTCAGTGTCACATTTAAAAGGCCTCACGTTAACTGGTGTCTCATTTCTATAGCAAGTTATCTTTCAGACAACATGAATTATGCGTTTACATTTGACTCATTGTACTCTAAATATCAGCGACTACTTTAAAAAAAAGGATACTACCCGTTTTGTGTGTATTTTAAAGAGCATTATATCACCCAGCTAGCAGCAATTAGCATTAGCTGTAAACAAACTCACCAGGGTTGCTGCTGGACGTCGAGGTGTTTATGGAGCTTTTCCCCTTGAATCCGGGCTTCACCATGTTGACGGTTTAGTCGGCAAAGCCTACACCGAAAATAAAATGAAAAGAAAACACAACGGCGTGTGAAAGCTGAGGTTTAGTTGCTGTTATTCCCTGCAGCTCGACACTGAACAGCGCACACGTGTTGTTACGATGAAACAGGAAGGACGTCATCAAAGGAGCGACGGCTCACCAACAAGAGGAAAAAAGAAGAACAAATAATCATAATATTTATTTCATTTAGTTGTTTTTCAATGTATTCTTAATCTCTTCGTTTGACTTAATGTATATTAACCTGTGTCTATTTAATTTTAGATATATTTCTGTATACTGTACTCTTCTTAACTGATTAAAAAATGTTTTATCAGAGAGCACCACTGTTATAACTGTAATGTATAAAAAGGCCTTTTGTGAAATTCCAATTTATATGAATAGCTTCACGTTTAGTATGTTATATTATATTGTGTTCTGAATTTAATGTAGCATTTCTGTAATTGTAGATGGAAATGATAGATTGTAAAATTACTTGCACAAGAATGCACTAAGCCAGGGGTGTTTAAGACTATATAAAAATACTTATATAATTATTTAATATATATCAAATAATGTATTATATTATATTATTGCCTCTGCATTGGATTATTATCGGATAGGGTAATAATAACTTCATAATTAACTACGTCTGAAAGCAGAAGTCTAGGGCAAATACCTGCAAGTCTCTTCAGTGTGCAGGTCACAAAATGATTTAAAAAGAAAAGCCAAATTCTGGAGAAAAAAAAAGTGACATTTTTAAAGTAACATTTTGAAAAAAAAGTAACATTTTGAAAAAAGAGGCAAATTCTGAGAAAAAGAAATGAATGAATGAAATGAAGTCACGGGCCGGATTTGGCCCCCGGGCCTTGAGTTTGACCAGTGGCGAGCCGTCAGGGCCCTCTAGGCCCTCTGTGAGGGCCATAAGATATTCTAAAATATAATATTTGAAAACATTAAAAAAAACTTTTCTTTTAAATATTTTTTTGTTGTTACATTTTTCATTAGTTTTACCAAAATAACTTGATTTAATTGTATTTCAAATAACATTTCCAAATAAATAAATCCTTCGAATCTGCCTGTTCAGTTTCTGTTGGAATGTGAAGGGTTAAATGCCGTCTCTGCGAGTTATGTGAAGACGGGAGAGCTTGTTGGTCCCTCTCTACATTCACAGAGGGCCAGCTATAGTAACTCAACGAGAGAGTAATGTCAAATGACAGTACAATTGACCAATCATATCTTCCCTCTAAATGGGCGGGCTTTATTTTCGGGGACTTTATGACAAGTTCCGCCCGCTGTGAGGTCTATGCAAGTGGTGCAGTGACGCGTCCTAAAACCCGGAAGTAAGCTGCGCTCGACAGAAAGCAATGGGATTTCTCCATAGAATTTTGGAAAATAGCTCCAAATAAGGTCTGTGGAAAACTAACCTGTTAGATAAATGCACGTTTTGTTCAGCCGGATAATATCCACATGTCTACCCTACTTTTATTATTTTCGAATCATAAATCTATCGTTTAGATTTATGATTAGCATAAATTCGTTCATGATGGCTCACTTCAGTGATAGTGATGACATCGTTGCGAAATTATGAACCGAGTCATTTTCAAGATTGAGTTACAATGATAAACTGGAGTGGCAAAATATCAGCTGCATGACCCGCCATCAAGTGCTTTATCCAAAAGGACAGGAGGATGGACTTTGTGTTTAAGTGATTTGATCATCAAAGATAGGCCTAAGTCATTTTTAACGTGGGCCGCTGTGCCGACTTCATTCATTTGTAATTGTTACTTGGCTGTGGGTGCCCTGTCATGATAGGTGTTTATATAAATGGTGTTGTTTTGTGTGGTAGAGGGTCGCTGTCATTGATGCGTGTTGCACCCCGGGCCGCTGTTTTGATTGATTGATTGAAAAGTTTATTAACAGCTTGTATATTGGGTACAGTACAGTACAGCTCAAAACATATAATTGTTAAGGGGATGCAGACCAGAGAAAGACTTTCGTCTTGTTTACATCAGGGTCCCCCATTTCCAATTCATCATATCATTTAAGACATGTAAGACATATTTGACATACAGATGGCTTATTTACAATTTACATACAGGTGGTTTTTTGCATACAGATTTCTTATTTACAATTTTCATTTTAGATTTCGTTCTAATACATCCTTACCGGACATTTAAGACATACCAAGTGTACAGATATACAGTTAGTAACAGAGTCTAAAATGCGAGTATATACATAGATGATATTCAGCTGAAGTATAGGCTGTGACGTAATAAATCTTCTTTTTTTTCGAGGGAAGGGCAGAGGGCCTAGGTATAAAAGTCACGGCTCGCCACTGAGTGTGACACCCCTGAATAGACGTGCTGTTAAGGTGTCTATAGGGAAATAGCGGGTTAATGTTACTGCCCTTTTATGATTTCCTAGTGCCATACTATTTGAATTCCAGAAGAGGGTGCAATACAATACATATTAGGGTATTATCATGTGCATAGAAATGGCCAATTTGGTCCCCACCGCTTTTTAAAAGTATAACTTATAAATATTCTGGGGGAGGATCCCGATCCCCCCATATATGGAGGACGTAAGTATAAATAAATATATGCATAAATAAATGTCTGAATAAAAACATGAATAAATAAATAAATACAGCAATAAGAAAATAGACGAATAAATAAATGTGGAAATAAATACAGGAATAAATAAATATGGAAACAAATAAATGAATGTATGGATAAATACATACAAGTTGAGAATAAAACATAATACACATTATTATAAATCTTTAATACATTTATATTTACGTTCACCTGCATGTATTTCTGTGTGCGTAATGAGTAGGCGGTCCTAACCAGTCTGAAGCATGTTCAACGAAAATAATCACTGCACACATCTCCTAACACTTCCCCTGGTGGGTTTACTACCCTGATAACATCTGTTTAAGGTATAAAAGCTTTTGCATCAAGGATCTTTTTTAAATTGTACTTCATTCTTATTTTCATTTCTTTATTTTTTTATGTTTAGTTAAAAAAAAACATATTAAATATCTTAATATCTTGTTTTCCAAGTTAGTTTATATGATTATACTATGTATTATTTTATTAATTTCCTTATCATTTTATTTTGTTATTGTAATTATTATAATTTTATTGTTTTCGTTTTTGTATTTTATTATTATTGTTTTTCAATCAATATGAATGATTATTTAATTATTCATTGTTTATGTATTGATATCATTTTTACATTTTATTTATTTATTCATTGTATTTTTACTTGTCACTTCTTTATTATAATTTTGTGTGAATTTATTTCATTAATTATTATTATTATTATTATAATTGTATTTATTATAATTTTTTGTAATCATTTATATTTTATTTAAGTCCCCCGGCAGCCCCTCCTCACGGAAAGGGGGCGGTCCTCCGAAGGTGTCGTCCCTTAGGCTGGCAGCCCCAAAGACTCATTGTTTATTGATTTTTTAAAATCTATTTCTATTATTTATTTATTTTCGATAATTATTATTCTTTATTTTAATGATGTTTTACTTAAGTTATTTCTTGCATTGTTTTTATTAAAATATTGTATTATTATTATACTTTGTATTATTATTATTATATATATTTGTAATACAAAGTACATTACATGCGCATATTACGCAATACTGTGCGCAGCCCCTTGTCTCAGGGGGCTTTAAGGTTTATACAGAAAATGAACATGCCGGAAATGTCCAGTGCTGTAAGCATTTAGTTGTCCCCAGCATTTTTTCTAACAAAGTGACATGATCATTTTTCCAGGTATACCTAATCTGCAATGCTGAATCCACCACATGGTTAGACTTGGAAAGGTGCATGTGTTTGGTATGATTAAAGGTTGGTTAAATAAACGTGTGTTGACTTCATTAGCAGGGCTGTGGCAGGGTTTTTAGCAATGCTAAAGTCATGAGTCCAACTTTCTCCTATTCACCAGGTCTCTTAAACCTATTTTTTTTTTTTGAAAGTTCAAATTGACTTGATTTTCTGTTATTCTGCCAAAATGAGAACGCACATATTTATTCAAAGCCTGTTTCACACTACAATGACATTCTGGTTGGAAAATACTGTTTTATCTTCAGTCGACCAAAACGTTTAAAGATGTGACCCAGTATCCACAGCTGGTTACAGCCCTCCTAATGAATTCCAAAATAGTCAAATCACAACTATAAATAGATATTGTAGATATCTAAAGGACAGAAACTCAAAAATGATTTCACCCTGGCTGGGAGGCTAACTCCAGAAGGCTAGGAGAAAAACCCAATGATTTTTGATTAACGCAGAACTGATGCAGGCCTTCAGAAGGCCTGTTTGACACCATAAAGTATGAAAGGCCAAGTTTTGTCTAGTTGTGATGATGCTGCTTTTATAGTGTGTACGATATGTTACACAAGTGTGGCTCAGAACCAAGGTAGGCAAGTTCATATAGAGACTCCGGTCTGGAGAGGCGCCATCCAGTATTCAGTTTATACAGCAGGGAGACCAAGGAATGTTCTCTGTTCATTTTCATACAGATGAAATTGGAACTGACCTCATCAGCATTTCGCTACGATTAATTATTTTTTTAAATCTGAAAGGATTTTTTCCTCTTTATGCTGAAATATATGCAGAAGAAAAGTCAAGCAGAAATAAAACAAAAATAAATGTTTACACTCCATCCAAACATTTCTTCCATACATTTACAATAGAAAGGTCCATCTAGCAAAGTATATTCATGCAGACAGGGGAGAAACAAATACTGTCAAATTATTTTTATTTCAAGCCAACTTCAATTAAACACAAAGTCGTAAGGTTGCAGCTGCAGACACAGATTGGGGACCCTTCCAAATGTACCATCCTTAATATATTTCCTTAAAACCCAACTTTTTTGTGGCGGGATCCCTTTCTGTTCCTTGAAGAGCGTTATGTTGCATGCCACTAAATGTTTTTAAAGCTCGGTTGGATGCTAGTCAATCGGAAGCTATTGGCATCTGTTTATGTGGATAATTATGTAAATGTATGATGTCCTTTTGTTGTTCTATTTATGTTTTTATGTTTCATGTGGAACTACTTGAGCAGGTCTCCCTTGAAAAAGAGATCAATGATCTCAATGGGATTTATCTGTCTAAATAAAGGTTTGAAATTAAATGAAATGAATGTTAAGTTGTAGAGCCATGTCTGTACATAAAGTGACTTCTGATTCAGACTTTCTTATAAAAACCTTAACACTGGTTTAATAATTTGTAGCAAAATTCTAAAATTAAGATGTCTTCCTGTTGGCCTAAGGAAAGGTAGTTTCCCCCCATAAAAAGCCATCACCAGTTATACCGTCTTAAATCAGAAGAAGCACTACAGTATGGTCTTTGCCATTCTTTCATCAGAATGCATGCAAGTTATATTTTGTGTGTCTTTGCGTCTGTGGTCCGTGGTCGTGCATTTTATAGCTGCGGAACAATCAGGTTGGCTGAACTTCATGTTACCTTAATTTGCATGAAAGCACGTCGCCACCACCACAGAGACATAGGAATAGATTAGCATGCATTGATCAGAATTTGCATGCAGGAATGCAACAGAACAAGGATGGACGGACCGACCACATTTATGATTAATGCTCGCAGCAGTAAAAAATACAACACTTGAGTGAGGCTTAAAGCAATTTTACACCAATATAATTCATGACAGGGTACATAAGCTGCTTGAACAAAAATAAAATATAACCAATTTGCTTGCCAGGAAGTAGAAGACATAATGGAAATATATGAATATGGTGCATCAGCATTCAACTTTTTGTGCCGACATACTAATAAATAATAAGAAGCTCAGAATTACTTCACTACAATAAAATGTTGTTTCACACACAAATAGCTTTCAAAGACCAATATAAGGTTGAAAACAGATTATTGTTCTTTGGCCTGCATCTTGGTGCTGGAGTGAGAAGTGAGAATACTTAACAGATGAAGTGAACGTTTGTCTCTTTGGTCTGGCGTGGAACATGGCAGGTAGAGCTTGTTTTCAAACTGCATGGGGAGCCAATCTTTGAAGTTACAGCATTCACTCTTCAGGTAGATATTCCGTCAGCCGATCATTCACCGTTAGTGTTAGGAGTGCGGCGTCAACAGTAAGCACTACGCCTGTGTTGTGGCAGAAGCTTGCACTGATTGATACTTCAGTCCCAGCATGTGCCTTACATATTTGACATATTCAGGTTTTTTTCAAGATAGAAAAATACTTGTGATGTCCATTGTATGAAATACTGAACCATTCTTTCACATTGATAAATGAAAAGGAGATGTTTCAATTTCAGTAAAGGTAATAGAGTTCAACAAAATGTTTTATCTACAATTTACAGTGAGACGGGAATAAATAAAATGTGGATAGTGTCACGAATGCTGTTTCACAAGTCAGTGGCAGTGTGTTGAAGCTCTACACAACTGTTCATGTGAATGTGTGCATTTGTTAGTTTGAGCATAATATTTCAGCCTGGCTCACTTGCCGTGTCTCTGTTTTGAATCAAAATTGGAACACCAGCTAGACGGCGGAGAGCAGCCTGCAGCCGGCCTGACAAAACAAAAAGAGAAAAATTGACCAAGGTCTGAAGGTCGCTCCTCCTTCTAGCCTCACTGTTTAGGAGGTATGAGAAGTAAACCTTCATTTCGGCTGTGAGTGCTTTACTGATGGGCTACTGAAGTGCAGAAGGCTGAGGGTCACTGTTTTGTCATGAGCCATTTTCATCAAGTTCTTCTGTACTTAGACAGGGGTCACTGCTTCAAAAGGTGTTTGATAATGCTGAAACATATTACATATCCATTTTAGATGGAAACAAGACAGTTTACAGAAATGTTAACAGTTCAGACCTTAGCAACAGCAGTGCTCTTAGCTAACTCTTTTGCGTGGTAGCATGCACTTAGCACAATATAAAGCAGAGGCTGGTAGAGGTATCATTATCTGCAGGCTGAAGTTCTGATGTAGTGATGGGACTAGATAGGGTATAAGGAATACCACAGAGATAATAAATCTTCCCGAAGGTGACACAACAGTCTGTATAATATTTATTGGCAGTCCATCCAATTGTGATCAGGACACCTAGCTAAAACCCCAACATGTCAAAATCATTTTGGCGCTAGAAGTTAGGAAATCAAGTATTAAATCATTGCAAATTGTAAATTATTACTGCTCAAGGGCACCACGGCAGGACCCAGGAGGTGAACTGGGACCTCTCCAAGTAGCAGTCCACACTCCATATTTAGTACTGGTCGGGGACTTGAACCGGCGCACAGTCCAAGCCCCTACTGACTGAGCCACTGCCGGACTAATATCAAGACAATACATGTGCATTTCTTGTTGTAGGCTATGACGACATTTGGAAATACTAATCTTATTACAAATGATGGATTGTTTTGTTTCTAACAGAACTTTCTCCCATCAGAAAGCACTGAAGCACTGAAGCACTCTTGCCAGGAGCTCCTGTCCAGATAGCACCCACACCTCATTTGTATAAAGAGATACTATTGCCAGTTTCAAGAACGGATTAGACAGATTTCAAATTACATTGTGGCAAAAGAGGGAATGAAGTGGGAACCATGACAAATGAAAACCACACCTGGAAAAACCCAGCTGGAGATGAAATGATGCGATATGATGTTCTTCAACAGAATATGTATCTCAAATGCGCAATATCCTCTGTGTTTATTTTCACCAAATCTTCCACGTATTTAGTTCACAGCTTGTCGTGGCCTCAAGTTTCACACCACATAAATCACAGTATAATCTGTTGGGAAGGACCTTCGGGAGGCGTTCTCTAAACTCTCTATTGAATGGTGTTTATGAGTTCTAATCTGTGGCATGTAAACAACCATTTTAGGTAGAGATAGGACGCAATAAGGTGAAAATAGATTTGAAAGTGTGTTCATTACAGGATTTACACTCACTGAACTTGGCTCACAGGTCAGTTTCCACTTGTTTAATCAATGACCTTCAGTTTGAGATGTACTATCAATGTGAAACCAAAATATTTACTTATTTGTAATGTCACTGGGAACCTCTAAATTGTTAAAAAGTAGGAAAACATTTGCAGTTTTTAAGGTGGACATTTCTGATTTTGAAGAAATTCATGAACAGTAACTTAATATTTGTTTTATAGTTCATGTTAGTAGTTTGTGTGTGTGGGAGTGTGTGTGTGCATGTGTGTGTGTGTGTGTGTGTGTGTGTGTGTGTGTGTGTGTGTGTGTGAAATGTAGTGAGGAAATCAGTTCAACCATTCCACAAAACAAAAGCGGTGTCAAGAAGTAGCTTATTTTTGGCGATTCAGTGCTGCGCATGCAGGGATCCTTGAAGTACCCCAACGTGCGTTGACTTGTGAAGGCCCGTTTATCGTTTATCTTTAATTTATTTTGATTTCTGGTAATTCATGGTTTAACAAGAAGTTGTTTGGTTACCTAAAAAAAATGTTTTCACTTAAGGTTAGTATTTTGCCTGATAAGATTTATATCCTTTCAGAAACATGTGGGAACAATTACAGGGAAATAGTCCTGAAAGTTCGAAATAACTGGGATTTGAAGGGATTTGAAACAGCTTTAGGGGCCTCTATTACAGTAAACCACAGTGCACGAGTGACCTAACAGAGACAAGCTTGTGTCCTATAGTTTCCATGGCAACAGAGCATCAACGAAGAGTTCTCCCTCACGTTAAAAGAGCGAAATTGAAGCCTGTCTTTCTTCTTGGTGCCTAAAATAATCTTGTGGCCTGAAATGTCATACAATTCTCCAAGAAAGGCATGAATACAAGTTATCCCACTGTGTTAAACAAAACAATTAAATAACATTCCGATAAGATAAATATGTGTCAAGCTTTTCTCAGAAACGTAACACTAATCTTTAGTGAAATGCATGATTGCTTCTCTGCCTGCAATCTTGATGTAACAAACAGCTTGGTTGCTGCTCAAGCACTTGCTCAAAGAAGCTGGCAGCAGGTCTGTCTTTAGTTCAACCAAGACAAACACAGTCCAGAGTCCAGAGATGAGCTGCCATGGAGTTCAGGCCCCTCTTTGCACCGTGGCTCTGCATCTGGTCCGCAGCACAAGCTTCACCTTGCCAACATAGGGTGTTCGTGCACAACGTTTGGATCTCTACTACACTTTGAGTGTCAGGAACTGGACTGTGGTGCGGCTATGATGTCAACTTGAAGGGTCATCTAAAAATAAGTGTTGCATGGCAAGTTTCAGGTGGGCTGTGTGCCATGGTGCTTCTTGCCAACAATCTTCTCCAGTTGAATCGAAATAGTGTTCACCGGAGGTGGGCACCACCTCCCCTCTCTCCTCTCTCTGCTTGTTTTTGTGTGGCTCACCAAGGCAGCTTGTCTCTAACGTTTATCTGCTGCCCTTTCAATTAGATAGGGACAACAGAGAAGCCTATTTTGACAGAGGTCTGTGTCACCTCAAGGCTATGGTTGCCACTGCTGAGGTCATGCCATGAAAGGGAAATGGAGAAGTACTGTTTCCCCTGACCACTCTGAAACACAAGTGATTACATTGACTGATCTGTCCAAGGGACCCTGGTTGTTGAGGATCAAAAGCCTCTGGTAGACCACCTTCAACTTCTCTTGGCAGTAGACTTGGCCTGTAGAGGGGTGAGAGGGTCTGAGAAAAGAGGCAGAAGCCCAGTGCCTCTCGTTCTCATCCTGATCTTCGTGAGAACACAGGCTCTTTGTGAGGAACCTCCTATGCTTCTAATGTGATTTTTCTAAAGCATTCAATGACACATCAAATATAATATAGCCTTGCAATTACTTTGCTACAAACTAAGAAGACTCGGGTTGGTCGCCATAGTTAAACAATTGGTCTCTGTGGTCTGGTAGGTCTTCCTGGGCTCATGTGAAATCTGGATAAAAAAATTGGGACCAGGCACAGAAACGGCAGAACAAAGTCAGAGAAACTGCACCCACATATCAAACCAATAATAATAATAATAAATTATATTTCTATAGCGCTTTTCTTGAACTCAAAGACGCTTAACGCAATGTCCCAGGGCTCAGAAATATCTAATGTTTTAACTTTAATAATATAAATGTAATACATTTACATATGGTATAATCACATTTTAGAAAGAATAATTTAATTTCCAATATCTGAAGAAGAAAATTGGACACGTACTGCAAATCAAAGAGGGATGAATAAGTAAAATGTTGGAACAATTGGCTCCTAAATTCCTATCTATTGGCCAGTAGTCTGGTTTGATGGAAACGTTACCCTCTTTATACCCGATGACAAACATTCCCAAATGTGTACTCAGTGCAAGAGAAAAGACAGAATACATTTGCTTCTTGAATTGCAGGTTGTGTTAACGGTCAAGAACTCTTCAAATGCAAGTTGCACATTGGAAAAAAATAATAAAAAAGGTTAAAAAAGTGTTCTCAGTGGTCTGAAAATATGTCTACACATAAATTGACTTTACATTCTGACAGGCAATGTGTTGTACATATGTCAGAGGTTTACACGGTCCTCATGACCATGAAAAATCCATTTTGTGTGCTTTATATAGGCCAATGCCAAACTGTCAAACAACATTTTGATTGCACGTTATTGTGGTCGGATGTTTTCTTAGTAGCTTTGCAGGCAGGATGTTTGTGCTCAGCATTTTATGAGCAAAGAAAAAAGAGTTGTGGCAAATTCAATAATCTATAAAGTCTATACACGAACTGTGAAAGTGAGATTTCTCAGACCTAATGGTTTCCTTTGTTTCTGTAGCCGTTGCATTCATCCATAAATCTGAGGTAGATAGCGAACTAGGTTTGTGTGACTGAACGCCAGCGGAAGTAAATGCTTAATATCCTCACCAATGGAAACAGACATGGGATGTTTGTTTCCACCAGCTAAGGTTTTTAATGATCTGTGTCTCATGTTATTATTATATGTGATTGTTTCCTAACTATGTCTCCCTGGCAAACAATACAGTGTCACCATGGTTCATATGTTACCTTTAAAGGACAAAGCAGCTTACAAGGAGCATCGGGGTTAGTTTCCACCCTACCTCTCTTGTATCTAACCTGCAGCCACCAGACAAGACAAGAAAAAGCAGAAGGACTTTATTGGCGCCTTTTTACATAGCTCTAAGACATGTTTACCAAAGAGCTGTCTAGGTTCCGCTATCTATGATGCTGTTGTTCCGGCTTCAAGGAGATAAAAAACAAGATCACACACTTGCACAATGTTTGCGAGTAGAGTTGGGTACCGAAACCTGGTGCTAATATGGCACCGGTTCCTTTGCAAATGGTACTTACCTGTAAAGCCACAATGCAGATTTCGGAGCTTCATTTTAGAGTCTTTTAAATAACTGAGGTGTTTGGTTATAGAAGCATAACGGCAATGCTAGTTAACAGCATTACATACAATTGTTCTGATGGCAGCAGGTAGCATACGGTTGGAAATCAGCTTGCAGTGTGGGTGTACCTGGCCCTGGCCCTTGGGGGGAAGATTATTGATGTTGACGACATCAGCGTATCCTCAGGTAAGTAACTTAACGTTGATTGCAAATGTTGTATTTAGAAAGTACTAACTAATCATCAAATAATGTAGAAATGACATAGCTAATATTCATATTTGTGGCTTTCCAGCTACTACAGAGACCCCATTCACCCTGGCAAAGGAGGCTAATTTATATTTTGACCCCCTTTTTTAGCTGATTAAATAACAAGATTCATTGGGTTTCATAAAAACTCTGTGACCTCCTCCTGGTCCATTGGCCAAAAGTCTGCTGATCACATATCACTTTATGAGAGGCAGGATAACAAATAGAAGAATTGTGTTTTCATACAAATTCTTAAAGATTATAAACTCTAAAGCCTGTCAATGAGCATTGCCTTCTGTGCGTACAGTGATGTTGGTCCAAAGGAAAAGACAAACGAGTTTCCCTTTCATCAGTCAACAAAGTTTGGCAATGCATGCTTGGTTAACAATGCTAACAATCCTCTCTAAGAAGAGAGATAACTGAGTTCACTAATGCACCAGAAATGTATGCACTCGAAAGAATCAACTAATGATACACTATGCCGCAGTGGAATTTGAATAGCAAGTGCTAAATGGGACTAGAGCCAATGGGTTTTCTAGATTTCAAGGTCAAGGTTCTTTATTTAGTCATACGAACATAGCTTCAGTGTAGTTATGCCGATGAAAACCTTGTGTCACAGGCTTCTCCAACAGTGCAACACAAAACACAGATGAACAGAAACAATATAGTGCATTTACTAAGTAAATAGTAAATAGTAATACAAAAAGAAAAATAGACTCTCTTAACTACTATTCTGGCAGCTTACATGCTAATGAAGAGTGTGCAATTACTGCAATATAAGTACTGGCCACTTTCCTCCTTCTCTCCTCCCTCACAACTATACTCCTCCTACTTTGAATTACTGTGGAGGAATGTGAGTATGTCCACGTGTTCTTTGGTGAGGCTTGCTCTTTTTTTGCTCACAATGGTCCCTGCTGCTGAGAACAGACGTTCAGAAGGTGTGGATGTTGCAGGGTCAGCAAGATAAGATCTCGCCTCAACAGCCAGGGAGGGGAACTTTGTTTCATTTTCTTTCCACCATTGGAGTGGGTTTTGTCCTTTGGAATGGCTTTCCCCCCAAAGTACAGAAGCACCTCATTCCCGACAGCATCTTCCCTCTGGTCATGGGCTGGGTCGTCATCTTCCATCTCCTCCTCCTCATCTGACCCAAGCAATGTGTCCAGGACAGGCTTCTGTCCTCTTCAGTGATCTAGCTGGCCACTGGGGGAGTCAGGCTCTTCCCTCACTCGTACTCGTCTGGCATCAAGTGCAAGGGTCTGAAGTTTGATTTTCACCTTCAGGAACTGTGGACAGGAACTTGAGTTTTCGGAATCTCGGATCAAGGGCCGCGGCGAAGATGCACACATTCTTCCCGTCCTCGTCATAAGTAGTCTCAACCTTCCATCTGAAAAATAATGGATTTAATGTGCACACTTTAAATCAAAGAAATTCAATGTACTTCAAGAGAAAGACATCCTATTTTAAAAAGGCATTTCTTTTTATAATCTACTAAAATGCAACAAAAAAAAGGTTTGATTCTATTAATGTTGTCTTTTTTATTGCACTTTGGCAGCAGATTCCTGTGTAGCTTCAGATCTGAGTTGTCTTATTAGTAAGCCTAATTTATACTTTTGTAGCAACACTATTTTTATATAATGGCAAATAAAGGGTTCAGAGTCTTTTCCCTTTTCCCTGTGTCATATGTGGCAGCACTGTTCAATGTTTCTTGAAAACATTACCCACTGTAGTATGTGAGGTGTGAATAAACTCCAACTCTGTATCAACAACACTGTTGTGTAACTTCAGTTAAATACTTGTATGTGTGTGGATTAGAAAGAGGTAAGATAAAGGATCTGCAGTATTTTATGAAGTATTCATCGTACAAAGGTCAGTTTTAGTAGTAGAAGTGTGTATTTATCTGGCAGTAGGCTGTCAGTAATGGCTACGCCTCTCAATTTGGACTGGTAGATCTCGGCAGACTGGCAACTTTAAAAGTAGCTCTCGGTTCAAAAAAGGTTGGGCACCCCTGATGTAGAGCTATGGATTCTACTAGACTATAATCAATTTAAGACACATTGGGTCACGCCAGCCAATCACAAAGCCTTGATGCGTTCAAGTGCATTATTCTGGCACAGGAAGATTATGTTATAGGACACTAACGATAAGGATAACACAGAATATTGTTGTTCTATTTTTAGACACATCTCGCGATCGACTGGGAATCTCCCTGCGATCGACCGGTCGATCGCGATCGACTGGTTGGGCACCCCTGCTCTACATGATAGAATCACAATGGGAAAACATTGATGCAAACTGGGAAAGTTTAATTCAAATATTCAGTTAGTTCACTATAAGAGATTTAAAGAGCTGAATATTTAAACTAACCTTGAAGCAATCTCTGCTGTGGCTGCAGTTTGGAAGGTGGCAATTGGAGCAGACTCAAAGGCTTTCTGCGTGGACCTCTGTAGACCTTTCACCAGCGGAGGCAGGACAGAGACCGTGACATATGTCTCTCCACTCAGGAAGACGGTGGCTTGCTCGAAGGGCTCAAGTCCTTGATGTAGGTCCCCCAGGATGCTCCATTGGTCAGCTCTCATATCCAGGTAGTGTTTTGCTGCCTTGGTAACCTCTGGGTCTGAGAGGGTTGCGGTTACAGGCCACCGCTGCTCAAGGAGGCGTTTGATCATGTAAAAAGAGCTATTCCATCTGATGGGTACATCCTGTGACAACTTGTGTTGCGGTGTGCCCATTTGCTCTTGTTTGAGTTTCAGCTTCAGGGTGGCAACCTCGCTGCTGTGGAAGTATGTGACGAGGCTCCTCGCTGCCCCAAGTGCCTTGTTGATTCGGGGCTCTTTCAGTGCATGGTTGACAATCAACTGGGTGGTATGGCCAGCACATCGAAGTGAGGCAACACCTTGCTTCTACTCAAGGATTCTAAGGGCTTTCACAACGTTCGCTGCATTATCGTGGACAATTGCCTGGACATCATCATGGAGAGAAAAGTCAAACTTCTCAGCGACCTCCTCAATCCAGAGAGCGATGTTGTCACCAGTGTGTCTGTCCTCAAGGGGCTTTGTGCAAAGAACAAATGAGACCATCTCCCAGTTTTCATTAATGTAGTGGCAAGTCACTCCAAGGTATGCCTCCGTGGCAATACTTGTCCAGGCATCGGTAGTGAGCGTTATCTTTGGGGACCTCTTCTTTAAGTTTCCCTTCAGATCGTCAAGAACACGTTGGTATTCTTTCTCCAGCTGCTTGGTAAACCACCACCTGGAGGGACATTTAAAGCCTGGGCAGGCATATTCAATCATATCTATGAAGGCTTCACCCTCAACGAGAGACAAAGGCCTCATGTCTTTGACGATCACCTGTAAGATAAAACAAATATATTATTATTAATAACAACAACACAGCACCTTTCATAGAGGCATGTTGATTACGGTGTAAGAAGCTTAATTATTACACCATCCAAACAAGGACACAAATAAAAAGGCCAAGTGAAGAAACACCTATAAACTAGCTGATAAATCAGGACACAATAAATGGGATCAGGACAGCCATTCCCTCCTAAAAAATGCTCAAAGGAAGCAAATAATTACTTACTCTCAAGATTCTTTTGCTGAGTTCGGCTGCCTTCTGTGGAGTGCATTGCGCGTCTATCCCAAGATAGGACGGCAAGGTTCTTTGCTTTGTCCTTGAAAACACAACAGCAATGAACAATGGAACAACAGCTATGACAGTGGGGCATATTACATCTACTCTTAAACTCATTGCAGTGCTATGGTATAATTAGCTTACTTGAAGGCTAACATGGTTACTTTTTAAACAATGTTAAGTTTAACAATGCATTTCATGTTTATCTAAAAGCTTGTAGAGTACTATATCTACACAGTGAAAATGTTTGGTAGTACAACTCATATGAGCCCTATCACACTTGGTGCTCATTTTAATGTTTTCAATGCTCATAAAAACATTAATTAATTCATGACAACTGCGCACCAGCTTACGTGCAGCCCTGGCCTGGACATTGCTTGGCTCCATTAGTTGACATACATTGATACTATAAGCTGACTAACGTTAGTCTAATGTTATGTTTGACTCGTAAACGACCACAACATGAGTTAGCTCTCTGTGCAGTTTGTTCGTTCCGGGTTAGTAGCGGCTAGATAGCGGTGTTCTGCAGACGTAAACTAGCTACCATTCCAGCCAACATTAAATGCTGACAAACGTTAACTAACACACAGCTGGCACCGCTAGCTAGGTAGCTAACATTAACTACTAACCAACCAAGCACGAACAAACCGCACAGAGAGCTATAAGATAGTTAGCACTACCGAAGTGCACAGAACTCAAGCTGCACAACACACACAAACGTGGAAATCATTTAGCCAAAGTTAGTACTTACTTATCATTGTTCCCTCCACGAGAGACAAGGGGGTGCCTCCGCTTTAAATGCTCCAACATCGCTGTTGTGCTAGTGTGGTATGCCAACTTCATTTGGCAAAGACTGTAAATAACAATGCCTTTGCGTTTTGGACTAAATTTAAAGTATTCCCATGCTTTTGAAGACCTAGGGCGCAATCCTGTGAGGAAGAGGTGGTAGCCGTTTCAGTCTCCATAGTGTTTAAAGTGCGATTGTGAACTGCTTGTTGTTGTTTTGGGTGATCCACGTGTGTGTGGCGATGCGTCGACGAGGAAATATGTCGTCGACGATGTTTTTAAGCACTAGTAAAGCCTACCCCTAGATTCCACCGGGTCCGTCTGCGTCGCGTTACGGCCGCGTTACGGCTGCGTTACGGCTGTGCTGCGGCGTTCGCAAAGATCGCTCTAGTCCACCAGACGCGCCGCATAATGGCTCAGAAGCGTCCCGGTTGGATGTGCCCACGCTCGCAGCCACTACCGAGCGCAGGCCTTGGCGTTTCCCGTTGCCTTGTAGGTGCAGGGGGGGGGGCACATCCTCGCTTTCGCCGTAGCGTGCATGGTACACAGGCCAGGGCTGGAGTCGCTGGCGTCGGCCCCGGAGCTTCTGCTAGGTGGCATGCCTCTACCATCGAGGCCAGCAGTAATAGCCGTGTTAGTGAGCGCTGTCTGAACATGCGGCGGCATGTGCCGAAGAAACAGTTCTATGAACAAAAAATTGGGTTCTTCTGTACCTAGCTGAAGAGTTTATCGCCGGCCACTAGAGGGCAGCGTCACTGCTGTCGCTGTCCGGATATGCCGTGCTCTGACCCGGAAGTGCCGAGCAGCCATTTTAGTTCAAATATTGTTCATTCACTCCGCCTCGAGTTGAGACGTTCATCCACTCATTCATGTAAGATTGTTTCCACTATTGTTTGGTGTGTCTTTACTCTATGTAATTGAATATATGTGTATTGGTCATGACATGCATGTATGTAGTACTTTGTCAGCTTATCTTATCTAGTATCTATCTAGTACTTTGTCAGCTTATCTTGCTGCATTGCTCTGTTTCAGGGTGTCGTCATCCTTGTCATTAAAGTACCGAAACTGACATTGAGGAGTGTGTTTCTTCACTAGCAGGTTGAGCATAATTTCCATGTGGTTGGAAGGCTTGCTGTCTCCCAGGCTATGAATAGCGAGCAGGCGTTGGGCCCGTTCCGATTGTGACAGCTCGAAAGTCTTTAGCAGGAAGCCTTGAACGCTGCATATTTATCCTGGGCAGGGGGAGATGTAATAAAGCCCATCGTCCAGGTCACAGTAGAGCTTCCCAGTGCCGAAACGACGTGGAAATAGCATGCTGCGTCATCAGTTACTCCGCAGAGGGCAAACTGAGCCTCTGTCTGTGCAAACCAAAGCCGCAGATGTCTCCTAAAACTCTGGCAGTTTGAAAAAATAACGCCGTTATTTGCCATGCTCGGTTCAGTCTCGGATCCTTCTACGAGACTTATGTCGGGGTCACCAATGTAGTGCCGAGAGACGGGAGTCGGACGCGGAGTATCAAAGGTACAAGCTAGACTTTTATTTAGCATCAGAACATCATGTAAACAGCTTCAAGCCCGGGAAGCCAAGACCCGGGGTAAACAGGAAGTACGGTTAACTCAAATGTCCGTGCGGAACAATACCCCAACGCATAGTTCCGTGGGTAAATAATGTCAATCACCACAATATATAGAATAATTATGATGATGAATGCATTTTTTGAAAAGGGGAATAAACATGGTCCAGTATGTTTTCCCCGTGCGTCTGGCAGCTGAAGTGTTGAAAGTATCTTGGCAGAACTTTCTTCATCATGGCGGTATTAAAGTCCCCGGCCACAACGAATGCTGCCTCTGGCCGTGAAGTCTCCGTACTGTCGATAATCCCAAACAGCTGATCGAGTGCCATCTTGTTGTCGGCGAGTGGCGGAATATACACTGCTGTGATCACAACAGATGTAAATTCTCTCGGTAGGGGAAAAGCCCGGCATGTGATCATGAGGTGCTCTAAATGAGCGGAACAGTCAGAATAAATAATCCTCACATCTGTACACCAGTTCTTATTTGTCAAGAGACACACACCGCCTCCTTTACTTTCCCCCGAGTTAACTGTCCGGTCCTGTCGAAAAATAGTGAATCCGTCAGGAACAATGGCGGAGTCCGGGATAGCGGGGTTGAGCCAAGTCTCGGTGAGAATGAACACGTTACAGTTCTTAATGTCCCGTTGAAAAGCAATCCGACTTCTGAGTTCATCTAGCTTATTTTCAATCGATTGAACATTAGCCAGAAGAATACTCGGAAGAGGGGGTCGGTTTTCTCGTTTTCTCAGTCTGACCAGCAGCCCGGCGCGGGTCCCCCGCATGGTCTTTCTCCTGCGTCTCTCAGGTAGGACAACATGGTAGCCATGGCGAATCTCCATTGTCTTTCGGTGGGCTATTGTCCACAAAGTTTCTGATGTGAAGAAGTTCTTCTCTGCTATATTGTATAGCAGAGTTGGTGCGGTCGGCTTGCATGTTGCGAACCATGTTAAAAGCAGACGGCAAAAAGTAAATAAACACTGAAAAAATACGAAAGAGGGCAAAGTTGGAGAGGAGCCAAAGGACAATGCAGCCATCTTTCACGGCGCAGATTTCACTTTTCCGTCGTGTCTTCAGACACCGCAAGTTCACAGAATAAGTCAGGAATGACATGCAAACTTAAACATCACAGACACTTTTTTGGCCTTCTTGGTTGGAGCTAAGAGAATTGTCCACAAAAATGTAAAAACAACGATTTGTACAGCCAAGGCCAAACATTTTTTTTGGCACCAGACAGATTAGCAAGACAGTCTTTTAAGAGAAAGTCCTAAGGGGAGGCTTAATTCATGCCTTACATATGGCTGGAAAACTACACACACATTTTAATGGACTTATTTAGTCACCTTATCTTCTTATAATATAGGTCGGGAATTAATCCGCAAATGATAAGAAGTTAGTATGCCGGCCCCCTGCCATGAGCTATATGCGATCTGAAATATTGGCTCCGACATGGGGATTAGGATAAAGAGCCAATCTGTGTCTGTCTCCAGGAGGAACTAAACCTGAGTCTGAAGGAATGTTCCAGACCATAGAGAGTTTTTGTGGCGCAGATCCGAACCCAGACGTGCAGACTATTGAGAGGGGATTATTAGTTCCCATGTAGTCCCTATGCCCTCTCACCCCCTTCTTCCTTTTCCACACTCGTCTTTGTGCCTGGGTCCGTTTAGCTGAGAAAATTAGGTTCTGCTATCAAAAGATTCATGTACTACATGACTCCGCATTTGTATAGTGGTGGTTTGATGTGTAGGTAGGTTGCACAAAACAAAAGCCTGTTTCCATGACATTGGCCTGCAGACCAGACTTCAAAACCACAGTTATTTTACTGCATTGACCTTCTTCTCTAATTGTCTGAGTTTGACCAGAAGTGAAAAGAACATTTTGCCATTGGCTGCAGTTTTGGCGCTCAAGCATCGGCAGCCAACCACAACACACTCTCCGTGGTGGACCTGAGGACCTGTAAATTAGACAACATCCCCCAAAGTCCCTGTTTCTTGATTAATCGACAAAAGAAATCTAATGATATTTCCTAACTGGGCAGGCAAAAACGGCTGATTTGGCATCGACCTGACTGTCTCGCTGTGCAGAGTCTCGTAAATGTCGCACTGAGTTTTGGTGTTACTGAGTTCGATCTGCCTCCTCTAACTCTGTCTGTCTGGAAGATGAGGAGAAATGAAGACACTCAGCTTGTTCCTGTGTTGTTCTATTCTAGGGCAACGTTGCATTGAACCTCTCCCAAATCCGGGGCCTGGTAGCCTATTTATGGGCTCTTTCATGCCTCACCTACTTTTAAAAACATTCCATCATTTGTGCACCATTTATTTTGGTGGAGATGGATGTGAGATTCCTTAGATCACTCTTTCCAGTCTCCCAATCTTGGATGCAATTTTGACACGTTTGTGATTGCATTTCTTCTTTGTGGTCTCACAGTATGTCCGCATGCAAACATAAGATCAACAATAACTTTGGTGAAGACGTTTATAGACAGTATCTGGTCCATATAGCTGTCCATCCACTGCATTTATAGTATTGGAAGAACACCAGGACAAAGATGATGGCATTTTTAGGAGAGGCATGATATAATGTAGTTGAAAAGCTGTAAATCACTTACATAATCCCAGTCTACCCATTATATTACATCATACTTTCCAAATATCTGTCTCTTTCCTTGAAGCTTTACATAGAGGCTTGAAGACGCATTGCACTGACATGTATGGGTATAAACGTAATATACGTTGACAGAATTTTATCAACCGATTATTGATGTGCTGAAAAAAACAGTCAAGGAAGTATACACCAAGCCTTCTTGAGAGATTTTTATAACTGCACAACATAATATGTATACATATCTATATCTGACTATAAATAGCTAAAACATTAAACATATTTTAATGATAACTAAATTATGGTTAAATCAAAACATTTGGGGTTTTGCACCTAAATTGAGTTAAATGGCCATATTGTTAGTTTATTTAAGCCGTTTCCAACAAATGACAAACACTTAACTCTAAAAAAGCACAAGATCTTTTTTAAGGTTGTTCGATTTATTTCTTATCCTCTTGGGCGCTGGTTCAATTCATTACTGTCATTACAATGTGAAAACAGGTATTTTCTTGGTAATTTCTACATAATTTGAGGAACGACTCCTTTACCGTGACCTTTAGTTAGTTAGTGTCCTTTTGTGTATTTTATCTTTCTAATCCGATCTGAAATAGAGAGATAAAAAAGGGGTGAAGCTATTTATTATGAGCTTAGAAAATAGTTTTATGGTGTGTGTGTGTGTCTGTCTGTGTGTGTGTGTCTGTGTGTGTGTTTGTGTGTGTGTGTGTGTGTGTGTGTAATAGGGCAGCAGAGTGTATTTGCCCCAGCTTCCCCACTCACCTCCCACTTGAACCACATCTGGAAGGGATCAGCTCGAAGGGCTGGAAACCGTGAAAAATTAAGAAGCACTTAAAACCGAGCAAAATATTTAAATTGAGCGAGCAGATAGGATGTGTGAACTTCACCTCCTTGCACTGCAGGAATGTGGAACCGGAGAATCTGTGGAACATGCATCCCAGTTTCCTCCTCCTTCCTCTCTCCCTGTGCTCCTTTATTGTGTTGTTCTTTAATACATACTCACAATGTTAATGCCCTTAAATGAAAAAATGCTTTGTTTTTGTTTTTTGATTATTTTCCACCAAATATTGTCAATTTTCTTTGGACATTTCTATATCAAAACCTCCCCACTTTATTTACCTTTTGAAGTGTCAGTTGTATGTCTAAATTCTATCCAATAAACTGCGAACACAGATTTTTTCCATTCCAGTCATAACATGATGTTAAAATCACACACACTAGATATGGATGTGATGTGTCCATTCCACCTCATTCCTTTATTCCCCAACCAAACATGCTATGGGATTTAGCCCACATTGGAAATGACAAATGCTTTTCAAAGAGAGAGTTATACTCAGGTGACCAGAGTAAAAAGTGAAGTCCACAATGCT
Source organism: Harpagifer antarcticus (assembly GCA_902827135.1). NCBI lineage: Eukaryota > Metazoa > Chordata > Actinopteri > Perciformes > Harpagiferidae > Harpagifer > Harpagifer antarcticus. The sequence continues at coordinate 617,223 of CADEHL010001039.1, read as the reverse complement.
GACAACCCTTCAGATAACATCAGTCCATATATGTGCTAAAGGAAGTGCAGGGTTACAAGGTCTGCAAGTGTGACATGTAAGAATGCTTTTGCAGTCTATCAAACCCACATTACAGGATATTGAATGTTGTCTTTAGCAACAAATTGTGGGATGTCATGATGACCCAGTCTTTCTGTGTTTATTAAGTGTCTGCACTGACTTTATTATTTATTCATATTTGCAAAACTATACATTTTCACATCACCAACATAAATCTGTGTTTGTCACTTTCAGTCTTTGTTTGATTTAGAAGTGTCATTATGTTGCACAGTTCAATCTGTGATCAATCGTGCAGGGTTGCATGTAGTCATGAGAATCTCTCTGGCGGTTTTCAGTGGCTTAAATTCTTGTCAAAAAGCTGACAATAAGTTATGTGTGGATGGCGATCTGTACTCCAAAGCATTCTTCAGAAGTTGGGCAACTGTATCTTCAACCACAGCAAGGCCATGGCCAATGGGGATGATATTTCTCCCAAACCCAAAAGGAATTGCCAATCTGAGCCATTTCTTTTCTAACAAAAACAGATCCTTTGGTTCCCTGACAAATCTCCACTGGCACCCTCACCCTTGTTGTTTGATCCTCCTTATGGGTCTGTCTCCTACTGCAGCAATTGAGATCAATTGTTGGGCTGTGTACAATGTGTAGACAGTTAACTGACTTTCAAGCCCAATGGGAGAAACCAAATGCTTTCAGAAATGTTTCTTCTCTTTTCCTTTCTCATACTTACAAAATCACATACAAAACTAATCAAAGTCATTCTTCAAGGGTCAATTAGGAGTTGTTAGGACAAATGATGTGTGTGTATTTAAGGGCCATTGGGGGTTCAAGTGTTCGCAGTAAATGTGTGATCAGTTCTGATTTCTGAGCAGCTGGGGGGTCACATGGGGTTTGAACTATTGTGTTTACTGCAGAGTGACAAAGTTAATCGCAAGCACATTGAGATTTCCAACACGCAGCTCTTCCTTTGTTTTACTATACAGATGGCAAACAAGTCCCCATTATTGACTTCTGCTACCAAACATATAGACACGCGTGAGTCGGCAGCAATTTGATTATGTATTTGTTCTCAAAACACACACACACATACTAACATATCTAAGCTGGTAGTAATTTATTTTGAAGTTAAATAAGTCATGTTGCCAACTGTAGATAGTGACCAATTCGCTTCATTAAGTTTGTTTTCTTATGAACAAGTAATAAAAAACCCAACCTACTATTAAGTCATTAATCAGGCACTAAACATGCCGTAACTCCTCTATGAAGCAATATATGTCATATGTTTGATCTAATGGCTCTAGCTCTCAAAACATTGTCTTGACATCACAGATGCAGAATATACACTGTGAATACAAATGACTGTTTGACATGTCTGACACGTGTTCCGCATGCAGAGCAAAAGGACAGCTGTGAAGAGGGACAGCAGTTTCAAATAAAAAAAATGTCAATGCCTTAGAAAACACCATTACCCCTCTCCAAATTGTGATCTTGTTTATAATTTGATGAGGAAATCTACTCCATATAACTCTGCAGGTACTGGTGCGGCTACCACAATGCTAAGGACTGTGGTGTGACTCCATATGTTTTTCGTGTGAATGTGTTGAAAGGTATATTTATTGAACTAAGGCTAAAAGAGTTGTTTCAGGTGGTTCCGATTCATCTGCCAGATTGGACATCTGTTTCTGACTGAACAGAAAAAAGGGACTTACAAAAATGTATTTAATTTGGAGTGTGTTTTCAATGGACTTTCCAATCCTAACAACTTGTCAAGTTTATGCAACAGGCAGGTAAATTGCATAGTGCTGCCTCTAGACCTGCTCAATGACGTGATCAAAAAGCATAAAATATGCTCTTAATGCAGTATGTTCAAATAAAAAATGACAATAGGGCTGTTAGATATAATGTCATGGTTATAAAAAGTGTTCTACTGCTTAAGATATGTGTACTATTTGGTATGAATCATATTAACTGTGTCATTTTGAGAGAGATATTTTCAAAGCAGGACTGATCTATTCAAATAAAACAGATTTCAAACTCTGACATTTTTTTTTAAATGTTGAAATGTCATGTGCTGTTGTTATCAGTTAGGATCATTGGGCAGAGAACAAAGGAATAGACAGAAAGGGTACAAATGACCCACAATAAAGGGCCGATTTAACCCAATTGAGGTTTATACCCCGTATCTGAGAAAATAATTAGTCAGAATAATAACTTCCCTTAAGAGTGCTGTGCTCCATTAGCAGGGCCGTTTCCACATCACTATCAGTCATTCCTTATCACTACATTAGCAACAAATCGTTTGAATAGAAAAATTCTTCCTATAATTAACAGCTCAGTTTAAAAAAATAAGATATATTATACCGTTTCTGACACAAATCCTGGATGAAAACGTTTTAAATAGTGAATAATAAGTTAGCAATTTCTAGACATATCTGTAAATCACGACTGATCAACAAACATACATCCCCAAAGCCACGCCCCTGAAGGGCTAAAAATAAACACAACAGTTCATGTTTTTTAACCAAATGTTTTTCCACAGAGTTGTTTAATACCAGATTACGATGGAGCACATTTGGTTCTGGCAAAAACGACCCAGTCATGAGTCTTCTCATGTCACCTTCAATAAACAACTTGAAAGATGATATTGTCCATTTTCTTTGAATGTTATGGTTATCTTTGTGAGTCACGTTGTGCTGTTTTCATTGTGTGGACTTTTTTAAAAGCCTCTCTTTTCTTTCAAAATAAAAATGAAATCTGAAATCAACAAATACATTGATTTTAAGACTAGCTTTCGATATCTATAAACGTTGGTAAAATGTGGAAGATAACTGACAATCCAGTTACCATCAGTGTCTCCGGCCAAAGCTAACATGAACTCAAGATGCTGACAAATGATTTCTTTATTATAATCATGATCCTTCTCTAGTTCCTTATTTTTAAGGGGGATTAAAAAGGTGTATCAGAAGTACCAGTATATCTACAAACAGGATCATTCTGGAAATACAGGGCACATGAGGATACAGATGAGCCAACGGTTGCTCCACAGTTTCACTGAGTCGGACAGTTGTAACACTTTATCTCAGCAGGTGCTATTGGACGTTTCTGACCACTATAAATAAATTGACAACGTGTGATAAATTGAAGGGTTTGAATCGCATCAGATGCACTTGTTCCATCTGGATGCTATTCTATGAAACAGTTATTGAGTGTAAACGGTTTTTACAATTTGATGATGGGTGGAAATGTGCATGCACCGCAGCTGACCTCAAACAGATGCACGCCTCTATGATTTATCTTGTGGGCAATAAACGGCAGTAATTGATGTGAAATAGTACAATTAATTTTTAATTTCAACACAAGTCTATTTCCATGTCGAGAGCATTGTAAGTTCACACATAGCAAATGTGCACTGTTTCTATTCCTTTGATATCATCTTAAGATCATGGTCCAAATACAATGTTGCTTTATTTCCTCTTGAATCCATAATAATCACAGCTGTAATGTAATTGCTCTCTCAATCTGATTCTGATAAACTTAACTTGTAACTTTCTGTTGAGCTAACTGTATGAAAGGACATTGATTTTACAGCAGTATCTGTCAAACTGCATGTCTCTGAAAATCCATTTTGCTCTCTGTTAACCTCACAGTGCCTGGGGGTCTGACCACAAATCCGGCAGCCATGACGTCTGTCCTCATTGCCCTTAAAGCTTTCCGTGCATAGCTCACAGAACCGCGGTGAAGACCAGACCTGCGGCTTCTGGTTGTCGTTCAAGCTAATAGAGGTGAAGGTTATCTAACTGCAGCCTATTTTGTAAAGTCACGCAAGACAATCAAATGTCTTTATTTTGACATCCTCAGGGCATGCCAATAGATTTTAATCAAAATCTTTCTGTTGGGTTTTGGTTGTTTTCTTGTCTGTTTCTTGACTGCAGTTTGTCACAATTCTCACAGCTGCTCGTGTCAACAGACTAACTAACAATTATTGAAACATTATTATTTTGTATGTTTTCCATTCAATCTCAGAACTACATACCAACAGTGTTCTTCTGAGAAATACATCAGTGAAACAGTACATGTTGACCAATACATTGTTATAGGCTGTGGCTCAGTGGTTAGTGTGCTGGACTTCGTATCAGGGGATAGCAAGTTCGAGTTCCACTGCAGTCAGCATGTCGTTGTGTCCCTGGGCAAGACACTTCACCCCAAATTGCTCATGTGGGGATTGCCCACAGTACTGTAAGTCGCTTTGGATAAAAGCGTCTAACAAATTACATGTAATGTTACATTTTTAATTGGGACATGTTTATTTTTTAGACTTTGTGTTCATGGGAATTGTAATCCCACAATTAAGTTAAATACAGTTAGTATTTCTGAAAAGATGGGTATCTAGAATTTACAATGAATTTATTTGTCTTCACCAGAGCTTGTATGCATAACATACATACGTAATGAAGAAGCCATTAGATGTTTGAAGGAGTTAACCAATACTATAATGTATTCTAAAGAGGAGTAAAGTAGAGCAATTGCTGCATCATAGTTTCTGTGTCTAACGTGTTGTTATTACTAAACGTATAACTTACTTGCACTAAGATACTCAGTATGGTTACAACTCATATTGAAGTGAGTTTAATCCGATCTGCATTATTCAAATGTTTTATGCGTGTCACGATTCTTGTGTTGTGTCACGTTTTTAGTTTTGTGTGTCTGGTAGTGGGTGTTTTGCTTTTCTCCTTGTCATGTTTTCCTCCCTGTGTATTGTCAGAGGCCTGTACTACGAAGCAGGATTTTCGCTTAGCCGGCTAACTTCAGGGAAAACTCGGGATTTCTGGTCCTACAATGCTGGTTCTCTTTTTTGCGGGCTAGATCTCCATGGTAACTTATGCTGTGCGGCTAACCTGCCCCGGAGCAGGTTAGGTTGCGGGCTGACCTGAGAAGACGCCAGGCAGAGATTCAGGAAGACATCTCTACACATCTGCAACAGCTGGCTGAAAAGATGAATCGTTTGATCCCTCACCTGCGGACTGCTCCAGTGCCGGCCCCAGCAGCCATGGTTCCGGCTTCACTACCGGCCCCAGTAGCCATGGTCCCGACTCCAGTTTCGGCTCCAGTACTGGCCGATGCCAGCTTCCTGTGCCCTGTCGGCTTACCGACTGTCTCAAGTCTCCTCTCGAGTCCCCTGTCAAGTTCCCTCTCGAGTCCCCTGTCAAGGTCTTTTTCAAATTCCCTCTCCAGTCATCTCCCGAGTTCCCTTTCAAGTCATCTCTCGAGAGCCCTCTCAAGTCACCTCTCAAGTCTCCTCTCAAGTCACCTCTCAAGTTCCCTCTCAAGTCCCCTCTCGGGTCTCCTCTCGAGTTCCCTCTTGAGTCCTTTTTCAAGTCAGCTCTTGAGTCACCTCTCAAGTCTCCTCTCGAGTTCCCTCTCGAGTTCCTCCTCGAGTCCCCGCTCAAGTCTCCTCTTGAGTTCCCTCTCAAGTCACCTCTCAAGTCTCCTCTCGAGTTCCCTCTCAAGTCTCCTCTCGAGTTCCCTCTCGAGTTCCCTCTCAAGTCACCTCTCAAGTCTCCTCTCGAGTTCCCTCTCAAGTCTCCTCTCGAGTTCCCTCTCAAGTCCCTACCCTATGCCCTGTGCCGTTGGAGGCCCCGCCGACTACTCTTCTGCCGGGGGTTCTGCCAATCCTATGCTCTGTGCCGTTGGAGACCCCGCCGACTACTCTTCTGCCGGGGGTCCTGCCAATCCTATGTCCTGTGCCGATGGAGGCCCTGCTGACTACTCTTCTGCTGGGGGTCCTGCCAATCCTATGTTCTGTGCCGTTGGAGATCCCGCCGACTAATCCTCTGCCGGGGGTCCTGCCAACCCTATGTCCTGTGCCGTTGGAGGTCCAGCCGACACCTGTTTCATCGGGGGTCCTGCCAGCTCCATGTCCTGTCCCGTTGGGGGTCCCGCCGAGACCTGCTCCGCCGAGTTTCCTGCCAACACCGTGTCCTGTCCTGTTTCGGGTCCCATCGACACCAGCCCTTGCTCCGTCGTGGGTCCCACTGACACCAGCCCAGGTTCCGTCCAGGGTCTCGTCTACGCCTGACCCGCCAGGGGTTCCACCAGCTCCTGCCCGTCCTTGCCCCCGGGCCGTCCGCTCGAGAACTCCATCATGGGCTCTGCCTTGCCCTTGGGCCGTCCGCCCGAGGACTCCATTATGAACTCTGCCTTGCCCCCGGGCCGTCCGCCCGAGAGATCCATTATGGACTCTGCCTTGCCCCTGGGTCGTCCGCCCGAGACACCCATCATGGACTGTGCTTTGCCTCTGGGTTGTCGTCCCGGACCCCCTCCACCCACCCTTTTTGGATTATTTGTTTTGTATGTCTGGAATCCGTCCCTTGGGGGGGGGGGTTCTGTCACGATTCTTGTGTTGTGTCACGTTTTTAGTTTTGTGTGTCTGGTAGTGGGTGTTTTGCTTTTCTCCTGGTCATGTTTTCCTCCCTGTGTATTGTCTGGTCTTTTCCCCTGTGTTTTCATGTCTGTCGTTAGTTTCCCTGGTGTGTCTAATTTCCTGATTGTTTTCACCTGTCACCCCTTCTGTGTCTCCTGTGCTCATCAGTGTCAGCCCCGTCCCTGATTGTTCCCACCTGTGTCTTGTTACCCTGTGTTTAAATTCCCCTGTCTCCCAGTGTTCAGTGTCAGTTCGTTTTTGTCTATTGCCATGGTCAGATCTATGCTCTCTATGTGCTCTTGTGAACATTTTGATCCTCACTACGTGAGCGTTTTCATTTTGTTCTCCATTTTTGTAGAGACCATTTTTTTGTTGTTCATTTTTGCTTTCCATGAAAGTATCTTACAAATACTTTACCTCTGTCTCCCGGGTCGTGTAATTGGGTCCTACCTCCTAAGTGTCTGAGTTCGTAACAATGCGCAATGGTTTGATTTGTGACATTCTTAGGATTGTGGCATTGATAAAGGAATTCAAGACAGAAATATGACTACTTTACCATTATTGTTGCCTTATATTAGCAATGGCAAAGAGTGACCAAAAAAAACTACTATTAACATTATTAAGGTATCCAAATATAAAACGTTTTAAAGGTCACATGTCATGGCCATTTCTACTGATCATAATTCCATTATCTACTAGAATAGATTTATGTTGTGCAATTTTCCAAACTCACATTGGTTTCTCATACAGCATCTCTGTAAAGTAGCCTATGTGTATTCACCGGTTGTTGGAGCTATATATATATCTCTTATATTATTTAATAGTTTAACATTTATTTTCTTGCAGTTTATAGTGTTTATTATTATCATTTATTTATATGTATTCTTAGTTAGCGTCATAAGTTAAAGTAGTTTCTATGCTTTTTTTTGAAGGCATGTTTTGGGCACTTGGTGATTAGAGCACCTGGTGTAATTGTATATATTGGAGACAGGTGGGTGATGGGAGCCAGCGTTGGTGGGAGCCAGAGCACTAGTAGGCAAACGTTTTTTTACCAGGGTGTTTCAAGCCAGCAAAAGGAAAGCCATAGGAAAGGCTTAAGGAAAAGGGATATAGGAAACCTGTTTGTTGTACTTTGTTATCGGAATAAACTGCACAAATGGAGAATCTTGTCTGAACCTGGATCATTGCCCTGCGTAAGATCCGCTAACAAGTTAATTATCTGTTTTATTTCTATATGATTTTGACCGCTACACCGGTATTCACTCTCTGTCCTAAAGACAGAGAGTGAATACCGGTGAGCCCAGTGTGCTCTGATTGGTCGGGACGTTGAGAGGCTCGTTGCTGCGATCTGCTGCGATCTGCTGCGCTCGCAGCAACGAGCCTCTCGGCGATACAGCGAGAACAAGCGAAATTCATCCTGAGCACACACAAACACTCACAGCCGAAGTAAAAACAATAAGTGTGGCTTGATATTGAATAAGAAAAAGGTTTATAACGCTGTGAGAATGGGTCTGCGGAGAGCATTTCTCTGCGATCCCAATTTAGTAGCCCGAAAAACGTTTACCCATTTAAACAGTCGTGGTAGATACCTTGTTTGTTTTAAACATCATAAATACACAAACAACAATGAATACTTACAGGTTGTGTACCCGAATCTCCCACTGGTCCAAACAAAGTAGGAACAGCATCGTTCTTCAGTGCCCTACGCTGTACATATCCGGCATGAATCGCTGAAAGGTTTGGGAAGCTTTGTTTCGTGAAAGGCTGGCAGAGGGTGCGGCCTCTGGGTATCCCCACGTCAGAGTACCCAGGAAGAAAATGAGAAATGTCCAACGAGGTGTTTTGGGGAGGTCTTTTCTGTGTTAGACTTGTACTCCTTACAGGATGTACTTTGATGGTTTGTGACTCTGCAGACCATTTACATGCATATAAACCTTCATAACACACAAGGGGATGGGTAATAACCGGAAAAGCATGACATGGGACCTTTAAAATAAATCCCAGACATCGTACTGGCAAGTCCTTACTTTTATTACTTGGGATTTTGGATAAAACCCTAGGATATACAGTAGTGAGTGATGCCTGCACTTAAAGTATTTCATCTAGTCAGTTTATACACTTTAAGAGGCCCCTTTCAGTTTCAAGTGTTAATGAACTCATTAGCCTCTGGATGGGAAAAACACACCCGCCTTATAGAGACGTTTGGGGAAGGTTGAAATGACGCCAGGCTCCTTTACACCACAGAGGACATTGTGATTAACACCCTGGACAGTTCCAGAACATCTGTGGGAGGCGAATCATGGTTGAGTGAAGCATAAACAATATCGTTCAGAGAGAAGAAGCATGACTGGAGCTGTGTAATCCATGCACCATGCAGGGAAAGGGGATGAGAGAGAACAGCAGAGAGAGTGAAGGAGCAGACGTAGAAAAAGGGAATAGAAGCTTTGTAAAAACCGAGACATTTAAAAAAAAAATTGTATTTAACCTTTATTTAACCAGATAAAAGCATTGAGATAGAATCTCATTTGCAATGCTGACCTGGCCAAGAAGGCAGCAACGTTACATATAACACATAACACAAACATATAAAATACAGAGAACATAACTAAGAAAACAAAAGACAAAAAAGCTGTCACTACATTGTGCACATAAAAGCCTAAATAAAGCCTATTAAAAGCCCAAATAAAGCCTATTACCTCCTAATGTGCCCACAAGTGGCTCTTAAAGATCAAATGCAAAGATTTTTTTATAATTGCCAGTAAAATCGAAATCATATAGCTACAACATTATCTAAGATATTGCAGTATTAAAATCGGAGATAATATGCGTCTGGCAATGCGTAATATTTATTTTGTTCAACCCCCAACACCAAGTCCGACGATTTATTTCTCAGCCGCTCGTCTCCGCAAGATGGCGCTGCGCGTGACGTCAGAGTGTACAAACATATTTCCACCTGGTTTATCACTCACAGCTGCTTCCGCCGATAGTACAACTTAGTTTCGTTATCATGCCTGATAAACCACCCTTGAATGATGGGTTAGTAGACTAAAAGCTTTAGGAATCCAAACTATGACATATAATAAGTACCCTGTATCAAGATTGATGCAAAACAAGTGAAATTTGACCTTTTTAGAGAGGTTTAGAAAAATAAAGTCCAGGCGGACTCACCATGGGTAATTTGGGAACCATCAGTTCCATTTGAACTTTTTCACTGTAAAAATCATTTTATTACTTTGAATTATCACTATAGGTATTCATTCCATCCAAATACAACTGTTGTGAAAAAAAAATAAAAAAAATAAATAAAACATACTCTGTTATCCTCTTAGGCATCACGGACCCGAAATCGCGTCATTTGCAGGAAACGACGTCTAAGGAACCTTAATATTTAATAAACTATGAATATTTTCTATCCATATAACGGGAAAAAACTAATTTAACTGATCTTTTTCATTTATTTTTTCAAAAGAAAGTGAGCCTCTGAATTAGCCCTGAGCGAAAAATGCTAAACTATTACTGCACCGAAAATCACTCCTAGCTCCCTTATTACTTATCCTAGCTCCACATCCAACACATTGTTTATGATCGTAAAGACACAGAATCTAACGGTGCCCACCTCAACACTGAAAGATACAAACTCGTGAGGTTATCAACAAAAACGTACATCAAAACAAGTGGCGCTAGGCTAATGGCTTACCTTGCTCTTCGTCTGGTCTAAACTGGTCTTCAATGGCATTAAAACGATAAAAACGATGATGTAGTTAATCCATAGGTTAATATCCAATGGGGCTGTGTCCCCTTTGAAATGTTCTGATAATCTATAAGCAATAAAACTGCAATTCCGTTATCTGCTGTCCGCTCTGTGCTCCGTGCGCTTTGAAATCAAATCAAATCAAAATTTGTTTACCTCAATTCTTTGGCGTTTCTGCATTGCCCGGTTCTTTCGTTCTTTCGGTTGTTTTTTGTGCTCAAATATGGAAGGGACGGCTACGTGTTTCAGCCTCCGATGTACTTTAACCTGTTAAGCCCGAAGGGACCCTGTTTTTTTTTTTCACTACACTGTGTCTCAGGGCATTTTAATATTTAAAATCCTATTAATGTGTTATACCAGATTAACGAGAAGAATCTCAGCTAACTGACGATACGAACCATTTTTACTGAAACAAAACACAAGTCTCACAAGAAGCGTTAGCATTAGCCCTTAGCTAAAACGGGCAGATGCTACTTCCGGTGCTAACTAGCAAAAACGATCTTTAAAACTTAATATTTTCTGCACAAACTACATATCATCTGAAAAGCTGATACTCCACAGATTATTTTGTTGTAAGTATCATCACTGTAGGACACAAACTCACTGAGCTAGCAGCCAGAACAGAGAAGAAAAAAAACAGTTTTCAAAAACATAACAATAATTATGTCTTACCGTTGCTGTTTTGTGATCAAAGCTCATGTTCAAGGGAATAAAAACGCTGCTTAAAGTTAATCCAATGTCTCTTAGTAACTTTAGAATTGTTCCTGATAATCTATCATTACATTCATGGCAGCAGAGTAGGTATAAAGTTTCGCAAGTTTATGCAAACCTCTCTCTACTTGACGTAAGTGTTTAGCGGTACTTACTAACTGTCACTCGATTCTATTGGCTCTAACGGTTCAGAAAAGGTGTCAATCACCCAAATCGACCAATGGGTTCCAAAGATATGATCCTGCGTAGTATAAACTACGCCCGCTCCGGCTCCATTACGCATTACGCAGCAGGAGAGCACCGCAGCAGCAGAGCACCGCAGCACCAGAGCACCGCAGCACCAGAGCAGCACAGCACCAGAGCACCACAGCACCACAGCAGCTGAGCACCACAGCACCACAGCAGGACAGCACCACAGCACGCAGGTAACAGGTAACAGAGCACATTTCAAGGACGTTGATTTATTTGCTTTTAGATCTTTTTCTTGTGTATCCTCTTTCCATTTTAGCAAATAATGGCAGCCAGGAGGGCGAGCTTCACCACCGAGCAGGTGCTAGAGATGCTAGCTGACGATAGTGGGGCTATGATCATACCAGATGACTCTTCTTCGGATGATGAAGATCTCCTCCAGCCAGACCTGGATCCGGACAGTAGTGACTCGGATGTTGAACTTCCACTATGGGAAAGGTTTGTAATCTCTTTGTTTTTATATATTACTTATGTGTTTGGTGGAACTGCGTCACAGTGCTAGCTTAGCCAAGAAGCTACAGGAATGATTGGGCAAAATGCTAAATAGTGTTACTTGTCTTTTTGGAGTTACATTTTCTAAATGAATGGCCAGTGAATGAATATATATATATATATATATACACCAAATAAATAAGTAAACACATATATATATATATATATATATATATATATATATATATATATATGTGTGTTTACTTATTTATTTGGTGTAATATTATTCATTTATAGTTCAATATTATCCTTTTTATATATTACTTTTGTGTTTGGTGGAACTGCATCACAGTGTTAGCTTAGCCAAGAAGCTACAGGAATGATTAGGCAAAATGCTAAATAGTGTTACTTGTCTTTTTGGAGTTACATTTTCTAAATGAATGGCCAGTGAATGAATATACATGTGTTTACTTATTTATTTGGTGTAATATTATTCATTTATAGACCAATATTATCCTTTTTATATATTACTTTTGTGTTTGGTGGAACTGCATTACAGTGTTAGCTTAGCCAACAGGAATGATTAGCCAAAATGCTAAATAGTGTTACTTGTCTTTTTGGAGTTACATTTTCTAAATGAATGGCCAGTGAATGAATATACATGTGTTTACTTATTTATTTGGTGTAATATTATTCATCTATAGTCCAATATTAGGTATAAACCAGTGAATTAATCTAATGTCTTTGTTTTTCCACATTTGTTTTCAGTGATGCAGTTGAGTTTGAAATGGCTTCTGGACCCCCATCTGCCACTCAGCCTGTCTCAACAACGCCACGACCATCCACCCAGCCATCCCCACCCGTCTACTTCCACTCAGCCTGCCTCAAGAAATCCACGACCATCCACCCAGCCATCCCCACCCTCACATCCACAGCCGTCTACTTCCACTCAGCCTGCCTCAACAAAGCCACGACCATCCACCCAGCCATCCCCACCCTCGCATCCATCAACGTCTGCTTCCACTCAGCTAAGGGTGAAGACACCTGTGTACTGCAGGAAGTGCCAGGTCCCTCTGTGCTTCACTGTCAAAAAGAACTGTTTCAGGGAGTGGCACGACCTAAATACTGGAACATCCAGGTAGGTATAAAGTTCAGGTAGGTATAACGTTTTGCGAGTGTTTATTTAAAAAAAAAAATACTTGTTGTTTTTATATACCTAGTGTGATTTTATTGTATAGTACGTTGGTAAAATGTTTGTTGTTTTTACAAACCTACAGTGGTTTTATTGTATAGTACAGGGGTGGCCAACCCGCGGCTCTCGAGCCGCATGCGGCTCTTTGCCTAGTTTCATGCGGCTCTTCAGTTCATATCGAATTGTATACAGGACTGTCTCAGAAAATTAGAATATTGTGATAAAGTTCTTTATTTTCTGTAATGCAATTAAAAAAACAAAAATGTCATACATTCTGGATTCATTACAAATCAACTGAAATATTGCAAGCCTTTTATTATTTTAATATTGCTGATTATGGCATACAGCTTAAGAAAACTCAAATATCCTGTCTCTAAATATTAGAATATCATGAAAAAGTATACTAGTAGGGTGTTCAACGAATCACTTGAATCGTCTAATTAACTCGAAACACCTGCAAGGGTTTCCTGAGCCTTGAAAAACACTCAGCTTGGTTCAGTAAACTAAATCACAAGTATGGGGAAGACTGCTGATCTGACTGCTGTCCAGAGGACCGTCATTGACACCCTCCATCAGGAGGGTAAGACACAAAAAGAAATTTCTCAAAGAGCAAGCTGTTCACAGAGTGCAGTTTCAAAGCACATCCACAAAAAGTCTGTTGGAAGGGGGAAATGTGGCAGGAAACGCTGCACAACCAAGAGAGATGACCACAGCCTTAACAGCATTGTGAAGAAGAGTCGCTTCCAGAATTTGGGGGAGCTTCAAAGACAGTGGACTGAAGCTGGAGTCCAGGTATCAAAAGTCACTGTTCACAGACGTGTCCGGGAAATGGGCTACAATAGCCGTATTCCCATGGTCAAGCCACTTCTGAACTCAAGACAACGGAAGAGGCGTCTGACTTGGGCTAAGGAAAAGAAGCACTGGACAGTTGCACAGTGGTCCAAAGTCCTCTTTTCAGACGAAAGCAAGTTTTGTATTTCATTTGGAAGTCAAGGCGCCAGAGTCTGGAGAAAGGCTGGAGAGGAGCAAAATCCAAGTTGCTTGAAATCCAGTGTGAAGTTCCCACAGTCAGCGATGGTTTGGGGAGCCATGTCAGCTGCTGGTGTTGGTCCACTGTGTTTCATCAAGCCCAGAGTAAATGCAGCTGTGTACCAAGAGATTTTAGAGCACTACATGCTTCCGTCTGCTGAAAAGCTCTATGGAGATGAGGAATTCATTTTCCAGCATGATCTGGCACCTGCCCACAGTGCCAAAACCACCAGTAACTGGTGTACTGACCATGGCATTACTGTCCTCGATTGGCCTGCAAATTCCCCTGACCTGAACCCCATAGAGAATATGTGGGGTATTGTGAAGAAGAAGCTGAAAGACACCAGACCCAACAATGCTAATGAGCTAAAGGCCGCTATTGAAGCATCCTGGGCATCCATAACACCTCAGCAATGCCACAGGCTGATTGCCTCCATGCCACGCCGCATTGATGCAGTAATCCGTGCAAAAGGATTCCCAACCAAGTACTGAGTGCATTAATGGACATTTTCAAATGTTTGATTGTGTTTTGCTGTTATAAATCTTTTTTTTTTACTTGGTCTGAGGAACTATTCTAATTTTTTGAAATAGGATTTTTGAGTTTTCTTAAGCTGTATGCCATAATCAGCAATATTAAAATAATAAAAGGCTTGCAATATTTCAGTTGATTTGTAATGAATCCAGAATGTATGACATTTTTGTTTTTTTAATTGCATTACAGAAAATAAAGAACTTTATCACAATATTCTAATTTTCTGAGACAGTCCTGTATATATATATATAGCACCAAATTGCAAATAATCTATAACTACTGTCACTTTTCACATTGAACATGTGCTCTTTTATTAAATAAACTAAACGCTTTCATTTTAAGTTGTAAGTTTAGTGTTTTTGACCCTAAGAAACACTGATGCATTAATCAATAACAATAATCCACAGCTCCTCTCTCTGCTTCAGAGGATTTAAAAAATATATCCCAATGCCACAAAAATGCATCAGTGACGTGGTTGAAATCTTGTCTCCAGAAAACAAAAAACTGAAACAAGCTGTATCAGTGACTGTGTGTTTGATGTGGCCCTTTGCAGTAAAATAGAAAAAATGTGGCTCTTAACCTCTGACTGGTTGGCCACCCCTGGTATAGTACGTTGGTAAAATGTTTGTTTTTACATGCCTATAGTGTGTTGGTAAAATGTTTGAAAGAAATCTACCCCAGTTGGAGTCCAATGTTACCTATGTTTCCGTTTTTTTGTATTGTGCAAGTACACCTACACACACTGACCTACAGTGTAGTTTTATTGTATAGTGTGTTGGTACAGTTACATACACAGCTACACTTACACATACACACCTACACATACCCACACAGCTACACATACCCACACAGCTACACTTACACACCTACACATACCCACACAGCTATACATACCCACACAGCTACACTTACACACCTACACATACCCACACACCTACACTTACACATACATACCGACACACACACACCTACACACACTCACACACAAACAAATATTTAAAAAAATATATATTTAAAAAAAAAATTAAAAAATTTTTTAAATATGTTTTTGTTTTGGGTGGAATGAATACCTATAGTGATGATTCAATGTAATACAATGATTTTTATAGTCTGGTATCTGAAAAAGGAAACCAAATGTGCCCAAATGTGCCCAAAGCTTATTCCGCCTGGACTTTATTTTCATAAACCTCTCTAAAAAGGTCAAATGTCACTTGTTTTGCCTCAATCTTGATACAGAGTACTTATTATATGTTATACTTTAGATTCTTAAAGCTTTTAGGCTACTAACCTATCATTCAAGGTTGGTCTTCACTATAAGTAATGGGTTTTCTTTAGTCGGAGACAGGAATTTAATTTTTTTTGCTATGTTCCATCTGAATTTACTCTGACACAGAAACATCTATATTGATTCTGACACTTCTACATCCAACTCACAGATGTAACCTTGCTTTGATAACCAAAATTATTCATATAAACCTTTTAGAAGTTAAGTTATAGTCATTTGTTCTGGGAATGTCATTTTCTAGCCTGAAACCTGAAAAACAGGCTCGGGGTTTAACAGGTTAAATGCTTCTCCACCAACAGACTTGACGATGCCAGGATCAACATCGTATGCATCAGACGCGAAGTGGTTAGAGCACAACTTGCTCCATTTTGTCGGCTGCCAGCCAACACGATTCACTAAAATAATCCAGTTTCGGCGGATGATTTTGTCTTGGGGAAATGAATGAAAACTTCTCCCAGATCCCGCACCGTTCGTATATCCGAAAGCACAACAATAACCCATGTTTTGCGTGATTTCGCGGATATAATTCAGAGTTTTCTGCAGCAGTCATGAACGAAAAACACCGCTGACATGTGAACAGCGCACGAGACTGCCGAGTCGGGATATTTGGCCCAGAGACTGTTTGTACAAAATGACGTCGTGCGCGGAGGCTGCTGGGAATGACATGTCAGAAATTCAGACGTAACATACAACTAAATATGGAGATTGCAACAGCACTTGTTGACACATTTATTAAAACCCATCCAAAATAACTATTAAAGGCTCATCTTACATTTGAGTTTTTATGGTATTGCACTGTCAAAAATGACAAAATGTTGGCATCTGATTTTGGCAGTCCTCTGTTACATGCAGGCCGCATATCTAATTTGATTTGACTGTATCAAATGTAACATCATACACAACTGATACACTTTGATAAGACTTAATAGGTGTATCGTTTCAGACAAGCAGTCTGGATTTAAAACCTTTACTCATACCACAGTGGCACACATCCCTTTATTTTTATTTTCATTGGATTACATTCGACCTGCCATTAGCTGTGCCCTCATCAATTTTGAATTACATCCAAGAGGAGAAGTGTTTTATGTTTCACAGGCTATCATCTTTTCGTTCACCTGCCAAAGCACAACAGCAGGTTTATGGCATTGACCTCAATGACCATGCTCAACTTCAAATACCTTTTTATTTATTTATTTTATTTGAAAGCTCTTGGATTTATGTAACGGTTTTCATATCATTTGAACTAATAACTCAAAATCAATGGAAAATTATATAACTACATATAACAAATAAGACACACCTCTTTTGATTGTATTTGTAGAGACTAGGTCACATGACAAGGACGGTTTGAAAGAAAATGTAAACTTTTGAATGGAGATCTGATGAATGTCCATGGAAATATTCAGAGAAAATAGAGTGTAGTTAAAAACCAATGGACCGCTGTAGTAATAATATCTGGTATGGATTTGCAGTCACTGGGTTACATTACAAATGAGGTATTGAAAACAAAAATCGTTCTGCTTTGATAAATATTTAAATACATTTAAGGGGGACTTATTATTGGCAAGTTAGTGGCAGAAGAACAAGCTAACACAACATTTACATATATCAGCAGCAACATAAGAAATATCGTGAATCATGTTTCTGTTACACTCAAAGTTTATATTTCTTTTCAGGTTTTATTTTTTTTATCTTCACACCAAATCCTTATAAAAACTCTTGCTATGTTTACCAATAAGTCACTGGCATCCGTTTTTTGTATGATACATTATGTATAAGCTTGTAGCTTATACAACTAAGGTATAACGTAGAGGGAAGAGGCAGTGATTCTCTGCAGAGATATAAAGGTGTGCATCGTGACATCATGTTGGGTGACCACACTCCTCCACCATGCTGTGTTATCAAAGGTGAAACTGCACTTTAAGAAAGGGCAGTAAAACACAGCTTCTCAGCCCGGTGTTAGGTTACTCTTTACAAAGCTACTCTGTCAGAAATGCCACATGAGAAGAATATCTGTTTACAGTGCACCCACACAAACTGTGGGCTGAGAGGAGTTTGAGAGAGTACTACAATGTCTACGGTTCACATCTGGACGGTTCAAACATCTGTTGCAGTCGAGTAATTCGTCTTGTACATTTGCAGGCCTCTTTCACTCTCTGGCTCAATGATGTTATGTCTCAAATCTCCATGACATGAGTCTTTCACTTGGTCTTAGCCAACATTAATGATAGCCTTAAAACAAATATTTACTTAATTCAAATCATACGGATCAAGATTGAATTGCAGGTGAGTATTTGGAATCCTTTGTAGTGAGTAAATTAAAACAAGTTAGGACTTGACATCTAGAGCATGCAGCTCACCTGGTTCAAATTGTCCGAGAATAACACAACATGTTTATGTGTTATCCAGGAGGACGTCCCAAAGGGTAATTTAAAATAAATGAATGTTTTTCTGGGGATGTTACTCCATAGTCTTATTTTTCTGTTTTTATAAACATCCATTGCATTGCAGTGTTTACATAAAGAGTTTGCCCACTCTGTGTTTAACCAAAGTGAAACACATGTTAGTAATGTGATAGAAACCCCACCCTACATGTGATATTTCTTCACTTAGGTAATGGTACAGATGGAATTTGATGTAGATTTAATCGTTCGAGGTATGCTCACTTTGTACGCTATTGTAAAGACCGAGAAGTGATTGGCACCGCACATCCTTTTAAAGAAACCACATGCACTGTGTGTGCAAACATAAATTGATGTTCAGGTTGTGCATTTGAGCACCAATATGGCAAACACATGTTGGCAGCAGCTACGTCTCTGGGCACGTTGTTTCAAATGTGATCAATCTTTATTTTCAAGCAGTGGGAAGAGTTTCAAAGAAAAGGCTTCCCATAACATCTGAGCTACACATACATCTTTGATTCACTTGACATTGTGGCTTATATTTAAGTCAATCGTAATGTTGATGTTGAATACATTGGTGTGATAAGTTGCGTTATGTTTATAACTATTCAGATCCCCGTGAATGTATTGCAAGATGAATAATGGAAGAATTCCTTTCTTTTAGTAAACATAGCTGTGATAGGGTTTCAGAAGTAGCTCAGTTACGGTTCAACTGGAGAATTACTTTTGAAACAAAAACTCTAACCATACACAAACTACCACATTTGACAAATACTACACACAGTTATTTATACAATTTGGATTTGGTCAGTCATGAGTTTAAAGATTTGGTAAGTAAACATTTTGTCTCTAAACAAACAGTGCAGTCACGCGTTGAGAAAAACACAAATACTAGACATTGATGCCCCTGCACCACCGCTACAGTTTAACCACCAGATCTGAAAATACTAGAGCAGGAACTGAGAGCTTTTGCTTTGCTCATACCAAATGAGCCATGAATACTTAAGGATTATTCTCTTAGTCTAAATGTCTCCTGCACTAACGCTGATTATTTGCTGGTACTTGTCTACATCCATAGAACAATGTGTTGACCACAAATGGCCATCTTTTAGCAGTGAATGATTTAGAACAAAAATACATATCTGATCTCCTGCTACATTATGAACCACCCAGATCTCTCAGGTCTTCTGGGACGTGTCTGATTTCTATCCCAAGAGTCAGAACGAAACATAGAGAAGTTCAGTTATTATGCTCCAAATATCTGGAACAAACTACAGAAACCTGCAAGTCCGCTGAAACTCTGATTAAATCCAGGCTGAAGACATTTTATTTTGCTGCTGCTTTGAATTTAACTAGTAATATCTTACACTGTGCTGTAACTTTTATTCATGCATTTTATACCTGTGTTATTCTATATTAGCTTTTTTTTAATGTTTATTTTTATTCTCTTTGCTTTTCAATGACTGTTTTTTCAGCCCACTCTCTTCAGTCTGCGTACAAATGACACGACTTTGCAAAGGCGTGCAATAGATACGCAGAAGTCCGATTTTGCGTGCATATGATACTCCCACGTTACATTTGTTATGAACGTATCTTAATGCGTTTATTTCCTACATATCTTTGCCATTTATTTAACCCTAACCATAACCCAATAAGCTGCTGTGTCGTTTATTGCACCGCAAACATTAAAACTATCATTGGAACGGCGATCAAGCCTGAAGCCACAGAGCTCTGTTTTAATGTTTGAGGTGCAATATCAGCGAATCATATGCACGCAAAATCGGACTTATCTATTATATATCTATTGCACGACTTTGCAAAGTTGTGTCATTTGTACACAGACTGTGACACCGGGTTGGTTTTTTAATGCCATTTTAAATGTGTTCCCGCTGCACTATTTTAATGTTTTCGTGAAATATTGTGACTGCATTTTAAAGAGACAGAGTAGACAAGAAAACTCGAGAAACAATAAACAAAAGGCAACAGTTCAGAATGTTTTTATATGTGTACCAATAGGGCTGCCGTATCTATCCCTCTTCCTCATTCAATGTTGTCTGGCTCCTGTCTGTTTCTCAAACACAAAACATTTAGAATCATGGGATTGATTTGGTTCCTCTGACAGAGCACTAAAGTGTTTATATTCGCCTGGAGACAGAGACGGAGAGACAGCTCAGTACATCACTTTGTCTTTTGTCAAGCTGCATGCTTTTGTTTTAAGTCCCATATTGTTTTCTCAGGGTGTTTGAAGCCACTATAACTATTTTATGAAGCAAATATATTTTCTGGGTACTGGTTCTGCTATGTATTTAACTATAACAACACATTTGATGATTGTAAAAAAGGAGGAAACAGTGATAAAAGGCTGTCTTTGATACTGAATTGGAAAGAACTCATAGTTCTCTCAAATGTAAGAGTTCCCCGTTTTTACTGGTTTTGTGTGTCCTAATGGATACATTAATACTCTACTGGTCATATTTCCATTGTTGAGGTCTACTAGAATAGATTTAATTTGTGCAATTTTCCAAAATCACATTGGTTTCTCATACAGCATCTCTGTATAGTATGTGTATTCACCAGGTATTCACTCTCTGTCCTAAACGGCTTGTTGGAGCTCCTGTGTGAGGTGCTCCACGGATTGGTCCATTTGGGCCAATCCGGTCATTTGTTGTTGATTTGGGTGTTCACACGTCACAGAACCCAGGAAGCAAACAATGGAAAATGAGAAATCTCCAACGAGGCGTTCTGGGGCAGCACAGACAGGTATTTTCTGTGTTAGAGTTTTACTCGCTGCAGGGTGTACTTTGAGGGTTTTTGACTCTGCAGACCGTTTACATGCATAACAACCTTCATAACACACAAGGGGACGGGTACTAACCAGAAAAGCATGACATGGGCCCTTTAAGTTTCTTATCATCGATAAGCATCTGATGACAGTCCATTTAAGCACTGTGTAGCGTGCATATTGTAACCTACAGTTTGTGTGTAGACTACTTTGGATCTAATAGCCCGGGGTCATAAAGATTTCTGCACAGATGACTGGAGAGATAATTGACTTTGGAGCGAGCCCATGCTGTGGTTTTGTCAGACATGAGGAGGGAACCGAATGTGGTAAAGAGCTGCTGGAAGAGGAGTTTGTGACACGTTACAGCACACAATGGCACAAACACAAAATATGCAAAGCCCTGCTTAATTCAACCATTTATGTTTGGCACAGCTTGCATGAATTGTCAACTCTGAAAATATATTCGTTTGTTTTTCAGCATAATTTTCACGGACCCATTATTTCCAATGACAATATAATTAGAATAACTTGTATTATCTTCGCACTTAAAATATCAATTTTTCCACAAAAGTATCTATAACCCATGAAACAGCTTTATGCTTAGTTCAAAAACGGTTTAATGTACAATATAATGGCAGTGGCTCAGTAGGGTTTGGACTGGGAGCTGTAGGGTCACCGGTTCAAGTCCCCGACCAGACCTAAAAATGGAGTGTGGACTGCTGGAGAGGTCCCAGTTCACCTCCTGTCCTACCGTGGTGCCCTTGAGCAAGGCACCGGACACCCCCCTTCCCCCCTCACTCCCATTGCTCCCCGGGCGCTGTACAATAGCTGCCCACTGCTCCTAGTACTAGACTCCTGGTACTAGGATGGGTTAAATGCAGAGAACAAATGTCACTGTGCTGTGTGCTCTGTGTGACCATTAAAGAGGGGTTTCATCCCTCTCAATTCTAAAATGGTGACCAATTTTTATATATTATAAAATCAGCTTGTTTTGATAATCATTATTTATCAGACAGTGTAATGGTGGATATTAAGAATATTTGATATTTCTTCTGACATTCCCACTGTTCTGCACAGTCACAATGTTGAAATCATAAACCTTTCATTAATCCCCAGGTCTCTCTTGAAACTGGATGCTCTGCAGTCTGCCCTGAAGGTATTACTTATAACTACCCTTGGCTTTTAGGCTATGACAGAAATTATGACCTTAATAAAGTCGACTTTGCAACATTTGCATGCCTAAGCATCTTGCAAGTGATACAAGAAGTCTGTCTGGCTCTGTTTAAAGGCTCCCCTGGGGCGTTGCTTGGCAGGCAATGGACGTCCCTGTGGCTGAACGGCTGTCAAAGTAACTAAAAAATACTTAAAGAACAAAGTCCAACTCATCACTTGTAATTTGACTTATTTATGTTGCTGCTATAAGAGGTTTTAAATAAAGGTACAAAGCTTTATAAACATTTAGGAGAGAATGTGCCACATAGCTGGTAGAGTGATGTAGGCGCACGATTACTCCTAAAATGTGAGAAATTCACTGCATCCTCAGTCATCAAATTGCACAAAAGGCAAACGTTAAGATGGAGTGGTGATGTTTATAAAAAAAGTTCTGGCTCTATATATTTCTTGTTGATTCTGCACAAAACGATCAACCTGCACCGTTACTTCATTCTCAGGATCTCTCAGCAGGATGAGTGTAGCTGTGTGTGGCTGGGGTGTATCCAGTAGTCCTTCTCAGCGTAACACGGCAGATAAATGTCAGAGACTCAACAAAATATTGCTGGAATGCATTATCCACTTATTGTTGTTTATGGCCCCCTGTTGGATAACAAAGATATGGGTTCTTTTGATTGGATTGATTATATATATTTAATACTTAATATATATAAAATATATATATTTAAATATTTACTGATATGTCAACATGATCAACATTTCAATTTTTTTAATTTTTCCATTATGATCCATTGATATTACTTTTTTCCATCTCAGATTTGTTCATAGAAAACCCTATAGTTATCTAACTTTTAAAACATTTCCAGGAATACTGTGTTTAATGTTCAAAATCATTTGGAAACTGATTGAACAACCAAATAACATGGTTTGTGAACAAATCTAAATGCCCCTTTCTGTTACTTTATAATTTCTGTCATGCTTTTGTTTTGCCATGGCCAAGCTCAATGGGACTTGCCTGGTTACATAAAGGTAGTATATATATAAGTGAAATAAAAATGGGTCCTGCTCTGATGTTTTAAAGGGTTTTTGTTTTTAAATCAGAAGTCAGAAACGTTAATCTGCATGCATATAAAGTGATTCAATTGAAGTTACTAATTGGTCATATAGGAGTTTAGGCTATCTGTATTTTATGCTGGTTTAAAATCACGACATTCAAAACCATCCACTTGCATCGGCTTTCCTTTTTGTTTTTATTTGTGTTATTTATAAATGTTCTCTCCAGGCTGAAGGCCCAGTACAGAAAAACAACAATCATTATTAAATCACATTAAACGAGGGAATACATGTGAATTTGCACGAAATATAAGCAACACTTAACACAAGTCCACCGCAGGTTTTTCATCTCTCAGTGAGAATTTGAGGGGTGGGGCCTGTAATGCCCGTTGGCAGCTAGGGTTTGGATGCAAATATCACGGCTTTGCAACTAACTACTTGTCTGAGTTGGATGCAGTTCGACGCTCCTAAATGGATTTTAAAAGCGCAACTCGCAGAAGCTTCATTGCAAATACGCAGCCTGACTTAAGAAGACGAAACAAAAACTCTCAGTGACTAAATTCATCGGAATATATGTATCTATGCATTTTTCATGCGTGTAAACTTTTACTGGACGCATTTTAAATTAATTTCACATTGCCATGAAGTAACCTCAAATTGTGACAGATGTGAAAGAAATGAAATCATATGTCTTTCTAAACGATGCCAGAGAAAAGTTGCATGGGGGTATCCTGTAGGAGGAGTTCTTTGTGACCAAACAAGTAACGGATTTTCCCTTATAAAAAAGGAAATTGAGCCCGGACTGCTCAATGAACAGCATTACCCGGAGCCCAGGCTGTACAGGTGGGTGGATTCTTAATTCATATTTTACTTTTTTGATAAACCGGGGCTTTGAGTAACATTGTTTGTATTCATACAAAATGTAATTTGGGGTTCATTTTCTTTGTAATGAATCTATAATTTAGTTGGTTACGTTATTATCAGAACCAATAAAACACGATCTAATTTTAACATGTTCATTTACCATTATTATCATAATTTTTTTATAACTTTCACAATTATATGTATGCCAGTGACGACCATAATTGTATATTTGTCATTGACATTTTCCATGTTTGTGATTTACACCTGAGAGTATTATCACGAGTGCTGCAGATTTTTCCTTTAAAAAAAATAAGAGAGACTTATCTTTACCTATCTTAAAGTAACCTGGTCATCCTCTGGAGCTACTTTAATGTCATCCTCCAAAGCTCTGAAGTGACAAGAGATATATAGAAACAGGACAGTAAGTTGAGACAGAGATGCTGGACTTGGGACAGGTGGGAATCTGCACTTGATGTTCCCTTTTCTCTGAGAAGCAGAGCAATGGTACAGTATGCAGCATGGTGTGTGAGCCTCCAGGCAAAGCTGAACTGTGCTTAACTGAGCTGTATAGAATCAAGCCTCTGACTGCTGGAGCTGTGCAGGGCTTTAGTCCTACATGGTGTGGTTGGGGGAAACAGGCTCTCCTCTGCTCTGAGTGTCTTTCAACTGCTACTCATTTGACCTCTCACAGCCTGAACTGTTTAAGCTGCAGAGCTGAGGTTGAGGCTTCTGTGGGTGCAGCAAGGTGTTTCTCCACACTCTGCAGAGGTGGAGAGGCTAATCACCTACAAATGGAGATTCAAAGGTGTTGAGAGCATGGGAACCTGCATAAGGATAAAGCCAGTCAACACCTCATTCCCAGTCTCATCATCTCTTGATGTTCTTCCTCTTCCTGTTCATTGTCGGTTGATTTGGCTAGCACTGCTATAGTTTATAGTTTGGATGTTCAAATCATGGCTTTTATTAATATTGAGAATGTTTTATAACATGAATGGTGAAATCACCCACAGGTCCTGAAGCGTTGTTTGCTGCAAACACGGGCAGCCACATTTGTGGTGAAAAATGTCCTTATTTAAAAAAACTTAATTGACCACTTACTCTACTTAGGGAGTAGCAGATGCCATTTAAAGATAATTCCATTTTAAAACAAGAGTGTTTTGAGGTTAGTGTGGGTACAGGGAAATGTTGGCTCCACCGGTCGGTCATTCCCGAGAGGAACAACACAATAAAATCTCTGAAGTTCGTGCAGTACTTTAATTTACTTCTATTGTTGCACATTGCAAAGGCCATTATAAATGTCTTTCTAACCTTCATTGTTTTTTTAAGATCAAAGCTTTGTTGCCTATGTGTTTATGATCTTTATTCAGCTCTTAAATATGTGTCCGATAGCCAGTAGCTAGTCACAAGTAGAAAGTTCATCGACAGGTTGCATTTGTAACTCTGAGCTCAGAGTTGTGGCACCTTCTCAAGTTCAATAAATTCCCAGTGTGGGAGCTCCCTTTCAGTGTTTGAATAATTGATAGATCAAACTTTAGACTTACAAAGGAGGCAATTTAATCTCCTGACTATTTGATGAGAGGGGCTTAGTTTCATTGGGCTCAGCTGAATGTGACTGATGGTGAGGAAAGCACACAGTTTAATGGATGAGGGAGCAGAGACAGGGAACTTTCAAAACACACAGGTACCACGAAAGCACCACAGTTGCCCGATGAGATGACTCGTTGAAGACTGGTTAGAAACAGGCCTTGCAATGAAGATGGGCTAAGAGTACAACAATCTGTTTTCTCAGTTGTATTTAACAGCCTGGTCCTGTCTCTTATCTCCATGGTTTGTGCGAGCAGATATGGATGGGCTGAGGTGTGCTTCTGGCGGGTTGCACAGAGCCGTGGGAGTGCTGCGTTATGAAAGAGTCTCTGGCACATGTCTTGATTTACTCAGTGCTGGAAAGGTTATGTTCTGAGTGATCCAGAGACTTAGCATGTCCCATTCTCCACTCCCTCAAGGAACAGGTGCTGAAGAAACTGGCTGCACCACTCTTTTGGCTCATTCCCGTAAATATGACTTCAGCCGAGAGGTGTCAGTGACATTTGTGAGTCATTAAGTGTTAAGAAGTAAATAAACCTAATGGCGGGGAAGAGGGACTGAAGTGTTTCCCAAATAGGAAAGGATACACTTACCCATGTCCTTTGTTAGCTGGAAAGCAATGCAAAACTGCAATGATTGGAAAATAAACCTTTTTCTCGATATATTAGACTTTAACAGATGCCCCCATTTACAAGCGGCTCTACTAAACTTTATTTAGCTCATAAAATAAGTTATGTCCTTATAATGTTTAACAATAATGAGGTATTTTTGACTTAGGGGTTCTATTGTCCTCCATTTGAAAGTTCAGCTTCCCAAAAAACAGGATGTCTCATCATTACCACACACACTGGTGCTGTTCATTATTCCATTCATTTATGAACAACACAAAATAGAGACATGATCAAAACATTTTTAATTTAAGATTGGTGTCTACCATACAACCTATTCTGAATGCTCAACATTTTTGGTCAGTCCATTCAAAAAGAAAAAAGTGAAATATGAAATGAATTTGTACACATAATGTAATGTTGCCTGCTGGGATGTTTAGACGCACCAAATGGCATTGTCCTTAGTGTGATTCAGAGCCACAACCAACTCAACAGCCAAATATGGTCCTATTTTTCTTTATTGAGCTGCGAGGGAGGACCTCCCATTGCTTGGATCCTAACATGTTCTCTGTGTCCTCTTCACACAAGAGCTGTAAATACAGGCAGCGTATGACACTATCTAAAAAAGATCTCATTACCAAATATGACGAAGGCCGTTAATCTTAGTGTGGGTTGCATTTCCCAGAGAGAGTTGACTGTATTTTCAAAGAATAAACATGCTCAATTCATCATCCAATTCCAAATACAGCTTGAAATGCCAGGAACCCAAAGTGAAAGCAGTTAAGACAAAATAAATATCTTCTCATAGCATTGGGTTAGAAAACAATGTGCCTGGTTGAAGAATGGAAATGTGTTGAGAGCATATTGGAAACACATATTGAAGGAATAGTTCCACGTTTGGAAATAGGATTATTGGTTTTCTTGCTGACAGTTGGTGAAAATATTGATACGTCTATGAAGCTAGAGCCAGCAGCTGCTTAGCACAAAGACTGGAAAAAAGGGGGAAACAGCTAATCGCTGTCCAAAGGCATATGCAAGGTAGAAATATACAAAAGATAAATCTGAACAAAAAGGCAAGAGGCCATTTTAGTTTCTTGGTTTGTTTCTTGGTCAGGTTTATCAACGTTTGGAGTCTTGCCCCGACTCTATGTGGATGTCGGACAACTAGAAAAAAAGACGTTGTAACAAGTTTTCATAGTGGCCAAACTGTGCAATTACAACTTCATGGTTCATCTCAAAATGCCGCTGGGCCAAAAACAACATTTGTCATTGTCTTACATTTCAAAAGATACTTTGATATGATAAATCTACACAGTATGAACACATTGATTACAATCATTGTATCCCTTTATTCACGGGAAAATCAAGGGAGGGTTTAAGGAAACACTAGAGCGTTTATATAGAAGCCAAAATGTGGAATATCCGGGTTATTTGATCACTTTGCTGTCTAACGGTTTTTGCTTCAAGCGCCACTGAGTTACTTTTATAGGATTGGACAGGGCCCCAACTCCAACGCTGTATCAAGATCTCTTCATAGATCCAGGGTTTAGCTATAGGCATAGTTTGACATAAAACCCCAAGTAAAACGGCATCTTGTTGCTTTGACAGTTTTTTTCATTTTGGAATGAGCCAAGCTAGCTGTGTTTCCTTGTTTCCAGTCCTTATGCTAAAATCAGCTAATGGGTAGCTATGCTATATCTCTCAGAGGTATCTTATCTAACTCTCATCAAGAAACAACATTTGCTTTTTAACCCAAAAGGGGAAACTATTAATTTAAAACACTGACCTGTAACAACCCTTCTCCTAATCTCTCTGTCTTTTCTGCCTCCTTATCTCAGCAGGTCGTGGTACAAGCAGTTGTGTTTTCACCCAAAGTCAAGAACCTGCATCCATATTTTTTCAATCTGCGAGCTCATATTTTATTTCCTCCTTAGAACATCTTTAATAAAACACATGCTTGTGAGCTCAGGCATTTATTGACAGAAAGCCTCCTCACACAGCGGGTTCCCTGCTTCCTTGCCAGCCCTCCCAGAGCTTCATGGGTTGAACCACCAGAGGTTAGTCAATCTCTCTCTCTCCTCCTCTTCATCCTCCGCACAACCCCTCATCCCCCCCTCAGTCCTACAACCCCGCGCTGTCTGCTCCCTTTGCCTGTGCTACCACCAACGTGATGGCTTGTTGGGCCCCGGGCTTGTTTGGACTTGCGACCGCAACATCATCATCCTCCTCGACTACACAGACTTGCAGACACAGCAGCTACTAGAGTGAAAGATAAAGAGAGGCAGAGGGGAGGAAAAGGAGAGACAAACAGAAAGAGAGGACTACCAGAGGAGAGAGGGGGGGGGGATAATCTGTCCCAGCAGCAGAGGGATCCACCTGTCCCACAGAGGAAGGGGGCCCCCCCACCTGATCCATCTGGTCGCAGGGGGGGACCCTGCGTAGCCGCTAAGGCAGCAGAGACTATGCAGCTGGGACTGGTGGCGCTGGCAATGATCTTCCTCAGCTCCATGGGTCACAGCGAAGCTCTCAAGCTCTCCAAGGCGAGACGGCAGAGACGGGGTGAGTTTGCTCTTTCTCAGTTTGTTTTCATCTTCCTCTGTTGCCTTTCGTTACTGCGCTCTGAGTCACTGTGGTGCGTTTCTTGTAAACATTTAACAAGCAAAGTAAAGATAACAATATGTTTATTTTCTCATCAGTCCTATTTGTTTTTCCTTGACGGGTTATCTTCGGTTCAGTGTTTCCCATGTGTGGCTCGTCTTTCTTCCTCTTTTCAAGATTATGCCTCCCAGTTTGTGTAAAACTTTTATTGATATTAGGACTGTGGAGAGGGTTATGATGGATTCACTCTCAAAGCTATCACTCTTTTTGTGCCTGGCTCTGTGGGCACATAATGGAATGAGTACCTGACAGGTCTAAGCCCTCAGTTGGACCGAGCTGCCGGTGTTGTTGGAAGCATTTTTCTGACCTCATGCAACCACAAAGATGGTGCTTTGCCCGACTTGCAATATATCTCTTGCCTTAGTGCTGATGTTAGTGTAGGCTTTGAAATAATTCTTCCTTTACACACAAGGAGCCCTCAGCCAATGTCAAGCTCACCCTAACTTCTGTGAACCAGCTTTCATATAATACCATGACTGGCTCCAGTTACAGATGTGGTTTTAATTATATCACACATACTGGGAAGGAATAACAGTTATTTTTGTCACATAAATGTAATATATTTTACAGTATAACACTCACGTGGCCTACATGGTATACAGCTTGAAATGCCGTTTGTCATGTGCCATTGTAATGAGGACAGAAGGATTTGGGTCACTCGCAATATACATGAGCGCCCTGTGCAGCGTCTCACTCAGCCGAGGCTTTTCCCCTCCAGATATGGAAGTTGTCTGCAATTTACACATTTGATGTATAGCTTTGACATCTTTAATGTCATCAGATTCTTTTCCCCGAATGGTTACAGGTTCATGTATAGATCAAACTGAAACCATCATAGAGGAGGGTGGCTTCAGACAGCACAAACTCTCTCTTATATAATCTACCATGTACAACAAACACCACAATCTCTAATTCATACACTCCCTGTGGTAAAACGATTACTCCCCAGGGCCATTATTCTTTTTTTAAATGTGTGATAGTGAGCAACAAGACCTGGCTGTAATTGGCTGTATTTGAGGTTCCCGTGACTTAAACGTGGTGTAATCTGTTCATGGGAGAACCTTTTTACCATCTGACTTATCTCTGGGAGGCAGGAAGGCAGATGGATTGCTATGTGAGGGTATGTATATTTAGAGCTGACACAGTATGAGACTGTAAATCAACTCTGAAGACAGTGGTGTTGTCTCTGAATGGTTCCTACAAAAAGGATTTGCACTTTGACACACAAAGTTATTCCAAAAAATGGGAGCGTGTATCGATCGGCTTTTTTTGAAAATGAAAGAATTTAAAAATGGTTGACTTTTGGATTACAATGTTGTAAAGAAAATGCTTCAGAAGTGCATTTTCAGACTTAAAGCAGTAGAAAAACACTCATCATTTCTGACTGACTCTAGTAGAGGCATGGTGTGATGTTAGTTGCCTGATTTGACTGGCTCTTGGTAAGCTGTCAGCCCCAATTACCCTGACTTCTCCAAATTAAAATCTGTTTAGGATCCCAGATCAAGCCGTTTGAGGTAAACAGTGAGTAACTGCTCAAACAAAGATGTTTGGCCTGTCCCCAGGTTAGATCAAGCTGCGAGCATTAACCCAAGCTTGTTGGAGACATAAAACACAACATGGATGGATCTGGGGAGAGGCCAGAACCATTACAATGTTATTCTCATTGGCATAATGTGGGAAAATTGCCCTTATAATTTCACTTTGAAAAATGAACATCTTCCTGGAAACTGTTAATAATATTTTTATTATTTTCCATGCTTTTGTTTTGCCTATTTCAACTGACTGTTGCTTACTCTTTGTTTATGTGTGCTTGCTTTCCCACAGTTAGCACTGAGGGGCCACCATCTTGCCCCAAAGGCTGTGAACGATGCTCTGAGTATAACGGCTGCATCAAATGTAAGCCCAAGCTCTTCATCTTCCTGGAGCGCAATGACATCCGACAGATAGGCGTGTGCCTCGCCTCCTGCCCCATGGGATACTTCGGCATGAGGAACCCAGAAGGCAACAACAGATGCACTCGTAAGTTTGCTTTGTGTTATACACTCCTGACCAACAACAGACAAAACCATCAGCCTCAATCCACATAACTGTAGCCACACATCTGGAAATGTCTAAATACAGCCCAGCTGTGGCCAAATCACCCCTGCAAAAATGTCCAGAAATCTGTTTATCTTTGGCGCATCATCTCCTGTTTGTGTTCAATATGGGGGTATTGGGGGAGTACAGGAATACCCTGCTAATTTCTTGGTATCTAGCTTTGTTTTTCACTTTACTAAAACATTTTGAGTTTGAGTTGACGGCATACAAGTTGAAAGAAGCAATCCTACCATTTGAAGGTTATTTCATGCTGTCTCCCTTTGTTGTGCAACTTTGAATAAAGCCCCCAAATAGCCACTAAATCCAGAAAGTCGGTAGAATTTTTTATTGATCTGGTGTTCATTATGGTTTGCCACATTTGGAAAGTGGGTGAGAGGGTGGTCACAATCACAGCACTTACCAAACTTACTTAGATGGTTCTTGTGGCACAGATCCTGTACTTTGAGCAGTGCCAGCTCCTCAGTCTGTTGTGTTTATTACCCTTGCGTGTAGACGGAAAACAAAATAAGATTGAAATTCCGAACAAAAACATCTCAAACGCATTGTTTGTCTATTTTTGAGAGTATGTTTTTAGTTTGGCCTTGTGTGCAAAGTTCATTCCAGGACTCAATCCATGTTTGTTATTCTTTCCTTTTCCTCCATATTTTGTTTTGAGACACCCTTACTTACTGTATCATAAAGGCTATATATTCTCTGAAATAACTAAGGGTGAATTTTAGGCTAAAACCTAATTTCTTGCCCTTGCACAACTCGATAAACTCAAATGATCAAAGTTTATTGATTTTCATGGCTTTAAAGGTGGGGTAGGTACGTTTGAGAAACCGGCTCGAGATACACTTTTTGTTATATTCCATGGAATGCTCTTAACATCCCGATAGCAATGAATATCTGAAGTGCTTTGACAACAAATCCATTAAAAAATATCATCTGTGGAAGCCGTAATACTGTAAAAAGCACGACCAATCATCTGAGCCGGCCCGGCTAAAGTAACTGGATGGCCTACCTGCCTGTCAGCCTTCCATCTGTGCACAAACTTATCTCGTGCCCTCATTGGTCATGTGTCATATTCAGCATGTTGGAGGAGGGGCTCTGTAAGGAAGTGGCAGATTTTCTCCGGCTGTGTATTTTCAAATTCTAGCGCACTCGAGCTGGTTTCTCCAAAATTACCTACCCCACCTTTAAGTTAGTGTAAGTGTTTGGCGGGCAACTACAATCAGCATGTCTTCTGATACAATAAGAAACATGTGCAGGCTATTCCTCTTTTCTTGTGTACCCATTCCAGCATCACACCGATCATATTTTATGTCAGGTTTACACAACCTCAACAAATACAAGTCTTAAGTCTGCCTCTGGGGTGAATTTATTTTCATATATTCATATTTTAAAGTGAAAGATTATAGAAACAGAAGGTGTCATTTTGTACACCAGTTTTCCCTATAATTATGGAACTGTGTATTACAGACCTTGTGCTTAGGCAAGGCACGTTTATTTATATGGCACCTTTCAACACAAGGAAATTCAAAGTGCTTCGACGAAGACAACCTAATATGTATATTATGCAACAGCATGCTAAATTGATACAGCAATGTGTCTTATTTTCTTTGTGAGTTTAGTTTCATTAATGCAATTGACAATATTTAAAAAATGCCTTTAACCAAATATTGGATAATTTGCAATAAAATTAAACTGTGTGTTTCAGCATTATTTCCCTGAAAATAAAATATTATGTTGAGGCCCTCAGTGGCAACCTGGGGTTTTATCCAATTATCTGACAGCTTACATGTCATCACAGAAATTCTATTTGCAACATTTGTCTTACATCATAGGGCCACTCACGTCAGTACTGTCAAATGTAGATGTGTAGTGCTTAACAATAGTAATTGGTAGCAGGAGGCAAGAACCAAGTGAGTGTTAGATCATGTCTGACCGTGCGTAGGACCTTCTGCGGAGTAAACTGTTTTAAGATTAGTACACATGAATACAGTATGTCTAGAAGACATTATCCATATAGAATGGAATTGACAGATCATTAATTTTCTTCACTTTAATGAATGAGAATTAGGATTTGTGCTTGTAATTATCTCAACTGCGAGAAGACTGGAGAGTTAGAGATTATAATGAGTCTGAGGTACAGAAACTCTTGAGAAAGTCAGTGAAACGATACAATCCTGGCTGTACTTTCTGTGTTTTTAAGAGTGTTACCCCCCCTAAATAGTGTTAATTAATCACTAATAAATCTAAAATTAAAACTTCCTCTTGCTCTGTTTGTGGAAAACCATCTGCTTCTCTTTCTGCCATAATGCAATAAATATTCTACAAAAAAAAATAGACATGTTGGTGTTTCCACAGAAATCACCATTTCCAGACACAATGTGATTTTAATTGATTTGATCCTCCTTTTTTGTCTTTCAGAATGTAAAATAGACAATTGTGAAGCGTGTTTCAACCGCCATTTTTGCACAAAATGTAAGGAGGGCTTGTATTCACACAGCGGCCGATGTTCTGTCAGCTGCCCTGCAGGCTTAAGACCGGTCAATGAGACCATGGAGTGTGTGGGTGAGTGACCTTTGACCTTTAAACACCACTAAATCTGTAAAATATACTTCCAACATTGCCTAGATAGTGTTACATGTGCTGCTGTTTTACAACTTGATTCCTCTTCCCGTGTTTATGAATACACCGCATCACGGTTAAAACATTTGATTTTCTTTTAATGAACCAGAAAGCCTTTTTGAGTGTCTCTCACCTAAGGAAACGGTTCAAAGGTGTGAGCCACATGTTGACTCAATCTTTATTATCACTTCATCTGAGCAGCTAATAATGTTGAAATCACTGGCCTGAAAAAGTGGAAGTGAACTAGAAAACAAGATCTCTTTATTTTTCCTTTCTGCTCTTTTTCTTTTTGTTGTTGTTGTTGAAACGATTCTGTCCAAAGGATTATTAACACTACCAGCTGTTGGTGTTGTTCTAACTTAAACCTGCTGGTCCACCGAGACAAGAAATGTTACCATACGAACTTTCCTTTGTTAAGAGCGCATTATTGGTACGTTTTCAGGTTCACAGCAACCCTCTCATTCGTCCCACCGATTGCTTTCAGATTTGTCATTATTCTGAAAGCTGCAGAGCTGTTAAACCCAGACATGTCTGGGAAATAAATGTGAGATGTTGGAGCTGTGTAACAACCACTAACTTCTTTGGTCTAACTTTTCTTAAGCAGGTCAGCGTCCTGCAGAATGCGAACTTGGCGAGTGGAGCCCATGGAGTTCCTGTATGAAGAAGAACAAAACATGTGGATTTAAGAAAGGCTCGCAGTCTCGGGTTCGTTTGCCCCTTCTGCAGACCCACAGCCCGGACACCTCCCCACCTTCCGTGCCCTCGCAGACCTGTGCTCCACAGACGGAGAAAATGAAGTGCATTGTGACCAAGACGCCCTGTGTGAGAGGTAAATACACATTTAGTGCAGATATATTGGGGATCGAAGGATATTTTGACTTCTCCTTAAAGGTCACCTATTATGCAAAATCCACTTTTTCATGTCTCTTCTACATCAACATGTGTCCTCACTGTGTAAAGAGATTCTGAAACTTTCAGGAAAAAAGATTCTCTCACTTTTTGTCCTGATCTAAATATATATATAAAAACCTGTCTGAAAATGAGCTGATCAGATTTTGGCCACTTTATGACGTCATAACGACTTTTGTTGTTCTGTAACCTTATCACCTGGATCTCCTCCTAGAGCACCATTGTGTTCTTTTTAACCAAATATCTCTCAGAGGGGCGTGGGGAGGGGCTCCTTATTTTCATCTGAAGAACAGACAGAGAATCTGTACTTTTGAAACAGGACTGAAACAGAGAGGATTATGGGATGCTGCAATGATCTGTTTGGTATTTCGAGACCAAACACTTCAGAGACGTGTTTGTTTATATCTGAGACCTATAATATATCGATGAAAAACAGAATAATAGGGGACCTTTAAAGAATATACTAGTTAAAATAAACTAATGAGTAGTCATTTTACCATTAATAAAGTCTATGTATAACATGAAACGCCTCCACCACTTAGTGATGACTGATTTAACCATTACTCAACATCCAAAGGCTGCATTCCCGCCAGCGTGTCTGTGACTTGCAACATGTTGATTGGGTTTGGTTTGGCTGAGCTCAGAGAAGGATACAACATCTCTTGCCTTCTCAGCATGTAAACAATAAACACCATATACGAGCCAAGCAGATGAAGGGCGGGCATTACGCTCTACGAAGCTGGAAAAGGATCAGAGCTAAAAAGAGCCATTTGTTCTGAAGACCATCGAAGCGTGAGGTTTACACGGCCATGACATGTTTGCCTGGGCGCTTATCATCCACACAGCAACTTGCTCTCCGTCAGGTTAACAGTCATGGTTTACTTTCACAACAGCTTATTAGTCGTTCTTGGACTCAATCACAGCTAATAAATGACAGATCGATGAAAAATGCAACAAAAATTACACTCCATTTTATTTGCATTTAAGCAATGTGTCCTTAGTGATGAAAACATATTTACCTGAAGTTGTGTTGGGATGAGAAACTTAAAAAAATAGAAGGGAGTTGTTGTTTGTTTTGTTCTCTTAACCCTCCTGTTGTCTTCGGGTCAAATCTGACCGTGTTCCCGGTCAAAAATGACCGCCATAAAGAAAAGGAATTGGTAACCATCCGGATCAGATAAAACACACACAAACACACATACTCTAGATGTCTTCCCCCCCCCCCCCTTATGTGCCCATCCCCCCATGGGAATCACACCTGGCACTCACAAACACACACAGAACAATTTGATACATTTCCCGCTCTTATGCCCATCCCCCCACATGGATCACACCTGGCACACGCAATACATGTTCAGTGTCTATTCTGTGTATATTTACTGCAGTTCTTCATGTATGTCAGTAGTCTGATACAATATGTACAGTTTGAAAGGGTGTGAAATGAAATGTGGTGATGATTAATGGTTTTTGTGTTAATGTAATAGCAGTAAACAGGACCGGTCAAATTTGACCGCGAACACCAAAGTAAGGGGGGGGGGGGAACGAAAACAATAGCAGGGTTAAACAGGAAAGGTTTTTTTGCAAATGAAGAGTCATTAGAACATTTATGTGTCTCTAAAAGTAACCATATATACTAATCTGTTTGTCAGAATGTGCCAATTTTAACCAAAGTTGGAAACGTTCATTTACAAGAACTGAGAGAAAGGTTAATGAGCAGTATTAAAGCCTTTATGGGATAGTGGCATGGCATGCTTACAGAATTCCAGGCACTGAAACCACATTGTGGAGCAATATTTGCACGGTTGCACTGATGTTGCAACATGTAACCGAGGATATGCCTGGATATTATGTGAGTAAACATGTTGGAGGCTTGCTTTTTCAAGAACCTACTCTTCTGTTGAACAGTTCCTATAGGGCTAAGAGTCTAAAGAGCACGATCTCACATTTTCCCATATAGATCTGTGGTAGTGTCCAAAGGGAAGGAGGCTGGTGTGGCTGGTAATTGCTCAGTGAGGAGAAAGATCTTCGTTGGCTGTGACAGCACGATTTGAGAAACGAGAAGCACATTTTCTCTGTCTGACGCCTGCAAAAATATTAGGTCAACTACTTAACTCAACTATAAACGTCCCTATAAAACTGCTAAGTAGAATGCCAAGATTCTAAGTTTGGCACGAGCAAGGTGCCAAATGATGAGTCAGAAATGTGTGGATAAGCTTTGTGTCTTGTGCCTATTGTTGTCATGGCACCATGACTCAGGTGAACCAGTTAATGTGGGTATACTCACTCTATGACGAAACAAGAGCGCAGCTGTGGATTCATCTGTGGGAGATGGCTGGCAGGCTGGATATTTAAAACACAGGGGGCAGACGTTGTATAACATTAGTGATTTAGTGGTCTGCAGAACTCACGCTTTGCGTTGATTTGGCTGCATATTTTTTCCCCTTTTCCTGAAGCTCCTCAAAACGGTCTCACGCGAAAACAGAATTTTCTGGATGTGTTATTGCATTTGTCAGGAAAAATTGTTTAGCTTGGATGGAGAGGAAGTACAATCAGGGCTGTCATAAACTGATGGAGTTCCCCACTCTTGGCTCCATTAGTGATTTGTTAGAGGAGTAATTAAGTCCTTACACAGTAATAAGCACATCAGCTCAGATGCTGCAGTGTGTGTGAGAACTCTTTAGTTCACTCATGCTTCACTCTCTCTCATTGTGCGTCATTGATATACATTGAAACTATTAAGTACTTGTCGGCGTGGTGCTCATAAAAGCTCAGAAATATGTTTATCAGTTCATGACAGCACATAACTGATTATCATGCCGGACATAACATCTTCCTGAATTATTTGAGCCAGCCAGCCAAATGATGTCACACGTTTTGTTTTCAGCCTTGTTCTCATTAATGGGGCTCGATAATGATGAGTTAATCCTACTGTGTGGGACTGAGCCTTGTTTTCAGTTGAGTAAAGTAATTGTGACTCTGCATGGGCCTGCGGTGGGTAAATGTTTTCGTGTTATGTCTGTCCACATTCAGCTACACTAAATCTACTCCATCACGGTGTAATGATTTTCACTGGAAAATGAAATTTGAGAAGCATTGTACCTTT
This sequence comes from Harpagifer antarcticus, assembly GCA_902827135.1. Classification (NCBI taxonomy): domain Eukaryota; kingdom Metazoa; phylum Chordata; class Actinopteri; order Perciformes; family Harpagiferidae; genus Harpagifer; species Harpagifer antarcticus. The sequence goes on along the minus strand of CADEHL010001039.1, from coordinate 579,742 downwards.
GGACTTTTTGTTTTTCTTCTTTGTGCCTTACCCAGAGAATCATAACTGTTTGTACAGCAAGTTTAAAAATGCTGGTAGGGAAATAAACACAGACCAACAGTTATAACTGCACAGCAGTAGACAAACATGGTGGCGCCATAAGCCTTGCTCTTGTCAACTGCGTCGTGAATACTGTCCAGCTCTTGGCACGTGCTCACTCATTTTCCAGGATATGCAGAGACAACGCACAAGTTCATAACAAACAACCTTCAGCCTAACTACACTCCCTCAGATATACAAAACCGAATACTTTTGAGTGCTGTCTAAACAAAAGCCATCTGACACCAGACACGATGCCCATTTCCACTTTGTGGCATCTCTCACGTCCTGATGGACCATTATTGGGCCCTTGACAGTGTTTAGCTAATTATACCAGAAGTGATTTTAAGGTGATTTATGTGAGAGAAAATGGTGTCACTTGACTGCCTACAGCAGAGTAAAGCTCTTTATTCCCCTGAATGGGCTACATGTGGACATTAACCACACCGCGTTGGATGTTTGTATTTAGAGAGCAATTACACCCTTAAATATGTGACGGGAGCACATCAGATTGAGAGAGGAGATGGGAGGAGACTCGCAAAAGTGCTTTACATTTTAATTCCCTCCAATATCCAATATGTGTGACTCCTCTGGTTTTAATATTGATCAATAATAATAATAATAATAGATTTAATTTGTTAGCGCTTTTACAGGTGCTCAAAGACGCTTTACAGATATAGTGAAGGGAAAAGAAAAGGAAGGAACAACAAATAAATATATAGTTAAAGTTAAAGTCAAATAATACAAAAACAATCACACATTAAAAGCCAGATTGAAGAGGTGAGTTTTTGTAAGTTTTTTGAAGGTGGTGAGGTCAGTGCAGTCTCTGATGGGTTGGGGGAGTGAGTTCCAGAGGGAGGGGGCAGCGACGGAGAAGGCTCTGTCCCCCCAGGTCCGGTGATTGGTGCGGGTGGGGATGGATAGGAGGTTGGCTTCTGATGAGCGGAGGCAGCGGGAAGGGGCGTGGTGGTGCATCAGGTCTGTGAGGTAGGGGGGCCTGATTGTTGAGGGCTTTGTGAGTAATGAGGAGGACTTTGAAGTTGATTCTTTGACGGACGGGGAGCCAGTGGAGGTTCTGGAGGACGGGAGTGATGTGGTCTCGGGAGCGGGTGTGGGTGAGGAGGCGGGCAGCAGAGTTCTGGATATGTAGGAGTCTATTGAGGAGGTTGGCTGGTATGCCGTAGAGGATGCTATTGCAAGTTAATTAGTTATTGCATCAAGTTAAAATATAGAATTATTGAGTACCATGGTCTGGGAGCTTTCTGCGTTCTCATCTTACAGCTTTACCATTTCACAGATTGCTTTCAGTCCATGAAAGTAACAAACATGTATTTGGACTTTGCTCAGCCCTCTAACCTCTAAGCAAAACTTGAGGCTTTAAAACATTCGTTTCTGTGACTAGGTCCACTTTTCATACAGTCTATGAGCTGCAGTTTGGGCAGATGGGTATGTCATTAGGCTTTCAGGTAGTTAGTCTGAAACAAAGTATGGTAAAATCTAAAATAGAAACCTAAAAATGGAGGCTTCAGGGAAAGGGGTATGGGATGACCAAAGGTATTATAATTAATCCTGCGTTGAACAGAGATGTCTATATACAATTTCCAGGCATTCCATCCAATAGTTGCCAAGGTATTTCACTTATTTAAACATTTGGAAATGATATTGGTGTACAGGAAAAGTCTGGGATCAACATACTGATTAGGATTCAACTTCTGTGGCCGTCAATGTCAGTGCAATAGTGAATGGCAATAGATCCAACGTCCGCGAGATATTTCGGTCCAGATCAATTGATGTGGCTAAAAACGACTTCCAAATGTTTTATTATTTTCTCCTGTTAGGTTTGATAATTATTTGTTGATTTCCTAAGGGACTTTGGTTTCTGCTGTACTTATCCTGTCAGTGTGGCTAAACATAGCTTTATGTTGCCATTTATGAATAATTCTGCACTGGATGTTTGTGGTTTACACTTGTTGGCCTGTATTGAAAACCACACAGCCACAACATCAAGTCCTAATCCAACACATACCTTATCATCCACTTTCTCATCCCTCAGGAATGTGTGTTTTTAATTTTGTTTAGACAAGCTGAGGCCCTTTAGCATACAAAAACATCCGATGATGACAGATATCTGACAGGAGTTTATTTGAGAAGTCATATAAACTGTTAATCATATGTTCCATGCATTCTCCTTTCAGAGAGGAAAAATAAGGGAGACAGACAAGACGATACAAGCAGGAGGGAGAATGGACGAGGACGAGAAGGAAGAGGAGGTGGAGGAGGTGGAGGAGGTGGAGGAGGTGGAGGGAAGCGGAGAAAAGGCCAGAGCAGGACCACAACTGCTCCAAGCATCACAACCAGCTCCGTCAGCTAAACTCCATCGCCTACTGGATGGGGCTGAGAGAAAAACAGAGACAATATTTTTTCCAGCAGCACCCGCCATATACAAAGTTCAAAGTGATGAATTAACGCTGCTATGCATTGTAGAAGATGCAAAGAGAACTGGAGGATTGCTGCAACACTAAAGGCTTCTGAGCTTTGTGAATAGATGAACATATCTGGAAGATACTGGTGTCTAAGTGGCGTTCAGAAAGACTTGTTGAGTTTCTTTCCACTGTGAGGCGTCACTGCTGGACTGCAAAGCCGTGTTGAGGATTGCGGTTCGTGTCGGCAACCAAACCGATGTCACTGCACAGATTCCTGTGTTTCAAATGCAGCATTCAAGCTGGAAGTCTGATAATGAATGACAGTTCTCTTCCCTCTCGTCTGGTCTATGATGTATTTTGTTCCAGTCCTGTTTTAATCACAATCTGTTCTTCATTTGTTTTCATCTTTTTGAGAGGGTGGCAGATGGATTTTCTCAAAAAGCCGCTGTTCATGATGGAAAGACAATGAATACTATTAAGTCTTTGTACCTTTATTTCCTATTGTGATATGAAACAAAAAAGAAAGGCACTGGATATCATTTGTGGTTGTTGAGGGCAGACGCCTGACAGTATATTATTTTGAGTAAGGAATATATTACAAAGCAAGCCTAAGATGAAGGAGGATTACTGGCTTATTTACTTACTTATTCTTTGGTGTCTTGACTCAACCTTTTTTTCATTTCATAGCTTAGCTGTTGTTCAGAATTAAATGTTGGTGTTTGTGTCTGAAATGAACCCTGCACAGAAAACGAGGAATGCAAACATGAGTATTTGCATGTGTACATGGTTGCATGTAAAGTGTGTGTGTATGTCTGTGCGTGTGTTTGTCTCTACCTAAAGTCTGTCTGTTTGTGTACTTTGTATGCATTTCTGCACGGTCATCAAGTTGTTTGTCAATGGAACTTAGTCGTTTGTACATGTGTGTTAATATTGGTCTCATAGTTTGAAGGAATAGGTTCTGGAAATCAAAAGGAAGGAAATGTAAATGCACAGTGATATATTGAATATGCAGTAACTACAAGCCACTGATCATCATATAAGCCATCAAATCATCAGCTGCTCAGTAGTCATTTCTGTTTGCAACAGGGTCTGACGATTTTGCACAACTATAATGTTTCCTACTGCTCAAGTTTCAATACAATCAAAGTATTTTACACATTTATACTCATAAAGCTTCAAAACATTTCAGATACAGAAAAAAGGGCGTCTTTCCCTGACATTGTTTTCCAAGAGTCTGTTTGCTTTACACACAATATTAGTTTCAGGAGAAGTTACACGCTACATTACATTACATTACATTACATTGCATTTAGCAGACGCTTTTGTCCAAAGCGACTTACAATAAGTACATACGACCAGGAAGACACAGCCCAGAAGAAAAACAGAATCATATAAGTACAACAGGTATCATAGAGCCACACATTTCAAGTGCTATTCAGCTGGCTATAGATAGGCCAGTCCTATGTTAGTATATAAATGCTTTGTCAGCTGGCTATAGATAAGCCAGTCCTATGTTAGTATATAAGTGCTTTGATAGTAATTCTATCGCTCGAAGTGGAATCTAAAGAGATGAGTTTTCAGTCTGCGCCGGAAGATGTGCAGGCTTTCTGCCGTTATTATTCATTCATACTATGGATTGTGATACTGAATATGTCCAATTGTGTTTATCATCAACCATAAGAAGTATTAGAGTCATTATGTATAGCTTATTCTGTGAAAGCCTCAATAAAGTTCAGATGAAGCTGATGAAACTCCAGTCATACACTGATGCTGATTTGTTTGTCTGATTTACGTTTTGAATGACCAACCGTTTATTCATCCAATATGCTTTAAATGTGCCCTACACACATTGGGATGTATTCATTAATGACAGATTTCATGTTTGTGTTGTCGGTCATTTTCTTTTACAATTTGGGATATATTTTTACATTTCAGCCAATATTTTTTTATTGTATATCGTAACATTGCATAAGTTAAGAGCAAAGATCTGGAAGGACTACAAGTCTAATGGTGTAAGAAACATAAGGACACAATCAACAGTTTTATACCCTAGGTGCATTCAAATAAAACTGTTAGTGTTCGCACTACTTTCTTGTGCAATGAGGAATTATTTTCAAAGTTTGAGCTGCACCCTGCTGCGGTTTTACTTCCAAATAAATACATTTATAATCTGGGTAAATTATTTAGAGCCTGTCCGACCACCCCTGTTTTGCCCAGTCAGATGTGATCGTAGCAATTTCACTGTTAACAATGTTCTCCGAATAATTTAATAAATCGAGTATTGGCCCAAACTATAAAGTTAAAATCCAAATGGCATTGAAGAGGAATTATTCTTTATAAAACTATAACAGTAAGCAAGTATTCATATCAAAGATTTGCACGCAAACAATTAAGGTAAGTCAGTTTCAATCATTTAGGACTATTTCGACAAATTAGTGACCTATTTTTGACACTAGCTCTGCCATCATATTGTTCATGGGGAAAGTTTGAAATTCTAAGTATCCATCTCTTACTCTCCAACCTAAACTCAATCAAAACCCCAAACAACTATCTGCTTATAGTGCGATGCTATGTATCTTCAGTTGAGAGCCCACAGTAGTTATAGTTTGCTCTTCCTCAGGCTACAGGAGTCCATCTTGGGAGGTGGAGGAGCTCAGATGGTGTGATCACCAGCCAAATGTTGGCACCTGGGTAGGGGTCGTAAAAGCAGAGACAGAAATAAAAACTAATGGTGTGTCATAGCCAGAAGGGAGGGGGTACCATGCCTCGGCCCTACAACAAAACAGCCGTTTCTCATTACCAAAAGGGAGGGCAGGGGGAATGGTAGAGTATGCACCGTAAATTACACATTCATCGCTCTTCCTGACCATAAATTCTTACCCTGGCTCCATTGGATTCTTACCTCCCACTCTCTCTCTTTCACTCTGTTGTTCCCCACTCCCATGTTTTCCAAGAGAAATGAATGGTAAATCTTTGGAGTATATGAGTACCCTTTAATTTGCCAAGATCCTTAACACTGAATGATTTCATTACTTTAGTTTGGCCCTTAAACCAGACTCCAGGGAGTGCATCACATCAATAGGGAACACTAACTCCATGTTTGTTTGACTTTAACGCACAATCCCTGATCCAAATGCACACATAAGGGTACCACCACTGCCCCAAAACTCATAATAAAAGCATGACATCTAAAGTTTATCATCAAATTAAATTCACTAATGATTTCTAATCCAGTTTATGGTTTGTCAGACAAAAATAATAGTAACTTGAAGGTTCAAACATACTTGCGCTTTTAAGATCTCACATTCACACTCTTATTCAGAGAATGGCCCTGGACCAAGTGGCATCAGTGTAGATCATCAACTACAAGATGCCATTTAAATGTCCACAAATCGTTTTTGGACCTGTGAGTTGAGAAAGACACGTGAAAACACTTATCCTTATCACCAGCAATATGGGTTACACATATTGTCATAAAGGTTAAAGTTATATGTTGTGTTTGTTTGTATCAGTAGTGATTTATACAGAAAAAGTCAAGTAAAATCTCAAAGATTTCAATAATGATAATTCAAAAAACACACCAAATGCAGATTTGCCAAGCAAAGTAAACTTGAATATTTTAGCCACAACATCATTTTCCAGAAATCTGTATTGCTTCCTCAGGATAATCCCCAGACCTCACTCTAAAGTTTTCTTAAGGAAGTATTTCCTTTCAAATGTAGCAAATTCTGTCCACAGAAAGGGCTGTGAATTATCAAAAATGACAACAGCCTGTTTTGGGAACGTTCCTTTATTCAAATATAATTGTGCAATACTGTAAGGACCATAAATAATCGTTATGATTGAATTATAATTCCATTCCTCGAATGACCTGTAACGGGATGTCAAAATGAAACGCATTTACCCTCAAAAGTTCACATTTCTTTGGCTGATATGGCCCGTTAAACTCTCAATGTATTATTCAAAATGTAAAAACATTGTTTGATTGATAAACATTTATATCTTTGTTGTGTATCCAGTTCCACTATAATGAACAACCTCAATGATAATTCTTGCAGTAGATAAATAGAATCGGAGGGATGAAACCCCTCTTTAATGGTCACACATGCACAGCACACACAGTGACATTTGGCCTCTGCATTTAACCCATCCTACCAGGAGTCGAGTACTAGGAGCAGCTATTGTACAGCGCTCGGGGAGCAATGGGAGTGGGGGGGGAAGGGGGTTGTCCGGTGCCTTGTTCAAGGGCACCACGGAAGAGGCCCAGGAGGTGAACTGGGACCTCTCCAAGTAGCAGTCCACACTCCATATTTAGGTCTGTTGGGGGACTTGAACCGGCGACCCTACGGCTCACAGTCCAAGCCCCTATTGACTGAGCCACTCCCTGTGTGTGAAGAGGAGGTCTCGGGTCAATGAGGTCACTGGAGTCTCCAACCGAGTCACCATCAGCGCCAGCAGCATCTACTGGGCTCTTCCCTCCCAGTGTAATGGCTTCCAGCTCTTTCAAAATTAGCCTTTGGAGATGTCCTGTCAACCTTTCCACTGATCCGTGATCATTTCCATCTCTGGATCTCCACACCGTCCTCTCTCTATGGCTTGAGATCAGAGAGGTTGAATCTGGAAATCTACAAAGAGAAAATGTCCTTTTCAATTGGAATACAATAAATATTCAAAAGAATTGTACATCAACGCTGAAAGCCTGGCATGTTTGATCTACAACAGATATCTATAAAATCGGGCTGCTAAATCAAAAATATTTCATGATTCGGCAAAGCCAATACTCTTTGTGAGAGAGGTGGATCTACATCTGATCATAGTTAAAAGAGACAAGTCATTTGAAATGAACATGAGACTAAGGTGAGTGGTGTAGTGGGAACTCATTTGGTAAACCAGGGTTTAATGTTCAATATCATATGTTTAAATGTACATGAGAGATTTGCTGATTCATTTTGCAGTTTCTTCTGTAGCTGACTTTATGTTTGTTGCTTAAAAGGAAGAAAGGAAAAGTAGTATTTCCCATAGAGAAGCTATGATGTATCAAGCTATTTCTTGTAATAAGCAAGTGGAAAATCCTGGGTTTACTTGAGAATAGCAGCATACTTAACAAGGTTTAGTTGCTATTTGCAAAGCTTAATTCAACCCAAATGTATCTGAGGCTCAGGAAAAGGTCAGAGACTCCTCATACAGCAGAGGAAAGGTTTGGAAGACATTACGAAATGGAAGATATGATTCTTGATAGGTTCTGCCCCCTTTTGGAAGTTATCAGTACTGCATGTGTGTAAACTGCATCAAACACAATGTGTGTGATGTGTGATACTCTAACTATAATTTATTATAATTTAAATCATTAGAAATCTCTCCGTATTTCCAGAGGATTATTTAAAATGACTGAGTTTGTAAAATGTAATGCTTTGATTTTAGCACAGTCTATGTATACAGAATTTATTTGTACAATTTATCAAATGGAAAGATAATGCATGTTTATGTATTGGGTGTAGTTTTTCATTTTCTTTTTCTTTTTAAAAATGTCTTTCATTTTCACAGCAGCATTAGTAATGCACATTAACAGTATGTATTCAAGACTGGAATCAATGCATTATTGTTCCTAACTCTTATATCTAATCCCATATGTCATGACCTTAAATGAATTTGGGTAAGGGTAGAGGAAGAGTGTGGATCAACAATGGTGTAGCATTTTTGTTATAGTGTGAAGGTAGAGATATTGGTGTCAGGGCAAGACAACAGTTCATGTTATGCTATTAGCTTTATTTTCACAATACTAGATTGTGGTTCTCTCATGGTGGGACACAGTTGCAATACAATAAATAACCACAAGAGGGTTATATAAAAAAGGTTAACAATTCAGACTGGCCTGCAAACCAGCCATTAGTCTTCAATATATAACATTATCATGAACATGTCAAAGGGCTGCTGTTTTATACAACATCAAACACTTTCAAATAAGTAATCAAAGCTTTCCTTTACTTTCGAGAGGGTTGACTAGTTTTGAAAGTTTAGCAAAGGAACAGAAAAAATATATATAATTAAATAATTTGATGATAGAAGTGTTACTTACATTTTTCTGATTTGACCATCATTATACATATTCCTTAAGTACTTTTGTGGTAGTCTTTATTTTACCATACGAGTTTGTGAGAAAAAGACCTGCTCCTCAAGTGGTCAGTCAATACATCTGTGAAAATTAGGAATATGATGCCATCTATTTATGTCTAGATATTTCTTTAAACTCTTCTCTCAACCTTTAATACATCATCTCCAACATTTTCCTTTCCAAGTAAATCAAATCAAAGACATCCAGCTCTATGTTCTTGCTTTTTCTCTTTCAGTCCAAGTTCCTTTTCTGAACAGGGATCAGATCAATGCTTTACAAACTGTTGAAGAGCTGCTCTTTTTCAATGCTAAATCTTCTTGATGGTTTGAATTACAGTCAATCATGGTCGATACACTCCTTGAACTTTTTGCATACCAAACATCTCATCTCCAAACAACTGTTCCAACGGAGCTGCCCAGCTGCCAACAGCCGAGGACTGCAGCTATACTGGGCTGCTCCTGCACGACAAGTGCAGGAATACTAATGTGAGAGTGTTTTTTTAAAGCATGAATGCACCTCGAACTGCCCTTCAGCCTCAAAACACCTTCGTTTCATAAACACAACTAATTCAAACACTTCCTGCAGTATACACACTTTCATTGACAACCTTCAACCCTGTTAAAGCAGCAAAGTAATCAAGAGGTTTCTCATTTCCCGACAACAGCTTTGGCTCATTTCATTTGTCTTTCTCCGTCCTCACTGCACACACACTGTTGGCCTGATTGTGACGGCTGTACTCTTTCCTGACAATCACCAGAGAATCAGTGAACTGTGATCCACGCTCACTTACTGTTTGGACTCAGCCCATCAGCTTCTTTCACCTTCTTTCTGCAACTTGAGTAGACTTCACCATTAACCTCAAAGTCAGGTCAAAGTTGAAAACAAACCCTAAAAATAAAATCTAAGACCAGTGGTGTAAAGTAACTTTATAGATGTATTCAAGTCCTGTACTTGAGTCCAATTTAGAGGTACTTCTAATTATTGATTCTCTGTAGTTCTACCTAATACAATTCAGAGGTAAATAGTGTAGTTATAATCCACCACACTTATTTTATACCATTGGTTACTTAACAGATTAATGTTTTGAAATATAATCAGCACTTAAATAAGAATTTAGTTTAGTTTATTTTGAAATGGGCAACTCTGCATAAAGATTACTTTTACTTTTGGTATTTCAAGTATTTTGATGCTAATACTTTTGTACTTTTACTTGATTCTCATTTTGAATGTAGGACTTTTACTTGTAACAGAGTATTCCTACACTCGGGTACTTCTACTTTTACTGAAGTACAGGATCTGAGTTCTTCCATCTCTGTTGAAGACATATCTTTATGTGTTCGATTCCTTGAATAATACCTTAATTTCTGCCAAAGTTTTGTTTTAACAACAGTTCAAGTTGAGGAAAGCATTTAACATGTATCTAGCTCTCAAACTGAGCTGAAAGAGCAAGAAGAAGATGTCAACTGAGATAAAAAGCTGTTGACACAACTCTCTTTTCTCTCCAGGAACAAAGAAGCTTTCACAGCATACTTTAGATTTCAGGCATTATATTTTTTATGATTTTCGCCAGAGTAATTATGAAGAAGGGCAGAGATATAAACCACAGTCAGACAATGGATCTGACTAAGATTCCAGTGTCTCGAGGATGTTCAAGCCTGAATTACTTCATAAGAGTTCATGACATTCCTACACTCCCACATTAATGAACCGCTTTACACCCCAAAAATCATAAAAACGTTACGGGAGGGAGATATTGGCAGTAGAACAAACATAGTGTCATAACACACTAAAATGTGTGAAATACATTGGGTGTGAAATCAAAATTCAATGCTTATATACAGAATATTTTCTGCACATTTAAAGGCAAGAGGGGATTTCCAACAAGCTGTTCTTTAAGTAGTTGTGAGTAGTCTAAGGCATTTATGTGGTCAGTTACTATAGCTGAAGTGTCAGGTATGCTTTATGAGAATATTACATTTGGGATTAGGATGCTGTCCAGAGTTGCAGCTGTCATCACTCATGCGTCAGGATAGGAGCGATTTTATAGTGTTTGGATCAGAGCGGTGGACACGTCCGACCCTGAACTGTGGAAAAATAAGGCCTTGTTTTCCTGCTGAGAACACTCATTACAAGACAGTAAGAGCTTCCCACAAACAAGCACAACTCATTGACCTCAGATGTGAGTGAATGGAGAGGACGAGAGCTCGCGCCAAGCCACAGAGGCTCCAAACCTCGCCAGCAAGCACCAGCCCTGGGAGTGTCAACTTGGGACACGTTGTTGTTTTTTACTTTCTCCATCCACAGGCCTTCAGTACACAGGGAGCGTGTCTGTTGTGGTACAGTACTACATCCGAAGGAACACAAATCTAGTAGATAACAAGTCCCTCTTGGTGGTGCATTACTGCTGAGGGACTGCTGAGGGATGAGAACAAATAAACTAAAGTCCTCCATCCATAATACATGTTTACTATCTTAGTTTAGCCGGTTAGTGTTTGTAAAATTACAAATAAACACCATTGTAAACAGGTAATCAGTGAACAGATACCTCAATATATATTTCTTAAAACTTGGGTTTGCAGGTAACTTCTTCTAATTTCTTTGCTTATCGAATGGATATATCAGTACTTGATTTAAACTGTAAACTGCTTTGTAATTTTCTGACTCAGCATTGACCAATCCTCCAGCTTCTCCAGTAGCAAACATACAGTTAAGTATATTCACTGAGGTATGCTGAATTACCAGTGAGAGTATAATCCCTCAGACATTTGGGGTTAACCCACGTCTGCTGAGGTCACAGACTACAGATGTGACTGTGGTGGACCAGTACACTTTGTCAAGTGGACACCTAACGGTAAACTGAGCAACAGCACAAGCCAGGGAAGAGCAGGAAGAAACTAGAGGGGCAAGGAGCTTCACTTTCCGTGGTAGCGCCAATGTTCCTATATGGAAATTATTTAAAAGTTTTATCAAAACACCTTTGTCTTTCAATTTGTATAGAATAAACAGTTCTTTGTATTCGTCTGATATTCGAACAGGGTATTTCTTTCACTAGCTTAGTTGTTTCTGCAAATAAATACTCTTGCACCCTTGGGTCACAAAAGATCTCTTTGTTTAATCCGAGTGAGAATATTTGACCATGAGAATTACCAATGTGTTGCTTCCCAAACAAATCAAACTTGTCTCTACAATCTTCATTGATTTTATTGCATTTGCATATAGTGACTCACTCACAAAACAGAAAGCAGTGACGTGTTTGGTGTAAAATGAGATAAATTGCCCGCCACATTGATTATTTTATAGCTTCTGTTGTGTCACTGCCGATGAGTTGGCAGTAGACTCACACTTACAGTTACAAATGTGTGGTTAAAACTTTGAAGGGATTATAAAATGTCTTATGAGAGTAAGAATGAAAACAAGTTCTTCTTGGAGTCATCTTCAATGATTTCAACATTGTTTTAGGATAGCTGGTAACACTTTACAATAAGGTACACAAAATGTGCTTAGTTACTGAGTAGTGAATAAGGAACGACTAGATAGTTAATGGTTAGTTAATGAGGAGTTCCTCAGTGACTGAGATTGAAGAACTGATGGTTAGTTACTGTTATACAGACTGGGGGGTACTGAATTAATGAATGATTCGTTAATGGTTAGTTAATGAGTTACTCTTTTTGATGCATTACTTTACTTGAGGGGACACAAACTGCTTAAGTAATGGTAAGGTAATCATTAGGTAATGGGTATAACTACTCTTTTTGATGCATTACTTTACTTGAGGGGACACAAACTGCTTAAGGAATGGTAAGATAATCATTAGGTAATGGGTAACTACTCCTTTTGTATGCGTTACTTGAGTTTACCGTACCCAAACTGCCTAAGTAATGGTAAGGTAAGTAATGATGACTTAAGCAGTAACACGTGAGTCGGATCCACATCCATCCAGTGTGGGACCCAAGCCAGCCGAAGATGGCCGGTTTAAAAGTGCCCTGCTGCAGCGGACCATTGCTTCAATCAAAGTCACTCAGGAACTCCTCATTAACTAACCATTAACGAATCATTCATTAATACAGTACCCCCCAGTCTGTTTACTAGTAACTAACCATAAGTTCTTCAATTGCAATCACTCAGGAACTCCTCATTAACTAACCGTTAACGAATCATTCATTAATACAGTACCCCCCAGTCTGTTTACTAGTAACTAACCATAAGTTCTTCAATTGCAATCACTCAGGAACTCCTCATTAACTAACCATTAACGAATCATTCATTAATACAGTACCCCCCAGTCTGTTTACTAGTAACTAACCATCAGTTCTTTAATCACAGTCACTCAGGAACTCCTCATTAACTATCTAGTCGTTCCTTATTCACTACTCAGTAACAAAGCACATTTTGTGTACCTTATTGTAAAGTGTTACCGGATAGCTTATTGATGAGATATTTGGCTGCCATTATGTTTTTACGAACAGTCCAAACCGAAAAGTTTTAAATTATTGAATGTTGACAACACGTAATCATCATGCCACAGACTTTATCTTGCATGAGCAGTTCCCATTTCAAAAAACAGGGAGGTGTTAATAGTTGGAGGAAATTCCCCACACTGCTCAAACTCATCTATCAAAACCACATCCAGGACAGGAGCAACAAATAAAGTGTTTGCAGGAACCTATGCAGTGTTTTGATACTGCTCAACTTCCTCGAGCAGCCAAAAGGGCAAATGACACACACACACACACACACACACACACACACACACACACACACACACACACACACACACACACACACACACACACACACACACACACACACACACACACACACACACACACACACACACACACACACACACACACACACACACACACACACACACACACACACACACACACACACACACACACACACACACACACACACACACACACACACACACACACACACACACACAGAACACCAGATCACTTGCCATAAGTGTGTTTCCCATTCAGCAATCACCAAGGTGAGACAATCACACAATTATTTCTACAAGGTGTGTCCATTGCTACCAATGCAGGCTAATGGGAGTCAGTGGGACCAAAAAAAAAGCTCGAGCATATGGAATCAAAAGCACAAAGATATACAGTAACAGGGGGCCGGACCATGTCGAGCCTTAAAATAATCTTAAAATCAACTCTTAATTTAACTGGAACCAATAAAGGTAGACATGAGTTAAGGGTAAGCCTTGGTTTTAGTTCAAATGTTAGCAGCAGCAGCAGTAGGAAGTAGCTTAAGTCGAGCCATTGAGGACTGACTAAAGCATGTCAATTGTGCATTGCAGTATTCCAAGTGCAAAAAGGCCTTAATCCCCTTTCTAAGTCAGGAAAGGAAACGCTGATTTAATTTTCGTCATATATCTTTGGCGGAAGTAACAAGATTTAATGAGATTTTTTACAAATTTTAGTTAAATGTTAAATATGGATAAAGCCATCCGTTATTCAATAGCAGCTGTCTTCGCACTCCATTAGACTGCTAAGACATGCAACATTATATGGCTTAAAGAAAAAGTGGATTTGCAGAGACCACATTAAAATGACTGATTATGTTTACCTAATGGCAGTATGTAAAGGAAAAACAAAACAGGACCGAGATTAGATCCCTGGGGTACACCACGCATCAGTGGAGCTGAAACTGGAACATGATCACAGATGGAAACTCTCATCTTTATTTGAGTGATATTTTTCAAACCTTTCAAGAGGAGTCCTTGAAATAACGACACACTGATGTTGTCCACTGATAAGAAAGCTCTGGCCACAGTTTAAAAGGCAGCACTGTATCTGAGAAGTATTACAATAGAACATTAACCAGGATTGAAACACAGTTTTGGTAGTTTGTTGTTTGCGAAATACTTTACAATTAGCTTATAATTTATAGAAAAGCTCAAAGTTGAGTTAGCGATACATTTTTAAATAACAGGAGTGAAAAAATGGGCATTTATTATGTGGGATGTAATAAGGGATGCAGCCAGAAGCAAGGGAACAATTAATAAAGTCAAGTAAACAATAGGGCCAATTGAGGAGGGAGTGAGGTGAGGAACTGAATAGTAGGGCATGTGAGACAAAGTGTCAACAAGCTAAGCTAATACATTTGGTTGAATTGGTTTAGGACCAAAAGTTTGATCTGGAACAGTAGTGATAACAGGATATCCAATGTCAGTGACTTCTTGCTTATAAAAAGACCACATTTTCATTTTAAGATGCTGGCAATGCAGGAAGAGCAGGGTTGATAAGTCTAATTATGGTATTACATCGGAATCTAGTGTTACTGGTAATTAGGTTAGAGAAGTGACTAATTGTGGTCGACAGGCGTCTGCAAGGTTTAAGTTAAATATAAAAAATACTTATTAAGTAGAGAAAATAAAATCATACAAAAAAAACAACCAATATAACATTTAGGAGAGCCAGTCCCACTTGTACCTTGGCCAGCAGAGAGATGTCAAACACCTAAGACAAAGTCCCATGAGCTTAATTTAGTTTACGACACTTCCAAAGCTTTTGGTATTGTTTTAATTGAGAGGACCCCCAGTGGCAGAACATTGAATAGTGTGCCTTGTTGCTATGCAGTAAAGTAGGGGATCATACCAAATTCCTGTTCATGAATGCATCCTGATGAATAAAACTGATAAGATATGTTACCTGGGAATTCATACAGCAGGCTGTGAGCAGTAACGTTGCATAACTGACTCATTTCACCGTGTGATTGTCTCTAGACATTGTGCAAGACGTGACCTCAACATGATGCAACACTCACAGCAGCTAGTTAAAACTTGATCATGTTTTTTCTCTTTAAGTGTGCCTATACAACATTTATGGCAAATAAAAAGCATGAGGGCGGTCACTGTTAAGCCCCAAGCCTGTTTTTCAGATTTCAGGCTTGAAAATGACATTCCCCGAACAAATGACCATATCTTCCCTTCTAAAAGGGTTAAATTAATAATCTTTTTTTCTCAAAGTAATGATAAACCTGTGAGTTGGATGTAGAAAAGTCAGAATCAATATAGATGTTTTTTTATTTTAAAGAAAATTCAGATTGAACATGGTAAAAATAAAAAACTGTAAATTATAGTGTCCGTCCAAAAGATATGTTGTACTTACTAACCTTGGATGATGAGTTAGTAGACTAAAAGCTTTAGGAATCCAAAGTACAACATATAATAAGTACCCTGTATCAAGATTGATACAAAACAAGTGATATTTGACCTTTTTAAGACAGATTTAGCAAAAAAAAACTCTTCTGGGGCCATTTGGGTGGATTTTCCTTATCTCTGGCCCCCCTTGGTCGATTTTGACAAGTGACATCTCTTCCTGACCGTTAGAGCCAATATAATCGAAGGGAAATCGTCCCGCACACACTCATGTTAAAAAAATAAGGTGTATCTTGTGCATGCAATCTTGTTGCAGAGCGTAGGAATATCCCTGCTCTGATATTTGAAAACGGAGATGCAGTTTTATTGCTTATAGATTATCAGAACATTTCAAAGGGGACACATTCACATTGGACATTAACCTATGGATTAACTACAGAATCGTTTTTATTATTTTAATGCCATTGAAGACCAGTTTTGACCAGACAAAGGTATCAGCCATGTTAGCGTTTTAGGCTACCTAGCGCCACATGTTTTGATGTACGTTTTTGTTGATAACGTCGCGAGTTTGTATCTTTCAGTGTTGAGGTGGGCACCGTTAGATTCTGTGTCTTTACGATCATAAATGATGTGTTGGATGTGCAGCTAGGATAAGTAATAAGGGAGCTAGGAGTGATTTTCGGTGCAGTAATAGGTTAGCATTTTTCGATCGAGGCTAATTCAGAGGGTCAGTGTTAGCATTGTGTGTTTTTTTGAAAAAAAAAATGAAAAAGATCAGTTAAATTAGTTTTTTCCCCGTTATATGGATATCAAATATTCATAGTTTATTAAATATTAAGGTTCCTTCTACGTTGTTTCCTGCAAATGATGCGATTTCGGCCCCGGAACCGGGTCCGTGGGGCTTAAGAGTTTATTATTTGATTAAGTAGGCCTGACTAATTTAGTGTCCTTTAAATGTCCTTGGTCACGGGATAATTGTAAAGATGAAGGGTACAGCGATAAACTGTGTACGCCATGTCAGAGTAAAAACTGACAAGATAAGAGACATCTTATTTTAAACCAGCATTGGCTTTCCTCAGTTAGTTTCTCATATACTAAAGTTAAAAGTATATAGTAAAGCATATTAAATCAGCTGATTTTGTATATGTATGAAACTAAATACGGTATGTTGTTAAACTCACCTGTGTTCTCCACAAGTTCTGTACCAGACGAGTGGAGGAAAATGTTCAGCTTACATACTTTGCAACTTCAATACATTTTCTTTTTGGGGGTATTAAGGTTATACCAGAAATGTTTTCCAATTCGTATGTACGTATATTTGGACTTGTCCTGCACACCCACTCAGGTGATTTCAATTGCTGCAGGCCACTGCTTTGTTTGCTACTGGTTGAAGCTGCTTGGATTTACCTGAGGTCACACAACTAAGACATTAATTGCTAAATCTTTGTAAAAAGGAATTTGCCAATATGCTAATACACAGCTCCTAATACTAAACTGCTCACACAAAGAGGTAACATTTGTGAACTCCTCACAGCAAAAACTGCATGTTGTAAAACTAGTTGCTCTTAGGGATGTTGATGTTTTTTTAATGGCAAAACTCAAACTGCGCTTACTGGACACTACCGATTTCCAGTGTATATCTGGTTAATCTGTACAGATACACATGGATCCAGTTCAATTTAATCTAATCACTTTATCAAGAACATTTCAGACAAGCACAAACTGTTCTAAAATTATTTAAATTGAATCAAAACTTCAAAAACGATCTGATTAGTCATGCAAAACAGGAACCACTAACGACCAAACATGGGCACATGCAAAGCATTTTCATATTCTAGATCTCAAACGTTTTAGATACCGAGGATTTACTTATTTGTTAAGATTACTTACAGCCTGCTGCAATTTATGATTCAGTGCTAGTTAAGAAAATAATACAGTTGTTATGTTAAGCACGCACAACTTAGCTTGTAGTGTTGCGATGAAGTAGCGAAGCGTTCTTTTGAGTTGCAATTTCATTGAAATGTTAAAGTTTTAATATTTATTTAAAGACACAGTATTGTAAAAGAATGTGAGACAACTATGCTTGTTTGCAAACCTTTTGCCAAATGAAGGCCTTACTTTCTAAAAGATTGCTTTTTTGTAAACTTGGTTCTTGGTGAACGTGATAACAAAGACACAGGAGAAAGAAAACATTGTTGCTAAAAAATAAAGCATAGGACGGGAAGCAGCTTTGAAATGAATCCTAACAGCTGTAAAGGTTTAACGTGTGTGTCACATATACAGTTAACGTCTCCACAGCTCTTACTCTGACCCTTCCTGCTTTAAAACGCCACCTCTCCACCCGCCCCCTCCAATAAATCCAAAGGGAGCCGTGTGTGGAGCTGACCCCCCCCCCCCCCCTCCTCCCCGGTGAAAGTGCAATGGAGCAACTCCAGATGTGAACATCCTCCCTCTATCTCTCTCCCACACTCTTTTCTCTCCCACTTCCACCACGAGTCCACCCCCCCGCCCTCCCCCGAGCAGCTACGAGTTTTCCATTTCCTTTTTTGGTGAAAAAATCTCAAACGCAGGCAGGGAGGAGGACATTTCACCCAATGCCGACAGGAGAGTGTATGTGTGCTTCATCAAGGCGATGAAACAGTCGACTCAGCATAAACAACGGTGTGTGTGTATATATATACACATTCAGGCTCACACACACACACACACACACACACACACACACACACACACACACACACACACACACACACACACACACACACACACACACACACACACACACACACACACACACACACACACACACACACACACACACACACACACACACACACACACACACTCCCTTTGAACGCTGACTTTCTCTCTCTCACTCACACAATATCCTAAACCTAAAGACACACACTCAAACACTTTTTACCGTATTTTATTACACACGTACATGGTTTCTCTCTCCAACACTCTAACAAACTGTTATGCCCGTCCATGCATTTGTTCCACCCTAAGTGTCCTTTGGCCAACTCTGACTCACCAGCATCAAAGCTGAAATAAAGAAAACAATGAAAAACTAAAAAGTAACAGCGTTAAAAGCAACACAACCGTTATTAAGGCGAATCAAGGCACACATGCATACTCCTGCAAGACATTTTATTTTAGCTTCTTTTGGGTTATAAATGCTGGCTCTTTGAGCAATGTTGATTTCAAATAAAAAGATTCATAACAACAAATAAAAAAGCACAAGTATATTGAAACTTTTTGCAAGTAGAATTGCAAATTGTAACAAAAGCAGATGACATAAAAGTGGTCTGTGTGCCATGTTTTTAAGTTGTGTTTTTTATGTGCACATAACATGGTAGCAAGAGAATATCTTATCAAAAGTGCAAATGACTTTATTGATCATAACTACCATGAACTGGCTATCTCACTGTAAGCACATTCAGTAACGTTTTCTAACTTTTTCTTCCTGTTTTTTAACTTTCTGACATATTTTACTTAAAATGCTTAACTTGAGCATTTAAAACAGTACCTTCACCAAACTTCGAAAAACAGACTGTAGGGTTTACAAACCATACTGTATCAGTTCTCTGTATCCTCTCTTTTTTACCTGAAGTTGCAACTTTTTATATAAAAACATGAAGGTTGATTTTGCAAAGTGACTCGCATTTTGCTTTTCTTTGGTAGGAAAGTACATAACATATTAGTAATGTTATTTTAAAGGCACTCAATAAACTTTGTTTAACAAAATCATTAACTCTTTGGTTAAAGAGGAAACCTTTAAGGGGTTCATTCAAACTTTGCAGAAATCAGACCCAGACAGTGAGCACGAGGAACTGATCTCTATATAAAAACAACCTGAGAGGCAGCATTTGTTAGCCTGCGTTACCGTCCTGGGTAATAACTCTGGGTTCTTAAAATGCTGTGACGAAGGGTGACAGGTATGTCAAGGGAAAGGTGGAGTAAAAGACTGTTTATAGGGTGCTGTTGCTGTTGCATTCGCGGCACAAGATCTTGTCTCCATCGGGGAAGAAGCCGGCGCCCACCAGTGAAGCAGAGCACTGGGAGCAGGTGAAGCAGGGCTGGTGCCACTGGCGGTCCTCAAATGAGATGTACTTCCCTCCTCCAAACCCTGGGGCAAAAAGAGCAATGACACAGAGATAAAACATTTTGGTTGAGCTTCAGAGGACTCATGCATGCTTCAAAACATATCTAACTGGGAAAATAAGCTTTTTATTTTTTACAAGAAAATAAGGGCTATAAGAAACGTTCCATACATGTATCGCTTCCGAGAATATAACTGTGTATCATTCTTTAACTGGCTGTGTGCGTTAAGTCACTCTTGTGGGATTTACGTAAATCCAGAAGACTTTGAAATAATTCAACCAGGTTACACACAATGTAAAATGCAGAAAGTGGCAGCCAATCTAAATACTACAAGTATTTCTAGTGTTTAACCCTCACCCAGTCAGTCGATCAAAATAAGCACCTGGGGGCGCACAAATCCATATCATAGTGTAGAATAGTGATGTTGTCTTGCCTGTGATTGGTTTGCTGCAGGCCTCACACTTCTTGGAGTACAGGCTGCCGAAGCACTTGATGCAGTAAGGGCTCTCGTCTCTCGAGGTGAAGTGCTGACCTGCCAGCTGTGTCTTGCAGCTGGTGCACACAAAACACTCCTTATGCCACGGCTCGTCCCGATAGGTCACACCGCCTTTAGCCAGGGCCTGGAAATAAGCGAGGTCAAAGGTCAATTGGGCATCATTTTAAATCATTTCTAAAATATATTCCCTTGCACGTTTCAGCTTAACAAGGATAAATCCCACTTATGTTATCCCTCTGGTTGTTTCTGCTGACCTTTTTACAGTGTGTACAGCGCGGGGCGAACTTGTCCTCGTAGCAGGACACGCAGTAGTGTTCATCCTTGTCAGGGATGAAGGACTTTGAGCCAATTGGCTGGTTGCAGCTGTTACAGATGAAGCAGCCCTCGTGCCATGTAGAGCCGCCATACTCCAACTTCCTTGTACCTAGCAGAGAAAAAGAGTGATGATAGGAGGCAGGGAAGGAAAGAGAAGGATGGAAATATTGACTTACTGTAACTTATTTGATTATGCAGCTTTTACAGTTCTTCATGGAGTTGTAATGGCCATTTGGGAATTTTATGGTGATTTTATTTAACTATGAACTGACTTCAATTGCTTAAAGGCATATCAAAATAATTTTGTTTTACTAAGATGGATTTCATTTTACATCATAATACCACAAGCCCCACACTTCTTTCCTACTGATGGAAACTGGCGGCAGTCCGTTTAGAAAGGGGATAATTCCATTTTCCCCTTTACTGTAGGTCCCCAACCAATCCATCTTCTATCCCTTAGCTGTTGAGTTTTTTATTATACTGGTTGGGGTTATTCTATGGTGACGCAGTGGTTTGTGTGGGGCTGACATTTTAAACGTTTCACAGTGTGCTGTTGAGTTCTTGAGTCAAAAACTGCCAAATCTCCTGAAAAAACATTCTTGGTTATAAGCTTACATGAATTATAGTGACTCAAGAATATTAGCTGTTAAGTATCTGACAAATAGAATAAAAGTGAACAAGCTGAATGTTGGGGTCTCATGGGGTCTCATTTTATTCATGTCCTCTTTGCATATAGTCCAATTTCGCCTACAGGGCCTATTTTCCTTCCCCAGATCATACATAATTGTTTCAGAATATATTTCAGGTTTTCAGTTCGACTTTCCTTACAAGAATTTCATTTGTATATTTATTCTTGCAAATTTTTGTTTCAAACGTCAGTGTTTATCTCAAATAAGATAATTTGTCAGTGTACGGCGGCACCAACAGAGACCATGTCTGTCGTAGGGGTTTCCAAACTGAATAAACTGAGTCACAAAAGAAAAGGACCATTGTCTGTGAGACATACAACAGCCTTTGTGACGAATGTTGGTCTTGCATCGGGATCAAAGTTGCAGCAATTTTATCAGAGAAATCTTCTAACCATATCATGTTGAGAAATCCAATTACACTGCGTTTGTATTAAGTTTCTTCCTTCCTTGAGTCGCCTACATAAACAACTTCAGCCTAGCATGCAGTGTTTAAACAAAGACAAGTGTGTGTGCCTGTTTTTTGAGGGTGTTCATACTTTTATATGATGACAAAGCTGCTGTTCGTCTTTAGTTTAAGGAGAGGTCACACTTTTTCGAATTGAAACCAAAGTGCATCAGAATTGTGGGTGATACAGTGAAATGTTTGCCCTATTGTAAACTAATTAATTCCAGGGGTTTTACTAGGAAAAGTGAGGAGAAATGTTTTTGAGTTGACAACTTTATCTAACTGTTATTCTTCTCAAGGTCTTCTCATCCATGTATAATACAAAAATAATGTATGTATGTACTTCTCCAAAAGAAAGGGGGATTACCTACAGTTGAAACAAAGGGAAATATCATATTTTCCTGAACTCATTTACTGCTTTGTCAGGGCTGTGTAAGCTGGAATAACTGACTCTCTTATCTCCTGTTATCATCAGTCTGCTGGCAGCCCTCCAGCCCTGAGGGATCTGGCTTCAGACAACAAGTCAAGCAGACTGGCAATTACTCTGTCACATTCAGAACTGGCTGCTGCTCAATCGTGGACCCTCGCCTTCTCTTCTCCCTTTTTGAAAAAAAACCATTTCTATATATGCTTGATCTGTTACTTTATACTTTTCATGTGTCCCTGCTTCATGGAGTCTGTTATGTCATCATTTTCCATAGTCATTTGCCTAACCATCTTGACATTTTAATTTGTATACTACATGGAAAATAACTAACTAATGTTTAGTGGGCGAGTGGAGTACCATTATACATGGCACTGTCAAATGCATTATGTGCAAGGTATTTCACATGTCACTCCCTCTTTCATTTGATTTCCTTTGAATCAACTCTCTGAAGAACAGTTTTGGAAACGAGTCGTTTAGAGTGCCTTATATCTTATTGCACGATGTTTTGCAGGTTTACCTGGCATGACAACTTTGTCGCAGGCTACACACTTGGAAGAGAACTCATTACAGTAGCAGTCATTGCAGAGCAGCTCGTCGTCCTGGCTGGTGAAAGGCTCATCTGCCAACGAGTGATCGCAGCGGAAACAGCGGAAGCAGTGCTCGTGATAGTGCCGGTCCTCATAGAAGAGCTCCTGGCAGGGGGGAAAAGGGGAGACAAGAAAAAAAAATCAGAAGTCATTCTTTACGTGTATAATCATTTATTTGTATAATCTAAAAGTAGGCAAATAATCTAAAGTAGGCAAATAATCTAAAAGTAGGCAAATAAAGAAACAACTGAAAAACTTTACACCATCAAACGTATCTGTTTCAACAATGGGAATAGTGTTGGATTGGTCTGGCTTAAAACTGACAAATGCAAGGTCTTTAAGGCCTAAACAAGCATGTGGTTACTCTGTGTACGTTATCAGACTATACTCTACTTTTGAGTATCTTCTGCGTTAAATAAAAGTCTCACAATGTTACATTTATTGTCTAAAAGGAAATGAGCTATGAAAATGTTGTCTTTATTAATCACAAACTGCCCATAGGGGTGTTGATAACGTATTGTACTACTTAGCTAAGCAAACTATTACACAATGTAGCATGCCCTCATCCTGTGAACTCGAAGTAGCTAATGTCAGTCTTAAATAATCCACTTCATGTTAGTTCTTTCCATTAAGCAAAGTTTGAATTTGATTGTGGAGGAGAGAGAGACGTTCCCTCATGCTGCATTTTAACAATCATAGACTACATTAGCCTGTGGACCTAGTGGAAATTGCCTGTGTAATTGCAAGTTAAATTGGTCTTTACTGTGTCTCTCCACACAAAATACATAGAACACGCCTAATTTAGCACAAATGATGCGTCATTAACATGACATAACTTCTGTTTTAGCTATCCAAGACCATGTCAAATTAAATGTGCTTTGTTTGAACTGCAACGTGTAGCTCAAAGTGCGGAAAGTCTGAAGTCATACCTGCAGTTCAATCCAATGCATGTATAAAAAAGAAAGACGTTACACAAACCTTTTGGGTAGAGGCCCCACATTTCTTTCTTGAAAACAAATGTAAGCTAGAAAATTGATTGGCTCCATGAAAAGATTTTAGCCAACAAACACACTGACCTTTGACAATTTCTATTCAGTTCATATTTGAGTCCAGGTGGACAATTTGGCCAACTTTGAATAAATTACCTACAGGAAATATTTGGTCATGAAAACCTGAAAACAAAATGCCTTAGGCCTCGGCAGTAACTGTCACAGATACATAAATATGATGTTGTTTTATTCAAGTTGGGTATTCTCTACTTGTTACTGCAGCAGATACACGATTGCATGTCTGATCATGGAAATGAAATGCCTTACCCTTGCGTCATGGCCGATCAGCTCTTTGCACTCATCACATGTGTTTGAGAACAAATTGTCGTAACAGGGGATGCAGTAGGGTCTGTCATCTGACTGGATGTACTTTCTGCCGTACAAGGACTCCTTGCAGCTGTCACAGTCAAAAGAGTCAGTCATTGTAATTTTCTGTGAGTCTGAAACACAAGAAAGGAGATACTTCAACAGAATTTCAAAAGCAAACACCAACAAATCAATAAGAGATGAGGGCAAGAAGAGAGGGGGAACATGAGGAGGGGCAGAACAGTCTTTAGGAATGATATAGCCACCTTTTCCGACACAGGGGTTATAAATCAGTGCCAATATTTACGCTGTAAATCCCTAGGCTTGTGCCATGGATGGAGCTGAGCTCAAACAAAACACACTGTGCAAGTGGGAGCAAGTGGAAAAAGAAAGAGTGTCAAGGAAAATAAGTGAGAGAGAGAGAGAGAGAGAGGAGAGAGAGAGAGAGAGGAGAGAGAGAGAGAGAGAGAGAGAGAGAGAGAGAGAGAGAGAGAGAGAGAGAGAGAGAGAGAGAGAGATAAGAGAGGCCCAAAATGCCTATTAACCTTTTATTACTGTGTGATGAAATTGTGGCAGAGGGAGGGGACAAGAAAGGGAGCCGTCACTTGGCTTTCTCTGGGTAACTACCAAATTATTTCCTGTCGCTGTCAACCGCCTTAAAATCTGCGACATATTAAAGCGCTAATACAAACTGAGAACTCCTTGGGAATACAGCAGTGTAGGAACCACACATCATACCAACCTGTAAATATTTATGAGCAGTGTATTTGCGAGGAGAGCGTGGACCACCAACAGATACAGAAACCCGATGAAGCTTTTCTGAGTGTTTGTGTGTGTCAAAAGCACAGCCACTTGAAGCTGTTTGAACATGAATTTAAAAAGTGTCTTTCTGTCAGCATAAAGATACAACTACAGTTACATGCATATACAGATACAGGAGGTATACTGTCTCAGTACATGCTTTTCACTGTGCAATAAGGCCCTTGATCATGACTGAACACACAACAAAGTGACAGAATAATATTGAGAGAGCATTATGGCAACAATATCAGGTTGCCAAAACATTACAGCATGGCTGGAGGAGAGCCCAGTGATAAGTGATACAGCCCTCTGGCATGGTGTGCTGATGGTTATTCATTCACACCACCTAGTAATAATAATAATAATACTCATCTCTGATATTATAATCAATCAAACTTAAAACTCGACCTGTGCTTCCTGTCTTACACACATGCATTACAAGTCCTGCTATGCAAGTGAGAACTGTCACACACTGAAACACAGGGTGACACAGAAAAGGGAACAAAGACTAAAAGCCAAATCCCAGAGGATCCATCATCAAAGACAACATTAGTCCCAGACTCTCACGTTTCTTCTGTCTCAGCCTTTTGCGAGACCAAAAGCTCTTAATGAGCCGGGGTGAGAAAGTCAAGATCCAACAGACTTCACCTGCTCACAGTTTTCACATCTCAACCGGTGACAGGCTTTTTGCTAACACAACACCAACTCTCCAA
The DNA here is from genome assembly GCA_902827135.1 of Harpagifer antarcticus. Taxonomy (NCBI): domain Eukaryota; kingdom Metazoa; phylum Chordata; class Actinopteri; order Perciformes; family Harpagiferidae; genus Harpagifer; species Harpagifer antarcticus. The sequence continues at coordinate 554,077 of CADEHL010001039.1, read as the reverse complement.
ACTGGAGACACACTTTCAGCAACCTTTGATGAGCTCAAGACGTAAAGTGTAAAAGCTTGACAGCCCTGCAGCCATGTGTGTTGGCTCGCATCACTAGACAGCCATCTAATGACTGAATAGACACACCTTTATTGCCTGATGTCTCGTATTATAGTATCCATCTGGAGGTTATGGCGAAATATCAAAGTAAGCAGCTGTGGTTGGTCTGTGTAATGTACAGCAAGGTGCTGAACTTTTACATACATCTCTTTACGTTTACAAACCATCAGTCAGACGTTGCCAACTGCCCGCATAACCATAACCTCAAGATTAGATCAACAAAGTAAAGAGCTGAATAAGAGCAATATGACCTTAATGTTATCTGCCGTGCTACGTAGGTATTGCTTGCCAGGTAAGGAAACGAGACAAGGCATGACTCACAAAGCCGGGAGGGCCAGTGCTGTGACGTCTGATGTCAGCTTTCATTTCCAAGCAAATCAGCCCGTTGTTTATTAACCCTCCCTGAATTCATATGCATCATCGACATATCTTCATAATAAAAACTGTTGAAAGTAGGTCATGAAACATCTCAAACGCAGATGTCTAACTAGCCAACTACCTTTTACCTGAGATGAATCACTCATGGTGTCCCTGGTTGTATTATATCAGTCGTGGTTAGCCTCTTCCACAACACGTTTTTGATGGTCTCCAGAGAGATGTAGGTTTGAGCAAGAATGAATAGTTTGTGAGCAATCAGGTTGATATTAAGTAACATAACTCACTAAAGCACAGATGGAGACCTTATACTCAATTGCAAAGATTCAAAATAATGATAAGTTAGTTTCGAAATCAGAAGAAGGGTGTGTTTTGCATTCCAGGTCTTGTAGCGTGTCCTTTTAAGCAATATTGACTTTGTGTATCATTGTTTGAGTGGCCAATGCAGAGCCAGAAATGAACTCCTAATGGCACAGGCTCTCACAGAGAGGGGCATGACGTCAGTACACTGACCCCGGGGCAATGAACTAAGACGTGACCACATGAAGAGAAGAGAGGAGTTGGATCTGGGTCATAATGAACTTCAGTTCTCACAGGGCTTTGTATACTGTATTTGCCACTTCCCAGCAGAGGTCCATCTCCTTTCTGACCAGAACTCAATGACTAAGAGCTCCACTCTGGGTTAATAACGTTCCCAAATACCAGAGCTGTGAGTGAATTCAGCTTCCTGGGAAAATGTGGGCTCCATGAGGAAATCTCCTCTGCTTCCACATAGAACAATGGTCCAGATATATTGTACTGAGTTTGTATTGGGGGGGGGGGGGATCTCTGCTTAATAATGATATCCAGGAAATCCATTGTCTGTAATGATCTATTTGTCAAATGCAAGTACTACCAACACAGATGAGTTAACTGTGGTTATTCCTTTTCCTTGGGTCAAACGTTCAAATGTTAGCCACACCACTATGGCTTAATAGACCCCAAATCCTCAGTGTGTTGTTCACAGGAATGTTGACACTCGGGGAACTAAAAACAAGATCAAAATTAGTTGTATGTGTTAAATGACAACACATGTTTTCTTATGACATATAACCTTTGGTTGGCAAGTGGCCATGGTATAAGCAGGATAAGGGGTGGTGCCCCTCATCCATTACAATCATGTGACTTGTCCTGAGTTATCCTTACCTAACATTGTGAGGTGTGATGACCTCCACAACTTCCCAGGGCTGCAAACAGGCATTTAGGCTTTTTATTTGTTTTCACACATCGGGTTGTTAGATAGCGGAGGAATGTCAATGCTTCGTTCTACGGGTGAAGTTCATGGCCAATAGAGAGACACCGCAGAGGAACAGACCAATGCAAGCAAGCAGGCCCGTATGTTGTTGCCGGGCAACATATTCATGGTTGGTTGATACTCTGTCCAGTCGGGTCCCACAGCCTGTTAATCCCCAGCCCAAACTTTGCTTACGCTCTGGTTGATACCAAATGAGCAGCTCGCACAACCTGCTGGGAACAAGCCTGCCAGTTCCCCCCCCCTCTTTCTCTGACATCCATAAGAACAATCTGCGTGTTAGATGTATATTTAACCAAGGACAAAGAACCTGACATCATGCTACATCAACAGAGGAGAGATTATCTTGGACACAATGGGCAGAAACCAATGTACTGTACAAGCATAACTATAAAGTCACTGTCCCCAATGACTTTTGCTGTCATTAAGTTATACCATACACTATAGGATAAGAAGACTGTGTGTGTAAGTAATGTTCAGTAGGTTTGGGAAGTCATTACAATTCATGAAAAACAGACAGAATGAAGATGTATTATCTCTAAATGTCTGGTTAGAGATTCATAGTTTGTAGTCACCTACTGTCGATCAGTTTGTGTAATACAATATTGAAGTATTATTTATATATTGTAATATTGCATTCGGCAAAGCTCTATTTACAGTAAAGAAAGTTAAACGAAAGAAAATCTAGCTAAATGCAGGACACAGAAGTGATGTTTTGGACACATTTTCAGTTTAGATATATTCATTGCTACAAATAAATGAAGCCCTGTGTTTTTCTAAATGTTAAGGACTCAAGCAAGTCAATGTCAGTGGAGCAGCTGTTGTCTTGTCACTCCTTTACATCATGTCAATAAGGGTAACAGCTAAGTCTGTTTGTCCATTTCCTTTTTACAACAAACAATATGTGTGGCTGTGAGCATTGTGGGAATGCCATATGTTCAAGATAAGATGAAGTCACAGAGTGGAAGTGGTGTAACTGTATTCACCCTGATAAGACAGCATGACCGGGGTGGAAATAGCCTCAGTCGGCCAACATGATGTCTTGGCACATCATTTCAAACAGTTTGGTGAATTGCCAAGTGGGAGACAGTACAAAGGTTGTAGCAATCATGCTAAGAAGAAACTATTTCAATCCCAGGGCAACTGCTCTATTTGTTAGGTCTTCGTTTATTGTGACTAGTGGACTTTTATATCCAAGTAGATACTTTAACAAGTGTGGATTTTATGTGCACAGTAAGGTCTGATTTACTTTAGGAAAGTAGCGGCAACAAAAGTCACTTTTAATGGTTTGATCGTTTGGCACATACACATAACTCTGTGTCCTTTTATTCAAACTCCAGAGAGAGTGATGAAGTAAGAGTGGGACAACAAAAGACAGAGAAAGAAAATAAAAATGAAGAAGGTGACTTTCAGTAACTAATGAATGCTGGAGCTTAAACCGATGACATGCCTTAAATCAATTTAGAGGAAAAGTAAAAATGGCTGCGTTGGGTAAACACATACCATCACAGTGCCTTATGTCTTGTGTCTGGAAATCTTCCAGACACAGTTAAGCTCCTTGGCTGGCGTTGAGATGGGGGAAAAAGTACAGCACTGGAGTATATCATTTGAGGGCCTGGTTGAGCATATCAAAAATAAAGCAAAATGTCAAAAACACACTTAAAAAAAAAAATCATTTGTGTCTCAGTCCAGTGGCCACTTGAAAGGAGCCTGATGGAGAAGTCGTCTGATTTTAGTTATTTCAGTGCCTCATGACCGTGGAAGACTTTTCCATGTGATGACTGAAGCGAATAGCCAAGTAATGAATTGTACAAGACTTTTATAATGGCCCACAATGTTTATGACACAAAGTCAGAGGGATTCCTTCATGTTTTCTCTTAAAAGACTGAACATCGAGGTCTGGTCCTTTGGTTACATTTTCAGATTCACATATTCTAAGAGACCAGTAACTCCACAAGTGTTGCGTGTATGAACAACTGGTCAGAACCAACACGATCACAATAAAACAGCTCAAGAGTTGGACATACAATTGTTCTGTGTTATACATTAGTCAAACATTTGGTGTGCAGTTCCTGTTGGCTTTTGCTGCATCAGATAAATTGAGTCCAGTAACCGTAAGGACACGCCAAGGCAATGAATCTTATCACAGGAAGCGGAGGAAATTGCTCATGAAGGAGAGCTAATGTTGCAGCCCCATTCATAAACAGATGTGCTTAATGAAACAAGCATAAGCTAGCAATTGACATACAACAAAAACATGTTTAGAAAGTATTTTGCCTATTACAAAGTCCTAATAAATGGCAGTTTAGTACAGCGTCAAGCTGTTTAGTGCAGTTGTTACACCGATTCCAAGCCAGAAATAACAAAACTGCAATTATCATCATGACATTTACTGCTTTGAGTAATCTGAGGTCACCATTTAACCGATGGGGTCAGCAAATGTTCAGATGAAGTTGGTTCAAAACAAGTGGATCTACTATGAGTGTGTCATTTTGTAATCCCCCATCTTGCATAAGAGGAGAACCTGGGCCACCCATATTCTCAGGACATTACAACATGACCATCTAACCATAAAACTACTGATAACAACTGAATGTACTTTTTTAACAACACACTGAACGAGCTGTTGCAGGGCAGGGGGGAGTAAGGTGTGGGGTTGGATTTAGGGTTGGGGTTGGGGTTGGGAGCACCTGAGACTGTTTCGCTGTGGGAGTCAGGGTCAGACTTGACGATACAGAACAGGCTGCAGGACCAGACACTGGGAAGCTAACCTGTTATTGTCCCTGTGCGTTTAAACACCGCTTGGTGAAGAGTAGGAGGTGACAGAGGGCTCAATTGAAAGCCAACATCATAAACAGGAGGAGGAAAATGACTACCTGCAGCAGAAAATGTCACCGCGGCCTTTGTAATTTGTCCCTTCTTGGCAACGTATAATAACCATGCAAGTGTTGGGATATGACTTGATGTCTCCTATTATTAGCCTTGATTCTGTTGTGTTGTACACTATGCAGCATTAGAGGAAAGCTACAAGTGAATAGCAGCTGGCCTGAAATAACTGTACGTCAAACCTTCTGGACTCAATTATTAAAAGGATTTGATCTGGTGATTTAAATGTGTTCAAAAGATAAACAAAAGCACAGCACAAGTCTGCACTGAAGTATGTTTGGTTATACTTAAGACATACATTTGTCATAATCTGACAGTTACTTGGCACACTGAGATTTGAGGACGTGTTAGCAAGGAGGACATGTAGATGTAGAGCAATGCTCTTTGAAGACTGATGCTGAAAATGTAATTGTCACAGCTCATTTGTCCCCTTCACAAGCCGGTCTCAATCCCGTTGTTCAACAATACTCCACCAACACCAAACAATAAGATTGCAATTATTTTAATCATACAGTACTGACCCAACCCTCAGGGAAAGCTTGGAGCTTAGGAATGAACCTGATTTTATTTTTATATCACTGTGACTGGATGACCAAAATACTACAGCTTTGGCCTACATTCTTCTTCCTTTGAAGAAAGAATGCTGCCATACATTAGTGCTTCACATCTGGTTTGCATTGGGGAAAGTATGCAGTCAACTCCTGTGTGCCAGTGAAGGTTTTGGAGAGTCACTGCCTGGAGAATGCAAGAAAGGTTGCTTTTTTTTCTCTTTCTGTGCTGGTATTTGCCGGTAAATGTTAAGATGGCAGACAGGAAAACTGGAGCTACAGTGAGAAAAGAGGAAGCAAATCTTGAAAGTGAGCAAGAAAAACTTTTATTGACAGTCTGCTAGCTGATCTTTGGATACACTTTGAGGCGGTACATATTTTGATGAGAGAATAGGAAGGTAGGGAATGCAGAAAAAAGCCAAAAAGCCTTAAAGCCTGCTGAACAGAACTACACGTCTCCACGATAAGCAGCTGTATAATAAAAGGAATACTTAAAACTGAAAGATTTCAGGTTAAGTCGGATTTTCTGGCTCACTCAGTGCTTTGGTGTGATCGCTGGATTTAGAACTGATAAGTGGAGTAGAGTTGTTCTAAGGCCTCTGTGTGAGCATAGCATATTATTTGTCTTTGAAGAAACATTCCCATTAATACCATAGAGCCCCTTACTCCAACGTTTCCCAGGGCTGATTTCTGCCCCAAAGTGGATATCTTATTCATTATCTTGATATCCTTGTCATCCTCTACCCTGTGATCCAAGGGATAGGACATCCCTTTGAAATCTGAAGCCGTCGCTGATTACTGAAAAGGGCAGCCGACTCTGGTCTGACACCTGCTTTGTTTTGGAGAGGATGGTGGACCTGCACATTGTTTAAATAAATGTATTCAAATGAACAATTAACATGCGTAACTCAATCCAGTCTGCATTTATATCTGAGCAGAATGATTTCACATAGTGAGGTCAGGGAGGTTCGACTTGCAACCTCCAGGGGGAACAGAAAGAGCTTTTCGGAAGCAATATTGTTAGTAGTAAAATTGAAATATCCACTCTGTATTTGTGCCTTTGCTGAAGGGCAGGCATACACAGCAAATGTCAATGTAAAGCTATATGGCCTTGATTATTTTCTTTGTTTATCAGTTGTACTTTAGGAAAACTAGGAATGTACTGCAGATCTCACAGACTTAAATAAAGAAACTGGACAAAGGAGATTATATGGTTAAAATAGATACAAAGTTGAAAAAGTAAGTATGAGAAAAATCAATGCATCATCATTGTTTTTCCTTCAACATACCTGACCACTGCTGTTTACGGACTAGCTTTGTGGTGATTAGTATCCCACGGGTACTTAAAACCAAGGCTAACTGTAAACCAAAAGACTCAAAATGGCTTCCACAGACTGGTCATTCCCAGGTGGTCTCCAAATCTTGCTTAGTCAGCGCAACTAGCAGGACATCAAGGAGCTGGGATAAGGTTTCACAGGCCGCACACTCAGCAATCTGAGCATGCCACACGCAACTGTGCTGAACACACCCACAACTGCTAGCAATTATTTATAACTCATTCAGACTCTGGGCTCGTGGCTGCAGTGATGGCACCTGACCCTGAGGTTAATGCCCAGACAAGACGTTTACTTTTTTTTTAAAAAGCATACAGCCCAACATCCCCAGACATGAATATTCAGCATGCTGTTATAAGCAGGTGGATGTTTCCAATCACTGTGTGCTGAGGGTAACCGGTATTATACATTAAAGGAAAGTAAGAACAATCCTATATCCTAAAACCGCATCAGAGCACACCTCTCTCCCTGTCTGAGAAGATCGGAAAAGATGGGCACGCATCAAGAAGGGAAAAAAAACATTACAAGTGGTTCAAAAAATCAAGGTGGGACTGCCAGCTGTGAAGAAAACCGGGGTGAATATCGAAGAAGTCATTTCCAGTATAAACAGCCATGTTTTCCTTTCCCAGATACATCTCCCTGGCAACGTGTAAACAGTGCCCTCATTCCCCTGGTCCATAAACCTCTTGGCAGTGACGCTTAGCTCTCCTTTCATCCTGAGCAGCGCTGACCGAGGGTACAACCCAGCGTTTTATTAGGGATGCTGTGGCAATGTCAAATGTTCTTTTGTTGTGCCAGAAAAAAACCCATTAGTTTTGTTATTTCACCAGTGCACACGGTTAAATGTATCCTATTATACATGTATTTTGAATAACTTGACTTGCAAAATCCAACAGCGTAAAACCAGAAATCTAAAAATAGATAATGTGAGTTTACCTCTGAACGTCATAAAAACCCAATGCATTCTTCCTTTAGTCTGCTTTGTGCTGCGAGAACTGCATGCTGGTTCATTTCCTACAACTACCCAGTGCTGGGTTGATAACAATGAGGATGTCAAGTCAGTATGCAAACACTCTGTGCCACTTCCCGTTACCCCCACTAAGACATCTCTGGGACTTCTCAGAAAAGCGATCACACACATCTGCAAACACAAGGTCACGGTGGAAAAGGCAGGCATATTATGTCTGAACACACATACAGTCCTGCAGAAGGACAAAGTCACGGAGACACAGTCACACCTGCAGCCATGTGCATGATGAGTATTGAAAAACATGCACACACACATGTGAATACATGAAGCTGAGGCTGGATAGAGGGATCAAACACAAACATAAACACAGCCGCCAAACTGGGGGACAATGGGTGACTTGTGCAGGAAGAGCAGACACAGTGAGCAGCTGCATACACACACACCCTCGGTTTGTTTAAGTCCCTTTGTGGGGACTTCCCCTTGAGTGTAATTACTTCTAATATTCCTAATCCCCAGCTTTTCTGCTCACATAAATGGCGCTGATAAGATCAAACAATTTGATGTAGTAAGGAAATGAGTTTCAAACAAAGTGGGGAGATCTTGATTATGACAATCCAAACACATCCAATAGACAATGAATTCAAACCAGCCTGAAGCACTGGGACTGGCTCCTGCCAAGCGCCCAGTCTTAGTCCTCAATCCTACAGAAGATGGAAGCTTTACCTATTTAAACAATGATGTCACCATTTGTTGGAGAGAGAGCTTTAACATCAGTTTCCATTCAGACTCTTTTTGAGAAACTTCACATTTTCCCTTAACATTCTGCATACTACAGCAAGAAAAGGAAAACTAGCTAGACTCTCTAGGAACAAATCCCTCGACCCAATTTTCATGATCCCAGAGAGGAACCGCCTCTTTTTCCTCTTTGTCCCCCTCCCTGTTAGCTTTAACCTCTAAATAGTTTACTGAGGAGAGAGTCAGGAGTTCAATGGATGCCTTGGCAGCTCATTTATGCTTGTTGAGACCAAACAAACACTGATGAATTGCCACATAATGAAGAGGTGCATATGTGAGTAGCAGTGGAGGAGTGTGTAGTGGAGGTTGATGACCAAGGGTCATTGATCCCCCTCGCCGTGCCGCCAGGAGAAGGTCCCTGCTCTGTAATGCAGTAGGCAGCCGTGTGGCTGGAATGAGCTCACTTCAAAGGTGTCCATAAATCATGCTGCCATGTATCCGAGGACCGGCTTCACCCTCCACGCCCCCCCGCCCATCACCCACCTACTCTTTTTCTCTGCGGCCTGGTAAGTCCAGGTTCACCTAGACCTTGAGCCTTTGTGTGTTACCATTTATTGAGATTTGCAACCATCCACACAACCAGAACAGCTGAGTTTGATTGTGTTGTAACCCGAGGGTGAGCAAATCATGTAGAAATGAATCAAAGCAGAAGGAAACAGGAACAATAGAGTGGAAGTTGTAGATGTAAAAATGCATTTACCTAAAAACTAATTAGCATTGGTACCAAAAAGCAATACTCCCTTCAACAAGGGATGTCTGTGAATTTCTCTGAGGTTCATTTAAGTCTCGAGAAGAGCTGCAAGTTCACAAATCCTATAGCTAGTTTCTCGACTTTGCCAGAGCTGCAATCCGTCAGGTCCTTATCTCCCAGTGTCACACACTGAGATCTCTTTATCATGCAGCCATGCAAAACACCATTCATCTTCCCCACCTAATTCATTATCAGTGATAAAATGCAAAGTCCTAGCTGCAGTTGTTTAATAGAGAGCTGACGTGAAAACAGGTGCTTTGGTAAACACTGATAGCGTGGTTGAATTATGTTGCTTCACAAGCAGACCAGTCTATCTCTTTCAATCTATTAACCAGTACTCTCGCACGACTCTTGTCTGAGCTCATTCTGCTTTTATCCCGCTTCTCTTCCATATGGAGGAGTATTCTTGGCTTCAAGGGACGCGGGGACATTACTGAACACAAAACAGACACAAACAAGTGAGAAGCTTGATGTAGGCACGTAGTTTGCGTAACAGCTCCACGGCCTTTTCATCAAGTGAAGTGTAAATGTATGTCACGCCTGGTGTACATTAACAGGATATATGGCTCTGCCTTGATTATTGGACAAGCAGAATCCAGTGGCACTGGGAGATGAAGGTTAAAAGCTTCATAGCAATGACTGAGACACAACGCTGTGCACAGGCACTGTAATAAACCCCTGGAAGATCTCCATAAGCATGACGTGGTGACCAATGACCATCATAATGCATGACTTTTAGTACGATGGGACCCTTTTTTCTTCAGCAATCATTAAACCTTGAACAGTTTCCACTCACCAGTGTTGAGAAAGGGATGAGGGATGTTTTAAGGGGGGTTGAATACTTCCACAGTGAAGTCATGCTGCCTGTGTCATTGGCCCTGTGCTGTGCTTCGCTCACCGTCTGGCCCCCATTTTACCCATTGATCTAATTTCCATTGCCAACATTGGATGTGGTTCTTCTTGAAGCTGGATGTTTAGGCCCCATTAAAGCACTGACAGAATTGCAAACGTATGCTGGACCTTAGGAAAAGTAAAGAAGAAAACAAATCGGTGATGTTTACCAGACTCTATAGCGATGATCAGAGTAAACTGAATGTGAAGTTTTGTGAAGCATTCATCCAGTGAGGTGGGAAACACCATGCCCCTTTTAACACCTCGTGTTGATGAGTTTCTTGCATCCTAGCTCTTAATTGAGCTGGTTTTTAATAAATGTCAATGAATGGCTTTAGAATCTAACAAACATAATTTCCTTACTGTATGAAATGAAAAATATTACCTTGCATATTTAAATCTGTATTTCTTGATTGTATCTCAATGCCTGAGCAGCCAGTGAACCGTTTGTGTCAGCATGTAACAGTTTATGTGCATTTATAGCACGTATATGTAGATTGATGGCAGATAAGTGTTACATTTGGTTTTCCCTGCTGCTAATGCAGTCAAGCATCATCGCGTGGGTGGTTTGGCTGAATGGATATACACTACTTCAAGCTGCCAGTTGTAATGGGGTCTAGGGCTGCACGATATATCGCGTGGTGACGATAATCGTGTATGCACGATATTCACATCGCGTGGACGTGCGATTTAAAAAAAAACGCGAGACGTGCGATATTATGTAGGCAAACTAACTCAAACACGTCATGTTACAATTATTTTGCTGCTTGCTACAAAATGAAAACTTGTGCGGCGCTCATGTCAAGGGTACTTGAGTGAGTGACATGCAGGCTCTGCATGCTCAGCAAACCACCAATCACCATCAACTCTCCAAAGCAAACGGACCCGTTGATTAATGGTAAATCACTGAATAAAGTAGTTTCATGTGTTTCTCCAGGGCAGTTCGGCGCTGCTAACCGAGCTAACTCAGCTTGTTGCTCTGATAACTTAAGATCCAGACGTCCGTGACTAAAATCCGTGACTAAAATAGTTTAAAAAATACCAATTGTATAGCATTAAAGTTCAAGAAAGGATGTTTTGCAGAAAAAAAACTTTATTCAATTCCTGTATTTTTTCATATCGCAATATATATCGCAGGGGGGGAAACCTTAAAAAATATTTTAAGGTTGAAGTTACCGCTGATGACAATAAGATCGAGATGTCTTCAGTTTCTTTCCATAAAATGAAATTGAATTGTTAGAAAGTACACCAAGTCACTGTTCTTCTACTTCACTGTACCATCTGTAAATGTATTGCTGAACCACATGGACTGCAGCGAGTGCGCTTGACTGTACCTCACTATGTTTTTCCAGCTGTGGAAAAGTGACAGGAGACTATGGTCCGGAATCTTTTTCTGTAAGTAATAAAGCATATTTATGATTATGCATATGTTTTTTTGTAATATCTGTAAACTGTGGTGACAGCTCAACCAGCAAACTGTAACATCACAGGACCTTTAAGTATATATTTCCAAAATCTTTATTGGTCTCTGAATTTGCTCAAACTAACAGCTGTGGTTAATTCCTTAGCATAGAAGTTTCAATCTGCAATTTTAGAGGAATACTGTATTTGGATAATAAGTATTTTTCTTTAAATATCTCAGATACCTATACATAGTAGGACAATGCAGAGGATGGAAGCTTAAACCGGTCTTCTTGATAATTGCCTTGTTGTTCATTACTGCATGTGAGGACCTTTGGAGCTTTATAAAAAAAAGAATTGATCCGTCTACAGCCCCAAAGGTTTTTTTCTATCGCTTTTCTACGGTCTTCCAACATAAGATTGTTACACTAAATAACAGTTAAAGCAAACCAACAACAAAAACAATAGTAGTATATGGTTCTGGAGGTCTGTAATTCTTGGTAATTGAATGCTCTGATCTCCCTCTGGACTGAGTTATGTCTAATTACTACAAACATCCTGATTTCAATATGATCTGCTGGTTGTAAATACATTGTCAAACAAAGCAGTACTTTGCTTTTATGTTCTCACTGCACCACTTTCGACAACTTTGATTACACAAGGTGAATGAGAGCTGACGCGAGATGCTTTGGGGGAGTCTCAACATGTTTCTTCTTTTGTGTAATTTTGTTCTATTAAAAAGGGAAATAGTTTCTGCATTATAAAACTCACTTTTTTCCCATGATGGAGAGGTGATACATACAAAGTAAACTGTACACAGTAGGAACTTGCATTTGTCTTCAATTAAGCCTTTCTTTGACAGCCTGTTGACACATACGGCCACAGGCAATAATAACTAGCACCACTCCTCTCGCCATCCCGTCCTCATTTAGTCTGTCTCTCTTAAACTTCACCTGAAGGAGCCAAGAATCCCTCCTCAGTTCTCCGTTACTCGTCTTTCTCGTAAATTACCCTCATCTTCCAATCGAGGAGCTGACATCCTTTTATAGCCACACTAAGGACACTTTCTGCCATTTATGGCTCCTCCAATGCACCGTAGGAGGGCCATTCAGTATCCCATGAAGGTGAGGGAACAGAGGGAGGCAAAGGAGGCCAAGAAACAGCCTTCCCGCTTCCTACTGTTATTCAACGCAACTTTGACAGCTTTAAATATGTGTGCCAAAGTGTACCAGAGCAGTGCCAAGTGCACTCTTCTCTGTGTATTTTTGAAAAAGGTGCAATGCTGTATACAGTTGAATGTTCACACTAGTGACTGACATAGATTTACACCACAGTGTACGCAGCACGTCTGACACGTCTAAGCCTGTCTCCACTGTAGAGACTATTGTTTCTCCAGCAGAGCCATAGAGATGAAAATGAGAGGGTGGTACGAGTGTGTGTGTGTATGTATATGTATATGTGTGTGTGTGTGTGTGTGTGTGTGTGTGTGTGTGTGTGTGTGTGTGTGTGTGTGTGTATGCCTGTAAATAATATTGAGCAAAAGACATAGTGGAAAGAGCAACGATGAGAGAGGGATGGTGTAAGTCTTTTTGGATAAGGAGTGACATTCTTTATCGCTCACTAGTTTCATCATGCAGAGAGGCATGCTAACACTGTTTACTTTCAGCGAGGGGAATGCTCTCGCTCACAGCTGCACCCCAAATAAACAGTCTTGTATTTATCAGAGACAAGATAATACACATCTAATCAGAACAAGTAACTGCAGTGCATGCATGTCCTTCTGGTTCATTCCTGGAAGACGGTTGTGCAACAACAGAGAGCATTAGCACATATGAATACAAATGTGCTAATGCCAAACAGCAACACCGCCATACACACACACTCTGATGACTACATTTCCTCTGCCATGATGTCACAGTCTGGGATCATTCTTTGCAGATGTGGGAAGTGGGAACCAGCCCCATTAGGTGTCTGGGAAGCAATCAACACTAATGCAGTTGGCATCGTGGCAAACTGAAGTTACTAGCCATATAAAGACACAACTACTGCAGCAGCAGGGGGTGAACGTGGGGAGACAGTAGTGGCATGGTGTAACTAACAAAGCATGTACACAGTGCCAAGGCTTAATTACCTCTCTAAGACATCTGTTATGAGAACAGAGTCCTGCAAGTATGTTGTTGTGGAGAAATACACTGTTAACGGCCAAGTCTCTCAGGAGTGTACGGTGTTTTGAAAGGTGACATTTTGAGCCTTAGGCATTGTTGCCTTGTTTAAGGCCTGCTGTGTATCACTCCCTGGTTAAAGACTGCATGCCACATGGTCTCAAATGATTGGCCAATTAAGCCAGTGTAAGAGAACATCCAATGGGAAGGAAGACAACATTGCTGCTCCCATAGAAATAAAACAACTCTGTACATATAATTATATGCAGGCAGTTGATTGCTGTTATCCAAGACATACTCATACTATAGTTTATTTTGATTAAACATTTAAATTCAAAGATATCACATTGGGTTAGGAGTGTCAGCAGCAGGTCAACAATTTGGTATAAAATGTACCAAGTCTAAAATTAGTAAATAAAGCAAACATCATAATTGTAGGTCAATGGACCAGTGTTTCCTTCTGGTCGATTGACCTACAATTACGATTGTCACGGTTGAGTGAAGGAAGCAGGACCCAAGCGCAGATAACTTTGATAAACCTTTATTTCAAGGCTAAATGGAACGAATACAGACAAACACAGAACACTCACCGGTGAAGTCCGTCACCAACAAAAGAAGCACCGACACTGAACACAGCACGAGACAAGACTAAATACGTATCCCTAGGCCACCAGGGTGGGTGGAGGGGGTCCGGAGGACGGGACTAAGGTGACCGCCCAGGAGCCCAGTAGGGGACCAGGAAGGGATCTCGGGCGGACGGCCCGGGGGCAAGGCAGAGTCCATGGTGGGGCGAAGGCCACAGCGGGCGAACTCAGGGGGCCGAGCATGAGGGCGAAGGCAGCGGCAGGAAGAGTCAGGGGGCCGGGCTCGAGGACGAGGGCAGCGGCAGGAAGAGTCAGGGGGCCGGGCCCGCGGACGAAGACCGCGGCTCACAGAGGGTCGGGATCGAGGGCGAAGACCACGGCAGGAAAAGTCAGGGGGCCGGGCCCGAGGACGAGGGCAGCGGCAGGAAGAGGCAGGAGGCCGGGCCCGCGGACGAAGACCGCGGCTCACAGAGGGTCGGGATCGAGGGCGAAGACCAGACAGCTCCGGAGGCCGGGCAGGACCCGGTGTCGGCCGGACAGGAACCGGAGCCGGCGGGACAGGCTTCGGCAGGATCCCCCACGGAAGAGGACCAGGAGTTGGCAGGACCCCCAGCAGGAGAGCGGTTGGCGGGACCTCCGACGAGACAGGACAAAAGGTTGGCAGTACCCCCGGCAGGAGAGTAGACGGCGGGACCTCCAACGGCACAGGACACAGGGTTGGCAGTACCCCCGGCAGGTGAGTAGACGGCGGGACCTCCAACGGAACAGGACATAGGGTTGGCAGGACCCCCGGCAGGAGAGTAGTCGGCGGGACCTCCAACGGGACAGGACATGGGGTTGGCAGGAACCCCGGCAGGAGAGTAGTCGGCGGGGCCTCCAACGGGACCGGACATGGGGTTGGCAGGACCCCCGGCAGGAGAGTAGCCGGCGGGGCCTCCAACGGGACAGGACACAGGGTTGGCAGGACCCCCGGCAGGAGAGTAGTCGGCGGGGCCTCCAACGGGACAGGACACAGGGTTGGCAGGACCCCCGGCAGGAGAGTAGTCGGCGGGGCCTCCAACGGAACAGGACATAGGGTTGGCAGGACCCCCGGCAGGAGAGTAGTCGGCGGGGCCTCCAACGGAACAGGACATAGGGTTGGCAGGACCCCCGGCAGGAGAGTAGTCGGCGGGGCCTCCAACGAGACCGGACAAAGGGTTGGCAGGACCCCCGGCAGGAGAGTAGTCGGCGGGGCCTCCAACGGGACAAGACATGGGGTTGGCAGGACCCCCGGCAGAGGGCTAGTCTGCGGGACCTCCAACTGGACAGGACATGGGGTTGGCAGGACCCCCGGCAGAGGGCTAGTCTGCGGGACCTCCAACTGGACGGGACATGGGGTTGGCAGGACCCCCGGCAGAAGACTAGTCTGCGGGACCTCCAACTGGACAGGACATGAGGTTGGCAGGACCCCCAGCGGAACCTCCAACGGTACAGGACATGGGGTTGGCAGGACCCCCGGCAGAAGACTAGTCTGCGGGACCTCCAACTGGACATGAGTAGGGGCTTGAGTGGGGACTCGAGAGAGGGCTTGAGAGGGAACTTGAGAGTGGACTCGAGAAGGAACTCGAGAGGTAACTCGAGAGGGGACCTGAGAGGGGACTTGAGAGGGGACCTGAGAGGGGACTTGAGAGGGAACTCGAGAGGAGACCTGAGGGGAAACTTGAGAGGTGACTCGAGAGGACACTGGAGAGTTGACTTGGGAGGTGACTCGAGGAAAGACTCGAGAGGGAACTCGAGAGGGGACCTGAGAGGGGACTTGAGAAAAGACTCGAGAGGGAACTTGAGATGGGATGAGGGAAGGGACTAGAGAAGTGACTCGAGGAGGGACTTGAGAAGTGACTAGAGGTGGGACTGGAGAAGGGACTAGAGAAGGGACTAGGACAGCTGGGGCCAGAGCTAAGGCTGGAACCATGGCTGCTGGGGCCAGAACTGGGGCCGGAATGATGGCTGCTGGGGCCAGAACTGGGGCTGGAACCATGGCTGCTGGGGCCTGTACTGGGGCCGGAACTATGGCTGTGTGGGCCGGTTCTGTAGCCGGAACCATGACTCTTGGGGCTCGGATTGCTAGCCTGGACTTGCGACTCCTTCTCCTAGAAGCCGCCTGAAGGCTCCGTGGACCTCCAAAAGCCAGCCGAGTTCCAGAAAACGCCTCTTGGACAGGAGCAGGAACTGGGGCGGAAGCACTGGTTGACTCCAGACGGAACACTCCGAGACGTTTATAGTCCGCAGGCTGGAAATCACACACCCAGATGAAGTTCAACATCCAGTCAGGTAAGAACTTCACCAAGTCCGGTTTCTCCATAGCCAACCGGTGCGCCTCTACCAGAGCGGCCTCCTTCTGCCGAACACTGGACGCTCCCCTCCACCAATCATAGCAGCAAGCCAAAGCAAATGAAAAATGCTGTAATTCCACCTCAAATGGGTCATCTGCTGGGTCCATCTCTGGTCGGTGCTTTCTGTCACGGTTGAGTGAAGGAAGCAGGACCCAAGCGCAGATAACTTTGATAAACCTTTATTTCAAGGCTAAATGGAACGAATACAGACAAACACAGAACACTCACCGGTGAAGTCCGTCACCAACAAAAGAAGCACCGACACTGAACACAGCACGAGACAAGACTAAATACAGGGAGGGATAATTACAAGACACAGGTGAACACAATCGGCAAACGAGACACAGGTGAGGAGGGAGGAGAAAAACACAAGAGCCACAGGTGAACACAATTAGCTAACGAGACACAGGTGAGGAGGGAGGAGAACACACAGGGACACTAACGACAGGAGGAAAACATGACAGAGAACAGTGAAAACACCCAAACCTAGACAGAACTGTGACAACGATGTAGGTATGGTCCTTCTATTTCCCAGATATAAACATGTGGAGTTCTAGTAAAAAGCACAAGCCTTGGTTCTTTACTTTGTCATTTCTCTTTGAAATGATGTATTGGGGTGAAATAACATCTTATTACCTTGCGTACTGGAGAAATTCTCCTCAGCCCACACTCTTGGGCTCAAGTGCCTCCATTAACCATAGGTTATCCTATGATTTAGCCATTAGCCACAGCCCAACATAACCATTAGTTATATGAATTCAATTCGTAATGCACATAACATTACCAGTTGTATAAAAACCACTTCAATTTGTCCACAGACTTGTGCAGGAGGCCAGTTTGCTGACAAAATACCTCCAGCTGTCATGGAGTCCATGCTTATTAATGGACATTTGCGACATTTAGTCTCAATGTAACAATGTTCTTTTTTCCATGGGATATTATTTCATGGCAATGTATTTGGAAGCAGTGACATAGACACACATTTTGGCAATTAATCTTCCAACCAAAAGCACACATGAGGGAGTTTCCAGAAGATAAGGACAGGTTTGTCCAGGATTCAGTTCCAAAGAACAAATAGAGGCATGTTAGGCCCATGATGGAGTAGTTGGTAACCACAGCGTGTTTTGCATCATAGCAAAACATTCCTTTCATCAAGTCCTGTGATACTGTGTGCCTCCCCTCCTGCTCTAGGCAAGGGTGTAGGGAAACCGTCACGCCTGACTCACACCTTTTCTCAGTACAATTTCATAACATAACCTAATGTGATGATGCAGCAGTGAATCGACAGGACTCCTGCACCCAAACAACATCTGTTTCAAACTCTGATAATGTAGACACAGATTCATGTGTCATTCATATAATGGTCGCAAAATGAAGCAAACCAAGGGAAAGGTAAAGCGAGTTGAAGCATAACTCCATTCTTCTCGTAATTAGTTTGTATTAAACTACGTAGTGTGTATTTAGAGGGGCATCTGCATTTCTGTGCTAACAATTTGGAATTTCCTTTGAAAACAGGACATCCTTTGAGAGTAGCAGGTAAGTGCTATGGACCTGTAATTGTATCCCTAAAGGAATGTAATTACCCCATTAGCACAGAGTCAGTAGCCTTTTACACTCATAGCTGCCTATATAAAGTTTATGTTCTCTCTACATACAGTACAAAGGAACATGGAGTGAAAGCTGTGCCACAGATTGTACAGACAGTGATGAAGAAGAGAACGGGGAAGGATGACTGGATTGTGATGGGGGCATATTACCTCCCATGGGGGCCCTGGCTGAAAGGATCAAGTTTCAGACGTTTACCAACAAAGCATCCATGGAGGAAGTCCTGCGCCCCTCACAATAACACCTCAGCACCTGGCAAACCCCACACAGGAAACCTGAGGTCACTTCCTCCCTCTCAGGGAATTCAGACACACTCCTGCTGCGAGCCACGTGCCCCCACAGCCTATTGAAGTATTGAAGAGGGCACTGACTACCAAGGGGAAAACACAGAGAGATACAGTACAACAAACTCAAGTGAACTTTTGAATACAAAAAAAATATTCAGCCAAAATCATCTTCAATTTCCCTTTTTTTGTCTCACATGCAGCACAGATGTGATGTTCTTTTAATTAGGCTGAATAGCTAAAAGCTGGATTTGGTTGCATCGTTTGATTTTGGTTATAACCACATGAATAAGATGATGACAAACTATGCACTCTAACAATGTGTAATCATTCAGGTTGTCAAAAACATGCCTCGAGCAAATGTATTTGAAACAAGCACAAGTAAATTAATCAGATATGACCAGCCGTTTGGTTCTCGTCATGTAAAACTCATTTTTGAAAGTAGCCTTCCGTAGAATGTGACACAAAGTCACGAAAACAACACAAAATGTGTCCTTCGAAACACCATGGAGGGGCAGAGAGCTGCAGAACATCAACAGAAAACTGCTGCAACAAAAATCTAAATTCTGCTCCCTCACCACCTGCAACTACTTGACCGCCGATCTCCATCATTACCGTTGGCCTGGTTTCAAACGATGCCAACGTATAAAACCAGCCACAGCCAGTCCAAGTCATTTAGCTGCAGTCTCACTGCAGTTCAGAGCTGGCCGGGGTCCAAACCCCACGCGGGGTTAACCTTTGGAAAACACTGAGACCTCCGAAGAATGTGACCATGGTCAATGAAGCAAAGAGGGAGAGAGGAAGAGGAAGAAAGCAAACAAACACATTATACAGCCGTGGGCTCTGTCGAGGCAAACTTCCTGGATGCCAAATGGGATAGATTGACTGTCTTTTGGCAGCAAATTAATTAGTTCTGCTTGTTACTTTGACAAACAGTTTGTGAAAGAATAGTATGAGAGACCAAATTCCTCCAAAATGTAATTTCTGTAGCAACAGATAGAGAGGAGATATGCATTATTCAAAATGTTATTTTTAGCAAGTGTTATAGCATACAGCTTAAGGAACCAGGTAGTTTAATATCAGATACATTACCTCATCCAAAACCAAACCTGCATGAATCTCTGTGTGTATCAGATCAATTAAAGCACTAATCAATATGTGTATATTAACAATAGTTCAAATGACTTGATGGAATGTGTAATTAATTGTAATCACCCGACTCTGCTATTCCCCTCATCTAAGCCTTTATGCACTTGTCAACAAGCAGCAGCAAAAAGGGTTGTACAGTGTTGTAGTGAAATCATACAGCCTAAGAGTATGAAGACTAAACAGTGATCCTCTTATAAAACATGTAAGATCTTGATCAAATGTTCTCTCTTTTGACAAGCCCCAACACTTTACCTTCCCACTGTGCCCACTGCTCCGAGATGACGCAACAGGTGGATCACCACACATTTGTCATGAGGATGACAAAGCTACTATACGCTGTGATGTGATCATGTACGCCAACAACAAAACTAGAGGCTGCAGCACAGACACACCCTTCCAATATGCACAATTCCATATCCCACTTCCTGCACCCGAAGAAAAGACCAGTTTAGCCTGAAGGACTTTGCTCTCTGAGGCCTTCACACACTGCCCAGCTGGGAGCTTCTGTAACAACAGTTGTTCCTTAATCCTTCCCACACACAGTTAAATGGGTCACACGGTCCAATACAGTCTCTTTCTCCACTGACTGGAGGCGGTTTGTTGTTTTTACCTTATTTGTGTGTGTGTTTTTGCATTACTGAGGAATATGGGAGCAGGTGTGATTTTGTGATTAAAGTGATAGGGAAGATAGAAATAAAGTCATAAACAAGGGAAGCAGACAAACACACAGGCAGACAGAACATGTCAAGATCCACTCACTTTGTACAGGAAGTGGTTCCTCTTATGTCAGGGATGTACTTCTCCCAGGTGACGTGTTTGACTAAGGTGTGAGGCTTGTCCTAATTTCCTAATCTAATCTTCATACTCACAGATTTCTTACCAAAGAGCATAACAGTCAAATCTCAAATTATAAAGTAAATATGTATTATATGTATCTCATATATCTTATGATATTAAATCAAATGTGTATTGTAATCAAAATGACTGCAATTAACCATACTACCACCACTACTACTAATAATAAAGAATATATAGATTCAGGAGAACTTCATAAATTATTGTTAATGTTCATTAAATATGATATTGCTATCATAACGCTTCAATAACACACTAGAGTGTATGTCATTGATTTTCATTGATAAGCCTTATCCACAATCATAATGATGCTTTCATTGACAATTGGGGATACACTAGTTTATTTCCCCATCACCTAACACACAAGTAGTTTCCGAATATTTTAGGTGAAATGTATCCTTTACTGAAACCCCACTGAAGAGGTGGGCAACATACACGTTAACACGAAAAAAGAAAATAAACTAGATAAAAAGTCTTACCAGGAGTATTTCTGAAGTCTGGAGGTATCTTCTGTAACTTCCCCGAGGTTCCGTTAACCCGGCTCCCTCGCTCAGGTCAGATAGGATCAGTGTGCAGGTCGCAGCTCCGGTAACTCTCGTCAGCTGTACAACTTTTTTGTGTTGCTTCTGACAGCAGTCAAATCTCTACGCGAAGAGTGATGCAGCTCGCCGGTTACATTTGTCCTACTACTGAGGAAGTTGCTGGTGAGTCACAAAACCCCGCCCCCCCCCGCCCCCCCCACCCCCCCCAAAACCCCTCCCATCCTCTCTCCTACGACTTCAGACGAACCCAGAGAAGTCAGTGGAGGCTGTGATGGGAGCTGTGGTGCCGTTTATTTGCGGGCTATTCTAATATAATTAGGTTTTATTGGTAAGTAGCTTATTAGTAGGAAGGTCGAGCCTGTTTATTTCCTAATCAGATTCCGGAATAATGGAGAGCTCACCATTTGGTACTTTTAGGTTTCCAACAATCAGCCTACAAGTAAAATCAAACATCTACAAAAACAGAAAGGTTTTAGTGACATAAATACCTTTCTTTGTAGATACATTGCAATTTACAAACTGCATTTCAAAATAAAATGCCATCTTGATGCTCTGTGCTCATTCATATGTTTTTATTTTGTTGGTAAATGATACATCCTGTAGAGCTATTAATCACATCTTTGACTTTAACTTTATATATTAATTTGTTGTTCCTTTCTTTTCTATTCACTATATCTGTAAAGCGTCTTTGAGCACCTGTAAAAGCACTAACGAAATAAATCTATTATTATTATTATTATTATTATTATTATTATTATTATTATTATTATCTTCACTATCAAGTGACCGTTCATTGTGCCATGTTTAAACACAACTTCAGGGATTGGATTTAAAATGAGTAATAGTTTGTGTAGGTGTCATTCAATTATTGAGTATCAATAAGATTAAGTCCAAACACTGTTTCTATACCAGAGGAAACATTAAATAGGCCTACATCTAAATGTTTGAGCAATAATTACTTGCAGTCTCAGCAAATACTTCCATATCAATTGTCATTATGGAGCAACCTTGCTCTAAAGTGACCTTTGTTGACTCCCTTTTATCCACTCTGACATTACCATGCAGGGTAAAGACCAACTCAGCTGTCAAATTCCACTTTTTTAAGTGTGTGCACCCTTTCTCCAGTCCTGATGGGTCATTTTCAAGACTCAACAAACCGGAAGTGTTGTTTATCCTGGATGCAGCTGGCTGCTGTTTTGTCCTTGAATGGATTCTTTACATTTTAATAACAGTGTGTGCTCACAACGTAGTGGGAAGAAGCAGAGGCACCTTTATTTAATCAAGGAGAAGAGTCACTGATAGCAATGTTTCCTTTTATTAGAAACACCCTGACCGTCAAACAGTTACACAATCACACCTGGAAGCTGTTGAGTACAGTCTCAGTCTGATCTGGGCCTTACTTAAAGAGCAACTTCCAGGTTAAAGACACCTGTGAATAAATGTGTAGGAAAATGATGTATACACTAGATTTTCAAAAAAATATACATAAATATACACTACAGTGACATCTGGCGTCGTTTTTGTAAGACATTTTTACTTCCACATCAAAATATCCTCCCCACGTGACCTCCCGCGTGTGACGTAACAAACGGGAAACAAGGGGGAGAGTGGCCGGTGTAACGTATTAATAAACATGGATCCCAATGCTAGTTTCGACACAGAAGACACAGAATAAGTTGAACATGTATATTCGAATGCATATGACGGACCACAACGTCACATCACAACATTGTAAAGTTAGCTATCATATATCAGGCTATAACTAAAGTAGCATTGATAATATAGCAACGTTACTGGCAGGACTGTTGATACTGATCCATAACAGAAACTAATGCTTAAGTATCAGCCGTATCTCGCGTTACCTAATGCAAATCCACACTACCTTACGGTGCTGTACCGGAGGGGAGAGAGAGAGCAATGTAAAACTACCGAAAAATACCAGCTCACTAAAACACAACCGCTCAACGCAACTACTAACTATTCCCGCGGTCAGAGAACGGAGATGTGTCCCCTTTGTGATGTAATATGACGCGTTTGACGTATGACCTTAAGAAGAGCTCAAAATTGCTCCTTTCCCTCTGAATTCCTGCCCTCATGTCTCGTAAAACATATCAAATCCTGCATTCACTTTTTTAATTGTAATTTTCAAGCAAGTTTAAGCATAAATGTAGAAAAAAAAAAACCTGCAAGTTGCTCTTTAATGACACATGGTTGGTGATAATGAAAGAGGCTTCTGTGGTGACCACCTATTTAACACTGGTTCATAATCCACACACGGAACTATAGTTGGGGGTATTGTTCCCACACGGACATGTTGTGTGTTTACTTTATATGTTGTGTGCCCTCCTGTCTCTCCCTCTTGTTGTCCCGGGCTGCGACCCGACAACACCTCCTCATTAAAGTACCCTTTTGCACCTTCGATGCACCGCCTCCGACTCCCATATCTCCTGGCACTACACTGGTGACTCTGACACGTCTGGGGAAGTTTCCGGTGCCTGAGAGGAGGTTTGACCATGTCTGGTTGGCCTCGTGTGAATCCTCTCACTATTTCGCCCACCTGTTTTTTGACCGTGGACAGTACGGCCCTTTTTGAGCTTTTTCTGGTGCCTGAGAGGAGGTTCGACCATGTCTGGTCGCCCTCGTGTGGACACTCTCACCTGTTTCACCACCTCGACGGCGGCTCCAGACGCCACTCACGCTCATCGACGCCTGGGTGGTGCACTCCTGGACCCCGTCTCGCCTCGGCGGTTTCGGACGTCCCCATGCCTTCATCGGCCCGTGGGTGGCGCGCTCCGGGACCCTGCCTGGCCTCTTCCCTCGCCTCGACGGTTTCGGACGTCGCCCATGCGGCCATCGGCCCGTGGGTGGCGCGCTCCGGAGCCTGTCTGGCCTCTTCCTTCGCCTCGGCGGTTTCGGACGTCCCCATGCCTTCATCGGCCCGTGGGTGGCGCGCTCCGGGACCCTGCCTGGCCTCTCCTCTTACCGCGGCTCACGGTTCATCTCGACGGCGGCTCCGGACGGCGCCCCGTCTGGCCTCTCCCCTGTCCACGGCTCCTTCCTCCCGGGGATGCTGCTCCTGCCCCCCGGGGACCCGGCTCTTTCTTCCCGAGGACTTCGTGCCCGCCGCTATGCCCTCGCCTGCGGCCGGGCAGCGCTCTTTCCTGCTGGGGACCACCGGGTTATTCACGCCCGTTGCGGCTCAGCGACCCGGTTTTCACCGACTGGCGGGTGATGACATCATTCGCCACAACGCCTACTGCGGCCCCGTTCCGGCTCGTCTCCCACCCCCGGTGAGGATGCCCTCGCCCTCATTAGGGCCCCTACCCCCTCCTGCGGCCCCCTTCCGACGGCCCGTTCCATGGCCCGGCCCCACCCTCCTCGGCCCCTGTGGTGCTTCCTCCACGGACGTGGGGATCTATTTTTCTTTCCATGTTTGAATTCTGGGGGGGCTTGTGTGGTGACCACCTATTTAACACTGGTTCATAATCCACACACGGAACTATAGTTGGGGGTATTGTTCCCACACGGACATGTTGTGTGTTTACTTTATATGTTGTGTGCCCTCCTGTCTCTCCCTCTTGTTGTCCCGGGCTGCGACCCGACAACACCTCCTCATTAAAGTACCCTTTTGCACCTTCGATGCACCGCCTCCGACTCCCATATCTCCTGGCACTACACTTCTCACTTTTTCAAACCAGATTAATCCTGATGACACCCATTAAAGCATTTTCCCTAACCTCTAGGCCACCCCAAGCAGTGTAATCAAATGTTTCTATTTACTCCTCCATTCCAACTTAACAAATGCATTATGCAGTGAAGGAGAACATTCAGCTGTTCAAGTTCTTCCTCGGAAAGAACAGCTGAAAGTTTCACACCAGAGCAACCTGACCTGTTTAACGGACCCTGAAGCTGTAAAAGACCCTTTAGACAAACAACTCTAAAAAAGTGATGTTGTTTTTTCAAGACAAGGGAGCGAAGGACGAGAACAGAGAGCTGGAAAACGACTCCCTTCATGATTTACACAATGTTTAGCTCCTTGAAGACGGTGAAGTCTCTAAGGAAAAGCTCTCCTCTATTTTACATTTAACATTGAACTCATCTTCAAAGGAAAACAATTTATCATTTATATATTTAGCCTGGCCACGGCCCCGACTTTAATATCTTCAGACGCTCCACCGAATTTGGTGAGAAACCACTAAGTAATGGGAACACAGGCCCGTCCACACGGCGGCGTGCGTTCAAGCTTCAACGCTTCTGCCCTTTCACTTTGAATGGGGTGACGTCACGCTTTGCCGAACTGCATTGTGGTTCCGTCGCTTCGCTTTGCTCGCGTTGCAAAAGTTGAACAATGTTCAACTTTTGAAGCTTCGACGGAAGCGTCAGCCAATCAAATCATATGCCAGTACAAGCTCTAGCCAATCAAACCGCGTGCTTGTGTGTCCGGGGCGGGAGATTCATGCGATTGGTTGTTGGTCGAGTTTCAGACACGCCCACCGGCAAGCTTCAACGCACGCCGCTGTGTGGACGCTGGGTAATGGACCCAATTGGTTATTTGAAGCAATAGTTCAACGGTTTAAATTTTAAAGATTACCATTGTTTAACAGCTGTTAAAATTATGTGTAGCACTCAATTAAAAGCATGTTAATACTCTTATGTAATTGTTAGTTATTTTACTTTACATTACATTACATTGCATTTAGCTGACGCTTTCATCCAAAGCGACTTACAATAAGTACATACGACCAGGAAGACACAACCCTGAAGAAAACAGAATCATATAAGTACATCAGGTATCATAGAGCCAAACATTTCAAGTGCTACTCAGCTGGCTTTAGATAAGCCAGTCCTTTATTAGTATATAAGTGCCTTGTTAGTAATTCTATCGCTCAAAGTGGAGTCGAAAGAGATGAGTTTTCAGTCTGCGCCGGAAGATGTGCAGGCTTTCTGCTGTCCTGATGTCAATGGGGAGCTCATTCCACCATTTTGGAGCCAGGATAGCAAACCCACGTGATTTTACTGGAAATGCAAAAGCAGTCACGAAGGCTTACACATGCAATAACCCAAATAGAAGACCTCCAAACTTGTGACCCTCTTTCATGGTCCTGTGACCCCTGTAGTCCTCACAAGCCCTTAATTATAAATCCTACTTTTACACTCTGAGGCGTGGTCCTGTCAGACTGCGTGCAACAAATTAGAGGATAGATGCTTGTCAATTCATCATAGGACAAAGGCCTCACTGTTTCTGTTTACTTGGTTAAGTGTAACTCTTTTTACCTAATTCATGAAATATCTCTCTGTTTTAGTTTTGAAAAACAAGTTAAAAGGGTAATAGGGGTTAACTATCTAAGTAAT
This sequence comes from Harpagifer antarcticus, assembly GCA_902827135.1. NCBI lineage: Eukaryota > Metazoa > Chordata > Actinopteri > Perciformes > Harpagiferidae > Harpagifer > Harpagifer antarcticus. The sequence continues at coordinate 527,831 of CADEHL010001039.1, read as the reverse complement.
CAGTACAAAGTGAGAATGTTTTCACTGAAGAAAACACATGCAAGATTTCAAAGTGAAAATTGAACAGATTGATGAGAAACGTAACTGTGTTTACGATATTTTCAACCCTAGGTGAAAAACACCATGTAATTCAATTTTAAGCATACTTTTACCTTTTGAAGCCAGAGGTGATGACGTCTCAAGTGACTGTCATGCTGCTTACTGAAACTCAAATAAAATTGTAAACCTTCAACTCTTTTCTTCGTGTGGTTTTGGAGAGAAATTAATTCTAATGAGCATCATGGCAGCACACTAATGAGGCAATAAAATGGTTAAAAGTCCCACAGTAAGTAGGTATGGCTTGTTCAGAATATGTCTGTTTTCCTCACCTACATGTAGAAATAGTCTTTATAGCTTTAGCTTATAAGGAATATGCAGAGGGACATTATGTGCTAGCTTTTAAAAACACAATCAAAACAAACTAGCAAAACACCATTACCTGGAAGATCCTTTTGATGGTATTGGCGATAATAGCCTTTTTTACAGTACAGATAAAGCATGATTTTCCTCATCTGAAACACATCCAATTGTTGCCACTGCAATGCTGTGATTGTCTGGGATGGATTATAAAACAAGTCATGCTACAATGTATGAAAAAAACTCCAGCAGAGAAAATAAGCACCGTATTGGCACTTAATTGTAGACATTTTTGTTTTACAAGAGTTTGTGGTTATGGTGAGAATCCCACCCAGGAGTGCACCACCTACTAGTAGATGGCTTGGGCAACGAGTAGGGGATTATTTGAGGTAGGAATGTCCAATAATGAGAATTCAAATATTCCAAGTAAAGGCACATTGTTTATATGTTTCTTATTGTATATTTTTAATATAACAGGTATGATAACTCTAGCTGTCATTTAATGCACTGGAGTACGAAGTGCAATATTTCAGTCTGAATGTAGTATTATAAATATAAAGTAGCATAAAACGAATAGTTTTACATACATTCCTCCACTTCCAACAACAACGTATCAACCAGGATGACTTTTTAATCTGTATAATGTTATTATGCTACCTTTGATCATTTTAAGAGATGAAGCTAAATTGAGAGGAAGGGAACTTCTGCCTCATGCATTTTTAAACTGGGCTGGCCTGGCGGCAGATGAGGACCAACCATGGTCAGAGGAGACATACCAAAGTCCTGAGCTCAGCCCAAGTGCAGCAGTCTTACAATATGTCAGCAATGTTATTTTTACAGGGTCATATAAGAAAACCAAACGGTTCTGCATTGCTGACCCTGAACCAACCCACAGCCTCTTGTCCTCGTGCTCTTGCATCAGCCTCTGATTTCCAAAGTAGTATTTACCCCTGTCATGGCTCACCAGGCATTTCACTTGTAATGATAAATACTCCAATGAATTAAACAGCATGGAGCCAAGTAAGTCAGAACGCAGACATTTTAACCCATAAATCCTGGCTGCCGCCTGTGTTTGCCTTGTTAAACACGTTCGTGGCTGAGTGGACCAGTCGGGCCTTGGGCTGAACTCTTCACAGGGATCGGGGTCATTTGCCATCAGACTGATAAACAAGCCTGTGACATAATGTGGAAACACTGACCCCATTCATAGTTCTAATCGCCCGCAAAACAATCTGCATGCCGGGCAAATCTCACACATATAAAACAAATTCCTTGCGGTTGGTGAGGGAATAGTGAGCTGCCATTGAGGGAAATGACTATTTCCTGGAATATCTCTCTCTGTCCTAAAGGCTACTTCTCACATCCACAACAAGTTGGGAGTCTGGGTGAGATTAGGGGACTGGTGCCATTACAGCTTTCTCTCTGTCTACCCACTACCCAAAACATCATGTCTGGAAATGGATAGCCTATTGGATGACCCCCTCATTGTCTTTGTTCCTGCAGCACTTTTTTTCATCTCAAAATATAAAAAGGTTTGTGAATAATTTGCTAGTAACATTACAGAGATTCAATGTAATCTCCTTTAGTCTCATTGGTCTGGACATAAATCAAAACAGTCTGGAACCCGAACGGAAACACGCAATAAATGTCCATGTTGGAAAAACATAAACGTGTTACCAATTAGAGTTAACTGTGCGCTCTGGCAAATGCAGGCCTTTATTATAATACCCAAAATGATTTCATGTATGAACAGTGCAGCCAAAGAATATTGAGTCAGCAGCACTGTGTGATGACCCTCACTTGTTCTGTGGATCCTGGGCCAAGTCTGGCTTGTATACAACATCTAAATGGCAGATGCCAATTGAATTGGTCTTATACTTGGATGAATATAATTAAACCCATTTCCCTTTTCCATTAAACTACATAATGTATCATTTGTGGTCTTGAATATTCAAAGCCAAAATAAATGTCTTTCAACATCAATTACATGAGGTAATGAGATAAGAACAATTATTACGTAAACTGGGTGATTAAGTGGTTAAAATGTTATTCTATAACCTTCGCCACGGAGGTTGTGTTTTCTGTTTGCTTTGTTTGTTGGATTAATTGACAGCAAGATTATAGGAATACTACTGGCCTGAGTTTCATGAAAAATGGAGGATCTCAACATTTTCAAAGAAAAAACCCGTCGACTTTTGAAGCAGATCTGAATCACGGACGGATACATGCATTAATTTCATTCATGGAAACCTTGGTAGAGCTCTGTGCTCTCTGAGTGACCTTCCTTTTCAAATGAATTATCTAACTAATACAAATGGTGGAATAAGAACTTCCTTAAATTAGGTAAAAGCAGAATAAAACAATATTCAAACACTAAAAGTAAATGTCCTGCATTGAACACTTTACTAAAAATAAACTTTACTTTAGTAGAAAGTTATCATTGAAAACGAACTTCATGCATTAACCTGTGAGATGCATTTAATTGTTTTACCTGGTGAAAATGAAACAAACTACTAATTGTATGCGTATGCTTTATTTTAAATCCATAACAACGGTTCATATTTTATAAACTTGTTTTTGTTAGTATAGAGTAAATAGTCACCATAGTAGTAGAAATACATATAATTTGTATAAATTAGCATCCGATCGAAACCTCAAGTAAAGTACAAACACTTTAATACATTTACCTTATTTCTGTCAACAGCTGCACAATACATCTACAATGAGCTACCAAGGCTCAAACAGCAGGAATGTGCAACAGGGTGCTCACGTCACATAGCATTTTAATGTGAACAGCACCCTCTACTGTTTATTACGCGCTCATACAACACGTACTATGACATTCACAGCACTGTAATAGATCGAAACAAATAAATGATTATGTGAACACGTTTTGTAAAATGCCAAACATTAATAAAACATTGTTTTATTGTTAATACATTTTCAGTCACGATTTATCACTACTTTGGTATTTTCAAAGTAAGTGGAGTTGCGAATCTGCGGTACGGAAATGAAAATCTACTCGCTGTGATACAGGCAGGAACCCACGTGTGCAGCTAGCAGGAGGAAACACTAAGCAGCAGGGATATTCAGCCTGCAGTTGTTATACATACCTGACTCGTATCTTCTTTTCCTAAACTATTTAGCTTTATTACGCCGGACGACATTCGCCATAATGTCTTCGTTCAGGAAAGCGTTGAAGTCCCGACAGAAAAACCACCATGAAAGATCTCAGGTGAGCATTTCAGTGTTTTGTTGGCTAACTTGCTAGCTTCCTAGCCTGCTGCTATGTTGTGAAGTACTGTTGCCCTATAGAGATATAATATTATAACTAACCTGATACATGTGGTGTTATGTAATACATATTGTGGTGTATAACTTTTCTTAACTGTATAATTATTTTTTCACAGCCTGGTTTCAGGAAACATTTGGGATTGCTGGAGAAGAAAAAGGACTACAAACTCCGTGCAGTGTAAGTTTTATCAAGTAAATGATACATGCTTTTATTTCTATGCTTTGAATGTGGATTTTGAAATGTGTGTAATGGCTTGCTTTGCTTTGTTTTTTAGTGATTACCACAAGAAACAAAACACTCTTTCTGCTCTGCGAAAGAAAGCTCTGGATAAGAACCCAGATGAGTTTTACTACAACATGATCAACACCCAGCTGCAGGTAAGATAAGGATCACCATTAACGCAACACGACGAGACAATTAGCTACGCTGTGTACATCTCCCCTGAACTCTGTGGCTGAAGTATTTAATTTGTGTTGACAGGATGGAATTCATGTATCAAAAAAAGAAGGTGAGGAGGACGAGATAACAGAGGAGCAGAAGAAAGTGATGAGGACGCAGGATATCAAATATGTGGAGATGAAAAGGGTGGCAGAGGCCAGGGTAAGTGGATTTGCCACAACAACACAATCATAGTGGACTTGATTGTCTACTGAAAACTCAGGCCCAATTCCAAACAACACCCTAGCCCTCCGTTCGCATGGAGGGTCCGCTACATTAAGTGCTGTTCCAAACCAACGAGTGTGGAGGGGGAGTGGGCTATCTCTGCATCGGTCCTGACTTCACCTGCTGCTCTACCTGACAGCACTCAACGCTGTGTGTGTCCGTCAGGAAACAAGCTGTTTACAAACAGTTCCGTGGAAACATTCACTGATAAACTGCACAACAAGAGCTATTTAATATCTTCATACAGATGTTAACAACGTCATGGTTACCTCATATTTGTTTTTTGCTCAAACTAAGCAGCTTATTAACATCAGATTTTAAAACAAAAATATGTTTACAAAAAATATTTGGAGTTTTATTTTTGTTATCTTTAATTCAAGAGATGCGGATTTGAAACCGTTGTTACGAAAAATTATTGCATTTCCGGTTTCTGAGGGGAGTTCGTCCCAAAGCTTGCCGCTGTATTTACTCCCTCCATCTGGAAGGAGGGAGCCTCGTTAAGCTGCTAGTGTGACTACAGACGGAGTTCACTCCATCACTGAGTGGGTAGGGTGTGGTTTGGAATTGGGCCTAAATTACAGATGTGCTCCGACCATTACCTAACCTCCTACTGATAAAGGAATCCTCCCTGAAATAGAGCTCCTGTTGTTGCCCACTGTACATCTTTGTGTTTATCATTTTCAGAAAATCGAGAGGATGAAAGGAGAGCTCCATATTCTGGAGGCAGACGGCAAACAGAAAAACCATCATACCTTCTTTGTGGATTCCAAGAAAGAAGGTAGATGTTAATGCACATTGGTTGATTATAATGTGAACAGACATCCCTGGCTTGTTGGGATTGAATCGTTATTAATAATACAGTAAGTTTAAATGTTTTACTGAACGTTTTATTGTGTCTCCTCAGTGCAGTCATTCGATCTGGCAAACCACCTCAACACTGTCCCTGAGCTGGTGGACAGAGTGTTCAACAGACCAACTCTGAAAACTCTGGAGACGAAGAGCATCCAGGGAGCTGTTGAGCCTCGCACTATGATGGTTTGTGCTTATAATGCATGGAGATCAGCGTCATGTAGTGTGTGACCAGGACCAGGATATAGTTCTGTGCATTCAAACCCACTGATGGTTCTCTCCTCATTCTAACTGTAGAAGTTGGCCAAGCTGAGGAATCACCAGTACAAGATCCTTTCCCAGAGGATAGACAGAGAAAAGAAAATGTTTGTGATTGGCCAAAAGATTCAGACCCGCAAGGACCTACAGGTGAGGAAACGATGTCTTATATGACAACAAACATTGTCGCAGTACAACTGGAAAAATAAACACGTTTCCTTTTCTTCTTTAACCCTGTGCACCAGGATAAGAATAAGAAAGTGAAGGTAAAAAAGGAGACTCACAGTGCTGCAGCTATCTACAAGTTTGATGTCAAGAGGAAGCGCTGAGGGGGATGTTCTCGTCACGCTGAGAAGAAATCACCAACTTTGCCTGATATTGGTGAAATAGTGGACTTCTAGATCACACCATGGACATGGGAGCATTTTTATTTCCTTAAAAGATGTTGCAGCAATGCAGTTTTGTAAATATTTATCTACAACTTTTAGTTTCTTTCAAATAAATATCAAAAGAACACTTGTTGTGACTTGTTGTCAAATGTGCATATAACTTGTGGTTGACCTCTTTTTTTGGGTTAGTAGTTTGTTGACTTTTACTTTTTTATTATTAATGTGTTGCCATTAGAACAACTCGAGAAATTAGAGACAACAACATAATTAGTTTATGAGGCCTAAGGCTGCATTTGAAATGAGGAAGTCATATGTGCTGAGCCGTCTGACTGCAGTTTAGTGTATGTAGTTGTACCAGTAGGTGGCATTAGTGTCCTTCATCACTGTCAATGGCTGAAGACACAGGATATGAATATGGAATAGACTAAGCTTGAAGTTTATAGCATGCAAAAAAAAAAGTAGACTTGAGAGTTAAAATGTGGATATGACATTTTCTGTAATTGGATGTCACCGACTCAAGCGCCACAAACTGCTTTCTTGTTCAGTAGGTATTAACACGAGGAGCTGAACCTCATTCACATTTCACACCTGTCATAACAGTACTTTTCGAAAAGTTCTATAAAAAAGGCATTCATCTTCTGCTATGAAGAACAACATTTTGGCCTCATCCAGTATCTCACAGCTTACTGTGAGTGTCAGCTATATTCAGGTTGTCCTACCATCTCATAAAGATAGGACGTATCAGGTCAATGTCATATTTGTTGGGTATTTTCATGAAGGTGTGCTGGTAAATGACATGAAGAGGCCTTTACAATGTATAACTGATGGAAGCGAGCGATTAACGTTTATTTGCCGCCATGAAATGAACTTCTCTGAATTGACTCATGTTGGGCCGTTTGTTGGTGATTTGAGGGAAACTTCCTCGTGATAAACTTGGATATTTCTATCTAAGCATTTTACGAGGAATCCACAGAAACACCAAGTTGTTGGTGTCTGCGCAACTAAATCATTTGAGTGGTGGAGGCACACGTTTAGCTTGTTTGATTGTTGCAGCCTTTGAAATAAAATGCAGCAACTCCTCAGAAAATGCATTTTCACATGTCACAGCAGGGTGACACACAGCTGCAGCTAGTATGATTTAGTTGTCAGATAGCATGCACTAATAATTACAATAATACTACTGTCAATGCTCGCTCATTAGATCACTTTAATCATAATTAGCATTTTTAATTGTATTAGCTGCAGCTGTGCTTATGCAAAAATACCTGTTAAAGACACCCTTGAGAGGCGAATGTAACTATTGTTACAGCTACATCCTTCTCTACAGGTTATTCTCATCAGTCTGTTATGGTGTGATGTGTCATCAGATAACCCAATGTATTAACCATTACCTGTTCCCAAAGGCCCTTTTTACAGCAGATATTTCGACTTGTCATGGCAGGTGTCACTAATAAAGACGGCTCTGTTACATTCAGGCGTCCCTTTAAGCCGTGACAGTCAGTCAGCCAGCATAAAACCATGACCCAGAAAATGACGCAGCTAAATGGGATTCAGCCATTACATATTAAATCATTTACACCTGTACTTTTTCCACTGTGACATATCAGAATATATTCCACGATAAAGGCCTATGTGGGCTATCATTTCCCATGTCTTCCTCACATCTGCTCTCACAAGACTACCCAGCTCATACAGGCTCATCGTCTCTGGCTAATTAGATTCTCAGTAAAGTGTGTGCATGTGGATCAGAGTGCCATGGTGGAGCTGGGATTAGCTGATCCCTGGTTTGACACTAAGACCAACTCTGCTGTTGATCCCCCTGCTGATCTGTCCTCAAAATTGAACTTTGTTGAGTCAAGTACCTGCACTAAAGCCCCATATTTCAGGTGAGGCAAGCACACTCAACTTGCATTCACAAAATCTATCCCCTTCCACATCTTTCATAGTGCTGTCTTTCTCCATCAACCTATTTGCGGCTTTGTATTTGCATGTAGTGAGTACTAACAAACTGTATGTGTGGTTTCTACAGCCTGTAGTAGTGTGAAATAGACTGAGGACCTGGCGTCCAGCAGCAGATCACAGCGGCCCAGGTTTGATTGATCACTGTAGTGGCAGCAGCTTCATAAACAGAGCCCATCCATCAGCCTCTCCTGGGAGCCACTGGAGGGGGAAGAGGAAACAGAGGGAGCCAGGCAGAAATGTCACTAGGCGCAGTGAGAGGTGGAGGGGCTGGAGGAGAGATACCAGAGGCCTTGGCCCAAACACTGCTGACCAAACCAAAGGTGAGCCAACACCTCAAGATGGGCCAACACTGGGAAAGAGTGATGGTGGGTCCACTTGGACTGATTACACTCTTTTAATACTTGGTACAGAGCTAACAGCTGTTCTCTAATTGTAGTAGAAATGTGTCTAGTAAACATACAATATGATAACACTCTATTGTCAGATCGAGTCTTACATTTGTCTTGCAGCACAGCAGCTCCATTTGCAACATCAACAAGGACAAATAGTTAACAAAACATCACAATCTCTGAAGAGAAAGACCTTCTAATGTACATTTGACCTGGGATTTAGCTCTGTATTTAATTTAAGGATTGACTGGTGCACAAACGAATGCTTCAGTCCAACCTTATTAAATCGTGGGACCCTGTATCTCCAATTTGATGTAACAATTAATATTCGCTGTTATGGTTGGGGTCAGAGATATTGATGTTGGCCAACCTCAGTATGTAGTTATGGTAGGCTGACCCATAGAGTCTCTCAAAAGGCCGACCTACAATCTTTGAGTCTCAGGTCTTCTGGGTCGGGTCTGCTCTCTGTTCCGAGAATAACCACTAAACATGGAAAAGCAGTTTTTAGTTATTATGCCCCAACAATTTGGAACAAACTGCCAAAATCGTGCAAATTAATTAAGCTGCCCATACTCACACTACAGTATGCCTTTTTAGTCATGTATTCTGTACCTGCTGTGTTTATTTATTTCATTACCTTTGCTTATTATGCCTGTTTTTAAATGCCTTTTTAATAATGTATTTATGCTGTATTTGTTCTTAAATGTCCTTTGCTTTTAATCTGTAAAGCACTTTGAATCGCCACGTGCTGAAAAGTGCTATATAAATATAATTGCCTTGCCTTGCCTTTGAGCAGATTTTCAACCTGTTGAGCAGTTTTGATTTTGAAGCGGTAGACAAACACTGTACCAACTAGTATTGCAATACTGTAATACACTCAGAATCACGGATGTTAAAAACAGAAGATGAATTTGTCTACTCTCCCTGAACGACCTCAGGCGGCGGAGAAAATAAATAATTAGTTTGTGCTTTTACAGATATATTTTATGGGGTCTTTCCAACATATGAAGTGAGGATTTTAACATACACATCTGCACACGTACATGCAAGCTCCTTCAGAGGCATTCCAATGTTGACCATTCATGTCAGAATTGAGTTGTACCCAGTAAAAGAGTGATTGACGTCCTAGGCCAACTCTCCCTCCCTCCTTCCTCACGCCTTCCTCCCCCCCTCCCCTGCCCTCTGCCACTGCGTCACAGCGCTGAGAGCGTGCGTGTATCGGGACCCTCAGGCCCAACGTCCATAAGCAGAGGGGGTGGAGGTCGTTGAGGAGAGCCCAGGGGTCAAAACACTGTGTGCGCAGTTCCGGGACCCCTATCTGACTGTGCGACCCAAGTACAGACGAACCACTGTTCCTCTTCAAGCTCTCCTTTCATTCCCCCCAGCAACGGGACTCTTACGCCGGGATGCAGTGGCAGGGCTCAGGGGTGGGCAATGGGTGACCTTCTGATTTTAAAGATATAGACAGGCATTTCTCTATTGTCAAAAGCCTCATAATTCATTTGACTTCTCGCACAGGCCATCCTGTTGCCCGACACACCATCTCTAAAGTTAATGACCCTGGAGGTCCGCTAAACAAGAGTCATTTTAGGAATGGGGGGAGCTGGATGTGGAGTGCTGTGTGGTCACACAGCTGCAGGGTTTGACATTGACCCCGATATATAGTAACTGAGAGTAAAAGTGAAGCCTGGTTAAGAAGGGGTGCAACACAATGGTTCTTTGTTCTACAAGTTTAGTTATCACACATTTTATAGAATAAAACCGTTTAACTCAGGTGGACATTTTCTGTTCTGTTTAATTAATTCTGTACTATATTTAACATTTCAAATATGTATTGTTCGTGACAGTCAGTTATAGCAAGAGTACAATTTGAGATGAAAGGAGTTTTCTAATTGTTACATTTATATGGGGGAATTTATCATTTATCTTTTGTTCCCTTAAAAAATATATATACACTAATTTACAACAATTTATTTTTGACCTATTCATATTTTTGCTTTTACTAGCCCATGCTTTAGGATATCCATCCCTTAGATTTCAGCCACCATCCCTTACAGTGTAACATCTTGTGTGACCTGCAGTATTGAAAAATGTAATTGTAAATTACAATGTAAATCTGCTTTTCAGAGACGATAAGCATGTTACTTTGGATAATCTACAGGCCCTAATGTCAACATTTTTAATTAGAAATACTTTCTACTTAAGAAATCTCCCAATGAAAACTGTTGACAGTATGCTCTGTGCATTATTAAGAGTGATCAGGTCTCTGTTTCCTGCAAGTGATCAACTGTATGTGTTCAATTTATATTCCAATGCTTACTTCAATTGGATTGGGGTGGCAGCAGAAATCTCTCTGCAAATAACCAAAAAAAGAAGACTACAAAATATTTAATGTAATTTTAACAATAGCAGGTTATCACATTTGCTCAACCACTGAATGATACAGAAAGTGGTTACTATCCCCTCCCCACACGGTTTTAACCTAGCACTTGATCCTCACAAACCACAAGTGCTGCACCTCCACCCTCCTTATCCACAAACACAGCTCTGCCCTGCTCCAAAGCCAGCGCACACCGCCAAGGTTAAGGATGGTTAAGGACAATACTAATCGATCCCCCAATTACGGAGAGCTGGAGAGCGAGAGAGAGGTGGGGAGAAGAGAGACGTAGCCTGGGGTTTGAGTGTTGGGAGGGAGTCTCAGAATGCGAGGGGTGGGGGGATGAGAGGTAGTCTTTATCTTCGGATCCCTCTCTCCTTTAACTTGAAGCTGGGTGTCATGGGGCTTTTGAAGTAGTGGATAGAGAGGAGGGACAGAGAAATGGGGAGGAAGGGGGGGGGGGGGGGTTAGGCTTGCGTGCAGGCAGGGTCTCTCACCATGCCAGGGGGAAGACGTCTGAAGGAAAATCTTTACAGCCTTGACAGTGCCCCTGACGTGTGTGCCTTTTTGTGTACTTGTGTGTATTTGGATATGTGTGTGTATCTTAGCATGTTTGTGTGTGTGAGTGAGTGCATGTGCCTGAGTTGAATGTCTGGCTCATGCAGTGAGGTGGGGATCACAGAGCCCCCTTTTTAAATTGCCGCTAATGAGCCCTGGCTGGCGAGAGGTACTCGAATTGATTAAATTTGCATGGGAGCCTAAATCATGACGGGGGCCTCATACTTGTGGCCCCCACCTCTAGGTACACACACACACACACACACACACACACACACACACACACACACACACACACACACACACGCACACATACACAGCACCCCAAGTTCTGCCCCCCCCCACCTTCACATAAGACCTACAGGGGGTATCTCTCTGCAGGAGAGAGGGACAGGATAGACCAGGGGGAGGGTGTGTACATGTGTGTGTGGTGTTGAACGGGGCGTGGAGGGCACCCATCTGCCCCGGTATTACTGTCAGTCCATCATTCAGGGGAATGCCAGTCGCGCGCCTGGGGGACGTGTTCATTACGCTTTAACTACCGGATCTGTCCTTGTCTCGCAGCCTCCCAGTGTCATTGTCTGCCAGAGATTGCGTGTGTGTGTATATTTATGCATGTGTCTGCTTGCATCACAATTGAACGCACCCACTACTTGTATACGGGGCGGTAGGGAGGGGGATGTTTGTGTGTTTGGATACTGAAGAATATTCGGTCAATACACACACTGGACACTGATACTGTAAGTTTTTGAAACTCATAACTTCCCTTTTGTGTCAAGCTCATTTTCATTTCATTATAATATTCCCAGCCTCTTAATTGTTTACTTCTGCCTTTCACAGAAACACACTCCTGCTGTGCGCTTTCTGTCTCCCATCAAATGTGTTGATCACCCGATGGTTACCTCTTTAATGGCAACTACGTGACAAACTTTGTGTACATGTGGGCCTTACATCTGCTCAACAGTAAGGTGTTAAAATGCATGTGTGGTGTGGGTGTGTGTGTGTGTGTGTGTGTGTGTGTGTGTGTGTAGTGTGTGTGTGTGTGTGTGTGTGTGTGTGTGTGTGTGTGTGTGTGTGTGTGTGTGTGTGTGTGTGTGTGTGTGTGTGTGTGTGCTGCTTGGGGACAGTGCCTGTGCGTGGTTAGCCTGGGTGATTGCAGTAATCAGATGGGGGTGTTAATCAGAGTTTGTTCGTCAGTGGCCTGATGAGGGGCGATGAGGGCCGCTGATTGTAATGCGATGCTTCAATCGGTCTCTCTGACGACTACAGAGACAAACCGCTAAGAGAATCATTATCATGCCGCACACTTTTTACCCGCACTTTTGGAACACCACGGCAGCCTGCCAAAGTGTAAACAAACAAGCAAATAACAACACTGCTGTACGTGTGGAAGTATGTCACTGGGAAGATGCAGACTCAATTATTATTATAGAGGCTGTTTTCATTCCAGTGGACACAATGAAGAACAGTCGCACGATGGGTTATATATCACTATTTAGGAGTCAGTGTCACCCCTATTGAATAACAAGAGCAGGGGGAAGGGATGTGTTGGGGTTAGAGAGGAGAAAAGATGTAGCCGAGAGAAAGGTTGGGGGTGGGGAGGTAAATGTGACCCCGTGGTTTATAGTCCTGTCTTGTCACTGACAGGCTTGCATCAGATCTTTTTCCTCTTTCTTTTCTTTTTCCTTTGCAAGAGGGGGGCTATCGCTATTACGTCTGGCTCATCAGCCAAGTCCCTACAAGGGCTGATACAAATTAATTAACCTAATTAGGGGCTGCGATTGCGGGTGTGATTATAGGGGCTGGAAGGGGAGGGAAGGATGGTTCATGGAGGTGGGGGTGCGCTGGCAGCCAGGGCCCAGGCGACGATGAGCCGGGAGGTGTGGGAGCTCAGCCAAGATGCTCTGCATGGCTAATGAGAACAGCTAGCTAGCTTCAGCCTCCCCTCCCCTCCATCTTTCAATTCTCCACCTTCTATTTACACTTTCTCTTTTTTGTCATGTATTTATGTTGCACCTGCAATGTTAGGCTCCTCCGCTAAAGTGTAACTTAATAATCCTTTTTCATCGTCTCTCCCTAAACTTTTGTAGATTTCCTGCATGTTCTTATCATTATTTATCTCTTGTTAATCCCTTTGCCTGTTGTTTTGATGACTTACACATAGGCTTCAAAACAGACGAATGCACCTGTTGCAGTTCTCAGTAAAACCAAATACATTCTGTTGTCTATTTCAAGTATAGAGTTAAAGCCTCTCTGATCCACCTGCACTCTCATCGAGGTTTATTATTTATAAACTATGACTTCACTTTAGATAAAGTGCAGTCATGGTAGTAGCTAGGTTTTCAGATTCCTCTACAATGCTTAAAGTCTATCTTTTTGTTGAAGTTCTGTAGTATCACACTGCATAGGGTGCAGTGCAGCACTGCCTATTGTTCACTTAAACTGTACTCCACACAAGGAACAGAAACACCCTCAGAGGCACACACACATACAGGCTCACACACTTTCTCGTCCTTTGGTATGCACAACCAATCGTGTCTCACCACACAGATGCACACAGTACATGCAAACTCTCCTTCTCTCTCACAAGCACACTCCAGAGCAGCACTATTTCAATCTTCTATTGGTATTGGAAACAGAACAAAGATTTTCTTCAGACCGAAGCAAAATGTGTTTTCTTGCTTGCATCAGCGATTCTAATGTTCCTAATGAGTTGTAGGAGAAGAAGAGTGACTGGAAGGATTAGGTATCGGTAAATTAAAAGAGAATACAAAAAAAAAAAGAAACACCGGAAATATCCTCAACGTCAGATTGTGGGCCTCTATGTTCCTGACAGTGCAGGAACCCGTGCCAGTACTGTCCAATGTCACCTTTGAATATTGGCGCTTGTATCTCGGCCACACTGAGCATGCAGTGGATTGTGCCATTTGATTTCCAAGATTGTGCCTTTAGCTGTCTCTCTTTCTTTCTCTCCCTCTCCCTTCTCTCCCTCCCTCTCACGTCCTGTTTCTGCCTCAGTATCAGTAGCAGGGATGTGATTAGGAAGCCACTAGCAGACAGTGATAGGGAGGTGTTTATATCACCGTTCTAATCTGGAGCCCCAGGAAAAAAGGCCCCTTTCTTTTTTCTCTCTCAAGGACTCTGCATTGTAAATGGCTGCAAGGCTCCTGTTCATATATGCAAAAAATGCAAGACTACTTTTTTTATATCTAGCATAATATTATAAAATAAAGAAAAATGGTCAAATAGAGCATGTATTTTTAAAGCTACACTTAACAATGTTTTTGTATTAGCAAGGGATAAGACAAATGTGAAAGGGGAAGCTTATTGAAATGAATACACAGTGAATACCATCTGACTGTCCTCCAGCTTTATGAAACATTTCAGCATCTTTTAGCTTGCTGTTTTGGTTTTATTGCTGCAAAATAATACAGTGTTGGTTCACTCTCATTGTCTAATCTGAATTAGTTCAGTTTTTTTTCTGTTTACAAGATCAAAAACCCATCGTGCATTACCTGCTGTGCAGCTAACGTCAGACAAGATTATTGACTAGCTGGTGAAAATCGTGAAACATGTTTCTTGCCGCTTTCTAATATCTTTGCATATCTGGCAACGTTTTCGTTAACATCTGATTTTGAATTGCTTTTTTTATTGCTATGTATCACATTAACAATACAACAGATACATGGCATGAGCTCTTACACTACCTGTTCTAATCTTTCCAGGAAGAAATCCTCGGGCACACAGGAAGTGAACATTTACAACAACTAAAGTTTTTAGTTTTTTGGATTGAGTTGAAGAATAATGATGATGTCTGGCTACAGCCACTTGACTGAATATAAGAAAATCCCTTTCATACACTTTTAAGGTTGTTTTGTATTGTCTTAATTATGTGGTACGAGTGTTGGTTCACAGCTCAACTCTTTTGTACTAACTTCCATTAGATAATTTCAAGGCCTGAAGTGAATGAGAACCAACGTAAAGCATTTGTATTCCATATGCACGAGATAGGAAAAGGGGCGTCACAATATGGGTGATGCTTGAATTTAGAAAGTGTGTGTGTGTGTGTGTGTGTGTGTGTGTGTGTGTGTGTCTGTGTACTGTATGTGTTGAGGCAGAGAGGTCCGAGCGATTACTCAGGCCTTTGAGAAGTCCCTGTCTCTTGGCTCTAGTTCTCTTGCCTTACTGATAAGCATGAGCCCCGTCAGAGGGAAGGTAAACACGGCACTTAAGGATTCCTCTCTCATTTTGTAGTCACACTTACACTTTAATTAAAGCCAGAGAGAGAGAGAGCGATAGCCCTGCAATGAGGTGATGCTATCTGGGGGCCAGGCAGGTAGAACCACAGGGAGATGTGGGGCCTCCGACCAGTATATACATGTGTGTGTGAAAGAGAGAACATTACGTACAATTTAAGCTGTTGTGTATGTGCACATGTTTGTCCGGTCAAAATGTTTGTTTGTGTGTGCTTGTGTGTATGTGTGTTACGCTTTACGTTGCTTTCCGAGCTAAACAGCTGTAGCGAGGCTGCTATCAGATATTTATAAGCGGCTCATGAATATGGATGGGCGGCGTGATGGGACTGATGTTTGTCCTCTAAGAGGGGATGAAAGGAGACTGTGCTCCCTTCCCTGAAGAGACCCAGTCAGGGCCGCTCATAGAGCAGGGGATGCGAGCTCTGGATTGGGTGTGAATTGAGGATTGGGGTGGGTGCTGGTGGTCGGGACAGATGGTACAATTTAATGAAATGTGATTTGGATACCCAAGGCAAAGTATCTCCCTTATGGATTTATATATTCCAAACTTGTAGTGAAATATTAACACTGTCGCATTGTCAGTATGACTGGTAGTTCTTTCCCCTCCCGTCTCCATTCAACATTAGAACAACATTCAAGTTACTGAGATATAGCATTCCACTCTAAATTAGTTTAAGATATGTTTGTCCAACCATAAAGAAGCCCATCATTTTGAAAGTGTCGTTGATCAGTGCTAATCACTTAGAAATTATATATACATATTTGTTTGAATAAGGCTTTTAAAATGTTTGACGATGGGTGTGTTGTACTAGAGAATCAGAACACGCACATCTTAAGTCCATGTTTGTTATGTAAGGTAATGAGGATATGCTTTCCCAAAATTGGAAAGTATGTTTTTTTCAGACCTCCAAAAAAACCCCAGACATTTGTTTGTAATTTTCTCATTGAATAATGAATGTCCTTGTCCGTAGCGGTCATTCTGATTCCTAGCAGCACACATTTGGTCAGGGACATGCATAACTGACCTAAGTGTCCAAAGTAGAGGTCAGTCCATTGAGAGACAGGATCAGAGGACGGCAGGCACGGGGCAAGCAACAGCGCTGCACTACGTACCTTGTACCTTTCAATGCTAATCACTGAGTCATCTATCAGAGCTAATACATGGGCGCTAAGCAACCTGTACATGCATTAGACCTCCCCAATTACCATAATGGCTCGGTGTTTAATATGGCTAATAGGCTGGCACGACCTTGCCCATTCACTCAGCAGGTACATGCACCCAGCCAATGTGAAATGGACATATTTAGAGACCATTAGGGACTTTTAGCTGTTCTGGGTCCATAGTTATGCATCTGAAAAGGGAAGGATAGATGGATGGACAGATGAATAGATTAAAAACAGGAACATTTGTGGGCAAAAGACAATTAAATGAAGCTGAAATGGTTATGTATGCAGAAGAAAATGGATATTATTGTTGGTTTTGCTCTTAGGAGTACAACACAGGAAATTGCTATTTTATGGCAAAGCATGTTTCAGAGTACTTCTACATATCTGAATGTGCTGGTGTAGGAGTGCCCTGTGGGCTCTGCTGGGAAGTACGTCAGTGTAGGCGCAATGTGGTTCCGAGAGGGCGGTTGGGTGGAGCGGGAGAGAAGGGGCAGAATCTGAAAATGTGCCTCCGCAAAACCCTGGGGGGTTAACATTTTGGTTTTCTCTGAGTCTTTGTGGTGGTGGACAAATGATCCCAGGAGTCGGACAATAATGTTTTTATGGGACTCTAAATGTTGAGCTCAACAAGGTCATCGTGGGAGTGTAATGGCCAACACGTGGCAAGTCTTGAACTCCAGCACTGCTGGAGTTCAAGAGGGGAGGAGAGTAGGGGAAGCAGGGAGGAGAGAAGGTGGGTGGAGAGCAGGGACTCACCCCTCTGGGTTTCTCAAACAAGCCTGCACTTTGTTCTAATGAGAGACAAGAGCCACTCAGAACATAAAGTACCTAGATGACCAAACTATGCCTGGCCCGGCCAGACTAGGTCTTGTAAACTGGCCCAGAGAGATAATGTTTCCCTGTGGCCAATCTGCGCCTGTATGCCCACGCCCTGGCATCTAGTGAACAATAACCCCTTCCTGCTTCAAACAAGAATTCCTTTCTTGGTCTCCCTTGGGACAAGTCGGTCTTTTACTGTCTGTCGCTCCCCTGTGTGTGTGAGAGTGTGTGGGTTAGAGCTGAGTAATTTATCTGTGTGTTAGTCAGGATAAAGGACCTCACTGTAGTCTAGCTGTCCACTTCACTGTCACTAATAAAATAAGGAGATGGGAGCTAAAGTAAAGAAACATAATGCTATCAAACTGAAACATTTAACATCTACTAAATACTTTGAAAGATATTGCATGTGCATGCATGGTTTCAGTTGTATCTACATTTGTGTTTTTCATTAGTGTATGGGCTTTTTTCCCAACTGATGTTAACCAATTTTTTTAGTAATTTATGTATAAGGTTTTCACTACTATTCATGTGTGCTTTCAATAATGTGTTTGATAGTGTCCTATAGGTGTCATCTCACACTGTTTGTACAGCTGATGGTAATTCATGTTTGTTGTTTGGTTTAGTATATAGTATTTCGAGGACATTCACACACTAGTAGATAATTACTAGTAGATGTCGTTTACATATCTAGAGCGAACTCATCACAGATTTACTCTTTCTTCAGAAAATGTGTTTTGAACACACATAGTCAATTCCCCTTCTGCCTTTTAGCAATTGACTACCCGTCGCACCATTCCATTTGAAAAATGCTAATATTTGTCAATAAGATGTAAGATGTAAACAGCCTTTGAGTGACAAAATGTGTTTGTCCAAGCATCGACTTCTTAGATTTTCTGAACTGATGTTTAATTGGTCAAAACTAAAAGAGGCAGCCTCATCGTGTCTCTCCTTTGTCTCACAGTCCTGATAGGTGCATTGTTAAATAGATGGACCTCAGGCGTGTGTGTGGGTCCCTCTGAGGCCCCTGTTTTCTGGTCCCCTGAGTAAAGCCGTATGGCTGCTGTTAAAAGGGCTGGAGCACAAGACAGCTAATCAATAGATCAATCATAACATTTCCACTTCAAATCAATTATACCGTGACTTCCTATCCATCTTTGTACCTTTATTCCAATAGATTTTGCTTCAACCTCTAACAATAATTTGATTCATTTGAATAATAAGAAATAATCATCTTGCTTTAATATTTTTTAGTCAAACGCTACAATTATTTTTGATGTTCAACAACTATTTCAAAGAACCTAGATTATCGTCACAATGAAACCTTCAATACAATGACAACTACAGCTACATTTAGAGAGAAGGAATGATTCAAAGGCAAAGAAGAAAGAGTGCGAGTGGCAGAAAGAGAGTGGAGAAATCGTAATAAAGAGGGCACATTGTCTCCAGTCTGCACGCATGAGCTTGTCTTTTCGACCAAGATGAATTCCAGCCATTCAGATGACTGGAGTGCGTAGGCCAGGCCTCCAACGCGTTTCCCCGTCACCATCACAACAGTTGCCATTCATGAGGCTTCCCTGGCTTTGGGGACATCTGCACCACAACTCTTGTCACCTCAGCACCCCCCCCCCCATTTCTTAGCCCCACTGAAACAAACACACACACAGGCATAAGCATAGTATATGCACACACACTGAGCTTATGCAGCTAAATGCCAACAGGGAGAATCAGAAGGGCATCAGAGATGGCTGTTGTGTGTGTACACCCATGTGTGGGTTTGTGTGAATGGGAACCAAGGGTGGGGAGGTCTCTGATACCACGGGGCGCTGGCGGGGGTGGCACATTGCTTGGCCGCTCGGGTGTGTCACGATGCTTGGAGGGTTGTGCGGCTGACAAACCCAAGATTTTCGACCAGAAGGACCCGCTGGCATTCCTCACACGCTTGCTACACCACAGTGACGTGGGTGGGCCAGGTGACCTTTGAACCTATAGAGTTCTCTCATATGTGTGCATTGTGCCATTGAATTCTGTATCCATTTCACACATCTACACAGCATGGATCTCATTGGTTTCCTATACAAAGCTTAGTGTCCAAACCTATTCAAAGCAATCTGGATACAGCCAAAACAAAGTTCTAATTACTTATTATTTTAAAATATGTACAATGCAGTCAAAGTTCCCATTCATGATATTTCCCGAGCTGGCTCTCCTGCTGGTATTTCACACTCTTGGGTACTGGGCGTCAACACAGAGGTTTGTTGGATAAACATCCAACGCTGAGTAGGAGCGCCAAGCATCACTGTTATTGTTACTGCTTAATGCCATGCAAAAGCATTGTTGTTTTGCAGCAATCAACACATACATATGTAATATTGCTGAGAGGCAGTGGGACAATACCAGTTATTGTAACGCCCAACTCAGATTAGCACACAATATGCATAACTGTTCTCAAGCACTGGAAACAACTGTTTCTTGTTGAAAGTGCAAACTAATGTAATTGGTCCCTGTTGGGAGTTACCTGCCCTTTCTCAGCTTCTCATTGGTTTTGAGCCATCTGTTGAGCTTGATGGCATTTTGTGAATGATGAGAGTTGATGGATGGTGATGAGGGTTCAATAGAGGGAAGGACAAGAGATGACGGGACATTTTGGATTGACCGCTAAGATGTTTTAGATTGTCCATATGTGTGCTTCAGTGTCTTTGTGTGCGTGAGTTGGTGTGCGCGTCTGAGGGCAAACGTCGATGCCTGTGTCAGGGGTGAGTGATAACCGTGGTCTTTTCAGCACTGCGGGTCAGACGGGTGTGATGGATGGTTAGCAGTCTGGCCTCTTCTCCACGCCTCTCTCCAGCCCAGTGTCTGGAGCTATGGGATTGGGTGGAGGGGTTTAGGGGCTTGGCGGTTGGGGGTGAACATGTCTGGCCTTTGTGAGACAAAGGTTGTCTCCACTAAAAAAAGAAAAGAAAAACGTATTCAGTGGTGCTTTATAGGCTAAATTGTATTAAATGGAACACTTGCTACTCGCTAAACCACTTGAATTTCTGAATGGATCTCTCAGTTTGACATTGACGGCTTACAGACAAAAACAGCTTCACCTTTGTGTTTTTCTGAATCTGGTTTTACCTCCGCTTAGAACCTGTGAACTGATAAATCCTCCACCTGTCTATATATGAAAAACGGACATCACAAATGACATATAATATGTCATAGGCTTTTATATATCACTTTTTATAGACGGATATGCTTTAGGGAACATTATAAGACCACAATTAGAATCTTGTTGTGTACAGTGTAATATAAGCTTAGTGTTGTTTAGCCTGAGCAGCATAAAGGACATTCGGTAAAGTAAAACCATTATAGATGGTCCCCACATGTACTTTGTTCTCTTTCCTCTTCAGTCTTCTCACTGGGTTTGTGCTCTTCCTTACACTTACTTGTTTCCTATGATTTCCTTTCTTTGGTAAATAGTTTTTTCCTGCTCCTACTCATCCTTACTTTCTTTCTCCTTTCCTTTGCTTCAGTTTCATCCCCTTCCCTTTACTTACTTCTTGTCTTTCTGATTAAATCTACTCCTCTCTGACTTCATCTTTTCTTTCTACATTTTCTTCCACTTTCCAGTCTCGAACCTTTCATCACCTGTCTTTACTCCTCGTCCTTCTTTTTTTTTCTCCTTCACCTTCTACCAACATCTAACATTATTCATTTACTGGACCTACACATCTCAGGGGCCAATCGTCTTTCTGCACTGGTAGAGGTGATGGTGTATCTGACACTGCCATCCTTTTCTGACGGAGTTTGGCTCTTCATGGCGAGGCCTATGTTTCCCCTCCTGCGTTTGAAAGCTCTGTGGATACTGTGGTCTGCTGCTTCAGGCCCAGGCAGGCATACAGAGGGGCAGACAGCAACCAACACCCCAGAGAGGAGCTACAGTAACCTGCCTCATGTCTTTCTCTATCTTCAAACACGGGGGAGACAGAGAGAGGGAGGGAGAAGCAACAAAGGCTCATGTGAAAGAGCGCAAGGCCTTCTCACACCCAGGCTCACTAATTGACGGCTGCAGGGAGTGGGAGAGACAGTGGGAGAGATGAGAAAGCCACCAGACCCCGCTCATACTCTGCACATTGTGCATTCAGATGTCCATGCAGAAACACGGACACAAATAAACATACGGTAAGACACATTTTAAAGTATGTTTGAATTCATTAATCTTCATGTTGTTAATGCTGCCATACCTGTATACCTTTCCCCCAGTAATAACTCCTCATATTATAACTTCTGATGACACAGAATTTGTTTAATCTTTCCGGCATATGTGCGCACATGTGGGTAGAAATACGGAGAGAAAGGCCCAATTTGCTGCTTTGTCACCGGTTTAGTAATGGCAAACTGAAGGCCTAGGGCCACTATTTAATTGCTTTGGCCATGTGCACCAAAGAGGTGCCACACCAATTAATCTCCTCAGTGGCGTAGTGTCCTGTCCCACGCCTGCACCCCCTGGTAGTGTTGCCCCGCAGGGGAGAGGTTGGTGGGTTGGAGTGGGTGGAGAGGCACATGGGAACCCAGTACCAACAATGGGTGCCAAATCCATACCCTCTGCTCCACTTCACCACCACCCCCCCCCCCCCCCCTTCATCAATGGATCACCTTTCATCTTTATATGCAAGTAACACAAGCTGATTGGTACGTGTGATCCCCGATTCACTCTCTTAAAAGAACATGACGCAGCTGCATTGATCATATTTAAATTAAGGTGACTACAGAAGCTTCACAACAGAGATTGGACTATTCGTATTTCTTGCTAAAAATAATGGAAGATGTATTCTGATCCCTTACCGAAGTAAAAGTAGCAAACCGCCAGGTACAAATATTCCAATACTTAATTCCAGATGTATTATTATTTAAGAAAAAGTACTCTTGTTAATTTATCAAACAACATCCATAACAAAGCTTAAAGGTGTTCTGCAATGCAACTAGTAACTAAACTTGTTACTTCAATGTACTGTAGTTGAAATATAATAGTTGCTTAGTTCGTGAAGTAGACGTATGAAGTTGAAAATAAAATGTTTAAATATGCAGTTGCATAAAAAGGTAGTGCTTAAGTCGTATTTGCATAAATGCATATGGTTAAGATCTAACACTGATAGTTAACTCTTAAAGAAAAGTGACAAAATGACCTCAAACTACCCATCATCCACTGTGATGTGAAGGGTGAGCATGTGAAGAAAGTGATATATTCCCCTACTCCTTCCTTTTCCCCGCCTACCCATGGGTCATGAGTCTTTACCCCAACAAAAGACCTGTCACCTCCACCCATCATCCCCTCACCCCCAGGCTCCTTGACTGTGGCTGAGGAGGTAAACTATGCTACTCTGACCACTGCAGGGAGAGCAGCAGGTGGACAGACACACACACACAGACAGACAGACAGACAGACAGACAGACAGACAGACAGACACACAGACACACAGACAGACAGACAGACAGACAGACAGACAGACAGACAGACAGACACACAGACACACAGACACACACACAGACACACACACAGACACACACATAGACACACAGACACACGGACGGACGGACGGACAGACAGACAGACAGACAGACAGACAGACAGACAGACAGACAGACAGACAGACACACAGACACACAGACACACACACAGACACACACACAGACACACACATAGACACACAGACACACGGACGGACGGACGGACGGACGGACAGACAGACAGACAGACAGACAGACAGACAGACAGACAGACAGACAGACAGACACACAGACACACAGACACACACAGACACACACATAGACACACAGACACACGGACGGACGGACGGACAGACAGACAGACGGACAGACACACAGACAGACAGACGGACAGAGAGGGTGGATTTGCCTCTCTACATGGGAAGTGGGGATGGAGAGGGGAAGAAAGGGGCGTAGAGAGGGCTGTGGGTGGATGCAGCATCTGGCTGATATGAAGCCGTGTACTGAGGCGATGAGGCGCCTCCAGCCCCGTAGGAGGTGAAGGGGAGTTTGTATGAGGCCAACACAGATAGCCAAACTGATAGACAGTGACAACAATAGCCTCCTGTCGCTGCAGCTCCAGGCTCTCGTGCCACTGACAAAAACTCTCTGGACCATATCCTTCTGCAAACTTCCCTTTACATCTTACCTAAAACTTTATTCATCTTTGGTTTAGTTTCAAAACTAGGATCCGGCATGAATAAAGAAGAGCGTCACGTAGAGGGTGGGAGATCAGTGCGAAGACAGGTCAGGAGGCCAAATGACCTTTTGTCTTATTCAAAAATCAAAGAGGTGCCGCTGCCGGGCCCATAGGGAGAATAGAAGTGGGTTGGCTGGAGGAACCATGGTTAGTGGGGGTGTCTGGGTGCTAATCCATGGGACCATCGATGACCCTTGACCCCTGGGGGCATTGGGTTGGGCTCTGCCTAAATGTGTCTGTGAAAGTCAGGCATCCCCTCTGCTCTTCAGGAAAGCCAGACCCTCCTGAGCCCCCCTCCCAGTAATGAGTTATGGAGCAGGGTGCGATCGACACACGCTCAGCTCTAGGGATGATCCTAAATGGTAGTTTTGACACCGCTGAGAGACGGGGTTAAAGGTGATCAATAACAAGCCACTGGAGGAGGAGAGACAGAAGGACAGTGGATGAGGAGAAGGAGGAGGGAGCAGCTCTTTTTAATTGGCCTCTGCTCATTACTTGGGTCTTTGTAGACCATCGCCTCTTTTGTGCATGTCCCGGCCTCTGGCTGCAGGGCCCATATGTGTCGGGGTTTTAGGTGTTTCGCTCGATTCTTCTTAAGCTGACCTTAGAATGCGGAGCTCTCAAAAGACCGGTTTGAAGTTCGACCTGAAAGCGACTTAGAGTAGAGCCGTGACACATTTTCTTTCATGATACTCTCGAATCCTACTCCGAGTGAAATACAGAATGACTCACTAACTATGCCTTCTCAGAATAACCGTATGACGAAGGCCACCTTTGACTCTATTTCTCTTTTCATTCTTCCCTTGATATTATCCGTCATGGCAATCGGTCTCCTACATATTCGCTATTCGCCAATCCTTTCAGTTTTCATCATTGCAAGTCCCTGAGAGTGGCAGAAAGGTTGATAATGCATGCAGCACATTCAGTTATAGCTCCCTCTTCTACCAATGATGGCCTTAAGTCTCAAATGGATCCAGCTTCATAGGTGAATGTATGTTCAAATGAAGTGGCAGCTCATATGCACCGCTATGACATTTCTCATTTCTGGATGTCTAACTTTGGGTGCATTGGTGTCTGTGTGCCAGTTTCTCTAGTGTACCCTTCCACTGGGGCTAGAGATACAGTACCTAGTAGTGAGTAACACCCCCTATCTCTCTGCTACACACACACACACACACACACACACGCACACACACACACACACACACACACACACACACACACACACACACACACACACACACACGCACACACACTCATGCGCACACACACAGACAGTGGCACTCTTGGAGTATCTCTCAGAAGTGAGCTGATTAGTCCTAAGACTGGGGACTGCTTTGCCTAATCATATCGCTGCATCCAAATCATCTGTGTACATTTCTAATTAGAAAGTGGCACGCGGTGTCCTTGAGCACAGTGGCAGGTCTCCATTTCATCTCTGTGCTGTTTCTACCCCCCTCACTTGCCTTATTTTTTCCCTTCTCCCCTCTCCTCTATCTTTCTTTATTTATTTCCATCCACCTTATTTTTGTTGTTGTTGTTTCTGTAGGACTGTGGACTGAGCAACAGCACTCATTTGCCGACCGATCTTCGTCCTTTGAACTCAGCACTGCGGGGCAAAGTCGACTGTCAGTGGGATCATTTTTGATGATCTGTTTATTGTCCAATTTACCGGGGTTCACAATATTTCATCCATTCCAACATGCATAAGACGAAGGATCAGTCATGGGTAAAGGCCCACAGCAAAGAATATTTCTGGGTTTGGATTATCGGGATTGTACACAAATAGTATAAAGCAGAGCTGGAACTTCCATAGTTACTTTTGCCCCACAAAGACCTTTGTGTGAGAGTCTTTGCTTTCCTTTCCTAGAGCGTCCATAAGTCTTCTTAAAGAAAGGAAAGAGCTGCCGAGGATGTTCAGAAAGGCGATATTTCCACCGATGTGCCTTTACATTTGTGAATTCTGAATAGCCGTGTTTTTTTCATTTCATTTTGAATACCCTGGATGAAGGAAGGCCATCACAGTGCTGTAGGGTTAGACGACCTTCCTATTGTCTATCGGTGTGTGTCTCTCCTGCAAGGTCTTGTCTTGCCTTTGACTCTCCTCTCTCCTGCACTGAACCTTGTCAGGAGGCATTGCCATGCTTTTGCTACAGTTGACAAAAGCCAGGCTGGAAGTTGACAAGAGGGGAGAACCTTTAACATCGGATTGCCAAGTCCTCTTAGGCGCAACAATTAACGTTGCAACCTTGTGTAGTAGTTTAAAAAGACTCCTCGGCACCTGGGCTGTGGGATTTCAGATTTGTCATCCGGAAATGACAAAAAAAATGAAACCATTATTATTACTGCTTTGTTTGGTTAGTGTGTTATCCCTAATACGTGTCCTTGGGCTATTTGCAACATTTTATCAGACAGCCCACAAAATGAAGGCAGCTTGTGCAGAGCTGATGATTGCATTTATCTTGCCTTTCCCACTGTGTTCTTATCACCGGTTAAGGTTGTCACAGCCATTGTTTAATACCTACCAGCTCACTGAATCAGTAGTAATTGCTGCTGCTAGAAGCCTCTAAAGTATGGCTTTCTTCTCATTGTATGCCACCAATAGTAACATCTATGTGCTGCTGCCTGGAGGCAAGTTCCTGAGATATTAGTTCTCCACTCTCAGAACTGTTAGTCACACTGACAGACACCTGAGGCGATATAAAATGTCCCTCAAAGCCATGAAAGGGGGAGACGGGTTACTTCTCTTCTTCAAAACCTCAGAGAGAGGAGCAAAGAGATGCAGAGGGGTGGGGAGAGTAACTTTCTAAAGCTGCACTTAAACCCACCGCATATGGGGGCCATAGCTGACATGAAGGGGGAACCCATATAGCTACAAGGCCCGGTATCATAAATAACACAAGACTTCTCCTCTGCCGTCTCCGGCTCCTCCAGTTCACTGCTGGAGTGTTTCATATGGTAACTAGGTGTTCACTGTGTGGCCACATTGTTGCCCATCTTTCAAGTGGCTCAGAGGAGGAAACCTTGAGGTAGGGGAAGAGAAGGAATTTTTGATGAAAAAATGCATTATTCTGTTCTTTTTCCAGTCCCCCCCCCCCCCCCCCCCCCCCCCCCTCCTTTCTCTGCCACTCACTGTGGGAGTGGAGTATTTATTACATAAACGGTAAAAAGAGGAGACGAGAACTCGGCTGGAGGAAGAGGTAGTAATAGAGAGTAAGAAAGCTACAGGCTCTTCACCTGTCTGGTTAAAAATGTGGGTTGGATAGAGGAATGAGCACTTCTTTCTCCTTCAGAGTAATATGGCTAAGCAGAGGGTGTATATTGTAGATGACCTCTCTATCCAATTTAATACGTTTCAAACTGATTTGCGTGTTGATCCAAAAGAGCTTTAACATTACCTGCAATAAAAGGAAAAGGATGCTTATATTGAAAGCATAACTGTATTTTAAATCTGCACTGACTTACAGTATTAACACAGTTTAAATAATGCACAAAACATTTCCAAGTGCTATTTTCTAAGTGTGCCATCTGTTGCAGCAGGGTATAAAAACAATGTTTAATTATGTATACTTTTTTGTATTTATCAACACTTCATAGACAGCCATTAGAGATTCATAAGGGCAATCCCAGGTTATGGACTTAAATGATAAACACTTGTTGCGTTAGTAAGGAGTAAGAAAATGTGTTTATATGTTTGGCTTTTCATCCAGATGTTCCAATCTTTATAATTAATCAGTTTATCCATTAGAAGGGTCTCCATGATGATTTTGAGAGAGCACTTCTGCTCTTCTGCAAGCGTCGCTTAGAGAATATACCACAGCCAAAGGGTTGTTTCGCTGTCTGACAACTCAAAAGTTATTCTTACAAAGGGCTTATCCCTCTGCCTACCAGTTTATTGGCTCTCCATCACCCCATGTCTCTGTACATGAGGATGATCTGAAATCATAAGAATCCCAACCAAGTAAATTATTCAGCCGCTCCCATTATTTCCATAATTGCCAGCATTGTAGTGTTTGTAATGTCATTAATAACAGGCGTTGGCGTATAATACGCTTAATGTTATTTATCTGTTGGCAGATAGCTTGATGCTGCTAATCCTCATTCATTTGCTGTGGATCAATGCAAATCCGCTAGCGTGAGTGAAATCCCCTTCCCCCTCCCAGAGCCGATGGTTCCTAATGTATTTTCCCACCATTAACCAGCCATAATCCCTGCTAATCATCACTAATCCACATCTCCTGTGTGTGACGATACTTCCCTGATGAAGGAGGCATCGTATTCACGGGGCCCTGCTGAGGCTGGAGCTCCTCTGTGTGCTGCTGAGGGTCCCCTCAGTGTAGGAGAGCTGCTGAGAGGGAAGAGGATAGGAGGAAACAATGAACTGTGATGCAGGGGTCAAATAGCAGGTTCTTGCTGTTTTGCGATGAGTTATGCTCATGTATTATTGATTTATCAGAATAATGTGTGTTGTGTCCTTCCATACGCCACAGAAGGAAAATTGCATATCATCAAACAACAGTTGTACCATCTCTCTTGTCTGGTCGACTGGGCTCCTTCTGTTTGCCCATCTATGTTCACGCCGTAGGCCTCTGTTTGGCATTGCATTTCAAGCCATTTCTGTGGTCACTAAGAGGCCCTCTGTGGTGCCTCTCCTCATACTGGGAGGTGTAATAGTTTAACCCGGACTGAGTCACATTTAAATCCTTCAAGAAGGTAACCCGGGGTCTCTCTGCTCGGATCACTACAGTGAAGAGGTGAAAGACTGGGGATAAGATAACGGGCGGCAAGGGTACTTTGCACCTGCACAGAAACAACAGTTTACCTCCAGCAGTGTTGCACACCTTCCATATGGTATTTATGCATTAGCTAGATATCTGAATTGACAAGTAGATCTCAACATAGTCTGTTGTAAACTCCTGCACAGTACAGTAAATACAGTACTTTAGCAGTTGGAGTTATTCGTCAAGCATGTTTGAGTTATTTGTGTTTTAGACAGTCATACAACAACAGGTACAATTATGATGATTAGACAATTTGTTATAGTTATATCGGTTGTTATTATAGTGAATTTCCATCAAACCTTCAGGCACAGGTTTGATGGTGCAGTACTGGGATACTGCCAGCAGGGGGCGCCTGTGCCCCGCTGTTCTCTCACACAGTTTGCTTCCTAACGTTGGCCTCCTAACAGTTTGACCACCTCAGCCGGTGCAAACACTTTTTGTTTTCCAGAAGCACAAAAGGCCTGATTTACAAAAAGTCGGAAGCCTCTATATTCTGTCTTGTAACTTTGTAAAAATAGTTATTGCATGACACATTGTACTCGTGGCACCCAACTTCATCTCTCTAAACATAATCGCAAAACACTAAATGAAGGAAAATATTCGTGGATATTAGGCGTTAATGGTTTTTGAAAAATTGCATTAAAATGAATAATAGTCGAGTACATTTAAAATTCCAAAATATGAACTAGTTTTCTTTTGAAAGCGGATTCTACTCCAAACTTGGTATTGCGTACAATTGTATTAGATAACGAGTCACTTTCACTGAGGAACCAGCCGTATAACATATAACTATGTTTGATGTAACGTGTCTAAGATAATTAATTAAAAAATCCTTAATGTATACTGATTAAATTATTCAACAAACCCTAGAAATTGTATTCTAAGTATCTTCGAATATGTAGAGTTTGTTTCTCCAGCGTTTTACTTTCCACGATGATTTTAAAAAGTATATAGGCCTATAAAACCGTAAATGTAGAAGGAATTAAAATGCAACGCCCGGTTGAATTTCTCCATGGACCCAAACTGTATCCTGCTCTAATTTGGATGTAAATGTAGAAACATTGCGCACAGCCGCTCTGGCCCGTAATGTGAGACAACTTTTGGACAACATTATATATGATTTAGAGATTTTTCACATGTATTTAGGTGCTAAAAACATTAATATATGTAAATGTTGGCCTGTCCTTCCAGTTATTAAACTTCTGAGCCTGCCGTTATTTGTTGATGCTTAATGTGTTTTCTCTATCTTTGGAAAGGAGGCAGATTGTTTGCCTGCAGGCACCTCTGTCTCAGATCAAAGATTCGTCACAATTTGCCTTTTAAACGCTTAACACATGACAGGGGATGATGGTTTATATAAGGCTAACAGCTCAGTATGATTGAGGGAGGCCTATTTAGACTACTCTAAATAAACATAGAGACTAGGCCTACAACTTATAAGAATATGAATAATCATCCTAAGAGTAGCCTACTAATAATAATTATCATCATAAAAATAATGATAGTCGTCACTCAATGAACAGACAATCATTCCGTGTTGATATTGCACAATTTAATACTGCGATTATTACACAAAGATGTGAACAACGTCAGATACTGTGTGAATTTAGCAGGGAATGCCTGAGGTAAAATACTGTTGTCTACTCCCTTTAACAGCACATGTACACAGCCTCTGATTGAAACGACCTCTTGTTACATAACGAATCACTGCTAACTGAACACATGGCGAGCTGCTCCGCACACCGAACAGCATTAAACTTTATGATCATGTTTATCTTGTTTGCCTGGTGGTGCTACAATAGACAACAACAAAGGGGCGAGTGGTTTGCATCTTAATGAAGACAAAAGACCATTTCTTGTATATATGTTTTATGTAAGTAATAAAATATTACTATAACATAAATATAAATGTGACTTTGCAGTCTACATTTAGCAATCAACATACAACCAATGTAGTAAACAAAAAGGAAAAACATACTGAAATCCACTGCAACATAACCATTAACAGAGCTAAACAAAAAGCTCCAAACACGTTTAAGAAATAAATATATATATATAAATGGTCAGATTCATAAATGAAATCATATTAAAATATCTTCTTGGAATTAGTAAGTGTACAAAACTGCCCGGAAAGAAACAAAAACAAAACAATATCTCAGAACAAATACAAGTTTACATATTGGACATATTTACATTTCGGAAATAATCCTGGCAACATTTTCTCTAAAATCTTTTTTTACTATTATTATTTTTTCTTGAAAAAAAAAACGTTTCCCTCATCTGTATTGAATAGCATTGCTGTAGGCTTTTGGACTGGTCCAACTTTGAGAAAATGACACACAATGCAAGATATCTTTCAGGTCAGAAAAAAATAAATATATCTAAAGTTAAGTCCCTTCATCGCTCCTCCTTAAGGAATTATTATTTTCTTTTTCTCCGGATCCAGCGTTTTAATATAATACAATGGATTTAGGGGACAAAGGAAAACGGTGTGGTTGTAACCAGATTGAAAGAACTAAAACACAGAGGAACAAAATAAATCATGTACAGGCGTGATATTCCGACATGGGGCACTGAAGTTACCTGAGTTATTATTACTTTTCATTTCGTATTCGACCAATCTCTCTTGAAATGTTTGGAATACAACAGGATTAACAGGCAGTGAGCAGTGTGAGCTGACAGCGCTCTGTGGTGATAACCAGGAACCTGTAAACATGGGATTTATTGTGTTTAAGCCTATGGAGATCTGCTCCACTCACAATTGTATTAACAAATATAAAATCGCAATAATAATATCAACGAAAGAATAAGTGCTCAATGCAAAGAAAACAATAATTTGAAAACAAACCCCCCCCCCCCCCAAAATAAAATAAAATGTAAGAATTCCCCTTTTAGCGTCTGGTGCTGTTTGCAAATTTCGACGGTCAGCTGCAAAGCTTTAAATATTTGTTTTAAGGTATGCAGTCAGAACTTAAACGTCCTGTTGCATTGGACATTTTTCTGAAATATGTTTGACCTTAATTATGATTTTTTTTCGGGTGCCCAATTTCCATCACTTTTCCACCATCAACTCCCACTGAGTAAACAGAAAAAATAGAGGCTGCTCTGATGAGTTACAGTAGCAAAAATAATGAACGAAATCATAGACAGTCTGCAGAAAGAGAGACACTGAAGTTAAAGTATTTCCAAACCAAAACATCACACTTAATATAACAAAGAAAGTATACACTAATATTCAGAAATCTGGTTAATCAGTTTAAGCCTGCGAAAGCAAAATGTTCATTCAGTGTTGGCTATTCGTCTCCAGTGTTGATCATTTTCAGGCAACCACCTCATTCTGGTGAGCGCCAACAGTTCATGTAACACCAGGAGGAGATGGCCTCAGTTGCCACATTAAATTAATCCCCATTTGAAACAGCCATGGGATATCAAATTTACTTTATATGCCTTCTCCTCCATATAATTTGGTAAATAAAGATCTTTGTTTCACTTTAAATACGCACGGAATCAGTATAGCGAATATTTTTTTGTCTTTTTTTCTTGATTTTTTTCTTCTTAACATTTTCACTCTTGCCATCTATTTGTTGGACATGACGATCTCCGAATACTAAGGACAAAACTCATCTGTTCAACTTTTCCATGTCTCTTTTCTCTCAGGAAAACAAAAGCCAAACTTAAATACTGTAAACTCCATAGTCCCTTTCCTATCCCCCCGCGGTTATTATCGGA
This sequence comes from Harpagifer antarcticus, assembly GCA_902827135.1. Lineage (NCBI taxonomy): Eukaryota > Metazoa > Chordata > Actinopteri > Perciformes > Harpagiferidae > Harpagifer > Harpagifer antarcticus. The sequence continues at coordinate 495,714 of CADEHL010001039.1, read as the reverse complement.
TTGTTCATGAAAATAGTCACTGTACAGGACTCTGTAGTGTGCGGTGTAGAGGAGGGGTCTCTGCTTGGGAATATACGTCCTCCATATTCGGGTGAGGGATCCCAATTGGTGTCATTCTTTTCTCTTTTTGTCTTCTGTTGCAAAACCAAACGCGCACAACCTCTTTTTCCAACTGCAGAGAGTTGGCCAAACTGGTGATTTCATGAGCTGACGGCTTTGGGCATTTTAAGAAATGATTTTCCAGCGCCCCTTTCACCCCCACTTCAATGGAGGTCCTCTTCTTTCTTTTCCTGCCCTGCGCAGCAATCTTGTCCAAATTGGTGGGACTGCCTGTGTTAGAGTCTGTCTCCTCCAGCCACTTGTTTAGGAGCGGCTTAAGTTTGCACATGTTCTTGAAGCTGAGCTGCAGCGCCTCAAACCTGCAGATTGTGGTCTGAGAAAAGACGTTTCCATACAGGGTGCCTAAAGCCAATCCCACGTCTGCCTGCGTAAAGCCCAGTTTGATCCGCCGCTGCTTGAACTGCTTGGCGAACTGCTCCAGGTCGTCGGAGCTGGGCGCGTCCTCGTCCTGGTCCTGGTGGTGGCTGAACGCCTGCTGGGGCGACTCCATCTGGTTGTCGTGGCTGCCCGACTCGTCGTGGAGCGTGTCCCGCATGCCATGGTGCAAGGTGCCGGGCTGGGGACTCAGCATGGCGTTAAGGTTTGTGTATCCAGGCTGCGAGTACACCAGAGACTGGTGACCGTTTGATGCAGGGGGAAGCGGGGATAAGTGGTGCGTTGTGGTGGGTGCCCACGAACCATGGTGGGTACTCTGCGTCTGCTGGTGCACCAGGTGGGATCTGTGGTGGAAGCCGCTGCTCAGGTCCTCCCTCGTCTGCACGGTGGCTTTGTGCTCCTGCTGTCCGATGTGGGTGCCGCTGGACCAGTCGGTGTTGGAGGTGGGCAACCACTGGTGGTGCGTCAGGCTCATCGGGTGTCCCGTGTTGGTAGCCGCTAGCCCTTGCAAGTACTCGTGGTGCATCATTTTCTGCACCTCTCTGTAGGTCGTCCCCTGATGCATCCTATCCGAATCCGGATGCATGAGCGGGTTGGACGGTAAGGAGTTATTCCTCGGAATATACTGAGCTGTTGTCGCCATGGCTCCTACTTCGAAAACTGACGAGCACTTCGGAGGTCTCCAGGCTTTAGAGCCAAAACGCAACAACCTGCTCTGGGAGGTCTTGGGGAAGAGCGAAGACACGCCTCCCTTCTGCTTGTATTGGCTCCTCTCCGATTCAAGCCCACTAGGGACATATTCAATAGGCGCAGGGTTTCAGAGCATGGTACAGCACATTTTTCGCTCAGGATGGATAGAGCGCCGATCTTACATATGTTATAGAAAAACACATGTTCTATTTATTAAATGTCTCTTTGAGTTTTTAACTGTTCTCATCTCATTTGGTATACCTGCGCACAGATATCCTCCCGTCTATCAGTTACTTTCCCCCTCCTATTCTCTCCAAAGAAGGGCTGCAGCAGCGGGGTTTGATTAGGTTTCCCCGGGTTTAGATCGGTTGTTTTGCAAATAACCACGTGGGGGAGTACGGTGATCTTTTTGAACGCTTGCTCCCCCTCCAACATACACACATGCACTTACACACACGCACCCGTGCACCTTTATAATAGGTCACTGATGATTATAGCGCTGCTCATTTTAAATAGCTTATAAGGCGCGATGCTCCGGCTCTGCAGCCACCCACACAACGAGAGGCGTGTAAATAAGCGCCATGAGATGTCTGTGAAGACTCCTGTAAATGTGTGACAAATTTGAAAAGCATTTGCTCTATTTCAAAGCCTCCGCGTATGTCATTTATTTGTATTGTCTCGGTAATTTTCAATGTTGTATGATCTCATCATCACCTCCCACTTAGTTATGATAGGCTCTAAATGCACCCCTGCACACACGCACGTATAGACCAGGTGACAGATATTATACACCATTTATTTATTCAGTATCCTATTTTGAAATAATGTAGCCTATACGTTATCAAGGTTTAGTAGCCTACCATATCTGATCATAATCATTCATAATGTATCATACAACAGTCTTATTTATTGTTTGACATTTATCCTCACTGCCAAGCTGCTGCAGCAGTTTTGGGTTTTCCCTGGACATTTAGATTTAACCGATTTAAGAAATAAAATATAGGCTATAGCCTGCTTTGTATATAATTTACCTCTTGAAGCATTTTACTAAGCAGCAACTTGGAGAGAGAAACCTTGTGTTTCTTCCTCCTGGCTCCTTCCTCACTAGCCTCTCCCGGTTGATCTGATTATTTTTCCCTTCACGTTTTGTCCCAATAGCAAATTACCAATTCTATGAATTGCAAAGCAGCCTCAGAGACGCTGAGGGGTAGAGAGAGGGGGGGAGATGCGAAGATTGAAAGGGATCTTTGCAAACACAATCACGTTCTTAAATGGAAATGCGGGGCTTTAAACAAATCTTACATCTCTTCCGTTCCATTCGCCTAAAACTCTGCAATCAGGCACATGTTCCTCTCCTTCTAAAACAGGAGCTTTTTGGAAGGGTTTTCAGGCGCAACAGTCCCATTTTAATCATTTACCTGAAAGCAATGTTTTGCCTTTTTATCTCTGCCGCGTTTGTTGTCATCTTCCCCATGCGACTATTCTGTGTCTATTTACAGGACGACTCAACTCATGTTCATTTTAATCCGGGACTACAAGACTAAAAGGTAAGTTGTTTTCGTTCTGCTGTGACCGCGTCCTTGCTGTAGTCTACTCTTGTCTTCAGCGGTAACAATGAGGCGTGTGTGTTTGAGCGCGTGAGTGTGTGTGTGGAAAATGTTGTCGGGGTCACAGGTGCTCGTCATCATCTTTTGAAAGGCGTGGTTTTTGTCCACCCATCCTTTATATACATATATATTTGAGATGAGTGGAAGACAACCTCTGCGAGTTATCGGCGTGTCATTTTAGGGCAATTCATTTATAGTCAGATTTTAAGATGATATGAAGATGTTTTTCAATGCAGTGCATGGCAGTATCTGTATTATATCTCGATTTAAGAAACGCTTACTATTATTAAATGTAACATTTTGCAAAAAAATAAATACATTCTGACAATTACGTGCATAGTTAAACTGCATAATGTATAACATCTAACAATTGGTTTAAATATAAAAAACGTACCAATAGACATATTTATTGAACTGAGCATTATTTATTGTTATTTATATTTTATAGAATATATTCGGGAAAATCATATAAAATGTAAACAAGTAAGACAATGATACACAATGCTTCTCTAACGCCACTCGTTGTTGTGAAATGCAAGCCAGAGCATGTCTTATCGTCAGTGTAAACTCCTGAGAGTCCTCCTGAGTGTGTCACTGCTATGAGGGACCGGAGCTCCATGCTGTCAGTTAATGAAGATGCGTTTGACATTCAGTCATTCTTGTCTCCCAGTCTATAAAAAGCAGTGGTTTCTGCCACACAGACCCAGTCTTGTGCTTTCGCCATGCCAGCGAGGAGCTGCTGGAAAAGAAGGATCCAGATGCTTTGGCCCTTTTGTAAAGAATATGGCCTTGTGTGCGCTGAGGTGCATTTTTGCCAGGACTCACTAGGTTTCCATGGTGCGCTCGATGAAAGGGATCACACAGAACTTAGTGGTGAATGACACGCCGTACAGGAAAAGTGGCTGGAAATAAACACGATATGATGGATTTAAAAAAATGGAATGAAAAAAAGTCTCGAGGCACACTCAGAGTGACCCGCAGAGAGATGAGTGTGCAGGAAGTTTGGGGGGGGGGGGGGGGCATTACCAGAAATAAGTGTGTGCACAAGTCTTCTTTGTATCACCCTGAAAACACAATTCTCTGATTTATGCTTCACTCTCTCGCGAGTATTTTCCTGTGCTGTCTTGTCAAAACGTGAACATGCAAGAACTTGAAATACATTAAAACTTAATATCTGTAAAGAATTAACATGGGCAGGACTTTATATAAATCAATTTATTTTTGGAAAGGATGTTTAACTAAATGCAGTAACTGTATTTCCGTACTGTCATTCAGAGCATTATTTAGTAGCGTGGAGGAGGTTTTCCTTTCCCAGCCAGCCACGTGTTAATCTTTTCCCCAGTCTAGGCTACTTAATATGCAGCAGTTATTGTCAGGACGCACCTCAACCAATAGGACCCCGTGACCCTTCAATTAAACAACTTTCTCTCTTTCTGAAGGGATAACAGAGCAATAGGGATGTAAATAATAATGTATAAAATGACCCATGACAAATAGTTAAGAAGAGCATTGTGGAGTCACTGCATTATCGGCACTCTTAAATTAGATGCTAAATATAAATGAACAAATAAATAAAATCCTTGTTATTAATCACAAACAAATCCAAACTCTATTGTAAAGAATCGTTTTTCTATTCGAAAAAGTTGCAGCAGGTTATTTAAGTCCTCATCCCAAGGCTATACATGTATATGCTAACATTACATTTCGAAATAAAGTTAAAGCTAATGATCTAGTGTTATTTCCACAGGTATACCTGAAATAACACTCTTAAAACAGCCTCGGCCTCATATTAGATGTTAAATACATGTCTTCCTCAATTCCATGGGGAACATTTCGACCAGCCACAAGCTATGTTTAGATTTTAAAATTCATGTGATGTTCCCCCCAACTACAGCGAGTAGAATAATATCCACCAACTCACTCAATCAGATAATTGTATTTCGTTTCCAGTTTTTCTCTTTTTTTTGATAGACATGCGTAATAGGCACTAAATATGCACTCGCAACAAAAAAAAAACAACCTTGTTTGCCCATCCATTTTGAAGACCAAATCGTCCCGTGCTTTTCAGGTAACTTTTCTCTCTTTCTTTTTTGGCTAATGAACTTGGGCTATTCTGCCAGCATCCCCCTGAGAATGCGACGGGGGGAAACGCTTCTCTCGTGGTAAAAGGTGCGAGTTTCTTCCTCTATCTCTCGGCTAATTAGGCGGGGTCTGAACACGCCAGAATGAATATTCATGAATGGCACCAGCGCGCAATTAGTAGTGGAGAGAGTTCCCAACTTCAATCCCCAAACAACGCAGCTTGCAGAGGAATGGGGTACCGGTCCCCCCCTGTACTCCATGTGTCTCTGCTTCTGCTCAAGCACTCTTTGAGCCCTCACTTACACTGTCAACTCTTATCAGCCAGGCTCCTGCTCCCATTTTCAAAGCAGCCACCAACACAAGTGATTTGTCCACTTCATGCAAATCACCATGTTGGGAATAACAGCTAATCCAATTAGATTCTCAATAACATCTGAAGATATATCTTGAGTTATTTGGAGTCACTTTATGACAAATCAACAAAATCTTTAAAAAATGCAGTTGATTTCTCTGATATGACATCATCTCTTACTCCACAAGGTTTAAGCAACTGACACTCACACACAACCCGTATGCACCTGCCCCCTAATGAGGCATGTCATCAAACAACCCAACATTTCATAAGCATCACACCTCACTTTTACAAATCCCCTGAAATGCCAATGGCCCTTGGTGCACACATCTGCTGCCATCCCCTAAAGCCCCCTCTACCTGTCTGATGGTTTGTGTGTCACAGCGGCCTGAGCCTTAGCCTGTGTGGCTGTCTGTCCGTCCGCCTACCGAGGACCCACAATCCTCTGCTTTGAATTCAAGGTGATTCTTATCCCCGACCCCCTCCTAGCTCAGCGTGTTTGCCTCTTGCCTCCATAAAGACGTGTTTATGTATGTATGTATGTGCAGAGGGGAACACGGGGAGGTTTTTCAAGGGTTGGGGGGAGATAAGCAGAGGAATTTGAGGCCGGTGAATATGGATGGGGTCCCTGCTTTTAGAGAGCACCGCTGATAGAGAGGTAAACAGCTCCTGGCCAGGAGAAGGGAGAAGGGGGAGAGGTGGAGGGGATTGGTTGATGCATGCACTGGCATACATTTGAGGCCTGACTCTATATCGCTCTCTCTGTGTTACTCACTCACCATCTCTAAGGACTATCTATCATTATTCCTTCACCTCTTTCTGTTGATGTATTGTCAAGCTTTTGCTTTTGGACAATCTTGTGGATTACGACAATGAGGTTCTATTATCAATACATGCGAGGGGGTTGGCAGACGGGCCAGAAGTGTTTAGTTTCTCCGTGGTGAGGCTGCATTTTTAAGGATGGTTAAATCAGTGCAGGTTTTAGGTTTCACACATATGGACTGACAGCTATTACATCAGTCTTCTTACGAGGATTAATCAAATCTCAATTCTCCTGTCTGCAACTCCACGCTCTTTTCTTCTGTCCTCTCGTTATGTTGACGATCAGACCGGTAACATGTTGTTCTCAGACTTCTGACCCTGTCTTGCTTTCTTTCTCCCCTGTTTCTTCTCTTCTCCTGACAGATCCTGCGAGGCTGAGCGGCTGGCCAACACGAAGGCCACGACCCAGCAGGAGTGAGTCGACGTGTCTCACATATGTCACAGTGTGTGTGTGTAAACATGTTGCCTGGTATGGATAGTCGTGTGTGACTGCTATTTCTCTTCCAGCATCTTTATCGTGAGTTTTCTTTGGTGAAACTCCGCTTTGTGATTGTCAGGTTTATGTGAAGGCCCATTATTGTTGATCATGTTGTTTAGCATCTCCCTTTATTGTTTTTGATTTAATTATTATTTTTCCTTTAAAAAAAGATTAATTTAATATTTTTAAAGCAGTTCTCTTAACCCCAAAACATATTTTTCATTATGTCATGTTCATATTTTCTAAAATGGATATATGTTTAGATTTTTTAAAGTACAATGTTGGCAATTGACAGGCCTTCACTTAAGAACTGCCAGTAGGGAGATTACAACAAGACAAAAAGTGAATAATGTGTGATTTAAAAACCAAGGAAATTAGCACCTTAACCTTCAAGCCACATGGGTGTCAATTTCTGTTTTGTTTGAATAGATTTCGCTGCAGTCGAATTAAACAGTGACTAAAGTTAACTTTATTTGGATGAGAACATCTTCTTTGCATTTGGCTAATTCAGAGCAGTTGTTCTGTTCCACAGGTAAGCCCTCTCGGACCCCGACTCTCCTTTGGGGCAGCTGCTTAGTTTGATCCCACTTGATTGCTCTCTTGGCCACGACACAACACATACTCTCTCACACACAGACACACACAAGAACTTCCACACTAAGGCCCCACCGCAAAGTTATTAATGAGCTGTTTGATTTTAATTAGATAGTAATTCATGTTAATGCCTGCTTAATGGAGCCAAATAATTCCCCTCGGTCACTCGGGGTCTTTATGCTTCGTTTACCAGCCCCTGCAGTTATTCTCTGGCTTTTGTTTTTATAGTACATTTCCAAGTCCTTTTTCTTTTTCAAGCAGTGAGTGATAAAATGGTTAAAATGTGGATAATGCTAAACATATGTGGTGAGTGAAGCATGTGAATATGAGTGCATGCTTGTGTTCAAAAGGGTGTCAGTGTGTCAGCTATTAAAAAGCTATTATTAATGTTTTTTTTTCATTTCATTTTTATTTAGGTGCTTGTTTAAATGACATGCATGTCCATGAATGTAAAACTACATACACAAATTGAAATCCTACACACACACACACACACACACACACACACACACACACACACACACACACACACACACACACACACACACACACACACACACACCACACACACACACACACACACACACACACACACACACACACACACACACACACACACACACACACACACACACACACACACACACACACACACACACACACACACACACACACACACACACACACACACACACACACACACACACACACTCTCCTAATGCACAGGCCACTACAGTAAATGCCTTAAGTCAGACCACAGAAAAGGTCAAACTCAGTATTGAACGCTAAGCAGGGTTAAACCCTCAGGTTGAAGTGCAGCTACCAAGACATTTTTAAGAGAGAGGTCGTGACCTTTTTGTCCAGGCCTGGCCTCAAGGTAAATTGTCGCTGTCTGAACGCACGTGTACATCCACTGAGCCGCTGCTTACCTTACCGGGAAGCATTTGTTCGAGACACTCTCCCTTGAGGTTCAAACATCGGTAAAGGCTCTGTAGGAGTGACCACACCGGCTCGGACCACCCTGTGTGTGTGTGTGTGTGTGAGGAGGAGCGGAGGGTCAATCGAGTCTGTCTCGGTTCTGTCTGGGTGCCTCGGCTCTAGCGGAGCACTAAGCTGAGTGGTTGAATTGAGTTAGTGGCTACAGACAGGCTTTTAATTGTTGATTGACCAGTCTGAGTGCTTCCTGGGCTGGGGTCACAGCAGAGAGCAGGCGGGGAGGTCCCCAGGCCCCAGCGGCAATTTCAGCCACACACACCCGAGCGCCACTGTGGGGCAGCAAGGAGATGGAGAGGACGATGGTGCAAAGGTGCTCAGGACACGGAGAGTGGTGGTGGATAAAGATTGAGGGACTTCAGAAAGTTAGAAAAAAATGGTTGCTTGTATTTATTTTTCTTACACCTCAAGTCTGATATCAGGATTTACAGGGTCTGTTTGATTCAGGCCAACTTTGAATTGGCGACAGTGTTACAGTCGCCGCGAGCGGAGCGGGCCTCGAGGTCGACAGATTAGCAAATTCAATGTTTACTCCTTCACAAAATCTCAGCCCCTTCATCTGTTTGACAATTACAAACGTACTTTGCACCCGCTCCATTCACATCTTTGCCCCTGCTCTCCCTCTTTATCCTCTCTTCTCTCTCAGCCCTCATTCCTCTAATTCTGCACAGAGCCACAAAAGCCCATTCTGCTGTTTTAGCGGGTTAGCTCCTCTCTTCTCTCCTCCCCTCTTCTCATCCTCTCCTCCTCCTCCTCCCCTCGGCTCACAGCAGGTGCCCGTCCTCGGCTAACATTTGTTATCTCTAATCCTGCAGGTTCGGCGCACAATAAGGAGCGTAGTAAACTCTCTCTCAGACCTAATCCCACCACTCTTTTTTGATGGCGTTCCCCTCGCCCTCCTCTTTTCTCCCTTCACTATCTCTCTTTTAGGCTGCTGGGGGGACACTTCACTTCTCTGATTGCCACATAGCTTTTTATCACCATGGCCTTCAATTTGGGGGGCAGCTGTTGGTGGAGGGGCTGTCCTTTTCCCCCCCTGTTCTTTATACCTCCAATTCCAACTCTCTTTTTCCTTTCTCTCCCCCTCTGTCTCCCTTCTTTTGCCCCCTTCTCCCTCTCTCTCTCTCTCTCTGTATCATTTACAGTCATTTTCTGGCAATTAAAATGGAGCGCTGCTGCAGGATTTTCGCCTGCAGTGCAACACTACAGTGCTGATGAATAATTCTTCACCCTGCAAACTGGAAAGCTAGCCTTTCTTTCATGTCGGCCCTTTGTTGATTTACCATTAAAACTTGCTGCACCGTGCTATGAGTGGAGGGCCCGGCTCTGCGGGAACTAACAAAAGCAAAAATGAGGATGAAGCAGATATGTGTACATATGCTTTAGGGTCTTTTTTTCCAGCCTAAGATGAGGAAGTCTCTGAGTTACGTATGTGATTCATATATATTTGTGTTTAGATTTATGGTGCACGAGACATTTTATTTATGTCCACTGTCTCGTTGTGTGCCACTTAAGTTTTATGTTAATTCTTCTTATCAACCGTTTTCATTATTGGGCTTAGCTGTATTGTGTGAGTGATTAGACGGTCATTCATCTCCATTTCTCTGCCTCGCACACACTGACACACACTCTCAAACACTCTGTCTTTCTCTCTCTATCACACACACAGTGACTGATGTGTGTGTGGTGCTCCGGCTGCAGAGGTGTTGGCAGTATGTTAAATGATGGGACTCTCCAGGACAGCCCAGCTCGGCACTGCTTTCTGTTTTGAGTATTTTAGTTCAGTGGAACAAGTTTATTATTCCTGTAGGGAAAATAAAAGCTTACATTTGCCATATTAGTTGTCAGACTAATAAATAAAAAGACAATAAAAATAAATAGACTAGACAAAAGGAAATAAAACATGCAAGATAAGACTGATTAATCACCACAAAGACTTTTGAATGATTCGGCCCAATACTCTACTGTATATAATACCGTACAGTACATTTATACATTTCTTTGCATTTGAACTTGTTATTTAGAGTACTGTTAATATTGAATCACTGGAGACTGATCTCACTAGAAATCTAACATTATTTAGTTTACATTTCTTTCAAGGGACCACTTGCATATATCAACTGCCTGTCTTCAAAATCATACAATCACATTAATTTAAATGACATTAAGTTTTGATGAAATCAGGTGTCTTTTGTCCTAGCCTTTTCAAGCATACAATGTTTCTTTAAAGAAGAATTGTGATCTTTTTCTCTAACCTTAATCAACTCAAATGACTAAAATAAATTGGACGTGTTTATTTATCCAATGAAACAAACAAAAGACATCTGAAACGACAATAAACAAAATAGCGTTCCATAACATGATCAAATGTAAGACTGAACATCATTTTTAGTACAGATCCTATAAACTCTAGTATCACTACTCAACATTTTGTGAGTTTATTATACCTTCAGTGTGGTCTGTTAGCGTAAGCTTTTCTCTACTCTCATAGCAGCAGGTTACATTCATTTTACAAGGGATACGTTTAGCCAGAGAGCACTTTGTCCACTTTAATAATCAAAGTGAATGCCACAGTCTTCCAGAGAGGAACAGAGAGTCTAAGTTTAAAGAGCTTCAACCCTGGCTGGAGGGTTGAATTAGGGCCTTGCTGCCATGTCATCTGGCTCAGTAGTTATCTCCCAGTCAGTTATATGGGCTTCAACATATTGAACACGTGCATGCTTGGATCCACTGACTGGCACACACATGAGCAAGCAAACACCCAGATACACATGCACAAACATACACACAGTAAGTAAACAAACAAACACTGCATTTTTCACACTGTCACACTCACATGGACACAGTCACGCGCTGAAGAGATAATGGTGGCCAGAGGCAGTCTCAGTGCTCTCCCTCTCTCCCTCCCTCCCTCCCTTCCTCTCTCCCCTCCATGTCTCTGAGGCAGAAAGCGTGCTCCGGTCCTCACTGTCTGTTAGATTTGATCACCATCAGCCAGCTGCAACGGACAGGGCAATGCTGAGCTCAGCTGACGGCTCATTGGCACACACAGACACACACAGACACACACAGAGACACACACACACACACACACACACACACACACACACACACACACACACACACACACACACACACACACACACACACACACACACACACACACACACACACACACACACACACACACACAAATATAGACACAGCTACTGTGCCAGAGGATATTTCATGCAGTGTCTGACACCTCTAAATAACTGTTTACTGTGTGTGTATGTGTGTGTTAGCCTTTGCCTCTTTATTCTCTGTAGGTTGCCTCTTCATCCATAGCTGTGTGTGTGTATGTGTGTGCGTGTGTGTGTGTGTGTATGTGTGTGCATGTGTGTGAGTGTGCATGTGTGTGTGTGTGCGTGAGTATGTGTGTGTTTATGTGTGTGCGTGTGTGGTTGTATGTGTGTGTATGTAGGTGCGTGTGTGTGCGTATGTGTGTGCGTGTGTGTGTGTGTATGTAGGTGTGTGTGTGCGTATGTGTGTGTGTGTGTGTGTGTGTATGTAGGTGCGTGTGTGTGCGTATGTGTGTGCGTGTGTGTGTGTATGTAGGTGTGTGTGTGCGTATGTGTGTATGTAGGTGTGTGTGTGCGTATGTGTGTGTGTATGTGTGTGCGTGTGTGTGTGTGTATGTAGGTGTGTGTGTGCGTGTGTGTGTATGTAGGTGTGTGTGTGCGTATGTGTGTGTGTATGTGTGTGCGTGTGTGTGTGTGTATGTAGGTGTGTGTGTGTATGTGTGTGTGTGTGTATGTAGGTGTGTGTGTGTGTGTATGTGTGCGTATGTGTGTGCGTGTTTGTGTGTGTGTATGTAGGTGTGTGTGTATGTAGGTGTGTGTGTGTCATGCAACTGCAGACCTGTGAAATGTGAGAATGATCGTCAGCCGGCTCTGTTCATAAACGTCGTTCTCCAACATTAAAATAGGCAGCATGTGATTCCTTGAAGTACTGCTCATTTGAATCGACGATGTCCTCATCATGTGTATATTCAAGTAAGTGAAGTATGATTTACTTGTTTAATGATGAAGCAAAATAATAAAGAAGTGTTAATGAATTTCTGTCTGATGTGCCTTTTTTTGTCTAACATTTAAATTATCTAACCATTATGTGCTTAATTTAATTAATTAATAATCATTAGTTTCTGTTTGTTGCTCTGTTTCAGCTAGAGGGCCTTATAAAGCCATGACAGACAAGAGGCAGCTAACTGTGTATGTGTGTGTGTGTGTGTGCGCCTGCATGCACACACGTGCATACATGTGTCTCTGTCTGTCTGCAAAGAGGTTTTAATAAGATTGAAAAGAGGGGGTACTGTAAATCCTAAATCTTAGCACGCCCATCTTAGAGACCCGAGGGTGCCACTCTATGATTGACAGGCCTCCTTTCACTGGGGCTGTCGGACGGGGGACGGATTATGGCTGTCTCGCCCTAAAGGGCCATTGTGGGTCCAAGTCTCCCAGCTGCTTCACCATGCACCCCTCTCCACAACCAAGGAGGGGCCCTGTGAGTGTGTCTGTGTGTTAGGGTGATGTGGTGTGCATGGCATGGGTGCGCTTGACCTTCTGTCTTAATTCTCTCAACTGTTAAAATAGCAGGATGTTCTTATTGAAGATTATTCTATTCTATTATTCTAGATGTTATAATCATAAAACTAAGAAAATGTATAACACAACTTTCTAGTCCTGACAGAGTCGTGCTGTTCTATTATGCCAGCCCTCTTTTTTGAGTTTTTTTATAGTTTTGTAAACTCACACCCGTGCATTTTTAATCCACTTGCACATATTTGAGCTGTGACATGATCCACCGAGGTAATCTAGGGACAGGTGACGCTCACAGGGCTATAAAACCCAGGTGTGCTGAAGGTGCCCGCAGCTCTGCCTCCGCCCTGGTGTGGATCAGAGGATGCATAGATCCAGACTTGTAAAGCACAACCGCCTTAAGACTAAAGCCTTAAACCTCGTCATAATAATAATAATAATAATAATGGATTCAATTTATAAAGCACTACATATCTGATGTCAGATCCCAAAGTGCTACAAGTAGTCAACAAGAACAGTAGAAATAAACATTACACAAAGAAAAAAAAGCAATACAAAAATAAAAAAATAAATAAAAGGGATATAAAAGGGTCTAGGCAAAGGCTCTTTTGAAGAGAAGGGTCTTGAGGCCTTTTTTAAAAGCCTCCACGGTCTGTGGTCATCACTGTGATTGATAGCATCAGATAAACTTGTTTTCTAAAAAGAACATTTAACTGGTGTATGGACCCTGCTCAACAATTGGGAGGCCTTATCTTTGTGTGTATTTAAAGCACAGGACTCAAATGTTATGTACATAATATTTGCAAAATAGTTACTTGTCTTTATCGGAAAAACATTATATATTTCTGGTAACATAAATATTGCTGTAAGATGGTGGGTGTGTGCTTCTGTGACAGAAAGAGAGAAAAGGAAAGAGTGCATTACATATGAATACATGCCATTAATATGACCTTTCCGGCCGTCCTGTAGCTTCCCCGTGGTTTGCCATCCGTTTCCAAAGAGGCGTTGTGGGGAGTGCCCATCATGGGGGATCCTTCTGGGTTAGGAGACCCCTGGCGTGGGCACGGGGCAGGGCGGGCTGGCACTGCAGCAGCACTGGCTCAGAGCTTTGCCAGAATTGGGAATGCCAGAAGCCTGCCACACTCCTGCTGGGAACCTCCCAGGCAATTAGACTGCTGCGGTATGAGCAGCCGCCTGAAATGTAAAGCAGAATGAAACAAGACCACCGATTAGCAATATATAACCGTTTGTGTTGACACCATGTTGGCATTGGCTAAACGGCTGAGCGCAAACAGACATATTGTTTCAGGTTAATGTGAGCATACTGTTAACATGCACCCCCAGCTATACTTGTAAGCATTTTGCTCTCAAAGTGTGCGGAACATGATAAGTCCTTGGAAGAAGAGCCTTGATTTGATATATGCAAAGGGTGAAAAAAGTTGCCCTCATTCTTTCCATGTCGCCGTCACCCCAGCGGAAAAAGGAGTGGATCGCTCTCACTCACACTGTCTCTCTTCCTTTCTCTCCTCTCCATTTCTCTGTCTGATGAAAGAGGAGCTATGATCGCTTCGACAACAAAGGGCCCAGCCGCCTGTGTTTGGATGAGGCTCTCCTTTCTTCTCTCCTTCCTCCTCTATCTCTTCTAACCCCCTCTGATCTCACTTACTCTCTTTTTCCTCTGTGCCCCCCAACCCCTCTTTTCCCTGTACCCTCTCCCTCCCTTCCTGCTCTATCTCTCGCTGCCTGATGCCACTCACTGGTGTTGCTCCTCCGTTCTTCGTTAGGGCCTCAGCGATACAATCAGGGGACGGAATTAAGAATCAGAAAGTGTCCTTGTCGAAGAGACACCCCGGATGGCGCACTTTGATGTCTCCTCGGAAATTTGAAATTCATATGTTGTCACACTTCATTTTATTCCCCCTCTCTCCCTCTCTCTCTCACTCCTTCTACTTTTCTTCCTCTTCCTCCTCTTCTCCATCATGTGCCATCATGTACTATTCAGTGAGAAAGACAGAAACACGGGGAGAACGGGTAGAACCTAATGCATTGAACAAGTGTTTCTGAAAGCCCTTTCCTGTCTTTTATTTTTCATGTTTTTACTTTGTGAAGAAGGCGGGAAGATATAATTCATTATTTAATTTTCTTTTGATTGTAGGACTTGGGGTGCGTGGGCTTAGAGGTGGATGACAGGGAGTAAGGGACCACAGGACGGGGTGGAAATGTGGCGGTGGGCCACTTTGATGCCATTTCAAAACCCGCCGCCAAGTCAAAGCTATTTGACAGCGTGAGGAAAGTGTGGCTGCCACACTGTGTAGCGCACACACACTCAGACAGGCACATAAACTCTCTGGCAGAAACCCTTGCCTGGTCCCCAGTGAAAACAAATGAATGTAAATGTCGCTTGAGTATCTCTCTACCCATGATTTGCTCAAACCTTCAAAATGAAAGACAGGAGTTTGGACGTAATCCTGTTAGGGTTTCAATAAGGCAAACATCCAAACATGTTAATGTTACACTGAATAGCGTGTGAGTCACTGAGTCATATTGTTAAGACTTTGAAGGAATTCCTCTAGTAAGAAAAGTAGAAGAATAATTAGTCTGGAGTCAATGACGTTAATAAACAGTATCCAAAAGAAAGAAGCTGGATTTGGAAATGACACATCTTTGGACACATTTCTCATTCTTGTTTTAAAGAAAATGAGAGGGCACATCACCGGGTCCTTGATGCCCCCCCCCCCAAGACAGTTACAAATGGGCATGAAGGTGGGGTGGCGAGGGCCGGGGATTGGGTGGGGGGAAGGCAGATGAGCAAGATGGGGATGGGGAGTCCCACTGGTCCACTATACCGCAGATTCATCATTAATCACTCCTGCTGAGCCCCTCAGACCCTCCCACTCCTCCTTACCACCCCTGTCTTCCACCTATAAGACCGACTCCCCAAGGTGGTGGCAACCCGTCTCTCCTGCCCCCTCCCACCAGCCGCAACCCTTGCCCCCCCCCCTCAAAACAACAATTTATGTTATCTAGCACCTCGGGAAAGTCACCCTTCTTTGTCTCCACATCTCTCTGTTTATATCTCTCTTCTCCCCCCGTCCTCCTTTCCCCTCTCTCACTCTCCATCTGTGTCTTTTCCCCCCTTACTACTTTTTCTCTCTCCTTTTTCGTTTTTTCTTCTCTCTCTTTGTGACGAATGGGTTTTAATAAAAGCTGACAGAGCGATGAAATTAAAGGAGTGCATCCCATGGCCAGCTATAGCTCCAGCCTGAGCGTGGCACTGACATATTTAAAACAGGGCCTTAATTCAGTAGCCCGCCCATGTCTTACATCACCGGGGCTCCTCAGTGTTATCGGAATCATTATTACTGCCTGACACTGTATTGTTGTTATAAAAAAATCATTGTTACTACTGGCACCAGGCGAGACGAGCATTTAGCTTCTCCTTCGTCCTTGTGCCAACAGTGACCTCTATAAAACAGTTTATTCCATTGACCCTATTAGCCGATATTAGGCCCCATCTCCCATGTTGCCTCATTACAGCCTGGGATCATAAAAAAGGGGGTTGGGATGGAGGCGGCGGTCGGAGACAGAAAGCGAGGGCGCGTCTTTTCCGAGGGAACCCTTCCATAAGGAATAACTGACACAGAGGACTTACCCACGCCTCGGGAGCTCTCGCACGACGTTAGAAAGCATTGTTTTGTTGGATTACAGGGTTAGGAGGGAACCTAATCCCCTAATTTTTAATCTCTCTTGATTCCAGAGGGATGCATAAGAGACTGGGGGGCTTCCCTGACACAGCTTGGGTAGGTGGGTAACAGAGATGGGGGACCGGGGGAGGGGTGAAGGGATAAAAGAAGAGGCGAGGTTTCTTAACAAAGGGCACATGATATTATTGGTGGGGCATGACTCTATTGCTTTAGGAAACTGTGAAGACAACAGGGGACATTTTTAAATGTAAAGGAGGCCTTTTTCAGAAACTGAAACGTACAGCTGGTTACGATGCTGAAAAGTACTAGAAAAGTTACCAAACTCCCAAAATCTAAAGCAAAATCAAGAATTAAGAGATAGCAGCTTCCAAATCTCTTGTAACAGAAATAAGTCCAATCCTATTTGTAGGCTGTGCACTACACAACATCCAAAATCAATCTGTGACAGTGATAACATATCCTTCTCCCAAAACATTTCTGCTTTGTCATTTCATACCCTCACCACCATGTGTCTGGGTGTGTGGATAATTTCTCAGACAGCTTACAGTGGCAGGCTTTTTGGGACGGAGGGATAAATTGTCTGGGAGCTCATACCCATAATCTGCAAAGGATATACAGGGTCTCCCCAGGCAGAATGCAGGGACTGTTCACCTGCAGCATTAGCCAAATAAGATTAGGTGCTGGACTGGAAACCAAACACTCGCTTTCGGCGGAAATATATATAGTATAAAATCACATAGGGGGACATTTGTTAGACATGTTTCAAGCTGAAAACACAGTTAACGCCTAGTAGTGCAATGGGACTTGAAAATCCAGCTGATGCACACAAAGGTATGAGGGGAAAGATGGGACACCAAACCTCCAACTGGGTTCAACTGAAGGCCTCTTTCAAATGCGAAGTTAGCTACGGAGCTGGCGGGAAACGGAGCAGGAGGGATGGAAACAGGGATGGGGAAGGGAGGGTGGTCGCGGCGGACACATGGAGTTAGAAATCATTGCGTCCATTGACGAAGTAACCTTGGGCGGCTTCCAGCATGACTTAGAGAGTGAGTGAGCGACGGGGTCTTGGAGCGGGGCCAAGCAGAGCCTTTTGTGCCAGCAGCCGCCACATTCCAATCAGCCACGGATATTTATACTCCCGGCCTAATTGAAAGGTTGGCTTGTGTACCATCTGCATGCGCACACACACACACACACACACACACACACACACACACACACACACACACACACACACACACACACACACACACACACACACACACACACACACACACACACACACACACACACACACACACACACACACACACACACACACACACACACACACACACACACACACACACACACACACACACACACACACACACACACACTCACACTCTCTCCTTAGTGCTTTACTACCACAGACACAGCCAACTTTGACCCACAGAAGAAGAGGGAGGCCAGACATGCTGCATCTGTGACGGCTAACATCCCAAGAGGACAACAAGTGCAAAGGGTGACTTATGGCAAAAGCCTTGCTGTCAAAAGTCAAATTCAACATTTGTGTATTGGTTTTGATATGTACTTCTTCTTACCAAAATCATCTAAAGAGGATGGTGCTAGAGGAAATCATCATGGCCTGATCCACTGTGCCACATATGACATAAACTGGCTTTAATACGCAGCCGCAACAAAACATCCTAAAAATTAGCTAATTCTAAATCCGTACTTGTTTGATTGAAATAGCCACAACAATACATTACAAGTATCCTTTATCCTTCTCAGTATGACTTACTTGTTTTCTTAATAACAGCCAACGGCAGGTAGGCATGGGAACTTGACTTTTTGTCTAGAAATAATTTCTACAAAGGACGCCAGCATACCTGAAGTCAGAAACACTGTGCAGCTGAGGGAGTCTGGCAGTTGATAAAGGAAATCAGCACCGACGCTAGATAAATGACTCCATGATTGATTACCGCCTACAGCAGAGAAATGAGCAAAGCAGTCAGTTACGGTTGTGTAATGAGCATTTTCTCACAGTACTTGCTTGAAATCACAGTATCGACTGGTTGTTTGGGTTCGCTGTTGTGTTTCAGGTTTATGTAATTGGAAAATAGTACTGATAAAAGAATACTGTTTGCAAAGACCCTCATACACCTTTCTACTGTGTATCTTCCTTTTGTACTTACACAGTACATTCTTAACTTTAATAATCCTGTCTGCCTCTTATTTGACCTTCTCTCCTACTGACAGTCTGACACCGTTCAGTTGAGTAGGTGTGGATAAAACAAAGGAAATGGAGGTTACCTGCATCTACTGTAAAAGTTGTGCAAGGCCAAAAGACCAGATGAAAATAACATACTGCAGTTGCTCAACACTGTGGTGAAAACCAAAAGCCAAAAACAATTATGTTACTGATTTGTAAATCTGAATTAACTGGCATTAATCTGTCACGCTGATGATCATAAATAAAATCCCTGGTTTTAAATATGGCCAGAATTCACTTAACAGCTTAATCTAAACATCTCCTCTATACGTCTAAGGGACTGACTAACCACATGCCAGACAGTAAGCCAAAGTCAGAACTTGAGGGAGCCATGGAACAGTGAAACCAAAATATCAGACTTCTGGTTCGCAACCAGTGAAATGCACCACGGGCTCATGGGATCGGGTAACTAAACCCACTGATTAATGCACAATTAGTGTTGTGTTGTGTCAGTTAACAGGATGGGCTGATGGAGTTTGCAGCAATGGTGAGGAGTGTGTTAAAGCTCTCGGCGGGCATCCAGCTGGCCCTCCGCTCATCACTGGGACGTGCTAGGCTTCCTCTGCCAGCTGGCACTGGAACAGACCGCCATGTTCATTCATGACAGGCATCTCCAAAAAACTTGTGAAAAACCTGGTGATTCTTGAATGCTCCTTTCACAAGATGCTTTCCAAAAGAAAAAAGAAAAGAAAGGACACCTTTTCATGCGTTTTAAGCCAAGGACATTTGGGGCAACTCAGAAAAGTTTATTCAATATGCTGCACAAAACATTATTTATGTGTGTTGTGTATGACACCTCTCAAATTTACATGGCAACAAAAAGGCAGTCAGAAAAAGACCAAAACAAACTTTGCCACATATAGTGTCCCTTTCACATGCTACTCTGTACGCTAAGTGTGTGTGTGTTTGGAGTGTGTTGCACTTTACAAATGCCTAAAGTAAAGCAAATGTTTACACACCAGTTTAAATATTAACATTATGTTTTTGAGTGTTGTTGATTGACATTCATGCTATAAAACACAACACATAACTGTATTGAAAGAAATGTTTGGAATTTCCTGTGAATTTATTTTTTTAATAAAATGAAAAAGACTTTGCAAATATGTGACTTGTATAATTTATGTATTTATTTTCTTTATTTTTCTTCTATAATGGACTTAAAAAGTAAGTTTTAGAAAATAAACTATTAAAATCAAATAGTTTACTAAGTATCAAATGGTCAAGCCCCCCTTTAAAGATCTCTTTCTGTTAATGAATGCTAGCCCAACATTAAAAAGGTGGCTATAAATACATTTTCTACATTTTTAAAAACACATTTTTTACCTGCAAAGTAACTTCCGTTGTCAAATGAATAACTGCATTTTGGCTTTTCATCAGGACACCATTGGCATGCTTCTGGGGAATGGGGACAGCCTGCCAAATGTAAAATCATCGTCTGTTATTCCTTGGCTTGCACTTGTGATAAATCAAAATGCCGAACAACAATTAGCACTCTGTTGACACTCTATTCACATCCAACAGTAGATACAGGAAGTGGGCCAAATGATGTAGAACACAACTTATTGTCTTGCCAAGCGCATCTGCTATTATCAGCAGTGGAAATCCATCCACTTGTTATATGAGCTTGTGAAGCAGGTCTACGGATTCCACTTAGTAAAACTGTGTTGTACAATAGATTACTGGCTTTGGAAATGTACACTACATACTGCTGGAAAGCACAGGGGACGTTTAATCCCCAGGTGATTATATCACTCCAATAATATGAACTCACTGCATATGCCTTACAGGTCAAACATACACTAGCGTTTCCTCCTTCTTTACATTCAATAGGAAATCATTCGCTCAAAGCAATCAAATATAATTCAATAACAACAGAGATAAACAACACTCATCCGGTCTAATCTCTCTATGGACCAGCCAGCTCAATCAATTAATTACCTAGTCGCTGTGTTTTACTTCAGGCCATTAATAATGATGTTTAAATATTAATTTGGCTTTGTCCAGGGACTGATATAAGGGCCCTGTTGTTGTCTTCTGGATTTCTAGTTGTCGAGTCAAAGGCAGTGGGAAGTGAACCTGAATAGCCAGAGGAGGATTGAGGCTGTTCGGCTGTGCAAAGAGATGCTTTACACTTTGTTTGATGGGCAAAAACAGCGGTAGTAATCTTCTCTTAAATAATACTGAAAGACTTGTTTTCAAGATGTCTTTGTTTTGGATATAAATGAACAAAAGTTTGAATTTGTACTGATTGTTGTGGTGTTTTTGTTGTGGGTGGCTGGTGTTGTGCTGAGTAAGAGAGTGCACCCACCAAATATTGTTCAAAGGCCTGAAGACTGAACTGGGAACGACCCACTTCAATTACGCCCTTTGATCCATTTTATTAGTGTTGTCATGTGTTCATGGTTAATTTTGAATGTGTGTTTGAGGCGTTGTTGCAGGTGGAAGAAGTGATTTTCATCGCTCAGTAATCTATTGTTAATTATGTCAACTCTACTGTTGGAAAGTGGAGAACAAACTAGGTGAAATGAAAAGAGTAAATAAGGATTCGAGAGAGAAGAATAAAGATGTGCAAACGTACACTAGATGTCTCCTGACCAGCAGGGAGGCAAACAAACGGGAATCACAACAACATCTGAGTTAAGATCAGGCTAAACCTTCAGAGGATAGTATCTATCTTCGTTTAGGCTGTCTTTAATAATTAATCCAATACATGTATTTATTACTCTCCACCACGGAGATACCCAGGTGAGTTGATTTTCTCTCGGGATGGATGCTCATGGGAGGGGAGGGGAAGGAGTGGAAGATTCCTCTCCATCTTCTCCTCTATCTCTTGTTTGTAGCCCAGAGCAGAGGAAGCAAGGAAAAAACTCAGACTTGGCCTCTGTCCACCTTACCTGCAAAATACCCTGCCTCAGCATTTTTCCCAGAGTACCAATGGGCCAAAAGTAAAGAAGGGGGACAACTTGGGAGACATAGGCTGTGAAACTAATTGGTTGATTCTAAATAGCCTAATTTCTTTTCTTTTTTCTTTTAAATGGCACATGGAAATTAAATCTTAATTTTATTCTTGTCTCAAAAAATGAATTTCCTCAATGTAAAAGTCAAGTTAGGTCGTTGGGCTGAAGGGTGGCCCGGTGCATGCTACCTCTGCTAAGTTTCAATATTTGTTAGATCATCGATCTTAGATCCAGCCACATGCTGTGATCAAAGACTCCTTTCAACTTCAACCTATATCCAAAAACCACAGCATTTGCAAAGACATAATATGCATACGTTTCAAAGTGTATTTGCGCTTGGTGTAAAATATACGGTTCAAAAGATGTTAGAAATGCATAGGCGGTATCGCTTGAAATCGGTCATTGATGTTTATGTGTTATGATGTGCCGTCCATACCTTGTTAAAATACTAAACCTGAGATATATATTTTTCTCTAATATTGGTACAACTGGCGCTCATCTTGAGATCCGATCACAACTTGACCACATGCCAATTTTGCGGGGTGAAAGAAACAGTAACGGGGAACAGCTTAACAAATTACCACTCTGCTGCCAAGTCCTGGGAGGGAGGAAGAGGAGCAGCGGCTTAAAGAAAGAACTAAAACCCCTGCTACAGAGAGCGAGAAACCCCAGGGTGAGGAGGAAGTGAGAAAAAAGAGAAAGGTGGGTAAAAGCATATTGAGAGAGGAAGCAGAGTGTAAAGAACAAGTGAGATAAAGAGGCAGAGGGAGATGGAAAGAGTGAGAGGCAGAGCAAAAAACCGAGGGAACAGAAGAGGCTTGATATGATTTCAATGGAATGTTTGTTGACAGTGCTCCGTGGCCCCGGGCCTTGGGATAAATGATTGAACACTGCGCCTGTCAAAGCTAGAGGATTTCTGTGGGCTTGTGTTTCTCTCTGCGCTCTTTTGCTGGAGGGAAGGTAGCAGTCAACTAATTGACACCGAATTAAGCATGAAACGCACTAAGCGAAGCCCTCTTCTGCCTTGGCTGGCCTCTCCACCAAAGCGGGGGCTTCCAGACAGTAAGAGGCTACAGATGAAACCCACAAAACACACACATACTGTAAAGATGAAATCAGACACGTGCAAATATATATAAAGCGTGAATACATTTCATAATGAAGATAAACATCGGAGCAGATGGCCCACTACTCAATTACACTAGATCAGTAATTCAACATTTTAACACCCACACCTAAGCAAGTGCACACTCATCAGTCGAGGCAAAGGAACGCAGGGTACAGGAGGATATGCCCGGAGTACATAAGCAAACCCTATAGACTTTCCCTGTGACAAATTGCTCCATGAGAAAGTAATCCTTCAAGATTAACAGTGTCATTCTCTGCCACACCTTGCATATTATGCTCAGGGGGCCGTGATTTCAGCTTCAGGCTTCTTGCAAATGACGTAGCAGGTGTGTACTTGTACTAACTCTGAAAAGAGAGGGAGAGACCTAACTGAAGGGATGACAGAGCTAACAATCAAGAGGGACAGTTAGAGGAGGACAAAGAAATTGTGAAAGAAGAGGGAGAGCAGTGCGAAGGGAGAACAAACAACATAAAAGTCAAACCAAATGTGTGTGTGTGTGTATGGGGGATTGGTAGGTAATACACAGCGCAGTGCACACGTATACATGTGCGCTTTTGTTTTCCATAAACTCGCTTGTGATTGAGCGATGCATGGGTCGATTAAGGTTGAGCGGCACGGACCTTTAGCTGTAAATAACCAGCACCGCCTGCTGAAGCCCAGCCAGCAACACAGTGGTAAACAAGGAGTCTCACCTCATTAAAACTTGGCGCTGTGACCGAAACAACAACATGACTAAGCAGCGGGTGTGTGGGGTGGGGCAATTTTAAAAACAGAATGAGAGGGGAGGGGTTTGTGCACCTCCAACAAAGGTTGCGGTAATGGTCCGGGCAGCACTGGTGTCAGGCTGCTGCTTCTCTTCCCGTCTGCACCGCCTGCATCTCAACGTGAATGCCCTTGTGAAGGAGCTGGAGACAGGGAGAGGCGATGAAGGAGGGAAGGGAGGCTGCAGGGTCAAAGGGCCAACCCCATCCTGCTGACTACCAACCAATCAGGAGGTGTCCTGCGCTGTCTTGGAGGCAACAGAGGGGGAACAGAGGAGGAGGTGAAGCAGAAGAAGAGATAAGTAAGGAAAGAAGGAGGGTGGGTGGACTGCAAGGCGGATCCCCAGTGTCAATTGTCCCCGGGAAGGAGGTACAGTAACCAACACTCTGCATCTCATTTGCAAGGCAGCAGCAAAGGTGCACCTGAGCACGGCTAGTGAGCGTCCTGCCATAGCACCGAGGCAATTAATGTCTCTTTTCAATGACATGTGCTTCTCAGTGTGACAGTGGCTGGCCAGCTGTGGGCTGGGCCAACTGGCTAAAAGAGTGTGTTCCCACAGAGACTCATTTCACATGGAGATCCCCGCCTCTGATTCGCCGGCAGTCCTTGTTATAAGGCCTAAGGTTCAAATCTAAACACACGCACGCACAAGCACTTGAATAAATGTTGGCATGCAAAGACATGTTTGAGACATAAAGATTTTTCCTAGAATGGCCGATGAACATTCTTAAAAGTCACACACTGAATGATTATACAGAGACACGTATGCTGTGAGATTTCACAGATTAGTAGTTGCTGATTTGTTTATATGATTTTACCCATTTTAATCACACCTATATTCTGGATTCTTCTTTTTAAATTAAAACTTAAATAGCCGTGGGGCAGATTTACAACTTGCTGGCACATGGGGACTATGCCCTACCCAAATCAAAGCACATCAGCTGCTGTTAGCTGTTGCACACACATTTGCCAACACCTATACAATGATGAACCTTAAAGGACCTCTGTGATGGAGTGTTATATATGAACAGTTGTTCCGGGAACAAGTAAGGAAATAAAAAAAAGAGAAAAATGCTGGAGGAGAGCTCGTGGAGCTTAAACTGGGAGAAGATCTTTCTCTAAGGTGAACGAATGTGCTTAGTATATATCATATATATTTGTCATGTATAAGTAATCTTTTGGGCTGACGGTTCTACTGGAAAAAGGTCAGGGGTCACCAGAAACAATATATATTATCCATTGCCCTGCAAATAGCACATTTCATGGAAGTAGTGCTAAGATATATTTGCCTTACCATCAGCAAGGATTAAGAGAACCTACTATTCTATAATCTTACGTGTGTGCTTTGATGTTAAAGGGAAAGTATGTAGAAGAGAGTAGCTATACAATTATTAAACAGAACACAATAGGAACAAAAAATCTGCGTTGATGACAGAAAAATACAGTGTCCCCTCAGGCTTGTTTTCCCTTTATACCAACATCATTAAATTAAAGCTAAACCCCTGAGAAACACTTAGATGAGAAGTGTTTTCAAAATGACTTCTGTGCATCTTCTTTAAGTGCATTGTTATATGTTGTGTGTAAACATAACCTTTAAAATGTACTATCAGTAGAAATGCGTAGTAAATGTATATTACTTCTTATTTGTTGTGTAAGTGTAGTGAAATATGCATTCGTTGAGTATGAATAAAACTAATAATAAATAAACTTCTATCCTAAGATGATATGCATCAGAGATTGCACTCTTTCCCAAAGAGAAGTGTTGTTGTGTCAGTTTGCAGTATTGAAACAGTGTGAAATCTATTTATTAGGATTATGTGTTACTTACACACCAATGTGAGCAAGTGTGTTACCACGTAATCAAGTCATGACCTTGTATGTGACCTCATTGCCGCGGGGCATTGCAGCTAGCAAGGCTAACATGAGGCTAATGAGTGCCATTCGTTCATTTGGGTGCAGAGGAGAGACGCACATAAACACACACACACACACACACACACACACACACACACACATTCAACAGATCCAGCCTTCCGATCACTGCTCCCTATAGCCCTGCAGCTCACAATGAAAGCCAGTGTCTCCCTCAGTGGGTAGTCTGCGCTCTCCTCCCTGACCATCCTCACTCATCCGAGACAGAAATAGACATCGCTTTGCTTCCCTGCTCATTCTCCTAGTCAACTTGTGGTTGACACACACTGGATGAATGACTACTTCCTCCTGCTCGCCTCAGCCGACTACCGAGGTGCAGTTCCGAGTTGTCGAGCTTGCCACTGAGAGAAAAAAGAACAAGGGAAGTTGGATGCAGAGAGAGAGAAAGAGAGAGAGAGAGAGAGAGTGCTAGTTTCAGCAGACACGTCATGCACGCACACACACACACACACACACACACACACACACACACACACACACACACACACACACACACACACACACACACACTTACAGCGAAGCTAGCTGGCTTTTGACAGTGGCAGAATTATTATGGCGAGGTGAATATTACCCCCCTGGGACTTCATTTACCTCCAGCATATTCACTGAGTTTCTCTGTGTTTTACTGCTCCTCATAATCCAAGACAACCACACACATACACACGCGCACACACTTGCACTCATATCACCATATCACACACTATTTTTATGTCCATGAGTGTTGTCAGGGTTATTATTGAGATCATTATGGGATGTGGGTAGTATTCAGATGCCCCCCTTCCCCCTCCAATCCCACTGTTTGTGTTGCAGTTCTGAATCTCGGAGACCTCTCATGAAAGGTTACAAAAGCTTCCCTCTTCCAGATTCTATTTATCAATAAAGCACATAGACAAACATAAACACACTCACAGAAGCAGTTTTGTATTTTTGCAGTTTGTATTATTGTAATTCTCCCGTTAATATTAAGTCGGTAAAGGTCACTGATGGATTTCTTTTGTTGTGCTGTTTGAGGTCTTTTTCGCCCATTGTGTTAACAAGTCATTAAAAATTGAGAGAAGTGATGCAGGCCAGGAGACATTGCATATGTTTGGAAGCATTATTATTATTAAATAATCATGTTTGTCTCCTAAATTGAGAGTGACTCATGCCACAATATCAGTAATTAGATAAATTATTGATGAGCTAGCGGGTGGGTGAGAGGATGGTCGGTGGTGGAAATGGAATTGCCAAACCCAATTACTGTCTTTTTTTTCCCAGAGTGGCGCCATTAGGTTTGTCACTTAGACCACTAAATGGCGGCACTAATAAAACGGCAACTTGCACCCACCCAGCTTAATTAATAGTAAGATGATTAATATTTTAATTGCTGCAGATTAAATACCACTTGCACTGTGATGCAAGCTTTACAAGAACAGAGGCTAACGTCCCACGCTCTCTGCTTTAAGATGATGAACATGTCACGCTTCAGCTCTCTCACAGTGACTTCGACATAAAACAGCCACACTGTGTCGAGGTGAAAGGAGGAAACAGTATTTCAGCTCTGATGCAGCAGAGACACATTGATGTCTTTGCAATAACAAGATGATTGATGTGTCAGAATATTCCTGGATTTCTTTATTGATTAAAAAGAAAGTTAGTAAATCAGGAAGAACAGGTTTTGCAGATGAAACAAAGTACTTAGCAAGGTTGTCCACATTAACAGTGCATTGTGGTAACTTACTGTGATGTGTAGACTACATTGTTTATTTAACAGTTTGTATCCTACTAAATTCAGTTTAAGTAAAGTAAAACATTACAGACAACTATAAGCTTTGAACAAAGAATATGGGCAACAATGTACGATACCTGAGATCTGGTTAATAGATGTTTTTTTGGACATCAATGCTGTTAATGTATTACTATGTTAATAATTAAAGATTGAGATAGCAGTGATCAACTTCTATGATGCCCTCTGCAAAGAAAGGACTTCAAGAAGAGACCGCCCCCGAGCACACACAATACCCCTGGGTTCATGTGCAGCATCAGTGCTACAGGGCAAGGGTACACACATACACACGTATGCCACAATAAAAATCCCTCTTCCGCTAAAAACTGATGAGCCCCCTCTCTCAGGAGGGCATGGTGTCTTCAAACCCCAACATGAATAAAACAAGTTGTTATTCTTTTCTAGATAAACACCCTCCAAGTGCCCGCAAACAAGAGGGGGAAACGACGCCAAGCTTTGGTTTTCCTCCAGCACTTGCAATGGAGACGGGCTCCCCAGACACTTGCTGGGCTCTGCAAAGTGGTCCTGCACTGTACAAAGTGTCTGCTTCTGCCAGGGGCACAGGATGGAACTTCCAAGCACAAACTAAATCCACTAAATACCTAGCAAGGCTTGCTTTGCCATTTGAACAAAGCATATTATTCATTCACGTTGTCAATTCCTTATGCACATGGTGTTATTAATCAAATTCCCCAGTGAGATTTGAGCTGTTTGTTCATTTGAATCTACAGAATGACTCTGCTGGTAAGTGAATCATTAGGAAGCATCACTTTGGCCCAGATTTGACAAAGAGGCTTGGAAAGGTGTACATTAGCCGACGGAAAAGGTTAAGCGTGGTAAAATGAGAGAGGAAATGTGGCGGACAAATTGAGAAATTAGCAACGGGCGGGTGGGAAAAGTCTCAGAGGACGCGGCGCTAAGGCGAGACCTATTATGGCACATGGCACCAGGCAGCTGGGTGGGTAATTATCATCATGTGTTTAGCAAGGCGCCCTTATGCAGGGCAACATATATGACTTGTGCTTTAACCACTTAGTTGGCCCATTTAGCCTTGTGCCGTGGTGTGTATGTGTGATGAGTGCAAATCTTCACCAATATGCTGCTTTAACAGTAGGCAGCGTTTGTCCCAGGCGCTGGCAAGTCAGCCATAGTTGGCACCTTGGACTGTGATGCAGGTGTGTGACCCGTGATGCAGTGGGGGGGAGGCTCACTGTCTTATGATGTCCTTGGGGAAGGTGAGGGAGTGACCCCATGAAGATCCAGCTGGGAGCCTGGTGAGCACTGGGACCAGATGTGTGTGTGTGTGTGTTAGATGTGAGTCTTTTAGTGTCTCCATGTGTGCCCACTGCCAGCTTGGTATGGAACAGCTGGCTCCCACCATCTGCTACTCCTCTACATCAGCATCCACAGTGTATGTGTGTGTCTCCATTTTATTTATTTTTTTTCATCTGTATAATCCACAATTAGTTATGAACACATAAATGTAATATCAACTGATGTAAGAGGTTATAATGTGCAGTAAAGTACTAAGGTTCCCCTTTTTGAAAAGAAGAAAGAATATTATTTTCTGTCATTTATTTTTTGTAATATACAAACCCAGTGGTTGTACATTTCTTTGAAAGCTACACTAAGACTATCAAGTGTATGTTAGCTTTTCCCTTTGGTTGTTAATCATTTGCTCCGAGCGAGCCTACTATATCAAATAGACTCAGGAATAAGAAAGAAGTATTGGAAGGTTGGGAGGTTAGTATGCTAAAATCCCCCCAAAACAAGACACATGAGACATACGGGTCTGCTGTTAATTAGGGAGCCAATATTACCAGATAAATCAGAGATGGAGGGATGTTGGGAGGAGAGGGAGATGAGGGAGCAGGGATATAGGAGGAGTAAAGGGAAAAGAGAGAGTGAGAAACAGTGAGAGAGGGAGGGCAGGGTGTTGATTTGAGCAGGGCCTGGGGGCAGCCTACAAGGCAGAAAAGGGAATGATTGACTGGCTAACTAGGCGTTGATCAGGCCTCTGCAGCTCTGTCTTTCATCAATAGTGAACAACTATAGTAGCAAGTGAAAGTCTGTAAACTGCACACTTATTTGCTTCAAAGTCAGCGTTAAACACCATACAGTTTCACTCGATTTTAAGCTTATCAATTATGTATTTTGATCCACTGATGGCTGAAGCTGTATTTCTATGTTTCAGCTCTCTCTTCTATGAAAACTGGTGCCACATGGAAGCACTTGTGCCCGGCGAGAATCATGTTGCTCACAGAAGACAGTAATGAAAAATGATGTCCCTCTAACTCACCAAATTTCAAGTCTAGCAGCGGCGGCAAAAGTGAGTAATCTGTAATCGGAGCGATGTGGAGGAGTGCAGCGCTGCTAATGCGACTAGACCCCGCTGTTCTCTGAGGAAGACAGCGCTGGAGGGGAGGAAGAAGACGAGGAGAAGGAGAGGCAGAGGGATGAGCAAGTGGAAGAACACACACCGAAGCAGTCGGGGGATCGCCTGCTCCAAACATGGCAGAAGGTACGGAACAAGGCGCTCTGTGTGGGCCCCATTATTTTTACTCCCCATTCTCTTTTTCCTTCTCTCCTTTTTGAAGACGGCGGGATTTTTCTCCTCCTCCCTGACATAAAAGTAAACAACGTTGCCTGCAGGCACAATTTTCCCGGCAACACAATAAAATGTGCAGTGAATTTATGATGGTCATCCATTAGCTCTTACCAAGGAAACATCACCCGTATCTGTCGTCCATCATTATAATAGAGGGTTAATGCACTGAATTTACATAAAAAAGTCATATTGTCTGCATGAATTATTTACACCCTCAGCTGTTTTTTCCAATTTCCCTCTTTTTTTCCCTCCTCTCCATCCTCTCGTTCGTGGCGAGGGGTTTTTTGGACCAGATTCTTGTAGAGAAAAATCTGACAGTAAATTCTGCCGTGAGGTGGTCCTGTCGCCGCCACCTCTCAGTCCTAATATTTCTCTCTCTCTCTCCCTCCCTCCTGCCCTCCCTCTCATCCTGTCTTTGTCTATGAGGGACAGTAAGTGCTGGGGGGCATTGTGATGTGCTCATTTACGGCCCTCTGGTTGTTATCGAGTCAATCATCACTGCAAAAGCAGATTTCACTGGTGATGACAGTGCATTAGCTTATCAACGCCATGTTGTATTTGACAGCAAGTATTTAGAAGAACATGCAATGTGAGTTTGAAAAAGGTACAATATTAAACATAAATTATGAAAAACATCCTTCATTACACCAGTCCATTTTATGTTAAAGTTACAAATCACAGGCGACAGCTAAGATTATTTCATCCTAATTCTTCAGTGGCCTAATCTGGTAAGGCACACAAAATGATCACAGCGACAGGCGCACTACTGTAAGTGAATTATCCTGATATCACACCCGTATAATGAAGGCTTGTACAGCACTAACAGTTGCCTCTCAGACCCCGGGGAAAGGCTCAGTGATTGAGCAATTATGACAAGCTCAATTACTGTCATCATATTATCATAGCTAATCCAACTCCGCCATGCTGAGCCTTCCACTGCACTGATCACAGTGGCTTTTTCACTGTCACTGAGGTGAGAAAGTGCTGTCACTGACACCGCCTGTGCTCCCATGAACACGCTCAAATGAATATGTGGCAAATGTGTCAATCTACTGGTGTCTGCCTCTGTTTCTATGTTACTACTGGATGTCTCAGGGATGGATGTCTTAATTTTTTCTAATTCTGCCTGACAGTGCCACAGGCGCTCTAGCCTGCTGAGCTAAATGTGTGACCCGCCTTGACAGAGTGCGGGTTTTGTGAGTTATCTGCTTCCCTGATATGGCTAACAGGCTTTCCAAGCAACGCTCACAGTGGTAGGCGGAGACGCGGCGCTGCCGGGACTCTTCCGGCTGAGCAGTGAAGCAGGAGGATGCTCACAGGGGGCTGCGGGAAGTGAGGAGGGTTCAGGAGTAGTGTGAGGTATAAGAGGAACCTATACAAATCAGTGACCCTACAACCCTTCGGATAATCCTCCAACAGTGGGAGTGACATAGGTCAGTCAAACTGATGTAGATGAGGAGGTCAGTGTTGAGGAAAGTCAAAGACAAAACTTGCACGGAGCAGGTGTTTTGCAGAGACAGTAGCAGCTATGCCAGAGGTGTGAGGGAAGGTGAATGGATCAATTGGAGCTGAGCCTCAGGTATAACCTATTCTTATCCATATAACACCCCCACCCTCTCTTCCACACTGCAAACATGGTGTTTCCTTCCCTCTGTGGTCTTGTTTATTCCTCTCACTGGTATACTTCTCCTAAGGGGCCTGATTCACGCTCGCCTCCAGGCCTGTTTCTCAGTGCTGTTAAGGAGGTGGGGATTAGAGGTCAGAAACATGGCATCGATCGCATGTTTCAGGAAGTTATGAAGGCAATGAGTGCCCTGTTGAGGTGCAAGGTCAGGTTTGTGACCTAATGTCTTCCTCTACAGTGTTTAGTCTGTCAGTCATTCTTCAAACAACAAGGATGTTGTTTGAATTTCTTTTTACATTTAGTAAAACTCTTGTTTTGTCCCAATTGGCACTTGAGAATGCAATGCAAAGATCACATAGTATTTAGTATTATTGCTGCATTAAGGTTGGTTTAACAATATGATTACATAATAAAACATTTTTTTTAATTTTTATTTTCCAATCAGCTCTTTCAATCATTTTGATCAAAAATAACTTTAATAAAAACCTTGTCTTAAACTCAAATATTTGTACACAAAGAGAATTTGTTTCTGCATTTATGTCTAAATAGTCAGCAAGTAATAGAATCATACAATGCCACTACAACATTTTGGAAAAACTAAAACTAGATTTGTTTAACTTTTGATTTTTACTGTTTTTGTGATTAGTTTTGTAGATATTCGTATTGTTTGTCTATATTTCTTTCAACTATAAGTCATGTGTATCAAGTGCACAGTTATGTACCATCGGAAAATGTATTCCTTTAACATGTTTTATAAATAAGAACATTTATATATTGAAATGCATATTTATATTCTTCAATGTCACCATATCTCACAGATTATGTTGTAAGATTATGAAGTCGAGCTTTAAATCTTCCTTGCGCAGCTACCAGTAAACTCATACTCTCACAACTTGCCAGAAAGGTAAACTAATCACTCACTTTGAAACAAAGTATCCCATGATGCCGAGAAGTGCTGAGAGGAACGCAAGCAGGTCAGCTTACTGTACAAATAGGGAGGCAAACAAATTTGCATGTCAAAATTAAAAATCAATGTGTTCCACCTCACCTAATGACCAATCTCCCCACTGCTGCTCTTGGGCTCTGATTAACATTCAGGGGGGTTCAGGAGAAAATGTTAGAGCAAAGCATTAATCTCTCTCAGCAAAAAAGCTTGTATCTTCTGACAGGTGGGTCAAAGTTGCCGTTTAATCTAGCCCATAATTTCGAAAATGCGCTGACAGAGTGTATTTTAATACATTAAAACCAGGCCGTGTTTGAAAGAGCTCAAAGCGCGACACCTCAGTAGGAAGTCTGTGTCCCCGGCTCTGAGTTATGGCATGTTGGGAACGACAGGAATACTGCCACCAAATCCAGAGGAATGCCATAATAAAAATGCATCTGCGAGCGAGAGGAGGTTGTTGATGTATGTTTTTTTCTGGTAGCTGCTGAGATTTGCCTGGTGTTACTGTATATGCAAATATGGAATTAGGGCATTTCTAAAAAAATGTTTTGACAATAAACCAGCCTGAGGCAGCATTACAGATTTGTAAGGCTAAAATAACATAATCAGTAAATTATAGATCCTAATGCTATCTCTAATTTATAAATTAAATTATTACAATTTGCAGAAATGTAATCGTTCTTTCCAACATGAACAACAGGAGAATAAGTAAGATGTGTCCCGGTGTTAAAATGTCTACTTTCCCTTGTTTTTAACCCACAGTAAAACATGTCTGGATTTGTATCAAGCCCTTAAAGACCCTAAACCTGCCACAACTATGTATTTGTTCGATTGCCTGCACTTGACTTCATTGGCCGTGGGCAGGAAGGTGCCTTCAGAGGTGTCCTGCTTTCCTCTTGCCCAACCTAGTGGAAATAATATCACTCACACAGAGATCATGGTGTCAGGGTCAATTGTCCTGCAAGAGATGGGGGAGATGGGAGACATGTATTGATTTTTCATTTTGTTGGGGTAAGCAAGCATGTTGCGGCTGGGCGCGGGTGCGTTGAGGCAGACAGAAGTGCTAGCCTGCTCTTCCAGCTTGTCACCCGTGAGCTGTGACTGCCCAGAGACACCTTGAAAACAATTATCAAACAAAACTATGAAAACACTATCTATATGTGCTTTTATTTGATCTTTAAAAATTCAAGAGAGTGCATACGCTCGAGGTAATAACCCATCCGTTTACATTATTCAATGCAAACAGAGCTGGTGGAGAGAATTTGGCTAGGAATCCAGAGAGGAAACTCAGCCAGCATAATCCCAGATAGAGAGGAGCCGGAGCAGCAGACCCGGCGGCAGACATACGTCTCTGGGCGGGCATTTGATTTACCAGGGCGGGCCAACCCCGAAACTTACATTTCCCGGGAATTCTCGAGATTTGTCAAGGGGGGGGGGGGGGGGTTAGGCTGCCATAAGGCTGTTGACGGTCTTATTATAGGCTACATCCATTGGTTGGTTTTGTGGCACATTTGTAACGCTGTGCCAACTTGGGCAAGCACGCAGGCAAACTTGAGCGCACACAGGGTGGAGAGGTGGAGTGAGGTTGAGCGATGGAGAGAAAGGGAGGGAGAGAGATTGAGCGAGGCAGAGAGCGTGTGCAGCGGTCTGCTTGCGCACAGAGCCGGAGTTTGTGAGAGAGCCGGCTTGAGAGTCAATTTCTCTTCAAAATATAATTGATTGCCAGCCTCCCTTGTCCCTGGCTGGCTTGCTAGCTCGTTGGTAACGTAACTGATGTCTTCTAATGTGCCTGCATCTGGCGCTGAGTTGCCATATTCCTTTCATGAACCACTTCCTGATATCCATTGTTGCAGATAAATATAAATGATAATAGCCAAACTAACCTAGCAAGAGTAAACTGACAGGCTGCTGTGCCGCATATCACTCAAAAACCCACACGACTCAACCCAGCGAAAAAAAACAGTCTCGCGCGCAGCCTTTCATTCAGAATTTCATAGCAAAATAAAAAAATGATATTAAACTAATCTTTCAACATAGTTTAAAACGGCTCCAGAGTATTTGTGTTTTGTAATCTCTGGTAGGGCTAACCCATACAGTGGTGGGGCTCAAGTCAGTATTTGCAATGTAATTACATACACGCTCCCTTTGACAGTGAAACGCCACGCGTGAGGTTTAGATTATTTCCCTGTCTCAATCCAAATTAACTGTATGAAATAAAAAGGCTCATTTGTCTTGTAGTAAATAAAAGGGCCGACCTGGAGCCAATCCTGCAATTTCCCCACAGGTGAAAGAGTTGACCTGCTGAAAACCCAACTTCTGCAGGGGGGTCTGGGGTGATTCTTCACGAGGAGATTTTTTGAAATACTAACATAAAATACACATTCTGGTACTCTCTTGAGAAGAAAAAGAAATACATCTATTACTACACGACATATTTAAAAAAATGAATGTCATTTTAGTTTGTTGTTACTTTGTTCTGAAAGCTGAACCTGCAGCTCCTCACAGAGAGAAGAGGGAAGAGGCTGTGTGAATTACTTTACATTGTGGATAAGGGCGGATAGCCCCCATTGTTCTATGTTTCAAAATGAAAGACACCCCACTCACCTATCAATCATCAAACCGTGGGGTCTTATTTCATTATGTGTTGATTTCTATCAACACGTAATGTTGTATCGATGTATATAGAGCTGTACTACAGCAAAAGTATTCTCCGTTGGGACTTCCTGCAACAACACCACGTCGTTATCGTGATTCTGATTGGCCAGAAGACATTATCAAAGATGTTCTATTGAGAAGATGATCACTACGTGACAAAAGTTTTCAAACCGTTTCTCGTCTTCGGTAAATGTACTGCTGTCTGTGCAATTTACTCTGCGCGAGTTGGCGGACTTTATTTTGCTTACTTTAAAATCATTTTTCATGGTGGGGATAAGCCATTTATTGGTATGGCTATAGCCTACCCCAGTATACCCTGGCACCGCCACTGAACATAATAATAAAACAATTAAAATGTTGTATTCAGCCCTGATTAAAACAGCGGTCCCAAATCCTGGATGGACGGGCCCAAATCCTGGATGGGCGGGCCTGGCCCCATGGGGCCCGCCCATGACGCCGGGTCTGCGGAGCAGGCACACCATGCTGTGCTATGCAGGGCGGAAATACTTGTCAAACACATTACATGATGCCACAGGTCACAGGCGCATCCCAGCCCACGGCCCATGCCTAACAGCTACAAACAGTGAATGAATGCCAAATATAACAACCTCTGTGAACTTTGCTTGGTATGTTCAGCTCGAACCCTCTCAAGCAGTTCATCTCTACAAAGAAGATGCCGTTTGATAAAGAGAGCAAGTGATTCCTATCAACTCCTCCATGTTCCTGTTCTTTTTGGCTTTGCAGTAGATCTCATTTCGGGTCATAACCTACAGCGTATCCTTGTAAATGCTCCTGTGGTGGTGGGACACAAAATGTCTACAACTCATTCTGGAACATGGCAGGGTTTAGAAGCCCCTTCCCGTAAGATCACTTCCTGAATAAACATGCATTTTGTGCATCGCTCCCTGCTACCTCATTTGCAAAGGTTACGCTCTCGACGGTGGTCAGAGGCGTGACAGACATGCAGGGTGGAGAGCACAGCGGTCATCTCTGCACCCCCGTCACCTTGATGACTGATGCAGCTCTCCACCCTCTACAGCGCTCTGCCTTCTCCACTGTCTCTGAGGGTCAGAGTTGAATGCAGGCAATATGAGCTCATCAGTATACCTTACACTTCCTGTTACAGTGGTAGCCAGTTCCTAAATATTAATGCAATCCTCAACCCTTCATAATGCTGTTCAAAATAAACATTTGGTGCCGAATGAGACGTGTCTGTGACAAGAGTTGAGTGTCAGTCATTTCTGCAGGTCAAAGATGAATATATCAGTAAATACACTCAAAACAGCCACACACATAGAAAAGACAAACTTATTTTCTACTGAATGAAGGCGAATCTTTGGAGTTACTCAAATAAATACAACAACTTGCCCAGGAGAATTCTGCAGTGTTATAAAGAAAAAGAAATTCAATTGGTATCTTACGTTCACAGCCATTGTCCAGCATCGCTTTTAGTTTACTAACCCAGGTAATTTCACTCATCAATTTAAATCAATAAATGCCAGATTATGAAAAAATGCCATAGAAGAGAAAGCTTTTACAGGAAAGCTGCTTCACAGTGTATCAGCAAAGTAAACAAAGCAACACTTATCTAAATCGCACCTTTCTAGATCAGACGCCACAAAGTACTTCACAATAAGACACAACTAAAGAAACATACAAAGAGTTTGAGGTCTGGAGATGACCATGCTAAACTGTATAGATGTATATGTTGGCAGAAAAAGGTAATGTTGATAACTAAAATAAATGATTTTAAAACTACAAAAATCCCAGTAAGAAGGGGAATTCCATGCATCATTTCTATTTCAAGTAGCTTTCACACATATCTGTTGAAACTCATTCTTGTGCTAGGATGGGTGCAACGTACACTTGCTTTAAGCTGATGTTAAAACAAAAAAATCATCTAATCTAGCTATAAATCAAATTCCAATCACAGTTTATCAAAGTTTGAAAGGTCTCCAAGATCAGACGAGGCTCCTCTCACACCTGCTAGGCATGTCAGTGTTCGGGTGAGGCTGGGTATTTTATGACAGGTAACACACACACACACACACACACACACACACACACACACACACACACACACACACACACACACACACACACACACACACACACACACACACACACACACACACACACACACACAACACACACACACACACACACACACACACACACACACACACACACACACACACACACACACACACACACACACACACACACACACACACACACGAGACACCTGTGGTTCTTTCTGCCACTAATGCTGTAAGTGTTCCAGTTTCCTTCAGACATCGGGGTTGAGAGAGGTGAGAGAGGGGGCGACCCAACAGCTGGTTACCTTGGCTGACTCTCTCACCTGTTAAAGAGGCACACATCGCACTATATTACAGTGTAAACGGGCTGTGGTAAATGGCTGATGCAAGCATGCGGTAATGGCCAACATGGCATTAGTTTCTCCTGTGCCATCAGTGGAATATTCGTCAACCATTTTATCCAAAGGCAGAAACAAGAGCATGTCTATTTCATGAGACATGTAAAAGCAGCTTTTCTCTCACGAAGACCCACTTGTGTACCAGGCATTTCAAAACAGATCCGTTTGATAAATCCTTGCTATGTTTCGTAACAAAAGTGTATAGCAGAGACTGGCAGTACTTTAGATCTAAGGCTCTCTGTAGCAAACACTTGAGGCTCAATTTGTCAAATTCACTTTGGGCAGCGCGGCAGAGTATATGACCCCGGTGAGCAGCCAGCCTCAGAGCAGAAGCTAAAGTGTGTGTAAACATACAGTCGCTTGTGTGTGTGCTTTTATGTTTATATGTAAACATCTATATGGTAACATAAAGCAGTCATGTCCTCTTGTAAATAATTAGTTTCATGCCATGTTGCATTAGGGGCTTTGATCACAGCTGCTCCTGGTATAACAAGAAGTGCCCAAACTGTAATTGTAACTGTAAACTGTAATTTTCATGATTGTAACACCAACATGTGGTGGCGAAGTCGATAGGGACTTGGCTTGGCAACTGGAAGGTCACCAGTTCAAGTCCCGGCAAGACCAAGTGCTACCGAGGTGTCTCTGAGCAAGGCACTGTTCCCCACACTGCTCCCCGGGCACCGTTCAAAATGGCAGCACACTGCTCCTAACACTAGGATGGGTCAAATGCAGAGAAACAATTTCCCCACGAGGGATTAATAAAAGTCCATCTTAATCTTAAATACTGTAATACAAGTAGACATTGGGTACATAAGCATCCTTTACTGTACTTAAAGATTAAAGAACTCATTATGCTGTTTCAGGGGAATTTCAACCCCTACGTTCTGTTGGGTAGTATAATCTATTACAATTGAATCTTTTTTTAACGTTTTTTGAAATAATATAAAATAATAAATATCGTGAGGTAAATGGATAAAGTTGCATACAATGGAAAAACCCAAGTGAGTATATGGTACTTGTTCCTCAGAGCCTTACCTTCACCTCACTTAAGTGAAGGCATTTGTTTTCCACAACAGGGATAGTAATATACAGTAGCCATTATATATAGCCATTATTCAAAGCAATCTTTTTAGTACATACAGTTCACCAGTGAGCCTCTATGATGGTGCTCCAGTATGTGCTTCCTGCAGAGCCTTTGTTCACATTACACCACCAAACATATTTGCGTATAAGTGTGTGCTAGGTTCGGTGTCCGACTGCATTTCTGAATATGCTCCAGTGGTCTCTGCCCTCTATCACCTGGTCTATTGTGTTTGCAAATACTGCAGTGAGTGTGTATGTGTGTGTGTGTACCTGTCCAGCCAGGCCCTGCAACAAGCCCTTCACTAGTTAGTGTGAGTGTGTGTGCGTGTGTGGTGCTTGTGTTTAATAATGCATGGCCCCAAGCCCAGGACGGGTCCTTTGATAAAGTACAGCTCCACGGCACATGCATAAGCAGCTCCAGCCATATGCAGAGAGGAGAAATTGATGGTGGAGATAAAGTCTGTGCTGCTGCTCTGTGTGTGTGTGTGTGAGTGTGTGTGTGTGTGTGTGTGTGTGTGTGTGTGTATAACGCAAGAGAATGAGGCAGAGGAAGATTTATGGATCGTATCAATGTCTATATGCGAGTGTTTGATCAGGTGGCAATTTGAAGCTTTTTAGGATGAGTCTTTGTGCTGTGTGAACACGTTTGGAAATTGGTACTTTTTGATTAGCTGATACTGTACGAGCAAGCAAATATGGAAACGAACTGAGGACAGCGTGTGTGTGGGTGTGTGTTTCTCTGTGTGTGTGTGTGTGTGTGTCTGTGTGTGTGTGTGTGTGTGTGTGTGTGTGTGTGTGTGTTTCTGTGTGTGTAAGACAGAAAACTATGTGAGTGAAAGAAGATGAGTGTGTTTCGGTTTATGTGACAAAAGTGTCTTTGAGGATCAGGATAGTAGATTTCCTGCTATTGTTTCTTTGGGTGTGTGTGTACCTATATGCAGGTGTGTGTACCTATATGCAGGTGTGTGTACCTATATGCAGGTGTGTGTACCTATATGCAGGTGTGTGTGTACCTATATGCAGGTGTGTGTACCTATATGCAGGTGTGTGTGTTCCTATATGCAGGTGTGT
This sequence comes from Harpagifer antarcticus, assembly GCA_902827135.1. Classification (NCBI taxonomy): domain Eukaryota; kingdom Metazoa; phylum Chordata; class Actinopteri; order Perciformes; family Harpagiferidae; genus Harpagifer; species Harpagifer antarcticus. The sequence continues at coordinate 456,100 of CADEHL010001039.1, read as the reverse complement.
GTGCTTGTGTGTAAACATATTCTCTCAGACTTACCGTAGAAGTGTGACCAGCTGCCAGTCAAAGTCAAAGGGGTCAGAGGGCAGAACCTGGGGGTCCAAGGTCACTTGCATCTCCTCACCAGTCTCACCACGCAGCTCTATTACAGGCAGCGGGGCAAACAAGAGGGTCAACATTCATAAACCAGCGTGCAATGCATATACATGCAAAATAAATATAGTGTTGATTCATTCTATTTCTCAACTTTAGCAAACATGAACTCTTTCAAAAATAATACTGATCTAACTTTTGCCCATTTTTTAATCATCCCTGAACCACTTTTTCTACTTTCTGTTCAAGTGTTTTTTCATGTCATTCCATTATTTTCATGTCTGAACTCTATCTTGCATGTCTTACTCATCAATGTTCCTTGTCTCGTCTGGTTCTGTGAGTTTGAAGCCGTCCAGCTCATCACCGTGGTCCACAGCTGTGACAGCACTAACCTCTCTGTGCCTTAAGTCATTAGACATGCCGTACGCTCTTTATCTGCCACCCACTTTCCTCAGCCCCTTCCCCTCCTCGATTCATCCACCCACTCCCTACTTTTTTCCTCCCTTTGCCACCCCCTCACCCGGTCATAAAGAATAGACAGATATACAGGAAGAGACAGAGAAAACCCTATCTCTTTTTGTTGCAGCTTTAATTTACTTTGAACATTAATATTTCAGGGCCCTCTGCAGGCTTGGTGCGGGAGCCGGTGGGAGCTACTGTGTGTGTTGATGCATGTGTGTGTGTGTGTCACATTCCAGCTGTAGAAAGGGAAAGGATAAATATTTTAACGGGCCTTATTGGAGACCCCTGTACCGACTCCACCAAACCAACATGGCATGGGTGCATGGCGGCAACACGGTTCACCTGGCTGCTCTGACCTTTGTGGCTTTGTCTACTCATGTCCTTTATTTCACTCTTTCCTTTGTGATTAGTTGTTGTGCTTTTCGTTATGCAACCAGGTTTGTCATCAATTAAAGATTAGCATACCTCTTTTCAAAATAAGCTTTATTACAAGCTTTAATACTGGCCACAATGACTTATGAACCAACAGGTGAAACTCATTCTTATAAAACCAATGGACAACTTGGATGTGGAAATGGCGGAATTTAAATGTTTCCTTTTCATAATTCTATGTGATAATCAGGCGATAGTTAATTAGCAATATATCAAATGCGATTTGGTTATGTCCTCACTTCTCGTGTCTGTCAAACAGCACAGTAGACAATTGAAACAGTTCTATCCTATTACTTTTAAGACCGTAAAAGTCAAGTCGAGTAATACGTTGTTATATATTCATAACAATTAGTTCAACCATTTTGATAAACATTTAATAGTTTCAGGCATTTTTTTATGTAAATAATAATCAATATTAATAATAATTAATTCTGGATTATTTGTATCCTGATTGATCATATTACTTGACCCATGCTGATTTATTTTTGACAATGTTGCATTTATAGAGCCAAGCAATTAACTTGGGTACACAATTATTATTTTATAAGAAACAGATTAGCCCACACTATATTTACAATAAACTGAAGTCATCCTTGACAGGTGCATTAAGAAGCAAATATCAGGCACAACATGACCTCAAACAAATGTGTCCTAGTACATAAAGGTGCAGTGTACCGAGAGAAAAACGACCAATAAGCAATTTGGAGGAGTTGGAATTGGATTTTGAAGTTGGAAGAGGATGATGAGGATGCAGGGCAGCTTCTATCACAGATCAGTGGGTCTCTGAGCGGGGGTCTCCCGGTCGCTGCATCAGGGGCGCCCGGCAGGAGGCCATATTGAAATGAGGTGCCTTCCCCCAGGCTCTTAGCCACCCCTGACATTTGAGTGTATGTGTGAGTGAGTGTGTGTGTGTTGAGTGTTTAGGGTGAAGGGTGGGGGCTTGTGTTTCCGCCAGACCCAATTGCCTCCGCTCCCCTGCAACTCGTTTCCCCCTTCTTCTACCTCTACCCGCCCTCACACTCTTTCGATTGGACCCGGTTTCTCATTTGCCTATTCATTTAAAAGCACAAAATGCCTACTGAGATCCAATATGGGGTTGAGGCAGGGGGGCGAGAGTGGGCCCTCAGCAGGGGTGGAAAACACAGCAACAACAAGATGAAGAGAAGGAGGTGGTGGAGAGTGAAGGAGAGAGGTGGAGGATACTCAGACCTCCGACAGCAGATGGCTTGAAATGGCTTCCCGGCTCACTGTCTTCTTTCCTTTCCTCCTCTTTCTTCCATGTCTCCTTCTCTGCCTTATCCCTTTTTTCTCTATTTCTCTGTTTTTCCTCACTGATGCTCTGCTCACTGGGGTGGTGCTGAGATTGGGAAGTGCAGCCCGTTTGACCCTGCTGCTGAGTCGAAGCAGGGGTTCGGACCAAACCCTGTGTGTGTCTGTGAAGGTCTGTTTTTAAAGAAACCACCCTCTGTCCACCTCTCTGTCATTATTTCACACCCTTTCTTCCCCTCACCTAAGAGACTTCCGAGACTCTAAAAGCCAAAGCAGAGCCCAACTTCTGAAAGTTCTTTCTGTGGGTTGGAAAAGTCAAAGAAGATAGTACTTTGTATAAATGCTAAAGGAAACGTGGTTAGCCCTGAGTAGTAGCACAAGCACTGTATGACATGTTTTATGCATGGCCGCTGGGTCTCTCAGGTCGGGGTGTTTCACATCAACAAAGTGCGGAGGGTGGCTAAAGGTGAAAGGCATACTGGCAGAGGGCGTTGGGGGGTGAGAGAGGAAGAGAGACGAGGAGTGGGTCGAGAGGACTCAGAGTAAACAGTTCTAGATTCAAGCAGTGATTCATTCAGTGAGGCAGAGACCTGAACATAATGTAGTCGATGGAGTGTTTGTAGCCACTGGACAAATACAGAACCAAAAAGTTTAGACTTCACTTTTATTAACTGTCGGAAAACACTGACTGCCATTACATTATTTAATGACAACAAGGGTGTTAGATTATTAGAAATAATGCTGGCTGACCAATCATTGCAGGCAAAAATGACAGTGTCCAAACTCAGTGGTTAGAGCCTCCTTTTGCATTATCTGCTGCAAAGTATGCTGGTTCGACTCCCAAGGCCGGCGAACATCTCAGGCAACGTCGCCCCCTCTGTTAACTTTGCATCTCAAATAAAGGCACTCCATGGGCTAAAAAAAGCATGTATATATCACTGTAGAGTAGAATTCAAGAGTATATTGTGGCACTTGTTTAAAGGGGCACAACATAAATATAACTATAGATCTGAAAACACCTGGTGACCTCTTGCCTTTTTATGTGTGTGGAATATCAACAAGGGCAAAAACAGCCAGCCCTTTTAATCATGAAACTGGTATAGCTGAATTCACTTGGAGAGATGTGGATTTGAAACAGTGAAGAAACGCATTGTTTGCACAGTAAATACTTTCCCCACTCTCTATGTCCACCTTGAACATGGGGTTGAGCACCGGTTAAGAATAGACCATCATATGTATAGGTCAAGCCGCTCATATAGAAGGTATATTAGCAGGTATTTCATGCAGAAACAACATATGTGGCAGGAGAGTAAATGAAACAGGGTGGTGTTAGAAAAAGTTTTTTCGAAAACAAAGGAAAACAGGAAGTAGCTGTTTAGTGGTTGCATCTAACAACCATCTTTACACTTAAACAGCCTTTTCTCTGATCTCGCACCATTCTCTTTTATCTGTTTGAGAGTACACATAAACAGAGACTCACTGCACCAGGCTAATTGCAAAGGCGATGCAATTTCCAGAACATAAACAAAATCAAAGGGGGCAGCACTTTCTCCCTTCCCCGTTCCCTCTGTAATGTTATTCAGTAAGTGAATTTGGGTCCACCTCACAGAAACACCTCTCCTTGTTGTTAAAAAACATATTATTCGCCTATGACAAAGAAAATCATAATGGAAGCTTATTAAAAACCCCAAATGACCATTAATCGACTCTTTTTACAGCTCTTCCAGAGATGGGAGACCAGCACCAAACCTACAAGTTGCAATTAAAATGGTGATCTAATTGCATGCTTATTCATATTTCAAAAGTGAAAGTTCGCCACAGCATTTTATGTTTCTTTCATTCCTCCCCTGCAATATGTGGTTGCTTATTTCAATGCTTTCATTGATGGCGTGTCTGTTGTCTATATTCCACGTGAATATTTAAAGCAGGAAATGCTGAAAGCACAGCGTTTACAACTACATTGTCCCAAAACACTGCAATCAGGAGATGATCTCACATATGCAAAAAAGGGAAAAACAAGCGGACCCCCTCGCTTTCACGTTTGACAGAGTACCTATCCCTGTTGAATACATTAGAGGACCGGTAGAATGAGAGCAAATTAATGCCCGCTCACTTCCCCAGCACCCGGCCTCGCCGCAGTCGGGATGGAAAACAACGATTCGTCCCCATTACATTTTTCATCATACCTGCGTGAGCGAATATCTACCTCCCGCCCACCATGAGACAATGTGAAACACACATGTCCTACCTTCAGAGGCTACCCACACACTACATCTGTGCCTACACCTTGACCTTGCAAAATAACACTGTGACAATCCTGAATGATAAGCACTGGGGTTAAGATTCAAAGCCTCCAGGATCCAGAGGAGTGAAAAGGATGGGAAAAAATGGGGGAAAGTTAGCAACAAGGAGAGATGATGGAGATGAGGGCGGGAAAGGGGGCAAGAAGGACATCTATCCCCCTTTATGCCCACCTTATTGGCGAGTGGTGACCCTGGACGTGGGGCTATTGTCTAGGCTCCTTATCATAATGTAGGCTGTGTTGTCTTCTCCATTACACCTCGGCCATTCAATTAGCCCCCATTACCATAGTAATAGAGCGCAGCGTCGCGGGGGTCAGGACTGACAAGGGGAGGAGGAGAGTGGTCAGAGGGAGAGAGAAGGAGACAGAGAAAAATATGTGGTATTATAACTATTAGGGCAACACAATGTTAGGTAGTAAAATCATACAGGTATTACTGGAGAAGAGTAAAGGACGGAAAACAATTTAAGATTATAGTTGACTTCTTAAACGTGGTTGAGTAGTCCCTCGATGTCACCTTGGGATCTGGACATTCTGATAAAAGCAATGACCTTGTAAGACATTGTGCATTTTCAAAAGAGGCAATACATTTATCAAAGAAATTAAAGGAGAGAGCCAATGACAAGCGGCCAATTTGACTGTTTTCCACATCATCAATAGTGACTTGCAACAACTGGCACTAAGTGGTAGTGATTACCAATAATGAGTGTTGCAAAGCAAACGGCTACACAAGAAGAGTCCTGTTGATAAAGCATTTTTTTAAAGAGCAAGAGAAAGAGGGGAGGGGGGCGGTGAAGATGACATTGAGATAGTGTGAATATCAGTCAGTGAGAACTTCATCATTTGCTTTGAGGGAGTGACAACACAGAGAGTATGGATAGGAGTGATAACAGATGAGAAGAGGGTCCAGGAGAACAGATCTGTGTTAGCCAAGATGTTAAGAAAAGAAAACAACTTCCTCGAAATACTGATAAATACCAAGTCAGTGATTTACATTTTGTATAAGGATGCCACAGCTTCATTCTGCACTTCCTCTCCTGTTCCCTTTTCTTTGTCTTTCATCTTATCCCTATTTCCCCACCCCTTAATCACCAGTGTCTGTCTATTTATCTCACTGCCTAAAACTCAATGAAGCTCACCTTTTATGCCCTCATTTTCCAGTTTTTTTAATTCTAATATTCTCTCCAACTTCCCTCCCCCCACAAACTCTTCCAAACTTGCTTTCCCTTCCCATTTGTCTCGTTTTCTCCTTGTCAGAGCCCTTGCCAAGGCTCGTGCCAAGCAACCAGTGCCTGCCTCTTGTCCCTGTCTGCATGTTGTCCTGTTGTCGCTGCCACTTTCTGGCATCGAACCCATGTGAGAGAGAGAGAACGATGGTGAGAGAGACAGAGAGAAAGGCGAGGGGCAAAGAAGAAAGGCAAGGAAACAAGGGAATGCATGCAGATGCAGGGCCCATCTCGTTTACAAATATGCAAATGCTGTTGCCTTTGTGATATGCAAATGAGAGATTACAGAGCGCTAATTAGGGTCAAAAGAACTGTTCACATCAATTAGGGGAGAATGAAAAAAGATCCCCGCTCTCGCTGGCCTCCAACCCCTGCCACGGATATCCTCAGCTTTTGTCTTAAAAAAATGGAGACATGAAAAAGACAAATAATGAGAGACATGGGTACAAGGGGCGGTGCACCATCGTTTGGATAACCAGCATGCATCCTGAGAAGGGCAGAGGTTTGTTTGAGTGGAAGGGTTTCGCTTTTTACACACAATGACAAAACATCTTTGTCTCCAAACCAATGATTAAAACTCAATTCCAAAATTCTATATCAAAAATCAGGTTGCCCAATCATAGCTTTGTCAATTAAATGCAATCATTTATTTTTAAAAGTAGGTACATGTTGCTGTCACGTTTGAAGTTTCTGAATTATAATTTGTGGATTATGATTCTCTATAACCTGCATGTTATCTTTTTAATTTCCGTCCCACTATGACAAAACAACTACTACCATCTCAATTCTGATTCTGAAGTTAAAACACAATACCTAAAGTTTTGATACTCTTCTTTTATCTACATTCTAGCTGGCACCCATTCGTTTTAGGACATGTCACCTAATGCAATCATATTCTTACTGCATAAAAGTGTATTGATCCAACATCTTCAAAGAAATGTGAAGTCAAAATGACCGTGGCAGTATATTTACAATATAATATCCTCTTGTTATGCCATATCTAAAATTCCCATAGTTGCATTGGACCCCACCTGCCAGTTATTATCTATTCTATTTTAATAAAATATATCTTCTTGACTTGGTGTAAGCAAGTTCAGCTGGATGATATCTAATCAAAGGAGCCGCATACTTAGATAAAGCAAGTTACAGACAGGAAGTGGGACACATCAGATCAGAGGGTGAATGACAGAAAGAGGTAGACTCCTTCTCTCTCTGTTTCCTTCTGCGTGTGCAGGAGGTTATATTTGCATCCTAATGACCCCTCCAGTGGCCCCCGAGGCTGGGCCCTCTGCATTACCCTGAGATCAATTAGGGCCAGGGCCCGGTGTCTTCTGTGCCCCATTATAAACCAGTACAAATGTCCCTCTCTCCTCTCGCTCCTCTCTTTCTCCCACATGTGCCCTTCATCTGCACCTCTACCTTCTCACTTCTCCTACATGTGTACACTTCCACAGCTCCTGCACGCACAAGTACACATTTGCCTGTTATAGACCCCATTCCCTAATCACATACTGTAGAAATACACACACACATTTGGTTCATAATACACTAAATCTACCTTCACATATGCACACACATGCATAGAACTGCTGTCATTCCCTCTGTGGTGCAGTGGAGAGGTGAAAGATGAGTAGGATCTGTCTGTAGATCTTTCTCTCCCTGTGATTCACTCTCAGACTTGCTGCCGGGCAAAGCCCCACAAAGTCTTGAGATGTCCAGGTTGTGAAATGTACATCCTTTTGACAGAGCCAGGTGTTCTTAAGGCTCCTGTGGCTGCCAATCACACTGATCTAAAAGCACAGTAATTCTACATACAGACTGCAATGCACCTTGGTTCTTCTTTTTTCCCTCCACGTGTTGAATGTGAGCTTTGGCTAAGACATGGAGCTGTTTGATCATTCCAGAAAACTAAAACTCATACTGCTCCAGTGAATAACATGTTGAGTCTTATAATACAGCAGATCAAATCATACAAACAAACACATATCTTTAGCTGCAACACACTAGTCTCCACACTGTGCAGTTGGTCAAACTAATGAATTGATGTATCTATATCTGTTTAAGACACCCTTTGAGCAGTTGAACTTGTGTGAATACAAGTGTCCTTTTATTTGTCATTGATATTTAAGATGTTTGTCGGCGTTAAACAAGAAATGAATGAATTAGGTAAATCCCAGAGTTCACTAAAACTGTTTCAAGTTGGGAGGATGGCCAGTTTTTTCAAGTCTGTGACTGTCATTGTATTGTTGAAAAAATCTACATATTTGGTATGTGAGCTCTGTCCTTGCATCAAACTGCCCCTGGTGAGTTATGTTGGGATGCTCCATTGTTCAATTCATGCCTTCTTTCTGAGCCTTTGCCCGCTTTAGCCAATCCCTGATTCTAGACAGTTTCAGAAAGTTTCATTTGACTGTCCTGGAATCCAGCAGAAAGAATGCCAAACACTTCCTCTGCTGTATTGTGGGTCACGGAGAGTCTGTGGCTAAAGATGGCGTCAATCTCAGGAGATTTCTTCTCATACAGGCTTTAGGAAACCTCTCTCACTATTGTGTTTGGCATTCCTCCTGGTTGCATTGCGAGAGGGGGGATTTGCACCTGCATGGTTTTGTTACCCATTGATCTGTCTGACTCTCCACTTTGGTCATAAAACTGTGTGATAAGAGTTGAGATGCCCTCCTCGCTTGCCCTTCAGCAATAAAAATGAAGTTCACACCACCATAATTTAACATTTTCAGAGACGACTGCTTCCATAATTGTTAATCTATACAAATAAAAATGTGTTCTAAAACTTCTGTCTAATTTTCCTACATGTTTCTTCCTTTGACACTCTTTTCTGTTTCACACATATAACAATGTCTCCACTACAAGGTGGCGGCTGCAGGCTAATCTGAGCAGTCTTAATATGTCATTAATATGTGAATAAGACGAGTATAGTATTGTCATTGTCTTTTCAAAGTGATACAAATGTTAATTTATACAAAGTAAAGTAAGAAAACAACATGAATACCATTTGTTTTTGTCAGATATTGTGTTTGGTATTCCAATGCACAAGGAGGTTAATCATAATGCAGAGCAATAACGTCTGAACATGTTCAGATCTAAACTGATGCAAAGTCCTTCAGTGTTTGACTACATTTGGGGTGTTATCTGTAATTTGATCTTTGCAAGTTTGACAATGCAAAAGTGAAATTGCTGTGCCAGCAAAAGCACAAAAAAATAATTGAAACGGCCTAACAATGCTTCTCACTTTGCAACACTTTGGATGTAAGGGTTATTTTATTGGGGCTATTATATTATTCAAGCAAGAACATTATCATTGATTTGTCACTGACACTGTGCAAAATGTATTTTGTGTTAGTCATGCACATGTGGTGTTGTTGAATACAATGTTAAAGCTAATCATTGTTGTGACTCACTTGGCTCTTAGTAAGATCTCCATCCATGAATGAGGGGACATTTGACTGGGATGCATCCAGTAGTAGTTGAGGTAATGGCTTTTGTTCAGCTGCTTCACCATGGGGGGGGGGGGGGGGGGGGGGGGGGGGGGGGGGGGGGGGGGGGGGGGGGGGGGGGGGGGGGGGGGGGGGAAGTCCCCTTGTTATTTCCTCCTGAGATTAACTGGGTGTGCACAGATTCTGTACTGCTGCCTCAGCTGCAACGCAACCACCCTCCTGCAATATTCATGCACATATCTGGGCCCCGCTGATACAAGATTACACCTCTTAGGGAATGATACCGTTTTCTACACTTGCTGTTAAGAGTGACAAAAGGAAATAAATATACGCCACGTTTTAAACTCCCGAGGCAGTTGCAAGGTACCGACAGGCCCGAAGGGCAGCAGCCTCAGCCGTGGCCGAGGCAAAGCAGCGGGAGTGGGAGAAGTTCGGAGAAGACATGGAAAAGGACTTTCGGGCGGCACCAAAGTTGTTCTGGAAAACTGTCCGACACCTCAGGAGGAGAAAGCAGGGAACCATCCAAGCTGTGTACAGTAAGGATGGGACGTTGTTGACCTCAACTGATGGAGTGTTAGGGCGTTGGAAGGAACACTTTGAGGAACTCCTGAACCCGACAACTCGCTGGCAGCTCTGAGAGGGAAAAAAAAATGTTTGACCGTTGGTGCTCATCCTAATGTTCGGCCTTGATGTAACAACATTCATAATTAAGTAAATGTAACGCCCTTTTCATCCCGGTTACACTTTTCATTTGCCCTGTACGATGGGCGCTGTAAGTGATGAAAATGGGGGATGTTGGCTTATCTGGCACCCGCAGCTCACAGCCAACGTGCGAGTGAGCGTGGGAGCGAGGGAGAAAGGGAGGGTGCACCGGTACGCGCTGTTGTTATTAGCATCTGGTGCTAGCTGCTCTAACGGAAGAAGAAGATGTTTCTACAATGATGTGGAGGGAGAGTCCTCCCCAGTCAGACTGAGTGGCTGATAACTACAGCTCAGTGAGGTAAAGGACTCTGAGTGTTTAGATAGTTCACTTTAGTCTAAGTTATCTCAGTGGGTCTCAAACGTTTTTGAGACCCACTGTTTATGTAAACACATATTCCCAAGGCACTCCTTTATAATTACTGGGATAAAACAGGTTTGAAATCATTCCAATGTATACTATAGGACAGTAAACCAGACATATCGTTTTAAACTGGAGAGATAAAAAAATATGCATAAATAAAAAAGTAAAATAAGATATGAATGAACAACAAAAATAAAATACATGTATTTGTTATTGGCTATGGTAGGTTATTGGTTATGTTCACATATTTATTTAATTATTCAAATGTAAACCGATCTTTTTCATATGGGTGTTTAGAGTTGTACCCCCTAGATCTAGTCTCTAGTAATTCTGCTTAAAGTGCACCAGGTTGAAGCATTTTGCTTTAAAATGTTCAAACATTTCTTCCCGGTATGCCTGAGAAGGCAGATATGCTTGTTTTTCTCAACAAGAACTGTTCTTTAAAAGTTGGACTGTTGCACTGTTGTAGCTTCAGTGGATATTGCTGTAAACTAACCTGTGTAAAAGTCTCTCGAATAAATGTAATTTTTTTACCCTGTCCCTCAAAGAATCGGAATTGAGAACCGTTAAGAACCGGAATCGAAAAGTAGAATCGGAATCGGAATCAGAATCGTGGAAATTAAAACGATACCCAACCCTATTCATCGGTCTGCGACCTTCAGCACTCACTGGATCGGTTCGCAACCGAGTGTGAAGCGGCTGGGATGAGGATCAGCACCTCCAAGTCTGAGGCCATGGTTCTCAGCAGGAAACCGATGGACTGTCCACTCCAAGTAGGGAATGAGTCCTTACCCCAAGTGAAGGAGTTCATGTATCTCGGGATCTTATTCTCGAGTGAGGGAACAATGGAGCGTGAGATGGGCCGGAGAATCGGAGCGGTACTGCAGTCGCTTTACCGCACCGTTGTGACGAAAAGAGAGCTGAGCCAGAAGGCAAAGCTCTCTGTCTACCGGGCCATTTTCGTTCCTACCCTCACCTATGGTCATGAAGGATGGGTCATGACCGAAAGAACGAGATCGCGGATACAAGCGGCCGAGATGGGTTTTCTCCGCAGGGTGGCTGGTGTCTCCCTTAGGGATAAGGTGAGAAGTTCAGTCATCCAGGAGGGACTCAGAGTTGAGCCGCTCCTCCTTCGCGTCGAAAGGAGCCAGTTGAGGTGGTTCGGGCACCTAGTAAGGAGGCCACCTGGGCGCCTCCCTAGGGAGGTGTTCCAGGCAGCTGGGAAGAGACCAAGGGGTAGACCTAGGACCAGGTGGAGGGATTATATCTCTTCGCTGGCCTGGGAGCGCCTTGGGATCCCCCAGTCAGAGCTGGTTGATCTGGCCAGGGAAAAGAAAGTTTGGGGCTCTTCTCCCGCTTACCACAGATAAGCGGGAGAAGATGGATGGATGGATGGTTTTAAAGAAATGTTTAATTGTGATGCAGCTAAATAACGTTGTATCTTGCCTGGACTACCTTAAACCTGTGACATTGAATATTATATTCTTAAAAGTGTATTTTCTCCCTTACATCTTTCTCCTCACAAGGAAAAAGGCTTATGTGATCTGTTTTTTTGTTGATGATCAACATCACATGCCCACATTTTCAAGTGGAGTCCTTGCAATATTCACTACGTTCCCATGAAAACAACATTTACCTTACTGTGTTAGTCTGCATGAGACTCAATGATAACCAGCTGAAAAGCAGTGCTGTAGAGACAGAGAGGCTTACAGGTCAAACGTAAGGCAAAGTAAAGACACAAAATAAACTGAAATAATTGTAATTCTTTGTAAATGTGCTATACATTTGGGGACATGGATATGATGTGCATGTGCTCCTTGGAGGCCTTGTCTGATCAATAGCCATTAACCCTGACAGTATCCTAATTCTATGGTCCTTAAACAATTCCAATGAATGCTAACTTTAAACAGATTTCATTGACATTGTAGTCATATTAAGGATGTGTACTGCTAACCCCCCCCAAACACTCACTCACACACACACTCACTCACACACACACACACACACACACACACACACACACACACACACACACACACACACACACACACACACACACACACACACACACACACACACACACACACACCACACACACACACACACACACACACACCACACACACACACACACACACACACACACACACACACACACACACACACACACACACACACACACACACACACACACACACACACACACACACACACACACACACACACACACACACACACACACACACACACACACACACACACACACACACACACACACACACACTTCTCATCTTTTACTAAAGAGGGACAGCTTTAGAGTGGTTTGTAGTGTGTGTGTGTCGGCTCATGTGTCTCATGAAAATGTGCCACAGAGACATATGGGTGCACCAATGGAGTATTTTTGTCCACACCTTGCCGGAGGACATTGTATATTAATGTTTGTCACTTACACTTCCCACAACGTGTCACAACACTGTTTGACTTTTAGCTCTGACATGTGAGGGCCTCGCGGACAATGAAGCGTTCCGATCAGCATCTCTCAGCCCCTGCTCGGGCCTCTCGGCCTGCCATAGAGGTGGAGGAGGAGGCAAGCCCCCGGGGTCCGGGGACTCGACCCCTGCAGCCTGCCTTCTCATCTCTGCACTGACGGTCCCTTTGCACCTCTCAGCAGCTGTCAATCAAAGGCCACAGATGGAAAGTGTAGGGAAAACCATGAGAGGAAGCTCGATGAGATCTATGTCTAAGTGAAGTTTTATGGTAGTATAAGGTGTTTTATTTTGCAATATAGGTTAGTCTGTGTGTGACAGACACAGATAAGTCACACATTATAATTCAAATATTTCCTTCTCATTATTTTTTAAGGCTCAAACATAAAATAAGATTAACATGGTGTTGTCGTGCAACTGGCTTAACCAAGTTACTTGTGAAGATTTATACTTTAACATAATTGAGGTACTTTTAGCTAAATCTGTTCTCTCAGGTTTTGAGGGTTCATATAAAAAGCTGATGGTTTGACTTTCACGATAAAATCAAACCAAAGAGAAATACAAAGTGTTTTTGGTTTTTATCAGAAACCTGTTCTGATTTACAATTTATGCACTTAATTAAACAAAGTGTTAATAGGAAGAATATGAGTCCAGCATTTCATTAACAAGCAGAAGCACTGAGGTCAAATCAGTGTCTTCAGTAAGAGAGACCAACATCTGGTCAGCTGAAGAAGTTAAGGCATTGTGCAAGTTATTGACTTCAGGGGCCTGCTGATCACTGCCATTGATTCCTGCCTCTGCAGTCAATTAGATCAATGGGGCATCTTTAGGGCTGCTTAGCCATGTGTCAACTGTCACACTCTGCTATCCCCTTCATTTGTTCTGCAGCACATGCTGCCAGTGCACAGATGGTAACCTATACAGTCCTACAGGATGCAGAACAATGATCTGAAACTAATGAACAAAATGCTTTGAGGATTGAATTCAACCGTTTAAAATTGGGGCTTGATTTCTAGTATCACTACAAAGATATGAATATTAGCATTATTTAGTCGGAGAGATACTGTAAGTACTTCAAATAGCCCTAGTCGTTTTTCTGCGTCTTCTTTTACTGTATATCATGTGTTGTCTTTTTTATGTTCGTATATTTAAAAAAGTCTCAAAACATAATGCAAGTTGAACAACTTAACCATTCATGTGCTGACAAAATCTCATAAGGAAACTTAAACACCTTTTGGAAACTGGTGACAATTCACAAGTGGTGTCTAGACTACTTCTAGTCAACCCAACTGTTACTACTGTGAGTGGATTTATTCAGTGTTTCTAAGGACAATTCTTCTAAGAGTACATTTTGTCTGAGATTTATCATATGATTACTGGAAGACACAATATAAAATGTGCATGTTTGATATGGGCAGGAGCTTTAAATTGGCCTATGTGTGGGCGGCTATACAGTGCATGGAGGCTGAACTCTATTAACGGAACGTTTGTTGATGCACATCTCGCAGACAACAAAAGCAGTAGACTAAAGGATTGTTGCAGTAATGAGTTTTCCAAACACAGACTCGCAAATGTGGACCACATGCCAACAGTGGCGTGCTGCTACCTTCCAGCCTCCTCACCCCTCTGCAGCCAACCTGTGTGCACGTACACACACACACACACACACACACACACACACACACACACACACACACACACACACACACACATTTCAGCCCCCACCCAACAAACAGAGGCTCGCGGCAAGACCCTGGGAGACTGCCCCCCCCCATTGCACACCCCTTTCCCCTCTCCCCTCCCACTGACCCCCTCAGCGACGGACCATTGTTTACTTTCACTCTCCTCCACGGCCCTGCTGGTCCGGGGGCCGGCCGAATCGTTACATTATTGTCTGGTCCTCCCTTGCACCCCCCTCCCCTCCCGACCCGGCCTGACCCCATTCACAGTCCTCAAAAGCACCATCTGTATCACCCAACAGTCAGGGAGTGAGAGAGAGGGAGAGACGGGGCAAGGAGGGGAAAGAAAATAAGGCGGGGAGAAAGGAGATGACGGCCGAGGCGGGAGGGAGGGAGGGAAGGAAAGGGAGAGAGAGGGGGGGAGAAAGAACGAGAGGCATCTGAATGGGTGTTGCGCTGTCTGTCGGAAAGTATCTGTCAAATAGTTTTCGCAGTGTGAAGGCTTCCCCACTGCTTTCCTTTCTTCAAACATTGCCCTTATTGATTTTTTTTACTGCCTCCTTTTATATCTTCCTTCAATTTCTACTTTCCACAATCTCCTAATCCTCCATGCTTTTTCCCACTCTGCACATTGCTTCCCTCAAAGTTTTTCTCAGACTATTCCACACGCCATTCCCTTGACCCGCTTCTCTGCCTTCCTCCCTCCTGTCTCCATCCTCCCCCACTGCTCAGAGTACATCCTTCATCCCGCTGTAGTGTTGCTGGAGCATTCCAGGGCCTCTTGTATGGATGCATGTGTGAGGAAGGCGGATTTTCCCATGGGGCCGCAGGTGAAAACTGGGACTCACTCTGTTCGCCGAGGGACGCCATCTGTCCCCGTCGACGCACTTGCTAGAGGGGAGCCCCGTCACCCCTCCTCCCTCCCCCTCCATCCATCCCACCCTCTGTCTATCCACTCGCCGTCCCTCCCTCACGCGGGTCTACCGTGCTGAATCACCCAGGAATGCAAACCCCTCTTTCCCTCCCCCTTTCTCCTTTCTTCCCTCTCGTTCTCCCTCCGTCCCGTCACTAATTCATCCATCGCTCCCCCTTTATTTCCCTCCCACTCTGCCTCTTTTCGACACGCCTCCACCCTTTTTTCGCATCTCTAATCAATCATCCATATATGACACCAGTGGCAAAATTATTAAATGATCATACATTTGTGATGAGCCCAGTGAGAACAAGGGATACTGTTTTAATTGCCAGCCCATGACCTCTAATTACGCGTATCAGTCTATTAGTTTGATATTTGAATGAATGAACTCAACTGTGTTTGACATTTTCCAGTAGATAAAGCAATAATATGCCTAGAATAACTGTGATTAATTTAACAAATTGCCAGACATTACCACAATAATAGCATGACATAACCTGTGAGACTGTTTGAAATTAAATAAATGAATTTAAAGAAATGTAGGACTGCAGTATTGGTGTTGCCTATTTAGCATTTCCTAGATAAAAGTACAAAAATATATATATTTCAGTATTGTTTCAAATGTGGTATAATTTCATCAGCGAGCCATGTGTGAAAAAGAGACGTTGTTTGTGATTACGCTGTAGCCACACATGGCATGTGGTTTAATTAGTCCTTCAGAACCAAGTAAACAAACTGATGAGGTCACCTAGCATGGGAACCAGAGGGAGTCCCTCCGAGGTGCTACGTGTCTGAGGACCCCGGCCCAGCTGTCAGTGTCTGTATTTGTCCGTCTCGGCTCTGGTTCTGACTGCTGGGACGCCCAACGGTCAGATGAGCGCGAGGACAGTGAGAGCGCACTTTCACGTGGGAACCTGGTCGGCGCGCAGACAAAACAAACGCAGGGGCAGCTAAGTGTGAAACCTCCTAACTGTCACGGAGAGGGTGAGAGAATGAGTGGATGACCCCCCCCCCACACTCCTTCTTCGCCCTTACACTTCCTCCCCTCGACTCTCCCATCCCACAATCCCCCCCCCCAAAGCGCGTCCAGACAGACATGCACAGAGACACACAGTCACTTTTCCCCCCATCCTGAACACACACGCACGCACACATGCACACAACTCCACGCCCCCTGTCAATCAGAAAGCCGAGTGTCACGCAGTCACAGACACTGTCAGAGAGAAAGGGAAGACGGAAAAAATGGGGAGGAAAAGTGGCCCGTCAGTCACTTTATCGCTCTCTGCCCCCTCTGTTCCCCCTCTCTGGGCCATAGCACAAAGAGGGACAAGAAAAGAGTGTGAGGGGAGCAAATGAGAAGGCGATAGGGACGGAAAGAGAGTGGAGGGGTTGTCGGAGAGAGGTGGCTGCAGAGGAGAGTTAAAGTGTCCCTTTTTTCTCACTGGCCGACTGCAACAAAGAGCCAGGCGGGACACTGCACTGGGGTGGCGGTTTTTTGCCTGGGCCTCCCTTCGATCCCTACCCCCCAGCCCTCTGAGGTCACCCCTCCGGTGACCCCGCCTCGATTGTTTCCCGTCGCTCTGTCAGCTCTGATTGTTGCTGACTGGTTAAATGGCTGAAAACTAAAATGGAGGGGCTTGGGGGGGAAATAAAAGTGGAAAAAAGAAAGAGTAGGAGTGTTAGGATTTGGGAAAAAGGGATGGCTGGGGTGGAAATCGCCCCCTTTTCTTTTCCCTGAGATAACTGACTATTTGACCCAAATAAACAATCTCTCTTCACCAAAACGAAGTGGCAGGAGGAGGAGAAGGAGGGTTCAGAGGGTTTGAGGTTCAAAATGTTGGGTGAAGATGGTGAAATAGCGCCCCCTCTGTAGTGTGGGGGTGGGGGGGGGGGACTAAGGAACTAAAGAATATAAACATATAAACACACAGTAATGATTAATGTTTGGGTTTCCATTGCATCTCCAGAACCATGGACATATTAGACCAATTACATGTTCAACGCCGATAACTTTGTTTGAAGTTAAAAGCCGGAAAAGTGAAATTGATGTAATAACATATATTAGGCCCGTCTTTGGCAGCCTAACAGACTAACACGCAGCCCCGTCCTTCAACAAATACAAAAAACTCTCCTAGCAAATGTCTTATTATCAAGCGCAGTGATTGAAAGCCTATAAAAACCTGCTTTGTTTCTGTTATAGGTAACAGATTTCCTTGATAGCAACCTGAATGGCCTCACTATCGGACTTGGATGAGATAAGTGTTTAAAGACCTGTTCCTGATCAATGATGCAAGCATATACATTCCCTGAGCTCCCTTCCAATCAAACAGCTAAATAAGCCATGGTCTGGATGGACCGCTTGCTCTAATTGGACAAATGGCTTGTTTAATTGATCATTGATTGATGATCAATATAGTACATGTGTTCTTGTTCTTTACAAGGCAGGTGATTGAAAGCCAGCTATAAAATCAGGCAGATAGTTTGACAGATGCCGATGGGCTCTCATCACCTTAAGGAAAGAAGCAGAGCAGGAATGAGACACGGGAGGCTGTTTTTTTCCTTTTCAAGCAATGTTGAGCTCCTACCTTCAAAATTAGCTGAACAAAAAGCAGGAACTCTCGTTATTTAATTTAACTTACAGGTTAAACAGATATAAGAGAGACAGAATGATGGACTAAGGACAAAATGCTATTTGAGGCAGGGAGAGCAGAGATGAAGGCAAAAGAGAGGATCTGCACTCTATTTGTGTTCCATCTCCACTCCATATGTGTATCACTTATCAGTCAAGACACCTGTTTGAAAGCGGGCAAGTGAGTGTGTGCACAGAGAGGAGGGGGGGGCTGTCTCAACGACCGTGCCGTCCCGACAGAATAAGGGGACATCATTGTGGATCCCTTTGATCTGCTGCTCATAGATTCGCTTGAAAGGATCATGGTAGAGGGAGAGACGGATGCAGACAGAGAGACACTTCACCCGGGCATCAGTAGGCCTTCGCCTCAGCCTCAGGTACCATCGCTGCTCTGTTTGTGAGCCAGCTCTATTAAATATGAAACGCTAAGACAAAAGGAGGGAGATAGAAAAGGGAGGGAGCGAGGGCCACAAAGGGCACCCACTCAATGCCTTTGAAGAGGCCCTGAGACGAGGGGCGTCGTGAGCGCACCTTGCACAGACACACAACACACACACACACACACACACACACACACACACACCACACACACACACACACACACACACACACACACACACACACACCAACCCTCCAAATGATGTGGGTGGATAGGATAGCTAATATCCACATTTGCATCTTGTGCTTTTTAGATCACTTTTCCCGGATACACCACAAAAGGAACACTGTCACTGAAATTAGACCTAAAAGCTTCGGTTAGCAGATGATAATACATGCATACATGTGTTTGGAGTATGTTTAAATGGACATTAAGACAGCTGAGATTAAAGCACCTTTAATGGTTTTAAGATGAAGGGATCCGTGTAGAAAATATAGACTTTTTTCAATCACAACAAAAGACGATATTAACCATCGACATACACAATTTAGTTTAATTTGGGAAACACATACTCATGGTTTTCATCTGTTTGGAGGGCTAATTAGATGTGCCATTTTTGGATCTGAATGTCGAAGCAATTAACATAAAGATATTGATCCCAATTTGGGAAATTGTTGCAGCAGCATAAACGACAAGGCATTTTACTAAGATGCCTTTATTTCATTTCTGTGTTCTTCATTTCTTTATACAAATGTTTTAGTGAATGTCATTTGATGTGTATTTAATTAATATATTGGTTTCAAACAATGACAACCTTTTAATTTTGAGGTCTTGAAAGCTTTACTGCTTATTGTAATAGATTGTAACTTGTGAGACGTGAACATTTTTGCTTATATTTTGATGATTGTTTGTTTGTTTGGGAGTACTGGTCAGTTGGTGATGCCAACACGTCTTCTTAATATATTCACAACAATATAGTGACAGAAATTCATGAATGCAATACTATGTGGTAGCTTATCATTATGTATCAATGTTTGAATGTGCAGAATTTCAGTGGTAACCATTTTATTAACACATATAACTATACAACTACAATTTGTGTCAGTTTTATACTCGAAAGTGGTCATTGCATACTTTTACCTTACAACATGTTTCTCAATGACAAAACTCAAACTTCTTCTTAGCAGCAAAGCATCATTTTCATATATTAGATATTATTACCTCTATGACATGAATCCATCAGTTTGACAGGAAGCAGTATGATAAACAGCCTGTTCATATATCAGTGACAGTTTAAAGACATGTTCAACATTTTCTTTAATTCTGATAATAATTTAATTAAATGATTGGAAATCCCCAAAAAGGTTGAAATAGAATTTATCACAAGGCTAGATCAAAAATCGTTCATTTTCACATAAACAGCACTACTAGAGGAGGGGGCATCAGTGACACAGACTGATAACTTGTCTTAAACTAAATGACCCCTATCAGACAAACTTCAATGGGCTGTCTTTGGAAAACAATCAGCAATGTGCTCCTCGCTGACCTTTAGCGACTCAGCAGGCTCGGTCCAATCACAGAGTATTGACATTATCCACCACACGCCATTTATAACGTCAGCCGCTGCTCGCCTCAAAGGTCCAGTCGAAATACCAGCACAGTCATGTTGTTGTTTTGGTTGTGTTTGAGTTTGAAGGAGAAGAGTGGGGATGTGCGGGTGTTTCAGGTAATCTGTGTGATTGCGGAGTAGGTGATTAGAGTGATTGCTCCAGGTCGATATCAGTTTTGTTTTTTACTTTGTGTTCCCTTGTACTAAAACACACAGTTGTACAAAAGACACACATACAGGAAGACCAAAGATGGAAAATATGGACACAGAAACTGGGGGGTTAATGCCCCAACAGACATTTCACACACACTATCCATCTCTCATCCACCCAAACCCTGTGACAAAGAGACCATCTTCCAATGAATGTCCCATCACCTCCCCTCCACCCAGTCCACACAACCATATCAAGTGCAGACCTATATGAAGAAGGGTGGAGGTTTTGGTGTGTTACTTGGTCACTGGGTCTTCTAAAAGCACCTCAAGGCCTCGTCAATCCTGCCAGATCACCCATTTCATCTCCATCTGGGGGTGATCCATCTCGGCGGGCCCAGCCAGGCTCCATTACCCCCAGACGAGCTTGTGAAATAGCCATTATGTGTGTGCAGGCATGTGGGGGGAATAGGCCTCTGTGTCGGCCGTCAGCCTTTACCAGCCAACAATGGGCCTCGTATGTGTGGTTGAATACCCCGCTCAGGTCACTAAATACAAAAACATTGAAATAGTGGTGGCTCACCGTCCAGAAAAGATGGACGAAAACAAGGAAGGAGATGTTTGAATTGGATTGGATGCGAGGAATGCTAATCCATGATGTGTTTTATGAACATAGACACTGATGGAGGGCAGATGCCAGATTGGAACACCATTTCCAATACAGTGGTCTCTTCTAACATCATTACAAACCAAATGAGGGGAATATCCTTTGAAAGAATCATGTTGATCCCTCCAGGAAAGACTTGCAGAATAGTTGCCATGGCCTAGTGAAGCTGCTCTGGAATATTACTGAACTACGCAATGGTTTTGCTTTGTAACACATGTGTAGATACAGGTGATATACGTTTAAAACCAATTTGCAGCACTAACAATGATTTCTGTGAATCCCATTAAAGCAGCTGAATACTTAATGAAACATTTGTTTTTATTTATTTGGAATGATCACTTTGCAGATCACGTTAAAATACATAAGTATGAATCTGTTGATCAATGGGAAAAATACATATTTGATCTACAGTTTAACAATGTTGTAAATAATGTCAAATGTAAACTCCCAAGAGGTTGAACATTTTTTAAAGACCACCAGCAACCATTATTGGAATTATCAATTAATCTGTCATTGACTGTCCAACATTGGTCTTTTGCTTTCACCCAAACCAAAAGTGGATCAACATTACATTCTCTTGTCCAACGTCTCCAAGATGGCATATATTACAGAGACATTATCAAGGATTACATGACACCAGTATCATGAGGAGGGGATAAAGACAAAGACAGGGGGAGAAAACAAGAAGAAGAGAGCCACTTCCCCTGAGAGCCCTCTCGTTAGCACTGAAACAATGTAGGCTTAATACCGAGACCAAGGACTTGCTTGTCACACGTAAAGTGCTTTGCATTATTACACTCCATATACACTCTATTAATAAGACTTCCATAAGGCCTCAGCACGTGGTCTGGGAGTGTGTGCGCAATTGTGTGAGATCTTGTAGTGTTTGGACTGATGTCACGTCAGAATCGGAGGGGGAAAGCAGATGTCACACTACAAAATAGTATACAGAGAAATAGTATCATATATGGTGGTTCAATATGATCATGTCCGTCCTAAAATGCTATGAGTGGACAGTAAAAATGTGCAGAGCATGCGTTACGTCTAGAGCAAGTTGTCTGATATATAAAATAAAATATACAGAAATGACTTCCCTGATAATCTTGAAATTGTCATACTGCTGTTATGAGTAAAACATTACTCATCCAGTTGCACAACAGAAAATGACAAGAACAAAAGGTGGGCTTTTATTAATTTAGCCGCAGATTTACATGTATCTCTTAAAAAACAGTGGAAATGCCTGTCCTTAAGGCCAAGTATTCGGCCATTGTTTGAATTATCTGAAAACAGAACAATTACATTAAACTAGGACTATTTAATTAATGTACCATTTCATAAAGCAGGGGTGGGGAACCTCCGGCCCCCGGGCCGTATACGGCCTGCGAGATAATTTGGTACGGCCATCAAGGTAATTTATAAAACACACGCAAAAAAGAAAAAAATTAAAGAAATATAGACCGCAAACAATATTAACAAAGCGAGTGCCTGTTTTTCCTGGCCAAGGTCAGGGTCCTTGAACACAACACGAGCCTAACGTGTCATCACGTGGTATATGTCTCGTCTGACAGGGGTGCAGTTCAGAGCCATGTAACACAGGAGGCCAGAAACTCTATATGGCGCTGGTGCAGTTCTGACGGGGAGCACCAGAACGTCGCTCCGGCACTTCCAAGCAGTATCGAGCCGGACACATGCCACAGTTTTGCGTTGCTAGCCCAGTGGCGATCTGTTCATCTGGCATACTGATCATACAGTCAATAACTTTGTTGTTATTAGCATCTGGTTAGCTAGCTATGCTAACGAATATAAGAAGCTTTTTCTCCAACCACCAGTGAGGTAAAGGCACATCTTTATATGATAATTATAGTTATAAAAAAATAAGGGAATAAGGTAAACAGGTATAAAATACTATATCACAGTAAAAAAAAGTTGTTATTAATAAACAAGAATACAGTTTGAAAGGAGAGTGATTTGTAAAATATCCATAAAGAAAAAGTAAATATGCTTACAGGTCTGTTTCATATGGGTGTTGAGAGATGTATCCATAGATCTCCTAATGTTGCTCCCAAAAGTGCAGATTGATGCTTTTAACTTCAACATTAAAAATCTTCCCGGGGGAGCATGCCCCAGGACCCCCCTAGAGGAGGTTAGTTCCCGCCCCCCCCCCCCCCCACTTAAATCATGTTCACATGGATAGGAAACTAAATACATTTGTACACATCTTGTGTCCAATATCTTTCTATTTTGGTGGTCATGCCACAACCGTGCACGTGCATGCATGCGCGAGTCATGGTAAGATATCTGGATTAAGAGGTTGCTTTTTCTTTGCACAGCATGAAAGAAAGGCCAAATGAATGGGCTGTGATTTT